>OZ018403.1:44767705-46161874 GCA_963969585.1 Drosophila helvetica
CATGGAACGATTTAATGAAAACATCATTTTTAGCTTTTAAGTCTTGCAAAAAGTCAAATAAACTTTCGAAAAACTGAAAAAAAAATATATTTATGTTTTGCTCAGCATTTAAAAATAGTCCCCAATCAGTTTGACATGGATTCAGTTGGATTTTATCTCCGGTCCAAAGTGCAATGACCGAAAAATTGACCGTTGTATTGCATGGGATGTTTCCATCTACTATTTCGAATATTCTGATATTTATTATTTATGTCGGGACGGCGCGAACGCCATTCCCGGCTACCAAAAATTACACGCACGAGTTATTCACATTAGGAATAATCGCAGAGGTCAACTCAGCCGAAGTGCAATGGCCAAGTCTCACTCCGGAGGAACACGCCTTGGTGATCACGGTTAACCTCTACGCCAGGTAAGTATGCTTTTCTCTGCTATAGGCAGGGTTATCCTTAGAACCCTGGCCAGAACCAGTTGGGAATTACAAGCCTTGAATCGAGACAAAACTAGCTACAATCGGCATTGAGAAAAAGGACCACGAGTGCGTAGTCCTTGTTTTTTTGAGTCTTACAAGTCTTTCCTAACCATCCTAGTTTTGTAAAGCCTGGGAGTAAAGACTATAGAAAACCAAGATGTTGGAAACATATCCCATCCAAATTTTCGTTCAAAACTTCAGGGTGGTACCCTGTTTGAAACAAAGACATTAGAACTATCAGGTTTTTTTTGCCACTACCACAGCCACTAAGTAAATAACACATAGAGGCGTTGAATTGACATTTGAATGTGTTAATGTATGGTTTTCACTCATGTTATCTATGGCTGAATGTGTTTCCCCGCTTTGAGTAGCAGTCGAAGCGACAATTCGTTATGATACCCGGTACTCAAAGTGTATAGGGGGTATGTTAGATTCTTGGTGATAATGGATGTGTGTAACGCCCAGAAGGAAGCGTCTTTGACCGCATAAAGTGTATTTATTCTTGATCAGCATTAACAGCCAACTCGATATATCCATGTCTGTCTGTCCGTTTGTCCATCTGACTATAAGAGCTACAGCTACCAAATTTTGTATCCAGACTCCTGTGAAACCACACCGAACCAAGTTTTTTTCAAAATTTTGCCCCGCCCTCTTCCGCCTCTACATATGAGAAAATCAGAAAAAACACAGATTCATGGAAAATTACAATATCTACCAGATTGCCGCATTTGGTGTAGATCAGATCGTTATTACAGAAGGAACAAAAGAAATTGTAGTGGCTACGCATACATCGGATTTGAGTGTCCGCATCATTCCCCTAATTACCACAAACCTTAAACAGTATTTACGATTTGCAAGATTATTATATGTACCATGGAAATTAATTAAAAATAAACGAAATTCTGATTTGAAAATTTATTTTTGAGATTTATTGCAATTAATGTAAGCTATAGTAAATTCTATAAAGCTATACGAGTAGGCCAGAATACATACCCCAATTTACTTTGGGTACGTTCCCGGTACAACATTTTTTTAATATTCGATATCCATATAGAGATCGATATATCGACGGAGTCAGCAGTTAACCATCTTGTTCCGGAAAAAACCTTCCGGATTTTCATTGGAGCCCAAAATCCCCCGGCATCCAGAATTTTCGTGGAAATTCGCACGTCAAAATAGAAATCGCTGGATGCGACCAGTCCAACGATTGCTTTTAATTCGACCGGCTTACAATTCTTTTTATTGACCATAACTACCCAGAGCCTGCTGGACCGGAGTTAGCAATTAACTATCGTGTTCCGGAAAAAACCTTACGGATTTTCATTGGCACCCGTATAGGGACATCGGCATACAGCATTTTCGTGGAAGTTCGCACGACAAAGGATTGAACCAAAATGCATTTCTGGTCGTCTCCGTACAGGTCATTGTTTTTTGTTCGATTGCTGGTCTTCGTGCTAAAAATTGGATTAATCTTTTAAATCGAAACGAAATTCTACGGAAAATCAATGGCGAATTCGCAGGTATTTTAGTGCGAAAATATGTAGTACTCGATCAAGACACCATTTTGTGCGTTGTGCGAATGTTTCTCTCTACCAATGATTTGGTCGATGGTCTCAATTGTTGGAACTTTGTGAATTGGAATACGAATTTAATAAAATGTAAAGCAAATAAAATCAATGCTTTGTCGTGAACAAAGTGAACAGTCAGAAACATAAAATAATTATTTATATGTGAAAACTTGGTGTAATTGCAAAAAGGGTACATTCTTATAGACGTTCACTGCATTCGCTGCTTTCAATTATATTTTGTGAAATACCGCTTATAGGTGCTGCGTTGGCTTAGGTAACGCTATCATTGGGCCAAATTGTGCAATTCCCAAGTCACCAAGTTACACTGGCTGGAAATGGATCTGTGGATCCGTTGCTGAAATCCAGAAGTTGTCCTGTGATTTAGTGTCACGTGGAATAGACGTAGAAGGTGACCGATGGGCCGCACTTTCTGCTCAGGAATTCTGAGGAGTGGCCTCGTCTATATTAGGTTGAGCTGTCCCCAGAAATGGAACAGTCTGAAAACAAGTAGACTTTGGCAGCATATTCAGTGGTCATGTGTCAGGCTCTCCAGTTGATTGGAAGATGCTCATCGTTGGAGAAATTGCTTCGGATTATGGCATATCCAGATTCCAGAGTCCAGAGGTGACTCAGCTAAGGAACGAAAGATCTCATTTCTAAGGCTGGTAAAAGTAGTCTAAAGATACGATTTGGGACCTGAATTCCGCAAACTAGAGAGGTCAAAAATCTTGTCACCACATATTCAGCGACTCACCCCGTTCATACATACGAGCCAATTCGATGGGGTCAAGATTCGACTAATGCGAATGGGAGGCAGGTTGTTAAGCGCAGAAATTCCGTACGATGACAAGTTTCCACTACTGCTGTCGCAAAGGTCACAGTTCGTGACGCTATTTCTGAGCAATTTACATCGGACTCACTATCATGCAGGTGCCAAAGGTATGATTTGCACTTTTAAGGCAGTAGATCTAGCTAATTAATGCTTGAAAAGCATGCGCCGCCAGTTATGCACTACACCGGTCATTGCACTTCGGACCGGAGATAAAATCCAAAATCAAATATGTTTCTTTTTTTTCAGTTTTTCGAAAGTTTATTTGACTTTTTGCAAGACTTAAAAGCTAAAAATGATGTTTTCATTAAATCGTTCCATGTTCGCCATCGTAGCCGCAGCCCTTTGCCCCACAGACAGACAGACACACCGTTTACAACTTGAAGTATTTGGTGTAGTAGTCGCGGAAGAAGGTGTAATCGAATTGGCCGTAGTTGGAGTAGCCCTTGTACTTGTAGTAGGGCTCCATTGTGTCGGTGTGGAAGATGGCCACGTCCTTGAAGTACATGTTGGGCACGAAGAACTCGTACTCATCGATCTCGCGGTCGAAGGGATAGCCGAATGGCATGCTGTCAACGAAGCGGGCACCGGAGCCAATGCCGCAGGAGTAGGTGTAGTCGAAGGTGGAGAACTGCTCGTGGCTGGGGGCGTTGTATGGCATCACCATGAAGAACATCTGCATGGGCATACCCTTCTTCCAGCCCATGGGCAAGACCAGGCGATCGGGGAAGCCGCAGTGGGGCTCGCTGATGTCCAGAGGGAAGTCGTACTTGCCGTCGAAGGCCATCATCACGTAGTAGTACAGCTCGGTGTAGGTAGTGCGATCCTTGACGGTCCAGTAGAAGTCGTTGGACTTGCGGGTGACGACATTGCTGCCGGCCTTCAGTTCGTAGTAGAATTCATCGACTTCCATGAAGTTCATGCGGTTCTCGGTGAGGGAAATCATCTTTCCGAACTCATCGAACTTGGGTCCCAGGAAGGCGCGCACCACAACCTTCTCGACCTTGTCGGACTCGATGGTGTAGGTGTAGGTGAAGGGCTTGTGGTTCAGACGCATCTGGCGGGCATACAGAGACTTGTCCCAGACGAACTTGCCATCGTGGAAGATCATCTTATCGTTGAGCATGTTGGTCACATCAAAGTCAACCAGATCGAAGTAGGTGGTCAAATCGCTGACCTCCACGTGCTTCATGGTCACACCGGGCATCAGAAGCTGCTCCTTGGTGTACTTGGGCAGGTAGTGCATGAACTTGAAGTAGATCGAAGCGATCGACTTGTAGAACATGTAGTACATGGGGTCGCGCATCATGGTCTCGAAGTTCAGCATCACGTTGGGGTAAACCTCCATCTGGTGGTAGTCGGCATCGGCGAAGTACATATGGGCCAGCATATACCAGAACTGGTAGAACATCTTGTCCATGGCATCGATATTGCCCTGCATCATGTTGCCAATGAACTCGATGGACTCGGGTTTGCGCAAATCGATCATGTGGCCGTCCATTGTCTTGTAGTAGCCAAGCTCAATGATGTCCTGGATGCGCTTCATGAAGCCGGTGATCTTGTCGAGCATTTCGAAGTTTCCGTAGGTCTCCATCTCGTAGTAGTTCTTGCGGTAGCTGAAGCCAATGCCGTTGTAGTAGATCATCTGGGGATCGTAGCCCATCTCGATCTGGTGGTACCAGGAGAATTCGGGGATATCGCCGAAGCCGTGCGACAGACGCTCCATGTAGTAGCGGGAGAGCAGCTGATGGACGTTGTACAGCCACCATTCGCCGCGACGATCGTTCTTCAGGTCGAAGGTGGTGCCGTCAAGGAAGAAGGAGTAGTCCATGTTCAGGTAGTACCAGTATGCGTTCCAGCCGAGATCCTCGGTGAAGTAGGACAGCGTGGATTCCTCATTGTACAGATCCAGGTCGCGGGTGTAGTCGACGGGCATCCACCAGACCTTGACGTCCTTCATCATGGCCAGCCATTTGGTGTCCTGGTTGAATTCGTAGATGTTCTCGCGGAGAATGAACTTGTCCTCGCTGTACCAGTGCTCGCCCAGACCCATCAGTTTCCACCACTGCCACATCTTGAAGTCCTTCATGTACATATAGTCGCCGTATTGGTACATGTTGCCGTGCTCTTGGCCCTTGAAGTAGACGTCCAGATACTCCTTCTCGTACATGGTCATCTTCATCCACATCTCGTAGTCGAACTTCTCAGCCTCGTAGACGAACTTGCTGTTGAAGAAGAACTGCGGGAAGATCTCGTAAATGGAGGGCAGCATCAGGCCGTGGAAGTCCTCGCGGTGGATGACAGCCAGGGTGAGGGCGTACACGAACATGCCCTCGTTCACATGCATGCGGGCCCAGGCCGCGTTGTGCATGAAGGTCTCCCAGTCCTTGGCGTAGTAGAAGAAGTTGAAGAGGCCGCGCGCCTGCTTGGCATGCGACTTCACCAGCTGGCCGAAGAACTCGCCCTTGGGCAGCAGGGAGTGCATCTTGTAGGCCTCGAAGAACTTCTTCATGTAGAGGTCGTAGTGCTGCGGGGAGTGAAATGTTTGGGTGGGGTGGCATTAGAAAAGTCCTTGCAGACAGGTCTGCTCCAAACACTCACAGTGTAGTAGGACTCATCAAAGTAGAATTTCTCGCCCAGCTTGATGATATCCTCGAACATCAGGGGATCCTCGATGCGGTAGACCACCTCGAAGAGGAACTTCTGCTTCATGAGGAATCCCTTGTCAGCGATCTTCACCTCATGCGTTTGGTGGAAACTGGCCGCGGCGACCAGGCCCACGCAGGCCAGCAATGCAATGGCAATCTTCATCTTGACGACTCCTTCGACCACTCTCAACTTTCAACTGCTCCGGACTAGACACACTGAATGGATCCAACGCCTAAAGACTGTTGCCTTTCTCCAGCCACTGCCGCTGCTTATATACCCCCAATCTCACCCACCAGTATCTGACAGGGCATCAAGGCATCAACGCATCACCGCATCAATGATGATATCAGCTTAGTGCAGTTCACTGCAAGTTCAGGGTCGCCGGGTGTATCTCAGGTGGTCTGACCATCTGTCTCAAGCTTGCTGCTTGGTGAGCTGAGCAGCAATTACCAGAAAAAGAAAGCTTAGACTGAGCACCCATATGTATGAATCGGCTTCTAGATTCTATTATACAAACGACGCAAAAATACTCTAGATTTGATTAATGTATTGAAAATCAATGAGTATTAATCGGCTCCAACTGAAAGAACTTACTTCAGCAGCGTATAAACTGTTCAACAGAGAAATTAATGTTAAATGGGTTCTATTAGAAAATAGTGAAGTTAAAATTGATTTCCGGTTGCCAATCAAACAGATCTATGAACCTACGAGCGTGTAGGTGTATAAGTATTATATTATACTATCACATTGGAATCACAGTCCATCCCAGGCATACATACATATACACATATGAACGTATATATGTACATTATATGTATGGGCGAAAAAAATGCGTCGAAATCAAAGGTCTCAGGGTCCCTTTGGTATAAAGCAATAAAATATAAAGTTTTAGCCCGATCCGACAACGTTTAGAGGTGGCGCCCTGAGGTCAAAGTTCAAAAATACGTTATTTGGCCGATGGTTCCTATGGAAGCAATGCTATATATCGCTCTGATCGGATTAATTTTTTTCATGATTTAGAATATTAAAATACTGTTCAGCTTCTAAAATTTCAGCTCGATTGGGTAATATCGGCCATGTAATGTATTTTTGAACTTTGACCTCAGGACGCCACCTCTAAACGTTGTCGAATCGGGCCTAAGCTTTATATTTCGTTTTATACCAGAAGGAACATTTTTAGACCTGAGACCTTTGCAAATTACACTTTTATAAATAAGCGCAACCCTAATATACACACATACATACATGCATAAATTAACGACTCAGTTAAAGTTTTAAACTATCATAAAACTGATGAAAGAATAAATTTAAATCCAATAAATAAATTGAGATATAGAAAAACAACAGACTTTCGATTGCGTTCAACTAGGAGCATCTTCAACTGTTTAATCTATTCTATTATTTGTTTCAATCTATTTCAACCTGTTTCAGGTGACTTCAATTGTTTTCAATTATACAAATCAGCTGAAGTTCATTGAAACTGATTGAAGCCGGCTACAATCTACATAGTCAATGTAAAAATATACTCAAATTTGGTTATTACATGTAGAAATATACATTCTACACGATTGTTACGTACTGTTGTACTGTAGAACAGTACAGATGTTTTGCGGCGATAGCAAGCGCGGTCAGTTCAAATTCAAATTAACAGTTTCGGTCAAAATAAAAAACGCACAAAAATAGACAATACATTTTCTGTTATTTGACCGCAGCTGTAAATGAAACTTTCACGCTTTCTGGCTGTTGTTTGGTTTGGTTGGTTAGTGGCCATGCAATACCAGGAGGAGTCACCCGATTCTGTGTCGTACTCTCAGCTGCCTGCTGCTATCTGGTTTGGCTGGTTACTTTTCTAATGCACACGAATCCTTCGGTGGGTCCTAACTATCTCATTCATTCGGAATCGGACCCTTAAAACGATATACTCTCTACTCTGAACTTAGTTAAATTATAAATTATATTTTATTGACCGGATTTATAATTTTTTTTGTCTGATTTCGATTATTCGTTGCCATTAGTCTGAGAAAGTTGGCCACTCTCCAGGCAGTCATACAACTCCGCTACAAACTTGTAAACCATCGTATTTTCGGGTAGTTTCTGTAGACACAAAGAAACAAAATCAATTTCACTCCGAACTCCCAGTGATTGAGCGACCATTACGCCATACTCCAAAGTCTCCAGCCGATTCTTACATTTAATGTACTTGGTGTCAATCAGGTTTGGGCAGTAGGAGTGAATGATCGCACAAAGTGCGTGGCCGCTCTGCCAGGATATGGAGAACTCATACATGGGTAAGCCATAAGGTTTAATTTTCTCCTGACACCAGCGAAGCAGTTTCTGGCGGCGTTGGCCAAACGTTGTTCCCGGGTGCGTTTCCACTACTGTTGGCTTGTTTATGGTAGATGGACGCGATCCTGTTGTCGTCGAGTTCACTGGAGAGGCATTGCCATTTCCATTTACTGCTGCGTTTTGCTTTCCACAGGATGATTTTGACAGTTCAGGATCGGATTCTGCTTGGCATTGTACAGTCCCACCTTGGATTTCAAGGGTTATAGTATCCGTACTTTCATACTCATTTGGTTGTGTTGATGCCGCAATATCGGGACTAATGTGGTTATTATTTTCCATCTGGGTTGATTGCACTGATTGACGGTCTTCTGGGTGCTTCAGAGGAGGTTGTCGGGTGGTCAAGCTATTTTGGCCGCATTTTTGTTGTATTTCCAGTAGTCTTGAGTTCTCTTTGAGAGCAGCTTGTAATTTTAGTTTTTCTTCTGACAGGCCACTGCTTAGCTCCAAAAGGAGATCTTGCTGCTTTTTAAACTTCATTTCGGCCGCATGCTGAAAAAGAAGCGCCTTTCGAGTCAATGTATGTTCCTTAAGTATCATTAGCCTATGGTCAACCTGTTCTAATTCCCTTTTTACTTCGAAATCTCTTAACTTAGCCGTCACTCTGCCAAGCTCTTTTGTTGGACTCGATACCCTAGGTTTAAGTTTATTTGAAATTTGTTTGTGATCTGCCGGCGTTTTTGCCGAGTCGGTCAAATTATCTCCGCTTTCTGAGTGCGCATTGTCTTGGTCGGATTCTGTTTTCATATGGGCCGACATCAAATGGTCTTTGATGACGCCCTCCAGTTCTGAAAATATGGCACTAAGCGCAACTATAAAGCTTGGTTCCACAATTCTATTCAATTGCATTTCCAACTGACCCCAAGGAAGGGTTAGATAAAGTCCCTTAATTTGTCTGGTGCCTAAAGAGGAAAATTATAAGGAGGATGAAGAAAAATTCGATGATCCCATACATTTCATTAAAATTCTGGAAAGAATGACCATCTGGTTGCTGTGACGACCAAAACACTCGCGAAATCGATCGGCCAGGAGTCTGATCAATATGATCATCTTTCCCATACAGCGCATAGGGGGAGAATCGTTCAGAGTGGTGTTCCATTCTATGCACATTTCACTTGACATGGAAGCTGCATGCAGGTGAATAACTAGCTCTTTTATTTCACAAAGATGCTCTTCCAAAGCTTCCATTGTGCCAGAATATGCTTTAAGTCGAGACAAAATATATTTTGTACAATATTTGACATTTGATACAAATAAATGATATAATTTCAAATATATTTGTACACTCCTACATAACTCATTATATATCGTAGCAAAGAAAAGAGTCCAGCTTCGGCGTGAAAAAAATTCTAACACGACTGTGTAAATATGTCTACTACAATGCTGACAATATTTTTAACTAAAATAAAGCTGGATTGAATAAGAGAAAAACCCAAAAAAGGTAGAACTAACAAAAATATGAAATGAAATATAGGCGCTCATGAAGAGAGGACGGACAGACAGACATAGCTATATCGACTCGACTATTGATGCTGATCAAGAATATATTTACTTTATGGGGTCGGAAACGCTTCCTTCTGGGTGTTACACACATCCATTTTTACAACAAATCTAATATGCCCCTTTAGTCTGTGAAGGAGCATACCCCTTCACAACGACGTAGGCCAGCGAGAAGCAACATTCGTCCTGGAGGCGAAGGGATACAGACCAGGCTGGAGCCTGCTAAGATTATTTTTATTTAATTTCTTCCCCTCTTGTTTTCTAGTTAGTAAGTCTTAATCACATAATATAAATATAGGGTAAGAAAAGGAAAAAAGGAAGTATTATTAAGCGCAGCACTGGCAGAGACCAGCAGACAGCATCACTGTCAGCAGACGCGGCAGCAGAGGCCGGAGCAGAGACACGAAACAACAGACACCGGAGCAGAGATCACGGCAGAGACCAGCAGCAGAGGCCGGAGCAGAGACACGAAGCAGCAGACACCGGAGCAGAGATCAACAGCAGAGACCGGAGCAGAGACACGAAGCAGCCGACACCGGAGCAGAGATCAAAGCAGAGATCAACGGCAGAGACCAGCAGCAGAGGCCGGAGCAGAGACACGGAGCAAAGACAAGCGCAAACCCACCCTCACATGCCAAAGCACCCAAGCACGACCCAGGCAGAGCGAAAGCTGCGCCAAAAGCACCCACGCACGACCCAGAGAGAGCGAGAGCAAAAGGCATGCGACAAAAGCGCCGGGTCGCGGCAGAAGCTGGGGGCAGAGGCTCGAACGGCCGGCTGAGCCGGCTGCCAAAATTATGGAGATCGGGAGTGAAAATCGACCAAGGGCAGTCGTGAGTGCGGGAAAAACAAAAACGCCTGGAAAGCAAAACGGACAGCACGAGGTCCGCCATTTTCTGGATCAGCGAGGAGCAGCAGCCGCAGAGAAAAAATGATGGACCAGAGTTGTACGGAGCAAGAGGGGTAAGCTGGCCTTGCGTAAGCGAGTGAGAGGGAGATAGGTGCGACGTAGTGAAATACACACATACATGTATAGATAGAGAAGCAGGCAGACAATAAATAAATGAAATAAAACAAACTTCAATTATTCACATACCTATTACCATTGCACATGAACCACCGCCAATATCCGCCGCCCGATTGTTTTCACCCCTTCCCCTCTGTCATTGTACCATTAAAAATATTCCATTTGCATGCCTGGGACCTCAGCCAGTGGAGTTGTACGCGGATTCCACGGCCTCCACGAACTGAGCTCTCCCCCTCTAGTAGTAAACTCCTCTTGTAGAACACCCCCTTCCCTATCCTTGGGGACGCCAGCGAGCAAGTTTGTACGCGGACGCCACGAATTTGCGAACCTGACGCTCCCCCTTCCCCCTCGGTTTCCCTCCTTAACGTAGTCTTCCCCGTTGATGGTACAGTCGACACCACTTGCTCGATCCCTTCGCACTCGTCTCCGTTGGTTCGTTGGCGATTGACATTCGGATAATAAAATTGCATTATTCATTTAAATAGTAATAATAATATAATTCTTTAATATACTAATACTAATACTAATTTAATATATTTACATTAAATATATGACCCATTTTGAACATTTGATATTAGGTATACAATTATTATGGTTTTAAAATTATGGAGTAATTCTATCCAACCTGTTCAATCGCAAAATCAACCCCTATAACGCAATTCGCCTTTCAAGAAATTGTATCAAATTGTCTTGTCTTCTTTGCACAAGTTTACGTACAAACGCACATACATGCATGCATAAGAACTTCAAAATTCTTTGCATATTAAGTCGACCCACAAATACCCAACAGACATTTTATCGAATGTGAAGTCATTTATCACATAGATTATGTATTTTTACATAGGTACATTCCTTCATTATATTCGCGTATAGTACATTAAACAAAATTTGCATATAAGGGGTATACAAAATACTACTTTTTTTGTATTATGAGCAAGCGTCTTCAAATAGTGTCATAGTCCGCAATGAATTCTAAGGTATTCGGTATTTCGTTGAGCGCGGCGTCGTCAACAACCAATACAAACAAGCAGACCTAACATGTGTGCACACGTACAGTTGAATCTCAGCCTCACGTATGGGACGAGAGAGTGGTTCGTTCTCTTTCTCTCTGTCTATCTGTCTCTCTCTGTTTGTGAAAAGACACACGAAAAGACACCCAGCCAAAATGGACTCCAAAAATTTTGTATGGCGAGATTTATCTTACTATTTATATTGTCTTTGCTGAGAGGCTGTACCCCGGCCTGAGACAGGAACTTCCTTACAAGTCTTCGAGTACCGTGTATAATAAAAGAAAAACTTAATATTCAAAATCTAAGTTGACTTTCTTTCTAGCCTTTGCCTGCTCTATCTCGAGTAGAGTGACGCCCAGCGCCATACCACACAGCGCCGGCGCCACAAGAAAATATTATCCACTTAATCGACTTATTATTCATTATCATCTTATGATTCCTTATTATCAACTTATTGTTCATTACACTAAGAGACTAAACTTGAAGATACTCATTTGTTGAAGACATATATAAAATATAAATATCTCCCCAAATTATGGATTCAAATTTAAGGTAAATGTTTGATAATCAAGCCAAAAACGGCTTGTTATTGGAGTTGCAAAACTTGCTATAAAAAAAAATATAAAAATAGTAAAACTAGCTATAAAAAGCTAAATTGGCTAATAAAGCTAAAAGGCAATCTGCATGGATTGGCGAGGGCTCCGGCCCGAGCTGCAGTAAAAAACATTGGTGGACGGCCCATTGAGAGGCGCACCATAAATAAAACTAGAATCAGACCAGTGGCTTGGCTGCCAGAGGGCGGTCGGTTGGCTGCAACAGTGAAGAAAGTGGGCACAGTGAGCCACCACAACAGTGAAGAGCTAAAGAAAGATCCAGCAGAGGATCAAAATAAGTCAAAAAACAAACAAACAGCATCAAATACGAATACAAAAAAATAATAACAACAGTGCATATGGAGGAGGAAGACATGGATGTGGCCCAGCCCCCAGCCTCGTCCTCTACATCGGGCATCAGCACCGACAGCACCTTCAGCACCGTCAGCAGCAGCATCAGCGGCATTAATGGAGCCGCATTTGATGGTGGTGAGGACAGTGACGGGGCCATGATGGAGCACGATCAAGAGTGCAACGACGACGACGAAGTTGTTCACTCAATCAAAATGACAGAACTGAATAACATGATATCTGAACTACGAATACTAAGAGACCAAAACATCAGTATGGATAAAATCATAAAAGAACTAAAAGATGAAATAAATAATATGAAAAACAACAGCGATACAGACTCTGAAATTGAGTTCCCTGTGCTGGGCAAAAAACGCCCAAAAAAACAACAACACTCCCTTAACCAATCACCTACAACGAACAAGAAGAAGAAACACTCACGTGCTCTGTCGCCGGCAACGTCGTCATCATCGCCACCATCAAAACCATCAGCAGCAGCAGCAGCAGCATCATCACCATCACCATCATCATCATCATCATCATCAGCAGCAGCAGCAGCATCAAGAGCAGCTGCAGCAGCAGGAAGAACAACATCGTCATCGGCAGCAGCAGTAGCAGCAGCAGCAACAACAAAAACATCACAGCGACCAGCAGAGGTAAACAACGCTTATATGCCAACCATATCTATATATATAATATGAACGCTAAAACCCTAAGTATTATACTAAAAGAAAAAAATATTGAATTCATGATAGATATTAAGAATAAGAATCTAATTCATCTTAAATCTAAGAGCATAAAAGCATTCCTTAAAACTAAGGAAACACTAAATGAAAGCCAAATAAAATATTTCACTTACACTCCCAAGGAGTTCAAACCGTACACATGTATTCTTAAGAAAATTCCAATAGGATTTTATGAACTAGAAGAGATCAAGGAAGCGCTAGTAGAGAGCCTACCAGGAATTGAGATAGAAAACATTAAACCATTTAAAGATAAATTCTGGCTAGTCCAAATAGATAGGGATACAGAAAAAATAAAAAAACTGTTAAACCTCAAGACACTTCTCAACTGTCGTATCGCAGTTGAAACCCTCAAACCTAGTAAAAACGCAATAATTCAATGCCACAATTGCCAGCGCTTCTCGCATATAGCCAGCAATTGTAAGCTAGCCTACAGATGTGTTAAATGCACAAATGAGCATGCTCCAGGACAATGCCCAATTAAGAAAAATGATGATAAATCGAATGAAAAGTCACCAAAAGAAGTCAGGTGCGTCAACTGTAAACCAGACCATACAGCTAACGCAAAAATCTGCCCAATCAGACTAGCCATGCTAGACAAAATAAAACTAAGGAAAGAGGTAATAGAAAATAAAAGAAATAACACCCTAAAAAGAGCAAATCAGGCAGCCAGAGGAGAAGCAAGCTATGCATCTCTGTTCCGCAAAGCAGGACCAGCTCCAATTAGGCGAAATAACATAGTAACAAGCAATCCCACACTTGACATATATATGACAAACAGACTCAACAATAAAAAACAAACACCGACACCGACAATCACTTTCGAAGACTTCAACAGTGATGCTGTTGAAGTCTTTGGAAAAGATCTCATGACCTGCATCCAAGTGATGCAAAATATTACAAAGAAATATGCAGGCGCTCGAAGCAACGACGACTCGAAAAACCTAAAGCAAAAAATAATTCTAGATTTCTTATTTCAAATATCCTCAACTTAAAAATGACCCACCTCAAATGCATATTTCAAAATGTAAACTCACTCATAGCTCTCCAAAAGAGACATGAGTTAAATATGCTATTAAACAAACATAAACCAGATGCTATGCTTATAGCGGAACACCGCCTTAATAGCAAACATATAGTACAATTAACGCACTACGACCCGGCCTGAAAACCGAGGAACTTCGGTGGCAATTTTCCTTAAAAAAGGTACCAAGTACAAGCAACTAGACATCAAACCGCTACACTTCCTAGAAGCGATAGCAATTGAAATCACATATAAGATAAACATGGGTACCCAACACTCCATTGTGGTTGCAAGCCTATACAATCGTCCCCAAGATAGATTACTAACCCAAGACCTAGCCACACTACTTGAATCAATTGAGGAACAAACCACAAGCCCAATCATTGCAGCAGGCGATCTGAATGCCAAGCACCCAAGCTGGCACTTACCAGAACATAGCCCAATGCACATAAACGCCGATGGCCGAGTCCTTCATGACTGGCTAAACCAGCATCCAGGCTTAATCCTATATCCATCTGAAAAACCTACTAGAAGGAACAATATCTCGGGTAGGCACACGTCTATAGATTACTTCATATGCTCAACTGAGCTCCCTGCTGACTTAGATCAAGGTCTTGAAACCGTCAGTGACTTCACGTCAGACCATCTGGGCGTCGAGCTGAAGCTCCGCCTTGGCCAACATCAACTCATACAACAAGATCCGAAAATAATCAAAAACTTCAATAAAATAAACATTGATAAATGGAATACCACCCTTATGAGAAATATATCTCACATTCCCAATGACTCAAATCTAACCATCAATGAAATAGACTATCATATCGATAAGCTCGGTGCGGCCGTTGATATAGCACTTAAATCAACAGAAGTGATACCTAACATCCGCATTGACCCATCTAAACCGAACAGAGCAATTCACATCAATCAACAAGCACTCAAACTAATACATCAGCGACGTGCTCTCAATCGTCTTCTGCACAGGAGATACGAGACACTGTCAAAAAGTCAAAAAAACCAAGCCAGAAACGCCATCAGAATACTCACAATGCAAATAAAACTATACATAGAAGCTGCTCACATACAATACATAGAAAATATGGTAGAAAGAATGGACCCACAAAAAATAAGCAATAGAAGACTCAATCCTGACAGGCAAAAACACCAAGACGATATAGAACTAACAGCAACAGAACAAAAGACCATAGACTTTAACACAAACTCAACAATCAAGGACGAAAGAGACAAAATAAATGCGCTTGCCTGGTCGTTTGAGAAGATACATAAATAAAACGACAGCATGACCTCAACATCCATGGCACTATTAGATCATACTAATAGAGTCAATGAAGCAGTTGGGGAAGCACTCACAACCCATAAAGCCATAACGTCATTCTGCCCCAACAAGACAGCGGATGGGAAATGGGAGGGGGCTGAGCCACAGGGCTTCACAAACCCTAACCAATTATTAGAATGGCTAAAGGGAAAAAACAACAAAAAAACACAAGGATCAGACGGAACAAGCAACTTCCTCTTAAAGAAATGTAACCTAATAATACTAACTCACATGGAAAAAATATTCAATCATTGCTTTAATATGCCTATATATATATATACTTTCCGTTGGCCTGGAAGCAAAGCAAAATTATTGCAATCCCAAAACCAGGTGCCAATTGCAAAAGCCTCAAAGGTCTTAGGCCCATCTTAATTCTCTCAGCCATCAGCAACCTGTTTGAAAAAATGATATTAGAAAAAATAAAAGTTCAACTGACTTCAGCTCAAATATTAAAAAACTTCCAATTCGGATTCAGAGAGGGAAAATCAACTAACCACTCACTAGCAGTAGCCAGTAACTTTATACTCACCAGCCTGGAACGTAGAAAGCCCACCATAGCCGTAGCACTCGACTTCGTACACACATTTCATTTGTTCCTTCTGGCTATCATAATGATCCGACCTGATCCAGATCAACACTCTGTTAGATTTGGCTATTCTCTATCATTCTGCGTTTTTATTTTTCTTGTATCTTAAAAATAGTTGATTTCACAGATTTTCGTTCTTTGTGTAGGCGGAATTTTGAAATACACTTATACTAAAGTGATATCACAGGAGCTTGGATAAGAAGTTTGGTTTCTCTAGCTCTTATAGTCTCTGACGAATCGGCACAGCAAACAGGGTCGGGTGTGAGCGAGAGCGAGAGGGAACGATGCATTTTGAACTTTTACGTGTTATTTGTCGCTTCAGGTACATCAATTATCGAGTCTTCTGTTTACATATTCCTATTCCCAAACTATTCATCTCATTCCATCTTTGTTTAATGGTGGAACCATTTTAAAACTTAGATCTTTAGTAGTCAGGCTTAGCAGATCTTATACAACTTTGTTGACATCTTCTCATAACTCTTTGTACCTTAAACGAAAGTCACCCGTTTTAGATCGCTCTTCGAGGACCGGATATAACAAAGATCCCACTCAAAGGGCGATGGAGCTGCCGCTTCATTTGAAAATCAGCTGATTGCCCAAAAATAGGTTTTTTTTCTGTCAAGGGAATTTATTCCACATTCTTTGCCTTTTGCTTCTTAAAAAACTAAACCAAGTAAAGCGACCAATCCTTAGAACACCTTGATGCCGGCGACCACCTTCTCGTTGTCATAGATCTCCTTGGCGTAGCACAGATTGGGGAAGTCGAAAGCGGCACCATAGCGATTCTTGCAACCCGTGGTGGCCTTCTCTCCGGGGGTGTACACGGGCTGGCCGACAATGTTCGATGTGGCAAAGTTGCAGGTGAGCACAAAGTGATTGTAGAAGTCGCGGGAGAAGCGCACAGCAGCACATCCCACATGGGTGTTCTTCTCGGCCACGGCAATGGTGAACTTGGCCACATTCTTGTTGGGCAGCTCCTCGGGGAAGTTGGCCAGGATCTCGGGGCTGGCATTTGAACGCTCGGCGAACCAGTTCTCGATCTGCTCCTTCAAGATCTCTGCATCCGAGTACTCGCTCTCTGCTCCGCTGTAGCTGAAGATGACATTGTTCTGGCCGGCATAGGCAAAGCGCTCCGTGCTGCGGCACTTGTCGGGTATGGATTCGCAGGTCCTCACGTTGTAGGAAGCCAGATGGGCCAGTTCCTCGCACCAGGACATCTTCGCCATGCGCACAGCCTTGGGCAGACTCTCGAAGACTCCGCCAGCCACGTTGTTCCGCAGTTCGTTAAAGAGCGTGAGGATGAGCTTTTGATGGGGTTCGATTTTGATTTCGCGAACATCCTTGGGGCAATCACCACTGAAGTTCTAGGAGGAAAGGGATTGGATGATTGGAGGTAGGATTAAATGGTCCTGGTTTCTGGTTCTTACTCCTTTATTGTTGCAGGCAACGTGCTTGTCCAGGCATGTGGGGAGAGCACAGTAGTCGACCCCAAAGGCAGAGACGTACAAAACGCAGGCCAGAAGCAGGAAGGCTACTATCTTGGTGAAAGCCATTTGAATTGCTTGCTCTTGGAACGAGACTGACCAAACACATCCGAAAAGCCGGCTTTTATAGCGGACCGGAGCTGGATCCGCCGCCCTGAAGACCTGGCGCTGACGCTTCCAGCAAATAATCAATCCAATTGTCATAACATTCTGTTACAATCGATTGAAAAGAGAATGGAGAAAAATTCGTATTTGTTTTAGCAATTAATTGTGCACCAGAAAAGTTCCTTTTAAATCCACAAGTTTATTTTATTTATTTTATGCTATAACGCAGAGTTATAAGCTAAAACTAATTTTTATTGCGCTAGCTAATCACTTCAATTGTATACATTGAGTATGAAGTTATTTATCAAAATCGAAGTCTTATACATTAAAATTTTTATAAAAGTGCTTTTTGTTTTTAAATTTTTTAAAATTTAATTTTTTGTTTTTTATTTGAATATTTTTATATTTATTGTATTTATCGGTTTTTTTAGGAATTCTTTAATGTAATTATCTTATTTTATAACTAAACTCAGCTCATCATTTTTTCAAGGGCTACAAAATTTAAAAATCAATTTTTGTTAATTTTTTTGATAAATATTATTTTGCTATATTTTGATGCGTTTAGACTTTCAAGTAAAATTATGAAACTTGGAAAACAAAATTCCACAGAACAAAATTTTGAAAAATACGAAAAAATATGCCTTTTTATTTTTCTTTCCACCACTGTATGCGCTTGCAGCTCTGTCAGTCGCTCGGAAAATGGCGGCGTCCATCTTGCCCAGAGCACATGAGCACACTACCTTATATATTTTCACCATCGTCACACGGTTCTGATATGTTTTAGGTCTGCCTGCTAAAGTACGCACTTATACGTACTTTTAGGTTCAAAAGAATGACGGCATAGAGTACGTAGGCGAAAAATCTGATAATTCGAATGTCTGACGTCCATCCGTCGTCTTTTATCTAACTCACAAAACTTAATGCTGACAACTACGAAGCCAAAACGAGCTTGTATACGGTTAATTCAATTTGTTGCTGATTTCTGTTTTGAATGGAGCCATACAGACCTCTAATACAATTGACTTTATTTTGTTTATTTATGGTCTCTGTGGCCGACCACTGTGGAGCGGTAGGCTCTTGAAAATGTTTCCTTTTTGCGAACAGATCTGTCCTTTTTAAAACTGCGATTTCCGGATTTAAAATTTAAAATTTAAAACGTCCCCTATCCAGAAAAAATGTATTATACTTTATTCTATCCTTTATTCGTTATTTTTTTTTTTGCTGTTGAACTTGAATAGGAGACCGCCTAAAAGCGTTTTCTATCGCTCACTGCTCGCAAACCAATGATGCTAGAGACTTAATTTCAAATTAAAGATCTTTTAATACCGTCACCTTAACCAAATGGCATCCTTCATGAATCATCTTTAATTAATAACAACAAATTCTTAAGCAAAATCCTTCAAATTGCGGGACTTACGTATGGCGTCACTTGAATAGGACACTTTGAACTATTTAGTTTAAGTTACATTTGTAATTAACACAGTTGTTAAAATATCATTAACAATTTCTCGAGCACCTTTAATAACTCTTGAGTACACTTAAGCCTAGTACTCAGACGAGCAAAATTTTCTTGCGCAAGAATCATGATATTCGTATGGAAACGATAAAAATGCATGCCTGTAATTCTTGCGCAAGAATTTTGCAAATGAGTACTCAGATAATTAAGACGATTAATACTGGAAAGGCAACGATATATACTAGAAAAGAAAAGGTGGTATTTGCTGAACTACATTGAAAGATAGAATTATTCTATATTGTGTCGTCATCGACACGCAACATAATCAACATGAAGAAGAACAATAACAAGCGGCTTGCCGAATTTTCACAAGAATGTAAAATTGAGTTAATGAAGGCAGTAAAAAACAGGCCTGCAATATGGCACCTTCGTGACAAGAAGCACTTTAATTTAATTTCCATAAACATGGCTTGGGAAGCTGTGGCCAATGAAATAAATAAGGATGGTAAGCAAAACTTAAATTATTTAGAAAATGTAAAAATTACAAAGGTTTTTTAGACAATTCTTGCAAATCAGCGTGGAAATCGCTTAAAGAAAGCTACCGCTATCATAACGCGAAGAAAACCAAAAGTGGAAGTGCAGGAGGGGTCTCCATAGAGAATCCAATTGCTAATGAATCTGTTGACTGGATTTTTGCTCCGGTAGGTATTACATATAACATCTTCTCTGGACGCGTATTTAATTCATTCATTCCACAGTTCGCAGGAGTCTTCCTTTCTGCCAATAATGCAGTCCAGTCCATGTCGACGACACTGAGGCCAGTGTTTGGAAGCGGGATATGCAGAAAGAGCTGGACGATTTCAGCTGCTCGCCTTACTCATATGTAAGTAGAAATTTGTAATTTTTAACTGTTTCGTCGTTTCTCGTCTGTTTTTTATACCCGGTACTCGAAGAGTAAAGGGGTATATTAGATTTGTGCAAAAAATTAATGTGTGTAACACCCAGAAGGAAGCGTTTCCGACCCCATAAAGTATATATATTCTTGATCAGCATCAATAGCCGAGTCGATATAGCTATGTCTGTCTGTCCGTCCGTCTGTCCGTCTGTCCGTCTTCATTAGCGCCTATAGCTCAAAGACCATAAAAGCTAGAGGAACACTATTTTGTATCCAGACTCCTGTCCTATCGCACTGTTACAAGTGTATTTCAAAATTTCGCCCCGCCCCCTTCCGCCCACTCCAAGGACGAAAATCTGTGGCATGCACAATTTTAAAGATACGAGAAAACTAAAAACGCAGAATCGTAGAGAATGACAATATCTATCAGAGTGTTGAATCTGGATCAGATCGACTCATAAATATAGCCACAATGAAGAAAACAATTTCGAAATGCATCGTTCCCTCTCGCTCTCTCTCACACACAGGGGTAGGCGCTATGCCTGATCGAATTTTTTGACGCCTAGTTCTCAGAGACTATAAGAGCTAGAACCACCAAACTTTCTATCCAAGCTCCTGTGATATCAAACCGAGACGAGTTTGTTTTAAAATTTGGCCACGCCCCCTTCCGCCCCCACAAAAGATGAAAATCTACAATTTTGAAGATACGGGAAAACCAAAAACGCAGAATCATAGAAAATTACTATATCTATCAGAGTATTGAATTTGGATCAGATCGGATCATAAATATAGTCAGAAGGAACAAATGAAATTTCAGTGGCCTTCCAAGCGCAGACTGATTCCCTCTCTCTCTCGCACACAGCCGTGTATGTATATGTAGGAAGTAGATAAAAACATGTAGAAATGGCAGATGTAAAAAATTTATGTTAACCAATATGGAAACATCTAATAGATCAAAATCTCCGAAAAGGTTCGACTTAAATTGTTTTTTTTTGGCTAAAATTTAATATTTTCCTTTTGCGAACATGTAATAAATTACAACAAGCTCACATACATATATACTGACTGAGTACCGGGTATAAAGTAGAGCCGCGGCGCAGACGCGGCTCATAACGTTCCCCCTCGTTTTGTAAATAATTGTGGAATCTAATTTGAATTGTATGAAGTCTAGTGTAAGTTAGTTTAGGGCAAGGCGGGAGCGCAATAAAGCTTACTCTCTCGCTCTTGGCGAATTCGCCCCGCTTTGCCAACGTAGGTTAGTTAGGCTAGAGAAAAATTGGAATTAGGCATTCGTTGAAATTGATTTGATCGAGCGCACGTATTATTCATCTCGTCCCGCCTCTTAAATAAAATTACAGCCACCCAAAGTTTTCCGGTTTCGCATTTAGAAAAACTATTCTAAATTTTCAGTAACAATAAAATATTCTAAATTCTGAACTATTCTTCATAGGAGTCAAAAGTCAAATTCTTCATTAAGTCAGGCGAAAACTGTATTGACAGACCTCCGCCATTGGCTACATCTGCCAGGACATGCAGAAGGGGGTGCTGGAGAACCAGTCGCTCCAGATGCTCACTGCCATCACCCATGGTATGCGCACGGAGGAGCCGAGCAACCATGTCCGCCTGGCCGCCACAACGGCACTGCACAACGCCCTGGCAGCTTTGAGAAGGACGAGAGGCGCAACGTTATCATGCGAGTGGTTGGCGAGGCCACGCTGTCCAAGGCCGCCCTGCAGTGCTTGGGAAAGATAGTGACCCTGTACTACACGTTCCTGCAGCCCTGCATGGTCCAGGACCTCTTCTGCAAAAATTCTACCAGGAAAATTCTACCAAGAAGTAAAGTGAGCAAAAGTAAAGTGAGCAAAAAAGTAAAGTGAGCAAAAAAGTAAAGTGAAGTAAAATGACAAAAACTCTAAAAAATTAGAGAGAGGAAAAAATCAAAAACAAAATCAAAAATCAAAAGCAAAATTGTGAGACAAGTGACAAGTGAAAAAGACACAATAAATGAAATTAAAAACAAAAACGAAAACCAAAATAAAAACAAAATACTGAAAGCAGGCGGCAATCTGTGTGGATTGGCGAGGGCTCCGGCCCGAGCTACAGTGAAAAACAAAAACATTGGTGGACGGCCCCCTGAGAGGCGCACCATATATAAAAATAAAAAAACAACTCGAATTAGACCAGTGACTTGGCTGCCAGCGGGCGGTCGATTATCTGCAACGCTAAAAAAAGAAGTGGGCATAGTGAGCCGCAACAACAACAACAACAACAACAACAGCAACAGTGAAGAGTTACAGAGAGATCCAATAGAGGATCAAAACAAAAATAAATAAAAAAAAAACAAACAATTAGCATCGAATACAAATACGAATACGAAAACAACAACAGTACATATGGAGGAGGAGGAAGATATGGATGTGGCCCAGCCCCCAGCCTCATCCTCTACATCGGGCATTAGCACTGACAACACCTTCAGCACCGTCAGTGGCATCAGCAGCAGCATCAGCGGGATTAATGGAGCCGCACATGATGTTGGTGGTGGTGAGGACAGTGACGGGGCCATGTACGATCGGAGTACGATCATGAGTGCAACGGCGACGACGCCGACGACGACGAAGAAGAAGTTGTTCACTCAATCAAAGTGACAGAACTAGCTAACATGTTATCTGAGCTACGAATTTTAAGAGAACAAAATAACAGTATGGACAAAATCATCAAAGAGCTAAAAGATGAAATCAAAAGTTTGAAAAATAATAGCGATACAGACTCTGAAATTGAGTTCCCGGTGCTGGGCATAAAGCGCCCAAAAAAGCAACAACAATCCATTAAACACTCACCTACATCGAACAAGAAAAAGAAACATTCAGGTGCCATGTCGCCGGCAACGTCGTCATCACCATCACCATCATCGAAATCATCGAAATCATCGAAACCATCAACATCATCAGCAGCAGCAGCAGCATCAAGAGCAGCTGCAGCAGCAGGAAGAAGAACAACAACAACATCGTCATCGGTAGCAGCAGCAGCAGCTACAACAAAATCATCACAGCAACCAGCAGCGGAGGTAAAAAATTCTTATATGCCTACCATATCCATATATAACATAAATGCTAAAAATTTAAGTAAAATGCTAAAAGAAAAAAACATAGAATTTATAATAGATATTAAGAATAAGAATTTAATCCATCTCAAAACTAAGAATATAAAAGCATTCATTAAATCTAAGGAAACATTGAATGGAAATCAAATAAAATACTTTACCTACACTCCCAAGGAGTTGAAACCGTACACATGTATTCTTAAGAAAATTCCAATAGGAGTTTATGAACTTGATGAGATCAAGGAAGCGCTAGTAGAGAGCCTTCCGGGAATCGAAATAGAAAGCATTAAACCATTCAAAGACAAATTCTGGCTAGTCCAAATTGACAGGGATACAGAAAAGATCAAAAAACTCCTAAGCCTCAAGACACTTCTCAACTGCCGTATCGTAGTTGAAACCCTCAAGCCTAGTTCAAATGCAATAGTACAATGCCACAATTGCCAGCGCTTCTCGCATATAGCCAGCAACTGTAAACTGGCCTACAGATGCGTCAAGTGCACAAACGAGCATGGTCCAGGACAATGCCAAGTGAAGAAAAATGATGATAAATCAAACGAAAAGTCTACAAAAGAAGTCAGGTGCGTTAACTGTAAGCAAAACCATACAGCTAACGCAAAAATATGCCCAATTAGACTAGCCACGCTAGACAAAATGAAACAAAGAAAAGAGGCAATAGAGAATAAAACCAATAACACCCTAAAAAGAGCAAACCGGGCAGCCAGAGGAGAAGCAAGCTATGCTTTCCTGTTCCGCAAAACTGCACCAGCTTCAATTAGGCAAAATAGCATATTAACAAGTAATCCTACACTGGACGCATACATGACAAACGGACTTAACAACAATAACAATAATAATAATAATAGTAAAAAACAAACACCGACACAGACACCGACAATCACTTTTGAAGACTTCAACAGTGATGCTGTTGAAGTCTTTGGAAAAGACCTCATGACCTGCATCCAAGTGATGCAAAACATCACCAAGAAATATGCAGGTGCCCGAAACAGCAATGACTCGAAAACCCTAAAACAAAAAATAATCCTAGATTTCTTGTTTCAAATTGCATCAACCTAAAAATGACCCATCTTAAATGCATTTTTCAGAATGTAAATTCACTCATAGCTCTCCAAAAGAGGCATGAGTTGAATATGCTATTAAACAGACACAAACCAGATGCTATGCTGATAGCGGAACACCGCCTCAACAGCAAGCATATTGTACAATTAACGCACTACGACATCATAAGACAGACAACACACGCCACAGACACCAGAGTGACAGCACGCCAAATGGCCCGGCCTGAAAACCGAGGGACTTCGGTGGCAATCTGCCTGAAAAAAGGCACCAAATACAAACAGCTAGACATTAAACCGCTACGCTTCCTAGAAGCGATAGCTCTCGAAATCACATATAAAACAAGCATAGGCACCCAACACTCCGTTGTGGTCGCAAGCCTATATAATCGGCCCCAAGATAGATTATTAACCCAAGACCTTGACAAACTACTTGAGTCAATCGAGGAGCAAACTACTAGCCCAATAATTGCAGCTGGCGATCTAAATGCCAAGCACCCAAGCTGGCATCTACCTGAGCATAGCCCAATGCATATAAATACCGATGGCCGAGTCCTTCACGGCTGGCTAAATCAGCAACCAGGTCTAATTTTATATCCATCTGACAAACCAACTAGGAAAAACAACATCTCGGGTAGGCACACGTCTATAGACTATTTCATATGCTCAACTGAACTCCCTGCAGACTTGGATCAAGGTCTCCAAACTGTTAGTGACTTCACGTCAGACCATCTGGGCGTCGAGCTGAAGCTCCGCCTTGGTCAACATCAACTCGTACAGCAAGATCTAAAAATACTCAAAAACTTTAATAGAATAAACATTAACAAATGGAATGCCACCCTCATGAGAAATATATCTCACATTCCTAATGAGTCGAATCTGAACATCAAAGAAATAGACTATCATATCGACAAGCTTGATGCGGCAGTTGATATAGCATTTCAATCAACAGAAGTAATTCCCAACATCCGCATTGACCCATCTAAACCGCACAGAACAGTTCACATCAATCGACAAGCACTGAAGCTAATGCATCAGCGACGTGCTCTCAATCGTCTTCTGCACAGAAGATACGAGACACTGTCGAATAGCCAGAAAAATCAAGCCAGAAACGCCATCCGAATACTTACAATGCAAATAAAACTATACATTGAAGCTGCTCACGTGCAATACATAGAAAATATGGTTGAAAGAATGGACCCACAAAGAATAAGCAATAAAAGACTCAATCCCGACAGACAAAAACACCAAGACAATATAGAACTAACAGCAACAGAACAAAACACCATAGACTTTAACACAAACTCAACAATCAAGGACGAAAGAGACAAAATAAATGCGCTCGCCTGGTCCTTCGAGATGATACATAAACAAAACGACAGCATGACCTCAACATCCATGGCACTATTAGATCACACTAATAGAGTCAATGAAGCAGTTGGGGAAGCACTCACAACCCACAAAGTCATAACGACATTCTGTCACAACAAGACAGCGGACGGGAAATGGGAGGGGGCTGAGCCACAGGGCTTCACAAATCCCGACCAACTATTAGAATGGCTAAGGGGGAAAAATAATAAAAAAACACAAGGATCGGACGGAACAAGCAACTTTCTATTAAGAAAATGTAACCTGATTGTATTAACCCACATGGCAAAAATATTTAATCATTGCTTCAATATAGGCTACTTTCCGCTGGCCTGGAAGCAAAGCAAAATCATTGCAATCCCAAAACCAGGTGCCAATTCCAAAAGCCTCAAAGGTCATAGGCCTATCTCAATTCTATCAGCCGTCAGCACTTTGTTTGAAAAAATGATCTTGGAAAAAATAAAACTTCAACTGACTTCAGCTCAAATATTGAAAAACTTCCAATTTGGATTCAGAGAGGGAAACTCAACTAACCACTCACTAGCAGTAGCCAATAACTTGTAAGGCCGGAGCCCGGGGCTCCCGCCATACAAGACGGCGGCAGCGACCCACCCAGTACGAACCAGAAGCCCGCACGGAGCGGCAGGAACCTACGGGGTGCGAGACGTAAGCCCGCGAGGAGTACGTAGGATGACGGCAGCGACCCGCCCCCGTGCGAACCAGAGGCCCGCATGAAGCGGCAGGGACCCACGGGGGCGCGAGACATAAGCCCGCGGGGAGCAACGGCCTTGTTGTCTTATTACTATTACATTATTATTTCGCATTGTTATTATTATATTAAGTAGAATTAAGGCGTAGGATTAAGCATAATATAAGAGTCGCATGAAGCGAAAATTTTAGTTGCCCAGAGAGGCAGTAGGAGAATAGCGGCACACAGCGCACTGCGCATGCCAAGAGCGTAGCCGATCACCGCCCGAAGGCCAGGCCTCGGGTCGATCGGCGAGGAGAGAGGGACAGTGAATGAGAAGAGATAGCCGTAACTAGTGGCCTCGCGTGAAGTCGAAAAGTGCAAGTGTGAAGACAAGAAGAGAAAAGGAAAAGAAAAGGAAGAATAAACCCCTGAAAGGAATTGCCCGGCGTTTTTGTAATTATTTCGGGGCGAAGAAGTACCCAGTGGTGAGTCCCAGTTCCTTACCGGTATCCCGGTAGACCCTACCTCCCTTTCCCTTGCCACCGACCGACCGTCAGTGTAGGCTGCCCTCACCATAGCTAGTCTAGGGGCAGTGCCACCGAGCTAAAGGGGAAGTGCGATCACGAGGGGAAAGGGCCCATAGACCTGACCCGTCTTGACGTCTCGGAATTATAAATTTCTTGTGACGGACCCTGGCTGCCTGGAACGTGGCACTACCATCCATCTGGCGCACAGAATACCGAAAGCATACTCAATGCAACGGCGCGCTCTGCCCAGTCGGTAATTAAAAATGCGCTCGTCCACCGCCAGTTTTCGGTATTAAGCTTAAATGCAGAATATTCGCAATCAACCAAGTAGTTTCTTAATTTTATAGGTCTGATATTTATTGTTTATGTCGGGACGGCGCGAACGCCATTCCCGGCTACCAAAAATTACACGCACGAGTTATTCACATTAGGAATAATCGCAGAGGTCAACTCAGCCGAAGTGCAATGGCCAAGCCTCACTCCGGAGGAACCGCCTTCGTGATCACGGTTAACCTCTACGCCAGGTAAGTATGCTTTGCTCAGCTCGGCATCGGGCGTTCCATGCCCGCGACGCTAGAACCAGTTGGGAATTATATGTCACTGAAAGTTGTATGGATGCTGAAACTGAAAACTACCCCCAGAAGTATGCATCAAAATGAATGTTTATGTGTTAGTCAGCGCGCATTCAGACCTGAGTTCAAATCCCACTCATGACAAACAGATTTTTATTAAAGATTATTCTTTTTCTTTTGATTTTTTTCCTTTTTTGCAAATTTTTAAATATTTTATTCGAACACAGCAGTAAAATGAACGGAACCCTGAACAAGAGAGAGCCCCTAACGAAGCCGGCTCAGCATCTCATCCCTAAACAGGGCCAGACCAGATTTTTGCTGTATACGTTCTTTGAATATTTCTTTACCTAAGCTCAAAAGCGCGTTTTGCGCTCCTGAGACGTTCGACTTCTACATCGATTTAATTAATGCTACCTCGCACGAAAGCGGGCTAAAACAGACTGTCGCAGGTACCAAATCCGATATAAAATCATATTTTCACCGTTTTCCTTGAGAGGGAATTAGATAGACGAATACTCAATGAACATATACACTTTATACCCGGTACTCAGTTAGTCAAAGAAGAAAAAAGTAATTTAGTCACACAACGTTCCCCCTCGTTTACATCTGTCTTCACTACATTTCCATATCTACATACATACGTCTTTACTACGCGCTTGGAAGGAGTTGCGTGGCCACTGAAATTTCATTTCTTCTTTCTGGCTATAATAATGATCCGACCTGATCCAGATTCGGCAATCTGGTACATACGGTTATTTTCCATGATTCTGCGTTTTTGGTTTTCTCGTATCTTAAAAATTGTGGAGGAGTCTGGATGCGAAATTGTGTTCCTCTAGCTTTTATAGTCTCTGAGATATAGGCGCTCATATAGGTGGCTCATGCCACGGCCTGACATGGGTAAATAAGGTCCTGCCAAAGTTTCAATAGGATTTGAGCCAATAATTCTTAAACCACTTGCCAAAAATTAGTTTTGGTTGACGGATATACAGTTGCTACAATGCCTTTGACATTATCCTGTTGAAAGATTCTTTTGAGAAGCATTTTTCAAATGGAATATGAATGTAATATATTCTAAAGTATGATTTTATACAAATACGCTAACACCAGAGTGTGAAATCATAGCCCATATGAGCTGAGCCCATATGAGCGCTCCCATGTCTCTTGTTTCCAAACGCGTAGCTTTCTGGGACTTCTTGCATTTAAATATTGTGGTATCAGTCATCTACAAACTGTCACATAACTGGCAGAGCGAAACAAAATTTTGTTCATATTTTCTGAGGTTACTGTAGGCTTGGTCGTGTTGTATCAATCACTTCGATCTTCTCTGAAAGAGTAGTTTTTCGCATACCATCTCGAGTTTCATTCTACTATTTATAGTTATTCGGGTTAAATACAATAATGACAGTAAAAAAACCTACTTTTCAATTCCTTTAAGCCGCCTGCCTTGAGTTTTTAGTCAAATTCTTCGGTCTCCTCTTCAGGACCGAGCAAACGATTTCTTTTACGCTCCAAATTCAAAAGTACCGCTATGTGCGAAAATTTCTTTCGTCAATATATTCAATAAGTAAATTGAACGTATTGATGGCGATTTTAACAAATTCATTTGTTGTTATTTTACATTTTTTAAAAATTATTTTAGTTCCGCACTGCTATTTCAATGAACAGCAGATTTCAATGGTAATTGTCTGAAGTAATGAAAAACAAGCAGATGGAATGGAAATGGATTTCTTCAAGATTCTAATGCTTACATTCCAGGCTTTCTAAAAAGGTATCATTTGTTCCGTTCGGAAGACCAGAAATATATCAAAAACAGTTTTGAGGGTGGTGACGTGAAACAATGCTATTTTAGTGA
This sequence comes from Drosophila helvetica, assembly GCA_963969585.1. Classification (NCBI taxonomy): domain Eukaryota; kingdom Metazoa; phylum Arthropoda; class Insecta; order Diptera; family Drosophilidae; genus Drosophila; species Drosophila helvetica. The sequence goes on from OZ018403.1 coordinate 44,796,854, forward strand.
ACACAGCTGTACATACTATGTATGCGACTTTGATATCACCTACTTTGAAAGTCGTTGGAATTTCTACCATATACATATACCAATATTTTGCATTGGGAACAATTACCAAGTCACCAAGTTATGCGCAGCTCCGTTATGTTAAAAAAGCAAAGATATAGCCCACTCATGCGCTCTGTTGAGAATCGACATTTCTGACGTAGATGGACAGAACATGATGCCAATATACCAGTTCTTGGGAAGCAGTAGGATACGGCCTATAATTCCCAACCAGTTCTAGCAGTGCGGACAAGGAAATCGCGATGCCGAGCGGCGAAAAGCATACTTACCTGGCGTAGAGGTTAACCGTGATCACCAAGGCGTGTTCCTCCGGAGTGAGACTTGGCCATTGCACTTCGGCTGAGTTGACCTCTGCGATTATTCCTAATGTGAATAACTCGTGCGTGTAATTTTTGGTAGCCGGGAATGGCGTTCGCGCCGTCCCGACATAAGTGATAAATGTCATGTAAAATCAAAACACTTTTGTATAGGTGAAAACAATATAACTTATGGTTATAATGCCCCGTGCTATACAACGAATGTTGTCGCCAGTCAGCGCCCTTTTGGACCTGAGTTCTAATCCCACTCATGACCTGATTTAAATAGCTTATTTGGCCAAAAATAAACTGTTTTCGGTTTTTTAAACGTTTATTTGACTGTTTGGGACCTTAAAACAAACAGTTCATATTCGCTATCATTGCCGCCGCTCAGTAATTTTTATACCAAAACGTAATCAAATATTGAACCAAAAATATTAGTGGTTCTTTAAAAACTCTTTGTGTTGAAGTTTGGTAACCTGTAACATTTGGCTCTTCCGAATCAAAAGGTAACTCGTCGAGCCTTGTCAGCACATCCAAATAAACATAAATCTATACTTTCCACGATGATTGAACCGAGGTATTCGTGAACAACAGATGTCATCAATGGATTATCAAATAAATTCTATGCAGCTAACACAAAATGATGTGTAGCAGTACTATCCCCAATACCACTGTAATTACGTAAAATAAATTGGTTCTTAAGCCCACTCTCAGTACCAACCCAACACAGATTTAAATATACTCTCCTTGCAGAGAGCGCATAGAATAAAAAAAGAGTAATAGGGAATAATAAATTTTTCCAGACTACAGATGGTCCAATGGCTATACGAAACTTAGCGATCTGTCGTGAATAGGTTGCACAAAAATGCTCGGCGTCGTTTTGGACTTAAGTCTTCAAGGCTCCGAATATGTGAGATGATCGAAGAACATCAGCTTCAGTATTCCTAGCCTATTGTCCTCTAGTTACGGCATGGTCCATTCCATTGCAGAAGCGAACGATAGGAACTTATAGAATGTCTAGCAAATTCGTAGAAGCAGCAGCTAAATTTTTTCGAGGATAGAGCGATTGAGAAACGCTAATTTGAGAGTAATTCCTTTAAACAATAATCTCAAGGGATTGCATTTCTATAGTTTCTTGAATAATTTACAGACATCATTCAGACATCGTACATTTAGGTAATTAATTTGCCCACCCATAAATCAATAAACATACGCTTTTTTTTTTATCGTGTATGTGTGTATTGCTAGAAAGTTATTTTACATTTTGTATTTATTATGATCTATTTTGTTGTTGGTTTTGTTTTGTTTGTTTCTCGTTTCTTGTTAGCGCAATGCTGCGGCGCAACACTCAATGAACACACAAGAGTGTTTAATGCCTACAAAATAATAATAATAATAATAATACAAATAATCGTAATACATAATAATAAGATGTAAGATTAATTAACATAGTAGTGCATAATGCGATTTGGGCAGAAAATTAAAGAATAAACCAACCCGCACATACTCGTACATCGCTGCAGATAAATATACATAGATAGATGCATATATAGATCTGGATAACACATATGCACGTGTGAAGTCATTATGGGTCGTACTAAATGCGATACATTTTGTTGTTTTTCTTTTTTGTTTACTTTTTGACAGAGTTTTGAAACTGTACATGTTGTAATATGCTATTTAGAATATGCTTTACCGCACCTAGCACTTTGATCAAGTCAAATGCTGGCTTATAATTGTTCTGGGGCATATTCCCCACTCCTTTCTATATGTAAGCTCTAGATTTGGTGAGAAATACATAAATGTTGGTGTGAGTGTGCTGCTGCTTATGGTTTGGATTAGCGAATATGTAATTGGATTTAACGATTACAATTTCAAACTTATTTGTTTTCTTCTTTCTTTTTTTTAACACAATTATACACAATTAATGATGCTTATATATCTGCGATTCACATTCAAATGCTTTTCCTATGCTTTTCTCCTGTTCGCTTCTTGCTTGCTGATCGCTGCCTCAATTAACTCGAAATAATTTATACAATTTATAATCAAAGTTGAACATGCAATTTAAAGGGGTTTTGTATGATGATTTGGCAAACATAATCCAGCAGTTAAAGAGCAGCAGCAATCGAAAGTAATCAAAAAACACATAATCGGTAATCAGTGTTGCAGTTACAGCAAATACAAATACAAAATACAATCTTTTGCTTCGCTTTGCTGCTTTTCAATTCAGTTTTTCAGTTAGCAAAAATCGGTTTCAGTTTCCTTTTTCTGTTTGCATTATTAATATTAATTAATGGTAATAAATAAAGCCTAGTTTTAATGCCTGCTTCAAACTTGGACATCTTTCAATTACTACAAATATCTATATAGACGTAAATACAATTGTTTATCATTTATCAATTATCATTTATATATGTATATTTATATTTAATCTAGATTATCCTGGAATATTAATTTAATGTAGCCAGTCGCGCCATCCAACGGCGTCGCACAGAAGGGACAAACAGCCTGAAAGCCATTGGTGCCGTGCGGTATCTCAACATTAGCCCAGTATCTGAAAGATAATCGAAAGTATTAGTAGAGTCACTGGTCAACGGAGATCTCTCTCGTTCTCGTTCTCGCTCTCACTTGACAGTTTTCTCAGTCGCCATGTGTCCGCATGGATTGAATGCATACGTTGGGGCACCAACATCCACATAGAAGGCTGGCTCCAGGCCCATGCAGAGGGTGACAACGGGTCCCAGCTCCAGGCACATGGGACAGCGACGAGCGCCAGTGTTCTCATCTTGACCCCAGTCGTGATGACCTGTAAATCCGGCAAAAGAGGAGATAGTTAGTCAAGTGGATCGCACTCAGAGAGGGGGGAGAATCCACTTACCCTGTACATGGCCGCAGTTTAAGTACACATAAGGCTGATTCACCTGATCACTAATGTTTACTTTGCGTGGTATGACCAGCGTGTTGAGGCCCACCGGGCACTGTGGACGACCGGCGTTGATGGCATCGATAAGTTTCTCCAAATCGTGTTTGGTCTGCAAATGCAAGAATTCAGGTTTAAATGAACCATCTTCTCAGTGGGTCCCACCGTCCACCTTCCACTTACCGGCGAGTGTTGCAAGCCCTCGGCGGAACGCCAGAGCAGCGTGGCACCGCAGAGATCAATAAGTGTGCCATCCTGAAGGATATTGCATTCATCGTAGACCTACCAGGGCAGACAAAGTTCGCAGATTAATCAGGGAACATGCTGATGCTGGAACTGTGAAAAATACTTACCGGTTGACCCTTTTGCTGGGCCGAACGCGATTCGCGCAGGCTAAAGACATCCCCACCCACGGAACATTCACGCCAGAGGCCGCATTTGGCATTGCCGCCACAGAAGGATCCTTTGGGATGCATGATCAGAACACCGTTGGTGGTTAGGCCATCGATTTCGACATTATCCTGCCACTTGGTTGCCTTTTCCTGGTAGCGAAAGGGAAATCTCATTAGTAGTTTGTTCAATAATGCTTCGACTGCACAAACACTTACCCCAAGGAATATATTTCTGCTTGAATCAAAGCCGGCGGCAAATATTCTCGACTTGGCAGGCTCACACCGATTGACCAGGATGCGGCACGCAAACCGAGAGATTGTGCTCTGCATCACCTTGGCATCCTTCTTATCGCCGGGCAGCGTATCCATCACAACAAAATCAATAGGGGACTCTGAGGAGCGTCCCACCTGCCGAAACAAAAAAGGGAAGGAGTTAATGGTGGTCTGAGTACGAGTTGCTATGCGTTTTTTTGGGGGCACCTAATGGGAATGTGGGGAGGGGATTTTCTGTTCTCTATCTGGCAATTTATCATTGTACAAACAAATGGCAAATCATGCGATATTGGCATTACACTTCAGGCCAATAAGGAAACGATTCGCTGGCCTCGTATAAATATTGAATGTCTTTTTGTCAGTTTGAATGAAACTTTTGACCTTTTGGCCAGGCAAAGCGTTTACCTATGTATATATATGTATATATTCAGGCCCAACACTAAACGAATATAAAGAAAGGACACTTTGGTGTACACTCCTGTTGCGGGGACAAAGCTGTGAGTTTTGTTTTTGCACTCTCGGGCATTCTCTTTTGCACTATTCTAGCTTGTTATCGAGGAACAAATCTCGGAGCAATGTTAGGACTATTATCAATGGATTTCTCAAGAATCAATAGTCTAAAATGTCACTAGCAGCACAGAAAGAATCCTTCAAGTGATACCTCATAGTCCAAACCATCTAGATTCCCTTTTAAGGGTTGTGGCACCAGTTCAGAGGCAGCACTTGAGGAACTTCTAATCAAGCAAAAGAACATTCATCAAAGTCATGGCTGCGAAGGTGCCAAAGAAGATTAGCATCAAACTGAAATCCCGAACCACTTTTGCCCCACAGGAGTTTTCCGCCTACTTTCCATCTTCTTCCCCTTCGTGGGGGGGGCAACACTCACCTGAAACATATCCGTTTCCATGTCCTCCTTGTACTCGACGATGACCGCCTGGTTGCGTGAGAGCGTGTACGAGATTGAATGCTGATTGGCATCCAGAATGGCCTTCGATGTTTGTGGCGACTGGACGATGTAGTGCTTGGAGCGCTTCACGCCGCTTGCCTCCGTCCGTTTGTGGAGCACAAATTTGGAGCGTCGTCGTCCGCGATCGCCCTGCGGCAAGTAGCCATTGTAGCTGCAACAGACATTGAGAGAGAGAGACAGAGATGTAGTGTGTGTGTGTGTGTGTGTGCAGATAACCCAATTGGGGCCATGGGGCAATATTGCCCAACCTATGTTCATATATAGTATTTCGTTTTTGGGTCAAGTTCTGCTGCTGTTTACACAATTAGTGGGGGTTCCATAATCCCGCTGTTTTTTTTTTGCTTCCCATAGATAATGATTGCCCTGCCACTAATAACTCAAAAGAATTGCCGGTTAAGTTATCTGACACCCCCTTCTTTTTGTTTTTTTTTGTATTCTACATTAGCTAGACCATAAATGTGTAATTACCCCTCCCGGCTATCGGTTGGGTATTAAGCAAATGGAAATCATTATCATTGAGTCATGGAGCAAGAAAGTGCCCATCAACTCTTTATGGCGTGTGTACACTCTCGTGTGTCGATGACTCGACGGCGGGGAGATTGGGGAAACATCACGATCGACTGATCCATGCAAGTGTACTGCCTGTGTGTGTGAGTGTGTGGGTATGTGCGGCAGGGCTCTACTATTTTATGATCTTTTTACAAACAATTCGAAACGAAAATATCACGAAATGCAAGTAGAACCAAGCCAACGGCAAGGTGGCACATAAAATACTGGTTACAAAATTTCTGAATGAAAATTTTGAGAAGGTATTATACAGTGACTCACTTCAGTATTAGCACAGCAATATAATGTCAGTATACTGCTGCTTTAAGAGCTATTTCATTGCGATTTATAACAAATGAATCAATTTTCTATAAAATTGGCTAATTTTTATATGGTTAATTTAATTGCTTTATTTTGTAAGGAAATATAAACGAAAAAAGGTCTAAAATTGGGCAGGCAAAACTATTGGCACAATTTGCATATTTTAATGAGCTATTTTCTTGTAATTTGTCCAATATTTTTGGTCCTTAGTTCTAGTTTGGTGGAACTTTCTATTTTGTACTCTCAAAGTACCATCAATGGTCGCCAATTCAATATAAATTAAGAAAAATAGCGATAAACAGAGCAAAATCATTCTACAATTTCCCAACCAAGACCAATTGTAAGCTAAGATTGGTTCAAAATAGCTTCAACACTAGAAAAAATTAGAAATACTTATTTAAAGAGCATTTATCCAATCCATTATTTTGATTCAATTTTTTTCTAGGAAAACACCCACGATTCCTTAACTATTTTCCAACATAAAGAAGAGGAAACATCACTCCATACAAAACAGAGGATGTGGTAGAAGGGTTCTTTGGTAATAAACACATTCTACACAAGTTTTAATGCTTTTTATAGTCAAAATGCATCGATAATATACCAAATGGCCATAAATTCCTATAAGGGAACAACAAAGATCCCCCTATAAATCCCTCTCTTCTTTCGGCCGCTTCTTCATAATTTTCCCCTTAAATCAGAGATGATCCTCGTTTGATATCGATACAATTTTATGATCAGACGGACACATAAAATGTCAATAGTACGTGCATTTTTTCCAATTTCTTATGGACTATGATCAAAGGAATGCCCTGAACAGATCATCCACTCTGGGCCCATGTTTCCCCCCATTAAAAAAAAACATGAATATTTTCATTTCTATGAAATAATTTTCGTTGGCTTTCGTGATGTAAAGTTCTGAGAAGCGGAGGCTGATACAATCTTGTGACACACCCAAGTTTTGCGACTTTTCAAATATTATATCTCATAGTTTCTGTTTTTTTTTTGTATTTTTTTAATGGGATTTGTTGACAACAATTAAAATGTTCCATCTGCATGTCCAAGCAGTCATCGTGTGCTTGTCCAGCATACATCTCTACATATATCACTGACCCGACGACTTCCTCAATTTGGCTTCAGGGGAAGCTGCCTCAAAGACTGACCCGCCACATGTGGCTGTGGGACCACTATCCGGGATGATAAATGAGGAATTGATGGAGAACAGAACTATGGTATGTACATCTGAGTACCTCGTATGTACCGCCTCTGAGTACCCATTACAGTTCCAGAATTCTGAGAGGCCTCTTCCTTTGTCCCACAGGCAATTAAAAAGTGTTAAGACTGCAGCCACAGCCACAGCGTCGAAATGTTTAAGGCTAATGACTCAAAACGCATTTGAGAATGAGTCTGGCTCTGGGTCTGCTTCTGCTTCTGCCTCTGCCTCTCATTCGAGGCTGTTTCTGGGCCTCTCTGAGTCACGCCAAAGCGTCGAGCCGTTGGGGTAATCAACGCAATGTCAAGCTCTTTGCTCGGTCAAATGGACAGCCAAGATTTACAATCATCCGTCCCAGCAGCCGGCCAAAGCCATCAATCTACTCTCCAGGTCCGGCCCGTGGGACAGGGGCCGGGCCTGGCCTGCTGCGGCATGAATCAAATTTACTAGGTGCCAGACTTCAGACTCTAGAGTCTAGACTCTGGGAAAAGATTACTGATTTACAGCTTCGATATTTTGGGGATAATGAACAGCTTTTTCCCTCCGTATGCCGATTTTTTCTGTGGATTGATTGAACGATCATCATTGATCAGAGATCATTGAATGAGGCCTCCCTCTTTGATTCTTCTACTCTAGAATTGTATTTTTGACTGCATACTTCTTCCCCACTTTCATCTTTCATTTGATTTATTCATTATAGAATATATTATGCTCCCAAGGAGCTCCTAATTGGATTTCCGACAACAAGAAACCCTTGGGGTTATTCCCAGGATTTTTGGATCGGTGCAGGAACTACTCTACTCGTATGTAGGATGGGGATTGGTGGCACTTACCCGAGGATAACTAATTCTCCATAGCGCAAACGCGGTTTGTCATGTCCATCGCCACCGTCTTCAGCCAGTATGGGAGATTCAGTGCCGTCGGTGCTGCAAATGGAAATGGAAATTCGGCAAATAGAGTAAAAATACAAATGCAAAATGAATAAATTAGATTCAATTCAATTATTTATATGGAAATGTAAAGTTGATTCTACTCGTATAGAGATTCCGCTGCTGCTGCTGCCATTCGCATGGTTAAAGTTTCTGGTTTTTGAATGGATGGATTTACATAACGATTGAGAGAGAGAGAGAGGCAAAACTTGTTCGAGTTCTTTTTGGCCAGAAAGTGACTCGCTCTCTCTCTCTCCCTCTTTGGCCAGGCCATTGTGTTATGCAAGAGAAAAGTAAAACAATAAAAAGGTAGGAACAACTTTTGTAGCAGAAACAGAAACAAAAGAACGAAACAGAAAAGACTTGGAACAAAAACAAAAACTAAGGCGAAACAATTTCCAAGTAAAATGCCAAAGAAATTGCTCACTTTCCAAATGCACTTCTCCGCCTCTCTGCTCCCTCTATTCCCCCACTCCACCCCACTCCCTCCTTCCGCATCACTCTTTTACCTTCTAGAAATGCAATATGAGGTGTCTATCGCCAAGTGCAATGGAAATGTACCATCGTTCCAGGCCATGGAAGTCTTAGGAATGCGGCCTCAAGTTACCCTCTCCCTCTCTCTTTCTGCCCCTCCCCCTTCAGTTCGATCAGCTACTAGACTAACATTATAATCGCATAATTATAATGCAAATTAGTTGAAAATTGCCAACTGCTATTAGAAATTTTCCCATTAGCGTCCATGACACAGCAGCGTCTTCCTTTTTCTGCCTCTTTCTCCTCCCTCCTTTCTCCTTCAGTTGGTGTACGGTTCCTGCTCGACTCCTCCATATTTACACCCTTTATTTGCGGGTATTACTATTTTAATATGCAACAAGAAGTACGAATTTTCTGGTATTTCTAATATTAATAGAGGAGGCTGTTATGGGAACTAACAGTTGCTAGCCTTTTATTTCTTGTTCCATTCCGCAGTTCCACTAGCAGCACATTTGCACGCGTGGTTGGTATATCCTTTCACCTATGGGAAATTTGTGCGAATCTAATGCTCATGCCATAGAAATTATCGCTCGAAATACTTCTAAAGGGTATCTAAATCTTCGAACTTTTTTGATGCTAGTTTTTATTACAGAATTCTTCTTACTTTTTCGCTATTTTTTTTTTGGCGCATCATAAACTTATTTACAGCAATCTAATAAAGCAGCATGGCGCCGGTTTACGCCCACTCACACTCACACACACACACACACATAAGCAAGAGGGAGCACAAGGGAGAGCGGGATACAGAGGGGGTTGGGGTGCTTTGGGGTTGCATTGATTTTTGCTCGTTGCATTTAAACTTGCTCCCCTTTTATTTTATGTGTGTTTGCCCCCACCATGATGGGGGGTCTGCGCGTTGACTGACGTTGAAAGGGTGCCACCGAGGGAGAAGGGCGAAGAGGGGAGAGGGCAGGCTGCCACGGCACTTGATATTCTGCAGCGCAGACAGAAATTGCAGCACACAAAAGGGGGTGGCAATGGACGGGAGGGGGAGGGTGGGGCCAGACTCTGAACGCGTGCAAGGTGCAAAAGGCAAATGTTTCTCGTTCTCTCCCTCTCCATCTCTCCCTCTCTCTCTCTCTCCCTCTCTCTCTCTCTCCGTCTATGTTTGTCTGTCTGCTTTGCATGTCTCTTTCGTAGGCATCAAATTAGCGCTGCAACTTGGCTTTAGACACGTCTACAGACATGAATGGACTTGCACGAGTTGGTGTACAGTCTCCGTCCTTAAGTATAAATATATATAGAAGGAGAGAGAGAGAGAGCAGCGCTTTTGTAAAGGATATACTCGTATTTCTTATATTTTACTCCCTCCATTTCATCCTCACAAACAGAGAGAAAGAGAGAGACAGTTTTTTCTGCTCTCTTCTTCGGCTTCAAAAAGTTCCCATAAGTAAAAGGATACATTTGACAGCAAAAAACTCTTTTCATAGAAGAAATATTCAGGAAAACTTACTGCTAAGCCCCAATGGGAGAGAGGGAGAAGAGCATTTTCAAAAAATCAGAAATCATCTTATTGAATGGCGTACGAATACCTCTCTCTTTGTTGGCCATCAACAGGTGCGTGCCGACAGACTGTTGGCTAACACTCAGCACCTCGGCACACTGTTGACCCAACGGATAGACATCTTGTGGCAACATCCGACTTACTCGTAATTATGCCACCCTTTCAGCACCGCCAACAACAACAATAACAACAAAGGGACCACCCACTCGACAGCAGCTGGCAGGCAGCAAACTGGGTTAAATTGATCAAGTCTGTGTCTCTTCCGATTAATAATAATAATATTACTGATGCTGATGACGATGACGATGATGGAAGCGGGGGTCGATTGTCATTTGACTGCTGTCTAAATTAAATTTAATTAACAAACAAACTCGAGCAGCGGCACACAAGACCAGACGATGGCATCTCAATCGGAATCGGAGTAAATATTTACACAATATGCGTGTAGCCAGAAGACCAGAACTTCTACACTTCTCTCTCCAAAATGTGCTACCCTCATATTACACAATTTTCAATTAAAGAAGAGCATCCCAACCATTATCCCCCCCCCCACGGCATTTGCATACTCTGAGAATTCATTAACAAATCCCATAAATCTTGATAACAGAAAAGATCGGAGAGGGCTTTCTCTCCCTCGCTGTGCTTCCACGATTTGCGTGACTATTTCCACATGCAACCAGCTGTTCCCCTCCTATCTCTCTCTCTGGAGACCTCTCGGTCTCCTACCATCAAAGAATTTATTGATTTTCAGCGACCATTTATTTGCATACATTTCAATTTGGAAAACTAACCCAAGCACCGAAACACATTACGAGCACTGTCCGTCGTCATGCAAACAGCCGAAAACCCAACTAAAACCAAAACTAAAAAAAGAAAAACCAGCAAAAATCTAGTAGAGAAAAAAAGAGTGCGATACATGTTAGGCCATAAAAAGATACACAAATAAATGGAGTTACCACACTCAAAGGCAACACAAACAGAGATACACAGAGTACTCCTCCTAGCGATACTCGTACAGCAGATACTGAATGGGGAAGGAGGAGCTATCCATGAGATACGATATCTAACTACAAATGCCCGGGTTCTGCATACCCTCTATAAAGGGTATTACTATTTTGAGCAAGGGAAACGAGTATTGAACGAGGTACTAGCTCTTCTGCAGACATTCCTGAGAATACAAAATTGTTTCATTTATTGCATTCAATTGCTGTTCAATTTAATACCTAAGTCACTGTACAAATATCGTATATTATTCATATTTATTTATATTTATTTCCATTGCGATCAAATACAATTTGGAATAAAGAACACAAGTTTCCAGGTAAGGCTAGATCTCTCTCTCATAGTAGTCTGCTCTCCCCCAATTATAGGGTATCAAATCTTCGGCCCGCAACGAAATCAATCGCTGTATATTCTGGCCTGCTGTATCTCCATACACATGCAGATACGTGTATGGGTTCTATCTGGTTCTGGTCTATCTGTGGTGCCCTGGCTCTGGTCTTTCGTCGCTGCTCTCTGCTGTTTAGGGAAATCAATTTCGATGTCTGTGTGTCTGCGTGACTGCGTGTGTGTGTGTGTTCGAGTGAAGGCTGTGCGGACACTGTCATTACGGTGGAAAAGCGTAAAGCAGTATTTCCATTATATTAGGCCCCCCCCCTCCCTGTCCCCACCAACCCTCTGCTGCCTGTCCATTGCATGACAATGGCTCTCGCGTACCATCGATTTTCCTGCTCTGTGCAGTCGCCATGGAAAACCCACAGCCTAGCCCCACAAAATCGCATTACAATAAATTTTCCAGCAAAACGCAAAGGGCAAACCGCTCTTTCAGCCAACATTTCCCTTGATTGCATGCTAAAAAGTGCACCCAGGACTCGGAAAGGGCTGCAGGGCATAGGGGGGACTCTGAAATCAGGGCAGGTGTACACATAGTATATATGCAGATGGGTTACTCCCTCCCTCCCCCCACTCTGACCATGGGTCTTTTTTTGTTCTGTTCTGCTGGCCCCATGTGGAGGGTTGAATGTCACGAGGTCGCAGCTTATGCAAATTAATTTGATTATCAGGGTGCAGATTCATTACATTCATTTCATTAGCCCTATCTATCCCTTGCCTCCCACCTGTCCCTATGCCTCCCTTCAGGTCTCCCCTTGGAGGCTTTTAGCATTTCGTTGCACATCTAATTGAGTTTAACCAGCGGCAGGCAAGGCAACAGAGGGCGGGGAGGGAGAAATGCGTTAAAAGCAAAAAAGCAACAAGCACTTGGGATACAAAGAAAAACACAGGAAAAGTGCTGGAATATAATTCCTACAACAGACGCGAAACAGGTTCAAGTTGCTGCCGACATTGAAAATCGTTCGATAGTTTGAAGAAAACGGGTAAATGTTCCATTTAGAAAGTAACGAAAATGAAAGGAATCTTATTTGAATATCATAAATTATCAAACAAATTTAGCTTTGAATTTCCGTGCCACATATTTAAATCAGTGAGTAAATGAAACACCACAACGGACAGAGAACCTTAGAGAAAGAAAGATGGGGGGTGTCGTATACCCTGGCTACTCCTCTCGTCTTGCATTTCGTTTGTTGTGATCTGCAAAGCTTTGCTCCTCTCACGCAATACGCTCGGCAAAGCTTTCTATCCTTATCTATCGTTCTCTCTCTCTCTCTCATCAACAATAACAAGAGCGTGTATTTTGCGGTTTTCTGTCTCCCGATCGTCATTTCATTTCGCGAGCTTGCTCCTCTCACGCACATACACACATATGTACATGCTCTCGCCATTTACTCATTCCATTGCACTATGGGTAAAATTGCCATTTTTCGGGTATTTAGTCATTTTCTCAAAGTATTCAAACTGGGATCTGTTTTGTGTTAACATCTTAAGAAAACTTCAAACTGTAACGGTCAATACCAAAAATGTTATATAACAGACCAATGTTAAGTCTAACAGCTGTTAAAGTCAGCTGTTGCTGTTGAAGAGCACGAGCGGAAGATCGCAATATTTTTGCAGGCTATTTTCAAATTGTCATTATTCGAATGCGAAACGTTTTTTTTGCAAAATTTAAAATGGATAACAATCAGACGGGCTTGTACTATGTAATAGTTGAACTAATATGTTGTATTTGTGTGTGTTCTATTCATATTTTGTAAAAGTAGTCGATGAACTCAAAGGTCATTTCTTGGAAAAATATTTCAAGTTCGTGGAATCATATAAATCGAACATTAGAGTGCATAAGTGTACGTCCAAATGCATGTCGTAGAGGCATTAATTGTGATTTAAAAGCAGTTTGTCTCAATGTGCACTTTTTTGCACTTTTTGCGCAAATCAACTTATTGCAGGAGACTTCGTGTTTTCAAACGCGAAATTCGGCATGCGGAAGTTTGGACAAGCAGCTCCACCTTAGCCGTTTATCCATTGATTCTTACAAACGATACCTTAAACGACGCCTAATTAATGTAACTATCTAAAACAGAAAACACAGCCCAAGAAATATTTTTTTTTTACTTTTCCTAAGTTTTCAAAATCAAACTTTTCGAACAAATACCGCAAAAAATTGTCAAATTTGATTTTGAAAGCTTAATAACTTCCAGATGGTAAGCTGAATCTACAAAGTATTTAGGTCTGATTTGTAGTTTTAATTGTCAGCTTTTCACTAGAACCAGATGTAAGATGATAAAATTATATGAAAAAAAGAAGCACTACCTCTAAAAAACGTGCCAGATTTAAAAAAATTCTTAAAAAAAAAAACGAGACCATTAAAAAACAACAATAATTGCTTTAAAATTTTAAAATTCATAAATCTATCAGAAAAAGTAAAAATCATCTGAATCATGCAACAAACTCTATAAAGAAGACAGACTTCATCACGCAATGGATTCCTCCGATCCAACTATTTCATCAAAAAGCCCTTCCCATCGATATTTTTAACATCTCATCATGTGAAATTGAAGACCCTGATCAAATTTTTAAGGATTTCGGACGATGAATTTGACGTTTCATTTTTTACGTGTGATGAAGAAATTAGAAATTAAAAAAATGTCTATTAATATGAACTATTGTTCTTTAAATCCTGAATTTCATCAAAATTATGATTTTCAAATAGTGAAACTTTTTTTTTATGTATAAAAGAGTATTAAAGTCCATAAATATAAATATGAATACTTAGTTTCTTAATATAATTAAAAAAAAAAATTTTTTTTTTTTAATGGCTGGGCGGTGACACGCCTACTTTTCCAAAAATGTTGTTAGGGGTGTACATAACATTAATCAAAAAACCGCATTGAAAAATCTTGCTTAGTTTAAAAGTTATTAATTAATACCCGAAAAATTGGAATTTTACCCATACTGCATTGCTCTCTCAGCAATTCCTTCAGTTCTTTTATCGCTCTCTCAGCAAAATCAACCAAAAATGCATGCGCAGAGTTGCATTTTGTTGCTGTTTTCTGTCCCACCATCGCATCGGTAAACGGGACTAACTCTATCGTTCTCTTCCACGGATTGCATATTCTTCCAATATATACACCCTCTCTCTCGAATATCCAATGGGAATCTGGGTAGTTTCTGTCTTTATTTTAATCTCCCCCTCCCTTATTGTACATTGAATAATATTCAAACATCATTGGAAAAGTAATCATACTTTTTTGGTTTCCAAAAAGTAGTTCCAACAAAATTTCCACAAATTCAAGAATTTGAAAATTTTCGCATTTCGACCTACGAAGAGCCTGCGTTTTGCGATTTTCAATCATGGTTTCGAATCTGGTGATGCTGCTCACAGCCATCCTGCACGTCGGGTTTCAGAGCACCCTTTTCGTGAACTTGGACCAGCCGATCCCGGTGTCGGGGACCTTCTACGCCAGCTTCATGGTGTACTGTGGCTTCCTGCACTTCCTGCAGGATTTGGTGCTGCTGCCCAAGGACTACAAGCGTCGCATGCCCTGGCCGATCAGCTTCATGATCGAGCTGACGCTCAGCATTGCCCTCATGGAGATGATGGCGCTGTTCGTCTGGGCCCGAATCGAGCTCTTCATCTGTCTGTGGGTGAAGGCGGCCCTCTACCACTTCGGAAGATTGGCTGAAGCGGATTACGACCACTACGAGACGACCATTGTGGGAGTTTTGGTCACATCTCTAGCCGCTTTCTTCTGGACGAGTGCAATTATGGCCACGGAGGAGTCCGAGGAGGAGCTGTCGAAGACTACCAAAGGAAAGACCTTCTCCAAAGTAGGGAAGAAAGTGCAAAAGCAGCAGGATCAGACACAGCAGCAGCCTTTAAACTACCAAATCCTTGCCGGTGTCGAAACATTGTCCTCAGAAACCTAGAGGCAGGAACGGAAAACACAAAGGACGGCATACAGAGAGCAGACCAAAAAGAAAATTCACGATGATCAGTGGAGGAATCAATAGTTTTTTCAACTGAAATGCAAATAAGAAAACAAACAAACGGAGGAAAAAAGTTCTTGAATTATATAGCATACAAAACCATTATTGTACATTTTATTCAATTCAATTTAATATCGATTCAGTTATGATTGAGAAAAATTCTGTGCATTTTGTTGTCTACGATCTACCCCACTTTATCAGTTCTTACCCAACTATTTTCCACATTTGAAAAATATTCCATGGTTGAACTTTTCCTATTCCAAATTCTCTGCGGCAAGTGCTGCTTCTTCTTTTGCTCCACTTTTACAGGAAGGCAACACCACGCACACACACACATACACTCTCTTTGCTTGGGCTGTTGGCCACACTATATTTATAACTTGTATAAATCTTTCGAGTTTATCTGTCAACAGCAGGAGTGGAGAGAGAGAAAGAGAGAGGAATGCATAGAAGGTGTCTCCGTTTGGACTTATTTACATGCGACAACAGCGGAAAAATAGATTTGAAGAGACGGAATATACGGGGGAGGGTGTGCTGCGGTTCTTTCTTTTTCTAGTCCCACTCTCAACTTCCATTTCATTTCATTATTGTATTTTCGTTTCGCCTTATTTGTAGAATTTGAAATTTGAGCCGAAGAGAGAGAGTGAGAGAGAAATATTCAAAGTGCAGTGTGTGACGCTGCCTCGCTCTTCACCTGTCAAAAATCAAACAATAAACAAGAGAGCAAGCAGAACAATGCCAAAAACATATCACACAAGAGAGTGAGGAGGAGAGTGGAGGATAGAAGAGACAAAGAGGCTGGGCCAAAGGGACAGACGATACGGTTTTTTCTTCTGTTTTTTGCAAATATATTGCAGGTGCTTAAGTGCAGGGCAGCAGAGAGCAGGGGGTCTGCAGAGCAAGGGAGTCTCCACAGAGCAGGTGTTTCGTTACCATATTTTATGTTTAAATTTGCGGTTTTCTGAGGTCTTGCTCTGCCCTGCCCTGCCCTGGCCCTGCCCTGCTCTCGGCTCTCATGCCGAAACATGAGCATTGCCCGTGGAACATGCTCGTCGTATTCATTCGTATTCGCATTCCCCATTCATATTCTTTGGATGTTTGCCTCTCTATGTAGATATGTATCTGTGTATGTGCACATGTCTCTGTATCTGCCACACAGCTGTTTGCATTTCAAGAATGAAACTCTCATTGAGACAACTTCAAAAAAAATAAGAAAAAAAATACAAGCAGAAACTCGTTTTGGCCAGAAGACGACGAGCACAGCAAAGTTGAAGAGCATAAAAAATAAAGAATCGGCAAAAGCAGTATATGCATATGTATCTATAGCACATGCAAAAAATACAGCCAAAAGCGCTTGTATCTATCAGATACTGTAAAACTGTTGCAACCGCGACAGGGTCAAAAAGTTGAATGGGTCTTTTGGGGCGGTGTCGGCCGCTTGTTAGCGTCAAGTCACTAATTCCATTTATGCAAATCGCCCCGCTGCTGCCGCGCTGCTGCCTTGTCAATTTCTTAACAACTTTTCTTTAAACAAAACTCTTTCTCTGTCCCTCCCTTTTTTCGCCTACCTCTCTTTCTGTGTCTCTTTCTCCTTCGCTTTGTTACATAATCAGCAGAAATTTCGGTTTTTTTTTGGAGTCGCTTTTTAGCCCAAGACCTGAACAATGGCTGTGTTGTTTTTTTTGTGTTGTCTTTTGCTGCCCTCGATCTTGCCCCTCTCTGCCACCCAGTTTCTGCTTGTTCATGCAGCGGCACGTTTTGAACAATTATTGTTGTCTTTTCTTTGGCGGGAGCTTCCTTTCTTTCCAGCTGCTTTTTTGGCAAACAAATTTGCACTGCTCACAGGGACCAACAAAAAGCAAAACTAACTTCAATTAAACAAACAAACAAAAAGCCGAAGCGGCAACGAAAAACATAGTTTATTTACATCAAAAAAAAAAATAAGCAACCATCTCTCAACTGCTCTTGAACACGTTTTTCGTATTTCTAAAGATCCCCCAAAAGGAAAATTCAAGGCATACCCAAATAGCCAGAGGTTCTGTTCTCAGGGAATTGCAATTTTTTTTTTTGGAATTTTATTTACAGAAATCTTACATAGGGTATTCTTATTCTTTAAGGATAACGTAGCAGCATCTATGATGTTTAAAAGCCATATGTTCAAAGAGCCAAACGTCGTTCTGGCCATAATAATGATCCAATCGCAACGTTTTCCGGCAATCATTCTCTAGGATTCTGTATTTTCAAGGTTTTAGATTCCACAGATTTTCGCGATTTGCAGGTGATACTTTTTTGTCTAATTTTGTGCCATTTTGATATCATTTATAATTTTGTAGTCTTTAAATTTCCGGAATCAAATATTACATCATAGCACTCTTACTCTTACTTTTTAGAATGGCAATTGAATGACTTAATAAACACATATAATAGTTGAGCCATAATAATAAAATCAAGTAATTAGAATAAATATTTCCAGTGGTAATCAGTTTTATTTTTATTATTAACAATCTCAAGATCAAATTTTATTGCTTTCCGCTTTGTGAAACTTGATTTTCAACTGGTTTCAGTCGGAAAGTTGTCGGAGATAGATTATTGTTTGAAAATTCCATTAGTAGAGTATTTTCCGGCGACCACTTTGATGTTTTCCCTGTTGGATTTTTCCTTAATGTTAGCCTACATTATGTTCCCATGTTTATGGATTTTAATTCAACGCCCGACAGTTTTTTGTGGCTAAAAATAAAAGCCACGAGGAGCCCAAGATGGAGATGGAGTGAAAAAGAGAGAGAGAGAAGCAACCCATTTTCGTGCTAATAGTTTCGCTTTTCATTTGTCGAGTGTTTTTTCTATTTCTAGAGCCCGCTTTCCACTAACCAGCACCAGCGATGGATGTCTGGTCTGGTTTCCATTTTGGGCCTGGGTTTCGCACTACTTTTGGGCCTTTGTCTGAGAATCGAGGCAGAAATGTGCTAATAAGCCACAGCCTGAAATGAACTCATCAACGACTGCAGGCCGTCTGCCGTCAGGTTAATGATGGCAGGAATATGCTAATTTCCCATCTCTAATTTCCCATTTCCATGGCGAACAGTCGTCGCCGCCGCCGCCGTCGCCGCTTTGCTCAGAGCAATTTTAATAGACAAATGCCAAGTGCTGGCTGGGCACGACTTCTTTTCATCTTTCCATCTATCTATCTATTCTATCCCCTGGTGCCTCTCTATTTATACGTGATTAAGAAATTAATGACCAGCTTTGGCGGCAAAAGGGAGGAGGAAACGAAGGCAGGAGACTCCCCCCTCCCTCCCTCTCCGTCTCTCTCTCTAGTTGCATGAAATTAAATTTCCCTGATGAAGTAGAACCTCCCGCTCTGGCCCATGGATCGCAATTAATTCTGGAATTGTTCATTCCGCCGCCTTTCCAACGGCTTCAGGCGTCTGGGGGCCGTGCGACAAAAAAAAATACTGCCATCAACTTGTGCAAGAAAAAGAGTGCAAAAGAAATATACATATGTACTATGTATGCATCATCATCTCTGCGGCATGATGTCATTTCATGGGTTAAAACGCTTACGAATGTGCCTGTGTCCGGGCCAATGTGCATTTCTTTGGACGGTTCTGTTGTGGGGTATCAAAAGTTCAAAAGATAACACATTTCTGCAGAGATAAGGGCAAGTTTCTAAACTCCATGGCAGGAATGTGGTTTACGCTGCCAAAACTTGGGGTGAAACTTTAATTAGTTTATGAGTCGCTGCTGCTTCTGGTTTTCGTATGATGAATTATTTATTGAGCCCCCACATAAAAAGAGGCAACTGAAAATACTTTTAAGATCGCGAAATATCACATCTATCACATCTTCGCAGCTCTTATGAATACGAACCATTGTGAAAGTTGATTCACCTGCCAGAATTCTCGCTCTGACTAATTCATTTGTTGGCATTCCCTGCAAATACACAACATTTCCATAAACCAATTTCAATTGATTTTCTCGTCCGTAGGTTGTTAAACTCATTAGCACCCAAAAAGAATAAGGCTGGAGAGGAGCACAAATCAACCGAAAACAAAAACACAAATACTCTTAGTGTTTGAACCAGCCGATACCCAGTAACGTGTTTTTGTATCGCCGCATTTCAGAAAGGGAACAACTAAATGGATATTATCCAGCATCAAAGACTATAAATAAATTATTTATAAATATTAAATACATACACACATACAAGTATGTAAATCAATAGATTTGTTCGTTTCTGCCTGACGCTGTAGGATATTCTCCTTGCTGTGCATACCCTTTGCTTCTATGCTTTTGCTCTCTCCTTCCTTTGCATGCCGTTATTCTTGACAATTGCCTATTGCTGCACTCGTGGGTTGGTGCGAGAGAGTGTGCATACTGAGAGAGACTCGCTCAGAGAGAGGATCGCAAGAGCGAGGCAATGAAAGCTTCCCCTCTTTGCGAGTTGCTGAGTGCGAGTGAGAGACAAATATCTGCCCATGCATTGCGTTGTATAAATATTTGCCCAAAGAAGAAGTACGCCCGTACGCCCACGACACGAAAACGGGGATATGCTATGTTTGTAATTTAACTTGTTCGTAATTCTAAAATCTTTCCCAACAAACAAACAAATTGTATGTTTGCTTAAAATCTTTGCAGAATATTTGACACCTTTTTACTCAAAACTAACTTTCAACCAGTATACCCCTCGCACTGCTAGGTATGAGAATCTGTAGAGAAACCAAAAGCAAACAACATTTGCAGCTATTTTTCGGCTGCTCCTCTATTTTGATGGGTGTAGGAGGAGCTGCCTCTCTCTCTCTCTCTCTCTTTCTGTCTCTGCCCAAATATGGGAAAAGAGCTCTTAATTATGTAGCCCTCAAAAACCACCAAAAAACAAAACAAAAAACCACAAGAGTCTAATGAGCAAGCGGAAATTGAAACTTTTTGGCGCTGTTTAAATAAACATTCAACACACAAAATGACATAATTTGGCCAAATGAGGGAGAGGAAAACCCAACCGGCAGCGGGAAAAAGAAACTCTATACAGTTGCAGGTGTCACAGCGGCAACAAAAAACCAAAAGCAAACGCAGCTAAAGACAATTACGAGCCGAAAAAAAAGTTATGAAAATTGTCGACACAGATAGATGCGTGACTAAAATCGTTATGACATAATATACATACGTACTAAAGCGCGTTGAAAGACAAGCAAAAAATAAGTAAAAATAAAACGAGTCAACGCGGATTTTATAACAATAAATAATAAAACGCCAAGGCACGTTGTCTTACTCCACTAAGCCCCCCGTGCCGAAGAATTATAAGGGGAACGAAACGAAAAACCTAACGAGAACTGGGGGAAAATCGTTTCAATTTATGGCGGGAGGGAGAGAGAACTTCTGTCAAGGGGGACACACAAATTATCTGGCCAAACCATTATCAATCGAAGGCACTGAGGGCCTGTGATCGACAGACTATTGACCCATATACGACGATGTGGATCCAATCACTCTCCCGCCCCCCGAGAGCACACTCAAAGAACTTCTATTTGTACACTTAATCGTTAGATCAATCATTGCTTTTATATACCCTTACTTTTGTGGCATTACAAAGTAGCGGCACCCACTGATAAGGTACATAATCCCCCCTCGAAATGAAGACTAGACCAGCAAGAGCCACAAATATCTAGTAATTGTTTACCAATGAGGTTAACGAAGGTAAAGGCTGGCTGCTAGATAAGAAAACTGATATAATGCTGATTCCCAACTGATGGAAATCGGTTCCAAACAGGATTTTATTTGATTTCTTTATCGTATAGAAATTGCGAATCACATTGATTTTTTCTTTGTACAAATTGCCCCTTAGCGAAAGGATACCATTCACCAGGAGCCGCCTCAGAACCCTCGCAAATCCTCTAAATTAATTTTGTAAATTTCCCATTCTTTGATGATACATTTCCCGGTATATTCCAGTGTATTAGCGGGATCGGTTTTCTATAAATAGTTCTTTTCTGCTCATTCTTATTGCTTTTTCTTTCCATTGCATTGCTTCTCCTTTTTTCTTCTATTATTTTCCTTTCGTTTGCTTTTGCTCTCAGTCTGTATATGAGTGTGTGTGTGAGTGTGTGTGTGGCGGTGGTTATTTTTGGTCTTTTATCGTTTTCATTGTTTTTTCGTTCCGTGCATCGAAGCATGCTTGCATCCCATCCATCCATCCATCCATCCATCCATTCGATTAAATGGAAACGAATCGAATCCATTCCAATTGGAACCCTACAAAGAAGGGAATGTCTCTATTTTTGGCAGCACTCGGAAGATTTATGATCAAACGTCTGCTGTCTGCTGTCTGCCGCCTGCCACGCTGACAGTCAATTCTGTTTTGGATCCCAGATACAGCACCAGCTACAGCTTCAGTGAGCCAAGTTTACACGGCTTTAATTGCCCGGGCAGCAGAGAGGAACAGAACCAGCAACCAACACGGCACTACAGGAAATGCTCGGTTCGGGCGGTTCAAAATTGGTTTTATTTTTATTTTTTTTTTCAGCCGCTGTGGCTGTGGCTGGTGCCTGATGGCTGTGGCTGGGGGGCTGCTGCTCCCCGCCCAATGACTGACCGTGGTTTTGAGAACTGGCTGTAGCTGCGACTGGGCTCTGGGTTGGGGCCGGTGCCGGTGCCGGGGCAATGGCCATAATCAAGCCAATTTAATAATATGTTACGCTGCACACAATTTCACCTGCAAGCGGACAGGCGAGCCAGCAAACAACCAACAACCAGTCCATGGGTCTGGCTGTTTTCCACAAAAGGAGGGGCACAAATAACAAAGAGAAAACCCCCCAGACGAAAGAGGCAGGGCCTCTCTCTCAGATTCTGTTGGTAACAAAAAAAAAAAATACATAAATACATATATTGCAATTTGATTAAAATATACAAAAATAGTATCGTTTTTATTCCGAATATGGATTGGGCGAACTTGGAATTATTTTTGGTATAATATATAGAAAAGGATATACCATAGGATGGATCTACAATTAAAAAGGTTTACATACAAAAATAAAATAAAATATTCGGGGTTTAAATACAAAAATATTTCAATTACATAGAATTCACTTTAATCTTCATATGAAAATATTTAAATTAAATAGGAAATATATTTAGATTGAATACTTCCATATTAATTTCAAAATGTAAGTGAAAATATTTAAGTCTAAGTGAAAATATTACAATTCCACGGCTTTTTTTCCGGGTGTAGTGATAATCCGGTTTGTTTCCAATTCTGCGCTTATAATCTTTAAAGTTTAAACTGTTACATTTCCTCGATTTGCGGAGACGGAAACAATTTAAAAAAAAACTTGATCGGCGTGGGTTTCATACAAGTCTACATTCCAAATTGGGTTCATATAGCTTTTACAGTATTCCAGATCCGATATATCATTCCACCAGACAGACATAGCCACATGGAGATCCACTCTGCTGTCGGCTGTGTCCTACGAAGAGCACCTGGCACTATAATTAGGATCGTCTGTATGCGCAGCGTAATCCGTAAAGAGGTAACAAGAAGATTAAGAATAGGAACAGCCCGAAGAACAGGGAAAAGAAGCAGATAACAAAAGAAAAGAACAACGCGAAAAAAGGCGGGGGGAATGGAATGCAGAAGAAGAAGGGAAGAAGAGGAGAAGCTTAAGCAGACAACGACCGATGGGTAGCGGGTAGAGGAGGAGGGGATCAATCAAATTTTTGGCTCTGTACGTGACACACCCGTGAAGAGGGGAATGAGAAGGGGAAGGGGCGAAAGGGGCACACAAGAACACGTCAAAGAGAATACTTTGTTGCGCATTAGAAAAAACGTCTTTTGCGTCAAGCCTGCGACTTGCATAAGCCAGAAAAATACAAACACGAAACGGAATAAAACTCCTTTGGCCACAAAACATTGGCAGCAAAGGCAACAGCAACAACAACAAGCAGCTGCCACAAAGGGCAACATTTCGTGGATGACGACGACGACGATGTTGTTGTTGGCTGTTCTTGTTGTTGCGGCAATTTTGCACGTAATTCGTCACGTTGCAAAAAAAAAAAAAAACGAAACAAAAAAAAATATTGCTGTTTTTGTTGTTGATTATGCATTGAAAATTTTCCAGCCAAAAGCAACAATCTGCATGGCCTGTCTGGCAACACACTCACTCAAGCATGCAGGAGAGAAAGGTAGAGTGGTATCGCGGACAGAGGGGGAGAGAGAGATGGGGAGAGCAGCAAGTGAAAGAGCTAGAGCTGGATAGCTAGAGGGGAGAGCAAGGCATATTAGAAGATAAGGAATTCGGCGAGTGGCGATGGCAGAGGAGGACCAATATAATATGGAAAGGTGAGGAGACCTTTTGTATGCCACTCTCTCTCTCTCTCCAGATCCGACTTTGTGTCACGCATACACCACACACACACACACAATCGCAGCGTAAACAAAATAGGAAACTAGCGGGAGAGAGCTTTTTGAGAATATACCTTGAAATGCATGCAGAGCGCGTGCTAGAAAGGAAGAAAATATGAAAAACCACAACAAAAGCCGACAGGCAACATTCACCAACATTCGGGGGCCAATTAATGCAAAAATTAAAATGAAGCCATAAAATAGCATTGGCCATAAAGACATTTGACACGCCCACAGCCCATTCGGTCTTCCAGGCTCCGTCCTTTCTGGCACGCTGACATTTCGCATTACATTCGGTTTGACATTTGCCCGCAAACCCCAATCGATATGGGCAAATGGGGGATTTATATCCAAGTGTGTATCCAAATCAAGGCGTCTGTCTATAACGGAATTATGTCAATCAACTGGCGGCAACTGGCAGTCAGATGTCAAAGGTCACAGACCAAAAAGCAAACACTAAATCTGAAAACGTGCAGTTTTGGGTCAGACACGGCATGACCTCCAATTCCAATGAAACGAAGGAGGCACAACCGAAACAGCAGGAGGAGAAGTGGAGGAGATGAAGGAATGGAGAAAGTGTGTGTGTGTGTGTGTGTGTATTGATTGACCTGCAGCGTGTCCCGTTACATGGAATGGGTGTTATTACGATAATATCGGAAGCATATCGATAGTTGGAGAAATCAAATCAATTATGTTTCGATTGCAAATCGCTCCAGCGATTATTGAGAGAGAAAGGAAATCTGTGCACAAAGAGAGCTTTCACTGTAACTGTATGCGAATTTCTGTGAATCATTGAATCAACGAATATTCCTACTCTAATTATGGGCTTCCTTTCCTTCGCATTCCAACGAATTGGGTCACATGCAAATGGTCACTATTTATTTCTTAGCAAGAACTGGAGATTCTTTTCACAAATCATTAATTAGAAACCATAGCCCAAAGGTAACAATTTCGTAAATTGCAAATAGAAACACTTTCCGGGATATCTGAGAAATATTCGTGGTACGAATGTGTGTGAGTGTGTTTACGTTTATTTGAATACCAAGCTGGTAGAACACCCCCTGCTCCCCCACCTCCCGCCCACAGCCGGCGCATGCAAGTACTGGCAAAACATTTATTTGTTGCCAGGCCAACAACTGTGCTGTGCCGATTATGTCACCCATGGTGGCTGGTGGCTGGTGGCTTAAAGAACAGGTCTCCCCCTACAATCACCCACCCGCCCCCCCTGCCTTGCTTGTGCATCCCGCATCTTGCCGTCATTATGTGGCTGTGTTCTGTGGCTTTCGGCTCTCTGGGGTCTCTCTTGGGCAGCCCCATGGCCCACCTCATGACAACAGACTGGGCTGTGACTGGCTGACTGGCTTATTTCTGTACAGCATGTTGCAACAATCTAGAGATTCTTGTTGCACATACGAGTACTCGTATAAATGCCTTGGAATCTGTGGGAATGCAATGCCTGAAACATGCACGTATGGAATGTTTGATGGAATTTCTATTAGCAGGAGACACTCTGTGGTTCCAGCTTCCTTCCCATAGAGTTTTCACTGTAATCTGCATACATTTCCACGCCAAAATGGTGGTAAAGGCCAACAAGCCTAAGTGACATGTTGAGAAATGGAATTTCCGAGCTGTCAGGACCGTTAATCGTGAAATTCTGTGGCTTAATGCCAAAGCTGGAGACCCCCCATTCCAGTCCATCCAGATCCAGATCCATAACCGAAATGCAAATGTCAAAGGGCACAAGAACCATTCTCTAACAATTTAATTGTTGTTGAAAAATGTTTCTTTTCTTTTTGCAACCTATGGGGCGGTGCTTTTCCCTCTAAACTTTTGATGGGCCGCCCCGCCGCTTCACCCCGGGCGACCCGACCACGACCCCATTTTCGGGGTGAGATGGATGCCCTTGTTGAGCTTGGAGAGTATATACAAATATACATATCTACATATGTATGCTTTGTTGTTGTTATTTTAATTTTGCTAATGCAAGAGAACCGTTCGTTTGTCAGGGAGAGCGAGAGGGAGAGAGTTCCGTTCCAGTTTCCAAGGGGGAGACCGAGGCTCCAAAGTGATTTACGAAATGCCAAGAATTTGTCGATTCGATTACGTTGAGTGACTGAGTGCCCCAAGCCCCAAGTGCCTCAAAGGTTATTCGTCAGAGAGTGGGTGACGTCGTCATACGGGTAACGGTAATTTTCCAAAAGGAAATGCCAGTAGAAACGTTAGAAACAAAGAAAGATTTCGATTGGGAATACCGCATACCGAAGCTTTGGATACCCTACATAATCTGGAGAAATCAAAAAAAAAACCAGCAACAACTTTTTATCATGCACACGACATGTACAGCAAACATATGTACATTTGTGGTGTTTTTCTTTCTACATATTCTTGAGCATTCTCTTTCGCACTCTTCGCTTGTGCGTCTCGAGTCGAGCATCAAAATATGACGTCATGTGGGTGCAAAGACTGTATCTGATCTATACGATGTACCATATAGTATAAAGAAACTAAAATTTAAAAGTTGTGTTATTTCTTTTAGATCTACACCTTTTGTTATGGGTTCGAATATCCCCCATCCGTCTTATAAATACCCACCACTCAAGGGTATACTCGTACTCGTACTTGTAAGAAATACATTAGTAAAATTTACCATGGCGCACATTCAGTTTTAGTTTTGTTTCTTTTGTTTACTTTTAGCTTGAAACAATTTGGAACGGATATTGACGCAAAACTTTTGTGGCCCCCCAACACACGCTCACCCATAGCCGTAGCCCTGTACTTGTGCAAATATGTATACTAGTATAAGTACGAGCATGGGAGCCATTAAATCTAGGTGGGTTTTCTGTTTAGTTTTTCCCGTTAGTGCTGCACCAAAACACGATTTTCTTATCGACGGAAGTGAGAAATGAAGGAAAATGTCCGCATAAAAGTGGATCGCATAACCTTCACACATTTCTGACAAGGCTAAATACATATACATACATAAATACATGTGATCTAAAGAAGAATTGTCTGGAATACACCTGGTTCTATGGCATTCAACCAGGACTTCAGATGTCAGTGGGTTTACTTTTCCAAAGAACAACACTCCAGAAATCGATAGCTCATTTATCATTTTGTTTGTCTAATAATAAAGTTCATTCCCACAATGTGGTAGTTGTCGTAAATTATCATGACACGACACCTGAGAAGCCTGCCATCTATCCAGCTCGTTATCGTGCCACTCCTTGGTGGCACACACCACATACGAGTAGATAGTTCCCCCCCCCCCCCCCCCCTCTCCCTCTAGCAAAATCCGAGTCAATTGGGGAAACATTACGGGTCACAAATCGATTTAACGCGCTTTGAACACACTCTCGGAGATCGGGAGAGACGGAAAATAAAACAAAACACAACCGCAAATACGCCACAGTCCCGTAGACAATGCAATTCCACTATCCCCTCGCCGAACGCCCCCTGCCCTGCCCCCCAGACAGACGTACAATATCTTGATATGTGTTCAATGAATATTCTCAAATCGAATCGCCAAAGCGTGCAGATAATTTTGTGTTTAATTGCAACAACACGAAAGGAATTGCATCCAAGTCGAAGACTGTGATACCCTTTTGGAGATCAATCAACTTGATGATATATTAGGGTTTGGTATCAAGGATCAAATGTACCTTCTTAATGGTGTCTCCTAATGCTTGTCAAAATCATAATGCTCTACCCCGAGGGTAAAAAAAATCAATTTCTCATGGATATTTAATGCAAATGCTATGGACACCCATATGGGCAAGCCCGGTTCAGGCCACACAACCGCTCTTATACACCGCCCCCTTCCCGCTCTTATACGAGCGCATGCATGCACAGACATGACAAGTAGCCAGCAGCTTCAGACGAGAGACAGCGAGTAAAAGAGAGAGAGAGAGAGCAGTCAACAGATAGAAACAAAAACCGCAAATTGCGTTGACAAGTGCAGTGCACACACACACACACGCATGCACATGCACACCTTGATGATAGCCTGGGGGATTTATGGATACAGATCTCTCTCCAGAGTCTAGGAGAGTACGCCATGCGGGGGGTAGGGTCCATGTCAACAACACTCGCTTGCCCGACAGCGTCGCCGTTGACTTCGTCAATAATCAGACGCTGAACCCAAAAGACGCACTGCAGACACGAGGAGAGGGCAGGTCTCAAGGCGACAATGACAGCGACAGACAGCAGCAACAGAAGCATACAGCATGCCCGAGAGTCGATCTGCGGAATACCCTAACAGTTCTGGGGAAGGCGGAACGACTACTAATACTGGCAATCAGCAATCAATAATATCAACCACTCTGCTCAATCATCTGCATCTCCATCCCAAAAGCAAAAGAAATACTCCACTCCTCGTGTGTGTGTGTTTTGGGGGAAGAGCATCAAATGTTGCAGTTTACTTTTTTTTGCATTACGTTTGTTTGTTGGCTTTGACTATTGCGTCGAGCGATTTATGTTTTCTTTGAGTTTTTTTACTCTTCTTTTTTTTACTATTTTTCTCGTCTTCTTTTATTCGTCTTTCGCATTGTTTGCAGCGACAATTGCAATTGCAATTGCCATAATCAGTGCAAAGGCAGACGCCGCCGACAGAGACGAGACAAAAGCCAAGGAGGGGCAGCGCCTGCTGCTGCTGCTCACTTTCACATAAAGAAAGAGAGGGAGAGGGAGAGAGAGAGAGAGAGAGAGAGAGAGAGAGGGAGAGGGAGAGAGAGAGATAGAGAGAGGGAGGGGAGGGGAGGGAGATAGTAAAGTTGTTGAAGGTGGAAAAAGCTGGTCAGCGACATTGCCACATTGCCTCATTGATCGTATGGCATGGTATTGTAGATCGGTATCTGTTGGGGCTCGACTCCGAACCAGTTTTACTTCCATCTACTCGTATGACGCATGCAACACCGCGAATCCAGCCATCCAGCCATCGAGTTTTCATTTTTCTTCTTTTTTTTTTCCTTTACGCCAGTCAAGCGATGATTTAATCGCTCCGGATTTCATGGGGCAAAACAATCCCCTTTGGATCTTTCCGATTCATTTGCAAAAGAAATAACAGATTGCTAGAGACAGAGTTTTTGCATACCCTTGAAGCGCTCCCCCTCCCTCTCTCTTATCGGCTTTATTTATTGCATGTGTAAACCGATTTTTATATGCCCCATTTACATATGTATATATAGTATTTGTTCTTGCAATTATAAATGTCTTTAATGGCTTTTCATCACGCAATTAGTTGAGTTTTTTTTAGTATTGATAAGTAAATTCCATGGAAATCTCGAGGATGTTATTTATAAGATTATTCCTATTTATATTGCGTATTATCTTTTGTATAAGCTTTAAAGAATTTTGACCCCAGACTTGGGTGGGTATCGAAACCCTTGGAAATAATTCAAAAGACAAGATTTTTCAGCAGCCAAATCGAATAATTTGAATAGTCGATACTTATCGATAATTTATCATTCAATAAAAATGAAGTATCAGTTTCAATGACTATTGGACACTATTATCATTTTATATAAGCAAATTCATATCAATTATAGGTCTCTAATCTATAAATGTCCATAAATATCGATATATCGATAACTTCCAAAATATTAACCAAAAACTCCCCTGTCTTCAACTTAAATTCGAATTTTTGTCCAATCTCAAAGGCCTTCAATAGAAATGCATAATCTTGCCACACAAAAACACTCTCTTCCTTTCTCTTGCGATTCATCGGTTAGGTTTTTTTTATGGTTAACAGCTTTTAAAAACATAAGCAAAAACACAGAGCTACTGACAGGACTGGACACAACAATAGTTGATTAAATTTTCGCTTGTTTTTATGTGCCTTGGTTTGGTTTGGTTTTTTTTTGTGCTTTTTTGTGCTGCTGGTTTTTATAAAAGCATTTTCATGTTTTAATCACTGATCTGCCTCAACCATTTGTTAGTTAATTGCAGCAATTTCAGCAATTTCATGCATGTTTTACTCTTTTTGTTGTTGCTGTTGTTTGCTTGAAAACACTTCAATATACCCGTAATTGGTGGCAGATGTTTAGACAAAAGCAGGGCCCCTCAATGTCGAGCGGGGGAAAGGGAGGAGTGCAAGTGCAAATGTAAGAAGCTCTATTAAAATGATTCACTTGTGAAGTCATCCCGAGAGCAGGTGTAACTGAATCGAGTGCATCGTCGTGCCTCGTCGTGTGTCTTTTCAGGTAAGGAAGATGAGATAATCCACGATTATATCCCCTGCTATAACCCAAAAACAATCATAATAAGGCCATAAATCTCAGCTAATCTTATCAGGCCCAACAAAATCCCCTCGTTGATCCCAAAATAATCCACCCCCAGGTACATCATGGAGAAAGCGGACCTACGATAACCTTGTTTTCGCCAAAACCAATAGCGAGGGATGGGGGATTATACAGAGGATATTATAAGCAGATGCTGTGGAAAAATGGATAAACTATCCGACATTCGATAGCCTATCAGAGATAGTTTCAATTGAATAGCTTTTCAGAGAAACTGTTAGAGTTTTCCCTCCATAGATAATATTTTATCAGCTTGAGTTTGTATCTTTTAATTTCATATTCAAGTCATTGCAAATATTTCGTGAAAAAGTTCTTCAATCTCTGGATTGAGGCGAACGCGTTCAAAGTCACGACCGCATTTGAATATTGTATTCCCCCCTCCCACTGCCACCCCCCTTCCAGATCCCTCTCTTTGCTTATCAGCAGAGACAGAATTGTTATTCCGTGCTCCGCCTGCGTCTCTCTCAATCTTTGCGTTGTTTCTGTTTCTGTTTCGGTTTCTGCTTCTGGGATCCAAGAGTCAAGACATCGGAGATAACAACAATTACCATTGCAATGTGTTTCCCTCCCTCTATTATGTTCACCACCCCCCAAGCACACACCCACGTACACGTACAGTGCGATACAAAATTATAAGTTTACTGCGTATTGCAAAGATTTACAGATTCATCGTTAAATAAAATGATTATTCCTATAAAAGACTATAAATAATATTAACTACTTAATTTTTGAGTGTAAAACTATGGCAATAATAATTTATAATAATAATAACATTTATTAATGATGAATCTATGTGCAATAACATTTTTTATTTCAGGAAATCCCTCTTTAATGTAACTACTTCAGTTTTTTTTTATTTAAATGCTGTATTATTGAAATAAATTCTTAGATCAATCTCCATAATATTTGATTTTATATTTATGAATTAATTTATTTATTATTAATTCATTTTAACATTTAATCATAGATACTTTTGCAACGCACTGTACTATCCTCATAGTTTCAGGCATCTACAGATATGAATATTTAAATGTTTACATTTTGCAAAAGAAAGTTGAAGGCAAATACCAAATAATTTATGTAAAATGTAATCATTTTCGAGAGCTTCTTCCTGTTCGTTTGAGATTCAAAGAAAAAGATACAGATACAGCTATCGTTGCCCTCCAATCAATATCATTATTACGATGCATATTGTAAATAATAGACGTAATGACACCTTGGGTGCCACTTCCTCTGGGTGCCACAATCTCCAAGTGAGGGGTGTGGGGTGTGGGAGGAGGGGAGCATAAACTGCAAAGTAAACTATTGGCTGTAAAAGTGGGTCAACAGCAAAACCACAACAATAACACCCAATAAATGCCACACAGCAAATTGGTTGCCAAGAATGTATCTGTATCTGTGAACCAGTATCTGTGTGTGCGTGTGTGTGTGTGTGTGTGTGTGTGTGCAGTTTGCAATTGCAGTTACAAATCAAAGTACTGGCAGACCCAACCCAACCATAGAAAACCAAAATGCATGGCGTGGCATGGCATGGCATGGCAAGCGCGCCTTCATCGTCATCGTCATCATCATCCACATCGTGGAAATCGTAATCATTGCAGTTTGTTCATCAATTTTCGCGTTTCGAATGCGAAAATTACGCGAAAAGTTATGCGAATTTCCACACATACACACAAACAGAGAGAGAGAGAGAGAGAGAGAGAGAGAGAGGGGGAGAGAGTGCCATGGAGACAGGAACATGGTCTATTAACACTCCAACTAATGCAATTACGCGCCAACTAACGTGGAAATTATGCAAGTAAACAGTTTAATTGGGTCACCGAAAATGAGGGCAAAAGTATGCGAGCGGGGATACAAATTTCCTGGGGTAATGGTAGAACGCTCCCGCCGTCCCCAAAGTTAATCTGTTGCAGTAGCGGCAGCAGCAGTAGCGGCAGCAGCAGCAGCGGCAGCAGCGCCTCTGCTCTCCTAACTGGAGCGAGGAGAACAGAGTTGGCTCTGGGGCTTAACCCGAATGCCAGGGAATACGAACAGATAGTGCGGTTCCCACTGGAGAAAGGGGAGTCGAGTGGGGCATCTCTTGTGGAGTGCTACTACTACTGCCAGTACTCTGGTTTCCTCTTTGGCTGTGATAAAAAGTAGTAACAGAAGCAGTAACAGGCTGCATTAGGAATGCAAGAAGTTTAAAGACTTCAGCATTTAATCATCTCAAAAAGATATATACATATATCATAACAACAATCTAAATATGAATAGGCACCGTTTACATTTAACGTTTACGTTTGCCAGAGATGGACACTCTCCTGGCGGACAGCACTACTCTCTTCTTACATTTCGTTACTGCAAGCGCAGTCTTCTTTATGTATATTCAATCGCTCTACAGAGCTTTTCTTCTCTCACGCAATACGCAATTCCATAGCATTCTGTCTCTCTCAGCAATTCCTTCTATCCTTTCCATCGCTATCTCTCTTTCTCTCATCAACAACCACAAAAATACGAGCGCATGTTGCGGTTCGATCGTGTCAGCGAAACGGAACTTCTCGTCATTTCGTTTCACGAGCTTCGCTCTCGCAATTTCTGCACAATTTTGCTATCTCAGCAACAACAACTCTCTCTCTCTCTCTCGCTCCAGTGTACAGCATAAGATCCAACGGGATCTCTACTTTCCTGCGCAGTTGTTGTCTCTCTTCTTATTTCTATACATTTTGACTGGGCGACTGCACATATTAGAGTACAAAATCTACAAATCACCTCCGACATATTCTTCCATTAAGAACCCCAAGAAAGCTCATAAACTCCCATGATAATCCCATAAGTATGTACATTTCCAAATTAATTATACAGTATGTAGTTTTCTTAGCATTTGTGGGAAATTTCGCTGTGATTTAAGCCCAAAACAATACCATTTTTTAAGTAGAATTCTTTGCAATTAAAGTTAGAGTTCATCTTTTGGATTTGCCAACTCACAAAGTGAAAAATGCAACAACAAATAACGACGAAAACTGCCATAGAATAATGGTGCATAACTGTTCATGGGACAACGCCTAAGCTGGGAGATAACAAGGCTAACAAGCCTCTCTCCGCCACTACCACTACCAACTACCTCCTACCACTAGATCTATCTCCAAACAACTCCAACGTACAACCCACGCGATTTTTAACTGCTTTTAACATACATATTTATACTTGTAGGTATTTATAGAGTCAACAATAAGCAAAGGAATTTCCCATTTCTGGTCTTTGTGATCTCTGCAATTTCTGTGTGTGTTGTGTGGGAAATCAATTGTTGAAAAAATAAAAGCATAAACGCGTCGTCCCCCAGCGCCAGACATTGAGTTTCGGATAGAGATGATAATGATGATGGTGGTGGAGTGGTAATTATTTCAAATGAGTTCACAAAACCACATAAAAACAAACAAAAAATGAGCAATAAATTAACGAAAAAAAAGAAAGAGAGGTTAAATAAAGCTAAAGATACCCTTGCAGATCGTTCATTGCTATAGTTACAAGATTTTCTACAAGTAAGCTGTTTTTTTTTTATCAAAGGATTAGTATGTAATTTTCCGTTTTACTTAAAGAAACATTTCCCACGAGTGAAAGTGCCTATAAAATGTAAGATATAGTAATCAGATTCTGATCATATTTAAAAGATCTTGATGGAACAATCAATCGTGGCTTGGCGAATCCCCAATTGTTTTCGCATTTAAAAATCGACATACCCTTTTTTAGGGTATAGAAAAAGTTTCAAAACAAATACCAATCCACCTCCAGGTCGCTGTCAAAGTCAAGTGGTGCCCGTGTAGTGGGGGCGGTGAGGGGGAGGGCGGAGTGAAAACAGTTTCCGATTGCCTCCAAAAAACATTTCAAGATTCAAAAAGTTTTTGAGCAAAAAACTTACCTGCAAAAAATAAGAAAAAAGAAAAATGTAAGAAAATTTATTGAAGTAAAGTTTTTTTTTTGTTGGTTTCCCAAAAGGAAGAACGGGACAGGGAGAGGGAGGAGGAAAGCGAGGCATCAGCTTGATGGCAAGCCAATGACCCAAGCAAAGATACAGAAAGGGACAGAGAGGGAGGGAGAGAGATAGCGAGAGAGCAATATCCTCTATCCTTTGTGGCAAACACTGTCCTGTCTGTCGGTCGTCTGCTGCTGGCTGGCTGGCTGGCACACTCTCCAGCGCTCACTTTCCTGCGGGCGCATTGTCTCTGCCTCCATCTCACTCGCCCTCTCTCTCTCTTTCTCTCTCTGTCTGCCCCAAAGGAAACTAAGCCAACTTCCTTACACACAAAGGATGTGGCAGCTGCTGCTTTTGCTGCCCCTCTCCGTCCTGCCCTGATGGCAGCACGACCACTTAAAGGAAGACCAACAACATCTTGCAACAAGGAAGCTTAACCTGAGCTTCCTATCTCCTTTGCTTCTTTTCTCTTCTCTTATTCATTATTTTCGCACACACACACTCACGCACACACCACAGACCGGAAATGCTCGAAGAAAGAAGAGAGCCAAAATGAAAGCAAAGTTCAAAGCGCGCTTAAAGGAGCAGTTTCCGAGCTGCATTTAAAGTGCAGTATATGCACGGGGAATTAAGGTCAAATCATATACAAAAGACCCCTCCCCCTCCCACCCAACCACGACAAGCACAAACATGTCTGACAGCAGCTGTGGGGGGGAGATGGGGAGGTGTGAGAAGGTCTAAGCCCGCATTTATCTCTCTCGCTCTCTCTCTCTCAACCAACTTGTCTGTGGTCTTGGTGTCTGTCTCTGAGAGCTGCTCTGGGCATGGTATTAATGACAACGACATGGAACCTAGTTTGCTGTATATGCCATGGTATATGATACCTCTTAATAAAGGGAGTGGGGGATATAGTGGGTTCATTCATATAGAATATCCTTTTGAGAGAAGAAATGACAGATGGAACAGGCAAAGCAGATATTCCTAAGCGAAATACTCATCTGGCTTACCCATAAATCTGATAAATGATCGATAACACAGATGCATGATCGACAAAAGGAAGAGGGAAACTTTATCAAAATCTCTTTGGGGACTTATTGGAAAATAACCTTAAAACGCTCGAGGCGATTGTGTCCGTTCGCTTATGAAAAACTTGTACATCGAATCGAATCAACGTCATTCACATCATTCTGATTGTCTGATGAACTTCAAGGAAACTCCTTGAAAATATACAAATATTATACGCAGCATGTAAATATTTTCCATTTATTCTTATCCCCCCATCAATTCTTAGGCTTAATGGAGCTCCCCTGATGGGGTCGGTCGCCATTGTATGCGAATTCAATAAAGCTTAAAGCTGAAATGTATATTATCTGTGTTCCGTGACATTTAATAAAAGTTTAATCGACTGTCTACTGTCTACTGGGTGTCCCAATGGTCGTTCACCCTCTCGACTTCCTCTGTCTGTCTCCCTCTCTCTCTTCCTCTGTGTTTTCGTTGTTTTGTGTGCGACAATGTTGGCACCACTTTTCGTGCTGCTTTTTTATGAAACATTGTTTCGTTTTTTTTTTCTTTTTGCAGGATGTGTGCAAGTTTTCATTGCAGCTGCAAATCGGCGACGCGCATATCCTGCCCACACACACACACACACACACGCAGACATCATACATCCTGCCGAGAGGAAAGGGATCTCTATCTCTCTCTGTCTGTCAAAACCCTCCTCGACGTACCCACCACAATTCACTCACAAAAACCTTGCTTAAATTGCAAAAGTTAAGTGCATTTATTGAATAATTTTCATTTTCACTTTCATGTTTTTTCAGACCACAAACTCCGAAATATTCATTGGAGCACAGTGGCAACCAAATGCAAATTTGTCGTAAATTTTTGTAACTTTCACTCGGAAGGAGGAGGAGGCGGCTTAAAAGAGGCGCTGCCCGGCCACTCCCTATGTGGGTCAGGCAGCAAACGTTTTTTTGGTTGGTTTTATTTCTTGGCTTTTGGCGGGGGAGGTGGTTCGGGGCTAATCTTAAACGGCTCAGTGCGAGTTCAAATGGCAATGCACGGGAGGGGACATGGGCAATGGCAAAATTTGCTTTCAATCTCTGTCCGAGAGATGGGCGCATTGATAGGCACCATGAACTTTGAACCCAGCTGAACTTCTCGTCTCTTCTCTCATCAGATCAATGCTCGCAAGCAGTAAATATTACAGTTGAAGCAGTTTTCGGCAAGCACAAGCAGTGGGGGTGTGCAAAGCAAAGCAGTTGTTGCCTCTCTTTGTTCTCTCTCTCTTTTTCGCTTGAAACCAATTGGAAGAGGACACAAAAAACACTCATGATTAGTAGTTTATTTATCCAGTCAGTCCAATGTTCCGTTCATGTTGTTGATTTTTCTGACAATTTTCCGTACTGTCTGTGCTTATCACGGCAACACACACATGCCACATGCCACACAATCCTAATTAAGGTTCACTTTAGAAATCCAGGTCACGTGTGTTTACTTGTCTGATTAAATTCTTCTGTTTTTTTTTTTGTTTTTTTTTTTTTCTGCGGTTGCTGCATCTTCTCACTAATCAGAGAGAGAGAGATTTTCATGCACCTTATCTGGAAATATTTTTGGTCTTATCAGCTGGCTGGCTGGCAGTGCACTTTGTGTGTCCGAAACAAAAGTGAAATGATAAGGCAAGGGCAGATGAATGAAATGCAGCAGAAAATCTGACAAGACAAAGAGTAATCTCAACGGACAGTCTGAAACAGCGTCTTAAATGCTAACCAGCTTCAACTTGTACAGAAAACTGTCAAGGTTGAACACACGGTGTACTCGTATGTACAGTGGATATTACAAACTAAATACATAGCGAGTATGTGTACATTTTGCATTTATAGTGAAACTACATTTTGGCTGTGGAACCCACGAGGGAGAATTCTTCATAATTTTTTTGTACTTCCTCCAAAAAGGGGGATAACCCCGGCTCGAAAAATCACACACTGAGTCATGTGCATGAATAATAACAGTTAATTATGCTCACACACACGTACACACACTAATGTCTACACATGATTCAGTCCGTTTCGAGAGCATAAGTGAAGTAGGATTTTCATAAATAAATTTGCACTTAACAAATGAGCAACATAAGCATAAAATGTCGGCAAACTGCAGAGCAACAGGCGGGAGGCAATATTGCAGCCTGACATGACAAAGCGAAGAGAGAGAGAGAGAGTGAGATGAAGATGGAGATGGAGAAGGGGAAAGGGAGTATAGCCAGCCGACAAGGAAGTCGTAAAACAAAGCTATGCTCAATGAAAGAGCAACAACAGAAATGGCGGCAGCAGCAGTGCGGCAGAAGAGCGGAATTAAAATTTAATTTTAATCGCCAAAAATGAATAAAAAGAACACAAAACCAGTGGGAGAGGGAGAATGCAATCATAACCACACACACACGCACACACAACTAATGGGGCAGAAAGAGGGAAGAGGACAGACAGACACACAGAGTGGAGGAGACGGCCTGCCAGCAACCTTCTCCACCGCTCCACTACACTGCTCTCCACACCCCTCTCTATGCATGCAGACAAATAAATTTTCAGTCAGAAGGCAACAACTGAAATGCATATACACATCCAAGAATTTAATAAACACAAAACAGAGACGGAGAAAGAGACCAGACGAGACGAGGCGAGACGCAGCGCAGCGCAGCAGCAGCAGCAGCAGCAACAATCAGAGGACAAAAGACAGAAGGCATATGCATGAAGGCTACGGGGATTTATACATAAATCCATGGGAGACGATCGCCAGAACCACAAAAACGCAGCAACAACAACGACTGCGATAAAGAGGAACAGGTCGCGCATCAGGTAGGCAGGCAGGCAGGAAGTGTTTGTGTGTGTGTGCGAGAGAGCCTCGGTAGTACTGCGACAAGGTGAGTTTTGCCCACTCTCTCTCTCTCTCTTTTCTCTCTTTCGATCTGTTTGTGCGAGGGCTTTCCGGCAATGCCTCTCACCTTATGGAAATACACCTTGGATTGGTCTGCGCTGGGCTGGCTGCCCTCGTGGTCAAAACAAAGCAGGTAAAAAGCAGCGAAAACATTGTAAAAGGAAGGGAAAACTCCAAGCAAAGAGTTGTGGTATTGATGCTGACCGCATGCAGCATACAGGGCTGCCGCCGAGTGGGGGCGCGACAAGGAAACCAACACAACTGTAAAAAAAATGCAACAAGAAGAACCTGCTTGAGAATCATGGCTGGAGGCCGACGCAGCGCAGGAGGGGGATAAGAAGAAGGAGGAGGCGAAGCAGAGGGCAACAAGAACACGAAAAACAACGCGACAAAGTAATGGAAAAAATTGTTAGAGGCAAAGTCTAAAATTAAAACAAGCGCGAGTGAGAGAGAGATAGAGAGAGAGAGAGAGGCCGAGTGCAACGTATGCAGTTATTTATGTAGGCAGAGGCAGCGACAGCGACAGCAGCACAGACAGAGGGCTATTTTGGAGGCACGCAGATGAAAATGCATAAAATCGTGTATGAAATCAAATTGCAGGCAACTCCGCGAACCGGACTCTGCTTACAGTTTTTGTTGCTGCTGCTGCTGATGCTATCCGCATCTTTGTTGCCGTTTCTGTGGTCGTGACGTCAATATGCGCATGCGTTGATCTGAATGCCGCTTTTCTGTTTTTGCTGTCATTCCTTCAATGATGTTGTTATATGGCTATATCCTTCAGTATGAATCGGGGTATACCCATTAAGTCGCCAAGTTCGTGACACCAGTACAATATAAACTAGCAGATAAAGAGTGGTATCAGAGATCTGGCTCTCGCACTCTCATAACTGTTTTCTCCGACTTTGAAAAAAAGGAGGAAACCATCTGTTGTTGAAAAGGGTTTGGTCTCCAAAGGAAGGAATACTTTTCCTTGGATTCTGGATTTGTATTTTGTTTGGGGGGAAAACGCACACGAAAATGTATTCTGTCTGAAAGTTGTTGGTGGTGCGGCGGTGGTGGTGGTAGCTGCTGCTGTTGCCGCTGCTGCACCCAGAGGGGTGTTTTTCCGAGCCGGGGGTTGCTTGTTGTTTGCCCACTTTGGAGCTCTCTCAAAGTATGACGAGAGAAGGAGAGGAGGGAGGGCAAAGAGTGGCGGGAGTGACGAAATGCGCATATAAATAGAATACGGCAATCTTGCATTGCGCCGCAGAAATGTTGAGAAACGTCGAATCAACGATTAAGAGAAGGAATACAAAAAGAAAGCAATCAAAAATTGCGTTATAATTTGTACGATACGAAGTGGAGTGGTAAATGTTTATCAGGTCGGTCGGCGGGTTCAATAGACCTGGGACTACACAAAGTGCAACGCAAATCCACATCCCCCATACACATGAGAGAGGCCATAAACAGTCTGGTGTCTGGGTGCCGCTAATTGCCCTGTCAAAATGGGCTAACGAAACACCTTGATCGCGATCGATATCGATCCACTTGACTGATAAGAGATACATTTCGGATAAGAAGGATGTTTGAGACTTACCGTTTCACCATTTTGTTGGTTACCCCCGAATTGTTTTCCTGCTGCACGCCAATGTCAACGGATCGGTTATAATCCAGTTTTGAGGTAAAGATTTTAATGCGACGGAAATTAATTTTGACGATCTTTTTGTTAAACCTTTAGGGATTATACATGTATAGATTTGTATTGGATTATTTAATTTTTAATACAATTATTTATATCTGAGCGATATTTTGCTTCCTAGAATTAACATTAAAGAGGTGCAGTCAACGTCTGCGCTGGCGTTGGCGTCGACGCGGCATGAGGTCCAATTGGAGTACCGCTAAACAACAAAAACAACACAGAGGGCAGCGGCCATTAAATGTATGGCAACAGCAGAGATTCGCTCCTAGTGAGCGCTACGTACATTGTTTTGTTAACATTTTTTGCAACTTAAATTACAGATTTCATCTGCTGCTTGTGCTGCTGCTGCTGCTACTGCGCTGCCTCTGCCTCTGCGCGACCACACCAAAGAACAGAGACGTGACGCCGACAGCAACGTCGAGCTTTGTTTTCTTATGCTGCTGCTCTCCCGCTCTACCCACCGCCAACGCAGAGTTTACTCTTCTCTTCTTTCTGCAAGCCTTTTTTGCCTTCTCCACTTTATTTTATTGATCCGCTTTCGCTATAATTATGCACAACAAAATTAACACGCAATTCGCAATGCACTTTAGATATTTCCACACAGAATTTTTGAATTTTTTACCTCTAATGGAATATGATTTGTGCGGCAAACTATTAATGCACTTGCTGCGGGGGGCACTATTTCTCATTAATTTTTGGCGATTATTTCGCTGCTGCTACACACATAAACAATGGTCGCCGACGTTTGGCTTTTCCGCATCTCGCGGGCTCGCGGCCTTTGATTTCGACTGTTTCAACAAATGGCATAAACATTCGCAGAACGCTATTCTATGACGCCTTTCGTTTTGTTTTTAACAATAACATACAGGCGTAACGACAACAAATGGACGACGATTCACTTGTATTAAACAGTTTGACTAGCGACGTTGATTTTATATTGATATATCGAATATTGATGATATATATATATTTTTTTTAATATATCAACGGATCTCAAAATTCAGGAACAAATCGACACTTTTGTTGTTTCATTATCGCGGCAGAAAAATTTGTGAGACCATTTTTCCGGATGGCTAGCGATGTTAAATACATATTTATCCATATATCGATACATATTTTTTGTTGACAATATATTTGCAGGCGATATATTTCGGACTGACAAAATTGTAAATATTATGTGAATATGGAAACAACGGAACTACTTTTCCGAATTTGGATTAAATTGGGACTATTATTCTGTTGTTATACGTAGTTAGATCATATATACCGCTTTTGATTCTACTTATCGATGCGCAGGGTAGCTTACACAAAAATATCGGTACTTTTGTGCGATAGAAAGAAGTTGAATTAAGCGGTAATTTAAGTTTGTTTTGAAAATAAAAATAAAATCTTGTGATTGTTATTTCAGTTAGTTATTGTTAGTCAGTTTGAGACTGGGATAGAGGAGATAACAATCGGGCATACTTTATTCGTATTTTTCGAAAATTCTTCACTAAATATTTCTTTTTGAGTTTCATAATATTATAAGCTTGCGTAAAAACATGGTCAAATTTGTACAAAAAAAAATAAATTTACATGTATCAAAACAATAAAATTTCAAAATTTAATTATTATTTTTTACGCTTGGAAGTGCATGGAGATCGAGAAGACGGAGGATTTAGTTGCATAGACTTGTATGAAGTTGGAAGTGAATGACAAGACTGGAGGCACCATCTCTGCAGCACATGGCGACCCGACGCAACGGGTATAGTGCCGAATATTGTGATTTTGCCGAAGATTGCGAGTGACAGGTTGCAGATTCTGAGGAGTACATGGAGCCAGGTGTCTGATAACGTCTACACCGATGTGCATACTGCGCTTGGCCTGAGACCACACTTCAATAAGTATCTCAGAAAATCTCTCATATGCTGCATTTGGTGATTTCGATTCTGATGCATTCTATGGTGGCCCATAATCCGGCTGGGTATTCAGATCGGAGTACACCGCCTAATGCTATTTGGTAGATGCAGAAGTCTGAGACAATTAACAAACGAAGTTGAGCCTCTGCTGTTTCCCCCACACTAGACTGTTTATGTCAGGGCTTTCAAATATTTGTACATATTTCCAAATTGTAAAGTAAATGGAACCGTCTGGGATTCATACTCCCCAATTCCCCGAGACCACAATCGGAGAATTCATCCGCTCGAGTAGACGATGCCTGGAGAGCAGATTTGTAAAGGAGAGGGACTGACAAGCGTATAAACGTTCGGGATTGAGCCATCCCAGATCAGATCTGATGCTTTCCTCTGACCGACTTATGTCAGTGCCCTCCCGTGTCTTCTGTAGCAGCTGCGTGTGTCTCCGGTCTGCTGCTCTCCGACCTGTTTGTTGAACCTGGTACTCTCAACTCCTACTATAGGAGTATGATGAAAATATAGACTCAGCAGCTCCTCTTAGCCGCCACCTGCCTCCGACTTTTCTTCCTGATATTAGCCTGGGCGAAGTAGGCGTCACCTACGGCATCCTACATCAGCGAGTCGAGATCTTAACGCAGCTGGTGGCAATGCATCGTCGCACCCAGTGCAGCGGGAACTGCATCCTGGCCATCTTTGTGACCTGCAAAAATACGGCGAATACTGATCTCCAGGTGCAAGTAACATCCATAATGACACAGAGGCCTTAACAGCTTTACAATATTTATTTTCGAGTTCGACGGCCAAAGCCATTCTTGGTGTTCCCTTTGTGGTGTGTGTCTGGTGGGGCTCTTGATAGATTGGCATGGTCGTCTGCTCCTTTTCAATCGATATAAAGGACACTTAACAATTATAAATCTTATAAATAGTATTATTTTCTGGCCAAGGACAGGGCTAGAACTCGCTCTTGCCATCGCAGGCCACAATCTTCACCTTGTCGACCTTGACGAATTCGTGCACCTCGCGGAATTCCACATCGTTCAGCATGAGCGTCCAGACATTGTCACAGAAACGGTAGGTGTTCAGCTTGCCCGCCTTGAAGGTGACGCGCGCCTTAACGCGCTGGTTGAGGGCGTTGTTGATGCTCTTGTCGAACTGGAGGAGCACCTTGAAGGCTAGTCCTGGTGTGATCTGACCGTACTGCAAGGGAGAGGCAACAACAGTTATTGTCAAATTTTGGCATTTGCGATGCGCAAAAATGCAGCCCAGACTCTGGGGCCATCTTGTTTCGGCACACGGCGACTCACCTGGATGAGCTCGTCGAGACTCTCCTGCAACGTGTTGCCCAGGGTGGTGTTTCGGTATAGCTGATAGGACATTATTGCGTTGTTTTTTTCCGAACAATTGCGTTTTTAATTACAATTTTCACGCTCGGCTTTTGGTTGACTGATAACTAGGGATGTAATACATTGAGATATATCGATACATAT
Organism: Drosophila helvetica; assembly: GCA_963969585.1. Lineage (NCBI taxonomy): Eukaryota > Metazoa > Arthropoda > Insecta > Diptera > Drosophilidae > Drosophila > Drosophila helvetica. The sequence continues at coordinate 44,839,812 of OZ018403.1, forward strand.
TTCTTATTTTTTATATTTTTGGGCGATATTTTTATGGACTTCTAAGATATGGATAGTTTTGGTGGATGTACCATCAACAATTTTACTTTTCCGAATTTTTAGCAAATTGAAACTGTTTTTCTGTTGTTACACGTCGCTAGATCATATATACTGAATACGATTCTAGCTATCGATGCACAGGGTAGCTTAAACAAAAGTATCGGTATTTTTGTGCCATAGCCACAACATATAGGCCGTTGAATTTGAAAGGGGATTTAAAAGCAAAAGTACAAACCGTTCTTAGACGCTTCCGCTTGGGCTCCCGTTCTATTCCTGCTCTTCTTAATCTACAACTATGATGCGGGCACGGGTTTCTTGACTTCGGCGACCTCTTTTCGATGGGCTCATCATCTAGCACATTGGAAGAGAAACCTAGCTTTCCAACTTCAGAAGTATCCGGGCTTGACCTTAGCCGCCAAACACGATTATCAATTTTAGTACCGGGTGGCCCTGGTTGGTTGGATGGCGCACTTTTAACATACAAATGATGTCATGGAGCACTGTTGTATCTAACCTGCAGGTCAAATGAGAGACGGCTGGCTGTTGGCCTAGGCTTGGAAAGTGACCATCGAAGAAAAGAAACAGATAAAACGAGGGGGAACGTTGAGTACCGTTATACCCGGTACTCAGTCAGTATATATCTATGTGAGCTTGTAATAAATTACATTATTACATGTTCGCAAAAGGGATAAATTTAGTTTTAGCCAAAAAAGACAAAAAAAAATTAAGTCGAACCTTTTCGGAGATTTTGATCTATTAGATGTTTCCATATTTGTTTACATACATTTTTTACATCTGCCATTTCTACATGTCCTTATCTACTTCCTACATATACATACACAGCTGTCCGCGAGAGAGAGAGAGGGAATCAGTCTGCGCTTGGAAGGCCACTGAAATTTCATTTGTTCCTTCTGACTATATTTATGATCCGATCTGATCCAAATTCAATACTCTGATAGATATAGTCATTTTCTATGATTCTGCGTTTTTGGTTTTCCCGTATCTTCAAAATTGTAGATTTTCATCTTTTGTGGGGGCGGAAGGGGGCGTGGTCAAATTTTAAAACAAACTCGTCTCGGTTTGATATCACAGGAGCTTGGATAGAAAGTTTGGTGGTTCTAGCTCTTATAGTCTCTGAGAACTAGGCGTCAAAAAATTCGATCAGGCATAGCGCCTACCCCTGTGTGTGAGAGAGAGCGAGAGGGAACGATGCATTTCGAAATGGTTTTCTTCATTGTAGCTATATTTATCATCTGATCTTATCCAGATTCAACAATCTGATAGATATGATCATTCTCTATGATTCTGCGTTTTTAGTTTTCTCGTATCTTTAAAATTGTGCATGCCACAGATTTTCGTCCTTGGAGTGGGCGGAAGGGGGCGGGGCGAAATTTTGAAATACACTTGTAACAGTGCGTTAGGACAGGAGTCTGGATACAAAATAGTGTTCCTCTAGCTTTTATGGTCTTTGAGCTATAGGCGCTAATGAAGACGGACAGACGGACGGACGGACAGACGGACGGACGGACAGACGGACAGACAGACATAGCTATATCGACTCGGCTATTGATGCTGATCAAGAATATATATACTTTATGGGGTCGGAAACGCTTCCTTCTGGGTGCTACACACATTAATTTTTTGCACAAATCTAATATACCCCTTTACTCTTCGAGTACCGGGTATAAAAACAACATGAAGCTAAAATTCATGCTGTGCTGATCTGTTCTTTTCAAAGTAGTTTGGGAGGCAATAATTAATTAAGTTTGAGATTTAATTTAATTTTAATTTCATTTAAATTTATTTTCTGACATTCCATTGCTAGATTATTCTATTGCATTTGGTGCACTTAGTTAAGACGCGTGTTAAATTACAAGTGCGACAAGTAAAAGTGAATTATAAAGGTAAGTCATATTTATATTATAAAAAGATTCCCTAGATGGCACTTTCTCGGCTGAACTGTGCTTCCTACTATATAGTATACTTATTTTTTCTGTGAGGATAATCCGGATATCCGGCGGCGGCAATTCGCCGCTGGCCCGCTCAGAGAGCCACGGGTAAGCGATAGGTGAGCGGGGCGGCGAGAGAAGCCGGCCCACGCGAGAACAGCGGGATGACGGGATCGGGCCGGCAGTGGCTCGATGCATGTCCAAATATGGTCATGCGGGCACGCCATCGCCCAGGTCCCGTTAAGAAGCTGGTGGAATCCCACGGAAGAGCCGTTGGAAAATCACTGGTGCCGGGGGTCCCGTTAGAGCAGGCCTATATACATAAGTGGGTTGGCGCCAACAGCGGGTCTCTTTGAGTGCGCGCGCGAGTGAAGAACAGTAGTGATCAAGTCGAGTATAACAAACGGGACTGACCAACGTAGGGACCAACGTGTGAGGACGAGCGAGTCAAGGAGAACAGGAGGACCAGGCCCAAGCATATAACCAGAATACCGAGTGAGTCGTAGCCAAATCAGGGGACAGCAGTCAGCCGAGGCAAGAAAAGGGAAAGGCGAACCATTGTATGCGAGTTTGGTGGTGCGGATCGAAGCGATTGCGGAGATCATTGGTCCCCGTGGTGTTACTTGTCGTTGAGGCAACATTACAAATTCGTTGCATTGAGCCCACCAGCCACTGAGTGATCCCAGAAAACTCTAACGGACGGAAAACGGTTCGTTACACTTCCTACTAAGTGGTGCGCTCAATTGGAAAAAAATTTAACTAGCTAGACAGTATGCCAAGTGAGTAAACTGAAAGTTTCAGGACTTTCCCGATCCACTTAAATAATGAGTAATCTTTGACAGAATTCGACAATCCAGACAATCACTGGCCCAAAAAGGTTCAGCCAAGATACCACAAATACTAAACTTTTGTATATTAGTGTTAAAAGTGTAACAAATTTCCAAATTATTTCATTTACATGACTATTGTACTGTTGTCAAAACGGATTCTTATTTTCGTTAAAATTTTCATTTCGTATTGTTTGTTCGAAGTGTTAGGTTCTACTTATAGTTCAAAAGTGAAAATACAAAATTGGATCGAATTGGATCGTAGCCCTTGTTAAAAGAGAAAAACGCATGAAATAGATGCCATTTATTACATAGTCCTGTAAAAGCATCATCGGCAGCCGGTGCTACCCCAACATTAAAGATGTCCTACTACGGCGTCTACATTCCGCCGTTCAAGGCTGGCTTCGAGGGCACTGCGGCCCAGTGTGCGGGCTCCATAGCGGCGGTGAATATCAGGCCTGTCCCAGAGTCGTCGTTATCCACCAACAAAACCACGACAGCCACAGCGGCAGCAGCATCGTCAAGCGCAACAGATAATCCCAATGCGGACAACTATGAAGACCCAGAATATCCACCCGACTCGCCCCTGAGGCTGATCTTTACCGAAAAATCCAAGGCATTGGATGTGCTGCGACACTACAAGGATGCCCGTTTGCGTGAGTTCCCCAATCGCGAGCAGGCAGAGAGTTACGTGCAGTTTGGATTCGAGAGCATCGAGTCGTTGAACCGATTTGGCTTGGCCAAGCCAGTGAGCAAGCCCCTGGCGATGAGCAACAACTTTAAGACGTCGTCGTCGGGATCGACAGACGGTCCGTACTCAACCTCGCCCACCGCCACTGCCAGCAGCAGTAGCAGGAGCAGCAGCTGCTGCCTCAGCAGCCTGGCCGCCTCCACTACTACAAACAGCAATACAAACAGCACTACTACAAACAGTGGCAGCTGCAGCGGCATCAGCAGCAGCAGCAGCAGCACTGGGACTGGGACCAAGCATGAGACAGCAGCAGCTAGCAATATCAGCAATGAGCGTCTATCATTCCGGGCACCCAGCAAGCAGGAGCTTGTCGAGTTCCGTAAACAGATCGAGTCTGGGAATATTGAGCAGTTGCAGCGGATTGTCTGGGAGAATCCACGATTTCTCATCAGCAATGGGGACACACCCACCATCCTGAAGGAGGGCTGTCGCTACAATGCCATGCACATTTGTGCGCAGGTAAATCAGGCGCGGGCGGCCGAAACGATCCTAAAGATCCTCTCCAATCACGAATTCACACTTCAATATGCCGGCAAGAAGGCCAACGGGGAGATGTGCGCCACCCTAAACGACAACCTGCTCGACTACTATTTGAATATGCCCGACAAGGCACGCGGCGAGACGCCCCTACATTTTGCGGTGAAGAATGGCCATGTGGCCGTCGTCGAGGTTCTCATTTCGTATCCACAATGCAAATCGCTGCCCAACTTTGAGGGCAAAGAGCCCAAAGATATCATTTGTTTGCGCGCACCGCACGCCTCGCCTGCGGTTGTCAAGAAGCTGGAGCTGCTATTGGGAGATCCACACTATGTGCCCGTGCTGAGGTCCGTCGCCAATGAGGGGCCGCCACAGGTGGGCCAGCCCTTTACGCCCAACGAACCGCCGAACTTGAAGCAAAAGGCCAGGGACTGCGAGGGTCTCACCATGGACTTGACCATCAGCGCATTGGCGGGACCCATGCCCCGCGATAAGGCCAGGAATTTCTATCGTCGCTGGAAGACGCCGCCACGCATTGGAAGTAATATGAGTCCGTTGGCCGTCTCGCCGTTTTCATCGCCGGTGAAGGTGACGCCTAACAAGTCCATCTTCAATCGCAGCTCGAATGGCATTGGAGGAACAGATGTGTGTCTGGCATCGACGCCTGCGGGGCGGCGTGCGCTCTTCAGCCCGAAACCAGCCTCTCCATCTTGCCGTTTGTTCCTGAACGGCAAGGATTGCGAGAACAATAATAACATCAAGCCGATTGGGACATCAATTGAGATGCCAGTAACACCGATGCGTCTGATGAGACCGGATCTATTTTTGGCCCATCGCGGGCAGGCCGAGTCCTCGCCCTGTAACAGCTCGGCGACCGATTCGATCACCTGCGACTTGGACAGCGCCATGGATATGAGCTCGTACGATAGCTTCCGTGAGTGTCAAATCCAGAAGAGCGAGATGAGTGTCAACATGAGCTTGAACGTGTCGACGCAGCAGAACGATCGCTTTCTTGAGCGTCACATCAAGAACTCGGACATCGAAAAGGGCCTAGAGGTGGTGGGCAGACAGCTGGCACGCCAGGAGAATCTCGAGTGGCGCGAGCACTGGGACTTTCTAGACTCGTTCGTTGACATCTCCAGCGAGGGTGGCCTGGAGCGACTGGAGGGCTATCTGCAGAAGAAGGCGGAGCAGGCCCAGGCCGAGAAGTCCGATCAGCCGTTTAATTTTGTGGCAAAGATTGACGAGTATCTGGATATGGTCATCAAAGATGATCATCAGCAGGATCAGAAGCGTCGCAAGGGCCTGGCTGAGGCGGCGTCAGCCACAGCCTTAGCAGCTGCCAACGTTTTGCGTTCCAAAGTCCAGGAATGGGCCTGCCAAAGTCGCTCAGGCCGCAGCCGTCAAAATAGCGACAACGACGAAGATGAGGACAACAACGAAGAGGTTTTCTTTCACGATTGCTCTGAATTCTCGCTGCAGCAGCAGCCGGACAGCAGTAGCGAGAATGAGGAGCTGTTTCGAACGCCACCGGAGCGCATGTCACCGCGTTTATCCATCACCCCGGAGCCGACCTACGAACTCTTTGTCTTTGGTATGGAGCCAAACAAGCGCGATTTGGATGTCCTGTGGTCCGGCTCCTCCAAGCCTTTGGAGGGCAGTGGCACCATTAGCAGCCAAAGCGCGCTGCATCCCAAACGACTGTTTTCCACACCCAAACTCAATGCGGTGGCATCGTTCGGACGTCGTGGCTCTGGCCCGGGATCGGCACCGTCACCATCGACGCCACCAAAGCCAGCGCGTTTGCCGCGTACCCCCGGCCAATTAAATGGCATCATGGATGTCAGTGCACCGTTGGATATACCAGTGAGCCAGCCAGCGGAGATAATCGCAAAAGCGGTGTCCCCAATGCCGGCATTTGCAGCGGCCGCAGCGGCAACCGTCTCGCAGTCATTCCAAACGCCACTCAACAAGGTGCGCGGCCTGTTCAGCAAGTACCGCGATAGCCGGCCGATCATTGATGAATCGCCGATCGTCAATAGCAATGGCCAGCTGCCACGCAGGTCGTCGCTGACCATGGGGGAGGGCAGTGATTAGGAGATTGCGATGCCAAACCGTTTTGCTGCACTGCACTCCACACAGCCCCCCCAACCCCACACCACACCCCATACCACACACCAGCGGCATTAGCGGAGCCGCATTCGATGGTGCTGAGGACAGCGACGGCGCCATGATGGAGGTTGTCCACCCAATCAGAATGTCAGAGCTAAATAATATGATAGCAGAATTAAGAATGCTAAGGGATCGAAACAACATTATGGATAAAACTATAGAAGAATTAAAAGCCGAAATAGAAAAAATGAAAACCAGCATCGACACAGACTCCGAAATCGAGTTCCCTGTGTTGGCAAAAAACGTCCCAAAAATCAACAGTCCCCAAACCAATAACCTACAACAAACAAAAAGAAAAAACGCTCACGTGCTTTGTCGCCGGCAACGTCGTCGTCATTACTATCATCAATACCATCAACATCATCATTATCATCATCATCGGTAGCAGCCTCAGCAGCATGAAGAGCAGCAGCAGAAGGAAGACCATCATCAGCAGCTGTAGCAGCGGCAGCAGCCCAAAAATCTACAACAACAACAACATCACAGCGAGCAGCAGAGGTAAAAAAAACATATATGCCAACCATCTCGATTTATAACACAAATGATAAAACATTAAGTAAAATACTCAAAGATAAAAACATTGAATGTACACTAGATATTAAGAACAAAAATCTAACCCACCTTAAGATTAAGAATATCAAAACATTCCTTAAACTAAGGAAATAGTAAACCTAAATAAAATAAAATACTTCACTTACACTCCCAAGGAGTTCAAACCTTATACATGAATTATAAAAAAATTCCAATAGGTGTCTACGAGCTAGAAGACATCAAGGAAGCATTAGTAGAAAGCTTACCAGAAATTGAAATAGCAAACATAAAACCATTTAAGGATAAATTCTGGCTAGTCCAAATAGATAGGGATACTGAAAAAATAAAAAAACTATTAAACCTCAAGACCCTTCTCAACTGTCGTATCGCAATTGAAACCCTCAAACCTAGCAAAAACACAATCATTCAATGCCACAATTGTCAGCGCTTCTCGCATATAGCTAGCAATTGTAAGCTAGCCTACAGATGTGTTAAATGCACAAATGAGCATGGCCCAGGGCGATTTCCCATTAAAAAAAAATGATGAGAAATCAGATGAAAGCTTACTAAAACAAGTCAGATGTGTCAACTGTAAACAAGATCATACAGCTAACGCAAACATCTGCCCAATTAGATTAGCCATGCTAGGGAAAATAAAACAAAGGAAAGAAATAATACAAAGTAAAGCAAATAACACCCTAAAAAGAGCAAGTCAAGCAGCCAGAGGAGAAGCAAGCTGTTTCACAAGGCAGGACCAGCTCCAATTAGACAAAATAATATAGTGACCAGCAATCCCAAACTTGACGCATATATGACAAACAGACTCAACAATAAACGAGGGGGAACGTTATGAGCCGCGTCTGCACCGCGGCTCTACTTTATACCCGGTACTCAGTCAGTATATATGTATGTGAGCTTGTTGTAGTTTATTACATGTTCGCAAAAGAAAAAAATTTAATTTTAGCCAAAAAAAAACAATTTAAGTCGAACCTTTTCGGAGATTTTGATCTATTAGATGTTTCCATATTGGTTAACATAAATTTTTTACATCTGCCATTTCTACATGTTTTTATCTACTTCCTACATATACATACACGGCTGTGTGCGAGAGAGAGAGGGAATCAGTCTGCGCTTGGGAGGCCACTGAAATTTCATTTGTTCCTTCTGACTATATTTATGATCCGATCTGATCCAAATTCAATACTCTGATAGATATAGTCATTTTCTATGATTCTGCGTTTTTGGTTTTCCCGTATCTTCAAAATTGTAGATTTTCATCTTTTGTGGGGGCGGAAGGGGGCGTGGCCAAATTTTAAAACAAACTCGTCTCGGTTTGATATCACAGGAGCTTGGATAGAAAGTTTGGTGGTTCTAGCTCTTATAGTCTCTGAGAACTAGGCGTCAAAAAATTCGATCAGGCATAGCGCCTACCCCTGTGTGTGAGAGAGAGCGAGAGGGAACGATGCATTTCGAAATGGTTTTCTTCATTGTGGCTATATTTATTATCCGATCTGATCCAGATTCTACAATCTGATAGATATGCTCATTCTCTATGATTCTGCGTTTTTAGTTTTATCGTATCTTTAAAATTGTGCATGCCACAGATTTTCGTCCTTGGAGTGGGCGGAAGGGGGCGGGGCGAAATTTTGAAATACACTTGTAACAGTGCGTTAGGACAGGAGTCTGGATACAAAATAGTGTTCCTCTAGCTTTTATGGTCTTTGAGCTATAGGCGCTAATGAAGATGGACGGACGGACAGACGGACGGACAGACAGACATAGCTATATCGACTCGGCTATTGATGCTGATCAAGAATATATATACTTTATGGGGTCGGAAACGCTTCCTTCTGGGTGTTACACACATTAATTTTTTGCACAAATCTAATATACCCCTTTACTCTTCGAGTACCGCGTATAATAATTATTATATTGAACATAAAATGGAACAACTGATTACTAGCTTGGAGCGCAGGATCACTCCGGATGAGAGGGAACTCCTGGCCAATACGACAAGCAGCTCCAGAAACGGAAGGTGTGGCTCAAGTTCTCAGACGGTAAACGCGAACTGATCAAGCACAACCTTCTGGCCGCAATGGGTACGGAGGACACGAGACCTTCTTTTGCCGCGCAAAGCGTGGCCTGTGTGGCAGTCATCGAACTGCCACTAAAGCGCTGGGACGTGCTTATTCCGACGCAGGCGAGCAATGTGGTCAGCAAGAGGTCAAGCCAAATGCTGCACGAGTCTTCTCTGAGGGCCATTGGCTACATCTGCCAGGACATACAGAAGAGGTGCTGGAGAACCAGTCGCTCCAGATGCTCACTGCCATCACCCATGGTATGCGCACGGAGGAGCCGAGCAACCATGTCCGCCTGGCCGCCACAACGGAACTGCACAACGCCCTGCAGTTCGCCAAAGGCAGCTTTGAGAAGGACGAGAGGCGCAATGTTATCATGCGAGTGGTTGGCGAGGCCACGCTGTCCAAGGCCGCCCTGCAGTGCTTGGGAAAGATAGTGACCCTGTACTACACGTTCCTGCAGCCCTGCATGGTCCAGGACCTCTTCTGCAAAAATTCTACCGGAAAAATTCTACCAGGAAAATTCTACCAAGAAGTAAAGTGAGCAAAAGTAAAGTGAGAAAAAAAGTAAAGTGAGAAAAAAAGTAAAGTGAGCAAAAAAGTAAAGTGAAGTAAAATGACAAAAACTCTAAAAAATTAGAGAGGAAAAAATCAAAAACAAAATCAAAAATCAAAAACAAAATTGTGAGACAAGTGACAAGTGAAAAAGACACAATAAATGAAATTAAAAACAAAAACGAAAACCAAAATAAAAACAAAATACTGAAAGCAGGCGGCAATCTGTGTGGATTGGCGAGGGCTCCGGCCCGAGCTACAGTGAAAAACAAAAACATTGGTGGACGGCCCCCTGAGAGTCGCACCATATATAAAAACGAGGGGGAACGTTATGAGCCGCGTCTGCGCCGCGGCTCTACTTTATACCCGGTACTCAGTCAGTATATATGTATGTGAGCTTGTTGTAATTTATTACATGTTCGCAAAAGGAAAAAATTAAATTTTAGCCAAAAAAAAACAATTTAAGTCGAACCTTTTCGGAGATTTTGATCTATTAGATGTTTCCATATTGGTTAACATAAATTTTTTACATCTGCCATTTCTACATGTTTTTATCTACTTCCTACATATACATACACGGCTGTGAGCGAGAGAGAGAGGGAATCAGTCTGCGCTTGGGAGGCCACTGAAATTTCATTTGTTCCTTCTGACTATATTTATGATCCGATCTGATCCAAATTCAATACTCTGATAGATATAGTCATTTTCTATGATTCTGCGTTTTTGGTTTTCCCGTATCTTCAAAATTGTAGATTTTCATCTTTTGTGGGGGCGGAAGGGGGCGTGGCCAAATTTTAAAACAAACTCGTCTCGGTTTGATATCACAGGAGCTTGGATAGAAAGTTTGGTGGTTCTAGCTCTTATAGTCTCTGAGAACTAGGCGTCAAAAAATTCGATCAGGCATAGCGCCTACCCCTGTGTGTGAGAGAGAGCGAGAGGGAACGATGCATTTCGAAATTGTTTTCTTCATTGTGGCTATATTTATGAGTCGAGCTGATCCAGATTCAACACTCTGATAGATATTGTCATTCTCTACGATTCTGCGTTTTTAGTTTTCTCGTATCTTTAAAATTGTGCATGCCACAGATTTTCGTCCTTGGAGTGGGCGGAAGGGGGCGGGGCGAAATTTTGAAATACACTTGTAACAGTGCGATAGGACAGGAGTCTGGATACAAAATAGTGTTCCTCTAGCTTTTATGGTCTTTGAGCTATAGGCGCTAATGAAGACGGACAGACGGACAGACGGACAGACGGACGGACAGACAGACATAGCTATATCGACTCGGCTATTGATGCTGATCAAGAATATATATACTTTATGGGGTCGGAAACGCTTCCTTCTGGGTGTTACACACATTAATTTTTTGCACAAATCTAATATACCCCTTTACTCTTCGAGTACCGGGTATAATAAAAAAACGAGGGGGAACGTTATGAGCCGCGTCTGCGCCGCGGCTCTACTTTATACCCGGTACTCAGTCAGTTTGTATGTATGTGAGCTTGTTGTAATTTATTACATGTTCGCAAAAGGAAAAAATTAAATTTTAGCCAAAAAAAAACAATTTAAGTCGAACCTTTTCGGAGATTTTGATCTATTAGATGTTTCCATATTGGTTAACATAAATTTTTTACATCTGCCATTTCTACATGTTTTTATCTACTTCCTACATATACATACACGGCTGTGTGCGAGAGAGAGAGGGAATCAGTCTGCGCTTGGGAGGCCACTGAAATTTCATTTGTTCCTTCTGACTATATTTATGATCCGATCTGATCCAAATTCAATACTCTGATAGATATAGTAATTTTCTATGATTCTGCGTTTTTGGTTTTCCCGTATCTTCAAAATTGTAGATTTTCATCTTTTGTGGGGGCGGAAGGGGGCGTGGCCAAATTTTAAAACAAACTCGTCTCGGTTTGATATCACAGGAGCTTGGATAGAAAGTTTGGTGGTTCTAGCTCTTATAGTCTCTGAGAACTAGGCGTCAAAAAATTCGATCAGGCATAGCGCCTACCCCTGTGTGTGAGAGAGAGCGAGAGGGAACGATGCATTTCGAAATTGTTTTCTTCATTGTGGCTATATTTATGAGTCGATCTGATCCAGATTCAACACTCTGATAGATATTGTCATTCTCTACGATTCTGCGTTTTTAGTTTTCTCGTATCTTTAAAATTGTGCATGCCACAGATTTTCGTCCTTGGAGTGGGCGGAAGGGGGCGGGGCGAAATTTTGAAATACACTTGTAACAGTGCGATAGAACAGGAGTCTGGATACAAAATAGTGTTCCTCTAGCTTTTATGGTCTTTGAGCTATAGGCGCTAATGAAGACGGACAGACGGACAGACGGACGGACGGACAGACGGACAGACGGACAGACGGACGGACAGACAGACATAGCTATATCGACTCGGCTATTGATGCTGATCAAGAATATATATACTTTATGGGGTCGGAAACGCTTCCTTCTGGGTGTTACACACATTAATTTTTTGCACAAATCTAATATACCCCTTTACTCTTCGAGTACCGGGTATAACAACTCGAATTAGACCAGTGACTTGGCTGCCAGAGGGCGGTCGATTATCTGCAACGCTAAAAAAAGAAGTGGGCATAGTGAGCCGCAACAACAACAACAACAACAACAGTGAAGAGTTACAGAGAGATCCAATAGAGGTTGGCGAGGCCACGCTGTCCAAGGGCGCCCTGCGGTGCTTGGGAAAGATAGCTTGGAGCATGCCGGCGATCAGCAGAAGCTATCGGGTGGCGCGGCCTGTCTATCTGTGACCTCGCACACCAACCCGGGCGTGAAGCAACCTCACGCCAGCAGCAGCTGCGATGATCAGCCACATCCACCCTCGGCAGCACGCGACCACATCAAAGTAAAAAACAAAAAGCGAAAAGACAAAAAGAAAATAAGGAAAAATCAAAGTGGAAAAATAGGCGTTCTGTATCTATGTTTGCGGATTTTTTGAGGGCAAAGAATCAGAACTGAATGTGTGTACGTGTGTGTGCGTGCTCAGACATGTCTGCCGATATGGTTTTTTTGATTTTAAATGCAGAATATTCGCATAAATATAGCCATCCATATACCAAATGAACAATATTCAATTGTTAATCTGCAAAATAATGTTTTTATCAAAACTTTGTTAATTTTATATTTGGTTTTTTTGTTTTGAAAAAATGTGAGGCAGAAACAGATGAAATCAATTCGAGAAAAACGAGGAGAACGATATCGAAATAAACTCGGCTGCTCGAAAGCGTAAACGCGGAGAAGAAGGGTCGGTGGCATGGGACCTTTTTAAACGGATCAGTCCCCAGAGCGCTACCTGGAATTACTGCGGTAAGGTTATAAAAACCTGCGGCAACACAACAAATTTGATTAACCCGATTCACCCGAAAGTATTGACAAATCTTGAAAAAGGTCTAGTAAAAATCAGCAGTTACTTTCATACCCACGTATATTATAAAAAAAATTCGCGAAAAAATTGTGAATAATTGCAATAGACGTACAACCATCTAGTATTGGTACTGACATTGGCTTTTTAGGACTTCGACATTTTCAGTGTCTTGCACATACTCTGAATCTTTTAGTACAAGATCTTCTAAGACTTCCTATTCTTAATGAAATACTTTCAAAGTGCAAACGAATAGTGGCTTTTTTTTAAATCAAGCACGGTAGCGTATGAAAAACTAAAAAAGTCGCACACGACTGAAACAATTTACGGTTTAGTTCAGGAAGTCCCAACACGTTGGAATAGTTCATACATGATGATCAAGCGTCTTTTAATGTTAACGGATAATATATCAAATGTTTTACTTTACTTAACGCAGATGAAATATAACTGTTAACTATCAAAACTACTAGCCATATATTTACTGCCTGAAGTTTGAACAGTTGCTTCGTTAAATGTGACAATCTCTCTGATTATCCCGCTCTACAAGCAATTGAAGCTCTTGAGTTTTTGATTTAAAGACTGCCAGAACGATTTTCGACATACGAAACCAGAACAGTTGCAAGAGTTGCCACAATCGTTGACCCACGTTTTAAAGGATGCATTTAACTCGCCTTCGAACGCTGAACAAGCTCTTTAGCAGGAAATTCATGAAGTAACATCCAGACGAAGCAACACTCATATGCTCCCAACACCACCGGATTCTTTGCCCTCAAAAAATCGGTGTCCGCAAACATAGATTATTCTCCAGCTCTATTGTCAACACCAAATACAATATAAATATTGTCTTTGGCTACACTGATGGCGTTACACATCTTACCATTTATATATATGCCTACACTCAATCAACCAAGTTTCCTGATTTTATTACTCTGATATTTATTGTTTATGTCGGGACGGCGCGAACGCCATTCCCGGCTACCAAAAATTACACGCACGAGTTATTCACATTAGGAATAATCGCAGAGGTCAACTCAGCCGAAGTGCAATGGCCAAGTCTCACTCCGGAGGAACACGCCTTGGTGATCACGGTTAACCTCTACGCCAGGTAAGTATGCTTTTCTCCGCTCGGCATCGGTATTTCCTTGTCCACACTGCTAGAACTGGTTGGGAATTATAGGCCGTATCCTACTGCTTCCCAAGAACTTGTAGCTTGGCACCAGGTTCAGTGTTGCTGTATTAGCTTGAAAAACATTTCTAATGCTTATAGCTTGAAATCTGGCTAATTTAAAATTTCATTTAGCTTATTTCGGCTTAAAAAAATGTAGAACAAAACAAATTTTGTTTTTTGATTGTATTGTAATTTGTAACACAAGATAGCTATCCATTGAAAGTGCAGTATCGCGAGTCGAGGATCAGTGGGAGGAATTAAAATTGCAATAGGTTTTATTTAATATTTTTAAAGCTGTGAAGAGGCATACCCCTTCACAATAGCAGAGACCAGATCTAGCACCATTCGGCCTGGAGGCGAAGCCACATAAATATACGCACAGGCTTGAGCCATGAAGGCAGGCCACTGACACTGTCTGACTTGATATTATTTTCCTTTTTTGATTCTCTTAATCCCTAATTATTATTTTTCTAGTCCGTAAGTTTTTCCATCGTTATTATTTTCCTATTTTTCGTAAGCTTCATTTGACGACGAAATATAGGGTAAGAGAAAAAACAACAGAAGAGGTTATCATTAAGGGGCTAGAAATCGCGGGGGCGAGTCACAATGAAGAGCATCACTGACCAGCAGCAGATGCCGACGGCAGAGAGCATCACTGACAAGTAGCAGACACAGCAGCAGAGGCCGGCGCATGGTGAAATTATTATAAAGGTGGCGTATTCGGCTGTGGTGAGGACGTTATTTTTCCGGCACACTAATCTTTAATTTCCTCCGTCCATAGCTTTGTTCGTTCAGCCCGGCGAAGAATCCGCTGCACATTGACTACAACGATATTGTCGAGTTGCGGAAGCCCACACGGGTACGCCGCTACTTCAAGTACACAACCATTATACTGGGCATCTCAGTATTTATCTGCCTCAAATGCAAGTGTTTCGGATGGTAGATTCCATTCCATTCCCTGCAGTACATTCCTTTGCAGTACAAACAACGTTGATCCCCATGGAATTTATAAAAGTTTCCTTGTGTTCTCTCGAATCAAAATAGTTGGTAGGTTAATAGTACGTACGAAACCAACCAAGTGTTATATGAAGTTTAGAAGTTTAACGCATTTAGTTAATAATCAAATGAAAACTGTTTTAAAAATGAAAATTTTAAATTTATATTAACCAACCAAGTGTTATATGAAGTTTAGAAGTTTAACGAATTTAGTTAATAATCAAATAAAAACTGTTTTAAAAATGAAAATTTATATTGAAAATGTAACTCTTTATGAGAAAATTCGGTGGCCCTGGAAAGGGCCACTTTTTCAATGTTGCGGCATGTTGTTCAGCTTCTGCAGCTGCCGCCCTCCTTGGTAGTGGCCAAGGAGCTCGCCGCTTCGGTTCGACCACCCGCTGCGGATCAGCCGACCGCTGAGGACTTGCAGTCCTTTGCGATTCGACCACCCGCTGCGGATCGATCAATCGCTGCGGTTCGATCACCCGCTGCGGCTCGATCACCCGCTGCGGTTCGATCACCCGCTGCGGCTCGATCACCCGCTGCTGTTCGATCACCCGCTGCGGCTCGATCACCCGCTGCGGCTCGATCACCCGCTGCGGATCAGCCACCGCTGAGGACTTGCAGTCCTTTGCGTTCCGACCAATCGCTGCGGTTCGACCACCCGCTGCGGATCAGCCACCGCTGAGGACTTGCAGTCCTTTGCGGTTCGATCACCCGCTGCGGCTCGATCACCCGCTGCGGATCAGCCACCGCTGAGGACTTGCAGTCCTTTGCGTTCCGGCCAATCGCTGCGGTTCGACCACCCGCTGCGGTTCGACCACCGCTGAGGACTTGCAGTCCTTTGCGATTCGGCCACCCGCTGCGGTTCGACCACCCGAGGTCAACTCAGCCGAAGTGCAATGGCCAAGTCTCACTCTGGTGATGGTTTTCGCCGCTCGGCATCGGGATTTCCTTGTCCGCACTGCTAGAACTGGTTGGGAATTATAGGCCGTATTCTACTGCTTCCCAAGAACTGGTAGCTTGGCACCATGTTCAGTGTTGCCGTATTAGCTTATTTTAAGATAGATTTAGCTTATTTTAAAATCAAATAGCTTGAAAAATAATTCAAATGCTTATTGCTTGAAATCTGGCTTATTTAAAATTATATTTAGCTTATTTCGGCTTAAAAAAATGTAGAAAAAAAGAGTTTGGTTTTGATTGTATTGTAATTTGTAACAAAAGATGGCTAACCATCGAAAGTGCAGTATCGCGAGTCGAGGATCAGTGGGAAGAATTAAAGTTGCACTTTGCGTTAGCCTCTACAAATGAAATTTGTCAAAGAGCAAAAATATTGAATATGCTTTATGAGCATGACAAAAATAGGTTTTATTTAATATTTTTAAAGCTGTAAAGAGGCATACCCCTTCACAATAGCAGAGACCAGATCTAGCACCATTCGCCCTGGAGGCGAAGCCACATATATATACGCACAGGCTGGAGCCATGAAGGCAGGCCACTGACACTGTCTGATTTGTTATTATTATTTTTCTAGTCCGTAAGTTTTTCCATCGTTATTATTTTCCTATTTTCCGTAAGCTTCATTTGACGACGAAATATAGGGTAAGAGAAAAACCAACAGAAGAAGTTATCATTAAGGGTCTAGCAATCGCGGGGGCGAGTCACAATGAAGAGCATCACTTACCAGCAGCAGATGCTGGCGGCAGAGAGCATCACTGACAAGCAGCAGACACAGCAAGCAGAGACAGCAGCAGAGGCCGGCGCAGAGACAAGCCGAAACAGCAGAAGAGGCCGGCGCGGTGATCAGCGGAGATCAACAGCGCTAGAAAGTGATGGCAAGAATTTCTCGTTCTGCACTGACAAACGACTGACACAAAATAACGTCCCCGAAAGAGAGCTCGTGTGGTGGATACGTCACCTTATATATAATTTCACCATGGTCGGGAGTACGGAAAAGAAAACCGATAAGTGAAATAAAAGGAAGATTGATCGCACTCTGGAATAAGCCGGCACGTGGACAGAGCCAGCGTCAATTCTTCTTCCCCCTCCTTTTTGTTCCTGGACCAGCGAGGAGCAGCAGCCGCAGTACATATGAAGGGCCGGAGCCATGCTGAGAAAGAGGGGTAAGCAGGCCTCGCGAAAGCGAGCTAGAGCAGGATAGGTGCGACGTAGGGAAATAGATTTTCACACATACATGCATAGATAGAGAAGCAGGCAGACAATAAATAAATGATATAAAACAAACTTCAATTATTCACATACCTATGACCATTGCACATGAACCACCGCCAATATCCGCCGCCCGATTGTTTTCACCCCTTCCCCTCTGTCATTGTACCATTAAAAATATTCCATTTGCATGTCTGGGACCTCAGCCAGTGGAGTTGTACGCGGATGCCACGGCCTCCACGAACTGAGCTCTCCCCCTCTAGTAGTAAACTCCTCCCGTAGAACACCCCCCCATTCCTTAGGGACGCCGGCTAGCAAAGTTTTCGCAAATTACACACACGTGCAGCGGCGAGCATCAGCCAGGGAGCGGCAGCGGATGCCTAGAAGCAGAGCGGGAACGGTGCCCAAGCCCAGAAGGAATCAATCAAGTTCGGACCTTCAACCGGGAAACAACAGTCGACCAAAAAGTATATCCCTGCGAGAACAAAGCCACTATCCGTGATCAACAAGCATATCCTTACGAAGGATCCCTGACTCCACGACCGCGCCGGCCATCCCGCCATTGCAAAGCAAATTCTTTTCAAGAACCCCTGACCTACAGTGCCGTGCCGCATACCCTGCCATTGTAAAAAAAATTCTTTGCAGGGATCCCTGACCTACAGTGCAGCGCCGCATATCCTCGCACCCTAAACCAAATCCTTTGCAAGGATCCCTGACCTACGGTGGTGCGCCACGTATCTTTGCATCGTAAAAATAATCCTTCCCAAGGATCCCTGACCTACGGTGTCGCGCCGCATAATCTCGCATTGTAAAACAGATCCTTACCGAGGATCCCTGACTTACAGTGCCGAGCCGGGTACGAATTCCCTGCGAAACATATCCTGCTCGAGGATCCCTGAATCCCAGCGTTAAGCCGCGTACCACGCCACACCCAGTGCCACGTACCCACCAAGACCTTCGCCAAGTTTCACCGACCCGCCCGGGCAGTGCCAGACCTCGCGTCAAGGATCAACAGATCTCGGTGCCGCACCACCTCAAGGAATCACCAATCCTCAGTGACTCCAGAGACTCAACCCTGAGCTGGGAAATACCCCACCAAAAGGAAGGATGAATACTCGGTGGTTAAATTCCCGCCGCAAGGAGGATCTCCTGAGTTTAGCCCGGGAATTTGGTCTCGATGAGAGCGGAAACTTGGAGGAACTCTGCGTCCGGGTTATCGCGTTTATTACCCGTGACGGCCACCCCGAGGACATACAGGCAAGGATCGAGGAACTGGACGCCCACTTCAGCAGTATTCCCAGCACTAAGGAACAACCCAGCTCCGCCGCTTCGCCAAGACCGGAAAGCCGAGCCAAACAGGAGGACAGCAAGGAAGTGAAGCCGCAACGCCTCACCTTACCAGACCAAGCAGGTACTTCTCGGACGACGGAAACCAGCCCCACCAGATCCGGGAAGAAGACGATCGAACCATCGATCCCCGAAGGTATTCAGCAGCAGAACCCACCGCCAGGACCCCTCAAGATAATTATATCTGAAGTGGCCAACACTTGTCAACAAACCGGAATCTTGTCGGGCGGACACGTTAGACACGAGCCGTCGGCGCACCCAAGCCGCCGCCCTCAAGCCACCCTTCGGGCACCAGTGATCGCTTCCGAGCCATACCACCGGCCTGAAGGACCAGGACCTTATGCAGCCAGGCCACCTACAATTGCAAACGAACCAGCGGCCCTCGAAGAGAACCATCAAACCAGGACCGACAAATGCTTCGCCCAGGGGGAGGAGGAATTTCGTACTCCCTCCATGCAGACAAGCTCAGGAAATGGGGACTCACATTTGACAGACACGCCGACCCACTGGCATTCATCGAAAGACTGGAAGAACGAGTCGATTCCTACGGAGGGAGCCCAGAGCAGCTGCCGCGCGCCATCTCAGGACTCTTAACAGGAAAGGCTGAAGGTTGGTTCCGAACCTTCCAGGTGCAGGGACAGAATTGGACAGATTTCCGCAAGGAATTTCTGAACTTCTTCCTGCCCCCAGATACTTCCAACGCTTGGAGGACAGCATCCGGAGCCGGGAACAAAAGCCCAAAGAATCCTTCCGCGACTACATGATCGCCCTTCGGTTGATGATGCAGCGCGCCAAATACACCCGGGAGCAGGAACTGGACCGGATATATGAGAATTGGTGGTTGGTGTGTCAAAAGACTTCGGGACCTCTTCGTGATTGGTTGGTTGGTTGGTGGTGGGGGGAGCTTTTTAATTATCCATAATAATCGGTAACGGGTCTGGTTTGTTGGTGTGTGGAGCCATGAAGGCAGGCCACTGACACTGTCTGATTTGTTATTATTTTCCTTTGTTGATTCTCTTAATCCCTAATTATTATTATTCTAGTTTTTCCATCGTTATTATTTTCATATTTTCCGTAAGCTTCATTTGACGACGAAATATAGGTTAAGAGAAAAAGCAACAGAAGAAGTTATCATTAAGGGGCTAGCAGGATAGGTGCGACGTAGGGAAATAGATAGAGAAGCAGGCAGACAATAAATAAATGAAATAAAGCAAACTACCCTGAGACCATGGTGAAATTATATATAAGGTGACGTATCCACCACACGTGCTCTCTTTCGGGGACGTTATTTTGTGTCAGTCGTTTGTCAGTGCAGAACGAGAAATTCTTGCCATCACTTTCTAGCGCTTGCCTCTCTGATAGCAGAGAGAGCGAGTTTAAAAATATAACGTCCTCACCACAGCCGAAAACGCCACCTTTATAATAATTTCACCATGCCTGAGACCTTTGATTTCGACACATTTTTTTCGCCCATACAAATAAGCGCAACCCTAATGTATATGGTGTGGTAAATTGATCTAAATTATTCCAAAATTCCTGCAGACCTGGAAGTCGAAGGCAAAGTCGGAGAACACCAAAGATCAAGAACGAGCAGGGCCTGTGGCCCGTGCCAGATTTAATGCAGTCTTTACATAAACATCACTCAATTTAATCAATTTGTTATAGTAATAAGAAAATAAATGTAAAAGTAATTTAAAAGCTGCCTTGATATTTTAAATAAAAGCAAACAATTAAAAAAATTGTAATTAAAAAAAAATCGAATAAATTTTTTCCTATTTAAGGCATACGTTATTCGATTTTTTTTTAAATTTCATCACGCGTAGATGAAGAAATATCGGAAAAAACATCGCATAGCGTTGCAATCGCTATGAAGGTACCATAGATGGCTGACAACTGCCGACTGATATAATACTTTCTTACGCGCGTAGAATCTAATTTTGAAATAAACCTAAACTGATCCGTTTTTTTCGAAGCTTGTGTAAATGCTAATTGATTTATTTCGTGGTAATTAAATTGATTAGAACTGAGGTTGTGAGGCACACAGCCTTGACTCAGTGAACGAATAACTCAAAATTTATGATTCGTGACTCTTAAAAGTCCCTAATTGATATTGGGCCTAGGAAAGGGTATTTCCAAAAAGGGACATCAGATGATCTTGCCCCGCAGCTAATACGCAAATTTCAATCACACCACTTTTGGGCTTTCATTATTCCTACATAATCGTACATATATGTATGCAAATCGGATTAGTTGCGTTCTCATAATGAAGTTATAATGTGTGGACCCACATAAACAACCTGTCAGCTGGGCCCCTTTTCTGCTCTTTGCCCAAGCTATTAGCCAAAAAAATGTTGGAAAGACACCAAAAACGCTTTTGTGGCCGGTCAAGGCGCGAAGTAAACAAATAATTTTGGTCAACGATTTGTACGTGTTTGTGTAATTAACACATTTTTGATTCATAAAGCAAATATAATAGATTCGGGCGCCGGGCAGGAGCTGGGACTTATCCACGTCATTTCTGATGTTGCTGTGGACCGGCGTTTCACTTTTATTCGCCAGAAATTGATTCATTTCTGTCTGCAAATGATTTGAAGGTTCCATCGGACAGAGTCGATGACAAACCAAAGTTAATCTCTGATCCAAATTTGTGGTGTTATCAGTCTGCGGCAACAGGAAAACTATAATACAAGGCTCACAAAGGAAGACGTCAATCTTTCTATTGGAAGAGTGAAATCAACCGAAAACAAACACGTACGTCTGAAATTGTTTAGCACTTTTTGAATAAATGGAACCTTGGAAATTTACAAGTCAACTGTTGTCAACTCTTTAAAGTTATCAAGGGAGAAATTTGGCAAGTCAGAAGAACCTGGGAATCAGAAGAATTTTTCCATCTCCCTCCAGCAATTTAATTTCTCTCTCTTTCATACAAAGATTGTCCCTTATCCCCTGCCCCGAAATAGCTTTCCCCGTAGATTGTTTTGACAGCTGACGCATTCATTCCCCGTTTTGCGGTATATCACCCGCTAGCTTGTTGTTTTAGTTTGGGCAAAAATGATAACGGCCATCGATAACAATATATTTAACATGGATTACCTTGTAGGACAGGTAAGCGGTTCGGGGCTTATCTATGTCCAAACAGCAGAATCATAATGAAACTTTTGTTTTGACAGCATTATCATGCGGATGCTAAAAATACATTTTTCTTTTTTGGCGAACTTTGCCGTAATCTGCATATGCAAGCGATGACGTTCGTTTTTCCCCTGGAAAAATTCCCCATTCCATTCAAATAAAGGAGGAATTCCTTTTCAAAACGTACAATTATCTTGAATGCTAATTAGGCCTCTATTCTGTGACGCCATTGTCCCCGACAAAAAGTAAGAAAAACTTCCAGTTTTCAACAATCCAACAATCAGTTATCATTTAATAATCAGGGAGAGAGAGAGTGCAGGAAGAGAGCGGCAGAAGCTGCTTAAGTGATTAGCACATGTTTGTAGAGACCATTTCTATGCGGTCTATCTCTCGCTCGCTCTCTCTATCCGCACTGCTGCCTAGTTCCAGTGTGTTTGCTATCACTATTATCACTTGAATTAGGCACAATCAGGCGGGATACGAGTGCCGGCCGTGCCCAGTTGAGCAGCGGATACGTACACTTACATTAATATAATATCATATACCATCTGGCTATACCCTCATACGTACAGCTGCTGGCTTTTTATTTCATTCTTTAATCTACAAATGCAACTTGGGCTAAACTAAGAGAGCATTTACCCAAGACAAAGTGCATGAGAGAGAGAGAGCCACAGTCCACAGAAGTCAAAGTGCACGAGAACAAGAAAGCTTTGAAAGATTGCAGTTGCTTTGCATGCAAAATAAAACCGCAGAAGAAAATGGTCTTAGCAATAAACCATCAAAACCATTTAATCATTAAATCTAAAATAATATCTATAAAATCTTTTGTTCTGAGGTATTCTTACAAGAACAAATACAAATGATGCACTATGATCACTCTACCAAAAATCATTCACCAACTGCTACCTGATTTAAGCAGGGCTCAATACCTCTTTACTCCTAGCCGTCGCCTCTTATTCCCCTTCTTGAATGAAACTTAAGCTTAATGGTGGAACCACTAGCTAGGAAAGCATTTATTTGCACAAGAGAGAGCGAAAGACCGACACTGCGAGAGAGCGAAAGACAGCCACTGCGAGAGAGCGAAAGACAGCCACTGCGAGAGAGAGGGAGAGCCACTGCACAATGGGAAAAAGTCCGATTTTTTGGCATAAACTCTAAATATAAAGATAGGAACTTGAAATTTAGCATGAACCTTAGTTAAACTAATCTAGGATTTTGCGACTTTGAGAAAACGAGCAAAATATTGATTTTAAAATGTGATTTTTCGCGATAAGGGGCAAAAACGGGCAAAAAAGATTAATAACATCTGATTCTAGATGGTAAAGTTGACAACTTTGGGCAAAACTCTCGCGCTAACCTGTGCTAATCGTATTGTTAAGCTTAATAGACCAGGAACACATTGGTTAGTTTTTAGCTAAAAATACAGAAAAACAACACATGGGAAAACTGAACAATAAAACACAACTACTAAAAATCTCTACTAAATACCTTCATAAACTTTATCCATATTTACACTTTTATGTAATGCGAACAGAACAACACACAACTCGCTCTGAAAGTTGAAATTATATTTCCCGCGCGTTTTCGGTTAATGTGGCAACGCTCAATGAGCTGACTTTGAGGGCTCTTCAAAAATTAATGGCACTCCCCAAACGTCTATAACATTTTTTTGTATTCTTTGCAGTTTTTGATTTAGGAAATCAACAAAATTTTAAGATACTGAACAAAGAAAAATTTAATTTTTGCCAACATATCGTACTTTTTTCCCATAGTGCACTGCAAGCTTTTGACGATCGCGCGTCGGCATGGAGAGCTGCTCCAACGGTCGACTCTCGCATTCGGTCTCCATCGGGTTGGCGTTGACGCTCGCCTCCAATCAGTTGTTTTCGAGAGCTGTTTGAAGTTGGTTGGCATTTGGTATTGCCCCTAGCAGCAGCAGCAGCAGTAGCAGCAGCAGTGCCTCTCCCCCTCAAGGCTGTGTTTTCTAGTTAGTGTGTCTGTTTAGGCTAATCCATGTGCGCTGCGAAAAACTGAGCTGCTACAAGCACCCGCTCGCGTTGTCGCTGCCGCCGTCGTACTAAGTTTGTGTGAGTGTCAAAAAGAAATAAAAAAAATTAAATAATAAGAAATTAAGTGAAATAAACGCAACTAAACATTAGAAAACGGGGCAAAAAACCCGCTTGAGTTTGAGTTACGGTTAACTGTTAACTGTTGTTGCCAAGCGTGGCCCGGCATCGGTTCGTTCGATTCCGTTCCCGGATTGCCCGCAGAGACCAGGCAACAGTATAATGCTTTAATTGTATATTTATATACTTACATTTCTGTATTCATTTGCATTGTGACAAACAAAACGGTGGCGTTGTTTCCAGCTACAGCGAAAAATACAAACAAAACAAATAATAATCATAGCAAGAAAATCTGTAAAATAAATGAACTTTTTGTAGATAAAAAAGTACAGAGTCAGAACTGGTAAAAGATCACGAAACGCGGTACACAAACGTTGTTTCCGAATGCCGTATGCTGTCGCTTGTCGCAGACGGAAAACAATTTCACATACACATATGTATACCCTCTTCCACCTCTTCCACCTCACACACACACCCCCACACAAACCGCCCACGAGTCTGGAGGTGTATCAAGAGCTACTCTGGAGATTTGCACAAGTGTAAAAAGACACAAAACCTAAACGAAACGAAACAAGACCAAAGACAACCTTGACTAAAGCGAAAAAAAACCCGCAACTAAAGTAAAGTCAGATAAAACAATTGCTCTTAAATTGCACAACGAAAATTTGATTGCAGCAAAATAAAAAAAATATATACATAATCAAGAAATAATTTCATAATTGTGGAAGAAAAATATGTAAATGAACAATAGGATTGATAAAGAATGCGAACAAAAAACAATATAAATGCACATATTTTGTATATATTTATAAGATAAATAATAATAAAGCGTGAGTGAGGTGTTCCCGAATACTAAGTATTTTGTATGTTCTTCTTCAGTCGTATAAAGAAAGGAGGAGAAGATTGAGATCAATAAACCAGCTTAAAGATACACCGGAAATGGATTACATTGTAAAGGCCTACAAAGATTGGAAACTGCATTCGCAGGTGAGTCACATCACAAATGTATTTACCTGCTTTGGTCAAGGGGAGAGTGTCTGGGCTGAACGACACTATTATATTGTGTAAGGTTAGGGTTCCTCCCGATTTCAACCATAAAAGATTTCTTAATGTGAATCATTTTTGAAACTAAGAAATTCTTTTAATCCAGCAAAACAGAGTTTGGTAAAGGTTAGTGTAAAATTGACACTGCTTGCGGGAAGTACAGTCTAGGCAAAACTGCTTGTTGCTGCAAGCAGTTAACTTAACGAAACTGTACTAAATACTAGTCTATTCCTTGAAGCAACCTCTAATCGGATACAGTTTCATACTCAAATTCAGTTCTCATTCAGAGAAGGCCGTACGGGCTTCTTTTCTCCGACTTTGTTGGCTTTCTTGAAAAAAAAAAAAATGAAATCGATTTCTGTGTTTGCCTTTTTCTTGTCATTAATATTTTTTGCAACATTTCTGCTGGCGAGATATGTGGTGGGAAGGGGAGGTAGAATATGAAAGGCTATAAGCGGTCGTTAGCTCTTGGAGTGGAGCCAAAGTCGATATGAATGCACACACACAGAATACTTATATCTAACCAATACCACACCAAGATCAGCAGCAGGCAGAATCAAAGAGGTAGAGGTAGGTAGGAGTACACGACGGACGGACGGTGTTGCTGGGTTCGGTCTCTCTGCAGACACGACGCTGAAGCCAAAGTGCTTAGCCGGATTTAAGAAAGACCAAGCCAAAAGCCACACGGCAATAGCCAAACAAAAATAATAATAAATTATTCTCTGAAATACGATCATGTCGAAATGCTCTCGCATTACCCAAGAAAAAACCCAGCATGCAATGGATGTTACTTTTGTGTACCCTACACGACACGCCAGCCAGACTTTTGAAAGTTGTAGGAATCCTGCAAGATCGGTTAACTTTATAAGAGATGCTCTTACCTTCAAGAATATCTCTAGCTTTTGGTGCTCAACCTGGCCTTTCTTTCTCGGTTTCGGGTTTTGTTACTGTCTGTGGAGCGAATTCGAATGCCCCCAAAGTGGGCTAAGATCGTGGCCAACGAACCAACGCGATGAGTAAGCCCCACAGTCACATCTGGCCAAAAGCAGCAACAGCAGCAGCAGGCAGCCGCAATCAACTTATGCGGCGGCTCCCCGACTGAATCGCAAATGAGTTTGTGCGGAATGGAGAAACAGCAACAGCAACAAAAAACAAAAACAAAAACAAAAGCATTAAAGCGAACACAAAATGCATTTTACACGCTGGACTGCAGCTCGCCTCTAATTGGGCCAATGCACATTGTACAGTGGATATTCTGGGTATAAAGTTAATTCTTGCATTTATTTTGCGCTGCATTCCTTTTGCTGTCTAAAAATATCCTTAACCTTGGCGGATCGGAGCTCTCCTTCTTCTCGTTGGGGTTCAACGGCCCTCCCAGGTGACCGGTTGGTGTTCTGATAGCATCTCTTTCGCACGCAACGACGCCATCTTGCATTTGTTTTGGGGTCACACTGAATTATTGCAGTGTGCACCCATCCGCACAATCCAGACCAGGCCAGACCCCTGGCCTGTCCTTCGGTTATCACAGCGATAGCGTCTGACTGACACACTTGCATTTGAATAAGTTTGTGGCTCCCGTACTCGTATCTGGCCTTCACTTATCAGTTAACTGTGTGGTGTGTTCGCCCACACCCGACAGTCGAAACTCCAACCTCCCCCCTGATTTGGTAATTGTTTGCGGCATGCGGGTGTGCGGGTGGGCCCCCTAAAACCAAATGAGGTTGACTTGAAGTTAAAGTGCATATAATTGTATATCATTTCAAAATCGGGTCACAAACCTTCGCATTAGGGCATATCTTCCTATCTAGCATTAATTATTCTTACTTTTTTTCTGTTTCGAATAAGTAAATACTCGTATTTCCATTCAATAATTTTTTTAATTGTAGAAAAAAACTGGATAAGCAACCTTAGTCTATGCGATTATGACATGTTCGTTATTCGATCTCCATAATTTTCAATATTCAAATGATCTTTCCTAAAAACTGCACATATTCGAAAGAGAAATGTTTGATACGTACTTTCAAAAGTATCCAAGGCCGTTCCGCATCAAATTTACAAATTACCAGCTTCCGACATGAAAAAAAAACCAGAGACTGAGAAAAACCTACATTGAGACGCGTGAAAGCCCCCATAAACCGTTAAGCAGCTCAATTGGCGCATCTTGGGGAATGCCAAATTGTGAGTCAACCGATGATGATCTTCGAAGCTTCCATCTCTTGGATTTGATAGTTATCATCAAGTTTTTACTTCCCATTGCAGTGTTTTCGCAACTCAAAGACTGGTTTTGGGTTCTGTTTAATTTTTTTTTTTTTTCGTATTTTATTCTATGTTTTCTTGGGACTATTTCTGATTACGGATTTTCTATATTTAAGTTTAATCTTTTGTCCGCACAACCGGTTCGAATTGAGCTCCAAGAAATCAATGGCTGATATGCCCCGAATTGTTTTGATTGTGATGGAAACAAATAAAAATAATAATCAGCATTCAAAAGAAAAACAAAATGGGAGTAACAAATGATAAGTCAGCATTTTTTATGGGAATCAAAAAGAATCAGACGATATTTGGCTGTTTGTTTGGTGGTTTTCTAGGAGGGTATGAAACGGAATTCAACTTAACTCTTAGACAAAAAACCGTAGGGCGTTATCGATATGGTGTATAAGCTATAAGCTGATACTTCAAGTCTTTTGTTTTCCACAGAAAAACGACTTTGTTTGTAGGTTATTTTCCGGCACATACTATATATCTTGTATTATACCATAAATTGATCATAAAATAAAACGAAGGCTGCACCCGTTGTACACTCTCGCATTCCTCTCTCCATGGTTCGGCGATACTTTGAACAATAGTACTATCTTATCTACCGATCACTTGTCACTCGGAAAATATAACGAAAAACGAAACAAAACCAAACCGACTCTGACTCTAGGCGGACTGGCGGTCTTCCATTTAATAAAAGCAATACAAACGCAAAAACAAGAACATAAAGAACTCATATATATATATAATTAATGGCTGAATAAATCATATTGATAGTCACTTGATGGCTTCCCAGATGTTTTAATGACAATCGCATATGTGCTTTATGAAACCGAGCGAACAATCAATCATCAATGATTCGCTCAAGTGCAGAGAGTCGTTAAGGAATAAAAAACTTAAAAACGCGACAGTGTCTATAGTCTGAATCCCAGTCTCAAGGGTTCTTGTACCCAATTGTTATATGTACTAGTTACTGTTTCGTGTGCTCTCTTATGACAAATCGTTGCCATATCTACCGCAAAACCACAAAAAGGAGACAAAAGTCACGCAAACTTTTTAAACATACTGACTAATAAGCTCCAGGGCAGAAAAAGAGAGCACATAATTCACTGGATGCTATTTCTGGTGCAATATTTTAAATTTTTCCATACTCGTACGAGTATATGACGGAAGAGAGACCTCATTACTGCCTCTGCGGAAGTCGCGACTGACGACAGGCTCTATGCGATCATTATGAAAGTGTGTAGATCGCTTAATAATGAGTAAAAATACGAGTATCTAGACTTGGACTCTTTCATCTTGAGAATTCTTAAAACTATGAACGCTTAGACGTGGAAATCTTTAGAAATACTCTTCCTATATCCAATTGTTTTATAAATTATCTTTAAGGGCAATTAAAGGAAGGAAAAAGTACACGTGTAGAGTTTTCTTGTGTATGGTCCAAAAACATGAAAAAAATGATTACAGGGAACATGCATCATTCTCATGGACAGCATTTTTAGTCGTTTTCAAATTCATTTCTCCAATATCAGCTTTTTTTTGGAATATCATAAAATGTCACGTTGATAAGTATTTTATACATATATAGACATTGTATAAAATCTAAAATGCACGTAGGACAAACAACAAAAATTGTAGATATTAGGGAAATGCAATCAACAATTGTTGTAACTGAATGACAGAATATATTCACTGCACTTGGCCTTGACCAACAGGGGAGAGGCAGGGCAGAGGGTCAACAGGGGGCTAGATACTTAAACTAGCCACAAAATCAGGCAATAACTTGACGCATTTACAGGCAACGCATTGCAGGCAACGACTGAACTAAGAAGAGCCCACCCCATCCATTAAATTTATCAAGAAATATAAATAAAACTTAAATGAAAAGACCACTTAAGACTCGGAACACTTGACGGCGGCTACATGAGTGCACACGGGTTATACAAGCACATTTTCAGACACTTTAAGACCCCAATGCCCGGGGGTATTACAAAGTCAAATTCTTTAGGGACTTTCCAGCTAATTCCCTGATAAGCAAATGCGTGCGGGTGCTGGTTGAATGACATGAAAGGATGTTTTTTTCGCGATATTTGTGTCAAGGATTGGTAGATTCAAACAAGAATGATGATGGTTTGGTTGTGTTTACACATTGATAGCAAATCACTATCTGCAGAACCGTCACGATCCAACGTAAAATGGAAGTGAATCATCTGCAGAAGCCATATCTATCCTAAGGTCAATATTTATTAACAAGTGACCATGTGAACCACAAGAAATCACGAGTCTCTGGCGTATCTCTACATACATATGTATCTGCAAAGAATTCCCTTTTTTTGCGAATTATCCCAGTATTTTCAGCAATTCACCAATGCGCCAGATAGTGTCGTGTCGCGGGGAATGCCACCAAGATACGCGCAATATCTGAATAGAAATTTGGAGCTTCTTATTTCTCAGTCACGTAGTACAATTTGTTTTTGGCTGTCTCTGATTTGTTTCTGTGCTGTCATTACTGTGTTTATCAATTTGCAATTTCCTTTTTTGGAAATTTTAATTAATACTAAAGATAGTGGCAACTGTCTGTGTGACTGTCTGTCTGTTTGTTTGGTTACTTAAGTTTAACCTTCGGTTATAATTTTTGTGCGCTTGCACAATTCCATAAATTTTAGCCAGCTGTGCGAGCAATACTCGTAGAAAAGCAACAAATTGAAATAGATTAGAAACGATATCATTAAATTTATGAGCACACACAATTTAGTTGCTCTGACACATTCTGGGGCTAATTTATGGCTCCGATCAGGAGTGAAGTCTGGCCTTCACCCCTATAATCTCAAGTTATTCTTGGGGCAGCACAGCAACCACCGGACTATGGTTTGTTCCCCCCACGATGCTGCAAATTAGTGACTCACAAAAAAGGCACAGACGCACAGAGTTATATTGTAGAGGCACCGAAGCATGTCTGATGTTTCAATTTTAGCATCCAAGATCGCACTGTCTGAGCGGAGATTTACAGGCAATGGCGGCTTCTTTTAGAGCCAATGTGCCAAAAGTGCCATTTAACATTAATTTTTGCATCAATAAACGCAAAAATAACAAAAGATATCCCATCGAAACAGAGGCAGAGGCAGATGACGATCATGTCTGACCGATTTGCTCGTGTTGTGATCATTACTCAGGTGTGTATGGTTTATTGTGCCTGGAATTGCCAATTTGAAGAGAGCTTTCACCGGGCAGGGCAGGCAGGGGCATGATAAATATATGGGGATTCCCCTTGCCGCCTTCCCGTTAGAACGAGTGGCATAGCAAGCAGCTCGTGACTGGACTGCATGTCAAAGCATGTCAATGACCGTTTTCTATTCGTTTCATTTCGCGCCTCTTTTGTATTAGATCGTCGAGATACAATCATATAGGTGGCAGAGCTGAGACCGTACGTACGCGTGTGTTATCAGTAAAGCTTATCAGCAAAATATTTGCCAAACATAAATAAATGGCGTTCCATACAGAGTATGAGCCCAAACACAGAGCTGCAGACAAGAAACATTTGAACAGCGCTAAGTACAACTTGCTGTTGTTGACCTTAACGGCCAACAGGCTCGGACTCCGCTCCCGCTAGTAATGCAAATAGTTGGCCAAGGAAGTAATTGCCCACAGCCGGGCCGCCATGCCATGGCAGCTGCAATAGTGCAATAATATTGCGCATGCACTGGGGCTCAAATATCAGTTATAAATAAAGTCACATGTTAATTAACAATCACCGGCACGTCGTCCACTAATTTCAATATTGGCTGCTGCAGCAGCAACGGCAGTAGCAGTAGCAGCAGCTGTGCTCTGTTGATGGTGCTTGTGGTCGACTTGCTTTGTTCAAACAGGTTCGAACCTGACTAAATATATACAATACATTAAAAGACGTTTACGTAGACGGCGCCGGATCACGTGAAAAAGTTACCCACAGCCACCACAACCAAAGCAAATTAGCAACAAAGTCTGTTTTTGAGACAAAAGGCAACAATGACCACGCTCACGCGCAATTCAAAAGCGCGCCATCATTGCTGACTTGTGGCAACGCTGCCAATCACGAATCACAGCATCAACATTTATTTCTTGCTTAAACCTTATTTCAGACACAATCAAATAAAAAGCAGTACTTCAAATTAGCCAGTCGTGTAGAAAATTAATTCATCTATCGGATAGAATTATGTGGTCTGTGCGTAGGGTTCTAGTTAGCTAGTAATTTTAGATGGAATATCAATGTCCCTCGACATATCATCCGTTCGGCTTAAATAGATAGAGGTTGAGTGGGTTAAATTCGTTTTTCCATCAGTGCTGGGAAGGGTCGGCAAAAACTAAAGTGGACGTGAGAACAACAACTAAAAAATCCAATTCAACGGTCAGCCGACCGCCGGTTGGAAGTTAACCAGATCCCAGCCGCCGGTTGGAAGTTAACCCTGACATGACCCTTTGAGAGAAGAAATGTTTGTTATCGGAACGTTCCGATTCGTGTTAACCCGAAGTCGAGATATCGGCTGTAAGCCGAATATGAAAATCTAGGAATATGATTTCCTATCATCGACAGAGAATGATTAACCCATTGTAGACCAGGGGTATTTTAAATACAGTCCACAAAAATGATGAAGCTTGAAGAATTTTAGTGCAGTTTAGGTGAAAGACATGGTGGTAATTTCTTTTTGGAAGTAAAGAGATAGGATAGATCAACAAGTATAGTATTAGGATAGATCAACAAGAATAATTTACAAATAGTATTATTTCACGCAGTTTAATTCAAGTTGCTCACCTGTTTAAATAGCGGGGGGTTAAGAGGGTTAAGTTCGGGTTTTCATCGGTATCGGTTTGTAATAGTAAACAGAAAGTAGAAAATCAAAGCAAATTTATAATTACTATATATGAGACGGCACGTATGTTTTCGTCATACGTATGTACTTAGCTGCGTAAATAGCGTCGCAAATTTGCAAAACTGAAAGTGCTGCCCGCAGAGAGAGGCCCGTGAAAAGTAAAAGGCGCTTGGGGTTCGTATTTGAAAAGTTGCTCTGGACGGGGGAGGGGCCTGCATATGTGTGGGTTCGTTCAGCAGTGTGTGGCTGGAGTAACGCTTGACACCGTCCGTGGTGTTGCACAGCGCCTAGGAGCGCCCTCGGGTGAGTGCACAAATTAATTAAGGCGGAAATCGGTGGCAGTCCAAATCACACACTAGTTTACGGTGTGTATTTGTGTGTGTGTGTGGGCGTGAGGGGGTGTGGGATGTGTGTTACGTTGGGGCCGTGACATCACATCACATCGACAATAAATGCAACTTTCTAAAGTCTCTTGGTAATGTTTATTCTTGCAGTTTCAAGAGATCGTACCTGATATGGATGACACGGAATTCATGTTCAACGAGAAGCAATCAATACGCGATTCCTCGCGCACCCTCAAGCGCTACGGCAGCACCTGCTGCAACAGCATGAGGAATAACGAGACCCTAATACGGCACATCGTTGAGAAGACGGACACCCTGCAGGGTATTGCTCTGAAATATGGCTGCTCGGTAAGTTCTTGTAACCAGATCGATCCGGTCCAAGGAATGTCCCACATGACATGCCATTATGGTCACGCAAGACCTTTAAATTTTAAATGGCAACTCCATGAAATTCGAATTTTATTGATTTAATAATCGCAATGTTGCCCCCAGCAACTCCACACGAGCCCCAAAACCCACTCAATGTCTGCGAGTGTCCTTTTCTTCACTCTATGCCATACCATTGTTCGGTCCGTCTAATTTACGAGCGAACACCGCCCCCCACACCTGCACACCTGTAGGAGCAGCCCATGTGGGAGATGTGATAAGTCGTCGAGCGACTTGGGCAAACAGACAGACAGACAGACGGACAGACACGAGGAAAGGGACTGGCAGGTGTCTAGATATTTATCAGTCGCGTTATCGCTGGCTATACTGCAGCCAAATGTTTTAGAAATTCTCGACTTGACAGATTGCTGCATATGATTTATGTCCACAATGGGAACTGAACTGTTTAGCTAGCAGCTGGGACAATATTTAGCTAGAACGAGAACCCAGAGCATCTCTAATGATTAGAGCAATGATAATAATTGTTGTACATCTCCCAAAAAATCAGTGGATTCGGCTTAACTTGACACCATTGTCCGTATATGCAAACGGACAGACAAGACAGCGCATCCATACGATTACCAGTAGCCATTCATCAAGCTATACCGTCGATCGATCGGTCGATCAATCAATCAATCAATCAGCTGTCATTGATGCAATTGCAAATAATTGAGTGAATTGAGTGATACTAATATGTCTACATATCCATCGTATTTCAGACTGAACAAATACGCCGCGCTAACCGGCTCTTTGCCTCGGACAGCCTGTTCTTGCGTCAGTTCCTGCTGGTGCCAGTGGAAAAGAACTCGCCCTACTATCCGCAGGTGGGCGGCGGCGATTCAATCGCTGCCTTTGATGTCCTGGCCACACCTCCGGGCACACCCGATGTGAATGTGCAGCGCGAGGCGCAGCAGAATGCCAATAACCTGGTGCAAACCAACAACTACATGAACAGCAGCAGCAGCAGCAGTGGCAGCAGCAGCAGCAGCAATGGAGGCAGCAGCAGCAGCTGCAATACAAGCGGCTCCGCATCGAGCGTCCGCTCTAGCACACAGCACCAGCCACAACGTCCATACTCGATTGCTGGCGAGCTGCTGGTGCAGGCCAGCGATGAGGATCCGGCCATGATGCACAATCACAGTGCGTGCGGCAGCAAGCAGAGCAAATCCCTGGACTCGGTGGCTGCCATGACACCCGAGGAGGAGAACCGCAAGTGCATGAATGACTTCCTCAATAAAATCGACAACACCATTTCCGAGTCGCGCAAATATGTGGAGCGTTCCAAGGAGTAAGCGAATAGATTATAGATCTTTCCATTTTGAATTCCATATTGATTCCTTTGGTTTCGTTTATCCCCTGCAGTCTGGTCAGCAGTCAGAGTGATGCTGATATTTGCATCAGCGCCAGTGCGGATGTGTTTCCACAGCGCCGCAATCCGCTGAACAACTCCTACAAGAACAACAGTGAACGTCCGCCCCAGTACCAGCGCCACAGTTCAACGGGCAGCGGGAATTCGGACACGGCGCAGCTGTTGAACACAACGCAAACGCGTCGCGTCCAAAACTCGCTGAAGCGTCTCGAGAAGCAGCAGGATGACTTCTTTGAGTTGTAGCAGCTGAGAGTGAGTGAGTGAGTCGCTGGGATTGAGACTGGCCTAAATTCAACTGAGAGTTAATTTTAGAAATTGTTTTTAATTGCCGCGCACGGAATGCAGCGTACTCTAAATGTAATATACGTACTATATAAATGTTATCTATATCGACACGCAGTACACATACCTTACCTTATACCTTACCTTACTCTATACCTTATACCTATTACTATATATACTACGATAAAGCATAACTAGAACTAATCGTAAGCGCTGCGCTATACAAACCTGTAGTACGATGACAAGGCCGTTTTGTTGTCCATGTTGTATTTTGATCTTATACTGTGTCAGCCCTTTGTAATTGCCGCCAATTTGCTTGCAAGGTCTGACCTTCTGACCCTTCTGTCTATACCCCTCCCCTACCACCCCTCATTCTTCTGCCCAATTATGTTTATATTTTTTTGTGTATGACTAGCTTTAATATCGCACTGTGTATAATTTTAGTTATGAGAATTATTAATGTTAATTGTATATAGTCTGTCTGCTCCTCCGTTTCGGCTACGCTGACCGAAAAATTAGCCACCCTGCTATAACCACCTAATAACTACTGTGTAAATTTAATTTATTTGCTAGCTTTCGAAAGAGTATTAAAAACAGCAACTGCAAAATCTATACCAATCTGTGTGCAATCAAATTCAATATACCAATCCTCTACGAAACCCATTCATATCACGTTGTGTATGAGACAGAGAGAGCGAACATTTTATAAAGTAATAAAGTGAGAATTTTGTTGAAACAAAACGAAGCGTTTTAATCAGCTCAAGAAAAAGAACAAAGTCGGTAAGAGGTCAATCTTGTCTTAAAAAATACAGCTACACAATTTTTTCATTAAAAATATACAGTGGCCCATTAAAAATTAACCATACAAGATAATCAAACAAATTAAATTAGTTTATCTTTATTATTTATAGTTATAGTTATTAGATAGTCCTTAACATTTATAATTTTAATAAGGTTCCTTATTCTTTAATTTTTTATTTTCGATTTTCATAAAATTTAAAATGAACATATTTTGAATTTAGATTAGACCATAAAAAATACATTTTTATTTCTGATTTTCTTAATATAAATAAATAATTATTAATTATGATTATTAATTATAATTATTAAGTATAAATAATTTGTTATATAGTTTCAGAAAAATGTCCTTTCCTAAAGCCCTTCTATGCGTCAACATCCTGTGAAACTGTTCTTAGCATTCAGACAGTTTTCCTTTCGTAAGCCGCTATCTATGCGTCAACATCCTGTTCAACTGTTCTTAGTATTCACGAAATTTTCAGATAATTTTCCTTTCCTAAAGCACCATCCATGAGTCAAAATCCTGAAAAACTGTTCATGGTATTCACGGAATTTTCAGGTAATTTTCCTTTCCTAAAGCACCATCTATGAGTCAAAATCCTGAAAAACTGTTCATAGTATTCACGGAATTTTCATGGCCTTAACTAGTTGTCAGGACAACCACCGTGACCGTGGGCCCAACAATCAACAGTCGGGAAAAACATTAGAAAATTAGTAATAAAAAGAAATAAACACACAGGAGATGTTGTCAGACCAAGATCTGGATGCCATTATCAAGGTCACTCAAACGGCCTTGGGTAAGTATATTAAAAAGCCCCCACTCACGGAGAAGCTGCTGAAGAAGCCACCCTTTCGCTTCCTAATGGACGTGTTCAATTCGGTAAGTAGGTACCCACTCCTGCAGTCCCATCCATTCTTCAGCTTCCAAGACTTCTTATCCTTGCAGTTCATCAAGCAGACGGGCAACTTTGAGGGCCTGTACACGGCTGAGGAGCAGCTGTTCGAGAACATAGGAGACCGCGAGGCCAAGACACGATTCCTGCAGAAAATGATCGATGCGATCAGTGAGTCATGGGGAACAGGGAGTGCCCCCAAAACGATTGACTCATTAATTTTTTATCCACAGAACTAACAACGAAAAAGGACCTTAAGGTGCGCACCTCCAAGATAGTGGCTGGACAAGAGCCCGAGCTAACCAACGAGCTGCTCCAGGCTATGGCCAGTGTGGCTGAGCAGGGTTTGGACTGGCATACGGCTGTCGATCAGGTTGTGGTGGCTGCCACTGCCCCCAGCAAACCGGCCAAGGAAAAGCCCAAAAAGCAGAGCAAACCCTCCAGTAAGCAGACCTCACCTGCTGGCAAGGAAGAGGAGACAAAGCGAGCCAAAGAGAAGCGCGTCTCGCCCCAAGAGCAGAAGCTGCGTAAGGTCACCGCCCTGGCTTCCCGCGTTACGCCAACGGAAAAGGAAAAACCAACTCAAAAAAAGACCAAAGCGACTGCTGGTGACCCAAAGCTCAGTCGGCAGGGCTCCAAGCAGAAGAGCCCATCGCCAGTGAAGCAAAAAGCAAAGACCAGGGGGCAGAGTTCAACCGAGAGCGATACCGTGGCCATGTCTATGTCTCCCGTTCCTATAACGGTCGCCAAGCAGCCATCACCCGAATCTGCGCCCAAGAAAGCATCCCCTGAGACTATACCCATCAAACCATCACCTGATATTGTACCCAAGAAAGCAACACCTGAATCTGTACCCAAAAAAGCATCCCCATCCTCACCCCCAAAAGTATCCAAGGAAGCGGTGGCTGAGGCTGCCAAGGAAACCAATCTGACAGCGCCCCCAATTGAATCAGAGAGTCGCAAATCATCCAGCAAAAGCCGACGCTCCAGTGCCAGTCAGAGGCAGGTCCAAGCAGAAGCCGAACAGCCACCCTCGAATGAGGCCAAGATGCAGCAGCAGCCAGAACCGAGTCAACGGGCAGACTCCAACAACCAGGATGGCAGGCAAGAGGTTGCTCCCCTTACACGGGAGAACTCCAAGGAGACCAATCAGCGGCCCCGCACCTCGTTAAGGCCCCCAAGTGCTCGGCCAGCATCTGCTCGTCCTGGGGCCCCGCGACGTCGCAATGTGGAGATTGTGCTGCAGCCCAACGATCAGGTTAAGATGTCGGGCATCAATGTAAAGCTGGAGACTTTTGGGGATCTGGACGACGACGGAGAGAATCTGGTGATCATCGAAGACGCCAACTCCCACGACATTGAGAAGGGCGCTGCAGAGGAGCCGCTGCTAGAGGGTCAGCTCGATGCACAGGGTCGGTTGGTGCAGCAAATCCTGGAAACCCAAAAGGAGCTTGTGCATCAGAACCCCGAGGCGGAGCAGCCGGCCATTCAATCCAATCAGGGCGCCCGTCAAAGTTCTGCACGGCAGGTGAACGATCTACGCGATCTCATACAGAGCCTCACAAAGGCGGTGAATCCTCTCGGCAAGCTGATGGACTTCATACCCGAGGACATCGATGCCATGCAGCTGGAGCTGACAATGTGGCGCGACACCTATACACAGGCATCCACAGAGCTGAAGCGGGAGAGAAGCCTCACGGCCTCCGCCACAGAGCCCATGAAGCATCAACTGCTGCAGATCGATGCCAGCATTGTGGAGTACGAAGAGCTCATCGACGAGAGTCGCCACAAGATTCTGCAAAACAATGCACGCATTCTCAAGATGCTGATGGAACAATGAGTGCAGAACGTACATCTTTAATAATTGTGTTTAATATGTTTCTATCAAAAATAGTTGAATAGGATATCCCGAATGGATATAATTTAGTAATTTGTGCAGTTTGTAAATATAATATCAAAATATCTTCAACATTTGTGTCAGAAAAGGTGCTTTTTCGTTTCGGATGCACCTAACAAATAAACAGGCGTATCGGATGCATTTCTAAGGTCACTTGGTGTTTGAAGCGAAACTGAAACAAAAAGTGTAACTTTATCTTAACTTATGGTTTTCCGTGATCCCTAAACTTTTTCAACGGGGGTCTCTGCGGTTTCCGACTTGTGGTCGGACGCACCATCACTGTCTTTTTGCTTGCCATCCTCATCCTCCTCGTCCTGGTCCTCGTCGCCCAGGACATACTCGATGACATCGTCGATGGGGAAATTGTTGAGCAGGGACCGTATCGACTCGTTGTGGATGACCACAGTGAAGAGAAGCTTGCAATACTCGCGCATACGATCGCCGTATTCCAACTCAGCGTAGTTCTCTTCATCCTTGCTCAGATCGTGGCCACAGTTCTCGATCACCTTGCAGAGCATTGTCTCCTCGGAGGTGTTGGGCCAGCCGTACTTTTTGAGGACGTGCGGATCGACCAGCATGTCAATCAGCTTGGCCACATTCTCCTTGAGCTTCAGGTCGGATTCGGTGAGTACATCGCCGCTGAAATCATCGTCACTTCCTGCATCCTCCATGTTGTCCGCAATGGCTGCGGCCAAGCTAGCCGCCAGGGATTTTCGTTGCTCCTTCTTGACCACCGGGGAAACCGCCGCTTTCTTGGAATCACTTTTGTTGGCCTCCGGCTTGACATTGTCCCCTGTTGCGGGCGCCTGTTGGTCGCTGCTGATGGCCCCATCCAGGGGCAGAATGGTGTACGTTTCGCTCTCCAGCAAGATGGTCTGGGCATTGCCGTCGTCCACCAGAAACTCCCTGACCACAACCCCATTGCCATCTGTTTGGCTGGAAATCAGCGAACCCGCCGGTACGGTTTCTGTATCCTCGTCTGCGTCAGCAGACGCTCTGCGCTTTGCTGCTGGCGGTTCGACACCAAAGATGTCATCCGGATCGCATTCGTGGACGGAGCGGATGTGCTTGCGCAAGGTCTCGGTGCTGTCGAAGTTCTTGTCACAAATGGCGCAGTCTGTGCGCTCGATAACCTTGGTGGCTGTGCGCTTGGCGCGTTGCGGTTTGGCTGTGAGTAAAAAAGGAGTGAGTAAATGGACCAGTCGTTTTACAGGAGATGTTCAATGGCTTACGCGAATGATCGCCGGCATCCATGTGCTCCTTGAGCAAGGCCGGGGTGCGGAAGGTACGCTTGCAGTCAGTGCAAGCGAAAGAGGCACGCTTCTGTCGTGTGTGCGCCTTAACGTGACGCTCGAGTCTGGTTTGAAAGGCATTAATAATAGGGGTCATAAATTCAGATTACTGGGATTACTAACTGCTTCTCTGTCTTGAACTTTTCATCGCACAAATCGCATCCGTAGGGACGTATATGGGTTTTGGAATGGGTGCGCAGCTGGGTGGCCTGGATGAAGCTCTTGCCACACTCGTTGCACTTGTGCGGACGTTCTCCGGTGTGTCGCTTCATGTGGCGATTGAGCACCTCCTTGACGGCAAAGGATTGATTGCACTATAAGAAAAATGGGAATGAAAGAATGCTGAAGGAAGGAGATGGATTTCCTGGCACTTACCACTGTGCAGCTGTAGGGCTTCTCGCCGGTGTGGTAGCGTCGATGCTTCTTGAGAGCCACCAAGGCCGAGAACTTCTTGTCACACAGATCGCAATCGAAGGGCTTCTCCCCAGTGTGAGTGCGTATGTGTATGCTGCAAGAACGTGACAATTAATGGAATACAAATATGGAATATTGGAAGGACTCTACGCACTTCAGCGTGGACAGGCTGTAGAAGCAGTTCTTGCAGGTGTGGCACATGTACTCTGGTTTTTTCACCACTTGTGTGCCCAAATGTTGCTTCAGATGCGAGCGCAGATTGTCCAGGCGATAGAAGACACGATCGCACACCTTGCAGCTCATGGTATCGTTCTCATTGGCCGAGCAGGACGAGTACTTCTGGTGGCGCTTCAGGTGATAGGAGCGGGTAAAGTCCTTGCCGCAGATCTTACAGGCATACGGCTTGCCACGCGACTTGTGCTGCTCCTCGTGAAGCGTCAGCAGTGCGGCGCTGCGCAAATTGGCATTGCAAATGGAACATGGATAGGTGTTGAACTCCGAATGCGTGATGAAGATGTGACGCTCATAGCTGGTCTGCGTCTTGAATGACTTTGGGCAATCGGGGCAATTGATGTGGCCCAGCTGGGGGAGGACGATAATTATTGATCGAATCAAATACGAGTACGTAACCGGTAAGTACTCACATGAAAGGTGTCGTAGCTCTCGCTACAGCAGAAGCAAATGTCCTTTTTCTCCATCACCACAGCATCCTTTTCAATCTTCTCCAAGTTTTTGAGCATCTCCGCCTTGCGCAGATGATAGCCACTGTCGTAGTGACAGAATTCCAAGTGCTTCTTCAGGCTTTTCACGCGACGAAACGTCTTGTAGCACTTGCCACACACATGTTCGACCATCTCCTTGATCGCCCCTTGGCTGCCACTGGTCCGTTCCACCGAATTATCGCCCTCTTCATCGTCCTCATTGTCCTCATCTGCACCTGAAACCACAATCTCCTCGCCATTGGCTCGACCCGCCACAGGTTCCAGCTCATCGTCGTCGGCTAGGATGAATGCAATGCTCTCGTCCTCCTCGGATACACTGGATGTGGCGTCTGCTTTGCTGTTCTCTGCCTTTACGGCCTGCAGCACGTAATGATCCATTTTCTTCTTCTGTTTGGTGGGGGACGTCTTGATCTTTGTCGTCTCCACAGCCGTCGCCGTGGATGGGGCCATTCGCTTCTCGTTTAATATCTTGACAGAGCCCGAGGGACTGACTGTCTTTTGTGGGCTGCGCTTTTCGGCTTTCGGGGCGCACAAGGCCTCCTCGTTGAGAATTTTAATGCGAGCGCGACCAAGGCTACCACGTTTCTCCGGCTTGGCAGAGGCGGCGACGTCGTTGAGCAGTTTCATGCGCGTCGTCGGTCCCTTGACCTTTGGCAAGCAAAGTTTGTCCACGCCAATTATTTTCACTACAGTTGTGCTGGCCCGGCTACTCCTTTCGGAGGAGCCATCTGTCTTTCTTCCCTCCTTTGCAGCGCTCATGCTGGCTGGCCTGGCTGGGTTTATCTATGGAAAGAGGATTTATTAGAGGAAAATGTTGACACATATATCAAGGACCCGCCAATCCATGACTAGCCTACTTTTGGGCACGTGATTTAAATTAATTTTTCTTTTTTTGCCAGCGTCAGCAACGCCTATAAGCAGCTCTCGAAGAAAAATGGCGGCCCCTCAGATGATCGCTGGAGAGCGATGTGGCTGACGTGAGAGTGGGAGAGAGCGAGCGAGAGCACACTAGTGCTGACGCACAGCAGACGCAACAAGTTTCGCTCCTCGCTCTTTTACGCGTCTTTGTACGAAAAATATATATTTAAGGGGTTGAAAACAATTCTAATAGATATTGAAATTTGTTGCATACTTTTCAATATTGTTTTCTACTCTGCCGGGCGGCACCGAGGAATATGATGCGGGCCGAAAACTCGTTCCTTGCAGGCGGTGTCTCACACTAACTGTATCTGTTCCGTCCTCGACGACAGAAAGTAGGTGCGAGCGATCGCGATCGCCACAATGTCACCATGCAAATCTATGCCACTTGTGTGCGCTGAGGTGGCGCCACTTCCTGGGATTAACTCAAGCTTGCAACCGAAGGGATATGCTGGCTTCTTATCATTTCACACAACAAAATAATGCAATACAATTTACCTAACTCTATGCTTTAAAATTCCAGCACGACAAGCGCTGTGCTGTACAGGTTACGTTATCGTCTATCGACACACTGTTTACTTTTTGCTCGAAGAATCAGGGTTGCATTGCACTATCGACTATA
Source organism: Drosophila helvetica (assembly GCA_963969585.1). Taxonomy (NCBI): domain Eukaryota; kingdom Metazoa; phylum Arthropoda; class Insecta; order Diptera; family Drosophilidae; genus Drosophila; species Drosophila helvetica. The sequence goes on from OZ018403.1 coordinate 44,881,646, forward strand.
GGGGTGGTGTTGAACAGCGTCAGATAACCATTTAACGAGTACCAGCTCTGGTCGGCATTTTCATGAAATCAGGTAAATATTATTAAAATATAATGTCTAAATGTGCAAAATATTAAGCTTACCATTCACGTAGACCTGATGACCACTGCGTTCGACGCATCGCACACCGAGGGCCCCGGTTTCGTGGGCATTCGGTTCTGCCAGGAGTGCAACAACATGTTGTACCCCAAAGAGGACAAGGAGAACAAAATCCTGCTGTATGCGTGCCGCAATTGTGACTATAAGCAACAGGCGGACTCGAATTGCATATACGTAAACAAAATTATGCACGAAATCGATGAGCTGACCCACATAGTGCCCGACGTCATCTCAGATCCGACACTGCCCCGCACCGAAGACCATGCCTGCCCGAAGTGTTCGCATCGTGAGGCGGTCTTCTTCCAGGCCCAGACGCGCCGTGCCGAGGAGGAGATGAGACTGTACTACGTGTGTACCAACCAAAATTGCACTCACCGCTGGACAGAGTAGACACAGCTGATGCGCCCTCTAATTGTAGTTGATAGAAAATACTTACGAATATAAATAACACTTTTATAACATGTACACATGTAGTACTCTGTAAACTCTATTATACGTTGTGCCGGTCTAGACGCGCGCCAGCATTGACATTGAGATTCTCCAGGCCGCCGCAATAACGTCTCAGGCAGGCGCTCAATACTTGATTGCTGGTCATTGCAACAACAATATCAGAACCAGCAGCACAGCGGCAGAAGTGAAAAAAAACAACAACAAATTAATTGCTGCTGCTCTTTTAGCTAACGTTGTGCGCGAAAGGGAGAGAGCATGCAAATTCCACAGCTCTTCGTTCGAAATGACAATTCTTCATATTTATCATTGTTCTGCTCCAATCGAAGCTGTCGAACACAAAACCAAAAAGAAGAAATGATTGAACAAGTTTCTTGTGCGTATCAAGCGGACCTGGCCTGCCCCGGTCCGGTCCGGACCCGTCGTTAAGTTTAGTTTGTGTTTAGAACTTGGCGCGACGTGTTGATTAAATCGCAGAAATGCGCTAAGAATACGCCAACGAATATAACTCGAATCGGGAATTCATTGTTCGGCGCGCTTTAAAATGGCAAAACCAAGGACATCCGTGGACTCGGCAGCGGCGGCATCATCTCCTGCCGTGGAGGCGCCCAAGCTCAACTACTTCCAGAAGCTCTGGCAGTATCGCAAATATCTGGTCATCGAGCCGTTCTTTTTCTTCTACTTCATGGCGTCCGTCTTCAATTCCGTGGCCATGCAGAATTTCCCCCTGGATAAGGCATGCCGAGTGAATCTCGGCTACAACAAAATAGTCTGCGACACCATGCTGGACAAATCGGAGCTGGGCATCGAGTGCGACGACTTTAACTTTGAAAACACCACAACGGGAGCCACTGCCGATCTTATCGGACTAGCTATCGGTTCACCGGGTTTCAATTATACCGTGTGCAAGGCGGAGCTCGAGGCACAAATCCTGGCCGCCGATGTCTCTGGCAAACGTGCCCCGATAGGTGCGATTTGTATACATATGTATTTATAGACCATACATAACACGATTCGTTCATTATATACACGTTTTGGCATTTGTCATTAGCATTGGCTGAAACTTCAAGTTTCCGATTTCCAGAAATACACGAAATTCTTCGCCTCTGCATATTAAATGTCGCCTACCTACGCGGACCTACGTACCTGCACGATTATTTTGTGCGAAGAGGATTTGCTTCTACAATTTGATGGATATCGTCGGAAATTAGCGGTTATCCAAACATCTAATTACTGTCTTTAATTGATTCCCTCGTGCGTTTTCTCCCCATAATATCATTGGGGTGATTAATTTAAAGCCCCGCGACTATCAAACCTGTTCTTTACAACTTTCGTGGGTTCACTGCCATTGTCAGAGTGCCATGGATGGCATTTGGTCGGAGCTGTATTATTTTCTAAATATTGCCATACAGACACATCCAAATATGTCATTTACATAGAGCTTGTCTTGGGATTCCGGTTTTCTTCGAGGAGGGAACAATTTTGTATCTAAATTAAAGAAACATCAATTCCATTAAAATGCATTGCATCAGCACTGGGACGGAGACGGTCTTGAAATACTAATTGAGATTTCTCATCATACATCTATACTATATGTAGTGTGATGTACTACACTCGAATTACATGGAAGCATTTTTGAGCATGTTACTCAGCTTTATTTGCTATGCGCTTTGATATCATGATCAAACAAAGTCCCGCAGATAGCTCTGACATCTTGAATGAGGTTTAGATTGGTGTTATCTTGAAACATGATTAAGTTCAGACCAGACTACGTAAGGTGTTGATTATAAAAATTAGGATATCGTAGAGTGTAAATTAGTATGTAAACTTGAGCAATTTTATAATTCCAGCTGCTATTTTCCCCCTGATTGTACTGCTCTTCGCTGGAGGCTGGGCGGATCGCTACAACAAGCGTAAGCCATGCATGATATTGCCCATCATCGGCGAGGCGTTGTCCTTTGGATGTAAGTACATATATACAAACCATAGCCATGAAGATAATGTATATACCTTCCTTTATCCACAGGCCAGTTTATCTCGGCGATATTCTTTGACTCGTTGCCCATGGAATTTGGGGCATACTGTGAGGCCATTGTGCCGGCTCTATTCGGTGGACTCACCTTCTGCTTGATGGCGATCTACAGCTATATCACCATAGCCACACCCGAAGAGGATCGTGTGTTTCGGTTCGGCATCTTTGCCATGTTTGTGACTGGTGTACCCTTCATAGGGCAACCGGTTTCAGGGCTACTCTTTCAGACTTTGGGTTATACACGTGAGTTCCAAAAGGAGATACAACAGATCTACATATTTTCATATTAATTTAATTATTATCCCTGCTTTCAGTATCCTTTGCGTCGGCCATCGCATTCCAGATAATTGCCATCCTGTATATCATCTTCTTTATCAAAGAAATAAAAACCACACCAAAAGCAACGGCCGCCAATGAGCCACCACCATTGCCAACCACGCTGCCACCCAAGCAGGGCACAGACAACATGGCCTATGAAACGACCAACTTGGAGGAGCATCATGTGAACAAGAATGTCAACTTCCAGCTAACACCGCAAATGGAACCGAAGGTGGAGGTGGTTCCACCAAGGCGTTCCTTCCTGAAGGAACTCTTTGATCCCACGCTGGTGATGGACTGCCTCAAGTTTCCGCTGATTAAGCGTCCTAACAATGGGCGTCTGCTGCTGGTACTCCTTCTGTGGGCGTATTTCTTGACGGTGGGACCCACCTCGGGCGAGAACGACTACTGGTATCGGTTCACGCTGAAAAAACTCTCCTGGAACGGTAACGATTTCAGCATATATCTGACTCTCTCGAGCGGTGCTGCCCTGGTGGGCACTTTCATTGGCACAGCAATCCTGAGTAAATTGCTCAAGGTTTCGGACTCCATGATTGGTATGCTCTCGGCCGTTTCCATTGTGTGCTCCCGTGTGCTATTTGTGAGTGTTCATAATCGTGTTGATTGTATTATCCTGTCATGAATCCTGTTTGATTTGTCCAGGCTTTTGCCAGTTCAACTGCTTCCTTCTACGTGGCTGGCGTGGTCGACATGTTCGTCAGTCTTCGAGTGATTGCCATCAAGACAATTGGCTCCAGCATCGTGGATGGTGATGAGCTAAGTAAGTGGATGCCAGTCGTTAAAAAAATGAATATTAATTTCTTTTCGTTTGGTTAGGTAAAATGTATTCCATCTTTGGGATCAGCGAGCCCATTGCCCAGTTCATTTTTCCGCCCATCTTTAGCGAGATCTACAAGAGAACCGTCGACTCCTTCCCAGGGGCAATTTTTCTGTTTGGCGAAATCTTCTACATCCCCAATGTGTTGGTCTTTGTGTAAGTATATCGTATCTTTTCTCTGAACTCTTCCTTTAATATCAAACATTAAATTTATTTATTCTTTGACTTTTAGCTTGTGCTACTTCATCCTGCGACGTCGAAAAGCCGACCAGGCAAAGAACGCCGTGGAGCTGGAGAGAAATGGTGCAAATGGTGGCCAAGCTCCCGACAGCGAGATAACTAGTCTTTGAATCAATTAAAACCCATTCGTGTTACATGTGTATATTTTTCCAATTTTTGTATATGTATTTATAAAGATGTTTATTTTGGTAAATCCCTGAAAATCAAATTCCCTGATAACAGATAAGACAGCCAACCCCCTCTGGCAGTGGCCACAAATTGCTTTTCGGGGGAGCAATTTTAGTTTATTTTCTGCCACGGCAAAAGTCGTGTGTGAGAGCCTCGCAACAAGTGGTAGTTTTCCAATCAGCAAATGCATTCAGTTTGAGCAGCCAGCTGTAGCGTAGTAGGCGTGGGTTGTGGGTTGCTGTCTGGGGGCCACGAGTTTATGTGGGTGCTAACCAATGCCTTAAAACAATTGGGTGCTAATAATCCAAGTTAATCTGCATAAGTGAGAGCGTGTGAATGGCTGGAAGGCAGCGAAGTACGAATTACCAGCACATCCTTTGAAGCACTCGGCTCTGCTCTGCTCTGCTTTTTGATGGCATCAATATAAAAGGCCTGGCAGGACCCTCACAAGCTCAGACGTTGCTTACGCCTCGTCGTGTGTGGTTTGAACGGGTAAGAACACCAAACTTACCATTCAAATAGCTGCGTCAGTATCAAACAAACTATTTCCAGAAACATGATGCGTCTCCTGCTGCTGCCTCTGTTCCTATTCACCCTGTCCATGGCCTGCATGGGTCAGACGTTTCAGTACTCCCGCGGCTGGACCAATGGCAAGCGAGCACTAACTCCATCGTCTCTTCTGAGCCATGGGCATTTTAATAGAGCCAGCGATTTGGGTTTCTCCGATCTGTATGACGTTCAGGACTGGAGCAGTGAACGCAGGCTGGAGCGGTGAGTATTCCTCTTCGTTAGTACAGAGCTTCTGCTAAAGTTTTGGGAATATTTTCAGTTGCCTGGCGCAGCTTCGGCGATCGGTACTGAGTCGGGTCTATGGCTCCGGGGTAGACTTCAATGAGAATCGGCCTGAACCGGATACTAGAGACAGTGGCAACCGAGTCAATAATAACAACGAAAATGTTTTATATCCGAATCCCATTCAAAATCGTCCATCCAATGAACTTCTTGAGGAAATCACTGCTGCAGTGGCCGGATCCGGACCGGCGGGTGCGGGCTCAGGGGAGCCGAGCGTGTTTGGAAAACATTAGCTCAGTTTTCAAAATGTTATGGTATTTTAAAACGTTTGTGGAACTAGCAAGAAAATGCTACAAAAATGTAAAAAAAAGGACAATGTTATATTTTTTGGCACATGGTCAATAAAAGAAAACTTTAAATAATTAATTACTCAGAATTCATTCTATTTTATGTAAAATATACTACGACAATATACGAGACAGGTGAAAGATCCGATGGAGGCTCTATTGGATGAGGACGAAACATTTTTAGAATTTATACCGGAGAAATAGTGTTTTAAACCATAGTTGTGGTGGTTAATTTGAAATAACAGCTCGGCTATGATAAACCTATAAAAATAACAATTTTTCAAAATAAACCGCCGATTAGTTCCACCTATCGCACGAAAATAACGATACCTTATTTGTGCATCGATAGTTCCATTGGTGATATATCACACAAAAGTAACATCCCTAGGTATTATTGATTGGAAAGAAGCAGAAAGAAGGCGCAGCAAAATCGAAACCATTTATTTAAATCCAATTTTCTTTCAGAGCTGTGGTTAAATTTCGTGTTGCGAACTTAAGTTGACACTCTCTAAAGATTGAGCGACTCTAGTTGTATTGAGTTTATAAGTTTCGTGCAAGCATTCTTTTCGTACACCAAGAAAAAGTGAGGGGGAAGCCTTTCGTTCCTGCGAACACCCCGACTGACAACCGAAACGAACCAATTCGCCGATACACAGATTTTTCTAGAAACGCAAAAGGATGACCAATCTGGAGAAGCAGCACGAGATGGTGAAGCATAGCCTGGTGGAGTTCATCAGTGGTCATATACCTGGCGCCGATTTCCGTGTTGTAGATGAGATTGTGCTCTCCTATATAATCTCCATATTGGAGGAGGCCTCGCAGGATCCTTGCTTCGATGTGGAGGGCTTTGTCGAGATGATGGGCGCCTATTTCGAGGAGTTCTCGACCATTGACCAAGGCGTCATATGCGATTGGATCTACAAGCTGGCCAACGAGTTGACAGAGATGGAGAAAAACCAAGGCAACAATGACGCGGTCGACTTGTCGCTCAAGTGAGTTCTCCCCCCCACCCCCACTGACTGTTGGCTTGTGTGGATTTTATAATGTGAATATTCTGCAGCTTATTGAGTCTGTCGCTACCGGAGTCCAGGCTGCGGGCTCGCAACTCATCCATTTCGGAGAAGGACGAGCTCTCGTCGAACAACAGCAGCAGCGGCGGCAGCCACGGCAAGCGTTCTCAGCACTTGTCCGAGACCAGCGATGGAGGCTCCACTGATAGCTCCAGCTCCAATTGCGACTACTTTTTTGATGAGGCCGAAGCTCTGCAGGAGATGTTTCCCGACGCAGCCTATGTTGAGGTCAGTTGTGTTGCTAATACTGGGGCGAAGTGAGACCATAATAAATCCGAATTTTGTATTTAGATCAAGCATTGCATTGCCATTTCCAAGGGCGATATAGACAGTGCCACTCAGATTCTATTGCATCGCCAGGAGACCAATCAGAGCCTGACCGATAAATCGCACAGTATGATCATCAAGAAGAACGTTGTCGTCGATGATAACGAGCTGAAGAATCGCATTATCGCCAGGTGAGCACTTTTCGGTGGGTAATTCTGAGCCAATTCATATGTGTGTTCGTTCAGGTATTCGTATGTGGACAAGAACGCCACTCAGCGCGAGTACAAGCCGGTGGTGCCCAAGATGGAGCCGCGCAAGTTAGTTCGCTATAGGGACAACAAAATTGTCTCGTTGAAGGGCGAACGCTACACCGAGATCAAGCGTGACGAAGATGCTGAGTTAAAAAAACCCAAGAAGCAGATTCAACCGTAACTAAAGATGAACAAAACTCTCTTCAAGTATTTTATCAAGAAGCAAATTAATCCACATCCAAGTAATTTATCCGCACCCACGACACTGATCTTTAAACACAACAGCGACACCGATTCCGAGTCCGAGCACAGTTTATGCACACAGCTGCATACTGGAATGACTCGAATAAACGCCCATACCTATACCCATGCTAATGCCAATGCCAAGTTCGGCCGTTTAGTCCAGGCTTCTACCCAAGCATCACCTGCCCAACTTAGCCAACGTTTAGATGCTTCCCTACCCCTCGCGGCACAACAAGAAAAGGATCGAGACTATTATAAAGACGAACAACCGAGCAAACGTAAAGCCACCGAGTTCCGGTCCCTGTCCCGGTCCCAGTCCCGACATCTATGTGAGTACGTGAGCACTGTGTTTGAGTTATCGGCTGGTATTATGATGTTATTGTTGCTAGTTGGCTTTGGCCAGTGGACGCCACAGAATCACATCTCTCCTCTTCATCAAATTGTAGACAAAGACAGAAAGACTTTACATACCAAATTAGTTAATAGTTATGCTTTAGGACAACCCTATGTATATTTTCAGAGCCCGGCCGTGGTCGCTTGCTTATGAGTTTCATTACTGGCCAGCGAGAGCTGACGAGCAGGCGGCCCAGAAAGAAGGCCAGTTGCCGGTCGCTGCGGTCGTGTACGCGATCGCTTATGACGACTAGTGTCGCGCCTGCGAGTGAAGGGTTGTGCTCCTTAGTTCCTTATGCAAGAAAATTTGAATTGAAAACTTATCTGTGAAAATTATGAGGTGCAGTCTACCGCCCGTTAGCGAATCTCGAACTCTGAATGTTCTTAAACAATATTGTTCTGCCCAACACACACACTCCACTCTGTAGCAGGTGCGACACCCAACCCGAATTTGGAGCTCAAATAGACTTATTTAGAGATTTTTAGGTACTCAAATTGAAGAATTGAGTTTTGTTGGCCGTGTGCGTGTTTCAAAAACGCAGCTGCACAAAAACCTTGCCATATCTTTTTAAGATTTGTTTATTGTTTTTTATTGTGTAACTTGTTTTGTTTTTCCATTGGTCCAAGCAAACTAGCAACATTAGCAACATACCAAAGCCACCAAAGCCGCAAACTAGTCCAGTCCTCTCTCCTCCCATATAAGAAATCGGCTACTGCTCGGAACACGACAGCAATATTTAACCATAATCGAAGCATATTCAAGCATACAATACATAATTATAAAATAATCGATTAATCAACTATTTATATAGCGTAGCCTTTAGCCTCTCCCAAACCCTTCCCCCCGAACATTGTAACCCCCACTACAATATCTCGGTAATCTTGTCCAGGCTTGTACTAATCCCACGCCAATTTCAATTCATGTTAGATGTAAGCATCAAGATATTGTTCAAACGATTTGATCAGTTTTCAACGTTTTGTTTGACACAAAAGGATTAATTATGATCTTAATTTTAGCCTAAGTTCTATGATCCTTGACCACCGTTTTATGTTTATGTAGTAATTTGCATTTGAAGCACCTCTCGCGTTTTTCACCTTATTTGATCTATAAGTCCTACTCGATCGGTGTTTAACATATTTATGTCTATATTTATATACATATACATCGCAAATGTATTTATTATTTCACTGGTTTCGGTTTAATATGATAACGATTTTTCATAAATATCTTTAGTTTTATATATTATTTTTGTGATATTAGCGTAAAAAAATCAACTTAAAAAAAGGCAAAACACTCGAATTAAACTTTTGAAATTAATAAATAAACAACTATCAATATTTAAAGCGTATGTACTTGATGCTGTAAACAAAAAGTTTTTGAATTTACTACTTGAATTTTCTGGAGAGTTCCGAAATGTTATATACAGTTCTTGGAACTATTAGAAAAGCGTACATATGTACATATGTCGCATTTGCAAGCCCACTGATTGGCGTCGTGGGAAAAATGGTGACCCAGAATTTATGAGCCTATAACATAATAATCTGAATAAATACTTTAATATACATTTTAATACATATAATAAATAATTTATAAATTTCGAGTAATAGTTCGTTCATATGAACCAGTTCGTGTATGCGCATGCGCTTGCAGCGACGCACAATCGGACATTCGTCTATTTCAGCTTGCCAAATTAATAACTCCTGAAGGAATAAAGATATCTTCATGAAATAAACTGCATTTGAAAGATACATCTTTCAAAATTTAGCATGCTTAAGAACGCGATGCTCCAATGTCTAAAAGCTTAAAAATCAATCAAGAACATTTAATGGTCAATATCGCAATACAAAATAGTTTTATATTTAATTTGTAATAAAATATTTTTTTTTTAATTTAAAAAAAAAAATTGGATTATAAAATGATGTAAACAATTTTTTTTTTCAAATAATATCTTGAAAACCTAATTTTACTAAAGTATATTTAAAAAAATTCCGCAGGTAGTACTCAGATTGACAAACAAACAAGACAAGTGCTTTGAGAATGTTTTGTGAGCTCGATTTAATATTTCATGCTGTTTCGTACACCATATTCTGTCGGAATAAGTTATAGGGGGGATGGGGGTGGAGCTCCAATTAATTATAATTATATCGAATTCATATTATGTTCATATTATATTATAGGTGCTCCAACCAAATTTGAATGATATAATGGCGAGAATTGAGAAGCACAATAAGATCGTCGAACAGGAGGTGGCACCTGTGCCGTAAAGAGTATGAACATTCTTCACTATAGATATAAAGCTACCCGATCTGCCCCAGGCAATTAATGACCTGAAGTTCTGACAAATGTATGTTCCGGCAAAACATAGAAGAGACCCTGGTTATGATGGCAAAACATAAAAGAGACCGGCCATTCGCTCGGCCCAGGAGCTGCCAATGCTGGATGTGGAGGCCAGTCTGCAGTACATCGCACACACTGTGCTGCGCATCAAGGTGGATATCTGGGCCAATTTCACGTGGAACGATCGCGTGCACGGCAAGACTTGCCAGAGCTTCTGGTTGTGGAACGAGGACCCCGAATCCAATTACATCTACCACTCGGAGCTGTTCCAAATGAGTCTGTGATCAGTGGCCAGCCGCAACAGCTGGTGATGACCAATATGCTGAAGGAGCCACTAGTACCACAGTACTACATTCGATTGTCCATCGACAGCTGGCTGGGCAGCACCACATGTATTCCCCTGTCGTTCCAGCACCTGGTGCTGCCAGCATGTCTCACTAATTTGGGTGGATTTTACCATGCAGGCTTTGCATTTTCTGGGCCGTTTTGCCTGTTGTCCATAGGGGAATTTTATAAACTGCCCTTCTACGGAAGAGCATAACTGAATTGATCAAAATGTCCGTTGTCCAACGGTTTCTGAACTTATTTTAGTAGGTATGCAAAAATAACTTCCAAATTTGTGAGCTATCTCTACGAAATTCTGCAGTTTATAATGACCAAAAATATGTATCGGGTCGAGATATATAAAGGTATATACGGGAATCTAGTTAAATGCGCGAATAGGTAAAAAACATGTCAATACGAGAAAAAGTCATCATTATTTAGGATTCAAAACAGCTTGGAAAACGGAATTTGAACATGAATTCAGAAATAGGGTAGGGAAATGTCCTTACTTCGTAAATATGTTGCTGATATGTAGCAAATTTGTAGTTACCGTGTAGTTGCCATGTACAAAAAGGGACATTTTTGTCGAGTAATTTTGGTTTTTGTTGTTTTTTTTTTGGTTCAACCACTAACCATACAGTATACATACATATACATACATATACTGTATGGTTAGTGGTTCAACGAACGAAAGATATGATCAATACGCAAAAAGAGCCAAGGGAAATTGCAAAGCTCGTGCGAACCTCACCTAGCCGTAATTTTTCGATGACATACCTTGCGGACAGCCCTGTCGCAAGGTATGTTAAGCAGATGGGGTGGATTTTCCCTTGCAGGCGTTGAATTTTCTGGGACGTTTTGCCTGTTGTCCATACCCGTTTTTTTTCTTCACTTCCCAGCGGGAAATTTTATAAACTCTTTTTCAACAATCTTAATTTCTGACTAGTTAACAAGTCTAACTAAAACTAATCGAATGACCACGATTGCAGACCTATTTACAAAATATAATTGCACCAATTGCCAGGACGATATCCAGGGCATTCGGGTGCATTGTGCAGAGTGTGAAAATTTCGATCTATGCCTGCAAGTAAGTACATACATATACATACATACATAAAGTGTACAGTACAGGCCCACATCACATATTAGTGATGCCTCTGTTAGCATCGCTCTGGAACTGTTAACACTGACTCATGCTAAAGTTCATAGTACATTCATACAAACATATGGACATATATCTGTATATAGCCGGCGATTTCACAATGTTGTTTGGGAACAGCTGTTTAATGAGTGCGCAGCAGGTATTTACGTTTCAATTTTGTTGTAGTGCTTCGCGTCTGGTGCAGAGATCGGGGCCCATCAGAACAATCATGCCTATCAGTTCATGGACACGGGCACCTCAATACTGAGTGTGTTCCGTGGCAAGGGAGCGTGGACAGCCCGCGAGGAGATTCGTCTGCTGGATGCCATCGAGCAGTACGGCTTCGGTAACTGGGAGGACATCAGCAAACACATTGAGACCAAGTCGGCGGAAGATGCCAAAGAGGAGTATGTAAATAAGTTCGTCAATGGCACAATTGGCCGTGCCACCTGGACGCCGGCCCAGTCGCAGCGCCCGCGTCTCATCGACCACACGGGCGATGATGATGGTGGTTCGCTGGGCGCCAGTGCCATGGCCAGCCTGCCACCTCTGGAGATCAACTCCGACGAGGCGATGCAACTGGGCTACATGCCCAACAGGGACAGCTTTGAGCGCGAGTACGATCCCACAGCCGAGCAGCTCATCTCGAACATTACACTCAGTTCAGAGGACACCGAAGTGGACGTTATGCTGAAGCTGGCTCACGTGGACATTTACACGAGACGCCTTCGCGAACGGGCCCGCCGCAAGCGCATGGTGCGCGACTACCAGCTGGTGTCCAATTTCTTCCGCAACCGCAACTATGCCTTGCACCAAGGCCTCACCAAGGAGCAGAAGGAGTTTCGGGATCGGTTTCGCGTCTACGCCCAGTTCTATACTTGCAACGAGTACGAGCGTCTGCTGGGCTCCCTGGAGCGCGAGAAGGAGCTGCGGATCAGGCAGTCGGAGCTCTATCGCTATCGCTACAACGGTCTCACCAAAATCGAAGAATGCGTGCACTTTGAGCAGCACGCGGCGATGGCATCGCACAGATCCACAGGACCCTATGGTCATGGAAAGACTGTAAGTGCGAGCCCGCTAAACGGGCATACAACTCGGCAGGGAATGCAATTGCAATCAGTTGCAGCCACATTTCTATATATAGTCTATGTAGATTTAGATATTGAATGCAGGCTGCTATTGCTGCAATTTAATTCCCAGGTTGTGTGCGCTCGTCCAATGAAAATGCATGACGAGTTGAATATCGTGTGTGCTGCTTTGTTCATTCCTGTACCAAACTTACAATTGCTTTCCCGTCTTGTTCTCACGATATTCAGCTCCTCTGTATTATCAACGCACCAAACAGCGAGCGTTTGAATGGTTGTATAAGACAATGTTTAACCACAGGACCTCACGCAGCCCTCCAATGGAAATCTTCGGCCGCCAAGCTCTTCCTTGCTCTCCCCACAACCGAATCTCAGAAAGGCGTAAGTATTTGCCTAATATTGCAAGCTGGAGTTTCACATTCTTCTATAACCCTCTTCTCATTAGCGAAACGTCAAGCGGCGCCGAGGCAAGCTCAAGTTCAATCGTACCAAGAAACACGCACCACACCGTCGACCCGACCTGCTCCGACGCATTATTGCTCAGCAGAAACTACTTGGATAACTGTCGGGTATCGTCGGCAGCTACGATGCTGCCGACAACAACAACGGGGGCGGGGATGGGGACGGTGACGGGGACATCATTGAACTCGGGGATAACAGCGACGACGGGAGCGATTTCCACGGCTACGACGATGGCAGCGCAGGCGAATCTGCCAACGACATCAGCGAAGGGAAGCCCTCAACTTCAGCAGCAGCAGCAGCCGCATCAGCAGCATCCACCACTGGCCAAAAACAACCAGCTACTGCATCCAAACGAGGTCGTCGGCAGCAGCGGAAGTCATAATACGTCCGAGGAGCAGGCGGTGCCCAGCATGAGCTTTAAATTACGCTCACAACTGGAAGAGCTTAAAAACCTGCCCCAGCCGCTGGGCACCAATCTGCTTACCCGCAACGAGCAGGATTTGTGCAAGAAACTCAATATCACACCCACCACCTACCTCTCCCTGAAAACCGTCTGTCTGAGTGGAGCGCCATCGTTGGGCAGCCCCATGGAAATCTCTCTGCGCAAGTTCTTTATCAAATGCGGCTGGCTGAGCCATTGAATGCCCCCCTTTTCCCGCACCCGCCCCCAAATTGAATGGTAAGTAAAACGCTAAACACAATTACTGACTTCACTTTTATTTTGAAAGCGGCGTTTAGTAATAATAATTAAAAAGACAACAATTTTCGACTGTTTCCAACTTTTGTTGCCATCATTTCAAGGTGAAACTAAAAAGCAAAACAAACTGAATCCATTATGTATTTATATCTCACTTGTATCAAGTCAGGCTCAGACACTGCAGGGCACTTTTGTGTCCCCCGCCCCCCATTCAATTAGCTAAATTTTTTTACTTCGTGTGAGAGTTTGTGACGTCTCTAGTATAAGCGCCCGATCAAGGTTTAGATCTTTTGTATTATCTATGCGTAAGTAGGCCACACCCAACCAATTGAATATTGTATAAAGATAATGAAATTGTAAATGATGAAATAAATGTATTGCAAATGTGCAACAATGAATTTGTATGTGTAATCGCACAGCTCTCAGCTGCCACGGACTGCCCAAACTAGGATACATGCTCTTTCATGGATTTTCTGTCTGTGCTTATGTCTATATAGTGTGTGTTTTCTTTTTTGTTTAATGTAGATTCCGCCAAATTGTTAGTGTAAGTCTCGAGCAACAAGTTTGTCACGCTGAGTATTCATATTTGTCTTACTGAATGATGATAATGTATATCCTAGCATAAGCTCGTCCAATTTAGCACCCTATCAGATAACAATATGTAACCGTATACCTACAAAAATATAATATATATAAACGGATATTTCAATTGGGTTTCTTACAACTAGAAACGATGTGATGCCTTTGGAGCAACTGCCGATGCACCGCATCACTTATTCCTCAAAAAATAGCGATACAGCGTGTTCTTCTCGGGTCGACTCCCGGCACCAGCGCTGGCCGTAGCTGGTGGACCGCCACCCCCACCCGCTCTGGCTGTGGCCGCATTATTCGCTGTTGTGGTAGCCGCCGCTGTCTGCTCCACAGCTGCCACCAGAGAGCTGCGCCAGGATGCAATCAGCTCGTTTTGCAGTTCCACAGGAAGTTCCTTGAAAACTTCAGCATCGACTCCTGCTGGGCAGGCAATCTCCGTTAGAACATCATTGGCGTGGACGCTGGCTGTGGGGCTGATCTCGCTTGCTGTGCAGCTATTATTGTTAGGCGCTGGAAACGAGTCGGGTGCTGTGGTCGGCGTGCAGGGGGCGCTCATGGAGTCATCCATGGGCGAGGGCAGTGGCGACGAGGCTGTCGAGCTAGCGTTCGAGCTAATCCGACGGGCAGTGCGCGTCGACATGAAGCGAAGGCTGCCATCGATCCGATTTAGTAGCGTGTTGGGGGGCTGGATTGTCCGGAATCGCGGAGCACCTACAGAGCACCCGCCAGCCGAGGTGGATGGGGTGGTGGTGCTGGCAATGGGACTCATGGGAAAATCCTTTTCGCTGTCGCGAGAGTTGAGGCGCAGATCACAGACACGGAGTTTGCTGGGCGACGCCACATCGGCAGCGGTGTCCATCACGTCCTCCGCCAAACGACTGCGCTTCGAGACCAGCATGCGACCAATTCGGCTCTTCTTTGGCGATGGCTCTACTTCGGTTTCGGAGAAATCACTAACGTCCGAATTGGTGGCCGCTGACTCGGAGCCGTTGTCCAGCAGCATGGGGATTGGCGAGGCTGTGGTGGCGCGTCGCCTATAGAATTGATCACTCGGCTTGAAGGTGGTCGGCGAGGAGCGGAATGCCGACTCATCGGAGGTCGGACTCTCTGCCGTTGGACTTGTGAGACTCGTGTTGGTCAATGACGTTATTGACTGCACCTCCAGATCTGCCTTCTTGATGAGAAAATTGGCTATGGACGAGGAGCCAACCTTGCGCTCTTGGAACTTGGAGAAGGCCAATCCAATTAAGGTGATATTGAATGGCTTGCTTAGGTCCACGATGCGTTCAAACAGCCGCATTACGATCTTAAGAAGCTTATCCTGGGCCCCATCTGCCAACTGCACTTTGTTCACACCCATCTCGCCCGCGCACATGGAGGTCTTAAATAGGGAGGGCAAGATATTTGCCTGCTTGGTCTCACGGTGACTGCTTTTCTTCAGCGCGTCGTATTTCCTCAGCACAACTTTGATGGCAATGGGGATACGTCCATCTTCTGCCACCTGCGCAAATGGCAATAGAGATAATCAGTACCAATCTTAAATGTATATTTAATCGACATACCTGCTCGATTAGCCTTATGAGCAGCATGCGAAACCGCTCCTCCACATCTGTGCACACTGATATGGGCTTGCAGGCGTCCTCCATGCCAATCGACTTCGGCTTGCCGGTGGGACGGACCGTACTCGAGTCGCGACCAAATGCCAAGTCCCTCAGCTTGGTGGCTGTTTCGAAGCCGAACTTCTTGCGCATAACGTCCATGTCACATTGTTGCAGCTGCTCCACAGTAGACATACCCGCCTCCAAGAGGTGGCATTGCGTTTTCTGGCCGATACCCGTCACACGGTTTATGTCGTACAGCTCCCGCATGAACTGCTCCGCATATGTTGAGACCAGGACAGTCTGCTGGTTGGGCTTGTGGCTGCTTCCCACCAGTTTGGCCAATAGCTTGTTGTAGGCAATTCCGGCGCAACAGGTTATTCCCAGCCGCAGCTTCAGTTCCTCGCGTATTTCCTGAGCAATGCGGGTGCCAATCGCCAGGCGCTGGGCACAGCCACAGGAGCAGGTGGTTAACGGAGTGCCATCGGCCGGATAAATGTGTCCAACTGGCGGCTTTTGTTGCGCCTCGGCGGCATGGGCTTGCCGAAGATCCACCAGCGCAGACACATCCATGTAGTTCTCATCGAATCCGAGCTTTTCCACCATGGGTGTGTAGTTGAGAAGCAAATCGAAGATTTTCTGCGACATGAGGCGGTATGGTGCCAGGTCCTCGCCATTGATTAGGACCAGATCCGGACACAGGCGCTGAGCCTCCGCGATGAGCATGAGCTTGTTCACGCCCCGAGCCCGCGCCACATAGTTGCAGGTGACCACTATATTCTTCTGCTGGATGCCCAAAGCCTTCGTGCGCAGCGTGGGGTCCCGTATCTCCTCCACCTGGGCGTAGAAATAGTCCATGTCGAGATGTACTATGGTGCGCTGATGCGCTTCGCTCTTGGCCAGCACGCTGGTGAAATCCATGATTCAAAGCGGCTGCAATGGGAGGATGGGCGAAACATTAGTATGGTGAAATAGTGAATGATGCAAGGCGAGGATTTTCCATTGAAAATGTTTGGCATCAAAACAAAGCAAGTCACAAGAGAGAGCGAGAGCAGCAGTCGGTCTCTCGTACAACAGCTGCTGCTGGCCATGCTCTAGGACCGGGGGTGTGGTGCGGTGCGGTGCAGTTCGCCTTGACGTGAAATCTTCCACTGTTGCGTGCGCCCCTCGCTCCCCGCGCTACTTCATTAGCAGTGGCGAAGCCGACTTTCTAATCAAACAAGAAACCCGAAACATGAAAATCTTCTGACGTAGACACATCTCATGAGCGCGTGCCGGCTAAACATTTAGTTTAACAATTATATTGCACATTTTTCTGTTGTTGCTGCGATGACGCATTAGTTAATAATCGAGAAAACACCATAATTTCTCCGGACGCGGATGGGATGTGTCTCGCTAGGCAACAGCACAAATGGTACACTTAATTGGCATGTTATTATTCGTCGACTCTGTAGTCGCCTTTACACCTTATCTTTACACATTTATCGGATTATATTTACCATGAAATCTAACTGCAGCCATTAAACAATAAAACAGGCAACAGTGGAGGTGTTGGTCAAGACGTTCACTTTGAGTGTTGTAAAATGGTTACAAAATAGAACTGGAAGATTAGCCGATGGCACTGTCGATACATCGAAGTCGTTGCGATGAATATTTTTTTCGATGATTTCACATGACAACTTTTTGACGTTTTTAAATTAAACATCTCAATTCACTAAAATCAGAAACCAGAACGTATCGCACATATCAAAATAATTGTATAGGCAGAAATCATTTTTAAGGAAGACAGAGAAAATATGTTACAGATGGTAAACGACTGGGAAGTTAATTCCCGCAAAATTACTGCGTAAGTATGAAATTTGTCTCGATTATAGCCAAGCAACGCTCGTGTTTAACCGCGACTTTTCCTGGCAGCCTTGACAATGGCAATACCAGAATCACAGAGCAATTGGACGCTTTCAAAAAACACACCGCCGAGGTTGAAAAGGCCAATGGAAAATGTAATACATTTATTCGATTAAAGAACAAGGAGCGCTTGATGGATGTGGCTATGGTTCACATAGAAAGTAGTCGCTCCACCATTGTGAACGTGGACGGGGTGCGCTTCCTGTGCCACGACGTGGTACTTTCGTTATTTTCGAAACGTTTGATAGATAAAATGCAGAAGGGAAGCCTTCACTTCGAGACCCCAGAGCTGGCATCTCGTGCCTTCGATAAAATATACCGCTGGATGCATGGGGAGTGCAGCGTTGTGCAGAGCTTCGATCTTGCAATACTTAGAGCGGCTCGATTCCTTGCCATTCCAGAATTGCTCGAGCAAATGTGGAAGCTACTGGAGAAAAAGAACCCGATCGAATACGATGCATTCGAGATGCTGTCCAAGTCGCGAAAAGTGCACGAGATCGAGGAGCTGCATGGAATGATGGTGGATCGCATAACCAAGTCTACGGTGGTCATCTTTTCCTCTAACCAGTTCCTGCGGCTGAGTGAGATTCAAGTGTCGCTTCTGCTCAAGTCGGATCGTTTGGCAGTCAACTCCGAAATGGAAGTGAGTTTCTCAGCCCAGAATCTGAACCTAAATGCAACATTTTATTCATTTTACATCAAATATCCAATTAGGTGTTGTATGGCGGCTTGTGCTGGCTGCGATACAAGTGGCCCATGCGTCGGGGCAGCGTTGGCAAGATCCTCATGAGCGTACGCTATGGGTTTCTCTCCATACTCATGCTGCGAAAGCTCACGCTGATGGATCGCCCGCAGACCGGTCCGTTCGGAGATATACTGGACGTGTTCATCAAGCTACCCGAGTCCAAGAAGATCATAGCTGATGCTATATTCTACAGCAGCCTTTTAACAACTAGTTTAATGGATCCCAACTGTTTGAAGGATAGGCTCGCAACGACCCGGGTGAAGCTTCTTCCCTCTCGCCGTTGGATGATCGATACGCGCTGCGAGTACCATCGACCAGTCTGCGAGACTACACCGAACATGTCCTTTGTGTCGTGGGATGAGTTTACAAGCTACATGTTTCTGCTGCAAAATGAGAAAACCAATATCGAAGACTGCATTCGCTGTGTGGATGAACCGGAGCGCGTTTTCTGTTCGAGTTCGGAGAGCAATCTGTCGCTCGCAAGACTAGATTTCCGTGGCTCCCCATCTTTACAGATTTCGCTGCTCGCAGAGGACACATCAAGCACCAGTGTGGCAAGACGCTGCAAAGACTCTTCGGATGCCACATCACTAAGTTCCGCCGAGGAATAGGAATTGTCCTCTTCCGATGAGTAGGATAACCATCTTGTACCACTGAAGGGCATTGGAAGAAGGCTTCCTCAATTCCACATCAAAAGGAAAAGACAATTAAAAATTTTGTTGGAAAACTAAAATTTGTATTGAAATAATTTTTGTGCTCTAATTGACTTCGTGGAAAAGACTACACGGATGATTTGATTATGATTATATGTATAACTTTTTAAACTCTTCCACAAAAAAAGCTTTTTTATTGAGAATCATGCTAGCAGGGCCGCATTTCACAGGACTCCAGCAGTGAGTCTTTAAGGACGGACTGGTTGTTGTTTGGTGAGCCACCGCTCTGGCCCTCGCCAGACTACGCATAGTTAAGCTAGACGACGAGCTGGGGTCCGAGGAAGAAGTAACGTCTTGTCGCTGACTGGAGCTCACGTCCGATATGGTCTCGTCATCAATTCTCCGATGCTTCAGGGCATTTCTCATCTTATACCTGTAGTTCTTTTTCAGGCTCAATCCATGCATGTTCCCCATGTTCTCTGTCGCAGTTTCTGATTGATGTTAACTGCAAAGTGTAGCATTTTTTTATCCTTAAGTCTAGTGCTCAGACGAGCAAAATATTCCCCATGTTCTCTGTCGCAGTTTCTGATTGATGTTAACTGCAAAGTGTAGCATTTTTTTATAATTTGATAGATACTGATTTATCCAATATTGCGGAGCTTCTATGTGCCGTGTCTTTCTCCAGCGGCACTGAGCCAATAAATACTACATTCCAGCTTGCTTTCATAAAAAATTTGAATTTTTAACTGATTTTATTTATAAACAAAGCAGTGAAACCGTAGAGCATGAACGTCTGGTCACACTGGTCACAGAGAAAAGTATAGGCTACTTTCTGTCGCAAGAAAATTGTTCATATCTGAGTACGAGGCTTAAGTCCCATGGAGGCAGCAGCGTTAAAAACCTCCGTTATCCACTTTTTGACACATGCGTGTTTTCAGTTGGTATATGTGGCATGTTGGTATTAAAATTGCTCATCGCTATGCCATCGAGTGTGAACAGAAGGCAGGGCTGCCAGACAGTCTAAAAAGGTACTCGAGTGACGTCAGTGTTGCCCCGAATATGTTTAGCCGTTGGAAATTTAAAATTCTGCTCTTCAATTAGCATTTGGGCACATTTACCCCATCAGCATTGCATGCCATCGCATTTATTGTTGTAAAAATAATTTTACGAGTGAGCTGCCGCGCTTTTTAATGATATTCATGAGTTTTCTATTGGTATATTCTTGTACATGATAAAAGCGGGCAGTGCTTTTTTGGGGCCAGTCTTGTCCGAGCTGAGTGGGTGGGGATGTAGATGGTGCTGCTGCTGGTGCTGGTTGCTGGGATGTTTTTGTGTGTGCGTTGCCGGCTGTTGTGGTCACGCGCGTCCATGGCTGGGCCCCAGAATGTGGAGCAGAGAAGCGCAGCTTTATGGCTGTTGTTGTGGCAAGTATTGCCTGTGGTGTCGTATGAAATGCGCTTGGAATTTACCAGACAGACCTTTGCCTTGTCGTCCACTCCTCCTACTTGGCCTGGTCTTCGTCCTCCTCCTCGTCGTCGTCCTGCGCCTGTGATAATCGCCCCGCTGGCTGCTTGACAGGCAAACAATGCTGTGAATTTGATTAAAATCAGCCTGCGTGTGCGTCTTCAGCTCAGGCTGCTCTTGTGGTTCCTTCTGCTTGAGTTTTGTCGTTATTGGAGCACACACACACACCACTCACATCTGGGGCAAGCTGAGCCTGGCTTATAGCCGCCTTGTTTGTAGCCGCAGTCCGCTGCAGGCGGTGCGTTCCACTAATTGCCAAACGCCTAAATTTGGCCTGGGAAATCGTTGGGGATATTGAAAGTCCTCTTTCTTTTCCTCATATTTAATAGTGGTATTTCTGTGCTTGTTTCGGAAAACGTCCAGCTTGGCCGAGGTGATGAAATACCGAGGAAACAGTTACAACAATGTTCATGTATGGACTCGTACTTTCCTCATGTAGAGGAGTATTTTATGGAGCAGTTGTGAAGATTCACAAAAACACTTGCTGGAATGCCACTAGTATCTTCTCCTTGATGGCTTACAGAGAGAAGAGAGGGAAATGCATTTCTTCTCTGCGTTTCAGTGGCTGCTAATGAGCTCCAGCTGCCAGGGCGACACTTATGTATGTATGTATGTATGTATGTATGTGTGCCACTCCTCATTCATCTCCACCACCACCTCGAGGTGGCTCTTCTTTCTCTTTCCCTTTCTCAGCTGGCTTCTTGTGAATTTGCAATGAGGCTAAAAGCTAATTAGTTGCCTGGATTTCCCAGCTTCCCCTTCCCCTTCTCCTTCCCTATCTCTCTCTCTCTCTCTTTCCCACTCTCTGTTTGTGGCTTCCTTCCTCATGCTGCAACCAAGCGTTAATTTTTCCTCTGAATTGCACACAGGAGGCTCCTTAGGTGGAACGGGGGTGTGGAGGAGTCCCAGCCCCCCCCGCCCACACACACAGAATGCAGGATCATCCACACGGAGAAACGAAACGGATGTTCTCGCGCCACGTTGGCTCCGGTCCCGGTCCCGGTCCAGGTCCAGGTCTCCCTGCCAAGCTTTTTTTGTGGGGTTGGCGAGAGGCAGTGGTTGCAGGGGGTGTGTGTGTGTGTGTGTGCTGAGGGGGCTGCAGAATGTTAATAAATCTTATTTTTATCATTTGGCTATAAATACTGAATTTTTAGCTCCGGCCATGCTCAATTTATGGCCATTATTTATGTCGGAAAAGCGAAAACCTCAAACATGCTGCCACACTTTTTGCTCTCCCTCGACCATTGCTGTTGCTGCTGCTGCTGCTGCTGGCCTGCATTGTGCATCCATTTTTATTTGTTGCTGTTTTGGCCAAAAGAAGCAAAGAAAGAAAGATACACGGGCCATATTATTGCAATTTTCCAGTTGCTCCGCCCACGCCAGATCCGCAGGGGAAAAGGAGATGCCAGGAAAAGGAATGGCACAAAGCGAAATGAAATATGAAAAATTGCATTACACCTTAATAAACACCTCAGCTGGCGAACAGCACCACACTGGAGCGGAGCTGATCGGTGCAGAGCGGATCGGGGACGGGGTGTGGGAGCCATCAAGCAGGATCAGAGCTGGAGGTATGACCATACCTCCCCAATCTCCCCAATCGGCTCTGGAGATGGAGTCCGCGTCGGAGTCGGGTCGGTTCGGATCGGTTCGATGCTGCTGCTGCAGCTATGGGTGCCCTGCAGTGGCCATAATGAAGATTGTCCGCGGCTTAAGTGGACGCACGTTGCTCGCCCGCTGGATCGATGCCATGCTGTACCACTGTATGGATGTGGATGGGGATCCAGTTGGAGATGGGCTTGGGCTTGGGCTTGGGCATGGGCAGGCAGGCGGGGGCTCGACAGGTAACTTTGCGATCGCGATCATTTAGGCGCTCATCTGGCATAAAATTGTTAGAAACGCCCCGTGTGTGTGCGCCTCTGGGTAGGATGCTCCTCTCTCGTTCCCTCCTGGCCATAACGTTTTTGCCATTAAATTAATAAATTAATGCGATCGTGCAACAGTCGATCATGTGGCCAGTTTCCAGCTACAGGTTCAGTTGCTCCCCTCCCCGCTCCGCTTGTCAGAATTTCCAAAATCTCAATACGAAGAGTTTATTCGTCTTTAATCAGAAATTTGTGGGCACTTCTTCAGCCTCAGCTCAAAGCTTGGACAGTGCTCTGTGATAGTACCGAAGTATCTTAAAGTATGTTTTCCTTTGGCAAGGGAAATTGTAGAACCAATCGCCTGTCCATATCCATATATCGGAATCAGAAGAAATAGTCATATTCTGCTCCACATACTCGTAAGCATCCTCTTATTGAATCGATAATCTTGTTTATTCTGGCTATACTTTCCGAACGATCTCCAGACACTGTGCTTGGGTCTGGAGTCGGAGTCTGAAGGCCTGGCCTGAAGAGCATTGCACACTCGGACTGGCAGTACACTGAGCGCTGGTCGTGATCGGAAAAGTGGGTGTTGCTAAGTGTTTTGGGGCCTCTTGGATGCTTGTTGCTGGTTGCTGCTTGCTGCTTGCTGGAGGTTGCAGACGCAATGGCTGGTTGCTGGCCGCAACTTTCGAGCAGCAGCAGAACCAGTCTGCCATTTTACAACCTCTCAACCCAACTTGGCTCCAACTCTGCCTCCACTGCTCCTCCACTGCATCATTAACGCTGGGCAACGACAACAACTGCAACTGCAACCGCAACGGCAAGGAGAGGAAATAATTGCACGGATGGCACTGGAGGCCGTTCCCTGGATGCGGCTGGATGCGGTGGATTGCCGCGCCACGCTCTGGCCGCATCGCTGTGTTGCTCTGTTAATTTTACAGCCATGTCTGATATTGCTAAATGGCTGTGAGTGGATTCGTTTAAGCACCAATTTTATTACCAACAAGCATCACGTTGCATCTGCATCAGTTCGCTTCTCTCTCACTCTCTTTCTCTGGCCCAATGGGGCATGGCTCCAGTCTCTGGCTCCCACTCCAACTCCAGCTCTGACTCTGACTCTGGCTTGGCTCGGCTTGTGGTAGTTGCTGTTGCTCCTGCTGCTGCTGCTGCTGCTGCTGCTGCCGCTGCAAGTGGAGAGATCCAATCAGGTTGCGCCTTTTTGCTTCAGTTCCAAACAGAAACCACTACAACCTCCACTTGTGGCCATTATGAGCTGGCAGTTGTTATTTTTGTTGCTACGGTTTCTTTTGGTTGTTGCATATTTTGCATTTGCAAGGAGGCTCTGGGATAAGCGGAAATTATATGTACACGATATACATACACACAACACAACGAAAGAAGAAAAGAGAAGGAAACACAACGCCCCTGCAGCTGCCATTAATCGTTAATCACTTTTACATTGCACTCAAATTATATATTATATTTATTGCAACCAAAAATAATTTATAATTTTTATTGCAACTTTCAAAGGCCCTAAGCACACAGCTTTAAAGCTTGAAGATAGCTTAAAAATAATTTAAAATAATTTTATATACAAGTGTTCGGAACTTTTATATAAATGTTTTCATATGGAAAGCCCCTTTATATTATTTAAATATCTGACACATTACATTAAATCCCCACACTTAATATTACATCTTATAATAATAATAGTAAACTATAATAAATTGTAAATAACATTAGCTTAGGGCCGCGTAGCTATAGCTTAAATTTAAATAATAAACAAATAATAATTATTTAAATATCCGCTTTGTGGTAGAAAACTAAAATTCAAGCCTTTCCCTACATCAATTTGCCATTCTATAAATAAATTCATTTACTGAAATTTGCAATAGATAATAGCTAAAGGCTGTTTAATTGGGGATCCAATTGGTAAAGACTAAAGATTAGTTTTACTTAATTAATCAAATTTGATAGAACTATAATAGAAGTATTAGTCACAGTCACAGCTGAAGAACGTTATGTTTTTTTAGGACAAATTCGATCAGTAAAGAAAGATTTTGGTTGAACGAATTTCTCATCGCTATTTATTGTAAATTGAATGTGCACATATTTTTAGATTATTTCCTGCTGTATTTTCAAGCATCAAATCTAAAAAATACGAGTATAGCTAAATATATATAAATTCTAAGATGAAAAATGGAATGAAAGTTTCCCTAAAAGATGACACATTAAAAAAGTTTGGG
Source organism: Drosophila helvetica (assembly GCA_963969585.1). Taxonomy (NCBI): domain Eukaryota; kingdom Metazoa; phylum Arthropoda; class Insecta; order Diptera; family Drosophilidae; genus Drosophila; species Drosophila helvetica. The sequence goes on from OZ018403.1 coordinate 44,906,364, forward strand.
AGAATATACAGTGCAATGGATTGCAATGAAATTGCATCACATTTTAAGACTCGTATTAATTGTTTGAAGGCAACAAACCATTATAAATATTGTCCCACGGCCTAGCAACGCTCAAAATTCAAATTAAATATAATCTGAAGAAATCGGAAACCCTTTGAAATGCATCTAGCGTTGATGTTTTCCTTCGATTCGATTAACGCCAAAGTGTTAACGATATTTACAATGTAAATGTGGGAAAATAGTGTTATGTAAAGTCGAGCTGATGCTACAAGTCCGATATGTCACCGGTGGGACTAGACACCAAAGATATATTTAGATATCATGAGTGCTAATGTGAAGTGACTTAATCGGGACTTGTCAATCTGCAGCTCGCATTACACTTGATTGGCTCACGTCGGTATTGGGATTGGGATTGGGATGGGGAATGGGCCGTGGGCCTGGGCCTGGGCCTGCGCTCGTTGTCCGGTTTCTGATGATGCCGTTTATGTGTCGACTAACTGCTCCACTTATTTGGAATCGCGCTCGGGAAAGCAAATGAAAACTCATTGTTTGGCGGGGCTCAGGTTACAGTTGCAGCGGGGAATCCCCCGGCCCGAATCGCAATTCCATTACCAAGGACAATGGACCACCCGCCAGGGCTTTGTTTCTCCTTCTCGTTCGTATGGTTGCGGAGGGGGAGGTTCTTTTTTTAAAGCCAGTCACGTGCCATCAACGACGACACTTCTGACATATCCGGCGGACCACACGCGCCGCCGACAACCCCCTTCTGACCCTCTCCTTGAGCCCGGGCAAGGCTGCGGGCAAGTGTCAAGGCAGAGCCAGAGCAGAACAAAAAATTAGCGCATCACGTGCGTCTTCTGTGCCGCAATATCCTTTAACTGGCAGCGTTGTCCATATCCTTATCGTTATCAGCATCGCTATCGATTTCGTTTAATATGTTAATCTGTGCCAGGACGGCGGTATCCCTGGCCACTTGTCCCCACCCTTCGGTATCCCCCGCTGCTCTCCGTCAGCCTGTTCATTAGTGGCTCATAAAAGAGGTTTTCCACCAGCGTTTTCCTCTGATAGTGGTGGCTTCTTGACTTTTTTATTGGAGACCTATAAAAATCATTGGTCCTGGGTCCACTTAATGGCCGCCAACCAGAGAAACGAGACAATCAAATAGAAATCAACGAAAAAGGCTTTAAACATCCATAAGACTAAGGGCACTTACCGATGGAATATGGCGGTGGAGAGAGCATTTATCTCAATGCGAGAAAGAACTAATTACTCCCCTGGAGCGGCTCTTCCCCCCATACTTTCTCTCTCCCTCCCAATCGGCTTAATGCCTGCGTTAATTGCCGGGCGCTGAGATTTTTCACCGCTTACATTTTATTTTTATGGCATTTCCCGGTAAAAACCCGTGAAAAGTTTTTCCCAGTTGATCGAAATGACTTGACTTCGGCTCGTGTAACCGTTGACCTTTTTTTAATGCTTCGCTTCGACTTCTCACAGTAGTGGATAGTAGCCAGCCCCGCCTGATGTCCTTGCCAAGGGTTTATGATCCCAGGTTTAAGGGTTGAAGTTTTTCGGTGCAAGGAAATTATGAAGGGAGCTGGGAATATGATACAGATTTATGTATAAGGTTGTCAAGGTTAAATGAACAATGAATCGTAGCTATTTTAGGATAGTTATTTCGATTTTCTCACCAGCCGATTTCTTATGGGGGAATAAGATGCAGAATCTATTTGTTTTGGGCATATTAAGATTTCTTAATCATCCAAATTGATTTTTAAACATATTCCAAAAGATACTACATATTATATACAAATTATATTTAAGTTCTTGTGGATAGGTTCTACACGGCAATCCAATCTCTGCCAAAGAAATAACGAACCGATTTCAGAATGGATCTATAAGGCTATGTTCCAGTTTGAAAATAGACAATATTTGAATAGACAATATTTCATTCCTCATACATATTCCTACTCAATTGTGTGTGGGAATACTTGTTAAGGTCTATCATTCCTCCACTATAATCTCTGATTTTGTCTCCAAGGCAGATTAAATCAGATCAGGTTACAATCCGTTTATGTGGGGTGATTTCCACCTCTTTCTTTGGTTTTTTATGCCTTGATTTCTCACACCGCCCCATCCAGCCATCCATGCATTCATCCATCCATTGATTGCTCATTTATATTGTATTTTGTGCTGTCAAAGGAGGAAAATACTTTTGGATGGGCATATTGTGGCAGTCACTGAGGCAATTTCCCATGCGCACACGCCCGTCACAACGGCCACACCCACCACCCAACAGCCAGCACCCCAGCAGCACAAGTTGCAGTTTCCACCACCCGTTGCAGCATCCGTCGTGGGGCAGGAGCAGGAGCAGGAACAGGAGCAGGAACACCGGCCATGGCCAAGGCTAAGGCTAAGGCTAAGCGGATATTCATTACACGAACCGCACGCTGGCACGCGTTGCCGCTTTAGCACCCTCTTCGATGGATGGATGGATGGATGGAATGGACATGGACATGGACGCGTCCTTGGACGGGCTTACACTTTACATATGTCACGGATATCCCCGTGGGAGGGTTCTGACTTCTGAGCGGAGTCAACCCGCTGATCCTGTTTGCTGTAAATAATGCGATTAACGGCATCACGCAGCCAGCTCCTGATCCTGTTCACCCGCTGCTCCTTGAGAATGGTGGGGGTTGTTAATGAGCCACTGAAGGAACTGCGCTCCATAGAGATTCCCGGATTAGTGCTACAAATTTGCGCCTGAGCCTGGTGTGAAATATGAATGGAGAGGACTGGAATCTGAGGGTACCTCAGAGTACCTTGGAGTACGGGTGACTTCGGGGTGGGGTAGGAATGAAAAATTATTGGTTTTGCTTTTGCTTTTGGTTTGGGTTTGGGTTTTGGGCTTGTCATTGTCTCTCCACGTGATGGGAGACCCCGAACCATTAAAGCGTCTTTAGTGCTTCGCGACGTATGCCATTCACTGGCTTGGAAGTAATTTTTATTAACTTTGCCAAAAGTGCACAAAATAATCGCATTAATGTGGCTCTAACTCCCCCAGCCCAGCTACAGCTCCAGCCCCTCTGTTGGCCACGTGTGAGCCAACTGACTAAATGACTGACTGACTGACTGGTTGACTGACTGACTGACTGACTGACTGTCAGGTCGGGCCGTGTCATTGTCGTGTCTGCTCAAAGGTTGGGAAACGCCAGCGGGTCTGGCGCGGTTCCCTGCACTTTTGTCTTTGCCCAGCCGGGTGGGGCGTGTCTTGCAAAGCGCTTGGAAAATCTCATTTTCCAGGCAGGCAGCCATCAGGCAGCTGGAGAACGAGCTCGAAGCTCGAAAGCCAAGTGTGCGAAAATTTGATAAACGCCGACCCCCAAAAGGCGCATGATTTATGGATCGGCAATGCCAAAAAGGAAGAACCAACCCATAGCCATAGCCATAGCCAAAGCCAGGTCTAAGCCAGAACCAGAACCGAACCAAAACCGAGAGCGCTAAAGGGGTGTGGTGTGTGGGTCTGGGCTGCTTCGTTTTCCCCGCATAAAGTGCTAAAAAAACGTTCAATAAAACCACATATAAAAATTGACTAAATACAAAACATGACAGACGGCGTGCGAGTATTAATAATAATGCGTTCAGCCGACGGCCCCGACCCCGTCCCCGTCCCCTGGCCCGTTGGAAGGGAGGGGAAGGGAAGGGAACCCCTTCGCTTTTGTTGCTGTTGTCGTGGTTTATAAAGTGCAAAAAGCGTTGTACTCTTTTTCACATTCACATTCACATTCGATAAAAATCGCATGATCATAAATTTACACTTTGCACAGCCTCCGCGGCAACGCCCACCCCGAAAAAAGTGGGAGAAATCGGAGTGCAACCCGCCCGAGTGGGGGAGTGATGCGGCGCGGGGCAGGCCACATATACTATATACCATACCATACACTCGGGTCGGGCATACACGCAACGGCAATGCGAACCGGCGGCCTCTTCTGGGACGCGTGAACGATTGGTAAATTGTTGTGGTCAGACCTGGTCTTGGATTGGTTTGGTTTGGTTTGGTTCGGCGTTGGCTTTGGCACGGTTTGGATTGCCTTCTCAGGGGTCCTTTGCGATATGCTTTCTGGCAATTGTAATCAGAAATGCCCCAGAAGCTGCTCAGGTATCAACTAGTTGATACTGTGGGCAGTGACGTGAGACAGAACCCCACGCTCATGAGCTCTCAGCTCTCTGTGGTGTCAATCAAATTCTCAAACCCTTAATGGAAAAATAAAAACAATTTAAGTAGTTGAATTGGCTTGCAGATCTGTAGAATTATTGATCATTTGGGAATTCTAGAGCACCAAGAAATATATATACAAACTAGGGGCAACCCTGTGCTCTCGCTTCAGCTGTGCCAACCCCCGGCTCTCTCGCTTCGGTTGCTCGGGCCGATATGAGTAAAATATCGGATGACGAAGACCGATATACTAGATACTCCTGCTTGATCCGTAAAATAATCGGTGACAGTGCGACTATTGCCATATCCATTCCGATCCGAGTACACTCGATCCCCTGCCTGTCCTCGTTACAGGGTAGGCTAGAGGGCACGAAAAACTGCATTTATTGCCTTTCGATTTTTTTACAAATCGCTGAAATATTTTTCACAGAAAAGCCGCGTGCGCTTCACATTTCAAATGCGAGTCCTGGGGCGGGGGTGGGCGTCCACACGGACACGCCCATTCAGCGCGCGGTGTGAAGTTATTTAATTGCCAAGCGTTTTGCGCGCGTTTTTAATCGCCAGCCAGAAACGCACTCAATCGATTATGCGTCTCATCGCTGCGCCCTCTCCCTGGCACTCTCTGCCTGCTTCTCTCTCCCTGTCTCTCCCTCTTGCCACATCTCTGTTTGGCTTATCGCCTTGACCAAATCCTCTGCTGTCGCATAATTAATGAGCTGCACATCATTTGCATATTTCTAATTTAATCAAAATGATTTGATTCGCCTACCCAGCAATGCCAGCAACAACAAACAACAAGCAGCAAACAGCAACAGGAACAATGGGTAATCTATGGGCCAGGCCGCAAAGCGTCGCTGCTGCTGCTGCTGCCATTGTGTGTGATGCATGTGCATGTCCCTGCAACATTATAAATAAATCAAAATACAATTTCTCAGAAATTGCGATGCCCTATCAAAATCTTCCGAGGACGGACCCCCAAACATAAGCACGGGCAAAATTTCCACCCAAAACATGTTGATAGGCCTTCGGGCTGAGGAAGGGGTGGAGTGGGGTGGGGTGGGGTAGGGTATAGTGTGCTGCCTTGCGGGGGCGGGGCAGGTCGGTTGTGGCAGCACTATGAGACGTCTACGCAAATGCAAACGCCACAAATCGCAGGGCCCACGGGAGGAGCAGAGCTACACATGCCATGAAGTGCCTGAAACGAAGGCGGAAAAATCGCTGTTCAGCTGGTTCCAGCGAGTGTATCCCCCCACCCCTTCCACCTAACAAACTCTTAGCTTGAGCCCAGCAGCAGGAGCAGCTCCTCTACTAGCCCAAGTCCACATGTCCTCCTGTGCATGCCGTGCAATTATTTTGAACTTAAATTCGTATTTTGTTCGAATCTTGTAAATGGATCTTGTTTGGCTGGTCCGATCCGGTCTGGGTCTGCTCTGGGACTGCTCTGGGACTGCTCTGCTCTGGGCCAGGTCTGGGCCTGGTTCGGGCAAGTGGAAGATGTTGTTCCAGTCCTCTTGTCGCTAAGATTTCATATGCAAAATATATACAAGCTGCAGAGCTTGCAGGCAGAATGCACGAATGCGACTTGTAAATACCCTAGAACAGTATTTTTCACATATTCAAGATAGCAAGATCTGTTCGATCTCCAAGGAAACAATTTTTCAATAACAATACAATGTAATTATATTTCCTTAGCTGTTTCGAAAACATTATCTCAAAGTTCAGGGAAATGAATGCTTTTTTTATTATTTAAAATTTGTATATAGTCTTAAACAGGTTTTCTGCTACCACTAGTGGCAGCTTAATCTCATTATACATTTAGGTGGACTGAATGATTGCTAGACTACATTTTGGGGAATCAGCTAATATTTTTCGAGCACAGATAGTGCTATACTCGAAGTATTTAATCTTGACAGATCATTTCGAGGTGCTCGAACTTTATTCAATATATATAAATAAATTACACTTCTAAGTACAGCCAAATGTGTGTATATTTCTAGGTCATAACTAATAAACTTAACCCAATAGTTGATAGCAATATATACGAGAATTTAAGGAGACTTCCATGGTGAGAACTCCTTCCATCCGCCGTAGGTGCAGGGTAGCACCCAAGACCAGCAAACAAGTTAGCCAGCAGCAACACGCTAGCTGGCCAAAGAGAGAAAACACTAGCGCTAAATTGACATCAAATTGACGTTTATTTGGCTGGAGGAGCAGGACAGAAGCAGCGGCAGGGCAACATGTGGCATGTTGCACAGCGGAGATCCTCGCCAGCTATTCACTCGAGCTGTGCTGATTGAAGAAACGGACGGGAGAAAGGAAGAAATGAGCATACTAAGGGCCGTGCCACCAACTGCATTGCTTGCCTCATACTTCAGAGTCCTGCTCGTTGAGGCGCGCCACACCGCTGGCGGAGCGTTCGGGCCTGCGCCACCTCCGGTACCGCCTGAAGCAGCCCTCCTCCTCCAGGATGCGGTAGAGGTGCAGCAGAAGAATGAGCATCACCACCAGCAGGGTGACCATGGCCAGGACATCGCGGAGCGTCCAATACGGATGAATGCCTGCCACCCCCGCCTGGTCGCGCTTCTGGGCGAGCGCCTGGCCCTCATCCGGCTGCCTGTCCACGTCGAACTGGGTGATGTTGAACGGAGTAGTGTGCTGGCCTCTCGGCGGCAGATACACACCCCGATCGGTCAGGTAGGTGGCCATTTTGCGGAAGAATATAGCGCCCCACTCGTTGTCGTTCAGACCCAGCTCCTTGAGCCCCTCGTGCTGGCTGTGCAGGAGTTCGTAGTCCAAATCGTTCAGCCGATTCCCCTCGAGGTACAAGCTCTCCAGATTCTGCAGGCCCGCTAAGCTCTCGACTGGCACCTCCAGCATGTGGTTGTGAGACAGGTCCAGGTGGTTCAGCCGAGGGGAGAGCAGCGGCGAGTCCACGGACAGGCGGCCCAGCCGATTGTAGGCCAGATTCAAGTACCGAAGGCTGGGCAGGAGAAAGAGTTCGTTGGCGTCTCCCTTGCCGCCGGGCTGGGGCAGGGCCTCAATGAGGTTCTTGGACAGATCCAGGCTGTCCAGATTCCACATGCCCCGAAGCAGGGTGTCGGTGTCGTTGCCATCCAGCAGATTTCCACGCAAGTTCAGATGGAGCACGGAGCTCTTATCGCCAATGCTGAGATGCGTCAGCTCGTTGTTGTCCGCCAAGAGCCTGATAACGCTGCCTTCAATGACCAGGCTGGTCACTCCGCTGGACTCCAGGAACACGGTGTGGGCACTGTGCAGCCGCAGCTCCGACAACTGTCCGCAATGACTCAGATCGAGCAGCCGCAGATCGGCGAGGTGGCCCAGGGTCTGGGGTGTGAGCACAGTCAACCGATTCCCATTGAGCATCAGCGTCCGCAGCTTCGAGTTCTGGCCGAAGATGGTGCCCGGCAGGGTCTCGATCTCATTTCCACTCAGGTCGAGGTGCAGCAGCTCCACGAGCGGATCAAAGGTGTTCTCCAATATCTGTCCGATCCCGTTGGCCTGCAGCCCGAGCAGCCGCAGGCGCGCGAGTCCCTTGAAGGCCCGCACGTGCACCGTGTGAATGGTGTTGTGGCCCAGCTCCAGGACCTCCAGGCGGGGCACCGTGGCGAACTGCTCGTCGCGCAGCACCCACAGATTGGTGCGCTGCATCTGCAGGGCGCTGAGATTGCCCACCGGCCGCAGGCTCTCCTTGCTGATGTAGTAGGTGCTGCAGTTGCGGATGACCAGGCTGCTGAGGTTGGGAGTGAGATTCAGCACCACCCACGGCACCGAGGTTCGGCTGCAGTTGCTCAGGTGCAGCTCCTTCAGCCTGACAGCCCGATCGGCCGAGTAGGCCACCGACTGGTCCCCCAGGCTGCAGTAGGCATTCGGGCAGCTGGCGCTTAGGTTGAAGCGTCCGGTGGCGTCGTACACGGACTGGGTCGCCCCCGATTCTGGACCGTAGAGCACCAGCAGGAGATATAGGCACAGATGCAGAGGCATGTCGCGTCCGATTCGTCTGTCGCTGAAAGACTCGCTTGGGGCACTGAAGTCGAGCATCGGTTCTGACTGCATCTGCAGCTTATCAGCCTCAGCCGAAGGGAGTAGGTGCGAAGGGCGCAGAGCGGCAAGGGGTTTCCATACTGATAAGAACAAAGCGTGTGCTTGAATGGCCCCTGGGAAGCTTTGCTTTGCTGATAAGAGCGAACAGCAACAAAGTAGAGCTTCCTCAACATGAGGCCGGCGATAAGTCAATGTCAGACTCAACATTGCGATCAGCAACACGATTCTAGGGTGGACCCCAGTCCTACAGTCCTTCGATATTTGTTCAGTCAGCAAGAGATCACAGAAAGAGTACTATATTTGTATTTATTTATTTATTTTAGTATTTATTCCACATTAGAGCTGTTTGGCCCTTTGTCAATATTTTATTACGGATAATGAACAGATTAAAAGGCCCCATGGGGCTCCTCTCTCTCTCTCTCTGAAGTTTCCTCTTCTTCGTGTAAATATATCAAATGCCTGGAACATCTCGGCTTATCAGGGACAACCTTCCAACAAGTTCCACATAAAAAGGAGTTCCTTGGCAGAGAGAGAGAGAGAGAACGAGATCCTTTAATTCCCTGCATAATTTCAAATCAGACAAGCGTTAAAAACATTTCATTATAACGCTACACAATCGGAATATTTAATGATTTAATCGCCCGGCCACATCAGGCACAACAGCCAGAACGAGCCGAGGCAAACACCTAAGCAGAAGGATGAGTGCCTGCCCTGTGCTTGGAGCTGGTGCAGGGAATGGGAATGGGACTGAGGCCGAGGCCGAGGCCGAGAAGGAGTCGCTGCAGTCTCGATAAACTGCTTCAAATTCACAGATTTTAAATTTAAAATCGTTGCAGCAGCGGCAGCATCACCACAGAACATGTAAAGGTCTCTCTCAAGATCTCCCATACCATTCTCCACTCCATTCCCAAGCTGGCTGGATGGCTCCCTGGATGGCTCGCTGGCTGGCTGGCTGGATGTCTGGAGCAACGTAGCTCCGATATAATGGCGCGAGTTTCATGTTTACAAAAAAGATTATGCAGTCCCAGCCACAACCAGAACCACAGCCAAAACGGACAGCAAACGTGCAGAGGTTGCCGAGAGCTGAACCTGAAGATGGAACCTGAAAACTGAAAACTGAAACTGGAGTTCTAATTAAACAATTCGTAGAATTTCGCGTTAATTGCGAGAAAACGACTTGAACGTGCTCAACGGATTGGCTGAGATGAGGGGGATACCTATCCCTACCCATCCCCTACCTCGCCCCCTCGCAAACAGTTGACACGATCTGGGGGGATTTCTTTTCTTTTTCTCTTTTTTTTGTTGGCAGTGGGAAAGCTCTGCACTCTGCCTAGATCTGGGCTCATTATGGTGGCTGCGACAGCCCGCATCAGTTGATGAGGGAGGATGAGCTCTATTATTAACATAACACCACACACAATCGCACACCCTCCCAGACACGCCCCATCGCCCCATCGTCCCATCGCAGAACTGGGGGACTGGGGACTGGTGACTGGGGACTTGGACAGATACATGTGTGGAGGATCGCAAAACAGAGAGAAAACTCAATTCAAATTATCGCCAAACAAGATCGACAGATGTTCAACTAAAGCCACAACACACCAAAATGAAAGGAGGAAGATGTAGAGGTAGTGGTAGAGGTAGAGCCACAGCCAAAGCGATGGAGAGGTCAATGAGGTGCACCGACCGATCGGCCCCAGATCGATCTTCCTCTGCTCCGTTCACTGACCAAAAGCCAGAGCCAAAGCCACAGCCAAAGCCAAAGCAGTCGCACGTCTCGCTGAGCAAATAACGCCCCAAAAAAAAGAAAACAGAAAGAAGGGGGAACAAAATAACACAAGACAGAACTACTCGCAAACCCTTTAATCTAAACCACTTTGGGCAATGGCAGAAGGAAGATCGCCCCGATCCGATCATCGACAACAACGCCACGCATATTTCGCATAGCCCAGGCACACCTTTCCACCAAAGTCCGCCGAAAATGCCAAGGAAGGGATAACCCCAAAGCATGCTCGCTCGGACAACAAAAGCATAGGCAAGTGAGGCCAAGGCACTCAAAAATATGTTTTTGGTTTGTTTCTTGCCAGGGTATGCTTGGGTATTGTCGAGGAGAGGAGAGCCAGAGCCACGGGAAAGGGCAGGGCAGGGACAGGGCAGGGACAGGGCAGGGACAGGCCAGAGACAGAGACAGGGAACCCTAACGCAGCGCTACCGTCATCATCAGCACTCCATTCTTCTGGTCGATCATCCTCACTCGTCATCGTGCTCGTCATCATGTCCACATCCACATTCACAGCCAGGGACGGCACGGCACGGCTCGGCACTCACAGGGTCTCGCTTATCAGGGCCGATTAATCTGCCATCGCTGTTGCTGATAACGCCAGCAAATGGACGACCCTCTGCCTCTCCCGCTCTCCTTGGAGAGAGAGAGAGAGAGAGACAGAGCTTGAGCCGAGCCTGGATCCTCTTCAACCACAACCACAGGCAGAGCCACAACCGCATCCGCATTATTGTTAGCCCAGTGCGCAGTGGCAGCCAACACTCATGTTTAAATTATGATGGCTTCTAACTTGCGCCCCATCCACAGCCCTCGTCGCATATGTGGGCATATGGGCTACCTCTCTCTCTCTCTCTCAGCCTGCATATCTCTGTCTCTTTTCGTTGTGTGGTGATCGTGTCAGAAGTCATGCTGCTGCTGACATTCCTGACGACCCATTGACAAATGCGCCGATTGAAGACCCATTCTTGAAGCGATTGGTTCAGAGAACAAATGCCAGAGCGCCAGAAAGGAAATACATCAAATGTGAAAGAGTATGCTTGAGAAATAAGTGCTCAAGATCGAATGGATAGATACGGAGATTTATATTTCAGTTGTATACATAAGCATATAGGTAGGAAAAATAAAACAAAAATTATTATCATCGCTCAGCTCTCCTTAAAGGCCAAAGGTTATTTCCAGTAGTTCTCCCAGTGATTGCTTGAGGGAAATTAAGTCATTGGATAGCTAGAAATATGTTGAATAAATGCACATCTAGCTGTTATAATTCAATTCCAGTCCCCCTCTGAAAGCGCTTAGTTCCATCATTTAGCAGACGAGAGGCAAACAATTAAAATCAGAAATCATGCGATAAAGCATCAGAGCAAACAATAGTTTCGTAAATACTCACAAATAATCTCATAATCCTATCGGCAGCCTCATCAGCAACCATCCTTACCATCGTGTTCATCCTGGCGTATGCGTAACGTGCGCACTGTCCCCGGCAGCTGCGGATCCGCTCCACCCCACCCCACACACACACAATCGGAAATATCTGAAAAAGATTTGACCGAGCTTCTTTTTTATTTAAACACAATCGCTGATGCATAATTAATTAAAAGGTTTTTCGAACAATATTATTGTTGTGGTTTTTGCTGGCTGACTTCTTTTGACAACACGCCCCAAAAACGGTGGCCGTTTGTTTGGTTGGCTGGCTGGCTGGCTGGCTGGCAGGGATGGGTCGGTCTCTGGTTCGGGCTCGGACTCTTATCTTGTAAATTGAATTATGAAATCGTCAACTTGAAACTGAACTGAATGCAGCAGTAAGCTAACTGAGAGCTGCTCCTTTCTGTCCATAGACTGGGAAATCAGTTAAGAGAGCATGACGACGACAACGACAGCAGCAGCAGCAGCAGCAGCTACAGCCACAGCAGAGACGGGTAGCAGCTGCCCAATGACCAATTCCCTGCCCTCTCTCTCTCTCTCTCTATCACTATCTCACTCCCTCACTCTCCCTCCGCCTCTATCTGTCTCCCTCCCTCTGTGTGTGAGTGAGTGAGCAAACAAAACGAGCATTTAACATAATCATATCATATCGTCGTAGGCATCACATCGCTGCCGAGCAGAAACCACTTAAGTTGGTCCGGACTCGGGCTCGGGCTTGGGCTCAGGACCGCAGGATGGGCCCTGGTCTGCCATTTGCATATGTCTTCCTCTCCAGCCCAGCAGTCCAGTCCTCTGCCCCCCTGCTATATCCATTCAGAGGCTTGTTTGTTCGGCTGCACGAATGAGCAGCATTTCGGAGCTATCTCTCTTTCATTGCTATATTTGCTTGTGGCCTGCTTTTGATTTTGCCCTGCCACAGGGCTGCCCAGCAGAGATGGTGGGTGCCTGCCCGCCCGCCTGCCTGGCCCCAGGTTGGTTCCTCGACCACAACTATGCATCCCTTGTCAAAACATCATCGGGAGATGAGAGTAAAAAAGTAAATCTGAAAACGCTTGCCTCCGCCCTAATCAGAGCCACAGCATCAACGGCCTGCTTGGGTTTTGGTAATTGAGAATATAATTACACGAATTACGACGCAGTCGCCGTGCTTATCTGGCCGTCAGCATCGGCTTTCATCTCCGTGGCTCTGGCCCTGCCGTTGACAGGGCCAAGTGCGTCCGCATCTTTTGTTTGGGCCCCGCAAGGCGCTTCCATGGCACTCGGACTGGAGCATGTGTCCGCTTTCACAGCGCCGGGGCAATTGACAAACGCAACAAGACACAGACACAGACACAGAGAGAGACAGAGACGGAGACAGAGACGGAGACCCTTTCTACAGATGGCCAGGCCAACAATTGTCACTTCCCAAAGCAATTACGCTACAATTTAAGCGTGTAAACAAAAAATTACAAAGTTGTTAGGCCAAAATGGCAACAGTTCTGCAAGTCATCATCAGCAGACAAAAAGCCAACAGAGAGGGAGAGAGGGTGAGGGGAGTGGGGAGCGATATAGGTGGATGGTGAGCAGAGAAATTTTCCAATTACTACTAGAATAATGTGCATTCGGACAGTGAAGGTTCCACATGAAGGATCATAGATGGGAACGACATTACAGTTTATTCGAATATGTTTCATCTTTGGTGGATATTCTTATATAATCTCCCTCAAGCAGTGTCCACTGTAGCTTCCATGTATCTCCGAGTTTACCTCTCTCCATCCCTCCATCTCTGGCACACCTAACCAGCGAGAAATAATTGCTACATGGTTTGCTGGTGCCAGAAATCCCCCTCCCAGTGGGACACACATCATCAAACATTTTATTGGTCAATTGGGCAACAGTTTGAGTGAGGCACCAGAAAACCCGAAACACCCAACACCCTACACCCTACACCTACCTAGTTGGAACCCCTCTGCACCTCTGCACCCCTGCACCCCTGCGGCTGTTGTGACACAAGTGTTACCTTTCCAATAAATATTTGTTTACGCACAAATAGACTTGTAGAGCGCGTTAGAAATTCATTTGGACGGAGGCCAAAGCAAGTGAAGCGAAGCGGAGCCGCAGGACTGTGAACTGCACTGCGAGAAATGATTTGGCACTGGAGAAAAAAACATAAATGGAAGAACGATAGAGAGATAGAGAGATATTCTTAGCGCTGAAAGAATTCTGGAAATATTTGGATGTGTGAATCTTTTTCTACTGAATGAATTCATGAATTTGTCTTCAGATTACGATTTTCTTCCACTGTAAGCCTTAAAGTGTGCCCATGTGCGTGTGCGTGTGTGTGTGTGTGTGTGTGTGTTTATCTAACGCCTTATCAAATTTAGATAATCAACGATTCTTGTGTGTGCCTGCTCTGCCACCGGCCATTCCGTCGACTTGTTTGTCTTGGCTGCGGACACCACACAAAATAATAACCAAACAAAAAGGAAACAAACCCGCAAACGAGCGACAAAATGTTTGCTTAATTTATCGCAGTAGCATCGCCCGAGCTTGTTTCAAAATTCAATTTAATTGGAAGCCAGCCCCAGCCCCAGCCGCAGCTCCAGATCCAGTGCCGAGTCGAACAGAACTGTCGAACGGAGAGCGGGAAGAGAGCAATCTAGTGGAGGGACCTGGACCCCTATGCCTATTCATAATTTGGCATCGGTTCTCGTTTCCCATTTCCCACTTTCCACTTCCTGCTTCTGGTTGTATTTCAGTTTCTTTGGATCTTATCACAGCATTTGGATCGCTTGTTCGCACCTATTCAAATGATCTGCCAGAATCAGCAGCAGCATCAGGAGCAGCTGATTGACTCGATTCAACCTAATCTCGCCACAGCCAACACAGCACAAAAAACGAGCGAACAAAAAGTGGAGTTTGGGCTATCAACCTGGCTTTTGTGGCCACCATCGGTCCATCACGTGTCTAATTTCTCGCTGCCCAAATAGTCCTCAGGAGGGAGTCCATTGTTGGTTGGTTGGCTGGTTGGTTGGACGGACTGGACTGGCTCTTGTGGCTCTGCTTGTTGGGTTATCTTGATGCTGGCGCGCAAAAATGTTTACAATTTCGCTGCTCACTTTTTTTTGTGTGGTTCTGGTGGCTCACAATGCCAGCGAAATTAAAAATGTTTCCAGTGGTTGGGCTGGCATCGCATGGCATCGCATGGCATGGTTGGGTCGGGACTGGCTTGGCCTGGCTTGGACTGGTCTGGTCTGGTCGGGGCTTCATTTTTCATGTTGGTCACTCAATTGTGCCCGAGACACATGCCAAAGGATGGGTCCAACAGCCGCAGCCTTGGCACTGTGGTGGCAGGGCGATGAAATAGAAATTTATTTCAGCTGCAAGCTGATGATTTCCCAACAAATGATGGAAGAAGTGCCCAAACAATGGTGCAGTCTGCTGGGAATAAAGGAGGTAAAAGAGCAGAGAGCAGGAGTGGAGTGTCTCCACTTTTCATCCATTCCAAGCCTCTTCTGCCCTGGCCCCACTGTGCCATCAGTCAGCAATCAGTGCTTTGCGTCAAATAACAAATAAATATCACGCATGGCCAAAAGCGGCAATCAAAGTCCATCGACTACTGGCAAGGGGCCCTGCCCTGGCAGATGCCAAGCCAGCGATAAGCAAACCGATGCCAAGTCCGTGCCACACATCCTTTTGGAATCGGCCAACATTTCGATCCTCTGATCGATAAAGTGCCAGGCATTGTTCCCCAGCCTCAATCAGGGCTAGTTTGAATGCGTTTTTGGGAGCCTGTCCCCGGCCAGCCAGCCAGCCAGCCATCCAGCCAGCCAGCCAGCCAGGTCTATCATAGGCCATGCCTGTGCCTGTGCCTGTGCTTGGGCCCAAAGCGCAGTCATAATTATTTCATTATGGCCCATTTGCTTCATCAGCCCCATTGGCCACAACTTCTGTTAACTGTTTGGCTGATGATTTGGGTCTGTTACTGTGACTCTGACTCTGCGATGACTGTGTATGTCTCTGGATCTGTCTCTGGGACTGTCTCTGGGCACGGACCTTATCGATTGGACGCCATCTTAATTGTTTGTTGTTAAACACGCAGCTTGCCTGGCCACAGATTTTCGATCCCCATTCCGATTCCGATACCAATCCAATACGGAATTCGGTTTCAGATTTAGGAGCCCCCCCCCCCACCGTCCCCTACCGCATACCCGTAACCGTCCCCCTGCCACGCATAGATTTTTCTGCTTATTGATTTTTCATTCGAATTTCGTCGTCGTCAGCCATTTGATTTATTGTTGTCCACTTAATTTGTTAGAGATGCTGTCCAGATATTTCCCCTGTCCCCTGTCCGCTGTCCCCTGTCCGCTATCCCCTCTCCCCTGGCACTGCTAATTCGCTGTAGATCGTCTCTCGGATGCCCTATTTATGGGGCTCTCATTTATCGCTGAGAAGCTCGAGCTGAACTAGTTGGCCCAAAGGCGCTTAAACTGCGTTAAATGCTCGGGTGGGGCCACCAAAATAAAGTCTATTGGCTAATTTGCATAAAGAGTTGGCTGGTAGTCCGATATTTAATGCTGTGAGAAATGTTAAAGGTAACCAAAGCTGGGGGCTTGCATTGAGGAGTCCCTTGAGGACTCCTTGGGACTCTAGTCCCAAATCGAGCTCGGTTCTGGATAATTTCAACTCTTTTGCCATTGTCCCAGTGGCTTTAATTTGCTAAGTCCCATTATCAATCCTCTTTTCTCTACCCTCCCTCTACCCAGGAGCAACCAGCATTTGAATGCAGCAATTAGAGACTGTTGCCAAACAGTGGCCGACTGGTCGATGGTCGATGGTTGTCCAGGTGTGTGGTCACAATAGATGACCACACGAATGCCCTTGCCCCTGCCCCTGCCCCATCCCCAGCTCCGTCCCCGTCCTCGTCCCCGCATGCAGACAATGGCAATTGTGGCCGGCTGAGAATGTTGTCATATGTCGCCTCCGTCGCTGTCGTCGCTGCCGTCGCACGACGGTGTATTTCATGTAAACAAATAACAAATTAAATGAAAATTTAAATAAAAGAGAAGCCAGCAGCAGCAGCAGATACTCGTACAGAAATAACGATTTATGTGGCGGTGGCAGGATAAACCCGAAAACAAAAAAAGAACGCCATACAAGACCCTTCGATAGACGCCAGAGCCAAGGACCGGGGCCAGGGTCCTCGTTGTTTTGTGGTTGATGTAGGCGAAACCCCGCTGATCGAATCAAATGAACTGAACACACACAGACAGACAGACAGACAAACAGGACATACACATACCCACCCGTACAGGGGGCAAGGAAAGCGAGGACGGCTAAAAGGACAATCAGAAGGCTGCAAGGATTTCCTCGATATATCCCAGCCAAGAGGGTTGTCCTGCCTTCGTGTGGGACTCTTCCTGGCGAGGCGGGTGGCACTCCTGGCCTGTAATTGGGATTTGTATTGAGTTATTATTTATTGCCCATCCCCAGGAGCCAGGAGCCAGGAGCCAGACACAGGCACAGGCTGAGACTGAGACTGAGGCCGAGACCCGAGTCAAAATAGAGAAATTATCGGCAACAACTTTGCGTGTTGAATTGATTGATTTGCCTTCGTTCGGCCCAAAGCCAAATTGTACTCTCCCTCTCCCCCTCCCCCTCCCTCTCTCTCTCTCTCTCTCTTTCTGTCGTTGTCTCTGTCTCCTTCTGTGAGAGTGTGTGGCACTGTGTGGCGGGTCCTTTGCATGTCAATAGGTGCTAAAAATTGAGTTTCGAGCAACGCCCAGACGGAACCTGCTTGAAACTTAATTAACAAGCCTCGGATACAGGGATACTCGGCTACACTGCTACAGATACAGATACAGATATACGAAGAGATCTGTGGCCCCAGTAGCTATGCCCCATCAAAAGATAAACCTCTGACAATCACTCAAAGCTAGCCAGAGGATGGGGCAGGGGCAGGGGCATGCAAAATGCAGCTGCAGTCTGTCCGCATTTACATACTTACAAGGAAAGCAGCAAGAATCTGAAGCCGCTGCCGCAGCCAAAGGGAATGATGTATAAAAACACAAGAAATTTGACATGAACTGTGGAGATTTCAAGGCAAAGATACGCGACAAAAAAGATGCGACTCAGACAGAACGAACGAACGAACGAACGAACGAACGAAAGAAAGGGAAGGCTGCGCTGGCTCCTTGAATAATGGCGGCCTCAATCAGGACGGAGACGGAGAGACCCAGCAGCAATTGTAGGAAAAACTCAAGAGCCAGAACTCCAGGGCCAGGGCACAGAGCATCAAATAAAACACACAAGAGATGAGATGAGATGAGAGCTGAGAGCCGAGAGCCGAGGTCTGAGAAAGGTCTAAAAACCTACCTTACCTTCTTCCTCGTATACTACATACATATGTACATATATACCCGTACGTCGTCTACTGTTCTGCTGAGAGAAAGAGAGAAGAGAACCAAAAGCGATTGCTAGATTTGATAAGCGAAATCATTTGTGATAAAATAAATAATTGAGTTCGTTTGCATATCATGGGAAAGCATCTCCATCTCCATCTCGAGCTCTCTGGGCATTCCCCCTAACCATTCATATTCCCATTCCCACTCTGGACTCTGGAAAAACCTTAATAAATTCATAGGCACACTCATAATTTTTACCAATTGTGTCACAGATTAGAGGAGACACGGAGACACGGAGACACAGAGACCCAGACAGGACGGGCACCCACCGAAAACGTCTTTAGACAGACTTCAATCAAATCGGGCCTATCGGCGAGCAACTATCTCGGCAACGGGAACGGGAACCCCCCACCCATCCCCAAAATGCCACGGAGAGGGGCGCACCTTCAATTGCGATAAGGCGTTAAAATTAATTATCGACTGCCAGCAGCAGCAGCAGCAGCCCAAGCAGCAGCAGCAGTTCCAGTGCGTTGTGCTGTCAAATCTTTATCGCATAATTGATTTCATAGCTACTGCGTTTGCTTTCAGCGTTCTGCGTTCGGCGTTCAGCGTTCGCCTCAAATTACACGCCAAGGGCCCCACAATTGGGGTAAAGCGCTACCTCAAAAAAACAAAAAAAAAAAACAAAAAAAACAACGACCACAACACGGAGGGAGAACCATCAAAAGACAACAACAAATCAACATCACGATAAGAAACTGTGATTTTTATTTTTCAAAACTGATTTTTGATTTCCTGTACAATTTTGATTAAAAACTCTGCCCCAGAAGCCAGCCCCCGACCCCTCTCCCTCCCTTTCTTCGTGTCGTGTCTGTCAGGTTGTGTTCGCTGTGGCACCTTCTCCTCCACTCCACGAACTGAAAGGCTGAAAGACAAATTGAAAACAAAGTCTAATCAGTTGAGCAATTGAGCAATTTTATATACCACTTACTTACCGGATTAGGAGGTATGCGTACACCCGATTGGTTCCAGTGCCATAAGTCAGATCCAGAGATCAAGAGGCTTGGTCGAAGCAAATCAGTTCAAGATAGCAATTGGTATTTTGGGTAATGCAAATATCTAGATATACTAGATATACTGATACTAATACTATTTAAATTTAAATTTGAAGACAAACATAATACAATTTGATAGAATTGATTTGGATACAAATATAAATGTATTAAAAATAATTTTCTTAACACGGTCATATTTAAACTGAATACAAAACACTTTAAAATAAATATATTACATTTAATTTAAATATAAATAAAATAAAATTAAATATAATATAACACTTTAATTTGAAAATGTTCACTGTTGGTTTTTTCTAGGAGTGTTGATGTGGCAACACTTGGTGTGGTATGAAGGCTCTCTGTGGCATACAGCAAACAGGATACAGGAGCCAGTATCATGAGTAACATTTTTGGCTATAATAATGTCTCTCTTGCCATTTGGTATACCAACTAAATAAACGATTCAGTCTTCTTCTAAGGTACTCCCCTTGTCGACTACATGACCATTCCGTTGCAAGTGTTGCCTATAATTTTCTTTGCTGCTTTTTCCAGCATTGTTAAAAGCGAGTTTGGAAATCTAATCACTGACAAGCTATGGCTGCCTGTATTTGATAGATAGTCGCTGATGGCACCCGAAAAAAAAAACAAGTGGCGATGGGGAGGAAAGTGAGTTTGGGGAGAGGGTTTCAAATTGATTCGGACTGAGTTGAGAAATACTTTCAGATTTGGCAGCCGATAGGCCTCATGCAAGGTGTCAGTACTGTGTTCCATGGATCGAATATTGGTTCCACTGTCATTGTGGTCCCTCCTGCATAGCCCTACCCTTGGCTGCGATTTCCACTTGAACAGACCACCATGTGTCGGGGCTGCTTCTGCTCCTTTTCCTTTTCCCGAACCACCCTCCTCCTCCCTCCTGTGGCTCCTGCTGCTGCTTGGTCTCCAGTTCATTCTCTCGGCCTTTTGTGTCTGGCGTAATTAAAACTTAAAACGCTTTTTGTTTTGCAAGCAGCACTTGAACCATTTTTCTACACCCCGCCACCCTGCCACAACCCACTGCCAGCCACCCCCTCGACCAAAGAAAAGCAGGAGGATGAAAAAAGTATCTCAAGTGTTCCCTTTGTGGAAATTCCAATAGAGAGCGTGCGACTTCTTTGGTAAAAAAATCCCCCCCAATTGTTGGAAACTTTTTTCATAGCAGACCACCCGGCAGGAGTTCACTAAGGAGCAGGAGCAGGAGCAGGACCTATACCACCACTTGGTGTACGGGGTTCAAGTGCGGCACGAAGCGCGTGCCCTGGCACGGGCCCTTCAAGTGCGCCAATATGTTGCAACTTCGAGCCCGGGGCACATGCCAAGGCAGGGCTGCCAGGATGCCAGGACACGGAGATCGTATGCACCTCGTATGTGAATTTTATTCGCAGCAATGCATCGACTGCCGGCCATATGGAAAAGTTTCTCGAATCAATAAATTTGAACAATATTGCAGACTGAGGAACGAAAATAAATCATTGAAAGTATTGGGTTTATTATGAATGGAAGCTTAGGGAGATATTCAGCTAAGTTTTTTCAAAGAACTTTAATCCACGAAAAACTATTAGCTCTCATTTGTATTTGTAGCAAACATATAGATGTAGATACACCCCGATAATCGATCCATTGTGGGATATCCAACGAGAATTATATAGAGAGGTATATAGAGACGTTGAATCGGAATTGCCCAGCAATTCTAAACCATATCTCATCCCGAAGGAGTGGATAATTCGCCTATTATAATGCCACACGGGTTCCTAAAGTTAAAGACTGATCTTATGATATCAAAACTGTAGGTCCTATTGGACTAAATGGAGACAAAATATTGTTCATTCGATGGACTACCTGTAGTCCTGCGATGCGCCTGCGCCTGCACCTGTAACCCTAGCCAGTGCATAAATCATCAATGTAACTGCATCCAGGCCGGGTCAGGGTTCAGGGTTCAGGGAGAGGTCCGGGGCCGGGGCCGGGGCCGGGGCCATATAGAAATCTACCAAAATAAACGCCCGCAGAGCAGTCGGATTCTTTTGGCCCTTTCGCCTACGCCCTCGTTTACCCCTGCCTGCCTCCGTCTCGGTCTTCCAGCGCGTCTTTCCACCTTTCTCTGTCTATCGCCCATTGCCAGGGCCTGTGACGAAATATTTAGTCGAAAATATTGTCCCTAATGCTGGCGCCAGACAAGTCCTATGCTGATGATGATGACAGACTTAGGCACCGTACACAAAACAAATCCAACCTGTCACACTAACGACTTCTGCGAAGACAATGGCCCGGCTGGGTCTGTTCTGGTCTGGCCTGCTCTGGCCTGCTCTGTGCTCTGTGCTCTCTGCTCTCCGGCTTTGTCTATAAGCCAAAAGTGTTGCACTAGTTTTGGGAGATTTCGCTGCGAGACAAAGGGCCCCGGGAATCTGCATGGCTTTTGTGTTCGTGTCCGTTCGGCTGCCGTGTGCATATTGTGTATACATTTTATGGTGCAATTCCTTTGTCCTCGCAGCGCCGAAGGCAGGCCAATATTTTTATTGCCCGCTTCTGCCAGAGCAGAGCAACTATGTATCCATAGTCGCATATGAAATGTACAAATAGCTGCCGCTAAGAGTTATGACCCGGCGCCTAGGAGCTCATCCCTCTAACAAAGGGCTGTGAAAGGCAGTTTTCGCCTGGCGGGGATGGGATGGTATGGGCTTGTATGTGTATGGGATGGTATGGGCTGATATCGTGTAGCGATCGTGGCCCGACTGCACCGATCCTCGATCTGTAGTCAAGTGGCGCAAGCAATTCAAAGGATAAGCTGTAAAAGTACTGCAGATATTGCTTGCATAAAGAGTTTCAGATGGGGCAATTGCTGATCGCTCTGATGCGGATCCAAGATTAGTTTTGATTCGGTTTTGGTGGTCTGATCTTCAGAGATATTCAGTGATATCAATGCAACAATGCACTTGCCATATATTTCATACATATTCCATTAGAAGAGAGAAAACCAGCAGAATAGAGGGCTGCTGTTTGAATGAACTTCAACTGAACAACATGGGAGCAAATGATATATAGTAGCTATATAGTAACCGAGTGATCTACCCGGATAGGCAGTTGCTTTACACGTTTCCATCCCTGTTTGATGCAAAGATACGAGTATTATGGAACACGTTCTAGCATCAGAAAAACAAAGTAATTAAATATAGTTTGTTTATTCATCAATTACGAGTATATTGCAAGAATCTGCACATAGTAACAAAGTATGTTAAAACCTATAAAACATGATGAGTGGAACCGATCCGGTGAGTTCCTAATTGAATCTTTGTCGGGCAACAATGTCGCAGTTGATTTTGTCCGCGTTTATTTTGCTGATTGCCGAAGTGCATGTAATGTATCAGGAAGAGGATGTGGATAAGCCTGGATAATGTATATTTGTATCCTCCAGTTGCTTTTGATATCAAGGCCCTACGATGCCCATTTGGTGTCCTTCGTCGCGCTAAGCGAAGGGGTCTGGGATGTCAGCAAAGTGCGCATCGTGGGCCGCGAGCGCAAGATGAATGGAACAATCAGTCTACTGGAAGATATGGACGATGAGCACTATTCGTTCTACGCCGAGGCATACGTCGATCCATCGGGCAGCGGCGTCTACAAGAAGCTTCCCTACACAATGCCCATGACGCCCGCCTGCAAGGGGTTCAAGATGTATCTGCCGTACTTTGCGGACAGTGCCAAGGTCGGGGTGAACATCGACTTCCCCGTCGATGGGCCGCCTTGTCCCCTACCAAAGGGCAGCTACTACCTAAAGGACATTCTCCTCAACACGACCAAGTGGCCTTCTGTGATGCCACGAGGCTACATGCGAGGCGTATCATATTTCTTCAAGGATGGCCAAAGTGCAGGCGTCCTTCAAGTAACTACCCATGTGGTGGATCGAGATTAGAGAGCCCCAAGCACCTCGCACCTCTCCATATACTATCTGGATCTGATCCTGATCCTGATCCCCTCCTAATCACCTGAAATCCAAACAATTGTTAAATCTCTACTTTACAGAAATATAGAACTTATCAGATCTACACACATGGATCCGTATCAGGTTCCGTGGTGATGTCCCAGAGACCTAAATTCCTACAAAATTGATACATAATCCCACAGATTTTCAGCAATCGAGATCGATCGCCAAGTGCCAAAAACACTTCGGACACCAGATCTGTGGAACATTTTCAGGAATCCCCACAACTGCGAGTGCCAAAGGATTAGCCTATCCGGCCGATCTGCAGTCGTAGACAATTCGGCTGGCTGGAGATCAGAGAGAGCAGCCGCCAACACCTCCTCCAGCCATACGGATCGATTCAGCTGCCTTGATAGGCAAATGCAGCGATTCCAGTTGAAATGATTTCCAGGGAAATCCGATATGCTTTCGGCTGGGCCCATTTTCCGGGGCAGCGCATCAATGCCAGAGATTGCGATATGATCACTTGTCCGATCGGCAATCTACAGAACGAACGCACGAGAGATCGAGATCGAGATCAGCAGAGATGAGAAGAAAGGACCGGACCGGACTGGACCGATGATGATGTGCACATTTTGTGCTAATCCTTCCTCGGATTGGCTCGGCCTGGTTCGGCCAACGCCCAGCGCAGACAGCAGACAGCAGACGGAGCCCGAGACGATTGCCTGTCGCCGATGTGGCTTTATGCTAATGATCGGTTCAGGGCTAGCCGAAAACTAGGCCAGAGCTGGCCGGGAGGGGGGAGGACCGCAGCGTTAAAACCACTCATGGCTCATTGTCCGGCGATTGTTCCGTCAAAACCGAAACCAAAGAAGAAGCCAGCAAATTTGCAGTTGCAGTTGCAGTTGCAGTCTCAGTTCGGCTAAATGTTTGCAAATCTGCCCCGTCGACTGGGCCATTGTTTCGGAGTGGCAGTGCGGCGGCGGAGACGGCGGCGAGTGCGAAAATAAAAATCTCTTAATCGGCACTGGCGACAGCATTCAATGAGTTCTGCACTGCCTCTGGCCTGGGCATGGGCATGGGCATTGGGCATGGGCACTGCGCACTGGCACTTGAAACATGACAATATCAATTTGTACGTACAATGGCCTAATCTGATAATCAGTGCAAACATGTCCTTTGTGTCCATTGTGCGTGGAACAATGCAAACGGCATAGTTGTGCGCCAGGATTAGGTGCCAAAGCCAGAGCCCAGGGCCAAAAAAAGGAGAACAGAAGAGGGATCCCAACGGAAAGGACCCGTAGCAGAGCGGAGCAGTGCCAAAAGTTTCCATCGTTTTTGGCTGAGAGCCGAGAGCCGGGAGCAGGCCGGGGAAAAAGTTAAGTTCATTATGCGGACTATTAAATGATTAATGTGCATTTTATGGTAAACTCTTTCGGGGCGAGTCCCGGGGCCAGCCCGGCCCGGCCCCATAAAACGAGCGATGATCATCATAAAAGGTAGACAAATAAAAACACGAGAGGGCCCAAAGATGATCGCTGCATGTAAAATGAACTCTCGGTGGAAGCGGACTCCGAGTCGACTCCGACTCCGACTGGCTTGTCAATCAAATTGCGGAGGCACACAACATAAAAATGATCGACAACAATGACACTTTGGGCGGCAGGAATGTCGCGGATAAGCATCAACACAGACACAGACACGGACACATACGCAGGCAAACACGGACTACGACAACGGCAACATTTTGTGGCCAGGCCAGCGCCAGGCGGAGATCGGAAAAAGAGTGTTCATTTATCATCGGGAATCGGGAATGGGAATGGGAATGGGAATCGGTAGTCTGGTCTGGAGTAGGTGTGGCTTATGCCCAGCATGAATTAATCATCGCACAAATCAAATTGAAATCAAGGCCCAGCAAAAACTACTCGGAATATCATAACAAATGCAGGACCTCAATCAGGACACAATTTAATGAGGTTCATCTGGTGTGGCGAGGGTTGTACCCCCCATTAGACACAGCCCTTCAGGAGGGTTACAGCGAAGAGATGTTGGCAGGGGCAGGACCACAGGGACACAGAGATTCAACCGCAAATTGACTTGTTTTGCATTGTTGAACCTCCGACTCCCCACTCCCCACTCCCCACAAATTAGTTGCTCAATTGGGTAATAAAACCAAATGTGCCAAATGCTACGAAAAGACAACTTCACCCTCCAACTGGAACTTCTTCTGGCGATTGTTTCGAGGGGGTGGGGGGCCAAACACATAGAACCCTAAAAACAATTGTGCAATTGCATTAATTGCATTGCAGCCAAAGAAACGAACAGAAACAAAAGCCACAGGACATCGCCTCAAATGGTCACTCCATATGCTGGGATTTCGATTGGGGTTTCGGGTGTTCGGGTGTTCGGGTGTTCGGGTTTCTGGGATTGAGTTCTGGTTGGCTGGAGAGCGGCAGGCGGCAGGCGGCGGTGGGGGTAGCCCTCAATTATGTCATATCGGCGATGCTAAATGGACTTTTAACTTGCTTTGATTGTATAATTTGGCTCATTCTTGCGGGGCTTACCTTTTATGGCTATGGTATGGCTGGCCATTAAAATGGAGAACGAGCTTGCTCAGATTTATCAGCGTGCACGCCATAAAGTAACAAATAAATTTAAATACTAATAATAATAAAAAGTAATACACGCACCGCATGGAGTATGGGGAGTATGGGGAACTGGTGGC
The DNA here is from genome assembly GCA_963969585.1 of Drosophila helvetica. Lineage (NCBI taxonomy): Eukaryota > Metazoa > Arthropoda > Insecta > Diptera > Drosophilidae > Drosophila > Drosophila helvetica. The sequence continues at coordinate 44,931,953 of OZ018403.1, forward strand.
ACGGGCACTGGGGGATCACTTTCGGTGGCATCCTCGCCAAAGGATATGCCAGGTCCCGTACACACACACACACACACACACACATTTATGGCCAGCAATTAAATGGGGCTGGCTGCCATTTGTTTTATTATACGACTAACAGCGAGCGGCAGCAGCATTCCCCATCAGCAGGAGCATCGGCATCAGCGATAAGGCTCCGTTTTATTATTATCCTTTATACTTTTCGTGGGCTTTTTTTGGGTCCTTTGTTGGGGTTCTCCTTTCGGGGCAAGGCCTAGGCAGGAGGCGCTACACATTAGAATAGGAAAAGCCGAAAGGAGACACCAGAAATGGATGCCATCACAGCGAAGGGTTGAGTACTCTCTCTCATTTCCAAACTTCTGTGCTACATCATATTCTAAACATTTCAAAACTATATATAGAATTAAGTACTTTAGAATATGACTTTAATTTTAATTTAAGAATTTTTTTTTTTAATTTTAAGGAACATTTTAATGGCCTGAAAAGTTTGACTGGAAATTTCCGAAATATTTCTTTATGGTACAAAATAGAATATTATATGAGTACTGCCTTTTTCATCAAGTTGATTGGAGCTTCGATATCTATAAGCAATAATCTATGTACATATAAATATTAAATATTAAAATCTGCATTAAAAATATTCTTATTTTCTTATTGTTTTTCTCAGAAATGAAGTTCAAAATTTGACAAAATAGTGATGTAAATCATATATTGGGGGATAATGAATCTAAGTATATTAGAAGTCTTTTGATATGTGTGTTTCCCCTCCAATTCCACCCCAGATGATTCTTAGCCAGACCAATCTCATTGCCGAGCGAAAAGACCCGCTTTCAGGGCAGTGTATTACAAGACAAGGCCATAAAAAGTCGCAATGCGCCATAAAAACAGTTAGAGCCAAGACAAAAGTCACACACACAGACAAGCACATACACCTACACCACACACACATTCATACAAAGTCGTTAAATGTGTGTGTGTGTGTGTATTTGTGTATGTAAAAAGTCCTGAACAAATTAAGCCTTTCTACGCAAACAAACGAGCGCATATCCTTGCTAAATGTATATATATAGAAAATATATATTCCACAAAATAAAACGCCACAGAGATCTCAACCACCCCCCCAGGGGCAACCAGCCCCTTCACCCCCAGTGAGAGCATGTGCAAAGTAGGTTGCTCAAATCGCACACAACATAAAACATTTTTAATGCCAAACAACAGCCGTGGCAGGAGCAACAACAACAACAACAGCAACAGCAAAACAGAAGAGAGAAGAGACAATAAAAAGCACACAAAACGAGCATAAAAATGGCAGCTGGCAAAAGAAAATGGCCGCCCAGCCGAGCACTCCTCCCCCGTCTCGCCTATCCAGTCCGCTCCCCACCAATGCGCCATCCATTTTGGCGGTCATACATACAGGATATTGTGTAAAAAGGATTAATGTACCGCTTTTTCCTTTTGTTTTAATTGCATCGAGGTGCGCGGGGGCGTGCGGAGAGCTTCAGAGCTCCAGAGCCCCAGAGGCTCGGGGCCAAAAGGGAACGGGCCGAAACAGAGAATGTAAATTGCCCAAAAGCGCCGCAAAATATATTATGACCAGAAGCGTAGCTGAAAGTACTCCAAAGGGATGAGATGCCAGCTAAAAAGGATCCTCACTGAAAGGGAGTCCTCTCTGGCGAGAGTCCGCCTCTGGGCTGCTCTGACCACACGACGAATAAAATATATATTTGATGCCATAAAAATGTCACAGACGCCTTGAGTTATGCACCGTGGCTGTGGCTTATGTGTGGCACCCACAGTCCCATCCCAATCCCATCCCATCCCCATCTCCTTTCTCATTTCCATTCGCTTTCCCCCATTGCCACATCTTTCTGGGCCGCAAGCTGCTGGAAGCGTAACCCTTTTGTTTTGTATGCCCTTAATTTATATGCGATGCCCATGGAATTTATTGCTATATTATATAATTGTATTATGTAAAGGGATCTCTCTCCCTCCCCCTCGCTCTCTGGTAGTTAAGATTCAGGATTAGCCGAATGAAAATGGCTTAAAATGGTGGCAACCTTAAGGACTTGATATCCTGATGAATTGGAATTTATTTCGAATACGAAGGCACATGTTCTGTGAATAGTTTCCCATCATACCCAGGCCGCCAGCAGCCAGAGTTAGCCAGAGTTAGCCAGGTCCCAATCAGAGCACCATCTAGACCCACGCTCTCGATGCGGCCATTGCATGTGCGGCTCTGCCGCTTTTCCGCGGAGTCTGCGAGTGTGCGAGTGTGTCTCTTAGTTAAGCATCTCTCATTTATAAGCGCTTAGAGCCAGAGCCAGAGCCCACAGCCCGGAGAGGCCTGAATGGGCCGCCAACCAAGTGCGGTAGCAGTTTAGCTGTCCGCACACGCAAATTTCCAGGCGGCGCACACCTGCAGCCAGAGCCAGGCCACAGCCAGAGCCAGAGCCAGGGATACCTGTGTCCCCAGATCAGGACAAGCTGCAGAGTGCGGAGGGGCTAACTCTTTAATTTATGGCGCTTGTCATATTTTGTTAGACACGGCGATTAATTAAAGTGCAGAACCCGAACCCGATTCCGAGCCCGAGCCCAAACCCTACGCAAGCCCATGGGCCGGCATAGGGCCCGAAGCGGGCTAATTGAAAACCGGGCCAGGCGATGGAAAGCAGCAGGCAAGAGGCAGCCCAGGGGCAACCGCTTATTAAAAACGCAAGCCCAAAAAAATAATAATGATAAAAGACAGAAAAACAAAACTCAAGTGGCGCTCTTTGAGCAGTGGGCTAATAAATATCCCAAGATGCGGCGGGCAGGCCCTGTCAGTCAACCAGTCAGTGTCAGTCCGTCAGTCGGCAGTCAGTCGGGAGTCTGTTCAGCATCAGTCAGCAGGCACAGAAGGAGCAGGAGGAGACCATGGCCAGGGCCACTCAATGGTCGAGTCATCGATATTAGCTCGATTCTGCGTAAGGGCGCAAAAAGCGCCAATCATTGCAGGAGCGGCTGTGGCCTGAGCCTGAGTGGCAGCCTGAGGGGCAGCCTGAGGGGCGCTGGCAAACACAAATGAGCAGCGCGAACCCACAAAATATTTAAAAAGTAAATTGAATTTACTGCAAGTCATCGAACGAAATGCACTTCTCTCCGTCCGCCCTCCCTCTCCCTCTCTCTCTCTTAGGTCGCTGTGGGCGTGGCAGGAGACAGCTCAAGTGCTGGTGCGGTCACAGATGACATGCTAATTAAAAGACAGCAGCAGAACAGCCGCCAGCTCGGGGAAATGGCGGCAAGGCATGGGCACAGGTACTCCCCCTCCTTCAGGCCAATCTATCATACGCTGACTGCAATTTGTCAACCACAATTACGAGCATAGGCAGATCAGCGATGGCCACGTGAGAGGGCTCCAAATGTATCTGCAACATTATCCCAAATCAATTTTCCACTACACATTCTACTCTTGGCATTCGTGTTCCCTGTTCACCCACCCATCTCGAGATCATGTGCCCTCTGTTCGGCGGCTCTAGGCCATCTCTAGACCGGGTCTCTGCCCACGCATTTCTCGGTAATCCGCTCCAGTTACTCTCATTGCCGGAGCCGGAGCCAGCCTCATATAATTACATAGCTTATTGTCATACGCCTATTCAGCTTATTATCCAAGGAGAAGGCGCGCGCGCGCCTTTGCCTTAACTGATCGATTCGGTGATCGAAACGCGATAATCGCAGATACGGGGAGAGAGCGAGGGGGACCGAGCTTATAGATCCCCATTGAGACGCTGGCCAACCTACCTAAAATTCGAGATTGCTTTGTTTTTGTTTACTTTGTCACTCGATCGTAGGCGAGAATTTCCGATCAACAGGCAGGCTTTGCCCGTTGATTTTGATCGACGGCAGCAGGCCAAAGTGGGCCCAGACACAGACACAGACACAGACCCGTCTACAGTCATAGCCGGGCCAAGATGGATCGTTGACGAAGCCACACAGCGTGTTGATTTATTCCCCATAGACCTGGTAACCGAGCTGAGTGGCATACGAGTGCACACACACTATATATGGCGGCAGATATATAGATACATCTATGCTATGTAGTACATACACGACGATCTCTGCCATAATAATAATAAACCACACAGCGATGACGACCGTAAAGTGGAATGGCTGCGGAATGGCTTAGAATCGAATGGAGAATGCCCTTATCCAAGTATTGAATGCTCTCGAAAGGGGCTTCGGTTACACACAGGCTCTTTGTCATTGAAAGATGATCGATTCTTGAACGGAATACCACTCTCTCCAGTCTCCAACTAGCCCTCTCTAAGCTCTAAATTGTGGATTCCTCTGGCAACGCGCAGCGAATCATTTGGTATTCCTCAGGAAGGGCCCCATAGAGCCTTGATCGGTGCATATTATGGGATGTTAGGCACTACATTATTCCAACACCCTCTTCAAACACGAACAAACAGATATATTTACGAGTTCTTTGCGAGTGGTTATTCATCAGGCATGGATGGGATGGGATGGCTAGTTTCGTATGCAGCTCAGGATTGTCGCTTGCTCCTCGACGTTGTCACTGTCGACATCGTTGATCATTGGCCAGGGCCAAGGCAAAGGCAAAGGCAACTGCCAACCCAGCCAACATTGATGATGATGATGATCAAGATGATGATGATCAGGTTGTTCCTTGGTGCTGCCTGTTGCCTGCTGCCTGTTCCCTGATTGTGGCCCTGTTGCTTCTGTGATTATTTCGTTGATCGCGACAGCAGCAGCAGCAGCAGCAGCAGCGGTTCGGCAGTTTGGGGCGCGACAAGAATAATTACAAATGTCACATGAAATCAGAAAACATCATAAATCAAATCAAATTATAATTAAGCATATTTGATCAGTTTCTCCGCGTCGCAGTCGCAGTTCCAGTCCCAGTCCCTGCTTATCTGGACACTCTGGTTGGTAATGGTAAATGGTGGCAGTTCCTGGCTCCTTGCACCTTATCTGCTATCTGATGGGCCTCTGCTCCGCTCTGCTCTCTGCTCTCTGTGTGTGTGTGTGTGTGTGTGGTTTGGGCCTAGTTTCGTTTTGTATCTGCGTTTGGTTTATTGAATCATTTCTACTTATTTGGCATAAGTAATTGAATTCGTGTTTATTTATGTCCCACTGACAATGATGACGATGATGTCGATGTCCAGGATAATCGCTGGGAATTCATTAATTTCCAAGGCTCTCCGCCCGCTCCGCGATGTGTGTGGCTCGGCCGCCAATGAGGCTGGTACATGGATTATCATTATTGAGTTATTCCCCGTCCAGTATCTCCGTGTTTGCCTTTAATAACATTAACATTTTGTCTCCGATCTGACTCATTCGAGTTGTTCCAGTTTCGGTGAGTGTCGCGTCGGATTAGAGAGAGCTGTTTTGACGCCATATCTTATAATTTGATTGATATTTGCACACATACACACACACATATGGGACAGTATCTGCGAGTGGGAATAATTAGATTGTCATTGGCTCTTAAAGTGTTGCGGGCCGGCCCCCCGCTTAAAGCCAATTCCGCTGCTGGAGCGGCTCGCAGCGATGTTTATGGCCAAAGCCATATATTGCACAATTTATCAGCGCCAAATAAAAGAAAATGAAATAAATACAAGCGCTGCTCATATGCTCCACTGCAGTGGGAGGGGAAGTGGGTGGTTGGGTGGTGGGGTGTATTTATGTTTAGATTTAAACATTTGCAAAACGAAAAGTCATAAATTACTTCCGCAGTGGCAAGGATGCGCCCAAGGATACAACCACATGCCCCTGCCCCCAAACTACCACCCAATCCACATGAAAAATCTTCATTTTACGATTTTCGGCAGCAGCAGGGGGGAAGGGGGTTAGGGGTGGGGGCACAGGAAGTACAAAGCCGAAGCACACACATATCAAGAAGGAAAGAAAGAAAAGCCAAAGCCAGAGCGCTTCCCTATGCCTGCCGAGATAAAACGTTGGCATAGAAATCAGTGGCATGTATCTTATGGATACAGCAGCCATTTTTATTGTGGATTCACTTGCCAGAGTGGGGCAGGAGCAGCAGCAGGAGCAGGAGCACGCTTGATGGAGCTGCCTGGAACACCGAGGTGGGCCCTCAATTGTAGTCCTCCGCTGCCACTGCCGCAGTATCTGGAGCTGGAGCTGTAGCTGAAGCTGCCTCAACATTAAAATAAATATGTACAAATGCTTAGATAAATAGATACGCCAGCCCAAGTGATGTGCCCCCTGCAAAGGATGACAACCAAAATGGCGCAAAGGAGGCACAAGCAGAGAGAGACGGAGATAGAGAGCGGTAGAACGGACGGACGGACAGACTCATACACACAACATTTATATTTCAGCGGAGAAAGCTCGTATATTATCATAAAACAAGTTGCTGGATGCCACCAGAGTGAGGGGCCAAGGCAGGGGCAGCACGGACAGGGGGATGCTGCTGCTGCTGCTGGAGTGGGGCCTGGTGGCAGGGGTTGGGGGTGGCGTGTGATGCGCAAAAGTCGGGTCGTAAATCTTGGCGATAACATTTTATGCGAAACATTTCTTTTTCTGGTCCAGAGGGAGCAGGCACCAGGCACCAGGCAACAACAGAAACAACAGCAGCAAGGACACCCACGAAAGGCTAAGGGTGGGGGAGTGGGGTGTGGGGTGTGGGGTGTGGGCTGTGGGCTGCTGGTGGTTGCGGGTGGTTTTGGTTTGGCTCTCGGGAGCTGCGTTTAACATTGGCAATCGCACGGAAAATGGCGCGTACAGTGTGCTCCGGCTCCCTTGCCTTCTTTCAGTGCCCTTCCGCCCCGTCCTCCCCCCTTCCCTTTACCGCCTAGGCATTCTCCTTCTCCGGGGTTTTCTTTTTTCATGTCCTTCCAAAAGGAAAAACGGCAAGGAGGAGCAGTAACAACAACAACGCAACTTTTTGGGCCGTGACTTGTGGGCCAGGTTAAAGGCAACTTTTTTTTCTGTCGGGCAGGCGGATGGTGGAGAGGGGCAGAGGAAGAGACAGAGGCAGGATGGAAGCAGGATGTGCCTTGCCACGTTTTATTGTTTTTGTTGTATTGCCGAGGCTGCCGAGGGACGGGTGGGTGGGTGCGTAGATGGGTGGCTGAAGGGGTGGCTTAGGATCTGCCCTGCGCTGCTCTGCTCTGGTGTTTGAGGAATTTATGGCTTTCAGAGATGTATCTGTGTGTGTGTGGCAGGGGAGGGGGAATGGTTGAAGGGACAGCCGGCCAGATAGAAGATTCTTTCCTGTGCAAAAACTGTACTTGAATCCGAATACTTGGCCCAGAGAGGAGAGGCTGGGAGATTTTACTCTTTCAGGTGTTGACTGCCAGCGCATGGAGATTTCATAGTTGTACACCGCTCTCTGTACCCCCTGTACCCCCTCCCCCTGCACTTGGGAAAACTATGTCGAGTGTTTTTCGCATAACAATCAACTACAACAAGAGCAGAGAGAAGGAGAAGGAGAGGGTCCCAGTATGGTTATGAAGCAGTGAAACCCAACTCTCTCGAGGACAACAGAGAAGCAGTAGGAGCAGGGGCAGGAGCAGGGGCAGGGGCTTGGATCGGGGACAATGGGAGACCCAACATCAAAGCCGGTGCAAGTGCAACACGAGAGAGAGAAAGCAGACCGAGACAGCCTCCATGATGTGACAGTTTTCCATCAATTTCCCTCCTCCCAGTGTCGGAGGAGAAAGAAAATAAACTCAAACCGAAATTGTTTGCTGTTTGCTGTTTGTTGTGCCTGTCCTGTCCTGTCGTGGCTGTTTGAGTGCCCGAAATCAGTGCAAGGATTCCCTTTCCCCTTCCCCTTCCCCTTTGCTTATTTTTTGTTGTCATTGCATTTTGTCAAACATGAAAAGCACTTTTCACGATTCCCTGCCCTTTTGTCTGGTGGCCCTGGCCACGTCAGGTGCAGACATTTCGCCCCATTGTCTGGATCGGCCCAGAGAAAACTGGAAGAATGGTTCCATCCTCAATGGGAGAAAAGGATTCCCTATAAAATGAAATTATCATAATTTTCGTTAAGGGTGTGGCAAGGATTGCGGCAGCGGAGATTCGGAGTCAGCCAAGTTTCTCACAATTAAAACGTAATCAGGTTGGGGGAAAACTTTCTCACAGTCCCGGGACATGGGACTGGACGCTGCTCGATCATAAAAATTGCAATAAAATTATGCGCCTAATTTTTGCATAACAACATTCTCGCAGCCAAACTGTCACAACAAATCACAACACACAGGGGCAGGGGGTGGAGGAGGGTTAGGTGGTGGGGGAGGGGGTGGTATGTGGCTGCACTAACCCTCAACGAGGCACAAATTGGTGGCAGGACCAGCGCTCTCTACGGGCAATAAAATGCCCAAATCGATTCGTTGCGGTCTCGCATAAACACAGAGAGACCAGGACGAGAGGCGTCTCTGGGCTGTGTGTCCCCCCCCCTTTCCCTTTCCCTACCCCCCAATTGCACTGCCGCTGACTATCTCTCCATATACTTCTTTTCTAATTAGCTTGTCTGCCATGGAAATTGTTGTTGGTGTCTCGGCTGCTGGTGCCTGCCACTGCGGTGCTGGTGCTGCGGTGCTGGTGCTGCGGCGTGTTGCCGTGTAATTGCTGCGGTTTGTTCAAATAATTGCGCATGCAAATTTCTATTAGTCACACGTGGCCTTCGCTATCGAAGCTGCTGCATCCGCCCTACACTGTGCGCAATCGAAAGCCAAAGAAAGCCTCTCCAAGTGCTTGAATGCTGGGGTTTCTGTGGGGAAATGGAGATCCCAAGCAGGTGCATAAAATGCTAAAATAAATCCTATAAATTGTATGGATTTTCATTTTAGATTCCTTCTCCTGGCAGAATCTTCGTGCACTTTTTGTATGATGTTTTTTCTTAGTGCATATGTGTGTGGCTGTTGCCCTCTCACTCTATCAATGCATGTTCTATCTTCGATCTGGCTGCCAGTCTCCTGTGACTTTTATAATTATTTGCCAGCCTGCCAACCAACCATCCTGCCTGCCAACAAGCCAGCCATCCTGCCTGCCAGACCCACTTCGACAAGGATGAGAATTTGATGTAATTTGGTTTTGATTCGTTGGCTCGCTCTCGTGTGCGAGATACATGACATATCTTGTATCTCCGCCCGGGCAATCTTATCTCAATTGTGGACCAGGCAATTCCCCCCTGAGAGCCACCCTGGCCACTTTAGCCCAGCCACTGCCACACCAGCACAATCCATCCCCATCCCCTCCCACACCCACTCCCACTCCCACGCACACGTCTGCCGCTTGCCGTTTGCCTTTTGGTAATTTAATAGAACGATGCAATCGTCGATATGAGAATGAGAATTTGAGATTGCCAGAGCCAGAGCCAGGCTGAGGCTGAGGCTGCGGCTGAGCAGGATTTGTCAGGCCTTAATACCAGCTACATCTCTCCCTCCTTCTATATACATACATACACATATACAATGTACAATGTATGTGTTTGTGGGGGGGTTGCTGCAGGCGAGGGTTGCTTTTGGGTTGTGGGATTGTGCCGGATTGCTCCGAGATTCGAGGCTCTTATCGGACCCACAATATCTCTGCCCTGGCCACTTTTTGCGGCTTTTGCGGCTGTCCCCGGCAATTGTTGTCAATTTAATATTTTAACACAATTATTAAATTATTGCACAGCAAGAAAAATCAGTTCAAATATGGCATGCAAAAATCCCCCCATGGCATCACAGATCTGTGTGAATTTTGTTCAGTGTATGGCTGAGAAGAGATTATATATTATATTTGCAATCAAGGATATGCCGCTGAATATTATTGTAATAAATTCAAAGATGCAGCATCATTTGATTTAAATTTTTCTACATACTATATAAAGAATTTAATCGAATAACTGGGAATGATTACTGTTGGAGCGACTATCAGCGGCATATTGTGGCTGCCACTGCCACTGGCACTGGTCCTGGGCTCCCTTTGTTATCGAAGGGGGCCCATGCACAGAAACAGCAACAGAAACAGTTAAAATGAAGTCAAGCGACAATTTTCATTAAAAATTTCGCATTGTTTCGCTTTTTGTGGCTTGCTGTGAGTGAGCGAGCAATCATAATGGAAGGCGCCAGCTTATAACACTAGCAGCATTTCAATCAGCCACAGTTCGGTGACAACTCTGGCTGATTGCCACCACCCCCCACCCAGCGACAGGTAAAATGTTAATCTGCATGCGCTGCACGCTTTGTCGGGCAAAGTTCAGCCCAAAAGAAAGCGACAAAAAGTGTCTGATAAATGACAAAGGAGAGAGGGCTCGGGCTCAGGCTCGGTTCGGAGGGAATGGCAATGGAGATCTCTCCTCATACAAATGCAATTATCATGGCAAACAAAAGCGACAGGTTCTCCTTCCCCTTCCCCTTCTCCGCCCACTCCCGTTCGCTCTGCCTGATAACGAACGTCAAAAGGATGCGCCGCAATTGAAATTGAAATCAAATACCGAACGAAAGGATTGCAGCAGCGCACCCAAAGGATATGTTCGATGACCAGAAAGAACCGAACGACAGGCCAGCCCAGGCCTGGAGTGTGCTTCTAGCACTGCTTGAACTGCTTGCTCACGCGAGGGCTGGGCGGCTGGCTGCCAGAGCGAGACAACCGTAGTGTGCTGAGAGCTCGCCATTTTTGATTTGGGCGGCGTTTCTGTTTGACACTTCATTGACTCTCTCATTGGCCACTGCGAGTGCGCAGTGAGTGTGCGTGAGCATCTGCATCTGCCTTTGTGTGTGTGTGTGTGTGTGTGTGTGCTGCCAGCAGCAGCAGTAGCGGCAGCAGCAGCAGAAGTGGCAGCAGCAGCAACTGTTGTTGCAGATGTTCGTTGTTCGTTGTTGTCAAGAAAAATAGTTTTTTGTTTTCTGTGTTATTTCTCTTCCTCGTTTTTTCGCATTTCGTTGCGTTGCGAGAAAAGTTTGGCCCGCTGGCGTCTGGCTCTGGCTCCGGCTCTGGCCTGCCTGGCTTTTGTTGTTTGCCATAATTTTTGTCACACAGCTGTCACACACACACACACACACACACAGATGCAGATGCAGATGCTCGCACACAGATGCAGCAGATGCGGCAGGCGGTGGTAGCAAGGGGGAGCGAAGCTTGCATAATTTTCTCTCTGCAAAAGTTCAGTGAACGTCAAAAATATTTGCATTGCACACAGATACACACAAATGCACACGCAAACATGTATGAGGGTGTTGTGCTTGTGTGTGTGTGACACCTTTTTGGTTAAACCAAGAAAAAGGGTTAAAAAAAAGGTTTGCTTAGGTTTCTAATCCTGGGAGATTGGCAACGAAGCTTGGTTTCTCTTTCAGGGAATCTCTTTCAGTTTATACTGTATAGAAAAAATTTTATAGGGTTAGGAGTTGAAAAGGATATAAAAAAGATTGTTGAGAGAACTTTTTGGTGGTGATTTAACTAAGAACTAACTAGGAATAACGAATATAAATATTAGTGGGTGGAGGCCCTTGGTTGCTGTTGATTTAGATTAAAGATTAACCGATCCTTTAGTTGTTTATTGATTCAGAAACCCTGATGATAGGACTGAAATCACTTAAATTAGTTTATTCTAAGCCTTAAGCCTTTCATTAAGCAGGAGTACCCCTGGGAGGGCTTAGACCGATCTAGAAATACGCTCTTAGATTATAGAGGATAATGCACAAATTGTGGCTCTTTTAGTAGATAGAAAAATTGCACCGTAAAACCGAGCACACTCGTATTTAAATTAAATTTGTGGTTTTTAAGCACAAACATAGTAAAATGTAATAGAATTTATTTTGATTCAAATATTATTATTTCTTTTTATTTATTTCTAAAAATGTATGTTATATATTTAAACTAAATATAAAACACTTTTAAATAAATATATTATATTAAATATATATGTGAAATATCTTTAGATCAAATATTTTCATATTACTTTCAAAATGTAAGAGGAAACACTTTAATATTGAAATTTCCCCTATATTGGTTTTTTCCATGGCTGTAGATGTATTTTGAAGTCTCGATAAGTTTAGTAAATTTTATAAATTCCCACTAAATAAGTTAGCAAATGGCTAAGCTCACTCTCCCCTCCCCTCCCCTCCCCTGGGGAACTGTTGGACCCACTTCTTTCGACTTTTATCCCGAAATAGATTTGCATGGATGATAATTTTTTTGCGCTCGTTTTTATGCGGGCCAACATTTGGCCGTTATGAAATTTTTGGAGGGGTTACAGACACACACACACTGGCACTCATACACCCAAAAACAGGGGTACACATACACATACACACACAAATACACACACACACACATACAGAATAAATAAACCTTTGTTGTGTTTACTTTCCGATGGCCTTGCGGAAAATGTTTGTATCAATTCATTTTTCACAGCTTTTTTGTTACTGTTGTTGCCCTTTCATCACCCTCACCCCTCACCCCTCTGCCCCTGCTAATTGCTTCATTTACGGAAAAGTTGAGAAAACTATTCCGCCTGTGAAAATGTCCGCTTATGGAGTGTCAATAGTTTTCCATTTGCATTCTGGGGGATGGTGGATGGGGGTTGGCGGTTGGTGGCTGGGAGGGGGTGAAAACTTTTTAGGGCCCCTCATTAAAATACCAATTTAATTTCGTTGATTCGTTTCAATTTGGTGCAGGATTTTCAAATGCCAATAAAACGATCCATTAAAACTAATCACAGTCTAAAGGCCACTTTCAGATACAGATCGAAGCCGCAGAGATGGAATGCTGACTACTTAAAATAAACTCATTCTCATTAACAAGTACCGGCAATCGGTCGGAGTCGAAGTCGAAGTCGGAGTCGGAGTCGGAATCGGTCGCAGATAAACCCAAATCGAATACGGTTAAAGAAAGTCTTTTCCTCGGTAGTACAGCCTGCAGGGCGGGGGCGGAGGCTCTTTCTGTCTGCTGTTGCTTTTGGCCAGTGGCCAGTGGCCTGTGGCCTGTGGCCAGAGTGAAATTAGGCAAAAGCCAGGCCAGAGCCATTAAAATCAAAGTCAATAGCCGACTCAAACGAGTCAGTGCTGGGGCCTGGGCCTGGGCCTGGGGCTGGCTGCTGTGGCAAATTCTCAGGAAAACCCATAAAAAATAACCAAGCCCGAAGCCCAACAACAAGAGTGACAAATGAAGTAACTCCAAAATCATGCTTAAAAGCAGAGCAGAGCAGAGCAGGAGGAGCATGGAGGAGGAGGAGGAGGAGGGGAGCAGGGGAGTTCAACGAAAATCTTAACCAAATCAAATCATTTGTATGCGCCACGCAAGACCAAAACACACAGCCAGAAAACAGCAACCGAGCAACCAGCGAATAATCGTAAAGTGACGAGGGCTCGTAAACCCGAGAGTCGGAGGAGCCGCAGACGCAGACCCCGCCACTGACCATTAACCATTAAAGAAGCGCCGCAGACGCTTACCAAAAAGAGTGCCCCAGCAGCAGCAGCAGCAGGGGCAGGGGCAGCCGCAGCAGCAGCAAATGCCATGAAAATGAACGCGTGCGAGAGGAAAATCCATAAAAAACATCCACAAAGAAAACAAATCTATAAATGCATTAACGTAATCCCAGCCAGCGAAAGAGGAAAGGTAAGTTGATCCTGAATCAGCGAATGAATCAGAGGAATAAATGAGGAAGAGATACGGGTACTTATGGAGGTACATATATGGTAGGGTATATATTCGACTGAGCAATCAGGTGGGGTTTCTATGGGATCTACTGGACAGTTAGACACGAAATAACGTATCAATTTCTACAAGTAATGCTCGTATCTCTGAATGGGTTCGTATACATACTATAAGAAACTTGAATCAGAAGTGGGGACCGCTAGAGAGTATGATTCATGGAGTAGCAAAAAATAATTGCATGAAATAATAGTATATTACAGTGAATACTCCTCTGTGAAACATCTCCCATCATTTATTTTCCCATTTATACTTACTAAAAGTTCTCCTGATTGCTGGTTTCAGACATCAGAAGTTCGACTGTTGGGATTAGCTAATCAGTTCTGAAACTTATCTTGATCTTAGTCGTATCAATGACAGAATATATAAGCAAAAAACTATTAATACCATATATAGTACATATGTATTTTAAGTCATTGAGCATTGGGAGTATCTGTCACTATTAAAGATTGCCTTTCGGTTATCTCTAAGCATTTATTTCTATCTACCAATCAAGGTTGGAGGTTCTATAAGTATGTTGAGCCATCTGAAAGTATTTTCGAGATATTCATACACCTCCTAAAAACCTAGACTGCTCGAATAAGTTAGTATGAATCTTGGTTGTTAAGTATCTTTAAAAAGCAAACACTTTTCCTGCCATCAAAGATTGACAGAAGTCGTTTAGGCTCTGGTTATCCCCCTCATTGGCTGTCTCGGGTTTCCAACGAGTATATCAGCCGAGTGCCTCATAAAGGATGCTCCGAGGATGCTCAGAGCCAAGGACCGACCAAACCAACGCCTACAATTATGATATAAACAAAGCAAGGAATAAAGCAAACAGATGGCGGCCCACAAGGAAGCCTTCCGATGATCAGACAGGCTTACCGACATCTAGGACACATATGGAAAAGGCCTGAGACTGAGACCGAGTGAGAGTGAGAGGGAGAGTGATCGGCTTGGAAATCAGAGTTATGCCATAGTGCCATCTCCCTCCGCTATCTTGAAGCATCTCTCGCCGTTTTGGCCCGAGTGTGTGACACAATATGACATCAAATTACTTTGCCGCTGGCAGAGACCAGACCCGTTCTCCCCCTGCCCCGAAACCAGCACCACCATCAGCATTACCATCTCTGCAGCCCATCCCATCCCATCCCCCCTTGCCATACATCCGAACGTTTCCCGCACGCCCCGTCGCACACGATCGCCTATCTGATCAGAGCAATCGCAAAAAACGAGAACCGAGAGACAGAGAGGGAGAGGGAGAGCCAGAGAGAGAGCGAGAGAGCTCTCTGGTTGCTGTTGTTGGTTTTTTCGCTATTGTTGTTCCGGCCAGGCCCTACGTGGTCCCTGACCCAGCCCCTGTTCCTCTCTGAGCCCTGCCTCTGCCCCTGCCTCTGCCTCTGTTCGGGATCAGATCAGATCTCTAAAGCGAAATGCGTAAGCGCTTATCGTCCTTATCGAGAGCGTCGCATCTCCTCGAGTGGACGGCCATCAGTTGAGATTTTCCTCCTTTCCTCGCTCAGTGAGTTTTTTAAGTAATTTGCAAGCCCGAATCTGGAGCCGTATCTCTGAATCTGAATCGGAACGGAGTGCTCATCATAAAGATGGTGTCTCATCTGTTTCGGTTTGTTCGTAGGTGTTGAAAAGATATCCAGGGATCGCCTTGTTTCAGTGTCCGTGCGACGTGCCGAATGGCCTGATTGCCTAATGGCCCGGCCCAGTGTGTTCTCCCCTTTGCGCTAGGAAATCGTAAAATTATCCTGGCAGACACATCGTAATTTTCAAGACAGAAGCCAGGAGCCAGGAGCCGGGAGCCAGCAGGGAACTCGAGCTAACCTTGACGCGGCTCTCGGGTCGCCCGATCGAACACAATGCGCAGTCTAACAATAAGTTTGCTCAGGTGCTTAGCCAAGCTTTCAGGAGCAGGACACACACGAACATACGAACACACGAACACAAACGTGAAGCGGAAGCCGACATCCTGACGGCCAGACAAGCCATGGAAAAGCGGAAAACTCGCATGCATATGTATGAGGCGAGGCAGAGGCAGTGGCAAAGGCAGTGGCAGTCCGGGCGGACCAGCTATTTGCCAAGCGTATTGGCCAGGACAAAGGCCGGACAAGCGACGAGGGGCGCAGGACGGTGGACGAAGGACAGCACAGACAAGGCTCCATGAATTGGCAGAAGAGTAAAAACCCCTTGCCCAGACGATGGGCAAACAAAGAAGGCGGCCCAGGAGCGTCCCAAAGGGTAGTAAGGGAAAATGGCAATCAAGGGAAATGCCTCCGATCCAAAGGTTGGCTGTGCCTTTGGCCCAATATAAAGGAGCCCCACAGCCCCGTTGGCCCACCGATGGCCCACCGAATGCAGTCCTGTTGGGAACGTGCTTTAAATATATGAGTCGGCAAACTCCAGAACTCCAGAACTCCAGCACCCAAAAACCTAGACAGATCTTTTGTTTGTGGCACTGCGTCCTCGTACCTCCCTTTTCATACGTGCCCCGGCATTTGTTTGACTGCTAAACTGCAACATTCTGGGGGTCGAAATGGAAAGCTCTCTCCCTCTCCCTCTCTCTGTCTGTCTGTCTGTCTGTCAGTCTCTGTGTCTTTTCCTCCCAGTGAAAGTTTCGTTCTTTCATCGGACAATCGCACATATTCCTGGAGTCCATGTGGCTCTACGCTCCATTGCAGGACCTGCCGCTGTCCAACTTAATTTGCCGCTAAAATACTTAATATGAAAACAGATTTACACTGCCAGGCAACAAATCACTTTCGCCATACATACTCCAGCTCCTGCTCCTGACCAGGACAACTGGCACACACAAATGCAGTCGGGACACACAGATGCACTCATGTGCGAGTGCAGGACATTTGCATAATTGACCCATGCAGGATTCGCGCACCAACTGATTTCATTTACGATGTTAGTGCTGACCAGGCCCAGACCACTCCCGTATCGGCCCCGGCCCCGGCCGCGTCCCCTGCTCTGCCCCATCCTGGCGGTATCCATGTCCTGGCCAACGTATGCTCGAGCTTTTGCCCATTTAGGCAATTTACATTTATAGCCTGGCGCATGAGGTGCTTACGAGCTGCACAGGATGTGCCGCCATTGGCGGTGCACTGCCACAGCAGTTGCTGCTGCTACATGGGGCGGCATGGGGCACTGCTGCGGCGGAGTGGGGCAACATGAAATTTACACCCGTTGCGGTTTTGGATCCAGCCAATTTTAGTTGCCGTCGTTCGGTTCGGTTCGCTTCGGGATGGAGTTTAGGCCTGGGTCTATGGCTGGGGCTGTGGCTGGGGCTGGGGCTGGCAGCCAAGTTTATTATGAAATTAGAACGCATGGCCAGGATTGGCTGAGGGGAGGGATGGAGACTGAGAGCCAGGGCAGCGGCAGGGGCAGGGGCAGGGGCAGAGGAACGGGCGCTGCATTGCAGTCAAAAAACTGGCACATGACATATGAACTGTGCCCCGGCTGCAACATCGTTGTTGCTGTTCCTGTGGCGGCTCTTCTGTTGCCGTTGTGTTGTCGCTTTGTTGTTATAGTTATTAAATTATATACTCGGCCTATAACAAAATCAACAGCAACATGGAAGACCAAGAAGCGGCCATAGCGGAGGGGCGAGCAGGGGGCGGTGGAGAGGGCAAATGTTTGCCGATTATTGCCAGGGGTGATACATAAATAGAGAATGTCGATGACAGACGAGTGGCCAGGGATTTGGAGCTTTAGGCTGGAATTATCCTCCAGATGGAGATGTACAAACTACAGATAAATCTCCATTTATGTATCTGTCGATAATAGATAGACACAAATAAAGTCGATGATATATAAAGTGTTGGTTATATGACCCGGAAAACCAATTTCCAGCACTATTGAGAAATGACTGTGGCTCCGCACGAAGGACAATTGGAAGCATTAATTGAATGTACGAATGGACTTCAGGAACAGGTTGGAATCTGAATCCTTGCCGCTGGATCAGTGCTTTTGGTGGTTTCTCAATTTCTGGTAGTACCATAAGACTCAAGTTTGAAAATGGCGACATTCTGTATCCATAGCAGCAATCAGCACTTTCGAATGAGCGGAATATTCAATATTTGGCTCGTACTCAAATGTGAGCCGCAGAAACCGATTAGTTTGGGTGAAAATAAACCACAATCACCGTGACATGAGATATACCGAAAGATATGGATACCAAATAGGAAGAAAAATAAGCAACAAGATCCAAATTCAAATTTTAATAGAAATATGATTACCTCGATTCAGAAGCTTCAATCAATCCGTGCAGCCAATCATTAAAATGTTCTAGTTAATGTGTGCATGAGTTTACTGCCTCTAAAATATATATATTATATAGTACACGTACCAGCAAAAGCTGGCGAGTGATAGAGGGGGTTTCTAATTGCAAGTGGCAATTTAAATAGAATTTTTATTGTATTTATAAACTGTACTGCCAGCCACTGATACTGATGATTCCGCTGCTGTTCCATTTTACCATATTTATGCAATATATAGAGGCACTCCAAGCCAACACATGGTATATACATATGTATATGTGTGATTTGTATATAGGAAAAGTCAGACGGGGAGCGACACTTTTGGAACTAAATCAGAATTTATGCTTTGTTTAAATGCTGTAAAAATGTCGCTGATTTCTATCGCATGGCAATAATTATAAAAGAGGCAGCCAGCAGCAGTAAAGTGAGCTCAGTAATAATAACTGTCTATATGCATAGAAGACCAAGGGGGGGGCACACACAGACACAAGGCATATAGTACTGGGATACCCACACATGCACACACAGACAGACTGAACTGAGCGCGTATTTAAACCAATTTTATGGAGCATTTAATTGTTGCTGCTTATGGACTACAGCCACAACCAAGTACCAGACACAGCCTCAGCCGCGCACCGCCACTGAACAAATTAAAAATGGTAACAAAAGGTTAACTTAAATTGTTAAAACTAAATTATACATATAAACAAAACATTTTTATGCGATTAAAATCGGAATTACACGCAACGTGCGTCAGCTTTTTAGTGGGTACCAAGGGGATGAGTGGCTGAGGGGCTGGGGGAGGGTGGGGCGGCAGACACAGACAGTGCACACATGGTCTATGGCCTGGCTGGGGCATGACGATGGCCATGTCTGGTCTCCAGCTCCAGCTCCACGTCACTCCACTCCGCTCCACTCCCCGTGCGGTGCGATGCGATGCGTCTCTGCTTGACGGCTTTCCACTTGAGGCTTCTCTCTGGAGCCGGAAAAGCTGCGCACGTGCTGGAAAAATATGCATTCGAAGTAAAAGTCACAAGAATCGAGCACATATATGTACTATGCATATGTATATGTGTGCGTACATGGGTGCTGAACGTTTGGGTATTTCAGGTGCTCAGATAATGGCCCTCAAGCTGAAAAGAAAGTTCGCAAATAATCCAAAATAAAGTTCTGGCTTTAAAGAATGAAATGAATAAGGGAACTTTGACTTCAGATATCTATCTGTATTTATAAGGAATCCCCCAAGCAAGAGCTCTCATCGCTCAAAGATGGCTCACAAATTATAGGAAATTCAATTAAAAATTCAGATATCTTTTGGTGGCACACATTTCCCTTATCAATCCCTCATAATTTCAGATAATTCTCTCTAATATCTCTCTTGGGGAATGCCAAGACCATTATAATTTATACTCATTCCACTGGCAGACTTGATCCCTTGAGGCTCCCAATATATCAACCGTATATTTTTCATTGATTCTGCTCTCTATATATAGTATGTACATACCTATAGCATATCTGCTTCCTAGACCAATTGAGGATGACGTGGGGTTATCAGCCAAGTGGTTGGTGCTCGACACAGAGACGTGACAATTCATCAATTCTGATACCCCTAAGTAGACACGACTAGGCCCAGTCTTGTGGGCCCTGACGGGCCCAATCTTATCGCTGGCTTACAACCCATTGAGATTGAGATTTTTATGGCCTGCCCAAAGGGGGAGAGTGTTCTGCCAGATCTGCCAGATACAGATATAGTGCAGGCGTTTATCTAATCTGCGGACAGCCATGGAACAGATGCCTTATTTCCATGCCATCGAAGATCTGCCAGGCGATGGCTTACTCTCTGGGAATCGAATGGAATCCTTTCGTAGATCGTCTGGGCAGATTGCCTCGAGCTCTTGTTTGCGTTGTTCTGCCTGACACCGACACCACTCAACACTCAGCACTCAGCAGTGTTTGTGGTTGTTTGTTGTTGTTTCTGGTTGTTGTTTCTAGGTGTTTCTAGTTGTTTCTAGTTGTTGCTGTTGTTGTTTGTGATTCGTCGCTCGTGTTTGGTGTTCGCACCGTTTGTTGATCTGATTTTGGTTACAGGTTTTTCTTTTTATTTTTCTTTCTTACTTTTTTTTTTGGCAGCCACTTTTTTGGTGTGTATCTTTATCTCGAAATATGTATCTGTAACTATCGAGCGCGCTATCTGCGGCTGCGAGTATTTACATATATAAACTGCTTCTGCTGCTGCCTAGGTAGTCGCCCCAGAGGCTTTGACAAACGGTTCATTTTGGCCATAAAACCCAGCCAGTTCTCGCTAGATGCCTATCTCTCAGCCACGATCATATGAACTTATGAAATGCCTTCAAAAAAGAGCGCCCAAGCCCCAAAACACATTCGAAAAATATTCATGTAAAATTAAGTCAGCCTGGGAAAGTTTTCGGTCTGCAGATGTCTTCCTGCACCTCTCGCCCGGCCCCCCTCCACCCCTCCACCGTGCCACACCAAGCAGCCAACAGCCAGCAGCCAGCATCCTTGTGCCACTTCTCAGGTGCAGCGGCAGCGCTTAACCCCTTTTTGCCCCGAAAGTTTTCCTCCTTGAAGCCAAAATCAATGCGATGAACCACCAACAAAAGAGGCAACCAAAAGTTTCCCATGTACAATGTACACTGGAAAAAACGGATAAATCTATAGGTATTTGCACGGGTCAAAAGTGCACTAATATGGTGACATATATTTGTGGTAATCGATAGAATTTTATCATTAAAATTATATGAGAAAATGTAGCAATAACAGCCATGTACAAAAAAATATAATAGAAATGGATTAGTTTTTGGGATTTTTAAATATATTTTATTTTGTTTAAGTTTCATAATTCTGTTCCAAAATATTACAAAGCAATATGATTACAAATCTATACATATGTGCATACACTACTGGCCAAAATAATAAGTACACTCTTATCATTACTTACTTAAACATAAAGAAAATATTAAATTCCCTTTAAGTTTTCTAACCTACAGCAGATTATTACTATTGAAATATTTAACACAAGCATTTTTCACTTCACATATGTATGTACATATGTATATAGATTGTGATCGATTAAACCCAAAATATAATAAATAATAAGTACACCCATTCTACAAGGCCAAAAACTCAAAGCGTATCCAAATTTTCTCATTATTTTCTTATTCCTAGTATGTACCAATAAATAATTTTTTCTGACTGGGAAAAAATAGAAACGCACTTAAATTTGGTTTCTACCTTGTTTTAAAACAGTTAAAATCAAAGGACAAATTTCATAGGCTGAAAACAATACAAAATAACTATTCCTGCGTATCCCTTTTTTTTTGTAGTTCTAAAGAAATATTAGAAAATTTAGTTATGATATTTTTCAAACCAAAATAAACAAAATTCAAGAAATTGAATCAATATTCATTATGGCAATAAAAAATTAAACAAATTTTTTGGAAAGGGTTCCCCGCTTCAAGAGAAGTCTTCTTCTTCAGTTTCGATGCTTTAGGACCGAAGCTCCAATATCTGTCTCTGTGTGTGTGTGTGTGTTTGTATCTGTGTGTGTGTGAGCTGTTTATGCGCAGCAGATGTAGCATGTAGCAGAGGCAGCCCGGAGGAGCCAACTTGCCAGCAAAATAAACGAGCTCAATATTAATAATTTGTATCTAGATACGCGGAAACTATCTTTCGAGTGTTCTGTTTTGTTTTCGCCAGCCAAAAGATGCTGCTGCTGGATGGATGGATGGATGGGGTGAAGGTTGTGCAGGGGGTTGGATGGGGGAAATACAAAAATAACGCATGGGCATAATTCTGTAGTTTGCTTAATTTCCAGCTGCTAATTTATGCAAATTTCGTTTTATGTGCCAGCTATCTCACTCTACATCTCTCCCTCCCTCTCTATGTCTGTCTCCCTCTCAGAAAGAGAGAGAGCGATAGGGAGAGAGACACTCACACACACCCATACGCATGCATATAACTCAAAAATCGTCAGACAAATCTGCACACATGTTAAAGCCCATAAATAAACCACATAATCACAAACGGAACGATCGATGATTGTTGTCACTGTTTGACAGCCGGGCAAAGGCGGCAGCAGAGCAGCCGAACATTCGAACATCCGAACATCCGAATGGCAAAGGCAAAGGCAAAGGCAGGAGCAGGATAGAAGAGGTGAACAGAGGAGCGGAGAGCAGGAGCGTCGAGCGTCGAACAGACAACCAAAACGCAGCCGAGGCACCATGCCAAGTGCAGAGAGGCGTGCCGCAAAGAGATTATTGAACGATGCACTCGAGCATGACGAACAGCAACAACAACAGCAACAGCAACATCATGGAGCTGCACAAACAAACAAACAAACCAACGCAACGGACATGCATGCAACTGCAGCCCGAGCGAGCGAACGAACCAAACCGAATCGAACCGGTTACCTGCTGGCTGCTCTCACACACACGGCCAAAAAAACACGCCCCGCTCTCCAAGCGAAAGAGTGACAAGCATATTGGCGAGTCAACCCCGCATAGCCATCCCGCTCGCACCGCACACAGCACTGCTTGACGGTGCGACCATCTTGTATGTGCCAAGCGCGCACACCGACACACGAACCGAAGGCCGGCCCTCGTCAGACGAGTTGTCTCTCCCTCAGCCACCACGAGCAACTGCCTCTGTGTGCCTCTGTGTGCGTCTGTGTGACGCTGCGTGTATCTGTGTGAGTTGCTGAACGCGAACGCGCTTGTCTTTCCTGTTTCGCGCTCGTGCCTGTTCAGTTGGACGAGAACCGTTGACGTGTTCGATGCAAC
The DNA here is from genome assembly GCA_963969585.1 of Drosophila helvetica. Classification (NCBI taxonomy): domain Eukaryota; kingdom Metazoa; phylum Arthropoda; class Insecta; order Diptera; family Drosophilidae; genus Drosophila; species Drosophila helvetica. Next base: position 44,954,694 of record OZ018403.1, read on the forward strand.
CCACAGCACAGCAAATATAACTGAAGCGCTATCGTGTTCGCCGTTTGTTGCCTCGTTCGCCGTTCGTTTCGTTCCGTATACCGTTCCGTATATCGTACCCATACCGTGCCGTTGTTTTCCGTTCGCGTTGCTTTTACGTCGGCGGCGGTGTTTTCCGTGAAACCAGCAAAGCCCGGAAGAAAGCTCAAAACGCGTCGGCAATCCCATTTGAGCCAGGGCCAAGAAAGTGCAAGAAAAAGCAAAAGCAAAAGCTAAACCAAAACCAAAACAGAGATACAAATCAGAGATCCCCCGAAACGGAAACAGAGAAACAAATCAAAGAGCCCCCCAAACAGTGCGACAAATAAAAGTGCTAAAATGTAAGATTAAACGAAGGAAAACCCCAAAATAATCCTATCAAAAGAAACAAAAACACAAAAAACAAAAAAAAACAAAACGTTTCCCCAACAATTGATGAGATTTTAACGGTTCAGCGCGGCGCCTTATCGAGCAATCATCAGGGCCTCCTCTAGGGACCCAAGTAGCCCCGAATACTGGCTGGCAGAGGCATTGGAAAAATCTGGCAACTGGCTTATCAATTTATTGCTATCACAAACACCAACAGGCAACAGCCAGCAACAACAATCAAATACAATATTTCTGAAGACATTTAATGAAAAGTGTTTGCTTCTTTTTCCCCGTATCGCTGCTGCTGCTGCTGTTGCTGCTTCTGCTGATAGATAGATAAATTGATTGAGTTTCAACGCTGCCACGCAGAAAGCAAATCAAAAATTGTTGGATAGGAGGAGGCGAACCCTCCGCAGAGGGCCCCAGAGGGCCCCAGAGGGGTGGCAGAGCGGCAGAGGTAACAAATTATGTTGCCTTATCATATTTGGTGTAGCGCAATTGTCAATCGAGCGATAGGCATCTGGAATACCTACCTTAAAGATAGAAGAAGTCGGGTCCGACCCGTGGGTTGTATTATTAATTTTTCGAAGCCAAAGCAAACAAAGAAACCAAATAGCACGACTCCTGTTGATAATAATCTTTGCTTTTTTAAAAGAAATCAACGAGTGCAGTGCACACAGCCACACAGACACACACTATCTATGACTGATAAGAGCGCCGAAAAATTTCCCCAAAAAATGTTGTCTCACCTCTGGGGCTACCTGTCTAAATCAATAGAACTTGTCTGTCCGATTGTCAGATAGTCGCCGATGCCCCTGCTAATTCAAGCTGCCAGATAAACCTCAGATGAAGCTCTAGTTGGGCCCACACACACACACCCGTACACTCGCGCACACACCTGCCCTGGTCTTCACTCCCACGCACAATCCCAGGCGCCGTCTTTGACATCCCACGGATACGGGTACATCCTTTTGTGTGCCAGGGACACAATTGTCTCGGCTTTATGACAGGGTAAACATTGTGACAGGACACAGAGAGAGAGACAGAGAGAGAGAGAGAGTGAGGGACAGTGCCAGACATGTTTATTAGGGCCCCTGGGAGGCAGTGAAGATCATCAATCAATTGGGAAGGCTGCAACTGCAACTGCCAAAAACGACTCGCACTTTCCCGGCAGCGGTTAAAGTCTCTGCCCTCTGATCTGTGGAGCAGGCCGTAAATCAAACTGCCGCCACAACTGTACCCCGTTCCGTTCCCAGGGAGTACATGGTTATAAAAAACAATTGAACACAAAGAATGTAAGGCCTGAAGTGCGTCCAGGCCCGATAAGGAGTGCAGAGTGTTGGGGCACACTGATAACAGCCAGCCAGCCAGCAACCGCTACCGTTAAAATCTTATCAAGCGCAGACACCTCGAAAGGAAAGCCACAAAACTTCAGTTTCTAAAGTACAAAAATTTCTCAAAAATTGCAGCGCGTTTCGTGTGTGGTTAGGCGCGTGAACAGGAAAATGTGTGGTTGCTGAGAAGCCAGCGCTACTTGCCACTGCAACAAACACACACCCACACCCACACCCAAGCCCACCCATCCATCCGGGAGCGAGGAGCGAGGAGCAAGGAGCGAGAGAGCCGATTCCCATACGCCCCCCGGTAGCACAGAAAAGCTTTCAAGATTATACTCGAAATGGATATGACCTCAACAGCGGAGGCTGCCGCGCGCAGCTGGTACGACAGTCCGCGCTTAGGCGGCGGCGGCGGCGGGGGCTCCGGATCCGGCAGCAACGGCGGCGGCGTCTCCCCACACACCAACGGCCTGGGCAGCGCCGGCAGCAGCCTGGCCCACAGCCACCACAGCCTGTCCAGCGGCGCCTCCTCGGCGGGCAGCAGCGTCGGAGCGGCCCTCGGCGGCGGAGCGGGCGGTGCCGGATCCGGCCTCGGCCTGGACACCAGCGACATGAGTGCGTTCTACGCGCTGGAGAGCAACGGACACCATCGGCGGTACTATCCGAGCTACCATCAGCACAGTAAGTACCCGCAGAAGGGGGATGCAGATGGGGCGAGGGCTCCACCTCGATTGGATTTATGTTTTATTTAATAGTAATTTCTTCCATCTTTTTTCTGCTGCTGTTTTTGATTTTTTTGTTTGTGCCTCGGACATTTGTTCTAATGTCATTTCTAATGCGTTTTTAATGAATGTATTTTGTGTGTGGGGGAGGGTGTGGGTCGGATGGGGGGTGGTGGTGGATAGCTGGTGGTGGGTCTGTAACCGCCCAACGCCCACAAATCGATTGCTTCGCGCCTTTTTTGTGTTGCTGAGTGAACGTTTCCGGTTGGCCGCCATAAATAATGATGGGGACGGGGGAGCAACCGCTGGGCTCCAGATACTTGTAGCCAGATTGTATCCTAGATATCCCGCAAAGCATTGAATTAAAGTTTTTCGGACAACAACTGGTCAGTGTTCAGGGCAAGTGCCAGGAGCCAGGAACCAGCGAATTTCAGGACTAGAATAAAGTGCGATTAATCGGGTATTTCCCATAGGAAAATACACCCCAATCATTTATTCTTTGGCTGTAAATTTCCGCACATAAAGGCCAAAAGAAAGTCTAGAGTTTGCTCTTCCATAATTTCCCCCCATCATGGTCTATGTCTCTATTACAACCCCCTCCCTATCATCTTGTGAAAATGGAAATTTGTTGGCTGCACAGTTTTTCCTAATTGCCTGGCTACTGGGCCGCTGTCTGGGCCAAAAAGAAAATGATCTGGGCTCATTAGTGCGGTGCCCCCAACAAAACACCGAAACACAGCAAATGGCAGACGACATTATTTTCAGTTTTTCTGTCGCTTCTTGGTGTTTTTTTTCCTGCTTTTCAGTTTTCCCCGCTGGGTGTATGTGTGGTTCACACGCCTCCAAAAAATTTCCAGTTCCGCTAGGTTAATTTTCAATTTGAGGAGCCACCGTGCCGCCAGGCCGCGCTGCTGCTGCTGCTGCTGCTGTATCCAAGAGTGGCTCAGACTGTGACTCTGCTGTCAGTTTTGACAGCTGATGGCCCAAACCCGAACCCAAACCATTTTCACTTGGCACTTAGCATTGCAAGACCCCATTGTTGTTGCTGCTGCAGATTTGGCCAGGCTCTGACTCTGGCTCTGACTCTGACTCTGGGGTTTGGCTGCTCGCTTTGGGGGTTTGGGCTTTGGGCTCTGGCTCTGGCTCTGGTTTGCATTTTGACAGTTCCACGTAAAACGCAACGAACACCCAAACGTGACATGCATCAATGCTCGGTCGCCTGGTCGCTGAATTTATTTCCTGCTCTTTGAGTGTGCAAAATTTTAATTTAAAATTTCTGTACATCGGGAATGTGTGTGTGTCGCGGGGGAAGGACTGGCGGGAAGGAGAGATCACTGCCAAAGAGAGGCTGCAACTGCAAAGTGATCAATCAGCTTTGTGGGAGCTCCTTATCCTATTGCCTCTCGCTCTCTCTCTCTCGACTCCTTTTGCATTTATGTTTAATTCATGTTATTCATATGCCGACTTTATTGATGCTTGATTTGATTCCATTCGCATCCACCGATCCCAGCTCTCCTCCACCTCGGTAATTCATTCATGCACTCACAACTGGCCGGGATTCAAATCCCGCGCTCTCTGTTCGCTCGTTCAACATTTGACAGACAGTTTGTCTGGCTGTCCGTCTGTCTGTCTGTCCGAAGCGAGGGGCAGACGACTCTGGGGCATCGATGGTAGTGGCAGTGGCACTCCATGGCATCCATAACGAGCATCGCACCGGGGCACCTGTGGCGAGCGTTGATTTTAAAATTCATTAGTCTGCATATGTCACATCTGGCGAGGGCTCTGGCGGGGGCGGGGCTGGAGCTGGGGTTGTGCCTGGGTGGGGGGGGAGGCTTCCAGTTGTCAAAATCCCAATTTAGTTGTCAATTATGAGTGGCCGACTTTAGTTGCTGTCATTAGTGGGCAAATTAAGCAACTAGGGCTTCCCTCACGCCCCTCCAAACTTAGAAGCCCGCTGAGCAAATGCAGTTTAATGGCTAACACACACACAGACACACATTCTGTATACTGTATACTGGTTCGGAGATTTTTATGTTAGCCAAAGTCATAAAAAGCCAACAGCCAGCGACAGCAGCAACAAATGTGAAATTTAAATTTCAAAAGCAAACATGCCGCAAATTTTGGCAATAACTTTTGTCGGCCGCGTGACTCTGTGTATCTGTAGCTGTATCTGTATCTGTATCTTTGCATGTTTCACTGTATCTGTATCTGTATCTGCATCTGTGTATTTGTGTACATGTTGTTGTGTGTTTTTTTGATTTTCTAAAATTTTGTTACCTTTTTTACCCAAACATTTTCGATGAGAAATATATACATATGGCCCACGTTTTAATTTTTTTGCTCTTTGTGTTTTTTCTGTGTGTTTTCTGGGTCTGTTGGGTCTCTGGCTGTTTTTGCTATTTGCCTTAGACATGAGGGGCACTCTGGGTGGGTTTCTTGAGCAGGAATTCGAGCACTGAATTATATAATTAAATATGCAATTTTCGGCAATTTATTTATTGCTCTGAAATTGCATCTAAGCCAGCCTTAGAATTGAGGAATTTTCCATTTATTAATAACAATATTTATTTGTTTAAAATTTACATTTTCCTCTCACAGTTTTCTTTGGAAATACACCTTCAGAATGCCTTCTTTAGCCAACGAATTTTCCCACTCTTGTAACCTTTCGGGCGCCCAATTAGTTGGCCTTAATCTGTTGGCCACGTCTTTAGAGCGGCGGCATAAACTACATTGTTAATTGCCAAACATTTGAATTTTCCTCGAGCGAATGCACTTCAAGCAGAACGAGTGAGCGAGAGGCAGGCCCCACTATAGCCATTCCACTCTGGCTGAACGATAGAGACAGATATACACTGCAGATATAGCCACTAATAAATTCGAATGCCAGCGCTGACCAGTGGCCAAGGCGGGGTCCAATATTGTGTGTCGTGCTTTACGTTGTTTGCAACTTTTTTTGGGCTGGTGGAGGGTGGGGTTAGGGGGAGGCTTATCGGCCAAGCAGAATCGGGCAAATGAAAAGTTTGTTCCCACAATCCGGACCGACCCACGGACCGACCACTTAACGCAAATGTCACGCACCGACACAAAAGGATATCAAATGAGATGCGGGCCCATTGAAAGAAGTCTCTCGGAATTGCTGCTGCTGCTGCTGCTGCAGACTCCTTCTCTAACTCTCAGAGACTCTCTCTGCTCCTGCTCCTGCTCTAGGCTGGTGCTGCTCCTGGCCAGTTACCAGTTGCCAGTTGCCAGCTACCAGCTACCAGGTGTTGCACTTGAAGCGCTCGCCACTCATAAATTTTCGTGTGGCCAGGCATAAAACTGCACAAAATTTCCAAGAAATTACAACACGGCCAAAAGCGCAAAAAGCACACAGGAATACTAGTCACACAGGAGGGGGGATTCCTGGCTGGCTGGCTGGCTGGCTGGCTGGCTGGTTGGCTGTGTGTGTAATAGTTGTTGTAATTTACCGACTGCAACCACGAGGCAGGGGGGGGGACAGGCTGGAGCTGGGGCTGGGCCCAGGCAGGAGTCATAGCGTGCCTGTGCCGCCTGAACCTCAGAACTGGACAGAATCTCGACTGCAAATCTTAATCCCGGTGCGCAAGTTTTCAACGAATACGGCGTGGCTGTTCGCGTGTGTGTGTGTGTGAGTGTGCTTCGAGTGGATGGCCTATAAAAATGAGTTATGGTATTGCAATTGAACAGCTGGGCCACCGCTGCGTATGATTGATGTGGCCTCTAAGCCCATGAAATTCCCTTGGGCTTCCCTTCTAGTTTTTGGGTGGTGCTCTGGGCAGGCAGCATTCAGGCATTCAATTCGCGTTTGATTAAAACGTCTGCCAAATCATGCCACATTAATTATGACCCAAATTCCTGGAAGCATTCCTCCAGCGATCATCGTACGATGCAAAGCGGCAAGCGGCAAAGCGGCAAAGTTGAAGCGCTGTTTGTGCGATTGTTGAACGCATTGACAGTGGCCGGTCATTCATTCATTCAAGGAGATGAAGCTGGGGCATGTGGCATGAGGCATGCCACCGCCCGCGTTGCGCATTGCGTTGCACATGTTTGATGTTGCTGCTGCTGCGGCTGCTGCTGCTGGCGCGATGTTTTAATTAGTCGTGGCAGCAAGAACTGTCTCTGCTTAATTAAATGACATAATTATAAGAATGCGATGCCACAGCCACAGCGAGAGGCAAGCCCTCTGCCTACGCCGAAATGCAGCAACATGCAACACGTGATGTTGCCACTGTCGTTGACATTGCCGCGATGCTTCAATTAATTTGCACTCCAGCAACATTTCCTTCTCCGACTGACTGACTGACTGACTGTTGCTGTTGTTGCTGTTGTTGCACTGCTGCAGTGTTGCACTGTTGCTGTGTTGCAGTGTTACTGCTGCTTTGCATGCCACAGAGCCAAAGGTGTTGCCGGCAAGCCATCAGAGGTCCAAAAGGTGCCGCCACAGCCATTGTCCGCCACTGCCGGCCGAGACCGAGACCGAGTCCGAGTCCGAGTGCTCGTATCTGCAGCCACACATTCCCACTGCCGACACGTTTCGCATTCTAATTTGACATTCTCCCTGGCCATGGCCCAGGGCTCCAGGCCAGGCCGTGCCGCGCTTTTTGCCAGGCTTCGCCTAGTGTGAACAGCTGTCCTTCAATCACTATCAATGTCGCTGATGTTGCCTGCTGCTGCCTGTTGCTGCATCAATCTGGCCAAGATGGCGAACGCCACAGGCTCCTTCAAAGCCAGCCGACTGCTTCTGCTGAAACGGGGCCGGAAGTCTTTCCAGGCTAGACCCTGGCCGTGGTCGCTGTCATTTGTCAGTCGGAGACTTCCAGGAACTTGTTCAGTCATAAATACATACACATATATAGCTATATATAGTATCTGTAGTACGCTCCGATGTGGCATCATCAATAAGGCAGCAGAAAGCACTGGCTACCGTTCTCTTTTCATTATTAATTTGTTAAATCAAAATGCAACTCGAAGGCGATTTATATCGACAACAATCAAGACAAAAGCTCACGCATCTTGGCAGCACAAGGCAGTGGCAGTGGCAGCCACATGTTGCTGCTGCTGCTGCTGCTGTTGTTGTGATTTGTCTAACACAGCGAGCGGTCGATATGCCCCGTTCTGGCCCGTACAATGAGCCAGGCTGGAGGCCGCAAGGAGCCAGCATTCATTAATTTTGCAGCAGCAGGAGAGAAGGAGCCATTGCCTGCAACTGCAACATGTTGCCAGCGAGTCTCGGGCATGCCACGATTTGTGCATGCAATTACAATATTGAATATTAGCGCATTGTTGGCAGCTGCCAGCTGCCCCCGCTGTCAATGGTGCAACAACGACAACAGCAGCAGCAGCAGCAGCAGCATCCAAAGGAGGCAACGGAGGCAACGGAGGCAGTGGCAAGCATTTGTGTGCCTCTGATAAATTGTTGCTAATACATTTGTGCAGCCGTGTTTGGCATTGTGTGGCGGCCCCAGTAGTGCCCCCGGTAGGTGCCCCCGGTAGGCAGTGGGTATCCACGGCCTGCGGCAGAGTCGTCCGTGGTCCCATTGCAGTGTCAAGTTTACAAATGACTTTTGCGACATTTGCCTTAACTGATCAAGCCCCCGAATGGCTTATTAATCAGCCAAGGAGGAGGCCCCCGAAAGAGTCATTGTACCCCCAGTCGAATAGCTTCCTAGAAAAGCCCCCCTGCCCCTGCCCCTCCCCTACCCGCCCCTCCGAACATTAGCTATCGAACTAGAACAATCTTACCAGGAATCGGAATCACAAGAAGACGGAGTGGGAGATGAAGTGGGAGATGGAGCAGACCCCCCTAACAAATGACGCCTCTCTAATTAACATTTGTCAATGCTCGCCTCCGATGAGCAGCCGAAATTTGTTTAGATCTGTTGGCCGGGCCAACCAGTTTTGGCCAAAAGCAGAAACCAGAAGAGCCGCAGAACACGGCACAACAATGCAGCAATAACACGAAAATATGTCGACAATTCATGGGCTGCCTGTTGGGGCCGCCTGCTCGGGGCTGCTTCGATCACTGGAAATATGTGTCGCCAGAGACGCCGCCAAAAATTTGTTGCAAGCAAGAAAGGCAGCGGGAGGTGGGGAGGGGAGGGGAGGGCAGGGACAGGCGCAGACTCACGATTTTTCGCTCCGTTTTCGTTTGTGGCCTTTTTTGGGAGGGCGCAGAGCAGAAAACTGTTTAGCATAATTTTTCGCAGCGGATCCTCTCATCGGATCTCATCTTTTGGCTGCTCGGCTGTTGGCCGCGGCGGCGGCGGCGCGTGTGTTTAATAAAATATTTTATTAATATGCGAATATGCCACAAGAGTGGACTCCGAGCCGGGGCAGCTCCGAGAGCTCCGAGAGCTGCGGAGTCGAGGTCGCATCAATTGAATTTCTCAAGCTCGCAGCCGCTTATGAATTTATGCAACGTTTTCTTTGGCCAGTTGCGTTTTTTTCATTTCTTTTTTTCGGGGGAGCAACGAAGGCAGCAGGCCAGCCCTGGCCAGCTCAGCACAGCCTTTTGTCTTTGGCCCTTTGTTGTGATAAATGTCAACGCGTTCTTATTTATGACATGTGAAGCAGCGCCCGCCGGTGGTCCCAACAGCAACAAGAAGCAGCCACAGCAGCAGCAGCAATCCGCAACAGCAACTTGTCAGCAGCAGCAGCAGCAGCCAGAGGAGGAGCAGATGAATCCGTGGTAGAATCCGCCGAACAGCTCTTGGCTGAAACACTCTGTTAGCGATCACTTCAAACGTTGACCAAATTTGGTTTGTGGCATATAAAAACTTGTCAATTTTAATGATTTCGCTGACGCTTCGAACTGTCATAAGTGCGAAGAGCGAAGGCATTTGTGAGCACAGGACACACTCCGGCATCCGCCTGGCATCCTTTTTCGGGGTGTCCGCTCATTAGCCGGCAGAAGAGACCACCAGCGGATGAGAGAGAGAGAGAGAGGGAAACATACGCCAAACGAACTGAAAACTGTCAAAGCGTTTGACTGACTGACTGACTGACTGACTGACAGCCGAGGCGGCATTTGCATAAATTTCCTCCTTGGCATTCGCCATTGCGTGGCAAGGATTCCAGGTGCCCTACTCTCCCCTCCCCTTCCCTTTCCACCCTGCCACCAAATGCCAACTGCCAACTGCAGCCGCATTATTAGCATTTTTTGTCCACCCGGAAAGCTGGAAAATGGTGCGGCTGCAGCCACAAAAATGGCGCACTTCAGAGCCAAGACCCAGCCCAAAACCCGACTCCCCTTTGCCCCCCCTTTGACCCCCTTTACCGCACTGTGCTGCACTGCTTGTTGTCAACATGTTTTCCGTTTTTGTGTGTGTGGCAGGCAGCATTGTTGCACGTAGTATGCAAAAGCTGCTGCTGCTGCTGCACGTAATTCACACGTTGGCCCAAACAGCCTGGTTACGGCCGTTACTTAGAGCTCGATCCCAGCCGAAAGCTATCCCTGGAGCGTCTCTGGAGAGCGCACTGAATATTTCTCCAGAGAAATGCTCTTGTAATACGACAATTAAAAAGCAATTAATAACCCAGAGAATTCCTCAAAACAGATACTCAAACTCGCACTCGTAGTCCCATAGTTGTGCAACATTGCCCCCTGCCAGCCAGCCAGCCTGCCTGCCTGCCTGCCACAATGGCAGTGGCAGTGGCAGCATAACTTACAGGCTGCTGCTGGCTGCTGCTACTTGAGTTATTAAACGCATTATCATAAATACAATTGACAACTTATGACTAATGATAAGCTGGCATGCAACTTGAGGCAGGGCCATGGTTGTGGGGAGGGGTGGGGGGGCGAGTGCGGCATGCCGCAAATAAAGTGTTAATAATATAGATGGCAGAGGCAGCGCAGTTTGCGCTTAATAATGCAGCCTGCCTCTGCCTCTGTTTCTGTCAGTCACTCATTCGGCCCCCAGTACGTCAGTCTGTCCGTCCGTCAGTCCGTCAGTCAGTCGGTCTGTCAGTCCGTCAGTCAGAGTCACGCAAATGCCATAATGCCAGGCAGGGAAAAGCAAAGAAATAATTAAAACAAACAAGCGCGCAAAATGCTAAGCAGCCCCAGAGACCAACCGACCGACCTCTCCCCTCTCTCCTGCCTTCTCAGCCACTGTTTCAGGCCACAGTTTCAGTTTTCAGTTTTCAGTTTTGAGCCTCGACTGAGCTCCAACTAAAACTACTGCCGCAGCCGCAGCCACTGCCACTGCCATCAAGGTGTCTTTGAGGCGGCTAAAACTGACCTACCTGCTGAGCAGAGCGCACCAGAGAGCGGCGCGGCAGCACTCGCTGGCTGGTGGTGGCTAAAACTGGAATCCGTTATAGTTTATGGCCCGCTGCTGCATGCTTAAACAATTTCCAATTTTGGAGCAGGTGTAAGTGTCTCAGGAGAGAGGCAGAGGCAGCGACAGAGAGCGAGACACTTGACCGCATTTTGGAGCCGCCACGCGCCTACAACAGCCACAACAGCTACAACATCATCTACCATGCAGCGGAGCAGGTGGAAAGTCCTTGTTATGTGTCTTGAGGGTAGCTCTGGCCATAAATTAAGCCACCGCCTGCAGACACATGTACAAGGGTCAAACCAGAGGAGGATTCCCTGGCCACTGCGCGAGTCCTTTGCATGATTGATTGTTGGCCAAAACAGGAAGCAGCTGAATCCACTAATCGACCCCGGAGTCCCCCCTCAGAGCAAACACCAACTCCACCAGGGGAACAGGAGAGAGGGAGAGTCCTGGAGTCTCGTTTCACTCATTTGCGGATTTGATTTGTCTCGATTGATAACACGTGGAAAATCTCTACTCAACCCCTAATCCCGCACAGATCTGATCTGGGCCCAGCTTTTGGTGTGAATTTAATTTATGAAAGAGCTGGCAATCCTTTTCTCTTCTCTTCTCTGCTTTTTTTTTGCTCTCTGCCCCGTGTCCTATCAAGATGGCTTTGCTCAAAGAGAGCCATCCATGACGTGTCCTTTTGTCGTGCCATTCAAATGCGTTGATGATGATGATGGAAAAGGTTAGGGCATGGCCATGGGGATGAGGGGATGAGAGGATGCTGTGCTGATAGGATCCCAGCTGCTGGCTGCATTTTACTAATTGAAATTGTTGCCACAGAGCCCACTGATAGCTCTGGCATCGGGACATCACCTGTTTCCCACTCTCTCTCGCTCGCTCGCTCTCTCTCTGTCATGGTCTGTCATCTTCAAATGTCCAACACGTCCGGCTAAGTGCATCGCGTACATCACACACATAGACAAGCCTACATTAATTATGTCATTCACGTCGCCGTCGAGCAGAGTCGATTGCAATTAAAAGGCGCTTTCGGCGCACAAAACGGATCCCCATCCCCCTTCCCGACTTCGGATTTGGATTTGATTTGGATTTGGCTCTCGACTCGACTCGACGCGGACTTTGGGCCTAGATGGACAGGCGCTGAGAGCGTTGAGCGCTGTCAAACGCTTTTAAACTGCCATAGAAATGTCCAAAAAGAGAGAGAGAGAGAGAGCGTCGGCTTTTGTGGCTTTGATCTGTCAGTTTGAAGAAATCAAGCGCAGGCCAAAAACTTCAAAAAAACAAACACAAAACAAAAACAAAAGTAACAAAAAACTTGCTTTTGTTGTACAGGTTGTTTTTGCTTTTGTTGTTGTTGTGTAGAACGTGTCAGGCCGTGCTTTTTTTTGTTTTGGGCTTTGGGGACGACCAAGGGCAACCCCTGCCCCTGCCCCCAACACATACGAGTCATACAGCAACAGCAACAACAATTACAACAGAGCTTTCCACCAGCACGAGCTTTGCATACCGACAACAACAATACAATAAAAACAAAAAAATGTCGTTGTTTCTTGTTGTTTTCTTCATCCAACTTTTTGCAACTTTAATTGCTGTGTACTCCGGCTCTTGATTTATTAGCGAATTGTTTTATACACACAAACACACACGAGCACACAAAAAGATGCCAACAGCCTGAGGTCGGTCCGAGAGAGCTCCAATCCGATCTGCTCTGAGCTTTAGCTAACAGTGAGTCACATGGCTGCAGATTAACAGCAGGCTTAGCAGCAGGCATGCCCATTAACAGCGCTCTGTTATCGCCAACACCATCGCGATGCAACGGCGGGTCTGTGGCTGCAAAACAAATTGAAAGTTTCCAATTAAAGAAGAACCGAACATTGATTTGGCAGAGAGAGAGCCCCCTCCTGCACTCTATAATTTAGCATGTCCAATGTGATTATATCCCCGAGTCCGGCTCTGGCCAAATTATACCAAGTATAAGTACGATACGACTTCATACCGTGGAGGGGATCTTTTCATTGAAAGATGAGGTGGCACGTAGCTGGTAATCGGGTTTGTCGTTGTCGGCGCAAAAGTGTGAAGTCTCGGGAGAAGCCAGTAACATCATTTGATTGAGGCATTGGCCAGGGAAATACAATACACAAACAAATACAATTCCGCGGAACTCGAAGAAACCGCAACTGTCCCACTGTCCGAGTGTCTGCTGTGGTTGCTGGTTGCTGGTTGCAACTGCAACTGCCGCTGCCACTGCCGCCCTGGCTAATTTCTATAATCAGACACACGTACATATAATATCGCCACTAAAGCACTGTTATTAGGATAATCAAATGGATATTATCGCAGGCATCGATCCGAGCAACCGATCGAACCGAACCGCACCGAACCCCATCGAACCGATCCATCGAACGATCATGTTCTTCTCTTTTTTCTGCTGCCCGCTGATTGCTGGATTGCTGGCGATGAAGGAATACCCTTTGTCGGGGGATGGGGAATTATGGCTTTGTTTTGCGGCCTATTTTGGGGGAGTATGTGGGAAAGGGAGGGGCAGTTTCCCAGCACAAGTTTCCCATGGATTATTCAGAGAGCAGGATTCAATTTGTAGAGCATTCCGGCTTCTCCATTTCCCCCGAAAACGATTCAAAGTCTGTGCTCCTCTGTGGTGGCTCTTGCCTGCTCTTGATTTGGCCTAATCCATCTTGGCGTCCATTGAACTGACCTACTGTTGGCCAGCCAGCTCGGAGAGGTGCTGCTGCTCCTGCTGGTGCTGCTGCTGCTGCTCCTGCTGCTGGCTGCTGCATAATCAAAAATAATTTCGCATACAAACAAGCCCTAAAGGCCTGCGACTCTTTGGGGAGCTGAAGCCAGCAATATTAATGATAATAATAAGAATAAGTGCGCCCCAAACAATTGCAACATGCCTCCTGTGGCCCCCGCTCCGAGGATACACTCGCCACAGACAGACATGGGGGCAGGCAGGCAGCCGGGCAGCCGGACAACCGGGCAGCCAGGCATTGGCGCACATAAATCTCACTTGGTGTCTGCTAAATTATACACTGCCAGACATTTAGGCTACACTTTTAGCCAGGCCCTGGCCCATAGGTGAGGCGGCGGCAACGAACCGATCCGAACCGATCCGAACCGATCCGATCCGAGCCGTTGATCGATCTTTTTAGCTCTGGGACAAAAGTTTAACGCGATTGTTTATGATACAAATTAAACAATTTATGACAATGCAGAAGTCGCAGTCGCACCACGGGTCTGTGGCGTGGCTCTCTTCGGTATTGGCCTGGCCATATGCAAAGTCGACCTGGCCCGAAGGCCTTGAGCGTTGAATCGATGCTGGATCGATCGCTTGATCTCTGCTGCTCTCTCCCTGCCTCTCTTTCTGTATCTTTCTTTGGTGTTTCATAAATTATAACGCAGCTTTTCCGCCTTGGATCTTGGATCTTGGCTTGGCTTGGCTTTTGCTTAGCAAATTTGCGCGGCAGCCACAGAGGAGGAAAAGCAGGCACAGCCAGGGCCAGGGACAGGGCCAGGGCCAGAAGGGGGAGCGGGTTGCGTCGTTTATTATGAATTTTTATCGCTTCTGGTCGCGGCTTAGTCGGTTTATCTTCGTTATAAATTTGGGCCATAATTGATTTAATGCAGCATTTAAGTTGAGCTCTTCGGCCGCAGATTTGTATTAATCTCTCTTCTTTTTCTTTGCAGCATCCCGCATGCCCTCCACACATGCCACGCCCCAAGTGTGCCGACCGCACTTCCACACCCCGCTGAGTCCCTGGCTGACCAGCGAGCACAAGTCGTTCGCCCCCGCCAGCGCCTGGAGCATGGGACAGTTCGCCTGCCCCCAGGAGCCGCAGGTGGAGCACAAGCTGGGCCAGATGGGCCAGAGCCACCAGACGACGGCCGCCGGCCAGCACTCGTTTCCATTCCCACCGACACCGCCAAAGGACTCGACGCCCGACTCAGTACAAACCGGTCCATCCGAGTACCAGGTAGGTTGCCCATCGATAACTTATCGATTCACTCGACTCACTCGATCCACGAACTAACTCCGTACTCTTCCCCCCTCCCATCCCATGCCCTCCCCTTGCAGGCCGTTATGAACGCCTTCATGCACCAGCAGGCCACGGGCTCTACCTCACTGACGGACGCCAGCTGTGCGCTGGACATCAAGCCCTCCATCCAGAATGGCAGCGCCAGCTCGAGCGGACCCGCCCCCACATCAGCGCCCAAGCAGCGCGAAGGTACTAACAGCAATAACAATAGCTCCAACTCCAGCAGCAGCCAGCAGCAGCAGCAGCAACAGCAGCAGCAGAGCGGCAGCAGCAACCCCAACGCCAACAACAGCAGCAGCAACAGCAATGCCTCCGCCTCCGCCTCCGCATCAGCCTCCGCGGCCACCTCCTCGAACGGCCTGTTCGACGGCACCGCGCAGGCGCACTACGCGGCCTCCAACAATGCTGCCGGGGGCAGCGCGAACGGGGGCAGCTACGACAGCAGCAGCTACGCGTCGTACCACCACGCCGCCCAGGCGGCGCACCACCAGGCGGCGGCCGTGGCAGCGGCCAACATGTTCCAAAGTTCCTCCGTGGCGGCGGCCGCCGTGCGGCACAGTATGGGTGCAGCGGCGGCGGCGGCGGCGCACCACCATCACCACCACCACAGCGGACACCACCACCACTCCTCCGCCTCGTCAGCGGCCAGTGCGGCCATGCACGGCATGGGCGGCAGCATGGGCGGCAGCATGGGCGGCGGCATGGGCGGTGGCAGTGGAGCGGGCGGCAGCTCGGGATCCCTGGGCGGACACAGTGGGTCCGCCGGGGTGGGTGGTGGCGTTGGCGGCGGAGGACTGGACGTGAAGCCGGTGCGGACGAAGCCGAGGACGAGTGCTGGTAAGCGAGACAAAAGTTTTTCCGACATTATGCGATCTTGGTGTGGGTGAATAATCATTGTTGCTTGTTATCGATAGTTATCGATTGTACAACGATTCAATTATGTTTACCTATGTGTTGTGTTGTGTCCAATGGAGCTGCTTACATTGCTGTGACATATCGATTTGTTATCGAACGATAACATATCGATCATTTGTCGATCGATAACCAGTGTAAGCCGCCTCCAGTTGAAACACTTAATGTTTAATTTTCATTATTTTAGTTTGTAGTTTTCATTTCGTCGCCCTCGATCCCTCCCCCCCCCCTCTCGCTTTGATTGACAAACCCTTTTGCCATTTGCCGTTTCACACGCTCACGTGGGAAGCTACTAGAACACTCTTCCTCACTTAACTCCTGCACCACACGGAAATCTTTGCCCCCCAAGACCCTGCCCCTGCCACAGCCACAGTCGATGCCCCGTCCACAAGTTGCACTTGACATGTGCTCTGGTGCAGCATGCTGGCCACATTCCCGCCACTTGAGCATGTTTCCTGCTTTAGCGGGCCGCGTAAAAATATGCAGAAAGATCCCAGCCACAGACCATGTCCCGCTCCCCCATTGCGTATACGCGGTGTGGCCGCTTGCCATGAAATCAGCACATTACAATGACAGCAACAATGGCAGAGGAGCAGCGGCAACTGGCAAGCGGCAACTGCAACTTCAATGCTATTGTCAACGCTTTGCTTGGCTCCACTGCCTCATCTCATCAATGTGGTTGTTGTTGCTGCTGTTGTTGTGGTTGTTAATTACTTCATGTTGCTGCTGCCACTGCCACTGCTGCCGTGGCTGATGTTTGAAAAGACCCACCACACACACACACGCACACACACTCGTACTCGTACAGAAGCAGCCGCATTCATTCGCATTCGCTGCGGAAGTTGGACGCTGCCGCTGCTGCACCTGCTTTGCCGTTGCCGTTGCGTTTTTGCATGGGCCCGACAACAACATCAGCAGCAGCAGCAAGCAGCAACAACAGCAGCAACAACGACAACGACATCTTTATAGCTGCCTGCCTGCCTGCCACTTGGGCCATGCTATGCGTGAGGGTCGGAGTCGGAGTTGGAGTCGGAGAGCCGCACTGTGCCACTGCCAACCCCCAAAAACCAGTCGAAAGGCCAGCTGGCAATGGCCAAGAGGCAGCTCTGTTAGCGTTTTAGTTAGTTTTAGGGGTAAATTCCAGTTGGTTAGATCTGGCCATATACAGGACCTTACTGGCATCACTGATAGGTCACTCCGTGACCCCTCTGGAGGGCACCAAGCTTCCATTCACCTGCAATTGTTACTGTTACCGTTACTGTCACTGTTACCGAACACCGAGCGCACCCTGCTTCAAAGCTGCACCCACAAATGCAAAAATAGACACGTACCCCCCATCTGGGCCCCATCTGAGGCCCCCCCCCCCCCCCCCCCCTCTATACCCCCGCAATCATGACTGTATAACAGCGGCCACAAATGAGGAAGCGGCACCCGAACACAATACGAGAGGGAGAAGCCGCCGCCTGCTGCATTGCCGCTGACAAAATGTTTTCAGATTTCATTTTATTTCATTTCGTTGGCCAGGCGACAGTTTGCTGGCTTTAACTAACCCAAAAATAAGAAAACAGAAAGGCAGAGAGATGGGAAAAAATTGTCTGCAGCCGCATTGTTGGGTTACCTTCGTTAAGGCCCGACTCCATCTCGGAGTCATCCTCAGAGCCAGGTCGAGCTTCGCTGCCTGTTGCCGTGGCTGTTGCCCGTTGCCCGTTGCCTGTTGCCGTATTTATTTATCCTTTATCGCATCGCTTGCGATAAGTTTTTCGGGCGCAAGAACATGTGTTGCCAGTTTGTGGCTCGTTGCCACTGCCACTGGCTGAGCCTCAGCCTGAGCCACTGGCAACTGGGGATGGCAACTGGGAGACTGCCACGAATGTGCATTGAATTGATTGGATGCCATTTGGGCTTTTGTCAGGTGAAAATAAAAAATGTTGTGAATGAGCTTTAAGTAATTGATATGGGTATGGGCACTGGGCACTGGGCATTCCTTCGACTTCGTCTTGGACTTCCACTTCGTTCCCCGCCTCTCACTTCACTCAATCAGGGCTCTTGGGCTTAAACAGCAGGGATGTGGCTCTGGATGAGCCACGGGTATTGGGCCCATTGTTCCTTTGTCCGGGCCCTGACAGCTCTGGCCTCAAAATGAGGCGCTTGCCACTTATGTGTGGCATGCGCAGGATACCTCTAGACCCTCTCTGAGGCTCTCAACCCCCCCCCCCCCCCCTCTCTCTCCCCCTCTCTCAGTCTCTGGCAGCGTGTCAATTATTCATACTAGGCGCATACTTTTCATTTTGCCTTTTTCGCCTTTCAGTTACCAACCGTTTACCGTTCCCGTTTACGTTCCCGTTCTTGTGTTTTGTTTCGAGTATTTTAAGCATTTTCATTTCTGAAATTTCATTTGTGAACTTTTTGAAACAACTATGAAACTATTTACTCACACATCCATGTGTCTGTTGTCTTTTGTCTTGCTCACCAGTAATTGTCTCTCTCTCTCCCTCTCTCTCTCTATTCAAGCAAAGCAATCTAAAACCTAAAACCTTAAGCCTGAAACCATCCAAAGACCCAGCCATAAATCTGTATATTAATCCAAACAACTAATTAAAACCTATGTAGACTCCAGAGAGATCAGAGATGCCAGAGATGTGGTGTGGTTTGTGTCTCAGGATCTCCATCTCTCTCTCTCTCTCTCTTCCTCTGTGTCGTCTACCCACATGCAACAAATTAACGAGAAAAAAGGTACAACACATAAATTCTAGACAATTATGGCCCACTGACGCCAAATGTCAAATCAAGGCAGCAACAGTTAGTTAGACCTCTAGACCCCGAGACAACCTACAACCTACAACAACAACAACAACAAGCAGCAGCAGCCACAGCGAAGACACTGGCCAAGACGCTGGCAAATCAGGCCCTAAAAACAGGTTCAGTTTCGGTTTCAGTTTCAGTTTTTGGGTTTTCGGTTTTTGGGTTTTCGGTTTTCGGTTATGGGACCCCAGACAATGTCACACCGTAAAACACACAACAACAAACAGCAACAACAACAGCAACAGCAGCAGAGAGACCCGAAAACGGAGAAGCAGACTGGCAGATAGGCAGAGAGAGGCAGAAGATGAGGAAGAAATACATACCAAAGTGTGCACAAATTTCCAAGAAATTACAAGGCAATGATGATGATGATTGTCCCTGGACCACAGTCCACGAACAAGATCAGCAGTTGGGGGAGGGGTTGGGGTAAGGGTAGGGGAAGAAATAACAGTTATAAGCAGGCTACTAAATCATAGACCAACCTGCTACGTGTGTCTGGAAAAAAAACACACACAAATAAATAAAAAACTAGAAAAGAAAAACTGTCAAGGGGTCAGGAGAGTGGAAAGAGGAGTGAATAGAGGGGTGGGGTGAGAGACAGGCCACAGGACAGGCAAATTGATACCAAAAACAAACGAGAAGAGTGGATAAAACAAAGGCTTAATGGCCATAAAACAGAGGGAGACGAGGCCCGAGTGCTGCCTTACCTTGTACGAATATACCTTGATTTTAAAGAGAGCCCAGCGGAGTGGCTCTCCCACTCCTAAATTGTTCTATGCAGACTCCGTTTTCGGGTTCGGCTCCCCCGTCCTCGGCCCCTACCGTCTGCAGTGGCTTGCGGTGGTTTGCTCTTTTTGTGTTGTCACAGTGGGCACATATACTCGAGGCAGGGTAAAAACATCATTAACACATTTGATTTATTAACTGCCGAGTGTGGATACTTATTCCAAAGGAGGTTCGGAGCCGGGAACTGCGCTAGAGCAAATCCATAACCATAGAAAGCAGAACAGTAGAGTGGAGGAGTGGGGGAAGAACAAACAGTCAGAAGAGCAACAATAGCCAGGCCACACTTTATGGCTTAATAAGCTGCAAGCGAGAAGAAGGAGGAGGGCCAGCCCTTTTATGCTAAATGTTAAAGACCAACAAACACTCGACGATGGCCTTCCGTTGTTCTGTTCTGTTTCTGTTTCTGTACGGTTCTGCTTTATGACAAACTAATAAATGCATAAAGTTTTCAATTTTCAGCGGCTTCTGTTGGAGGTGCCAAGCGTGTGAGAGGCGTGTGAGAGGGAGCAGAGACACATATGCATATGCATGAGTTAGCAGAGACAGAGAGAGAGTTATAACTAGGCAGAAAATTGCAGTTACATTTGTCAGAGAGAGAGTGAGCGCGCGAGGGAGCGAGCTTTTGTGTGCGCACAGTGGAGGGACATAAAAATAGCAAAGCATAAATTCAATTGGGAATTTCTCAAGAAAGCACAAAACAAACACACATCTATTTTCAGACTTCAACAGTTTCGCGAAACGATGCGATACGAAGCGAAACTTTTTTCCCTCGCATAATTTATGCAGTTTTAATTCAGGGGGTGTTGCCTGTTTGATTGGCGGCAATTTCGGCCGGGAGCTCTCTTCCTTTTGCTTCGCTTGTTACGCAGTTGCCAAACGCAAAAGCAACAACAGAGAGCGAATGCTAGCTTAGAAGTTCGAAACTGGGGATACCCTCGATATTAGAGGATAGAATATGCCAGGCGAAAAATCAGAATACCCTCTCCTGTCCAAGGGTAGAGCACACCCAACGGCACCCAAATGTGAGGCAATTAAAAAAGTCAAGCCGCCGCAAGTACTCGGAGAATGATAAAAGAGAGTGAAGAGAGGAAAGCAAACACACAAAACAAAACAAAAAAAAAAGCAAAGCAGAGCAAACTTGCGATTAAATGAAAACAAATGAACTGTTTATTTAACGCGCCTCTGGCTGTGCGCACAGGAGGGAGACAGATGGACAAAGATTACTTGACCACACGCTGTGCAGGACAGGGACAGGGAGAGGAGAAGGCAGGGAGTGGGAGTGAGACACGCAGAGCGTTTAATTTAATTTCTTTGAAAGCTCAAGAACAAAATGCTTGGCATGCCAGCGGATAGGACAGAACAGGACAGTACAGGACACATGTGACAACAGTAGCAGCTAAATCACGTGAGGCAAAAGCAAACCAAACCAAAATAATGAAAGGAATAACCGTTAAAGTTCTGTCATCAAAACGCAACTGGAATTCCCCTAATGGCATTTGGGCAGGCGACGCACTTAATGAGAGCCCGACACCCGCTCACACCACCCACCAGCCCCTTTTTGGGTGCGGCCAGGCCAGGCTAATATTCAATAAAAAGTTATGCTCATGTGGCCATGTAAAAAGGCCACCGTTAATTAATTACGCCCCTGGGTTAAGCTCCAAAAGTAGCGTTAAATCTTTCAGTTTTCTCTTTAGCATAGCTAATGGGGGGGTGTGGAAAGTGGGGCTGGGGCACCACTTTTATGACTAAATTTCAATTTCAAAGCAAACAGCACCGAGACAAAGGCAAAAAGCCAAAACCAAAAGCATTAAACACAAAAACCGAAATAATGAAGCCCATTTAGTAGCGTCATTAAATGAGTTGAGCAAAAGACTAGAAGAGAAGAGCAGGCGGAAGAGCAAAGACAACTGTAATATGGAACGTTAATAACGCGTTACATTTGCAACTTCATCTCTCTCCCACCCTTTCTTTGCGCGGGTGTGTGTGTGTGTGTGTGAGACAAATCAACTTTGCTTACAAATTATGACTAAACTTATTCAAATGAGGCTGACTTACAGTTAGCCCAAAGAGAGGGAGAGCCGCCCAAGAGAGCGCGTAACTGCAGTCACTAGAACGAAGCGACAGCGCTGCCGCTGCCGCTGCCATTGCCACTGCCCAGGCCTCTGCCACAGTCGCTGCTTAATTAAAATGTGTAAAGTCAGCAAAAGGCAATGTCGAAGCCCAGTGGTAGAAAGAGAGAGAAAGAGAGCCCTGCGAAGGAACGGGACAGAGCGAGGGAGTTTAGCGGGGGAGACAGCGAGAGCGACAGAGGGAGACAGAGCCCGACCCCAGCGAATCCATCATTTCCGCTTCCATGCGTTTGCCCAGCAACCAAAAAAAAAAAAAGAAAAGAAAAAACACGAGAGAGAGAGAAAAAAACATAAAAATGACTGAGAAACAGCTGAAAAATGTGGCCCTTTGTTGTTGGTGTTGCTGCAACAGTGCCACAAGAAAGTCTGACCACAGAACTACACGGGCAGAAAAACTATGCAACATTCATTCCCATTCCATTCGAAATAATATTAACACATATTAAAATCAACTAACATCAACTTTTTTCAGTGCATAGAAATAGCAAATAAGAACAGCAAACTTTTCCATCCATCGCTCCATTAATTTTGATTAATTTCTCATAATCTTCATATTTTTGCAGAGGGTCGCGAGTGCGTGAACTGTGGCGCCACATCGACGCCGCTGTGGCGACGCGACGGAACGGGACACTATCTATGCAATGCCTGTGGCCTGTACTACAAGATGAACGGCCAGAATCGACCCCTGATCAAGCCAAAGCGAAGACTGGTAAGTCCCTATCGCTATCGCTATCCCTATCCGTATCCTATGCATAACTTTTGGTCCGTCTATAAGTATGCCAACCCGCGGGGCTCCGTCATCAAATTAACTAATAAATTCAGCAACTGCAGAGAGAGAGAAAGATTCCTGGGAAATCGCTGCACATGAGCATCCATCTTGGGGCACGTTTCTGTCGCCAAGGGTCATAAAAAGCAGCGTGAAAGTTCTCAAATGTCATAATACTCGTACGATTCCGGGAACCAGAGATCCGCTGAGAGACAGAGAGACTGAGAGACCCTCACAATTCCACTGATTGCATTTAGCTTGGGAAAAAAACGGTTTTGATTTGGAGGCTGACTTGATAACGATCGAGGTGCATCATCATTATCACTTAGCGCACTAAAAACATAATCAGACAGCAGCCAGCGGCCAGCAGAGTCGAGTATGTGTGTGGGGGTCTGGAGAGCGGCAGCAGCAGCAACAAACTATTGGAAATATACGAGCATATGGCTAACCCCATGTCTGTCGCAGGCGCCAGCCAACGAAAGACTTAGGCAACGAACTCCACGCGGAACAGAGACAGCGACAGCGGCAGAGACGGGTAATGCTCTTTCAGGTTCAGGTTCAGGCCAACCAACCACACAAAAAATTGGTCTATTAAAGATGCGTAAAAAGGCAGGCAACACAGGCTTAACAACCACAAACAACAACCTGAACAACCGCACGAACAACCAAACTGTTAAGCGCTGGCTTGGCGTTGATTTTTTATTGGCATTTAAATCGTATGCATTTTGATTGCATAACATTAACATAAATAAACCATTATGGCTCCCCGCTCTGCCTCTCTGCCTCTCTCTTTGGCAGCTCCTCTGTGACGTGGCTCGAGAGGGAATTCCCAAGAAATTCACAGCTGGAGAGCAGCTCCAGCTCCAACCTCTGGAGGTGGAGCCTGATCGAAAAGTGTTTGTTTGTCTGTTTGTTTTGTTTGTTTGTTGATTTTTTCGTTGACAAAATATGCAACAAATTAAAATTTATGTGGCACTCAGCTGACTTATGGCTCTGGCCAAGGGGGTCTCTCTGCCACACAGCTAACCCCTCATCCCTCACCCCTCACTACTCTTTGCTCTCTTCTTGGCTCACTTTTGTTGGCACAGGATGCGGCCCATCAACATCAAATGTCCTTTAGCTGCTTGAAATGCAATTCAATTGTTTAGCTGTGCTCCACTGTTGGCCCTTCTCCTCCTCCTCCTCAGCCTGCTCCTCAGCATCTGCTTCCCCCTGCCGCTGGAGCCTGGAGGCTGCTGACCATTGATTTTGTTGGCCAAAACTCTTTGGGTGGCAATTGTATTGATTCCGCCAGTCGCCGCGGCCGCAGCGATCAGCGAGAGGGTCAAGTTTTGTTTGAGTTTTGCATACAAAGTTGAGTGGATGCTGCGCTGCACCTGCCCCTCACTGCCGGAGGGGGGCTCCGGGGGCAGGCAGGAGGTGTACCCAAGGATAGTCCCAGGGTAGGGGATCTCATTGTCTGCTTTGGGGCCGCCTTTAATTAACTTTCCGAATTGTATGAAAACAGTCAACAAGTCGTTACTCTTTTGCCTGCAAAATTCTTTCGGCTTGCCTCTTTGGGGATCCAGTGTGGCGGTTGTTGCTGCTTTTGTTGCTGAAACAGAAACAGAACAATGCAAATTTTTAATTTATGTATTTTAGCCTGCAACTCCGTTTCAGTTTCAGTTCAGTTTCGGCTTCAGTCGGAGTTTTGAGCCAGAGTTTCTCGGCCCCGTTCGCTTACATATGTTTTCCAGTTGTTTCGCCGTTGTTCTGCTTTTGTGTTCAGGCCTGGCCCGGCCCGAACCGAACCGAAACCGAACTGGCTAAGCAGCCCGCTGGCAACGCAATTATTGCATTTAATTATAAGGCCCAAAAAAACGCTTTTATAAGCGTTAAAGTTAAAGTTTTGCTTTGTTCTCTGCTGCCCTCGGGCTCTTTGTGGGGTGGAGGGGGGATGCCTAGCCTTTGGTTCCAGCCTTGATGGGGATTTGTCACATTTGCCAGGGCGTATGCGGGTGACCTTAGGGACAGTGCAGAACGGCACTAACAGACTAAGAATTTTCGAATATTTTTCAGGCAATTATTTATTGATTATCGCATCGATTTGCCAACATTTGTCTTACAATCTCGAAACGCACTGTCCAGCTAAACGTTGTTTACTTTCAAGCTTTGGCTAATTGCCGATCCATGTCGAATCCGCCAGTCGACAAAGAACACAAACGTGGCTGGGGTCAATCCGGAGGCACTGGAGTCAGGCGAGGCAGCTGCTCATCTCGGAGATCGTGACTTATATAAGCAGCATGTGTGTGTGCTGTATCTGTGAGGGGAGCGGGGCTTGGCGCTTGCATTTTGCATAATATTTATGCCTCAGTTGCCGCCGCTGCCGCTGCCGTCGCACTTAATTTATGCGAATTTTCACACAGTAAATTGAACAAAACGACGGGTCGGCCACGTCAGGCAATACAACAAAAGAGGCAAAGGAAAAATGTACAATGTACATACACACTCGTACCTACAGAATGTGTATCTTTTTATTTGCATGCTTATTACATTGTCTTATGTCACTGGCAAATAAAAAACAAACTACAAAAGCCGCAGCTATCCATTTGGAAATGTAGTTAAACAATAAACCCATCAACACTTGACACAGTCGTTTATAAATGCAGAAGGAAGGAAAAAATCAAGCTCAAAGCTTAATTAATTATTAATCCGAAGGCGTATTTCAACGCCAACAACTCAACATCCATAAACAAATGCAAAATGATTAAATGCAGCCCAGCGGGAAACTCAAGCCGAGGCTTGGGATACCCTAGCGGATAAATCGGTCTAATATTTCTCGTAAATTGCCGCTAAGAGACATCAAATTGTATCACAAATATATGCCCAAGAGTATGTTGATCAGCGACCTCTCAGCGGGTTGTAAAAGGGCTTTAAGTCTTGCAGAAAGAAAGAAAGAAAGAAAGAGATCAAACTAGATCCAGTAAATGGCCAAATGGGTAGAGGGAGAAAACTAATTAACACATTTTCGGGGCCAGCTGTGGCATCGCATCCCATCCTTGTTGGCGTGGGAAAAATCTGTCTCCGACGCTCCCAAATTGAATGCAGACGATCCCAGACGATCCCGAGGACGATCGATAAACGAACGACAGCCAAATCAAAACTAAAGCAAAGCCAAAAAAAAGAAAGGGAAGGCAGAAGGAGAAGGCCTCGCAGTAAAAGTTCAATGCACGTGGCTGCTTCTTCATCAACTGCCCCAAAACGGGGCGTATACGCAATCGAGAGCATTAAGGCTTTTTTTCCTCTTTCTTTCTTTTTGGCTGTGTTGTTTTTATTGGGGCGCTAGGATCTTGTTAAGCGGGGGGCTAATGTTATTAAAATGCACTTGAAGAAACACAGAAGGCCCTGGGCCAGGGACCTGATCAGAGCAACTGGTGACTGGGGACTGGGGACTGCTGCAACAGTTTGTTGCTGCTGTGGCTGCTGTGGCAGCAGCCTCGCAGATCAATTAAAAATTAACGATATGAAGCGCAACGCAGCAAAAACGGGGCGTGCCCATAATAATAATGAAAGAGGCTCAAACGCAGGCTCAAGAACGCGGCCTCAAAGGCAGGTCCAGCCAAAGGGTTGTCCAGGCACTCCACTCCGCAGATGATTAAGGCCCAAAGAGCTAGGGACCTTTTCTTCTTATTTTATTTTATTTTATTTTCTTCTCTGTTTTTTGCTGGCTTGTTAAGTGGGAATTCAGGCTTTGCTTTCGCTTTTTGGCCAGCGCAGTCCACCTCCGCCTCTCTTTCTGTATGCCACCCCCTAGAGAAATTTATGGTGACTGTTTAATATGCAAATGCATAATTCTGCACAGGTTTCCCCCACCTGAGGGGCTGAGGGACAGGGCTGAGGGTTGCCAGTGCACTTTCTAACCCTTTTTCCATTTACAGACAGCGGACACGCAGTCCGCGGGGTCGGGGTAGGGGTCGGGGGCTGTGCGCGTGTCTAGGGAACATTCATTTTGGTGGCCAGTGGCCACTGGCCAGTGTTCAGGCTCCACCTTGCCTCGTGGCTGGTTCCATAATTTATTTAGACTGTGCCAGGGCCTGGGTCCTGCGGCCTGTTCCTGTTCCTGTCCCCCCATTCAATGGCCGGTGACAAATATTAATGACGATTCTCATGCCCTCCAATGGGCCGGACTAGTGGCACTAGTGGAGGGGGCAGCTGGGCGTAGTAGACAGTCTGTTGCAAGTCTAGTCTGTTTCGTTTGTCCCTGCACTCGACGAAATTGATGAGATTTACATTTTTATTGATGGAAGTGTGTGCTGGCTGCTACTGCCATTTCTTCACATTTTCTGTACTATTTAATTGACTATTTCCTTGCCAATTACTGTCCCCTTTCTCACTGTGTAGCTGGACCTGCAGGAGGCGCCTCCTGCGAATGCCAATGTGGGATTTTCGACATTTTCAGGCGACAAGCACGACTCAAAGAGCCTTCACCTTTTGCCTTTCCGCAGCCATTCGCCCCGCCTCACCCCCGCAAGCTCGTAAAATTCATTGAGCAGCATTAATGAGCGACATTAATGGCTTGTTTCTGTTTGCTGGCCATAAACCATTTTATTGATTTTCTACCTCCATTCCGGCGGGGCAGGTGTGATTTTTAGCAACAGTTTCGTGCCGCGTTTGCGGCTGCGACTGCGGCTGCGACTGCGACGACTGCGGCCCGAGCATGGAAATGAGCTAAGCTGATGTTTTAATTAGTCAAATTAGCCGGAGAGCAAGGAGAGGCCTGAGTAGCAACAACTTCACACAAATACCCTAACCCGAGACCCAAACTCCTGTTTGGATGTTCAAGGAGCAGCTGCAGAGCCAGAGAACGGGGGAAAAGGATATGGAAATGAAACGGGATGATACAAAAGTACCAAATAAAATGTTAGGAATACTGCTCAAAGATAAGACCATAAAGAGATGTGGATAAAGGGGCACTAAAAGGAAAGCATCATACATACTAGAGTCCTGCAGGAGTCCACAGTATTCGTGAAATCCCAGCTTCGGATCACAGATTCGGATCATCCCGAATCACTGAGTTCGTGTGACTTCGGCTATGCACCTTCGGCTCTTTTTGTGTGTTGCTTTCTCGTTCTTTCTACCAGAAAATCCAATGGAAAGTGAGCGCGGAAACAAAACCGAAATTTTCGGATCTGAGACACTAAAAATGGCATTGATGATTCGAAGTAATGATTCGAACTAATCAAACTAAGCGAATACCGAATCACACTGAACTGATTTGAAAAATACACAAATATGAGTAGAATTTTTGTGAAAGATAAAATAGGAAACCTAAATGAGAGACCTTAAATAAATGAATGATACGAAAAATACGAAAGAAATGTCAAAAATTCTCTAGAAATAAAAGGACAGAAAGTGGGAAGATCTAATCGGACAGAATGATACAAAAAAAAGTATATCGTACCACACAAAAAACTCAGGACGAAGACGAGAAAAGAAGGAAAGAAATGTAGTAGGATGAGGCCCACAAGGAAACATTTTCCTCTGGGCCAATAAAATTTGAATTTTTAAATTAAATTTCACAGTCAGACAAACACCCGCACACACACACACACACACACACACATAAAGCTATACACATTTCCCGTTGTAAATGTAACTGTTATGTGCCAGACACAGGCCTCCGTCCTCTCATCCACCCAACCTTTCAGCCCGCATCAGCCCCATTTTGTTGGGTCCTCCTGCCCTCTCTTTTGGCCCTCTCTTTCCCTTTGTACAGCATCAGATATAGAAATTTTCTGCCCGCTATCTTTTTGCCATCTTCCCATTTCTGGGGAGGGGAAGGGCAGGGAAGGGAAGCTCCAAAACAACCCCCAGAAAGGGGGCGGCCATGCGCTCTAAGCCCTGGCCGAGGGTTGCCACCAGCAGAAGCAGCAGAAGCGACTGCGAAAAATTTAATGAATGTTTTGTTAGATAACGAAAGAAGTAGAAAAGCGAAAGAAAAAAAAATGAGTTGATAAAATGTCCCCAACAGAGAGACAGAGAGAGGGACAGAGAGATAGAGAGAGCCAGAGATAGCCTCACTCTCTGCCCGCAAGTGAAAGATGTTACACTGAGATAAGGCTGTTACATCTACTCACTCACTCTCTCCCTCTCTCTCTCTCTCTCTGTCCATCTCGCTTTCTCGCTCCTGGCTTGCCATCTTGACTGTGTCCCGTTGCGTATCTGAGATGGCAAAGGGCATTGCCATTGCCCGTCTCAAAAGAGAGCGCACAAAAGCTGCGCAATAAATAGAAATGCAGAAGAAGAGCCATGGCAAAGGGGGAGGGGTGGAGTGGGGAGGAGGTGGAAATATATTTACTTTGTACATATTTACTCTGCCGCCACCCCCACACCCACACCCATTCGCTGCCCTTCTGCCCTGGAGCCTCTCCATGTTTTACTTACAATTAAATATTTAAATGTTTTTCTGTGCGAGTGTTCCTGAAAATGAAAACGAAATTTGCATAAAACAACAAAAGCCACAGAGAAATATGAGAAGCAAAGGCATTGGGGGAAAAAAACATCAGAAACTGAAACAGAGACGACCATTTTGTGGGAATGGTCAGAAAATATAAATCAAGTAAAGCGCAACAAAGGTGTCAGCCGAAAGGAGAGAGCAATGACGGGAGAGGCATATAATCCACAGTCCACAATCCACAGTCCACAATCCACAGTCCACAATCCATAAGCCATAAGCCATATGGTAGCTAGAGGGCAATTTCTTGCTTTTGATTCTTCTTTTCTGCCTTCCAAAGTGTTGCAAATCGGCATACCCTCCTCGTCAAGGGTATACAAGGGTATACAGTTGGAACACAGACATACAGTGAGAGCCAAAAGTCACAGCACTAACAATGCAAACGCATTTTGTCATGCATTGATAAATCACAATTTATGGGCACCCATCGCATCATGCAACAAAAGCAACAAAAGCAACAGCAAGCACACTCGCACTCACACTCGTGTAGGAGAGTGTAATATGTACACACACACACACACGCACACACAGTCACACACTTAACATTTGTGTGCCGTGCTTTTGTTTATTAATCGCAAGCGCCATCTTGTTTTGTGTGATTGTTGCTTTTGTTGTTTTGGCGCTTGCGCTTTTTGCATTTCAATTAAACCCCAAACGCCTGTCAATGTCTGACAGTTTGTCAATTTTCCCATCATCTCCCGCTCCCCACCTTTCTCTCCCTCTCTCTCTCCCCAACTCTCTGTCCCCCTCTCTTGCTTGGCTCGCATTGACATTGATTTATGTGATTTGCTTTTGTAATTCTCTTGTTGAGGTTATGTTGCCGTTGTGAGGTTATGTTTGCTGAAATTGAGGTTATGTTGGCTGCTCTTTAGGTTAGGGCGGACAAGCCTGATGGAATCGACACTGTTGGCCAACAGAAGTTGCACGCCCACCAGAAACCAGTTGGAATGGGAATGGAATGCGATCTGGCGATCCTGTTTGTCACCCTCTCTATATCTCTCCACTACTCTCTCGCTTTCTGTGGTGTTTTGTTGCATTGTCATGTTAACAACTTAATTTATATACGCTTAAGCATTTTGGCCATGTCCTCGCCAAAGTCTGGTCCAAAGTCTGGTCCCACATAATTACCACAAAACTTCCAGTTCGGATCTCTGTGGCTATACCTCTCTTTCCCGCCTTGTAGGCGTTGAAATTAATTTTGAATTTCTCACTTTTTCGCATTTGGCTGAAAATGTTACAAGCTCGTTAACACAGGACAGTGCCACCAAAAAAAAAAAGAAACAAACAGAAGAAAGAAAAATGCAGACACCCAAAGCAAACCAAAGCAAAGATAAAGATATAGATATAGAGGGGTAGGGTGCTGTGGGGTACGGTGGGGCCCTTGCCATATGACCTCTGATTTATGTTAATCGCCAAATCGAGAACAGGTGAGACACAGAGCTAAACAGATCGAGATCGAGATCGGCCCAGAGCAGAGGCTGTAGCTGGGGCTGAGGCTTGAACTGGGGCTTGGGCTGGAGCTGAGGCAGAGGCAACAATTAAAAATCAAAGTCAAACATGATCAACGCCAGTTTAAGGCCTCGTAGCCATGTGTTGTACCAGCAGCAGCCCGAACAAGACCCACAACTGGATGACTGCAAAGGGTATACACCCGTACGTACTCGTACCCCAGCCCGTAGAGGGGGGCGGCGGTGCGGGGCAGGCTATAACGAAGACCCAAACGCAGACAAAGTTTGTGGCACAGAGTGTGCTGCTGCTGCGGCTGCTGCTGCTGCTGCGGCTGCTGCTGCTGCTGCGGCTGCTGCTGCTGCTGCTGGGGCACTAGGGAGTGGGGCGAGTCTGTTGGGCTCTTCGTTCTGGGCTCTCCTCTCGTGGGTTCTTTGGTTCTCGGTTCTTGTAGCCAATTCGTGGAAATTTAAGCGTGGCACAGACATGATCCCTCCTTGTTGCTGTTGTTGCTGTTGTTGCTGCTGTTGTTTTTGGGCAGTTTTGTAAAAATTGTCATTTTAATGAATTGATGCTGCTGTTAACCCAAGTCGAAGGCCCCAGCTTTGGGCCCAGTCTGTCGTTGGAGCTGGAGTCGGAGCTGGAGCTGGAGTTGGAGTGGGGCTTTGGGTTCTGCTTTTGGTATGCCATTTAAAAAATGCTGTTGCCTGGCGTGTTGAGCAACTTTGTTTGGGGATCTGGTCAGAGGCAGAGTGGCTATATGGCTACATGGCTACATGGCTATATGGCTGTGGCTCTGGCTCTGGCTGTATGGGCACTGTGCGTTAGTTTTGGCGCTGTTCAATTAGCTGATCGAACTTTGGCATTAGCATAATCAATTTGGGGCGGGGAGGGGAAACAGCTCAACCAGAGGATATCCTTTACTAACCCTTTACTCGGTTTTCTTCTATTTTCCAGACCCTGCAGTCGCTGCAGAGTGCGGCCAAGCGGGCGGGCACATCCTGCGCCAATTGCAAGACCACAACCACAACCCTTTGGCGGCGCAACGCCAGCGGCGAGCCCGTCTGCAACGCCTGCGGATTGTACTACAAGCTGCACAATGTAAGTAAATCTTTAAAGATATCCCACACCATCCCATACCAACCCCCACCCCTGCTCCTAAAACAGAAGCTTCATCGATTTACGATTTAAGCGATTTCATGCCACATTTAACTCTCCGCCAACCCGCACCCCCACCCCATCATTCCACAAGTGTCGTCGGATGGGAACACAGATTAAATGTGACAAAAATGAAGTGTCCTCCCACCCACGGGGGGTGGCGTGGCCCTTCCGTTTAGCTTCTTCATTTGTTGCCCCAGCAGGTTGCACCCCGCGTGATGAATGGCTGATGATTATTTAAAGACGCCAGTTAGCCAGCCACCCTCTCAGCCAGCCAACGCTCAACCACTCAACGGGCAGGCACTCACCCCTGTTCCCCGTGCACCCCAGCGACGGCGGCGGCGACGGCGACGGCGATAAGCGTCTGCTCTGGTGTTGGGCTGTGCTGTGAAAATGCGATAAGCTTTTCCCAGATCTCGGTTATGGCCAACGCGTGGCAGGATGCAGGGACGGGACCATCTCCCCCTTTTGGCTGTAATTTATGTAATCGAGCACCAGCTAAACTGCATTGGATTGAATAATGTTATGATACCCCCACCCGTCCCCCGTCCCCCACCCCACTCCTGCACTCTTATTAAATATTCATTAGCCACGCTTTTCAGGGGATAAGCTCAAGTTTTCCTTCTTTTGGCCCTTTTTCTTTACGTTTTTTTTTCTAAAACTTTGGGACTCCCCGGGGCAAGTTTTTAATGAGTTTTGCGGCTGAACTTTTGGCACATTTACATGTCAGTGGCCCCTAAGTGATGGGCCACCTGTCCCTGTCCCTACTCCTGTCTGGCCCCACTGTCTCTCCGGCTGGGGGAAAACTAATTAAGTTGCGGCCTGCCACTTGCCACATGGCACATGGGGTGGGGGGGGGGAGGGGGGAAACTGCACTTCGATGGCTATCGGGAAAGGCGAAATATTTTTAATTGAGCCCGGCCATAAAAGGCAAATATCAAAGAGTGCTCCATTTTCGCTAATCTGATTTGAGACTGCGGGAAGAGAAAAAACACAAACTTTGCAACGTGCCACAAGCCACATGCGGCATAGTCGTGTGTATGCACTTTGGGTGGCTTTTCTTACAGCGAAATGTATTTTTGCGAGCGTTTTCCCGTCAATTGGACAGTGGCCCATCGCGATAAGATGCCAATCAGCGCACATTTTTGTAGCTATTTCCATCTCTGTCTCCCCCCAGGTCTCCCCGCACCTATTGCCGCCTCTTTCTGTCCCGCAGTTCATTTCAATTCAATTCGTTTGCTATTCGGCCCGGCCCGGCCCGTCTCTGGTCGCCTGTGTGGGCCTCGGCCTCTCTCCGAGCCCAAGTGATTGGCACATTTTATGGAAATGTTGCCGTACAGTGGGGACTGGCTAGAAGCAATCCCCTATGGGGAGTGCGAGTGCTCGCTCTTCTTCACTTGCTGAATCTTTCCGTCTGCTATCTGGCATCTGCTGGCAGTTCCCTGGAACTGTGAGCCTCATCATGTTAATTAACAGCAAATGAGACAATTGCCGAGCATCGCCTGATACTCGTAATCTTTATCTCTGCTTATCGCGAGGAGCAAGAGAGCGATGCGATGCGCTGCGATGCGCTGCCCGCTGTGCACCGGCTGGGAGAGTGTGGGTCCTGGACAATAACTCATCATAAAGGTGACCTAACGGTGCCCGGCGGCCGGACTGCACTGCAGCCAGGCGCCGTCTCGCTCTGACCCCCTCCAACGCACACTTCTCACACAATTTGCCGACAACAGGGCAGTGTCTCTGTCTCGCTACTTGTTTGCTTCGGGCTTGCATTCTGTGTGCAAGAGTGTGCAAGTCTGCGAGTGTGCAAGAGTGTGCGAGTGTGGATTGTGGACTGTGTGTGTGTGTGTGTGGATGGTGGATGTGATGTGGGTGGGCTGCTGTCACATTGCAAGTCAACTGCAGCGGCGCGTGTGTGCGCTCCACGCTCGATTTAGATTTTATGCATAAAAAAGTTAATCTGCAGATGCTGCTCCTCGGGCGGGAGTGCATTTTCCTACGAATTCCCTAATGATCAGGGCCTGTGTGCATTAACAACTTTATGCTTTGTTGCTGCATATCAATTAAAGCTTAAGCGCAGCTGCCGACTTGCTAATTGCCGCAATTTGCGCTAAACGCTAGAGAGACTATCAATTACGTGGGCTGTGCCGCCGCTGCCGATCTCGCTAAGTGATCTTGATACAGTTTTTGTTCACCGTTCCCTCCCCTTTCCTCATCCCCATCCCCATCCCCATCCTCATCCGACTCTGTAAGTGATACGTTTGTTGCGACGGTACAATAATCATGATCAACCCTCCGAAATGCACTCAAATCTCAGCTCGGCTCTTCAGAACTCCTCTCTTTCTATGTCCCGGCAATTTAACAATTTCTCTGTGTTTGCTTTTGCAAGGGCAAAAAAAAAGGCACAAACAATGTCGTATAATTCACGCCCAGGTAAGGGAGAGCCCAGAGCCCTATTCCGGCTCTCTTTGTCGCTCGCTCTTTGTAATGTAACATTTCTTTCTTGCCTTTTGTCATTGCTGCTGCTGCTGCTGCTGCGGCGGCGCAGCTCCTCCTTCTGCTCTACCCTTGCAGGGCATATTAGAACTCTTGAACAGCCTATGGATTTTGGTGTCCCACGGGGGGAGTAGTTTATAGCCAATGAACAATGAATCTGCAAGGGTATCTGAAGCTTCGGCTCCTGCCCGAGCGGCTCCTGCTGCCTCTTCCGCTGGTGTTGTTGCTGGGAATAGGGTAACTCAATATTGTAATTGTAGCGCAATGAAGCGCATGCTGCCGGTTAGATGTTCGCAAGTGATAAGGCATTGCATATGAAGAGAGCCCAGCAGCAGCAGCAGCAGCAGCAGAAGCAGCAGCAACAATGGCAGCATTGGCCAAGGGAAGACTACGACAACAGCAGCAGGGCGCTGTAGCGAAAGAGAGCAGAGCACCCAGAGGGAGAGGGAGAGGGCACAAAAAAGTTGCCCGGGTGCCGTTGGCAGCGCTATCAGCGCCAACTAATCGCATTCGCAAATGTCGCTTATCTGATCGTGTAGAAATGCTTGTAATACTTCATTTTCACTTCCCGGTTGCACTCACACAAGTACACAGAGCCACAGACACGGGCACACACACACACATAGCACCCCCGACTCCTGGCACATAGTTGCAACTTGCAACTGCAACAGACAGCGTGTGCAGCTAGCGGCATTTCCGGTCCATGAATTTGCATAAATTTGACCCATTTTAGTGGTCAGACGCCGAGTTTTTTCCTTTATTGATTTTCCCGCACAAAAGTTTTCACCTCTATTTTTTCCCCTACTTTTTACAGGTCAATCGTCCGCTCACCATGAAGAAGGAGGGCATACAGACGCGTAACCGCAAGCTGAGCTCCAAGTCCAAGAAGAAGAAGGGCCTGGGCGGCGGCTGTCTGCCGATGGGCGGCCATCTGGGCATGGGCGATTTCAAGCCACTGGACCCCTCGAAGGGCTTCGGCGGCGGCTTCTCTGCCTCCATGGGTAAGCATCATCTCTCCAGCTAAAGCTGCAGCTGCAGCTGCAACTGAAGCGCCAATTAAACGGTTGTCACTCATACTAACGCCTGCTCTCTCCTTATTTGTTTCTCTCTCTTTCTCTCTCTCTCTGTGTAGCGCAACATGGACACCTTTCGAGTGGATTGCATCCGGCGCATGCGCATATGCATGGCAGCTGGTATACCGGCGGCATGGGCGCCTTGGGGGCTTCTAGTGGGCTGCAGGGAGGCTTCTCCACCGCCGGTTCTCTGGGCGGCGGTGTTGTGCCGCACTCGCAGCCCTATCACTTGGGACTCAGCTCAATGGTGAGTACTCCTACTTAGGAGCAGCTTAAAACACTCAAGGCTGCGACAAAGCTCTGTCGTGCGGGTGGACTCCATTGAGAGCTTTCTTACTAATGTTTCACTATCTCTCTGCTCTCTCTCTTCCGCTCTTGTAGGGCACCTGGCGCACGGACTATACGTGATGGAGTGGTAATAACTTGAACAACAATCTGTTCAGTTAATGCCACAAATGAGACGCAAACCAGATGCAACAAACAACCACAACAAACACAATGCCAAACTGAGGACTCCTTGACAGCCAGCCTTGGACAGCCCGTCCGCACTTAGCACTTGAGATCCACACTCCCACACACATGTGTGTGTGTGTGGATGGTATGTGCGGGTGTGCCAGTGATGCCCAGGCGCTGGTTTTTTCCTAATTGTAAACATTGCGTGCAATTTTTAATTATTTAAGCTTCGTTTTGTTGCTGTCGAGCCGGACCGGACTCCGAGCCGAGCAAAGCCGGCAACAATAACAGCAACAACAACAACAAAAAAAGCACCCATTAAAATTAATTAAAGGGCTGCACATTTATTTGTATTTTATTTTCGCCTTTATGGCTTCTCTGTTTCATATTTCGCTTAATTAATTTAATTTCTCTCAGCGTATTCAATTGTGCTTTATGAACTGCCATAAAAAACAAAACGAAACAGAAACAGAAACTAGAGCGTGAGCGTGAGCGTGAGGGAGAGAGGAAGTTGCATAAATATTTATTGTGTATATATATATAGAAACGAGAAAAATCAAGCACATAGAGAACTAAAAGTAATTGCTAAAGAAAAGCAGACAAACACCGTTACAACGCACGTCCAAAAGAAGAGAAAAAAGAGTTTTGTATAAGAGAGTTGAAAACAAAACGAAAGACGATTGTCCTAATTCGCGGAATGCAATTGAAAATTGCACGAAATACTTTATAGCGTATGCCTACTGTAAACTAGTTAAATTCTTAGACTCTAAACAAAACAGACGTGATAAACAAAAAATTAAAATCTATATATACATAAATATAAATATTCACTAGGGAGCGCCCTTAGCCATTGTAAAATAAATTTAACATAAAACTACATCAGAAATCCGAAAAATATATAAATATTTCAAAGAGCCAGGGCCGGGGCCGCACCTAACTTTTAACTAACAAAAAACACACACAAACACACACTTAAATGTTCAATGTTTAAACCTAAGTCTTAAAAATATATACACAAAACACACACATTAATGCATAGAAATAAACATAAAGTACTAAATTTAATTAAATTAAATTAAATTAAATGTTAATGGCAATTTGTAAAATACATTTGTTAGCAATTTTTGTATAATTTTAGCAAAAGCCAGAAAAAGCGAAAACCTAAAAAAAAGAGAGCAAATCCTAACCATGTATACCCCTAAGTTCTGTGTATAAAGCCGGTTTAGTCGTAACCCTAATTTATGTCCCCACTACGATATACATAACTATATGGTATATATAGTATTTAGAGCTATAAATATGTATTATAAGCGATAAATGTATTGTAATTTGGCCATATTGATAGTTGAATATACACAAAAACCAAGCAAGATAATGTTTATTTAAAATCGAAAAATCGAAAAAGCAAAAAACAAAAACAAAAATCAAATGGAAAATTGTACTAAACTTAATGGCAATCACCAGAAAAATCCAACAACAACAAAACAAAACAAAAAAAATCATAAAAA
This sequence comes from Drosophila helvetica, assembly GCA_963969585.1. Classification (NCBI taxonomy): domain Eukaryota; kingdom Metazoa; phylum Arthropoda; class Insecta; order Diptera; family Drosophilidae; genus Drosophila; species Drosophila helvetica. Next base: position 44,991,523 of record OZ018403.1, read on the forward strand.
TAAATAAAAGTAATTTATGAAGAAACAAATATACATAAAATACGAAAAATACAAAGCAAACGATTCTAATTGAGAACGGTAACTGAAGATGATTAATTGCCGCCGGATGAGTGGACACAAAAGTGAAACTCAAAGAGTCGAAAATCGAAATTGGTTTGGTTTGGTTTGGTTTGGTAATAAATCCCCCCGAGCCTGAGCCTGAGCTGGCCCCAGAATGATGTCTTCATAATGGCCATTTATGCTCATGAATCGGTCTTTAAATTTCGATGCGTCTTTCGGTACACCAGAAACGTGCTTCAATTGGGGTTCTCCTGGTGCTGCTTGGGGTTCGGTTTGGTTCTGTGTTCTGTTGGTCATTTGTTATGCAGCATTTGTTGCCTGGCCATTGAACGCTTGAATTATGAGTTGTTTGGAGGCGTGAAATGGCATGTTCTGCCACAAGAACAGCGCCGCAGAGCACCAGCACCAGAGAGAGCCACTCAGCAGAGGCCAAGTTTGTTGCCTAAGTCTTTTGTACCTCAATCTGAATGCCCAGGCCAGAATCAGGCTACGAGAACTCAACTCCAGCTATGGGAACTCCACTCGGATCTGGTAATGGTGCCATCAACATGGCAAACGCGTGTCTGCCACCCATTACAGCCCCTAACCAGCCGCGCAATGTGCAATGATGACCCCATTAGGCTTTTGTCGCCCCGGCATCCGTTTCCGCTGCACCTTGCCAAAGGTCTTTTCTTTTTTTTGTTGTTGTTTGCGATTATCAATTTTCCAATTGCAAACAATCATATGAATACGCAGCTATCGGCCGGGTATATCTCATATATCTCATGGCAATGCAGTAATTGGGACAACAATTAAGTGCACGGCACGCTGCGAGGCAGAAAGGCAGCCAAGCAGGTCCGTATTGTTCAGTTATTGAGGCATATATCTCTGGGTGGACAGTGCAGGGCGTTAATGAAAGTTTTGCGAAAAAATATGATCAGAGGAAGCGAAATTATGAAGAGATCACTGAAACAAATGGAATGTTTGATGATCGAAATATAAATGAATTTAATCTTAATTTACGGTAAGTATTTTAGCCATTTGCTCGCTTCCATCCAGAAATAATGGATGAAATTATACAGTTCAATCAATTTCACGATTGATAAAGTTTGAGAAGTCAAGTAATTTCATTTGGTCACTACAAATATATGAAATATAATCTTATAGGATGACTAAACGAAATTATCGATTAGATAATGGTTTATTAACATATTTTATAAAGGCGAACTTCTCTCTTACGATTTTCCGTGCAACGAGGTTTTCTATATAGTGAATTTATTTCCAGAATACTGCAATTATTGTTCTATTCTATTATTTAATTTTACAAATTCTATATCACGAATTTCCTTTGAGTTTCTCTAAATGAAAGTTCGACTGTAGTTCGAGCTGTAATACCCAGACTATACTTAATAATTCCTACAATCCAATCTGTGGAAGCGTTACATTCCTTCCGCTTGGTAGTTGGGGCATCCTCATTTCGAAATTGGAATTAAAAATCAATCCCCCAAAAGCCCTACAATACTGAAACGCTGTGTCTACATACAGTTGTACTTTGCGTTTACGTATCTGTTTCGTCAGCATCACATGACCACGTCGTGCTAGGTACAGCCCTCGGATCGGCCATTACGGCCCGACAAAGCTGCTGCCCAAAAACAAACAAACAAAAAAGGTTCGTATAATTGCTATATAATTACTATATAATTGAAACAAAATAAGTCATTCGAGTCAGAGCCTTGGCAATTACCCCCGCACGCAAAAACCCAACAGACAGACAGAGAGACAGAGAGACATATGTCACGGGCCAATTGTAACAGTTATATACAGGAGATACTAACTGTAATAGTAACTCCCACCCAGTCCATCATTTGGCCAAGTGCGGTGATCAATGCATAGGCAATGACCAGCCATATAAATCAGTTAATCAGCATCGCAGATAAGCCCGGAACTATGTCCAGCCAATGGGAAACCATTCTCACAGATAGAGAGACAGAGAGGAAGGGGCACACACATGGGATGATAATGGGGCACGCCATCTGAAACCAGTTGGAGAACATGCCACCAACGACATAAATAAACCACACAAAATATGAGCATAAATCAATGGGTCCGATTCGGTTCGGTTCGGTGCGGCGCGGTGTTGGGATCGGGGTGGATAGATGAGTATTAGGGAAAACTCTTGTCTCTGATGGTCCCATCGAATGGTTTTTCGAGGCCCCATGCATTAACTAATTAGTAGGGCTTCCCCAGCCACAAGAACAACAAAACTGACAGCAATGGAAAAATTATGCATCCCTAACTTTATTTAGTTTGTCTAAATAAAGATTTAACCGAGTTAAATGAGTTTAACAGCTTCAGAGACGATTTGAAGAATTCCATGTTGCCGTAACATATTTCCTTCACATTGATTTATTTAAGTTAAAAGTTGTTCCTATTTTAAAGGAATAAAATGATGAATCCTGTTCGAATCTTAGCGTTGTCGAAAATAACAAAATTCAGTCTTCAATTTCTGTATTAGAGCGATGGGAAATTATATTTAAAATACTGAGTTTTTAAGGAAAACCTCTATATATGAATTATCTCAAATCAGGAAGAACTAGAAATTTCTGTACAAATTCAGAAGCAATCTGCAAAGTTCCCCTCCATTTCCCGAATAATTGATAGAGAACTCATCCAAAATGTCCTCAAATTGTCTCTGCTCCAAGAATTTCTCAAACATAGAACGATAAACAAATAACTTAGAATTAATTGAATTGAGTCAATCTATGACTGAAATTTCTATGGGGTCTAGGAGCCTGAGCCGACTCCTCTCAGCCTGGTCAAGGACCAAGACAGCAGCAAATATTTGGTCATGCATTAACTAATTAGTGGCAGCAGCGATAGGGAGCCGGATTGGGGGCAGAGGTTGGGGATGGACAGAGTGGAGGAGTCCCCATTCCTCGCTTTGACCATGTCCATTTCCTTATTGTATCCTGGCCCTGCTCGCTCGCTCTCTCTCTCTCTCTCTCGCCCTTTCTCCGCTTTTGTATCCGTTGTTGTGTTTCTGTTTCTGTTTCAGTTCGTGCGTTTTGGTCTGCGTGTTTATCTGATTGGGAAATGTGCACCCAACAATGGCGACACACACACAAACACACACAGATACGCACGCACACACAGGGACACTTCTTTAGATGATTAGCAGCGATAGTCCCTGGCAATAGCTTTTAGCATTGGGAGAGTGCGAGTCCGAGTGCTAGTGCGAGTGCGATTCGAGTCGATTTAAATGAATTTTAATAGGAACAGGAGCGAGGGCGAGGGCGGGTCCTGAGAGCCTCGATTGCAATTCAATTTAGATGGAAACAAACATTATAATCTGTGGGCCAATTTCCATTAGCCGTATTTATCATTGGTCGACCGAGAGCTCATCAATGCCCGGCCAACTGGCAAATGTAATTGCTTCTCCATTCAATATTTTCAACAATAGCCTGCCGCAATTTCAATTAAATTTCAGTTATCACACAGCTATGGGGGGGGCAGCAGCAGCAGCAGCGCTGGACTGAACTGAACTGGGCTGGAGCTTAGCCCAACGATGGTTCGACTCTGATAGCAGCTACAACTCATTGCTCTAATTAGAATTATTCTAATGAAATTAAATTGCACAAATTGCATTTGCACTTGCACAAACAGGGTGGGGGGGAAGGCTGTAAATTAATTATTGAAATTGCCAGATCTCCATATGCTCCATTTGCCACAGCAACTTTGTCATAATTTGCTCTCCCCTCTCCTCACACACACACACACACACACGCGCGCACACAATCAACTGATTAACCAAATGAGCTCCAGCTCCTGCTGCTGCTGCTGCCAAACAATCTCATTCCATTACAGTTCTCAGCTAATTTGATTAAATTAGGCATGCATCGGCCACTGGCCATGCGCCTGTAACTGCATCTGCATCTGGCTCTGGCTCTGGCTCTGGCTCTGGCCAATGCAATGTCATCACATGTCCAACTCCCAGCTCCAAACATGGCCCTGCCCGGGTCCGGTCCTGGGCCTGGGCCTGGTCATATCAAATGCTTAATGGCAACGGCCCATGTCAATTCGTGGCATATTAAATAGGAAAATTGGCATTGGCAATTGCAACAGATATTAGTTACCTCTCGTTGGCCTGGCCAAATCATGCCACAGGGAGCTGGAGAGCTGGCCAAGAGGGAGTGTGTAGGTAGGCCTACGACCATAACAGTGCGGGCATAACAGTGGGGCGTAGATGGTAAACATTTCAAATATTTCTTGGTTTCTTTTTCAAATGAATTTGATGTATTTTTAACAGATTTAGGCCCAAATTGTAACCCTTTCTTGCATATTCCTAAATGTATTTTTATTTTGAAAATACTACAGTTTAGATTGAGAAGCTTGTGGCCCACTGTGGCCAGACGGCGCTATCTGGGAGTGCGATCAATTTGTCGCTTGATTGTGTGCGTTTTTGCATGGCACATGCAATGAGCCTGCCTTTTAAGCCCCACTCCGGCCTCGGACCTGAAGCCGGACCTGAAGTTCGGTCCTGAAGATGCAGATGACTGGGGAGATGGCTGTGGCTCTGGCTCTGGCTCTGGCTCTTGCTCTGACTGTGGCTGTGGCTGTGGAGAGGTTAACTGGCCTTTGGGTTAGTTGTTGACAACCAGGCACTGGCCATATTTGTGTATTATTGTTAAAAGGAAGAAAAAAAGAAACTGAAAAGACACAAACAAGAGGCGTACGGAGGCGAGTCAGGAGAAGTGCCTGGCAAATATGACAAAGGCACATAAATTCGGTAGCCCCCGAGTGGTACGGTACGGATTCTATAAACAAGCACATGCAACATGCAGCAGGCAGCAGGCAGCCGCACAAAATGTTGCCTGTCTGTCTGGCCCAGCTCATGCTGCAAGATTCTGTGTCGTCATCTCTTTGGCCAGAAAGTGTCAAATTTCACGCAACATGAAGCGCTAAATGTTGCCAGCAACTGTGCTGGAGGCCCAAGCCCTACCCGGCTGCAGCTCGTGCACTGAGAAAAATCAGTTCTTAAGCCTGGAATCAATGTCGTTTTAATCGCATTGCCTGATCTATTCCTCAAGATTCGGTAACGAGTTTCGCCCAGTGTACCTCTGGCTCCACACAGTTGCATGTTTATTGTAAATATTATGAAATGTTGAGAGACCTGCGATTGCTGTTCGGATCCGATCGGTTCTGTTCTGTTCTGTTCTGTTTGGTGGGGCTTCTGCTTGGACTGCGAGAATTTATTGATGCTGCCCGATAAATGCGCCCTGAGCATGGGTTCGGTTCTCGAGGGAGCACACGGCATAGCACAGCACAGCACAGCACAGAGAGAGGGCCAGAGAGGCATACATTTCAGTTTCCCAGAATTGTGCCAAAACGAATTATTGTTCCCAACATCATTTCTTGTGTAATTACCAGAGGCAAGGTGATAAGCAGGCAACACTTTCCGATCCCTGTCTGCATCGGTGCTGCTGCTGCGGCTGCTGCTGCTGCCGGGGCTAATTGAACATTCAATTGCAGGCCAAATCCGCATTCCAGCAGCGAAACTCTACTTTCGTCATCATCGTCATCATCATTAGCTGGGGTATTGGACAGTAGACAGTGGACAGTGGACGGGGGACCGTGGACAGGGGACAACAACATCATCGATGGCATTTGACAGGCGATAAGTGGTTCGATCTGGTCACGGCGTTGCAGTCCAGGCCCCAAGCCCATGAGGCATGTGAAACAATGGCAGTGCATAGTTTTATACGATATAGTTTTTTTTTTTGGTTTTGGACCGTGGACAACATTAACCTGTTAACCCAAACTGACGGCGACGGCGACTGTTAAGTCCCCAAGCTCGGCTCTCCACCGGCACGGTCCGGTGTCGCCTACTTTTGGGACCTTGCCTGGAAACGCTCAGGCTTTCTGGGTCTGACTCTGACTCTGCCTCTGCCTCTGCTCGATGCAGTGCATGAATAATGCGCGCCCACAGCTCAATAAATTTTCACTCTTTTCGCCACAGCCGGAGCCGGAGCTGAGGTTGGGGCTGGGGCCGTCCCTGCTTGGCCAGAAACAAAAAAAATTCACACATCTTGTGCCTCCTCCTCTCTATCTCTCTGTGTGGGGACTCGACTGGCCAGGACTGGGACTGGGACTGGCACTCGACGCCACAGCAGGGAGGAGGCGACCGAGCACCTCCATGCCCAGCTGGTATGATTCATTTGCTGGCCATGGTAAAAATGCACAAAACTAAAGGAACTCGGCAGAAATTGTTGCCAAAACCATTTAAAGGAATTCTCTGGAGTTAGAAGTGCCAGAGACACGATCAGGGACCACGGGACCAGGTTACCAGGGGACCAGGGGCTTAGGACATGGTCATGGCCAAAAAGAAAAGAAAGGAAACAAACCCAGACAGTCACAGACATTGGGTGCATTAAGAGACCTTAGCAGACTGCTTGGGGTCTGCAACCACCTACCGCTGCCGCCCTCCCCCCCGTTGCAACTCCTTCTGATCGCCCCCCCATCCCACCAACCACCTCTGGCAGCCAGCTCCTTCTGCTGCAGTTGCAGTTGCATCTCGCGATTCCATTTCCTCTTCGCATGATTTCGCGCTGCGGTGCGCTCTCGGTGTGCGCGCCCACAATTGTCGAGAGATTAGAGATGCTGTAATTCCATGGCCTGCGATGCCGATTGGCCTGGGTGAGTCGAGGTTTAAGCCAACTGCCCCAACAAGCGGGAAAACAACAACAACAGGAACGACAACAGCAACGGCAGCCACCACGACGACGACGACGACGACGACTACGACGGCGATGATGATGATGATGCGGTTGATTTCGGCTTATCACGTTCACGGGAGACTGCCAGACGCTCAAAATGTTTACACGGGACTGGAAGATTGTGATATTTTTGTCTATAAGGGGATTTCCCTGGAGAGAAATCACAGAATATACGAGCATATACTAGCGAAAAATTAACGAAAGTCAAATGAAATCAATAGATATTAAATCTACATTTTTATCCTCAAATAAAAATCTGTAGATAAGTAGATATATTTTTTTTAACCGATTCCATTCAATAACCGAACGAAGTTGGTTGATTTACATAATCTCGTATTTTACCTACTGAAAGCCTGATGTTCCACACTTCACAAAATAATCATACTAAGCGTTTCAACGTTGAAATTCAATCCTCTGCCAAAGACAATATAAATAGTAAGCTCGATTTTTTCCGCCTGGAATTTATATAAATGAGATTTAACTGTATGTGCACACATTTTAAGTCACATACTCTGGCTATCATTTAAAAAAAACCGCATGCAATTTGGTGCACGCGTGGCGGAGATACACACACATTTTTTTCTACAAATTTATAGTATATATGTAATTTATGTAGACATTTTGTATATGCTAGTTTTGTTGAATATAATAAATATAAACGAATATAATGAACGAATGCCAAACATAAAAAATGTATGTCATACATGACTTCACATTAGATTAATTCTTTCTATGGTATTCGTGCGTCGAGTCAATAAGCAACACTCAGTAAATACATTCGTGGCTCAAGAAATCTCAGAAGTCTCGTCTCGAAAATTCTGCAGTGACAAAAGCTAAGCCAAAAGAGCTGCCGTCACTTCGCCGCCGCGATCGAAAGAGAGGAGAAAACAAACAATATTTAAGCTTTGTAGTAAGTTATAATCTCCTCTAATCGAGGAACGTTTTCTTCTGAAGGAATTGGGAACTAGTTGGTACATTTATTTCCCTAGACGCACTAGCAATCCACACAAAACATTGCACAAGCACCTATGGACTCCCAACACTGATACATCTGTACACATACACATGTAAAGCGAATTAAAAGTAACTAAAATGAGCTGCCGCAAGTGAGGAGGAACATCCAACACATTTACATTTTGTAATCAATTGCCAGTAAAACCATAATCTCTGCAAATCGACGCACATTTTCTCCTGAGGAAATTGGAAGCTGGCTGCGCGGCTGGCAAACATCGATATACATCATTCAATCACTCCGTTTTCTTTGCTGTTGTGTGTTTCTACCTCAAAATGCTTCAAAATTTGCCCTTGGAGATCATTGACAAAGTGTTTGTATACAAAGTTAGCAAACAGCTTGGATTCGCATTTGCCTACCACGCTAAAGGAAAATACCGTAGACTTCGCGTCTGGGAAGAATCCTTTTTTTTTTTTTTTATTTGTATACGGACGCTGTGCTAAGGTTATGGATCAACTTGGAGAACTAATCGAAAAGTACTGTATTTACCTCACGTATGCCGATTTGAAGATAACAAATGAAAATTTCAACGCTTTCAAACGTGTTTTAAACATGACACACATAAAAACTCTTAGCTTAGATAGTTACGATTATCGCGTAACGGATCTGCTCCAGTACGTAAATCCATACTGTAAAGATTTGAGATTAGAAGACATTTCGATGACCCAGGGTAAGAATTTGAAACTACTTAATACGAATAATATTTCCTTAAGTAAAGCTTTAAATTTGTTTCAGAGCAACAAATACGGAACCTGATTCACTTGGAAAAATTGGATGTGAAATCGGACGATATACGAAATATTTTCGAAATATGCTCCCATCTTCGGAAACTTCGCGACTTAACTATCAACCGTTTTGCATATCCAAAAGATCTCAAATTGGATTATGTGTATCCTGAATTGGAAAGGCTGTCAATTGATTCTTTTTATATACACCCAGACTTGCCAATATGTCCGAAACTCAAAAAGTTGATATTGTTTTATATTGTATGTTACGCGGAAAAACTTGGTGAAAATATTTCAAAGTACGGAAACACACTGGAGACTCTATATTTGTGTCCTAAATAATAGCTCTCAGAAAATGTAAGCGCGTGCAGTTTCTTTGCACCAAAAGTCAAGTAATACGTTCTTTATTCTATGATTTTCGGGAGTGGTTGGAATGGTTTCAACAAAGAGAAACGTCTTGAAATTTCAGGGGTACTAGAAAAAAGCGTTGAACTTAAGCAGGAATTGGTTAGTGTTTGCTCTCGATGGAAATGTTATCGTATTGAAACATTTTTTTATTGCAGATGGAAAAATTGCCAAATTCCGAAGTGTGGAATTTAATTTAATTTTGCCTACTAAAGTATATATTTAAGAAATATGTGCAAAATATATTTATTTAATGTCAGGGACCGCTTACAAAGTCGAGTCCAACTAAATCTTAATAGTACGAGCTACCAGGGCCATAGACTATTTACTACTAATATTAATGTATTAATTGGAGTTTTTAGTTGATTGTTTTGGTTTTGGTTTTAGAAATGTACTTACTATACATATGTTTTATGCCTTCTAAAATGTTATCTTTAAATGTCTTTAACACCACATAAAAAAGCTTAATTAGTTGTTAAAAAATATGCAAATTTCTCATGACATCTTGATCAAGAAATACTATAAATAATATACAGTATTTATTGCATACTATATTTGATAGTTTTCATAACCTAGTAGCACGTATAATCAAGTAAATCTAATCAGACTTCAGATTTATATTTAGCCAGACGTCTCACATCGGCCTCCGTGGCGCAATTGGTTAGCGCGTTCGGCTGTTAACCGAAAGGTTGGTGGTTCGAGTCCACCCGGGGGCGGCTCAATTTTTTTTCTCTTTTTCTTTTTATCAAAAAATATATATTATTTCTTTGTGAAAAGTTTTCCCCGTGTAAACCAGAAAATTACTACGGCTGCTCCATGGCGACCATCTCTGGCTGTGTGGTGTCTCTGTGTCTGGGCCTGCATCTGCGTCTGCGTCTAACAATGGCCACCATTGGCGTAGCAGCCAGCAGGCAGCAGCCGAGGCTGAGCTGAGCTGAGCAGAGCCGAGACTGAGGCTTAGTTACTTAGTTAGTGCTCCAGCTGGGGGATCTGCCCGCCGCCTTCTCCTCTCTGTCTTCATCTCTGCCCATCCCCTATCCCCCTGGTGCATTGCATAAGAGAAATATTTGTGCAATTTGATTTCGCAGAATTGCGAATTCGTTGGAATGAATTCCCGGACCCAGCCTACTCCCCATCTCCCATCGCCCATCTCCCAGCCAGCCATTGCCAGGCAGGCAGGCGGCTTATGCGCATTATGATTATGATGATACCTTTGCCGCTCTTTCTTTGTCTGTTTGTTTGTTTGTTGCAAGTTGTTGTTGCAAGTTGCACTGCTGTGTTGTGTTGTGTTGTTTTCGCCTTGTTTGCTGGTTTGTTAGTCGCTCGCTGGCTCACTCGCTGCGATTATGGTTGAAATTCTATGCAGTTTCGCAGTCCGCGGGCCCCACCAGTCATGATCTGGGGGAAATTCTCTGGAAAAGCATTTTCTTTCTGCCCCAGCCACACGGCAGACGGGCAGAGAGAGGCACAAAGACAGAGATCAACATGGCCAGATAGTGTTTGCAATCATTACAAACGACCACGACCACGAATGAGGATCAGTTTTGATTGGTTGCGGCCGTTTTTGGGCAATTTGTAAATGTATCTGCAGTCGAGCAGTGCCCCCACCAAGAGCCATGTCCCCTCTCCGCTTTAGGTCAGCTCGAAATGGTTTTTTAATTAATAAAAACTGTTTGTAGAACAGACACAGAAAACAGCAGTTCGGAAACATTTAAAATGACATTATTACAAATAAATTTGAATTAAAAGTACGGCAAAAGAAAAGGTGGAAAAGAGAGGGGAAGGAAAGGTAGAGAAGGGGGACACCCTCCTACATTTTTTGTTATACAAAAAATGAATGCATTTTCATGTAATTTGAATGCAAGTGTAGGACACTCAAGGTCTTTACCCCTCTACAGCCCACTCTTTCGCTCTCTCTAGCCTCCTCCTCCTCCACCCCACATCTCACTTGAGGCGACAATTTTTTGTGTGCTGTGTTGCAACACGCCCCTGTGCCACACGAAATGAAATGAAATGGAAAACGTGGAGAACACAAAACGAGAACTGACCAAAGCTGTCCGCAGCCCCGGGCCAGGGACTGCGACTGCAACTGCAACTGCGACAGGCCCTGGACCTGAGCCCGAGGACCGTGGACCCTGGACAAGCTGCTAGGAAAATGAGACGCTTATCTGAATCTTCATAGTTGGCTAAGCGCGGTGCGGCCTCTACTGCCTCCCCGCTGACCCCGCTGTCCCCTCTGCTCGCTAGAGGTTCCCTTTCGTTCGGTTTTAATTGCAGCCGAAACGTGAGCGAAATGTAACCAAAAATGCAATTGTGGCTGGAACCGGGACAGGGACAGGGACAGAGCCAGGGACAGGGAACGTTCCCTCTCTATTCTCCTTTTTTCTGTACTTTTTTGGTCATTCCTTTGGCTAGTTAATCGCGCGCATTCGTGCAGCATTCCTTCGGTTGCAAACCTTCCCCCACATAGGACATTCCACTCCACTCCCCCACTCCAGCGACAATCCCTAATGAACGCAGCAGTCAGTCCCCTCGTCCCGGGCTGGCATTTGTCATCGAAACATGTAATTATGCCACTTTGAGGCAGGTCTCGGCCAAGACCCGTTTACAAGACGCACATCTAACAGGGAAGAGCGGCGACAGACCTGACTAGGTTGATCCAAACCGGACCATTATACATTTTATTGCATTTCATTGTTAATTAGAAAACATTCCGATTTTATTGTTTGTTTTCCTGTTTAAATAACTAAATAACTATTTTGAACATAAGTATTTATGGCTGCTCTGCTGTTTGCATGGTCTTAGGCAAATGTTGAGCACGGCTCCCAGGCAGAGACGCAGCCCTCCTACCCCTCCTACCGACCGAGGGGAATTGGGACTAAACTGAATAAAAAGCACTAAGTATGCATTCAAAATAACGAGAAAGGTATGCTTGTATTATTAATTTAAGAACTAGTAGTAGATATCATATGAATGGGGCGAATTATAATCCGAGCACAAGACTTAGGGACTTAGACGGTTCAGACAAGGAATAATTCCATCTGCAAAGCGTAAGGAACAGTCGAAGGAAGGAAACAGTCTAATACGATCTTTCGTACAACGAAGTTTTCTATTATTTCTTTTTACGTATGCTATATTACGAATTTTCCGTATAACGAATTTTTGTTTGGTTGCCATGAGATTTGCTATATATTAAAGATTGACTGTATATAGTTTCTCCTGGATCTAACAGGAACCGTGAAGTTAATGCTGCTCAATAAATCAGCTTGATCAAATTGTGCATAAAAATCTCACCAAGAATTTTTCTGCGATTAACTAGGGATTACCAAGAGCAATCTATTGGGGTAAGATGATGGGTTTATTTTTAAAGAATGCTGAGGGACAGTTTTAATGGCAGAAAAGATATAGGCCCCACATCTTTTTTTAAAATTCTTGCCCGGAAAAGGCTGTTCGTGAAAGGATTGTCGTCATGGAACTTCAACTGCGAACAAGTTTTGAAAATGTGGGAAATTTTAACCACATTTCTGCTTTCACATTTGTTTCAGAAATTATCAAAAATCATAAAGAGTTAATGGAGTGTGAGGTTGGGGAATTTTTTGCAACATTTCTTTTAGCATCTTACGCTACAATTAGGATCTATTTAATACAAATTGCTGATACTCCAATTCGTTAATAATTCGTATAATTTATCTGGTTACAAGATAAGAATTACAAGAACAATTACAAGAACAGAATTGCATATGAATGGTTACCAGTGGCCATTTACCAGTGCCAGCATAAATCTCATGTTATTTCATATCAAAATCCTCGGGTATCACGCATCCATCTCTTATGACTGGTATTATCAAGCTGCGCTTACCTAATCACCCGACTATCTCTAATTCATGTAATTCGCATCTAAGACAGCCAGCTCTCACACAGGGCCTGGCAACATTTGAGACGTTTGCAACATGTTGCATGGTGCGGCATAATTGTCGCTTCACGTGCAACTGGAGCATTTCAGCACCCAAAATGCTGTCATTCGCCAAACACACAGACCAAACCAGACCAGACCAGACCAGAGACCCTACACACACTCCGAACATGACAATTAAGTGGGCGAGTGAACCCGAACCCCAGTTCAGGCCCAGGCCCACACCCCGGACAGGAGACCCAGTCAGAAGTGACATGCAAGCTGCAGCAAGATCTGCCAAAGAGCCAGAATGACAATGGCCTCAATTAGGCCAGTAATAAGCCATAAAACCAGAGAGTACTAACTTTGTTACCTCTCGGCTCTCACGCGATGGTCATCATCGGCGAGAAGTCGAAACTTTACAGTTCTGCAGCCATTTTATCGAACAGAACTCCGACTCCAAGCAGACAGGGAAATAAGGAGAGCAAATCCACATTTCAGAGCCAATTACACAGTTGAATGAATGGCCCAGAGGCAAGGCAAATTGCCAAAAGCCCAGCAGCAACATATAAATCCATAAAATAAAACAAAATCCCAAGCAGGGATATGCTATATGTATCCAGATTTATGGGGGGTGGTGGAACGCACTGAAGTAGAGTGTCCGAGCGAGTGTCCAGCTTTCGGTTTCAGCGATAAACAAACATAAAAACTAAACGTCATTCGCATCGCTTCTTCACAGTTCAATTCTTATTTAAACAACAGCTAGAACAGCTTCCGAGAAGATATCCCATCCACTCCCCCCCCCACTCCAAGCTTAAGCGGGAGCGGGAGGGAGATACATATATTCTCTGGCTGGGCAAAATTGTATTTTATTGCCAGGGATTAGAGGCAACCCTTTCGGGCTCTGCTGGCCGGACCGGACCACTACTGATAAAGAGCCAATGGTCAGGTCAAGTGGAAGGGTTCCGACCCATCGGAAAGCAATTTATTTACACGTGCCCGAGCTCTGAGGAGGATTCCCCCTTCCCCTTCCCTGGCTTAGCTCAGTCCTTCTCAATCATTTTTGCCTGATTTGATGCGATTTTTTACGACTGTCCATAAACTTTGCGATGGCAAAGAATCAATTTTTTTGCGTAGTGTCCGTTGTTTATGGCCCAAACGGGTCTAAGCCATAATTAAGTGTATTTGTGCTAGTGGGCAATGTATGTAAGTCAAGTGTTTATCGCACAGCGCGCACAGCCCTCCCGGAGGGTGGGAGGCCAGCGACCCCCCGCTCGACTAATTAATGCTCACAATTAAAAACCGATTTAGATGGCATATCGTGTTGAATAATGGCGCAGAATTTGCATTGGAAATGCATTTGAAATTTATTGATTTAACTGTTTTTTAATCTTTCTGCAGCACGCACCCCGCCATAAGAAACAAACAAATACAAAAATAGCAGAAAAAACACAAATGCCATCCAATGAAATTGAAAGCGAAACGAAACGAAACGAAACGAAACGAAAGCGGATCAATTGCCCAAAAGATCAATTGGCAATTGACAAAGCAATCGCTCAGCCGAGATCAGATCGGATCTGATCGGATCGTATCGGATCGGTTTCGAATGCCTATGTGTGGTGTGGTGTGTGTTTATCCATTGAGGCATTAAATCTCTGGACAAATTTCAGAATCCGACAATTGCTAACAGAATTTCAGTGTTGCGGTTTCCGCCACTCAAGCGCAAAACGAGAAACGCATTAATCCGCCTAGGACTGTTTCCTTCTCTTTTTTTTTGTTTTTTTTTTGAGGGTATGCATTTTGGGTTTGCCTTTCAGCTTAGCCCCCGGTAATTCAATTTACTGATGATGCCACACAGCTCAGTTCCCATTCCCATTCCCGTTCCCATTCTTGTTCCCACATTTGATGCCTCCTGGCTCTGGCCACTCGGCTTGCACCTTGCACTTTCTGTTTCTCGGTTTTTCCTGTGTTCATTTTTTGGCGGTTTGTGTTTCTTTTTCCTTTTCTCTGGAACACTTGGCACGCGCTGCATTTTTATTGCTTCATCCTGGCCGCAGGTTACCCAGGCAGGTGCGATTCGACTCGATTCCCAGCCGAGTCGAATTCGATGATGACTGAAGAAATGTGTAATTCATGTTTCCGCAGAGAGAGAGGGAACACACCAGCCATGGGGGATACCCAAAGAAGATTGTTATGGGGTTCGAAATGTTCGAACGTCCAAAGGCTGAGACCGTACTGGAGGGTCAACAGACTACAGATAAACGTTCTTTAGAACTGTATCCATTCGTATTCTAGCAGAGATGCACCACTGATATCTTTTCCTATTTGAACTTCACATTCTTATAAAGAATTCCAAATAGGATCAAGCTAATGATTTGATTCACGCACACCCAAAGCGAATATAAATGCTTCAAATAATTGCGAGTTAGCTAGGAATGGACAGAATTCTTTAATTATACCAGTCTTCCCTTGCAGAACTATCTACACCCAGAGAAAAAATTCCTGAGGCCAGAATAGTTACTCATAAATTTATATATGCCATTATATTTGCTCCAAAAGCAGAAATATTACAAGGAAAATGTTTTCACTCACATTTGGATATTTAAATTGATATTTACCAAAAATCTATACATAGGCATTTCCCTTTTGTCGAACGCGATAATCGTATAGATTGCAAGTGTTAAATATTCGTTTTTGAGATTTTTTCCAAAAATCCAAGGAACTCGTGCGGGAAAAAAATGGAAGTGGTTTTCGCGTCGATCAATTCAAACTCAGTTTCAGCGAAAGTTGAAGCAATATATTGATGCGAATTTCTGATAAATGTTGTGCATTGATGTACCTTTAAATGGTTTAAATTTAACGCTTAGATGATTTCTAGTTTTTTTCAATTTAATGTAAGCCTCTGTCGCACGAGACAGACATTCTTGGCTTAATAAAGGTTAAAAAATATACCATTAACCGATATTGAAAACATTTTCTAGGATTTTTATAAGATAGTTCAATAAGTTATAGAGACTTTGAAGAAAAAATGTTATCAAGAAGCATCTTTCTTATATGGAAAAACATTAACGGAAAACATGACTAAAAATACCAAAATGGTAAACTATTGCTTGTTTTAATATATTACAGATCAAAGTAAATTAAATTAAAATTGGTGAAATTAACTGAGTTTAAATATTTTTACAAAATGACATTGGGACAATAGTGAATGGAAATGTGTTTTTATTGACTTCTGATTTATTCGCCTCGGTGGACTTTTTGCGGGAAATGTCCATGTATAAAATGTATAGTATTGCATCATTTGGAAACGGCTAGTCCGATTTTACGAAAGAAAATTGTATTAAAATACACCTGCGATCGCAAAAAAATTATATTTTTATTTTTCTTAAATCTCAGACGTACTACTCGAAGACGCAATTGTCAGATATCGGTTCCAAACTCCATCGACGAAACAATCAATTGTGATATCCCCAACCATAATATCTCTCACATCGAAACAGGGCAGCGGTAGCTGGTCTAATATGAAATATATATTTTAAAGCGTTTTATATTACAATAAAATATGGGCTGTACTAAAAATATTTTGTAATACATTTATATTAAAAATCTAAATTCAAAGCAAAGTAAGTTTTTTTTTATTTCCCTATAATATATTTGTATTTCAAGCCCGGCATGTTCCCATGCCATTTTTCTCTCAGTGCACCTGCAGATGCTTCTCATTAAGCATTTGTATACATATGTATGTATTTGTTCTTGCAACAAAGAACTTTCTCTGCAATTGTATAATGCTATAATTAGTCTTGTTTAGCTTCTATTTTGATTCATGTTCAAGCTCTGAGGATATTGTATGTAGATGCCAGATGCCACATGCGGATGATTCGCAGCTAGCGGATATTGTTAGCCAGCCCTAGACATGGCCAACCAGTCGCCGCTGATTGGCCCAAAGGCGGAGCCACAATCCCCAGCGAGTCGTGCGCATAAATTATGGCACTAAGCTAGCGCCTGGGATTGGTGCAAGTGGTGCAGGCGACGGGGACAAGTTGCAGCCGCCGCAGCAGCCTCCACACTTGGCTCCAAAGCAGGTTTTTCCCCCAGCCTCCCAGTGATCCTGTCCGTTTGTATCTGTGTGTGTGTGTGTGTGTGTTTGAGACTGAGAAAACTGTTCCCAGCTAGCGCTCAAATTAGTTGGTCCAAACTGAGACTGGAGCCCGGAGACTGGGATTGGGATTGGGATTGGGTCTGACATGTTTATTACGAAACGCTGAGAAGACATAAATCGGAGTTGGCCAGAGCCAAAAGAGCCTTTCGTCAGTGCAAATTCAATTAAAATTGACATTTTCCAATGAACCCGATGCAAATTGCCGGCCCATGACAAACGTCAGGCGTCAATCAGGCGACAACCAGGATATTTATGGCCAAATGCATTATTTATTTGTCTTCTACTCCTCTTTGTCTAGCTGCAGTGAAATTTATTATATTATATTATAATGTAACAAATGGCTCAGCCGACCGACGACCGCCCGGGTTGACTCGTAATGTACGTGAGTGCCAGCCAACGGCCAAGGAGTTGCAGTTGTGGCACACAGTCCTCGAGTGGCAGTGGCAGTGGCGGAGCCAAAGAGTCGCAGAGTCGCAGAGTCCCAGAGTGCATTCAACTCGCTCTGCATCGAAATCGGCGATAACAAAAGCAATTTGTTAACCGCGAGCGTGTATCCCCAGCAAAGGGAAAGGAAATCCCACCAAAGTATGTGAAAATATTAACAACAATTTGAAACAAGTCAAAGATATTCATCCCCAAAGCGACTCCCTAATACTCTGTGTTTGCATTTGGCAATAATGGCTTTGGGTTAAAGGGAGAATTATAGGACTTCCTGTGGGATTTGATATGAATTTTAATAATTTAAAATTATTCGTTGAAGGATTGATTTAATTTTAAGTTTAACTTTGGGTTAATCGCTTCACCTATCTCCTCCCAATGTTTATTCTGCATTCCATTCCACACCAAAATCCGCTCATACCCGGAACCAAAAGGCAGGGCATCGCGAATGTGAAATGCTGAAAACTTTAAAGTAGCCTAAAGCAGCTTGATTAATTTTATGAGCGATCAGCCGTTAAGTTCAGCGCACATGAAATTCGCGATATTAATCTAGCATTAAGCATACGCCCCGTTAAAGTCAACGTTCGTTTAACCCTACCCCCAAAAACGAAAACAAAAACAAAAGCATAAAGCATCGCCCGATCCCAGAGTTATTCCCAAAAGGTAAATACTCATTAGTGAAATTTCTTATCAAAATTCTGTTCTGTTTCGTATATTTTTTCCTCCACTGGGCTTGAGGCTGGTCTGCTGTGGTCGGCTGTGGCCTGATCTTGATGCAATTAATAAACGGCGCGGCGCGGCGTGGCGTTGGCAGTGCATTTTATGGCCCTGGATATCCGGAAGCGAGTAATAAAAGGGTTCGAAATCGGGATCGCAGCAGAGATCGCGATTATGATTTTGATGGTCTCCATTCTACCGCTATCCCTATCCCCACCCACCCCTTCCTCAGAGCAGAGCCGGGCTAAGCCGAGGGACCACACTGAAAGCTGAAAGCTGAGGGCAATTGCCAATTGCATTCATCAACATGACAGCTACTCGTCCGAGTCTGGCTCTGTGTCTGTGTCTGTGTCTGGTGCCCTCTCTTCCACCAATAGCTCCACTGTCTCTGTCCTTCGCTGAGTCCTGGGCCTTTTGTAAATTGACAGCCGCTGCTGCTCAATTTGAATGCAAACCACAAAATTGGATAATTTCCCAGTGACAATCGAGAGGGCTGTCCTCTGCGCTGCCCTGCTCTGCACTGGTCTGCTCTGGTCTTGTCTGGTCTGGTCTGGTCTTCCCTCCCTGTTACTGATATATGCGAAGAGCTAAAAGTTTCCCAGGAGCAGGCAGTCAGGCAGGCACTTGCCGGTGACCCCACAGAGTGCAGAGATCCCTCCTGGACCGACAACAAAAAAAAGAAGACAATGGCTTTCGGGGCGAATATGCAAAATAAATTTCACTTCCGAATCCGAATGCGAATCCTGGGGCTGCTCTCTGCGCTCTGCTTGTTGTTTCATGGCTTGTTTTACATATGTCCGCACCTAAGCAGAAGACACAAGACCACGACGGCGACGACGATGAGGATGAGGATGAGGTTGGAGATGGGCCTGGTCACCCACCATCATCAGGCTGGAAGGCAGCCCTGGGGGACACTCGACAATGGGCCAAATGGCCGGCTCGAAAAGGCAAAATGCAGGCAACTCGTAAATCCGCATCGATTGCTTCGGCCGAAATCCATTCGGAATTGATTGCATTTGGACCGGACCAGGATCAGCAGTGCAGTGCAGGGAAGGGTGCGGTCGAGGCCTGTGGGTGCCCGCTCAAAATGTTGCAATTAATTTTTGCACAATGCTCTTTGTGCTATTTAGTTATGGCAGACTCCTTCAACTCACTTAATTGCCCCCCGAAAAAACCAAAAAAACAAAACAGAACAGAATCCAAAACGGTAGCTCCGAATCGAGGATAAGGAGAGACTCCTTTCAGGCTTCCTTCTGGGTTTTGCTTCTGGGTTTTCGGTTTTCGGTTTTGGGTTTTCGGTTTTCGGTTTTGGGGTATCTGCTTTGTGGCCTTTGATTTGCATATATTTTGGTTTTAATTAGTTAACAAGCTGCTTTCGTTTGTTGCGATTGCATGTTGAACCACGACGCGTATCGTAGATGCTGCTGCAGGTATCTCCTGCCCCATGCCACACTCGACTCCTCTCTGGCGTTGCTGCTGTTGCATACATAAGCAGGGGACAGCAACAGCAACAACAACAACAACAACAGCAACAGCAACGTATAAAATCAAACACGATTTTTAGCAGTTTTCAATTCCCGGAAATCTTGTACGATATGTAGCACCATACAACTGTGGATTGTGCTGATTGTTGCTGTTGCTGCTGCTGCTGCTGTTGTTGTTGCTGTTGTTGTTGTTGTTGTTTTTGTTGCTGTGTTGCTCTTGCCGTAAGCCTCATCCCTATCCTGCTGCCCAGGCCAGGCCGCGCGCTCGATACGATTCCGATTCCGATTCCCCCAGTATCGTGCAAATGTTTCATTATTTAACTGATTTCAGTTGGCCAAAGACGACAACAGCTGGCCCCAAAGCAGGAGGAGTCTGCCAGCCAGCGGACAGGCAACAACCAGACAACTTCAGTTGCCGGAATACCAGCGAAAATTCCAAGATGTTGTCATCAATTAAGCTGTGGCCCGGCCGCAGCCACAGCCACAGCCGCAGCCGCGGCCAACTGGATGGCTGTTCACACCTGAGAGAACTTTATTAGTCCAGTGCAAGGGCCAAAAAAGGTGGCAAAGATGCGTAAATTATGGTCTAGGCCGAACAGCACCGACCACAGCCCTGAAAGCAAATGGCGCTGGCCAATAAAATGCCAGATAAATCAAGCCAAAGACAAAGACCAAGAGACCCAGTGCAGGACCAGGACCAAGACCAAGATCAAGACTGAGTGCAGGACGGACTGCACGCGAAGGTGAAGGTGGAAATCAGCAGTTGGAGCTGAGCACAAATTCAGCAGAAATGAGCGGAGACAGAACTTATTTGCATTCGCCTTGTTGTCAGCCAAGTTGTCGTCGTCTCGGGCTCCATCGCTGTCGCTGTCTCTGTCTCTGTCGCTGCCTCTGGCTCCGTCTTCGTCTGGGTCTCTGTTCCTGTCTTCGTCTCCATGGCATCCTGCTACTGACAGTTGCCTCTTGAGGCTAGGGAAGGGCACGGAGATCGACGGAGAGAGCCAAGCATGAAAACTGTTGCCCACGAGTCTGGCGAGTACGCGGTAGAGCCTTCTGCCAGACAGCCTTTTGTTTCATCTTGTTAAGGCTTGAACTTTATGCCTGCTCCAGAGCTACTAGCCCCAGTCCCAGTCCCTACCCTCCCAGTACCCCGCCATCCAGAGGCTCCACTGCCTGGTTATTGTTACTGGCTGGGGTCTTTCTCTGCTCGTTCTTCTTGTTCTTTTCCTTTTTTTTTTGTGGTTTTGTTTTTATTTTTGCTACAATTCCAGGAACTTTTCAGGTGGCACAGCATGTTTGGGGGCCAGACACACTTTTGGTGGCCTCGTGCAGTCCCCATTGTGGGGGCTTTCAATTAAAATATATTTAAGCATAATTTGGTTAGAGCAGATAGAGGATTAGAGAGAGATTAGAGAGGGGGGAAATGTACGAAAATATAGATATAGATATTCTTGCTATAGTCTGTTTTTTCATGAATTTGCATAGTATAAATAGTGTAAAGATATACCATTAGGTGAAGATCTCAAAGGAACCAACAGATTTCTTAGATTTAGCCTTCTAAGCAGTTCCCTAATCGAATTATTTTCGTACCTGCGAGTCGGGTAAAGATCTCATGGTAAATCCTAAGATTTCCCTTTGCAGTTCAATCAATAAATTATAAGTTATCTCTTTATATATTTATGGTCAACACCCCGCCTAGTTTTTATTTATTGTTCGCTCATTTTTTCACCATTTTTTTCTCTTATTTTTTTTTGCATTTTGTGACGGCTTTTCATCAAAGGAGTCACGATGAGGGCAACTGTGGCGCATACAAATGAATGGTTTCGGCTTAATGTGGCCTGCGAAAAATACATATAAAAGTAAAAAAATTTAAATGTTGTTTGGGCATGTTTTATATGTCATTATAGAATCAGCACAAGTCGCACAAATCGCTGGAAATTAAGCAGAAAGAACTAAGCTCGGATCTGGCCCCTGCGGCGGCACTAGCAGCCAGAATATCACATTTACAGACATACACTGCGTGCCACAACTGTAAAACAAGCTGGACTAAAAAGTGAAAATATATCTGAAATTGGGTTGAAATTGTGGGGAATAAAAGATTGGTTTTCTAGAGAGGTCTTAGCTTGGAAAACTCTGGTAAAACTCTAAAGTATATATTTTTTGGGAAACTGCTATTATCCTATTATCTTAAAGCTATGAAACGCACGGTATATGGGTATAAACTCAAAAATATACGACATCTAGGCTGGAGGAATGCGTAATGTTCGTAAATGTTTTCAGCTTGTTTATATCTTTTGATACGCCAATACTTTTGGGGTAAAAGGGAATATTATATCCATGAAAATTAATAAATAAAAGACATAAATATCCCATTAGTTATAGCAATTCCTCCCAAATGTACAGAATAATGAGATCAATATTGTTCCTACATATATTTAATATGTACTATGTACTTGGTGCATAAGAAATAAAACCAAATAGCGGGTATCCTCTAGTCGGCATTCCGATTCTAGCATTTCGACTTGTGTTTAATTTAGTTTGTTGTTTTTTTTATGAAAATTTACGAGCACGTCGTTAGTTTTGGTTTCTTTCGGGGGATTCGCTTCGAGTTATGACCGAGTCGAATGTTTGGCTTGTGGCAAATGGCCGTGCAGAGAGATGCTTATCGGGGGCAATGTTAATTTCCAGCATTTAAAAGAGTAATTAACGCAATTTGAAATATGAAGCGACACAGCAAACAAAAGACTGAGGAAACAAACTTGCAGAGGGTCCGCCAGAGATGCGTGTACCCCCAGACGGCGGCCAAAAAGGAAGCAGGAAGCCCGGGACGAGGCATGACAATATTTGATCATGACTCACAGCTTGTGACACGGCTCGTGCTTGACACGTATTCCAGGAAGGTCTCGGTCTCTCTCTCTCCATGTCCCTCATACACAGACTGGTGCTATCCTCCGGTAGCTGCTGCCTTGATTCTGCACACAGAATTTCTAATTAGCCAAGGGCTCACTCCCATTCCATACCTTTCCATTCCATTGCAGAGCCTGTTCTCCTTACCAATATTTATGCGTTCATAGGACCGTGCGCATCTATCAATTGGTAACCTGCCACGCCTGCTCTGTTTGGGTGGCCAGCCACTTGTCTTTTGTCCTCTATAAATTATATGCGAACCGGTGTTTGGAATATTTGATTTGATTTCACTCGTTTTGGGTAATTTATGGGATTTTCATGGGTTTTTCTAATGTTTTTATAATTTGTCTTTATTGGTTTTTGTTTGTTTAGTTTCTTGCTGTTGGTATGCCTTGCTCGCTGCCAGTTTTTATCAGTTTTCAATTTTCAATTTGGTTATTGTACGAGTAGCTTATAATTTGCATAATGTTTCATATAAATTATCGTAATTAACTAGGTGAATGTTAATGAGTAAAACGAGTAAAAAAGCGTGACAAGGCTGGCATAAGGACTTCAATTTGGTTTCAGTTTGGGATTCGGATTTGGTTTGACTGCTAGTAAAACTCAACAATTTTTTTTTTTTTTTTTTGCATATCTTACAATGAACTTTCCAGGGGCTACAGCATTCGAATTTCTTTAACTATGACTTTTCCATACTTTAGTTGATTTCACGTACATATAGGTTTATATTTAGTTTAAAACGCTTTAATAATAATTGTAGTTTATCCTTTGTTCGTTTTTTTGCTTTTTGTTTCAATTGTTGTGTTCCTTGTTTTGTTTTTTCGCTAAGCAAAAATTCAATTAAATAAATAATAAGCGAAATGTAAATATATTTTTTATATAAAAATTATAAAAAAAATAATAATATTCACATAATCACACCAATAAACACTAAACATAAGTCTAACTAAACGTGGACACAGACAACGAAATCGGTAGAGACGCCTGGGACAACGATCCAAGGGATTCGAGCGTGAGAGCTCGATCAAGCCAGAATGAAGTGGTCTATGCGTTTGTTTGCTTGTGTAAGGTGTGCTCAAGGATTAACTAACAGTTCTAACGATTTGCACAGAGCTGCATAAAGCATTTTTGAGAAACAAGCACCGGAACTCTGCGGCGACTCTACGCCCAAGCATTCCTACAGGAAAAAAACACAGTGTAAAAACACAAATATGCAGACATTCACATTCGTACAAACAGATCATCAAGGCATAGGTATTACTGTGTAAGTTTCGAATTCTATGCATTTTGGAAACATTTTCAATCGATTCTCCACTCCAAATCTTTTCTCATTCTCTTCATCACTCTGCAAATAATTAATATATAGGTTTTTGTATATATATATGTAGTTGTTCTGTGTGAGATTCAGTTACTATGTTTTGTGTGTGTCTGTGTGTATGTGTAGAGGGGTTTGGGTTTGTGTTAGTTATCTAACGACTTTGGCTTTTCGAATGTTGAATTAACCACTGCAGCGTTATGTCAATGTTGTCCTTTTCCTTACAGGAAATACTGTAACAGCAGATTTCACGGTCCTGTATGCTCGATAGATTCCTAAAATTAAAATACATGAATTAAAGCCCCTTCAATATGATCTTGTTGCTCCCAGAACACTCACATTCGCTCAATGAGGCCAGTCTCGTCGAGCGCTCCTGGAAGATCACGTTTGTTGCCCAACACGAGCACTGGAATGCCGGTCAGCTGCGGCTTGTCCAACAGCGAGTGCAGCTCGTTCCGCGAGGCCTCCAGCTTATCCAGATCGGCCGCGTCCACCATATAGCTGTCAATTACATAATATCGTTAATTTGTGTGTCCATTGTTCAATTATTGGGCTGATTCGCTTACACAATCGCGTTGACGCCGCGACAATACCGCTCCCACATGGAACGGAAACGGGGCTGGCCACCAATATCCCAGACCTTGATGGTTACATTGCCTCGGGTAATTTTTCGCATGTTGAAGCCAACTGTGGGTATCATATCCTCAGCGAATTGGCCGGACTGCAAGGCAAGATATAAGCGATTAATAGGAAGAACATTTAAGAAGTAGCTTTGCACGAATTTAACAACAAAATATTATTTTTTATCTTCGGGACATCCGATTTTACTGGAATGCCTTAAAGCGTGCTATGGTTTCCTGCTACTGGAACAGATCTTAAGTATTCGTAAATGAGCATGATAAGCAGTGGAAAACTCCCAACTAATGCCAGACCTCAGTTTATTGCCTGCGGGTACATTTACATACGTACATGACTCATAGTCAGCTGGCTCAAGCCCTCCTCCTGCCCAGAGCTGACTCGACTCGGGTTTCAATGCGTCTTGAAGTTGAGATTTGAATCTGGATCGCGACTTATCAGCTTGCAAGTGGAGAGAGGCAGAGGAGGGGATTGTACAGTGGGTGGGACATTGGAGAGCCGGCGACAATGGGCGGGGGTCAGCTGGTGTCGGGCCGCTGATAATGCGTCATTGTTCCGAACATGCGTATAACGTTTATTGATTACGAGCGAACATAAAAAGTAGCACTAAAATAAAACAGTTGGCACAGCGTTAATAATAAATGCAACGGTGGAAAACAGAAGAAACTGCCCGATAAGGCGGCCAGCGAAGAAACAAAGGCAATCAATAACCAAATAGCGAGACCTGGGGCCAAGTTCATGGTGATTGCTCACTCGCCAGGGAGCGAGGGACTGTGCTCTCTATCTCTCTCTCTCTCTCTCTTTGCGATTCTTTTGACAGTCGCGGGGTTAATTTCGTTTGTATTATTTGATGGAATAGTCATAGTCCCCGGCTTTCTCCGCCCCTCAGCACCGCCTCCTACACCAATCAAGCAACCCCCTCGCACACTCTGGCAAAAACAGCACACACACACACACACCGAACACACACCCATATGCAAATACTCACTGCAATAACATTCACGAAAGTTGTCTTCCCCGAGAACTGCAGCCCCACTAGCGTCAGCTCCATCTCCTCTTTCCAGAAGATGCTTTTGAACCAGTCGAGGATTCTGTTTATGAGTGCCAACATATTTGCACTGTTTTATTGGGCTTATTATTCGAATTCGTTTGGAAAAAAATCGTAAATGGCGTTGGCGTGAAAAATATGATTGTTGATATTAACTCGATATATCGACATATCGACATGGGCGATATTTTTATTTTTGATACGATAGTATCGGTTCGATATTTTTGTCGACAATTATATCAAAAATCGGACAAACACATAATTTTATCACAACACTAGCTAGGTTTAGGTAATTCCTGTTATTTGATTGTGTATAAAATAGGTTTAAACAAAGAAGGTCGACCAAAATGTCCCTTTTTGTACATGGAAACTACACGGTAACTACACATTTGCTACATATCAGGAACATATTTACGGAGAATACATTTGTATACTCTATTTCTGAATTACTGTTAAAATACTGTTTTCCAAGCTGTTTTGAATCCTAAATAATGATGACTTTTTCTCGTATTTGACCTGTTTTTGACCTTTGAATGAAATTAAATATGTCTCTATCCCGATACATAGTTTTGGTTATTATAAACTGTAAAATTTCGACAGCTTAAATATTTAAAGATTATATTTGCATAACTGCTAAATTTACAAAAAAAGATCATAAAATCGTTTATGCATTCGTTGGACAAACATTTGATCAATTCAAAAAGGTATGGTATGGACAACAGGCAAAACGGCACAGAGAACGCAAATCCGCTGAGAAAATAGCGGGAATACAACATGCAAAAGTGAGGTGAACTGTTAAAATAACAGGATATTATCTTTATTGCTTTACACTTGTCTTCTTCTTGAAGGGCTGGAAAGTAAAATGTCATCTTAAATTTTTTTTGGCGTGCATTTTAAATTCTATGTAAGATGTAATGTAATATATCAATATTCAAACAATAGGGCGCGCCTCCCTGCCCAGTAAGACCAGACTACACCCGCAGACGGGCACACCCTCAGCTAAGCTAATAGAACGCGTTAGTAATACGCTGACGCGTTAGGCCCAAGCAAGAGGCGCTACAGATGACTTTGGGAAATAAAAGCGAATCGGGGCACTCGCCTGGGTATATATAATTATGACGTATTCACCATACGTGCTCTCTTTCGGGGACGTTATTTTGTGTCAGTCCTTAAAATTGATTAGTTTATCAGATAAAATTAGGTGGTCAGTGGGTGGGGTCTTGGTTAGCTAGTAATTTTAGGCGGAAGATCAAAATTGACGAATATTGCCATATATTTCTGAGTCTGACGGTGGGACTTTTTGTGGGATTTTGTTGAGGGACCAACAGGTCGCAACATCATCCCAACAATGTCCCTTTGGTCCCTTACACTAATTCCCGAAGGGAATAAATACTAAGCAGTACATACAAATGTACATACATATGTACATACAAATGTACATACATATGTGCATACAAATGTACATACATATGTGCATACAAATGTACACACATATGTGCATACAAATGTACACACATATGTACATACATATGTGCATACAAATGTACATACATATGTACATCTGTACATGCATATATACATACATGTTATATATCAACTGAAAGGTATTAATGAGTAGATCATATATATGGGTCTATATATGATCTGTCTCCTTCGGTTCAAAGGATATTTCAATTCAATTTTTATTTTCAATTTTAAAATAAAAATTGAAAAATAATTTTTATTTTCAATTTTTATTATAAAAATTTAAAATAAAAGTTATGAATTGATTTTTATTTTTTAAATTAATTATAATAATTATTTTTTATTTTTATTATATAAATAAATTTTAATAATTAAAAACAATTTTTTTTTTTTAATTAAAAAATAATTCTTATTTTATAATTTTTTGCATAAAAATTATAATCGTTACGGTCCCTGCTTAAAACTAGAAATTTTGTGCTTTGCGAGCATAAAGGGAACTTGTTAGTTAATTCAAAATTCAAAGCGATCGAAGCGGCCGCCACCGCGTCCTCCGCGACCACCTCCGCCGTAGCCTCCGCCTCCACCGCCGCTACGTCCTCCTCCACCACCACCTTCAGCAGCGCGTCGCTCCTTCATGGCTTTGAAGCGTCTGGCCATGCTGTGAAGCTGCTCAGGCACTTCCTGGTCAGCCTCCTCCAAGATGTTGATCAGTTCTTGGGCCATTCCCCAATCCGAACGCGTGATAAAGCTAATGGAGGTGCCGGTACGTCCAGCGCGCCCCGTACGTCCCACACGGTGAACATACTCCTCGATGTTGCGAGGGAAGTCATAGTTGATCACGTGACTGCAAATATAGAAGGGTATTAGAAGCTAAACAGCAAAACCCTAAGCGCTTCCCTACCTGATGTCCTCGATGTCCAGACCACGAGAGGCCACATCGGTGGCTATGAGAATACGCACCACGCCCGACTTAATGTCGGCAATGGCCTGTTCGCGGTCGCTCTGATCGCGACTGCCGTGTATGCACTGGGTCATGAATCCTTCCAGGGTCAAGTCACTGGATAGATCGTCGGCGCGAGCCTTGCGGCCGCAGAAAACGATTATTTTGTCGGTCTTTGTCATGTTCTTGACAAAGTTTTTGATTACGCCGTACTTCTCGGACTCATCCTCCAGCAGCTTAATGACCTGCTTCACAGAGTGGGTGGCTGCCAGATCGAGGGAACCCACGCACACTTGGATCGGATTGTTCATGTAGCTTTGGGCGAGACGGCGAACACCAGGCGGCCAGGTGGCCGACGTCATGATGGTCTGGCGATCGGGGCGAATGTCCATCAAGACCTTGCGAATCTGTGGCTCGAAGCCCATGTCCAGCATACGATCCGCTTCGTCTAAGACCAGATATGTGATGCTGCTTACGTCTATGACCTTGGCCTGAACCAAATCGTTGAGACGCCCCGGAGTGCAGATAATAATCTCCGCTCCACGCTCCACATCCGAGATCTGCATCTTACGGCATCCGCCGCCATAAACGCAAACCCGGAAAGACGAGGTCAAAACGGTCACAACATCTCACTCAAAAATTAGTCGAAACTTACGCTCTCATGTTGCGGAAAGAATACTTCTTTACCTCCATTTCAATCTGGAGCGCTAGCTCGCGAGTGGGCGCCAGCACAAGGACGTTGGCCCCGCCACGCTGACCCCTAGGAATGCTTTGATACTCGGTGTGTATCATGCCCGGCAGCAGAAAGGCCAGCGTCTTGCCTGTGCCAGTCTGGGCAATGCCAATCATATCATGGCCCTTCAGCAGAATGGGCCACGCCTGAGACTGAATGGGCGAGGGCTTGGGGAATCCCTGCTTCCCGATTTCGTCCAGCAGATCGGGATATTCGGCAAAGCATTGCTCGAATTTCCATACTGGATTCGGTATGGGGGGCACCTGTTCGCCCTCCTTCGGCTCAAACACATGGGAAACTGTCGTATTATTGTTCTCCGCGCGTATGCGCTGCACTTCCGCATCGCTTAGGTTCGCCACCTCGGGAGCCTCCTTGTAAAAGTTCTTTGTTAATTTGGGAAGTTTGGCCCAACGCGCTGCTGCAGCTTTTTCCTGTAATTAATTGGTGTGTCTTTATATTGGGTTTAGAGAGCAACTATGGGTGAGTCACTTACAGAGGCTTTGTTAAGGGCTGCCCAATCAATAATGCCAGTCAAGTCGCCATCTTGGTTATTATTAGAGGCGTCCTCATGGCTGGTATCTTCGGTGCGATACCGGCCATAGCCGGATCCACCTCCTCCACCAAAACTGGATCCACCTCCTCCACCAAAGTTGGAACCACCGCCTCCTCCATAACTGGAACCACCTCTTGCTCCATAGCTTGATCCCCCTCCTCCTCCTCCATAGCCGGAGGAAACTCCATTGTCGCGACCATGTCCTCTGTCCCTATCGCGATTTCCAGAATCGCTTGATATCTGATTTCGTATGTAATCAGCGGCATCGTTGACGTTCGTCTGGATATTGCCCAAGATCTTAACAGTTAAACCGGCCTTGTCCACGTTGACCCGCACATTGAAATCAGTTTGGATGCGAGTCACATTGGATCCGGCGCGGCCTATAATACGACCAACCATGTCTGCGCCGATGTTGATCACTTCGGTGAGGGCGTACTCAGCTCTTTTTGCGAACCCCCCGCCGCCATTATCACTATGATCGCGGCGTCCCTTACCATAATCATCATGGTTGTCCCTGTTTCGATCGCCGTAGCCGCGCGGACCACGCGAGTTTTCGTCGTGTCTCACGCTGCGCTCATACTGGTCGTTGAAATATCTTTGATCTCGTTTATACATGTTCGCAGCAGGAGCCTGATCCGCATCTGGCTCATCCCAATCTAGCTCTGACATTTCGGAAGCAGCTCTTCGTTTTATTTTGAGAGAATACCCAAAGCCTGCTAACACGTGAAAAATGCGCACTCAGTCAAATTTGGTGCTGATGCAGCGTTAAACGGTAAATTTGTATGTGTATGCGAGGCAAAATGGCGGCGAATTCGGCGTCGGCAGTGGCGAAAGCGTGCAAATCTCCGCGGTCTGCTATCGAAGGCTCTGTTCTAGCTAATTTCTATCTCAAAGCTGCCGAATAATGTGCAGTTAGTTACCTTTCACTTTCCAATATGTATTTTACCGGCAACCACTAAAAAACGGAACTCAAACAGTCCGCCGCCGTGCTGATGCTTGTTGGGAAGTAGGGATGATATATTGTTATATCGATTATGTCTTTTCTTGACAATATCTTTGTAAGTGATAGTTTCTGTTGGCTGGCGAAAAAAATATGTATATTTTTGTGGAATGAATTATCAAGGGAACTAGTTGTCTGAATAGACCCTATTTTCCTCCTGTTTGACGTCGTTAAATCTGATATACCGACTTTAGATTCTACTTATCGATACACAGGGCTAGTTTGAGAAAAAAAATCGGTATTTTTGTGCGTTAAGCGGACTCTATCGGCGTTTTATTTGAAAATAACAATAAAGCTCACAACTACGGTTTCAAATACCATTTTTCCGCCACACACTCATACCGTATGTGCATGCCTCATGCCACTTTCGTCTTCCTCCAATACATAATAGTTGTATCTGACCTTCGTCGTATCCTGTCTCGTTCATCAAGGTGTCCATAATCAAAGCATTTCCAGCACTGCAGTGACCTTTGGCGGTTCGATTTGAACATTAAGAAAGTGACAGAGTTTGGTTATGTTTATAATTTCCGTTTACTTAACACACGGGTAACACACTTTTCGGGTGTAGCTTAGCCTACAAGACTTATGAGATAATACGGATACGCAGGATATGGATTTTGGTATAGCCGCCGGCGCAGGCGCGTAGCTGGACTCAAGATTGAGCCGAAGCTTTGCGGGGGAGTTGCGCTTGAAGAGGGCCAGCTGCCGCGTCGGCGATGCGGCGGAGGACGACGATGCAGAGCAGGCAGATGCTGTGGGCAGCAGGGAGCAAATGCCGCTGCTGCTGGAGGAGCAGGGAGAATCCAGTTCGGAGACTGTGGCCGCGGCCGAGGTGCTGGGCGCCTCATCGTCCGGCGTAATGGGTGGTGAGGTGAGCCGCGAGGAGCAGTTGCTGCCCGCAAAGCTACCGGCGCCACTGTCCACGTCGTCATAGTCGTAGACATCCTCGTCCATGGCCTCGCTGTCGGACTTGGACTTGCGCTGATGGTGCAGCTCCTCTTGTATATTCCTTAACCCATGTTCAGAAGATCATTCCGCTGCTTGGAGCCGATCGACCCAACTGACGCAGCCTCGCACGAAAAACAGGCATACGGTTGTATGAGCCGAATGCCCTGTGCATCATCTCGAGTTTCTGTCAATAAAAAATACACACAAGACACTTTCGTTCAAACAGCCGCAGCACGAAAAAAAGGCATACGGTTGTATGAACGAATGCCCTGTGCGCATCCCGACTATCATTAGAACCACAATAGTCATACGCACAAGGCAGTTTCGTTCAAACAATCGCAGCATAAACGTAAGTGGGCATGGATTGCGCAGTAAGTGATTATGGATTGTCACGTCACACTTGTTGCTTGTCAACCAGTGGTCTGGACATTTGGATACCCTTTTTCGTTTAATTAATATTAAAATTCTGTTTTCAGTAAGCTAATATAAAAAAAGCTAATACAACAAAACTATAAGAAATATTATAAGCACTAAAACTATCGAGTGCATCACGACTATCAGCTGATCCGTTGTGAATGGCAAACGCGGCAGAACAAGAAAGTAAACAAAATGGTAAGTTGGCGATTTATTTAATGATTTATTTAATAAAATGTGTATTAACTGTGTATTTTTAGGCGAGAAATGCGGAGAAAGCAATGTAAGTATGCTCAGTAAAATGAGTTTAATCGATTTTTAACTTTTCTTTTCCCTACTCCGGCAGGACCACTTTGGCACGTTGGCGGGCCGCCAAAGAAGTGGAATCGGGCGAAAAGGAACGCCGCCCGTACCTGGCCTCTGAATGTGGCGATCTACCCAGATGCGAGAAGTTCCGCTTGGAGATTATACGTGAAATATCCAAGAAAGTGGCACAAATACAGAATGGTATTTAATTCGCTTTCCTTCGCATAAAATGGCGGCCTATTCTTCCTTTTTGTTTGCTTCTGCTTTCAGCCGGTCTTGGCGAATTCCGCATACGTGATCTAAACGATGAGATCAACAAGCTGCTGCGCGAGAAGCGCCACTGGGAGAACCAGATATCCTCACTCGGCGGCCCACACTACCGACGCTATGGCCCGAAGATGTTTGATGCGGAGGGTCGCGAGGTGCCGGGAAATCGTGGCTACAAATACTTTGGGGCCGCCAAGGATTTGCCCGGTGTGCGCGAGCTCTTCGAGCAGGACCCACCGCCGCCTCCTCGCAAATCCCGCGCCGAACTGATGAAGGATGTCGATGCCGAATACTACGGCTACCGCGATGATGAAGACGGAGTTCTCATTCCGCTCGAGGAGCGGATCGAACGCGTTGCCCTGCAGAAGGCAGTGCAGGAGTGGCGAGAGAAAATGGCTCGCGATGGACGCATAGTCGACGACGACGACGAGGAGGAGGATGAGATCTATCCACTTTCTGGACCTGCTCGCGAGGCTGCCGAGGACGCCAAGGCCAGGGCAGCAGTGGACGATCCACACGGTCTGCTGGCGCCAAAATTCACCGCCCATGTGCCCGTGCCGACGCAGCAGGATGTGCAGGAGGCACTCCTTCGCAAGCGCAAGCAGGAACTGCTCGAGAAATATGCCGGAGGTGCCAATTAAGTTTCAATAAAGTGACTAATTTCGTAACTTGAACATTTTCTTAGTTAAATTTTAATATCGAAGGGTAACAAAGATACCTCTTGGTATAAGGAATATGGGCAAACATAATTTCAAGGCATTTTCCAAAGTGGTGTAGTCGCTTTTTTTTAGCTCTGGGAGCAAATGATACTACACCAAATCCTTGATGAATTGTCTACTCCGGAAGCAGAGTACGCAATTAATGGCGTAATTGTTGATTCGGATGAAACCTTAAGGAGTTTTATCGTGTCGATCTTTGTCATATTCTTGACAAGGGGTGAATTATGCCTCACAGAGTGTGTTTGTTTCTTAAAACCAGGGACCGTAAATAAGAGGTATGGGTTCAAAAAAATTGAGGCACAAAAAAGCCTCCCAAAAGGAAGGGGAAAATGGACATATGTTATTTTCGCACGGAAAATTCAAAAACAGGATAAACTTTTATTTGCAATTTTTTTGCTTAAAATCATTTTTTAATTATTAAAATTTATTTATATAATCAAAATAAAAAATAATTATTATAATTAATTTAAAAAATAAAAATCAATTCATAACTTTTATTTTAAATTTTTATAATAAAAATTGAAAATAAAAATTATTTTTCAATTTTTATTTTAAAATTGAAAATAAAAATTGAATTGAAATATCCTTTGAACCGAAGGAGACAGATCATATATAGACCCATATATATGATCTACTCATTAATACCTTTCAGTTGATATATAACATGTATGTATATATGAATGTACATATGTACATATGTATGTACATTTGTATGTACATATGTATGTACATTTGTATGTACTGCTTAGACACTTGCCAGCGGGATAGCAAAACGAAGCAATAAAATTGTTGTTGCCTTGCCAGCAACGAAAGTTGACGCAAAGCGAAAAGTGAAAAATTGTTTGTGTAATTTGCAATGTGCAAAATAACCTTACCAGTGAGTAAGCTCACACACTTCCCATATGCTATGTGCAAAACAAAAACAAATGTGCATCGTGAGCATAGGCACTGCGCACCCCTGCTCTATGCGTTCGCATTTTCTACTCTATGCTATGCATCTATGCCATGACTTTTTAAAGATGCTTGCCCACAATACAAAACAAGTATTATTTTGTATATCCCACATAAACATTTGTTTATTTTATGTATTCCAAACGAATATAATGAACGAACGTACATATGCAAAAATACATAATTGTCTGTAGAGTATTCGCAGTGCGTCATGGTAAGAGGCAACTCCCAGCCATACAAATGTACCTACATATGTGCATACATATGTGCATACAAATGTACACACATATGTAAATACAAATGTACATACATATGTAAATACAAATGTACATACATATGTGCATACAAATGTACATACATATGTACATGCATATATACATACATGTTATATATAAACTGAAAGGTATTAATGAGTAGATCATATATATGGGTCTATATATGATCTGTCTCCTTCGGTTCAAAGGAAATTTCAATTCAATTTTTATTTTCAATTTTAAAATAAAAATTGAAAAATAATTTTTATTTTCAATTTTTATTATAAAAATTTAAAATAAAAGTTATGAATTGATTTTTATTTTTTAAATTAATTATAATAATTATTTTTTATTTTTATTATATAAAAAAATTTTAATAATTAAAAACAATTTTTTTTTTTAAATTAAAAAAGAATTCTTATTTTATAATTTTTTGCATAAAAATTATAATCGTTACGGTCCCTGCTTAAAACTAGAAATTTTGTGCTTTGCGAGCATAAAGGGAACTTGTTAATTAATTCAAAATTCAAAGCGATCGAAGCGGCCGCCACCGCGTCCTCCGCGACCACCTCCGCCGTAGCCTCCGCCTCCACCGCCGCTACGTCCTCCTCCACCACCACCTTCAGCAGCGCGTCGCTCCTTCATGGCTTTGAAGCGTCTGGCCATGCTGTGAAGCTGCTCAGGCACTTCCTGGTCAGCCTCCTCCAAGATGTTGATCAGTTCTTGGGCCATTCCCCAATCCGAACGCGTGATAAAGCTAATGGAGGTGCCGGTACGCCCAGCGCGCCCCGTACGTCCCACACGGTGAACATACTCCTCGATGTTGCGAGGGAAGTCATAGTTGATCACGTGACTGCAAATATAGAAGGGGATTAGAAGCTAAACA
Organism: Drosophila helvetica; assembly: GCA_963969585.1. Classification (NCBI taxonomy): domain Eukaryota; kingdom Metazoa; phylum Arthropoda; class Insecta; order Diptera; family Drosophilidae; genus Drosophila; species Drosophila helvetica. Next base: position 45,026,508 of record OZ018403.1, read on the forward strand.
GCAAAACCCTAAACGCTTCCCTACCTGATGTCCTCGATGTCCAGACCACGAGAGGCCACATCGGTGGCTATGAGAATACGCACCACGCCCGACTTAATGTCGGCAATGGCCTGTTCGCGGTCGCTCTGATCGCGACTGCCGTGTATGCACTGGGTCATGAATCCTTCCAGGGTCAAGTCACTGGATAGATCGTCGGCGCGAGCCTTGCGGCCGCAGAAAACGATTATTTTGTCGGTCTTTGTCATGTTCTTGACAAAGTTTTTGATTACGCCGTACTTCTCGGACTCATCCTCCAGCAGCTTAATGACCTGCTTCACAGAGTGGGTGGCTGCCAGATCGAGGGAACCCACGCACACTTGGATCGGATTGTTCATGTAGCTTTGAGCGAGACGGCGAACACCAGGCGGCCAGGTGGCCGACGTCATGATGGTCTGGCGATCGGGGCGAATGTCCATCAAGACCTTGCGAATCTGTGGCTCGAAGCCCATGTCCAGCATACGATCCGCTTCGTCTAAGACCAGATATGTGATGCTGCTTACGTCTATGACCTTGGCCTGAACCAAATCGTTGAGACGCCCCGGAGTGCAGATAATAATCTCCGCTCCACGCTCCACATCCGAGATCTGCATCTTACGGCATCCGCCGCCATAAACGCAAACCCTGAAAGACGAGGTCAAAACGGTCACAACATCTCACTCAAAAATTAGTCGAAACTTACGCTCTCATGTTGCGGAAAGAATACTTCTTTACCTCCATTTCAATCTGGAGCGCTAGCTCGCGAGTGGGCGCCAGCACAAGGACGTTGGCCCCGCCACGCTGACCCCTGGGAATGCTTTGATACTCGGTGTGTATCATGCCCGGCAGCAGAAAGGCCAGCGTCTTGCCTGTGCCAGTCTGGGCAATGCCAATCATATCATGGCCCTTCAGCAGAATGGGCCACGCCTGAGACTGAATGGGCGAGGGCTTGGGGAATCCCTGCTTCCCGATTTCGTCCAGCAGATCGGGATATTCGGCAAAGCATTGCTCGAATTTCCATACTGGATTCGGTATGGGGGGCACCTGTTCGCCCTCCTTCGGCTCAAACACATGGGAAACTGTCGTATTATTGTTCTCCGCGCGTATGCGCTTCACTTCCGCATCGCTTAGGTTCGCCACCTCGGGAGCCTCCTTGTAAAAGTTCTTTGTTAATTTGGGAAGTTTGGCCCAACGCGCTGCTGCAGCTTTTTCCTGTAATTAATTGGTGTGTCTTTATATTGGGTTTAGAGAGCAACTATGGGTGAGTCACTTACAGAGGCTTTGTTAAGGGCTGCCCAATCAATAATGCCAGTCAAGTCGCCATCTTGGTTATTATTAGAGGCGTCCTCATGGCTGGTATCTTCGGTGCGATACCGGCCATAGCCGGATCCACCTCCTCCACCAAAACTGGATCCACCTCCTCCACCAAAGTTGGAACCACCGCCTCCTCCATAACTGGAACCACCTCTTGCTCCATAGCTAGATCCACCTCCTCCTCCTCCATAGCCGGAGGAAACTCCATTGTCGCGACCATGTCCTCTGTCCCTATCGCGATTTCCAGACTCGCTTGATATCTGATTTCGTATGTAATCAGCGGCATCGTTGACGTTCGTCTGGATATTGCCCAAGATCTTAACAGTTAAACCGGCCTTGTCCACGTTGACCCGCACATTGAAATCAGTTTGGATGCGAGTCACATTGGATCCGGCGCGGCCTATAATACGACCAACCATGTCTGCGCCGATGTTGATCACTTCGGTGAGGGCGTACTCAGCTCTTTTTGCGAACCCCCCGCCGCCATTATCACTACGATCGCGGCGTCCCTTACCATAATCATCATGGTTGTCCCTGTTTCGATCGCCGTAGCCGCGCGGACCACGCGAGTTTTCGTCGTGTCTCACGCTGCGCTCATACTGGTCGTTGAAATATCTTTGATCTCGTTTATACATGTTCGCAGCAGGAGCCTGATCCGCATCTGGCTCATCCCAATCTAGCTCTGACATTTCGGAAGCAGCTCTTCGTTTTATTTTGAGAGAATACCCAAAGCCTGCTAACACGTGAAAAATGCGCACTCAGTCAAATTTGGTGCTGATGCAGCGTTAAACGGTAAATTTGTATGTGTATGCGAGGCAAAATGGCGGCGAATTCGGCGTCGGCAGTGGCGAAAGCGTGCAAATCTCCGCGGTCTGCTATCGAAGGCTCTGTTCTAGCTAATTTCTATCTCAAAGCTGCCGAATAATGTGCAGTTAGTTACCTTTCACTTTCCAATATGTATTTTACCGGCAACCACTAAAAAACGGAACTCAAACAGTCCGCCGCCGTGCTGATGCTTGTTGGGAAGTAGGGATGATATATTGTTATATCGATTATGTCTTTTCTTGACAATATCTTTGTAAGTGATAGTTTCTGTTGGCTGGCGAAAAAAATATGTATATTTTTGTGGAATGAATTATCAAGGGAACTAGTTGTCTGAATAGACCCTATTTTCCTCCTGTTTGACGTCGTTAAATCTGATATACCGACTTTAGATTCTACTTATCGATGCACAGGGCTAGTTTGAGAAAAAGAATCGGTATTTTTGTGCGATAAGCGGAAACTATCGGCGTTTTATTTGAAAATAACAATAAAGCTCACAACTACGGTTTCAAATACCATTTTTCCGCCACATACCCTACTCATACCGTATGTGCATGCCTCATGCCACTTTCGTCTTCCTCCAATACATAATAGTTGTATCTGATCTTCGTCGTATCCCGTCTCGTTCATCAATGTCTCCAGAATCAAAGCATTTCCAGCACTGCAGTGACCTTTGGCGGTTTGATTTGAACATTAAGAAAGCGACAGAGTTTGGTTATGTTTATAATTTCCGTTTACTTAACACACGGGTAACACACTTTTCGGGTGTAGCTTAGCCTACAGGACTTATGAGCTAATACAAATCAATCAAACTGCATTCATTTCACGCTCTTGGTTTATATAAATAACTAAAACTAGAAAACACAAACACAAAACTTTCCTCACTTCAAGAATTCATTAAATATGTGTGGGTGGGTGTGTGTGTTGGGGCTATAGCTGTTTGATAAAACTTATAACAGTTTTGATACGATTTTTCTCGCTTGTGAATATGGCCAAGTGGGTTGGTTTTTGGTTGATTGGGAGGAGTACGCTTTGGGGTCTGTGTGGCAAGGTAGCAGAAATATACTTTTCGATTCTCATTGTTCTACGTGAAGTTTTAATATAGTTTATATTGTATGTGTGTGTGTAGATATAGTTAAGATTCGCTTATTATCTAGGTGGAGCTTTTTATGATATAAATTAAGCTAAATTAACATATACGAGGTTTTCATTTTTCTCTTGAACAACTGATGATAGTTTCTGCACAAGAGCAGATACCCTGCCCATCGATTCCAGTTGGTTCTTTTGGATTACATAGTTTGTTTCTTGTTGGTTCGGGGTGTTTTGAAATACATTTACAATAGCTCTTAACAGTAGCAATCGACGTCAGATCCGGTCTTCGATCTGACGATCCAATTGGTATTCCGTCTGGCCCAGGAGCAGACATCCCTTAGGTACGGTGTATGTACAATTCAAATTCAAAAATTTACACGTTCCAGTCTCCAGGTGACGTGACGCAGTTCTGTTGTCCGATCCACGTCCATGCTGATGTCGGTATGTATGTAGGAATACCCAATTTGCATCACCCAAATGTATACACATAAATTTCAGTTTATTCACAGCTGCTTCGTGGCGGCTCGGCTCCGGTACTCAGTCCCTTGACGCGGCCACCGCCAGATTATTGTTGCTGCTGCTATTGTTCTTGGCAGCGTCCGACTGCAGGACCAACTGCTGCTGTGGCAGCGCCTCACAGCTGGGCGTGGCTGGGGCCGCGGGATGCAGTGGGGCAAAGTTAACGGATACGCAGGATATGGATTTTGGTATAGCCGCCGGCGCAGGCGCGTAGCTGGACTCAAGATTGAGCCGAAGCTTTGCGGGGGAGTTGCGCTTGAAGAGGGCCAGCTGCCGCGTCGGCGATGCGGCGGAGGACGACGATGCAGAGCAGGCAGATGCTGTGGGCAGCAGGGAGCAAATGCCGCTGCTGCTGGAGGAGCAGGGAGAATCCAGTTCGGAGACTGTGGCCGCGGCCGAGGTGCTGGGCGCCTCATCGTCCGGCGTAATGGGTGGTGAGGTGAGCCGCGAGGAGCAGTTGCTGCCCGCAAAGCTACCGGCGCCACTGTCCACGTCGTCATAGTCGTAGACATCCTCGTCCATGGCCTCGCTGTCGGACTTGGACTTGCGCTGATGGTGCAGCTCCTCTTCCTCCTCCCGCTCTCGCTCGGGCTGCTCCACCAGTTGACTAGAATGGGATACCGGAGATCCCGCCGGGGTTCCGGCTGATGTGGGGGCGCTGTGCGGCGAGGCTGGTGCCAGCACGCCGCTCTTGCGCAGGCTCTGCTCCAGCTCCAGCAGCTGGCCCATGAAGTTGAGGTTGGGCGAGATGATGGGTCGCGCCACTTTCACCAGCTTGTAGGCCTCCAGCAGCGAGAGCGCCTTGTGCCGCATGACGTAGGCAATGGCGATGGTGGCGCTGCGCGAGATGCCCGCATGGCAGTGCAGCAGGACGCGGGAACCAGTTTTGCGTGCCTCTTCTGCAATGGAACAAAGAGAGAGGTGGATCGGTTAATAATTGACAAAGCGCTGATGATTTGCATAAAACAATCTGGAATCGATGGAAATGATTGCTCTTGCTCGCCTCCGCCCCCTGCCAGCAGCCCCTTCCCTATTCTATCGCTCACCACACACACACACACACACACACACACACACACAGCGAGAAACCAAGACGGTCAGAGAGAAACTTTTTGTTCCCGTTGTGTTGCTGTTGCTGTCAAAGCTTTGATGATGTTTCTGCCTGCTCTTTCGCTCTTTCGCTGTTGATATTGCTGCTGCTGGCTGTCGATAATGCTGCACTTGTAGTGGTGTGCACACAGCAATACTGCTTGCTTGCTTGCGCTCGCTCCCTCTCCCACTCTCTAGCTGCTGCTGTGTGAATTTTGTTGGATGAGTCATCGCAACCATCACGAACCGAACAGCGCTTGCTTGCTGCTGCTGCTGCCGAGGCTTATTGACAGAACATTTTTATACCCCGCACACACGCGCAAACACACACACACATACACATGCACGTGGGCACATTAACTCATAATTTACGTTGTTATTTTTGGGAAAGATAAGCAGAAGCAAAGTAAGAGGAAGAGACAGCGCCAGCGGCAGAGGAAGAAGAAAAAAAAGAATCCATGGAGCAGCATACGGCGTACTTTTTTTCGAAGGCTCATCACAAACGGTAAAGAGTGAAGCCACCACCCGAAAAAAAATAATCGCAATCTAATCGGAAAGCACACACAACGCACACAGATGTGAAGTTTTCTGTGGTAAAGAGTGGTGTGATTTGAGGTGGGGTGGGTGGGAGTTGTGGAGTGTGGTGTCGTGGGGAGCATTTCCTAATCGATGGTTACTCATAATGCAAACAGGCGTCCCAGCACTTGTCTGATTTCCAAACATTTACAGCCGATAACGGGCCAAAGCAGAGCCTGCCTTCTTGCTGATGCAGTCAGTCAATTAGTCACCAGGCAGGGGGGGGCGGACGGTCGGGCAGGCGCCTGTCTCCTGCACACTTCTCGTGCACCCATTCCTTGGGTAATGAAGGTGATATCAGCGATAAAGCTGGCAACACTCGTTACAGAATTGCAATACCGTCAACCCAACCCCTACCCCTGCTCCTTCCCAAGGGGAGGTTGTTTTCCAAACTGAAGTGGGTGGGAGATATCAATGTGTTTGATTTATCAATGAATGGGTGCAAAGTAGACACTGAGATAAGGCAATGGCAACCCCCCCCCGCTCCACACAATGTATTTCGATTTCACAAATTTCGAGTATTCCTATTCCCCCTCCCATTGCCATTCCTAGTCCTAGTCCGAAATCAAATCGAGTTACCGCGTATCAGAGGCGACAATGATATGGCAATTATAAAGAAACAGAGTGGGAAAATCCATCATAAATAAATAATACCGATAAGCCATGCCAGGTACTCTAGTACCCGAAATCTACGTCAGATTCCCCGAAAGGTATGATTGGCCTTCCCATAGACTGGCCAAAAATAACCACTCCGATCTGAGAGGAATAGAGATGGAGCGATGGGTCATTAAGCGTACAATAGCAGACAATTGGTCACCGTCGCACCGTCGGCCGAGTCGCACGGCGCTCATAAATCCTCTTAGTTAATGACCCCGTCGCGCAGACAGTTAAAATCGCGCATAAAGCACGCCGTAAACGCGCCGCCCGGCCGCACACACACATGAGTCATGTGGCTAGAACAAGTCCAAGAACTAGAAAAGAGGAGGGTTGAAGGAGAGAGGAGAGAAACAATAGAGAATTAGGAGAGTGGAAGAGTGGTACTCTTTCCTCTCTTTTGAACTGCTTTCTAGTTGATCCAGAAGAAGGAGGAAGCGAGAAGGCAGAAGAAGCAAAAGCTTCGCGGAGAAGAAGTAGCACCACTCGAACAGCTGTTGTTGGACTTTCTCCCATTCTTTGGCTGAGAAGCTTACCACTAACGCGTGGACTAATTTATTAATTGTTCTAATTACGGCTCTAACTGATTGATCTCTTCCCATGCAAAGGTGTTCTTCCCCAGCTTCCCACTCAAGCTCCCTCTCTCTGTCTTGAGTCACGCCATTGAGAGCTCGCTCTTCTAGTTAAAATGATTGATCTCTCATCCGAGAGTGTTCTTCCCAAACTCCGTCCACGTCCATGACGATTGTTTATTGTTGTTTCGAATCCCGGCTTACTCATTGGGGAATTAGGGAAAATTATGCCTTGTTTGTTGGTTTTCGGTTTTTGCTTTGCATATTTCTAGGGTTTCTGTTTGTTTACGCCCAAGAGCGGAACTCGAAAGCTGTGCAAAAGCATTCCATGCTGGCTGGGGGGACCGACCATGGGATTATCGGGAAACCGGGCTTGGGTAATGGCTGAGCTGACTTAACTGTCATATGTTTATGGGTCTGACTGTGCTGGCGCTAGTGGATGGGGATGGGGATTACTAATCAATAGTTAGCCAGCAAGCGGGGGTAAGAGGGGGCATGAGTAAGCCCCCTGTACACCGGGCGCCGCATAGTCCGGCGATGAGTGATCCGCAGACGTGTCTCTGCCATGCCTATAATGGGGCAATGGACATTCATAGGGCTGCTGTCTGACGATGCGTCGTCGTGACTCCATTTCGGGGCACGCTGATGCTGATTGCCGCCGATGCGTAATGCCAACATTGGGTAGTCCCCCCACCCACCACCGCCCTCCCCACTGCCAGTCCCGCTGATGATTAAGTGCAGCAGCAGTTCTATGATACCCTGTGCAAAGGGTATTACGATTTCGATGGATTCTACTATACTATACTATATCGTATACCTGTACAATCAATCTGCTGCCAGGGTATCTGCAACTTCGATCCCCTTTTTGTTTGTGTTTTTTGTGGGACAATGGGCGGTGGTGCGTCATGGCTGATGGCGCAGAAGTGGGCCAAGTGGCAGACAACTGTCTGACAGCCGGGATGCCATCCCCACAGACAACGGAGATGATGATGATGATGATGATGATGATGATGATGACTACATACGTCTCGGTCTTGTTCTTGTTCTCATTCTCCCAATCCCGATCCCAGTGTATCATTTCACTTTTGTTCGATGATTAAGCCCAGGGGTCACTCGGAGTGAGTGTTTCCTCCTCCTGCGCAACTCCTCTCTGAGTCACGGCCAGAATCGGAATCGAAAACAGAAACTCAAACTCAAACATGGAACATGGAACACGATATGTGAGTGTGAGTAACTGAGTGTTTGTCCAGCAACAAGTAGTTTCTGTTTATGTTGAAATATTTAATTACTTTCGGAGACTGTTTATCACCAAGAATGCCCGCTTACTCATGCCCAAGTCCGAGTTCCAGTCTCCGGTTCGGAGACTCCGACACGTGTCGGCGCAGCGAATTCTGAGAGCGGCAGGTGCCAGGATACCCAAATGTCGATAAGGCAGCAGCCTCATGAATCATCCTCTCACACACCGCACACACCGCACACTCGCACGGACTCAAACAGAGCCAAAGGCTGAGAGTGAGAGGGAGATGGACATACACACTTGACCTTCAACTTGCCGAAGCTCGACTTTGACGTGTCGCCGTCTCGCGGCGTCGAGTCATACGGAAACAACAAAAGCTCGGCTCGGCTCAGATCAGGCTGGCCTGCACTTGGAAGTCGCCTTCAACTCACTCCCAATAGTGAGTGGAGTGGACTGGAGGGGCATCTCTTGGGGTCTCGTGATTCATAAAGAGCCAACAACAAAATAAACGTTTCATAAACAAATTGCGCGCAAAAAAAATACCAAGAAAATAAACTGCGCGGGCGCAAATGTCTCAGCCAAAAGAAAGGGGGAGGCAATGAGGGCGAGCGGGATGGGGCACTGCGGAAGCGTGGGCGTGGGCATGGGCATGGGCAGGGCCCTCTGCGTACCCTGTAAAATGATTAAGTGTTTTATAATTTGTGCGCATTTCTTCTCACTCCCTCGCCTCCGCCCCCGCCCCCAGCCATCCGTGCGCCCGGCACAACACCGAAACGCAAATTTCGAATTCCTGGGCGAAGATTTTTTGTCGGTTTATTTTGCTCGTTTCTGCACTTTATAAATAGCCGGCTGACGAATATTGAAATTATGTGTGCTCGGGGGCCAGCAAAAATGTCACCTCGAGGCCGGCGGGGACCGCACTGCTTGGGCCCGCACTGCTTGGCTTTCTGTTGTTGTAGTTGCCAACGGATTTTCGATTACTCACGTATCTTGCAGGATCGTTCGAGTGCGAGCGAGTGCGAGTGCTAGTACAGTGGATCATCCTCAAAATGTTTATACATATGTATGTAATTTGGAAATTATAATTATGCAGTAAGGGAGAGCAAATTATTCTAATTAATCTATTGAAGGCCCACTGTGCACCCAAAGTTTTATCTAATCAACTGTCCCTCCGTCTGTTGTTCTGTTCCACCAACATACTCCCACATACATACACACATCTATGTACATACATATGTACATAGGTACATAAGCACGTATGCTATCACCAAATGAGTCGCAGAGGGGGCTCCATTCTCCATTCCAAGTTTACTTAGCTGGGCCAGTGTCTACGTATAGATTAGGTTAGTTTGCCAAAGAGGCCTCAGGCCTCTGGTGGCTGATAAGTTGATAGCCCGATAACTCGGGCGCACAAATAATAGGTACAGTCACAGTCTGTACAGACAAGGTGGCGATAGGGGCCCCCCAAAAGATAAGAATTTTCTAGCCTGAAGGATGTGGAATGATCGAGAAAATACTGGGGAGCTTCGCGATAATGTACAGCAAAATCCTTGTAGCTTGTAGAATCTACAATGTAGATATTCCGCATGGAAAGATCGAGTGGAAAAGAAAAGCCATTGTACAATGGTGCATACAACAAACAGTACTGTTACCGCTCAATTTCCTGACAATTGAAGCTTTGATTGGTTTCTAGGCCAAGTGGCTGCCTCTTTATCATGCATGTTAATGACACAGCATAATGACATTAGCATTAGCATTGCCCGACCGACCCGACCCGACAAGACGATCAACGACAATACATACATAAATGTACATACATACAGTCGTCGTGTCGGCCCTCGAACTCTGCCTTCGCCTAATGAGCCTCGGCTCTGGCTTTGGCTTTGGCTCTGCCCGCGTCGCTGCCAGCGTTGAGCTCATTTCAAGCTTTGCTTCACATAGCGGGCCACCACCACCCCCTCCCCGACCATCGGAAACTACTTCTATTCCACCATAAAAGCACACCAAGTGCTGTTATAATGAATGGAGGAGACGGACAATGGGAAATCATAAGTTGTACGAACAATCAGAAACAGAAACAGAAGGAAAAGAAACGAAATAAAATATAATAATAATAATAATAAGCATAAGGTGACGACGGACGGCAGGCCAAAAAAAACGAATGCGCAAAAGGCACCAAACGAACGGCAAACACGGCGCGGCAGCGGCGACGGTAACGGCGGCAGAGCCGAAATCATGACTCATGCACTCAGTACAGTATATATTCTCCTCCTCCTCTTCCACCTCCTCCTCCTCCGCCGACACCACTGATGTTACTTCGTGCCTGAGTACTAATGTGTGTTTGGCTGGGCGGTGTGAGTGAGTGTGAGAAAGAAGGAGAGGGGGCATTTATAAAAATAATACTTGAGCATGTTTAGCAGGGTGGGGTGAGGAGTTGAGGTGGTGTATGCGGGTGGGTGGTGGGTGGATGATGCTAAACAGCAACAACACAGAGACAGACAGCAGCCACAAAGAATATGACGATGAGAACAGGAACAACAACAAAAGAAATGAAGAGAGCGAAGTAGCAGCAGCAGCAGCAGCCAGCAGCTGTTGCTGTTCACGCACCTGACATCCGCACCAGCAACGAGAGGAACAACAGTCGAGGCCACGCACAAGGATAACATAACCCAAAAGCGAAACGATGACGCCGATGACTCATAAACAGGAACAGAAATGTTTACAAAAATAGAACATATGCCAAAGAGAGCAGAGGCCCGAGGAGCGGGCAGCTGGCTGGCTGGCTGGCGGGGGTGAAGTGCCGTTTTGGCGGCGCAATAAATAGCAACAATAAGACGAAAGAAAAATCGATGCGGATGGCTGAATGCTCGTACTACACAAGGAGCGTGTGCCTCGAGACACTCTCTGCCTCTCTCTCTCTTTTTGTGTGTGTGTGTGTTTGTGTGGCGGCTGTTCCACATTGCATTGTGAACGAGCGACGATGAGTCATGCGATGTCGGCACAGTGGTGGCCAGAAATACGTTTACAGCTCGGCCCGAAAAACCAAAGGAGGCAGGAGGCAACCGAAAGGACAACCCTTATCAGAAAGGACGTTTGCGGCTAGCTCTCCGGCTTGCTGTTGTTGTTGTTGTTGTTGGTAATCACCATAAAATTTCCACTATCCGAGAAAATCTCTGCTCTCCCATTATGCAAAGGCAAAGTAAAAGCAAACGCAGGACCAGGGCAACGTCATAGCAGCCCCAAAAGTCCGAAGTCGGAACATAGTAACGGCAACGAACGACACAACTACGACGACACGTTGCCGCCGTCGCCATGCTGTCTGCCAACGCCAACACGCAACAGCAACAGCAACAACAATGCGACGATGCCAGCGACGAAGGAGAGCGAAGGAAGGCAAAGCGAATGCCATGGAAAAGTGTAGGAGCAAGCAGCACACCAACTCACACTCGCACTCGCACTCGCCGAAGGAAAAGGAGCATTGGTCGGTCGGTCGGTCGTCTCGTTTCTGTTCTGCTTCTGCTTCGTAATTAGGCATGCACACACACACACACATTCCGATTTGTGTGTGTGTGTGTGTGTGTGCGTGCGTGTGTGGGAGTGCAGGGGAGATGGAAACAGTGGGGTAGCTCTGATTCGAAAGGGTTTCAGCGATGATATTCTTTTCTATTCAGGAACAACAATTCCCTCTGTCTGGGGGTCGGTCGCTATCAATCAGTCGACGCCGCCCACATCTTGTTTTAAATGAAATATTTTCACTGCTTAAAGCAGAGCCGCAATATAACATCTATACGAACTACAAAGCTCGTGGTCGCACGTGCCGAGACATTAGCTGGTCAAACAACAAACAACAACAAATACAATATATGAATACGTTGATGAACAACTTTAGCCAGAGAAAATGGAAATGGAAAAATGCGATTGACGTCAGCAGTATATTCCATGGCTAAAGCGCTCTGCCTCTGCCCCTGTTCCTCTCTCTCTCTCCCTCTCTATATCTACATATATCTGTTTCTTTTCTTTTCCATCTCTTTCTAGAGACATTGTGTGTATTATTATTATTTTCATTTAAAATTAACAAAAGTATATGCATGTGTATGCATGTACGGATGGAAATTTGCTGAAGGCAGCACAAAACACAAAGAAAACAAAAACACACAGAAAAAAGTCAATAACGAATTTTCCACAGGCCAAAAAGAAAGGCAAGTGGAAGCCAGACTAAGCCGTTATGCAAAAGACTACAAATAGGCCCCCCCCCCCCCCCCACACACACACACCACCCATCGAAATGAGCCCCGCAAGGCATCCAATAACAAGTCACGTTTGGCAATCGCCAGAGATGATGACTAAGCTAAGTCCATAACTCGGGATTCTTAGACTTTTTGGGGCAGGGACTTTTCAGGGGAATCGTGTGCAAAAGAAAAACCAAGTTGGACGAGTAATCTAGCCTAATGTCGAGCTAATATTTGAGCAATATCATTTAATCATAATCTAATCTGATTCGAGATTTTCTCCAGAATCCGAAACACTCACCAATGAAGTCGTAGGCCTCCTGGAAGTATTGCTTGATGTTCTGATGGGGCGTATCGCTGGCAGGTATTTGCATATACTTGAGGCCCTGCAGATGACTCTCGCTGCTGGGACTTTGGCAGGTAACGTTCAGCACACAGTTGGCGCCCACGCTGCCCGGATCGACGGCGTCGCGGCCATTGCCCAGCAATAGATGTGGGAAGACTGGCGAGGCGGGATGTGTTTCAATGTCTGAAAAGAGAGAAAGAGAGATAGAGATAGCGATGGCGATAGATATAGATACAGAGGCAGGGATCATTAGTTTTTACGAGTACATAATGGAAAAGTTCTTCAATTCGAAATTCTCGATTGTCGGTTGTGTGTTGTGGGTGGGGTGGTGTAGGGTGGGGGAGGGGGCATACAAACTTTTCATTGTTTGGTTTGGGGCTAATTGTCTGGGGCGGGGGCTCTCTGGTTCGGGATGCGATAGGATAGGAACGGAGGGCGCTCTATGGAAGTTTGCCAATTGGCGATGTCATGCAACAAAAGAGCCACACAACTCACAAATGATCATCAGCGATCATTGAGCTGTACATGATAATGACGATGATGCTCTGGCCCCGACATGGCCTGGCCCTGTTTTGTTGTGTATCTATCTATCTATTGTTGTGCGATTCGGTTTTGTATACAACGTCTAAATTTTCTACAACAAATTGTTTATTTTCCTTCTCTTTCGGCCGTCTGTTTCGATTTGTTTTGTTTCGTTTCGTTATGTCTGCTGTTGATGTTGCATGAGTCACCGTGCCACACAGGCACCGTCCCCGTCCCAGTCCCAGTCCCCACCCTCGCCCCATTCCCATTCCCAGGCACAGTTCAGTTCGGTTCAGTTTTATTGGCAGCTCTTTGGCTGTGGGCGAAGCAGGAGGAGGGAGTTGAGCAGGAGGGTGGGTTGCCGTTGCCGTTTTCCGTTGCGGCAGTCGTCGTCGCCGTCGTCGTCGTCGAGTTCGTAGCACTTTCAATGAGGCGCACAATTGTTTTTATACCCTAGCTGAAGGCATTACAGCTTTTCCCAGAAGATTGCCAAGCATTTGCGTCGCTCGATGCTGAAGGAAGCCATGTCCGGACCCCCCAACGTCTCGGCCATTTGTTTCTCAGAAAACTAGTTTTTTTTTCTCCAGTTTTATCGATATGCATCTACGAAGCTCAAGCCTTAGACTGACCAATTAGTGTAGTCAGGAAGCACTATGAATTACAACGCCAGGATGTGATCACTCTAGAGCGCATGTCGGTAGGAAAAAGTCTAGTTTATTTCCTTTAAATAAATCTGTTCTTTGCCAAAGTGTATTTCCACATTCGGCCTTGTGTTGGCTGGGCCCCCCTTGCATCGTATCTATAATTGTGCACCGTTCTGGCTAATGTATCTCTGGAGTCCAGAGCTTGTGCCCTGCGGTTCTGCCTATTATCTACACTCTGCACCCTGAGGCACCTCCTCCCGAACACCACCCAGCTAATTCATCGATTATTTGTCATACGCTCGCGTGTTAATTGATAGCAGCACCGAGGAGTCATGGCAACCCATGGCCGTTCTTTTTTTTGTTTTTCGGGGGCCTGCACTTTGTGGGTCACACGGAAATCACATGCATTAGTCATCGCCTCGAGAACAGAACACAGGGGGGGCAGCGGGGGAAAACTTTTGCACGTAAAGATGATTGTCATGGCATTTACGCCAGTGTCGCCGCAGTGACACTGATAGTGGTAGTAAAGCCATTGCGTACACAGTCCAAATGCCATTAACAGATTTCATAAATATTTTCCCAGTGACTCAATTGTGGGGATCGCGTAAACAGCTATTGCAAATGCATGGCAACAAAATCGCGAAAAGTCAAGTGGCTGCGATGGAGCGAGAGGGTGCTAGCTATACTTATTACAGTTGTGCGTAAGCACTCGTTCTCCCTCTCTCTCTCTTTCACTGGGCGAGGAACAAGGAAACAACAGTGAGATGCGATCACACACGCCTGTCAGGTCAGGTGAGAGAGATGGAGAGAAAGAGCCAGTCACACGCCACGGAGACACACTCCTCCACCCCACCCCACCCACCCCTCACCCTTGGTCAGACACAGAGCCAGACTCGAATCGACTCGGAGCAGGGTAAATGAGTAATGTCCGAGAGTTTGACATTGAAATTTTCACTGCTGTTGTTGTTGTGAATATTGTTTTGCATGTGTTCCACTGCTTGCATACTTCTCATATACTACATATGTATGTACATACTATATGTATGTACGGCCGATTTCATAACGTGCAAAAATAAAAGGTAACGCGAATAACAGATGCCAAGGGAGAGTAGAGTGAGAGAGAGAGAGCACGCGTTTTGTCATGTTTATCTCACAGCACGTGCCAAAGCAAAAACAAAATTGTTTCGCTTTATGTTTTTTTTAAAGTTAAGCAACGCTTAGCGAGATCTACAGAGCGGGGACGTTGGGTGGCAAGGGGGAATGGCGGAAAGATTGTATGACAGTTTCAGACAATTTATCGCCATGTTGATAGATAGTAGATGGCGCGGAGGGAGCAGGGTGATGGGGTGACAGTGATAGGGAGAGATCGGGTCTAAGCTTCGACTGAGTAGGAAATGAAAAGCAATGAAAAGCACAAATGATCTGTTGCACTGCTTGCACTGCATGCAAATGTGCGGGTAAAGAACAACCGAGAGAGATTGCTCAATCAGTTCCGGTCTTGATAGAAAAGTGAGCCAGAGCCGATCCACAGGGAGGGGGGGAACAGTTTCCGCTACTCACCATAGACCGCTGGGCTGGAGCAGCTGCGCATAAGTGGCGGCGTCCGTCCGCCGCCATTCATTGCCGTGGACGATGACGTCGTCGATGTCACTTGCTGCTGCTGCTGCTCGTCACATGCCAGATTCTCCCTGGACCGCTTGTTGGGATAGTCCTTCTGATTAGCTGCAAGGGAGAGAAAAGATTGCAGATTTATTGCAAAACGTCTATAATCGTTTGTTTCAGTAATTTGCTTAATTTTATACCAAATGATGTCAGCATTTTGGGATAGCGCGAAAAACTTGTCGCGCCAAGTCCCCGTCGGAGTCGAATAAACCGCAGTGTATTTTGTATTTCGTATTTTGACTGCTTGCTCACTGCTTGCCAGCACTGACGTAAGACACTTATTTCGGCAGCGGAGCGGAGTGTGCTTGCTTGATTAGCGTCAAATGCAGAGACGAGGCCCCAACTTTTCCAATTTCGCTTATCGGCGTGAATGGACAAAAACAGAAACGGAATTTGAGAACGCATTGCCTATCTTCCGCTCTATGCGAGAGAGAGCGAGAGAGCTGAGAGGGAGGGACTTTATCAGCATAGACATTTTGTCTTTTTATGCTGGCTGTTCGTTCTACAACTACTACTATCGCGGCACAAAATTGCTGTTATCAGCCCAAGCGACCTCAAAAGCCAAAATAACTGACAAAAAAAAAAACACCAATAAGTATTTTCACTGCGGGCAGCAGGAAATGTTGTGTTGGCTGGCACTGTAGTTGTAGTTGTTGTTGGCGGCTAGTAAAACAAGTAAAATTGCATGCCAATGCACTACACACACACGCACACGCGCAACCACTAAAACGCGCGCCCAGAGGCGCCTGGTGGACAAAAGAGGGGCTTTGACTAAACAGAGCCAATTGGCAACCTGGCAATTAAATTCAACTGTTTTTGATTTACTGAATTGAGCTAGTACATTCCCCAAGGGGGTATTAGACCACGCAATGACACCCTTTTGGCCCTGCCGCCACTGCATACACATATGCAACTCTCCCCCTATCCCTATCTCAGTCTGACTCCCTCTCGCGCATGTCTCCACCAACTTCGTTTCGAAGTTGTTGCTGAGGCTCAGGCTGTTGCTTTTTCTCATTCTCCTGCTTCTTTTTCCTCTTCTTCGCCTGCTGCTGCTGCTGCGGCTGCTGGTGTTGTTACTGTTGTTGCTGTTGTTGTGCCGCTGAATTCGTACTCGAAAGGTCGTTTCAAAGCGGGTTTTCTGTCGCCGCGGCAAGAGCGTTGCCAGGCCGCCGCAGAAACCTGCTTTGCTTTACATTTTTTGTGTTTGTATTTCTTTTTTTAACCAGCCCAGGCAGCCCAGAGCCAGAGCCAGAGTTAAAAGCCAGCGAGGCGAGCGAAACGCTTCTTTTGCTTTTATTTTTGAGAGACACGCGAATTGTGAGTCACGTATGAAGTAGAAACCGACTCTCGAGTCGTCGTTGTTTTTTCTTTTCCTTTCTGAAATGGAGAAGGCAGCACTGACGCTTACGTGGGTCCCACTCCTCCCCTCCCCTACCCAACCCTTCGTCACCTACTCCCCATCTACACCCCGTCCATCGACACAGTCAAGCGCAAAGTAAACAGCGGTAAAATGCTTAAGAGATTAGTCTCTCTGTCTCCCTCTCTCTATCCTTTTGAGATTGGTTCAAGTGTAATCTTAATATAAATGATATTGTACTTGTACTCGTTTTTTACTTACCACCAATGCGATTGTTGTTATTGGTGTTTTGGATTGGCATAAATAACAGAAGACACGGCGCTTCTCGCTTTATCCGCATTTTCATTTCACTTTTATGACTCACGCTGTCGCTGTCTCCGTCGCACTCACAGCAGTTGCGTGTTGTTGACGTTGCCGTAGTGTTGTTGCTGCTGCTGCCGACGCTCTTGCTGTTGTTTTTGCTGGTGCTTTTCGTTGCTCGATTCACACACATGCAGGCACACACACAAACACACACGTAAAACTGTTTTAAATTTGATATTATTCCCAGCTCTTTGGTACCATGTATGTATATAATCTGTTATTATTGGTGGGGTGGGGTGCGTATTGGTTTATTAGATAATCCCAGGCGGAGGCGACACTTGTTGAGTGGCTGCCACTTCCCGTTAGTTATGATGTGTTGCAACTCGAGTTGTATTTCCACTTGTAGCGCGCTTGTCTCAGGCCTTTTCACGCGCGCACATTTGTCTCATTAACCAAAGTTGTTGTTGTTGTTGCTGGGGTTTGATTCGACGATTACGCGCGGTATTTTGTTTTTTTCTTTTTATTGCTGGATGATGGGATGCTCTTTCTCTAGTTAAAGAATCAGGCAATCCCAAAGATATCAACTCCTGTCTGAATCTTTCTCTCCACCGACGAACGATAAACGTTCGTTCACGTCAAAACTCGATTTTAACGGTAGAACTATAGGTTTTGGTCTGTTGTCGACGCGTGCTCGACGAAAATTCAAACGTGAATGAGGGGCATGTTCACTTTTTGGGGCGGCAAGGCCGTTTAATGGCATCTTAAATATATTATAACGATATATTTTTTTGCAATATATTTGTAGGAGATAGTTTTCGGTAATGAAAATATCGATGTTTGTGTGCGATAGGCGGGACGTATTTGCCGGGCAAATATCTCTGTTTTAAAAATAAGGCCGAGATCATATAATTTTGTGCTTGTTTTGTAAGAAATATATAAATTTTTTTTGTTTAAAGTAGGACCTGCCTAGTCTCGTATGAAATTTTCTATAACCTATGATTTTTATTAAACGCTTAAAAAATTATCATATTTATGGTATGATATATATGGCGGTTAAAAACATACATGTAAATGTACATAAAGACCCCCAAAATTCGAATTACCCATTTTTTCATTTCCGAAGCTTCACACGAGGCTTATGTATTTTTTATTGTTGCTGAGAGCAAAGAGAGAAACGTAGCGTTGCTTGTAAAATGCGAAAGACGAATTAGGTAATGAGGTTACATACACGATCTCTCGGCTCACAGAGAGACAAGCGTCAGAGAGAGACTGCATGCATATGCACACTGACATACGGATGGTCCTCGAAAGAGAGCATATGTGGCGACAACGTCACCCTATTACTAAATTCAACTTGCGCTCACAGGGTTGATGTTCTTGCTGAGAGAGAAGAAGAAGGAAGGATAGAAACTTTCTATTAGAAAGAGAATTGCACGAGAATGTGTATTGAGTGACAGAGCTGTCGTCACTTTGCCGCCGCGATCGATAGAGAGGAGACAATCAAATAATATTTAAGCTTTGTAGTAAGTTATAATCTCTGCTAACCGAGGAACGTTTTTTTCTGAAGGAATTGGGAACTAGTTGGTACATTTATTTCCCTGGACGCACTGGCAATCCACACAAAACATCGCACAAGCACCTATGGACTCCCACCACTGTTACATGCATATGTAAAGCGAATGAAAAGTTAGTAAAAAGAGCTGCCGAAAGTGAGGAGGAACATCCAACACATTTACATTGTGTATCCTGAATTGGAAAGGCTGTCACTTGATTCTATTTATATTTTTTATATTCAATCAGACTAGTCAATATGTCCGAAACTTGATATTGTTTTATATTGTATGTTACGCGGAAAACCTTGGTGAAAATATTTCAAAGTACGGAAACACACTGGAGACTATATTTGTGTCCTAAAGCTTATGGATACGAATTCTTTGCGAAGCATATAATAGTAGCTCTCAGAAAATGTTAACGCGTGCAGTTTCTTTTCACCAAAAATCAAAAATACGTCCTTTATTCTATGATTTTCTGTAGATGTCTACTAAAATATATATTTAAGAATTCTGAAAATGTAAACAAATTTTGGAGAATAAAAATTGAATACAATACTAGTTTAAAAAAACAAACGAAACTAATCGGTCTACCCTCTTGATACACGTGTATGTATGCCGTGCGTGCGAGCAGGATGGTAATACGCGTGAAATAAAACCTCCATTATGCAAAGGAGGCGGACTGAAATCAGCTTTAACAGTATGTTATCAGAATAGATTCTCCACCCACCTTTCCTCTTGCCTTTGCAAGATTTATTTATTTTAAATATATATTTAAAAAATCGCGGTCATATAGTCTTTTTGTTGCAGCTCCGTTCTGATAGTATTGACATATTTCGAAATTATATCGACCTATCGAGTAAATGCAGGTGTCATCGCTAACAAATGTTTTAATTACAAAAAAAATAAATATAAATGAAGTGAAGCGGACGCACCAACAAAAACAAAGAGATTGCGACGAACAAAATGCTACGGGTAAACGAACTGACAAATTAATAATCGATGGAGGAAAAGTACTCACCTCTCCGAATGGCTTCTCGATGCATTTTTTTCGCAGGCAATCGGCAAAAAGGACAGGGATATATTCGACGAAGTTTGGCCCGATAAGAGGAAGATTGTGCTGAAGCTGTTGCGGCAGGACACGGTGTCTCAGCGCGAATGGCAGGACCTCTTCTTTGGCGTGCACTTTGTGTGCCTGTGGGACGAGAAAGGGGCCGCCAAGATATACGACTGCCTGCAGCAGGACATCGTCGAGTTCATTGTGCACGCCCAGAGCCAGGTGCAGGCGCAGCGGGGCGAACAGGCCCTGCTGGCCACCTACATTGTGGAGTGGCGCAAGTTCTTCACACAGTCCAACTACCTGCCCCTGCCCTTCCGCCAGCTGGAGCAGTCGCCGCAGGTGAAACCCGCCTCCAGCTCGTCCGCCTCGGGTGCCAGCACCAGTGCGTCCACCTCGAATGCGGCCTCCTGCAGCAATCAGGCGGCCACAAGAAGTTCCTCCGTGAATCCGGCCGCATCATCCTCTGCAGCAGGCACATCGGGAGCCTCCACATCAGCAGCTTCTGCCACAGCGTCCACCTCCGCAACCGCCTCGACAAGTGCCGCCGCTGCTGCGGCCGCGAGCAATACGGCCAGCTCCAGCTCGAAAAAGAATCCCACAGAGGACAGTCCTGTGCGCAAGCTGATGCTCGACTCGTGGAACAAGCACATCTTCCACGACATCAAGCACCGTCTGCAAGACTCGGCCATGAAGATCGTGCACGCCGAGCGGAACGGCGACGCTTACGATGCGCAGCTGGTGGTCGGCGTGCGCGAAAGCTACGTAAATCTCTCCTCCAACGCAGAGGACAAGCTCGAGATCTACCGCGAAAACTTCGAGATGGCCTATCTGAAGGCCACCGCCGAATTCTATCGCTTAAAGTCCACGGAACAGCAGCAGCAGAACGGAGTGCTAGCGTACATGAAGTACGCGGACGCCAAGCTTCGGGAGGAGGAGGTGCGCGCCAAGCGCTACCTGGAGCCCAGCAGCTTCAGCATACTCACCTACACCCTGGTCAAGGTGCTCATTGTGGACCACCTCAATTCGATTATCGCCGAGTGCCCGGCCCTCATTAGGGACTACGAGACGGAGCGTCTCAATCTGATGTTCCGCCTGATGGATCGCGTGCTGCACGGCGTCGGTGTGGAGGCTATGATGGGGGACCTGCAGCGGCATATTATGTCCGCGGGCCTGGCCGACATGCTCTCCGCCTCTGATATCATTACCCAGGACTCGGAAAAGTACGTGGAGCGGCTGCTGGAGCTCTTCAACAAGTTCAGCGATCTGGTGCGGAATGCCTTCAACGATGACCCACGATTTCTCACCGCCCGCGACATTGCCTTCAAGACGGTGGTCAATGACACCAGTGTGTTCAAAGTAAGAAGATCTCTGCTCTGCTCCGCTCTGCCCCGATCTTTTTTGCATTCAATAATGGTTTCCCTTGTCAGATGGAGCTACCCACGAGCATTGCAAATCGGGGGGTCAAATTTACGGCACCCGAGAGCAAATGCCCCGAGCTGCTGGCCAATTACTGCGACATGCTGCTCCGTCGCACGCCACTGAGCAAACGCCTGACCAGCGAACAGATCGATGCCCGCCTGCGCGATGTCCTGCTCGTTCTGAAGTATGTCAATAACAAGGATGTGTTCATGCGGTATCACAAGGTCCACTTGACGCGACGGTAAGTCGACAGTGCGGGCTCTGAAATTTCGTTATGTACTAAGATGTCATTCCCCTTCCATCCATTGGCACAGCCTGATTCTGGGCACTAGTGCGGACAGCGAGAAGGAGGAGGACATTGTCGAGTGGCTGAGAGAGGTGGGAATGCCAGCGGACTATGTGAATCGTCTGGCGCGCATGTTCCAGGACATTAAGGTGAGTCGCTGGTGCTGTCCCGGTGGGGCTTTCGACTGACATTCGTCTACTGTCTGCCTACAGGTCAGCGAGGATCTAAATACTCAATTCCGCACTTCGATAAGTCGACATGATGCTATCAATATCAAAATACTCAACGCTGGGGCCTGGGCCCGCTGCTCGGAGCGCGTCTCCGTGTCGTTGCCCATCGAACTGGAGGACTATATACCCGATGTGGAGGAGTTCTATAAGAAGAAGCATTCCGGCAGGAAGCTGCAGTGGTACCATCACATGAGCAACGGCACAATCACCTTTGTTAACAACTTTGGCCGCTACGATCTGGATGTGACCACCTTTCAGATGGCCGTACTGTTTGCCTGGAACCAGCGACAGCATGACAAAATCTCCTACGAGAATCTCCGACTGGCCACCGAGCTGCCAGGCAAGCCTTGAGCCTTATTTTTCTGTCTAACAAAAGCATTTCCTTATTCCGTTTTTTCATGTCTCCGTGCAGATCCCGAGCTGAGGCGCACTCTGTGGTCCCTGGTTGCCTTTCCGAAGATCAAAAAGCAAATACTGCTGATGGAGCCGGCGGTTATCGGTTCGCCCAAGGATTTCGCAGAGAACACCATGTTCTATATCAATCAGGAGTTTGCCATTGTCAAGAACGGCAAATCTCAGCGACGTGGCAAGGTAAGAAAAGACATAACCTAACGCTCTCAGCCAAGGCTAAGCAAATGCCCTCTTCTTTTGTGTCGGCAGCTCAATCTGATTGGGCGCTTGCAGCTCAGCACTGAGCGGTCGCAGCAGGAGGATAATCAGTCCATAGTGCAGCTACGCATCCTGCGCACCCAAGAGGCCATCATCAAGATCATGAAAGTGCGAAAAAGGATGAACAATGCAGCACTGCAGGTGAGAGTGCACACCAAATACACATTACACGAACGCACATTGAATTGAATGAGATATTAACGTATCGTAACGTATGATTGATAGGGTGAACTCATCGATATACTGAAGAATATGTTCCTGCCGTCCAAGAAGATGATCAAGGAGCAGCTGGAGTGGCTCATCGAGCACAAGTACATGCGCCGCGACGACGACGACATCAACATGTTTATCTACGTGGCCTAAATCTAGTCTCAGCTCCCACCCATCTATGTAATCATTCCTCCTATTTCCATTTCCAATCCTCCCGCTGCAGCTTCAGCGTCAGCTCCAGCTGCAGATCGTCTCAATCGCGCCACGTTTTTAATCTCAATTCTGTTGTGCTCTAAGCACGCTCTAAGGCCCACACTCTCAACGCATTTGTTGGATCAGTTGGATAATTGTATTATATGGAAATGTGTGCGTCCTTACAGCATTTATACAAATTGTATTTAAAATTATACACATGTGTATGTCGCTTCCTGTATCTGCATGTATCTGTATCTGCTGTATTCCTGTCAACGTATGTATTTGTGAAACTGTATTGTATTTTTATATGTCGGTTCCAATGACGGCTGCTCGGCAGCTTAGATCTAGGTATTATGTTGTCCCTAACACCTCCCTACACACACAACAAACCGAAAATATCATTCGGTATAGCGCTAATCGAATCATCTCGCTGTTTTCTATGTGTTCCGTTCCATTTTATCTTTTTGTTGTTTCTTCCGCGTGGTCTGTCCTTCGGTTCGATTCGTAGTTATTTTGTAATGTTCCACGTGAGAGATACACTCACCCTCGCAGGGATTGAAGCCTCATCTTCAATCAGTCCAGCATGAATGCCTAATCACACATACACACACTGAAAACACACACACACAATATTAAATGATCGCGAAACTAAAACTAAATTAGCAATACGTTAAGCCTTAAGTTAAAAAGTGAATAAACTTGGTTCTACACAGATAATGAAAGCGAAACGAGGGAGTTTTAAATGTTTTACCGGATTTCATTTTTAATTTGTTGTTTCACAAAAGGATCACAAAAGCAGAAATTATTTTATTCTTAGTTTTATCTTTTATAATTCATATAAAAATTATTTATAATTTTTTCAATTTAAAAAAAAAATTACTTTTACATTTAACGTACACTTTTTTGGTATTGGAACAATTTCAAATAATTTGTATTATTTTTAGAAAATGAACTACAAATGTAATTCAAATATCCTTTGAGCGGAAAGATGTTCTTTCGAACATTGCTATGTAGTATTTTTGATCTAAATTGTGTGGTTTATATTCCGAAAATAAGAAGAATAACTAAACAAAATATATCTATGGAGTCTAGATTCTAGACTCTAGATTGGTTCATGTGGTCCGACTCATAATATGTCCTGTACCTATTTCCAAGTTCCAAGTAATTCCAAAAGTGAGATATATGTCAATGATTTAGACCCACTTGTGACCCACTTGAAGGATATATTTCCCTAGAAGGGTTATAGCTCGTGTTATGGCTGTATATGTAAAATTAGCAAATAGATCTCTTGGCATAGAGAAATTCTTGGGGAAGCACACAAAAGAGGAGCAACAAGTTGGCGGTGCTTTGGAGCGGAATACGTGGAGATGGGGTCAGAGCCCTTGTAAGGAATATACAAAAGTAAATCACATCAGCCAACAGAGAGCTGTGCTGCGCGGGGATTTTCTGGCTGATAAGACAGATGGAAGATCGAAGACGGAACGTGATGACGAGGTGATCCATCTCGTACGTATTGAATATAAAAGCGAAAGCTTTGCCACAATCAGGCATCAGTCAGCATTCGTTCGTTTCGAAGCCAACACAACATGCAGAAGGGAAGCATTCTAGTTGTGGCACTTGTGGCCCTAGGAGCCATTGCCGAGGCAGTGCCGCATTACCAGACAGTGCCCTACCACCCACCTCCGACACAGCCGCCGCGCTATCGCTTCCGCCGTCAGGTTCTGGGCGGCTCATTGGCCTCGAACCCGGCTGGTGGCGCGGATGCCCGGGTGGATCTGACCAAGGCTATTGGCAGTCCCGATCACAATGTGGTGGCCCAGGCCTTTGCCGCTGGGAACACCCAATCTGGTCCAGTCACCACTGGCGGAACCGTGGCCTACAATAAGTGAGTGGATTGCAAGAGATATCCGACAGACAAGTTTCTAACTAGGTGTCTCTCTTTCCCCCCAGCCATGGCCATGGTGCCTCTGTGACCAGGACCCACACTCCCGGCGTGAAGGACGCCTTCCAGCAGGAGATCCACGCCAATCTCTTCAACGACGGCGTACACAATCTCGATGCCAAGGCTTTCGCCTCGCAGAACAAGCTGGCCAACGGCTTTGAGTTCCAACGCAATGGCGCCGCCCTCGACTACTCCCATATCAATGGTCATGGTGCCAGTGTGACGCACAGCAATTTCCCCGGCATCGGTCGTCAGCTGGGCGCCGAGGCTCGTGCCAATCTCTGGTCTTCGGCCGATCGCAACACGCACATAGATCTGACCGGATCGGCCAACAAGTGGATGAGTGGCCCATTCTCCAATCAAAGGACGGACTTTGGGGCTGGTCTGGGTCTCACTCATCATTTCCGTGGTTGAAGCTGATTTTTAAATTACGTAATTAGTTATTTGTATTTATTGAAACAATAAAATGTAGAAATTGTTACCAAGAATCCAACACAACATGGGGAGCTGGCTGCTGCAGCATCGTGTGAATAGCTGCCATCCCACCCGATTGCCCTGCTGCAGAGTGCCTTCCGGTCGAACATGGATGGTTAGGTCAGAGATCTGATGGCCAACCCACAACACGCTCTACTCCACTCCGCCAAGAAGAGAATGGATGGGATGCTTTCTTGTTTATTTAACCTTAGTCATAGTGGGCGGTAAATAAAGTGGGTTGCTGTGACAGAGATCCTTAAAAATAGGACATAGTACATTGAATCGAATTGCGACTTGCAAATAAATACAGACATATCGAACACAACACATCAAGGACAAAAGATCCCTACAAATGGGACACACAAATCAGCAAACACATATTGAAAGTACAATCATTACATATAAAATAAGGAGCGAGGACCGAATGACATGGAAATAAATAAGTTAAGACCATCTAAAAACTGGACATGGACGTACATAAAGTATACAAATTAAAAGATACCCTACCCTAGGCTAGGTGGCACTACACTACCATATATGCTAAAACTTATGATCCTACAGCTAAAATACTATTGAGGCCAGCATCTGTTCTGTCGCCGCTGAACTGCTTCTTGTGAGCGGGTCTATCTGCGCTTGCGGCCCTTCTTGTAGCCCTTGCCATACCATCCCGCCTGAGTGCGT
Source organism: Drosophila helvetica (assembly GCA_963969585.1). Taxonomy (NCBI): domain Eukaryota; kingdom Metazoa; phylum Arthropoda; class Insecta; order Diptera; family Drosophilidae; genus Drosophila; species Drosophila helvetica. The sequence goes on from OZ018403.1 coordinate 45,052,177, forward strand.
GCCAGCTTGCGGGGGAAGCTGGTGGTCAGCTGCTGGCGACGCTTGGCCGTCTCCGCTGCCGCAATGTGCGCCAGGGAGATGTTCTCGTCGTACTCGTCCTCATCGTCGCTGGTCGGACAGCATTCGCAGACGACAAAGCGGCCGCTGCGGGCGCGCTTCTTGTGCTTGCGTTGGTTGAGGTTCCACTGGCGATAGAACTGGCAGTCCAGCTCGGCATATCGATCGAAGCAGAAGCCGCAGCTGGCGGCCGAGCGGTTCATGGCGAAGTTCGGTACCACCTGCGAGTTCCAGATGTTGAGATCCTCTGGCGGCGGTATGAGGATGCTGTGCAGACCAGAGTACGCGTACTTGGCGTCGTACCAGTTGGGCAGCTGGCGGAGGAGCTCCTCGTCGTTGTGCTGCCGCAGCATGTCCATTTGCGACAGCTCATTCTCCTCGTCTTCTTCGGTGGTGGAGTCCGCCGAGCAGGTGGCCCCGTCGCTTTGGATCTGAATGTTGAGGGCCTGGAACACTGGCGGCAGTATGTGCTTGGGTTCGATGAAGGGCGTGGACAGAGGCGCCCCGATGGGCACCAGCGGCGGAAGCTGAACGGGCTCCAAAAATAGTTCCACAGGCAGTTGGCAGAGACTCGGTAGACTCGGTCTCGGACTCGCATCCAAGTGCGTCTTCTGAATAGCGACTAGTTTTGGCAGTTCCATGCTCGACTCCACTTTTAGGTGGATCCCCGTCTTGATGTCCGTTTCCATATCGAATTCCACTTCCTCCTTGAGCGAGAGCGGCTCCAGTTTCGGCAGCAGCTCCAGCAACTGCATCTCCTGCTTCACGGTGGTGAGGAGGAGGGCGTCATCGTGGTTGGGACTGATATCCAGTGCCTCCTCCAGCTTCAGCTCAGTCTCCACTTTAATTGTTGTCTCCTCCTCCTCCACCAGCCGCAGGGCAGAACCAGGCCGACCGCCATTGTCCAGCTTCAGTTCTCCATTGGAGGCTGGTTCTATCTTGACCGCTGCATCATTCCCGTTTATTAAGTTGGAGCACACGCTCCTCGCAAACTTCTGACGCAGGTCGAGGTTGGTCTTGATGCGTCTTCCGTTCTTAATGGGTGTTCGGATGCGCGGTCCCTTGCCTATGGGCAGATCGCTGAAGCTGCAGCTTTCCGTAGAGATGGTCGAGTCCTGCGTCTCCTCGGTGGTGGTGGTAAAGGCCTCCTCTTCGTCGGCATTCTTGAGCAGCGGCTGCGTGAGCGTGTGCAACTCCTCGGGCATCAGGAGCGTGGCGTGGGCAAAAATGGGATCCTTCTCCTTGGTATAGACCGGCACGGAGATATTCAGCAGCTGCATGAGCTGGGCCATTACGCGGTCGCACTTGCCGTTGATCTTGATGCTGGCTATGCTGTCTTTGGGCGTCCACTGAAGGTTCACCACGCAGATCTTGGCCCGCTGGCGTGCCGGCTTGTCCATCTGCCACAGCCAGGTGTACTTCTTGAGCACCTTGAGACTAGAGCCCAGGCATAGGATAACATCCGCCCGCTCCGAGTGCTGCGTGGCCCCCGTCCAGTTGAGCGGCCACTTGAGGTTGCCGCGCTCCCCAAAGTGCACTATGGTGTCGTACAGGGGCTCCGAGCAGCGGTGGCACAGCCGGTGCGTCTTGTGGCAGTAGCGTGCCGTCATCTCCGTGGTGTCGAACTGGCGCCAGTAGACGGCGTTCGGCTTGCAGTGTTTGCAGACCTCCACGTACATATTTCCGTGGATCTCCGAGAGCGAGTGGCGCGGCAGGCCCGAGCGGAGATGCAGGCCGTCGCAGTTCTGTGAGACAACATGGTGGAGCAGACGGCGCCGGTGCAGTTCGTACAGAGCCATGTGGGTGTACGTGGGATTCGCACTGGACAGATCGTGCTCTCCGATGTCCTTGCCCTTCTGCAGCAGCGTCCAGATGCCCTTGCTGCCACGGTAGTCGGGAATGAGGGCGGCCGTGCTGATGCCAGCACCTGTATAACAGATGAGGTGCTTCGCCTGGGAGATGATGTTGGCCAGCTGCTCAACCTTGGCCTCGATCACGTGCGGGGCATCCTCCTTCTCGACCACCCGCTCCTTGTAGATCTCGATGCGTTCCTTCCGCTTCTTTGTGGCCTTCACCATGTCCGGGTGCTTCTCAAGAAACTGGCGGTCGTCGGCGGATCGCAGGGAGTCGCATTTCCGCAATATTAGCGAAACCTAAAGGAAATGAATGTTTTTTGATTATCATCAAGGAAACACAGATACACACGCTCCGATACAATTGCAATCACTTGCATGTGTGTGTGTGGGGGTGCGCACACTAATTACCTTTCGCATAGCATCCTTTCGACGCCGCTTCTCGTTGTCCTTCTTCGCAGGATTCACTTTCGCCCGCGTTATATAAGACTGCGCCACATCTGCACTGGGCTCCGGCAGCCCCACATCCTCCTCCATGACTAGCCGCCGTCCTCCGGGCCGTAGCTTCTAGTAATCTAAACTAAAAATGCTCCCCGGCCAGCGCACAGGGGTTGGGGTTGGGGGAATTTTGCAGCGAACTGCGTGCCGCTGCGAGCGGTGTGAAGGTTTCGGCAGCGCACACTCTTACATTTTATTTGCCCCGCACTCCTGAATTTCTCAAGACAATACAAATTAATTGTTTTATCTATAAACGTATATTTTGTAAATGTTTTTTGTTAGAAAAAAGGTAAACAACTATCGATGTTCCAGTGCGCGGCTATCGAGCATTTTGTAGCTATCGATGTTTCAGGGATGCAAGGAATACAGAGACTTGGCGATAGTTTGCAGTTGTAGCAGTCACAAGTAACCGTTTCCGGTCCCATAATCACGCATTTGTACTAGTTTAATCAGACTAATCTAATCAGAGGTAGATTTATAGTGTATACAGCGTCACTTAATACTTGGAAATCGTTTGAGTGATCCAATCCAGATAGCGAAAGACGCGCGTGTAGATGCCGGGAATTCCTGGGGTCCCACAGGACAGACCCGCCGAAGTGATCGCCATCACATGATACATGCAAGGATAATTCTGATGGTACATTAAAATAGGACCACCGGAGTCTCCGTTGCAGGTGTCTTCAGCCCTATCGGAGCCCACGCACACTTGAGTGGTGGGATCGAATCCGTGGGGATATTCCTCAAGTTTTCGTGCGAGAACTTTCTTGCAAACCTGGAAAAAACATGGGATCAGATCGCGCTCGTCTCTGCAATACAATGATGGATAATCATACCCAATCCTCGTAGCGATCCAGTTTCACCTTGAGCAGCTTTGCGGATGGTTTCACTGCAAAGGCCGTACTGCCCCAGCCCACGGCTATGAATGAACTGAAATAGCGCTCATCGACGAACGGCAGGCAGGCGGGATGCTTGTAGAGATCGAATATGACATCCTCTGCCAGCTTGACCAGTCCGATGTCATGGTAGAGCTCTGGATCCGCATAATTCGGATGAGTTATGTAGCTAGCCACATTGTAGTCCCTTGGAGCAGCATCATCCTCAAACGAGTCAAAGTCCAGCTCGCCAAGACGAACCACATTTACCTCGCCCCTGCAGCAGCCAAGATCATTGTGTAAATTAGTTTTAGTTTCTTTCAGTTGATACTCAATGTCACTTACTGTTCCGATTCCAGGCAGTGGGCAGCGGTTAGAACGAAGCGTTCACTTATCAGTGTGCCGCCGCAGAACCAATCAGTCCTCCTGCCCAGCTCTAGGCGACGTCCGAGCCGTGCCATGTGTGGAAACTCCTTGGGATTGGCGGGATGCCCGCCCACGATCAACGGCGTATAGCTGCGGCAATTGTCGACAGTCTTATGCTGAATAGGTGCTCCGGGAAACAGAAAACTATAGTCTACCGTTTCCTCGAACACGGTCTTTTTAAAACTCGTGCAAGCTGCAAAGGAGTCCATGGATTAGATGAGATCATCAGGAGAGCAGGCCTCACTTACAGCCTACTATATCCGAATGCTGATGTTGCCCAAAACCGCATGGCAGTAGGTTAAGCAGCAGCGACACCAGAAAGAGAATCATCTTCGCTACAGATTTGACTGCTATTACTTTGCTCAGCCGCTAATCAAGTGAGGCTTCTACCTACCGCTTAGAACGGGTTTCGAATCAAATATTCATCGCTGAGCAGATTGATCAGCAGGCCCCAGCCACCGCCAAATGGGTAAAACAAGCAGAATAGAATTTCCCCCTTGTTCCCGAGTTCCAAGAATACAATCAAAACTTCCATAGCTCCGATTTTTGTTTGCTTACCCTCCCTTACAGATACATATGTGCAAATACAAACATTATAATTAGCATGGAACGTGGGTATTACGACGTCTTGGCCATCTCCGCCTTAATCCAGCCCAAGTATTGATGTACGCGTGTATAGAGGCCTGGAAAGTCCGGAGTATCGCAGAAATTGCCAGTGGAGGTGATGCCCATCACATGATACATGCACGGAAAGTCCTTGTGATATGTCAGCACCGGGCCACCAGAGTCGCCGTTGCATGTATCCTTGTGGTCCTTGGATCCGATGCATATTTGCGTGGTGCCGTTGTAGCCGTTGGGCAGCTCGTCGTTCGGCTCGGAGGTGGTGCTGCATCTGGTGCCGTAGTTATTGAGGCGAACCTTCCTGAGCTTCTTGGAACTTTCGCTGACAACCTTCACCTGTCCCCAGCCGATGGCAATGAATGTCTGGTCGCTGGCGCCATCGTGGAAGGGCAGGCAGGCCGGATGCTTATACTCGTTGAAAACAACGGGTCGGCTCAGTCGCAGCAAGGCAATATCATTGTAAATGATTGGATGAGCGTAGCCGGGATGCAGCGTGGAATTGGCCACGCCAAAGTCCTCCGGATCGGCATCGTCCTTGTCGTTGTCGAACTCCAGTTCTCCCAGCCGAACCACATTCACGGCTCCACTGCAACAGAGCATCGTTTAGCGATTGATGATCTGAGCCCCACCCTGCTTAATACTTACTTCTCGCTGAAGAGGCAGTGGGCAGCCGTGAGGACGTGTTGATTGCTTATCAAGGTGCCGCCGCAGAACCAGTTGATTTCGTTATCTTCATCGCGACTGCCGAGGCGGGCGGCATGAGGAAACTCCTTGGGGAGGGCAGGTCCTCCACCGATAATCAGGGGCGTGTAGCTGGTGCATGTGTCTCTGGTCTTGTAGATGATCGGTGCATTCGGATAGAGCAGGCTGAATTCCGAGGTCTCCTCGAACACGCTCTTCTTGTAGGCAGCGCATGCTGTAAGAAAGCTTTCAGTGAGTCTGAGTCCCAACGATCGTTGTGCACTCACTTCTAACTATATCCTGATCCTGGGCTGAAATCCAGTCTGCAGCCAGCACTAGCAAGGCAGCAATCTTTATTGTAAGCGCAGTTTGCATTTCTCAGTCACTCGTCTCGTGTTATATTCGCAACGCTCTGGCAGCTACTGAATGAATCTCAATCAATCGCGGATTCCATGTGATCTCTGCGGGGTTATCGTCCAGCGTCCAGCGATAGATTGCATTACCATTACCAGGTGATAGCGAAAAGTCCGGGAATTTATTGATTATAAATCATAGACGCATATATTTTGTAGCCGATCTATAGAGATACATATTGGCTATCTTTAAGCCGGTTTGCACATAGGAAAATCAGCTAAACTCTTGACAATCCAAGACTTAAAACAAATCTCTCGATAATAGTAAAAATAGCCTATGAGTAATGACTCTGTATATCAGTTTCAAACCGGTTAAGCGTTCTTCCTGGTTCTCAGCAAACAAAAGCACACAAAAAGATATAGCAATTGATAACATGATAATATATTTGACGCCTTACGGCCCTTACGCGGAATCGGGCATTAGCTTAAACTATAAAAGGGATGCATCTGCTTCACTTTACGAAGTCCTCGCCAGATGCTGCTTGATCCAATTCAAATAGTAATGGACCCTTGTGTAGACACTGGGAATGTCTGGCGTGTCGCAGGCAACGCCAGTGGAAGTGATGCCCATCACGTGATACATGCAGGGATAGTCCTTGTGGTAGGCGAGCACTGGGCCACCAGAGTCGCCATTGCAGGTATCCTTGCTTTCAGGTGAGCCGATACAGAGTTGTGTGCTGGCGTTGTAGCCGTTGGGTAGCTCCTCGTTGGGCTCCACGCTGGTTAGGCAACGCTGTCCATAGCCCCGAAGCTGGACTTTCAAGAGCTTCTTGGATTGCTTTTGGGCAAACTGTTGTGCACCCCAGCCAATGGCAACGAAGGTCTCGTGCCGCTCACCATCGTCGAAGGGCAGGCAGGCGGGATGCTTGTACAGACTGAAGTTGACCGCTCGACGCAGCCGAACGATGCCAATGTCATTGTAGAGGGCTGGGTTACTGTAGTCCGGATGCATCGTGGTGCTTAGCACTTCAAAGTCCTCCGGCTCGGCATCGTCCTTGTCGTTATCAAACTCTAGCTCTCCTAATCGGACCACATTCACTGCCCCACTGCAACGAGAGGTAATATAGTATAGTTAGTGTAAAAGGCCGAGAGCTTGGACCTTCCTGATACCTACAACTCGGTGTAGAAGCAATGGGCTGCTGTGAGCACCAGTCTGTTGCTTATCAAGGTGCCGCCACAGAACCAATTCGTTTTGTTATCAGCATTGCGATTTCCGAGTCGTGCCGCGTGTGGGAATTCCTTGGCTTCGGCCGGTGATCCGCCCACTATCAGAGGTCGCGAGCCATGGCAGGAGTCAACTGTCTCATAAGTAATGGGTGCATCGGCAAAAAAGAAGCTGATGGGCACGCTCTCCTCGAAAACTGTCTTCTTGAAGAGAGTGCAAGCTGAAAGAAGCAAATGTTAGTGATCATATGTAAAATATCTGGCATTCACTCACCTTGCTGAGCTGCTCGATCCGGACTCTGGCCGAACACTAGGGCACCGCTCAGAGAAAGCATCAACAGCACAGAACCAAGTAAGCGCATCGACATGGTTATGAATCGTCGATGAACTGCATAGAAAGACGATCGAGCGACTACTGATCGATTGAGCTCCCGCACTGCGCAGTGGGGAACACCGCTCCGCTCAGACCGAGCGAAGTTCAGCCTCTTACATTAATCAGAGAATCAGCTGCTTCGATGGAGACCTGTTTTCTGGACATAAAGGCCTTAAATATATCTAAAACACAGTTCTTTGGCTTAAAGATTATATTAATATTTGTGCTGATATACACAGTTTGGCAGTCTTAACATCTAAAGAGAAAATCTGACTAATTAAGGTGTTTTATTCAAAAGTTAAAGTCCCGCATGAGAGGCAGGAAATATGTCCATAGATCTCGCACGTGTCGTAGCCATATCCAGTCCCTCTAGACCTTTTCCTGCATGTTAAAACACACAAGGGGCTGAAAGATACAAATGATAATGAAGGAGGATATTTCTTTAGAGTGGAATGATTGCCACCCACCTCGTTCCTAAGCGATCAAAACACTTTGTAATTATTTTCGAGCATTTCAATCACGGAGCTGATCTAACTTTGAAGGTGGCAGCGAGAGTCTTATTCATGTGTAAGACCGCAATGCGGCTGATTCCATCGCATTCGGTAAAGTTGACCGGGGGTGGGGTGTTCTTGGGCTCCAGGCGCAGCACAACCTACTCTACCTTTGGCGGCGGCCTGAAGTTATTCTTGCCCCCCGTCACGAGAATGTCCACGCGGGCCAGTAGTTGTGTGCTGATGCTCAAGTTGCTCAGGCATGCTGAATGAGCTCCCGTTGGAACATGAGCACGGCACAGTGGAAAAGTGACCGATGCAGCAGGAGCTTGAGTATCAGCGGCGAACTGATTTGTGGCACATGTCGAAGAATGGCAGCTCCGCCTACAGGAAATCACCAATGAGCAACTGCAGCTTGGGTCCCAGAGCAGCCTTCTTCAGCATAGGGGTTCTTCGAAATTCCTGCCATAAAACGCGGTTAGGAATGGAATTGTTCAATTTTTCCAAACATTTAACGTACCTTGTCTTTGCACTTCATTGTGAACTTTTGGCATTGTTTAAACTTTTGTTTTTGCCTGTAAAAGGTTTAAATTGTAGGAAAATAGTCCAAATCTGGCTTTGTTTTGGTATTTGAATCCACAAATCACTCTCAGAAATATACTGTCCCATTTTTAAAATATACCGGTTAAAAAAACGAACTTAGCCCATTTAACACCTCTCTATTTGAATAGGTGAAAAACTTCCGTTAAACAGCGGAATACTATTTGTACATTACTCTTGTAGATCCATCCTGTCCTTCCTCCGTATTTACAAAAAACCCCACCATATCTTTCACCTGAACTGCACTAAAATTCTTCATGATTCATCAATTTCGTAGAGTGTATTTTAATACCCACTGGTCGACAATGGGTTAATCGTTCTCTGCCCATGATCGGAAGTCATATTCGAGTATTTTGATATTCGGTTTAATATTACTAGCTAGCTAGGTCCTTCAGCCTTGAACACATAATTTTATCCGATTGATGAATCCATTTGCTACTAGGTTGGCTAATTTTAATGTACTCTTTTATTATTGTGTGTGTAAAATAAGGTTTAAACCAACGTAAGTGTAGTATGATAAGGTAGTATGGACATTTGTATACAGTATTTAATTTAATTCTTGCTAAAATTGTCGCTTAAATAATTCGACTGTCTAGAGAGCATCGATATTATGTGGCGGAGTATGCAGGCCACGGAGTCGCCCATCCACTACTGCGACCATGCCGACCTCTACTCCGATGACAATAGCATCCATGACCAACAGCCGCTCAACATCCACTGCAGCACCAGCAGCCAGAGCAATCTCAATGTGATGCTCGCCGAGGGCGTCGCCGGTGAGGAGGCGGAGGAGGGGGGACTGCCTGAGGAGCAGGATCAGGTCGAGGACTACGAGGTGGCCTGTGGCTCGTTGGGGCGCAGCGCCTGCACGCCCCCACTTCGTCGGGCAGCTCGGCGTGACCATCCTTCAACCATCAGCTCACGGCGGACATGCAACTAAAAGAACTAGAAGAGCCGTCGGCTGGAGTACTTCCTCAAGTGCCTCAAGTACGGGCGCAGCAATCCCTCGCAGGACTCGGCCTTTGGCTCCCTCACCGACAATGACCTGTCTATCGCATCGATTCCATCAAAACGAACAGTAAATTTCATGGTTATTGGCAGAGATGGCAGCTAGAAGGTGCAGCTAAAACAAGGCTCTGATTAAACGAATTGTTGGGGCACCTTCTGCGTATCATCGTATAGAATTGCGCAGGCGTGACCAAAGATACAGGAAGGGTAGCTAAAGCGGAGTACTAGGGGTAGGGGTGGATAGGTTGTGCCCTATTTATATTGTCTTTGGTTGTGCCCTATTTCATAATTTGGTTGCCTTGCAACTTGGCACTTAACTTAATGTCCAAGAGTCCCAATACGTATGCCATAAATGAAGATTCATTAATTTGCCGCGGTCGCCCTCAGGAGTCAGGAAATAATAAGAATAAATAAGGAATAAAATAAGAAACGATTTAACAAATTTCTTTAACAGCCCAACCGGGTCGGTCAAATTAAAATTTAATTTAAATCAATTTTTATTCAACATAAACATAATTCTAGCTTAAGTAATTAAACGATCACTTAATCTTCATCTGTTATTTTCTCATTCTCGACAGCCTCCAACTCTTCGATGCCCTATCGGCATCATTTTCGGGGAACTTTTGTACGCACTTTTCCCAATAAAGGAGTGCGGGCCGAGGCACTGTGGGTCATACGGTCTATCTATGTAGCTTATATAAACTAATAGGGTCGAAAGTAAAAGAGGCATGGTCTTCGTATTTTTTCCTACGTGTATTAAGTAAATCATAGCATTTTGTTTTAAATCAGTTTTTTTTTAAATTTAATTTTAATTTTCGTTTAAAATTAGTTTTTTATTAGTATGCTTCAAATAATTTCTAATGACTGCGGCCGCGGCTCTACTTTGTACTCAGTCAGTATATATGTGAGCCTACGATTTATATCATTTGTTATATGTTCGAAAAAAATTGAATAGTTGCTAAAAAAGGAAATTTGGAGACAAAAATAAAGTCTAACCCTTTCCATTTTTGTTTACATTTGTTTTTTACATATTTTTGTCTATATTTATACATCTACATATGTCATAACTACGACTCGTGGAGATGTGTGTGTGAGAGAGAGGGAATGAGTCTGCGCTTGGAGGGCCACTGAAATTTATTTGTTCCTTCTGGCTATAATATTGATCCGACTTGATCCAGATGAACATTGTTTAAATTTCTGCGTTTTTGGTTTTCTCGTATCTTAAGAATTGTGGATTCCACAGATTTTCGTTCTTTGTGGGGGCGGAAGGGGGCGTGGCCAAATTTTGAAACAAATTCGTCTCGGTTTGATATCACAGGAGCTTGGATAAAAAGTTTGGTGGATCTAGCTCTTATAGTCTCTGAGATCTAGGCGTCAAAAAATGCGAACGGGCATAGCGCCCACCCCGGTGTGTGAGAGAGAGCGAGATCCGATCCGATCTGATCCAGAATCAACACTAGATTCAACTCACTAGATATGGTCATTCTCTGTAATTCTGCGTTTTTAGTTTTCTCGTATCTTTACAATTGTTCATGCCACAGATTTTCGTCCTTTGAGAGGGCGGAAGGGGGCGGGGCGAAATTTTGAAATAACAGTGTGATATGACAGGAGTCTGGATGCAAAATTTGGTTTCTCTAGCTTTTATAGTCTCTGAGCTATAAGCTCAGCCTCGACTCGGCTATTGATGCTGATCAAGAATATATATACTTTATGGGGTCGGAAACGCTTCTTTCTGGGTGTTACACACATCCACTTTTAGCACAAATCTAATATACCCCTTTACTCTTCGAGTACCGGATATAAAAATCTAAAAACTAGAAGCACTTTTATAAAATTGTTAATTTATAAGATTCGATTTAGACAAATAACTTCCAACTCAATGTATATATTTTAAGTGACTAGCGCAATCAAAATAATTTTAAGCTCATATTGCTGGGATATAGCATAATATAAAAAAATAAAATAAATTTGTGGGCTTAAAAAGAACTTTTCTGTTGTACAATTAATTGCTTAAACAAATACGAATTTTTCTCTATTCTGTTTTCAATCGAATGTAACATTATTTGCTGGAAGCGTCAGCGCCAGGTGTGCAGGGCGGCGGATCCAGCTACGGTCCGCTATAAAAGCCGGCCATTCGGATGTGTTTGGTCAGTCTCGTTCCAAGAGCAAGCAATTCAAATTCAAAAACTGGTTCGCCGAGCGTTCAAATGCCAGCCCCGAGATCCTGGCCAACTTCCCCGAGGAGCTGCCCAACAAGAATGTGGCCAAGTTCACCATTGCCGTGGCCGAGAAGAACACCCATGTGGGATGTGCTGCTGTGCGCTTCTCCCGCGACTTCTACAACCACTTTGTGCTCACCTGCAACTTTGCCACATCGAACATTGTCGGCCAGCCCGTGTACACCCCCGGAGAGAAGGCCACCACGGGATGCAGGAATCGCTACGGTGCCGCCTTCGACTTTCCCAATCTGTGCTACGCCAAGGATTGGTCGCTTGGTCGATTGGTCGCTTTACTTGGTTTAGTTTTTTAAGCTCCATCGCCCTTTGGGGGGGATCTTTGTTATACCCGGTACTCCAAGAGCGATATAAAACGGGTGACTTCCGTTTAAGGTACAAAGAGTTAGGAGAAGATGTTAACAAAGGTATAAAATTGTTCCACTATTAATCCAAGAGGGAATGAGATGAATAGTTTGGGAATAGCAAAATGTAAACAGAAGACTCGATAATTGATGTACCTGAAGCGACAAATAACACGTACATGAATACCACTGAATACTCCTCTGTGATAATAGTTTTAGCTTTGTGTGTGTCAATCAGTGTGATGTCCTTGCGTGTTTACTTAAGGTAAAGTCTAATGCTGAAGGCCTCGATAACATTAGCCCCAAATACACAGGTACTCAGGAATCTTGACAAGACTTCAGCAATTACCAGAGAGGACTGATTACTGTATCCCAAGTGATCACCTCTCGACGCCTTTCCAGGTATCAATCCCGCTTAGGGAGAGCTGGGAGATGGGCGAACCTGGGCTTGTGAATGCGGTCCACATCTATACTTATGGCTCAAGGCTAGACAACCGCGTTGGAGGGGGGGTCTACTGTGACGAGCTCAACATCAGTTACTGCTTCAGGCCCCCGGATCACTGCAGTGTGTTCCAAGTCGAGGTTGAAGAAATCAAAAAGGCTATTTCTATTGTCTCCAAAATACCCCTTGACGGGCGCTCTGTTTAAAATTAGCTTCTCTGATAGCCAGGCTGTAAATACCTGCCGTAGGTCTCTAAATGAGACCTCAGAGCAGTTACAACTCTTCCTAATGTGGGTCCGCGGACATAGGGACTTCCAGGGAAATGAGGCTGCCGACGAGGAATAGGAGTCGGTCGCCGACTTCTTCAGTCATTGCCCGGCCCTCGGAAACCGTAGACTCCGTGTTCTTGGGGCTGCGTTCCTCACGGACATTTCGAACCTTTCCGAAATCAAACCAGGGCTCTTGTCCCACGAAACTTGTATTTTCAGCACAGGTGTCCATGCGGTCTTTTCCGATATAGCAATGCTGATTTAGTTCAAATGTGATTCAAAACATTTTTGGCGGGTACATTTTTCATAGGTGTTACCTCTTTATTTATTAATTAGTTTTCACTTAAAATTATAAATCAATTTTTGTTGTTTTCAAGTTTGGTATCTTTGGTTATCATTGTACAGGTATGCGCACATCGGTACACTTGTTGTTTACCATTTATTTAGTATCGGCTTTAACACTTCACATTATATTCTTGGCGTCCATTTTTTTAAATTTTTTTTTAATTTATCATTTTTTTTTTTACAACATATCAACTGTTGACTCTTGACTTTATCTTTACAGTTATTTATATCTTTTTTTAAACATAACTTAACTTTATTTATGCGTTCTCCCAATTGTAGTTTGGTTACTTCTTCGGTTTTTGGTTTGTTTTTGTGTTTGTTCTGAATACTTTTTTGTTAATGAATATTACTTTTGCAATGACTCTTCCTCTAACTATGCCTCTTATCCTGCTTCATCTCTTTCAGTTTTTTGCGCTTTGCTTTGTACGCCCTTCAATAAATATTTCAATATATTTTCTTAGTAGTTTTTGTAGTTAACAACTTTTAGACAATGATTAGGGGGCTGGGCTGCCGTTAATAATCGTTCGAGTGTATGTTTGTGTTTTCTTTTAGTATCTAAGATGCGAAAGGTACATGAAAAAGTTGCACATATGTATCGGTTGTGTGTTTGTTCTTGTCCAGAAAAGCATTAGCTAAGCTGGATCTGATCTGTGTGCGCTCGTACATTCAGAGCTACACTAGCACTAGCTGGATCGCTCTCCTGGAGGGAGCCCTTCTTTGGCAAGCAATGACTATCGACCTATAGCTTTTTGTTGTGTTTATGAGTGTGTCTAGCAGATTGAGAGTGGGGAAGGGGGAGCATTTGCATTAATTTGCTTTGCATATTTGAAGAGTGAGCTTATAGCTAACATTCGGTTTCACATTTCCCTATAATATTTTACTTGTTTCAGGTTCCGCGATTTGTGCTTTTCTTTTCTTTTCATTTTCCCATTTCCCATTCCCTTGCCTGTTTCTGTTCCCCACTTCTCTTCCATTCATTCTAGCTTCATTTCTTTGTATTTTGTGTGTGATTCTTCTCGAAAACAACCAACAATATATTCTATTCTGTTTGCTTATTACCTGACCTGACCTGACCGTACCAGACCAAACGACTATACTCATATTAATTAATCATGTTGGCTGGATGCGTATATCTGTGAGAGTTTTTGCTCTATTTGTTGTATATTTCATTTTCTTTCTTTTCCTTTAATTGAATAGGGCTACTATTTGTCTATATTTTCAATCTTTCAATCTTCTCAATGGCCTGGATCGTCTAGCGATTGAGCTCATTGTTTTATAAAATTATTATTTTATCATTGTAACATTTTTGCCTATGTCTTCTCCTTACTCTTCTTTTTTTTTTTTTTTTGACATTTTCCTCTTTATTTATTTTTTTATTTTTTTTGTAAAATGCGTTCTTGAGAATACTTTAGGTTAACATTTAAATTGTAAATGGGTAACTAGCGCTTGCTATTTCACAAATACACATTATTAGACACTGGGCGTTCATTATTACATACAAATTTTATGTTTCGTGCTTGCTTCTGACTCCACTGAATTTTTGGTTTTACTTCTGTTATATTTTTTTAGTTAACAACGCTGCTTATAGTTAATAAATCTCCTGTCCTTGAAGGGTCCGTGGCTATCCATCCTTCCAATATAATTATAAGTATATAAGATTTTTTGTAATGATTTCTTTTAGCAGAATTCCTTTTGCTCTGTGGATAGATTGAAAAAATAAACTGGAACAAATTTCACTGCATCGTATCGCATGTCGCATGTAAAATAATAACAACATTTAACTGAAGTAATTAACAGATTTCGATGCGATCTACTAAAATTTGTTTAAAATAGAATTTAGCTTTGAGTCTTTGGCTTAAAATCATAATAATCGTTAATATTGTAGCTCTCGTCTCTTTCTCCTTCTTCCATACAATTTCATATATGTATAACTTTTGTTCGGATTTCTTTCATTACGCTAAGTTTTTTTTGTTATATAAATATGCCTTTAGTTTCACAATTTTATATGCTTTATGTATGTATGTATGTATGTATATTATATATATAATTTGTTTGTTTTCTTCTCCCCTCTCTCTTCGGCTTACGGACTAAACACATTTCTTGGTTGTATTCATAATTTGTTTTTAGGTTTAGCATACATAAATTGTTGTGAAATTTATAGACATTTGTTTGTTTTAGCTTTAGTTTCTATGATTAGTTAGCTTTACTTTCTCTTTGTTTTGTAGGTAAATTGTATGCGTTTGTTTTAGGATTTTTTGGCTTGATTTTTGTTTTAGTTTTTTTTTATAAATATTTGTATGTATAACAATAAGGTTAAATTTTAAAATAATATCGCTTTAATACTTGAGAAGGAAGTTGTGCAAGATTTCAAATACAAACAAAACAATTTGAAATTAAATTTGTGTGTTTACATATGTATATGCTTTGGGGGGTATTTGTTTTATAGACGGCACGTTGCGGATCGGCACATGTTGTGTGTTTTAGAGGTTCCCTTGAGATTCGCTTGGAGCAAGAGCTAAGCTTGGACGCTGTCTGGCCGTCGTAATGCCTGCCTTTAAGTGCGAAACTTGAGATTCGGCACGTTAAACAATCAAACAATCAATTAATCAATAAATAACTAATAACAAAATGCACTCTGAGCCACAATTGCAGCCCTCAAGGGCATTGACTAGATGGGTGCGGGTGCGGGTCGAGGCGGTGGATTGGCTTGGCTAATAACATAACTTCGATACAATACAATAAATAAATTCAAACTCTTTAAGCAGCGGAGGCAGGCTCCAGGCTTTAGCTTGAAGCTTAAAGCGGAAATGGAAGAGGAATCTGGGGAAACTTAACAATTTGGTTCTTTCTGCCTTGTGCGCACCATTCAAGTCGAAGCTAAGCAGCAGCTTTGGCACTGGTTGTTGGTTGTGGAGATGGCTATGGCTTCGCGTGACAATGAGTGATCGATCTACAGTATTTGCAATGTTTCACTTCTCTGCTTCGAACCTAGAATTTAGAACGAAATAAGGACAACGACTACAACTGGAAAACAACAACTGGACAACAATGAAGCGATTTCATCGAGAAACAATACGAATAGTTAGCTTGTGCTAAGGATATACTCTAGAGGAATACGCTAGACGCTAGATGGTGGATGGTAGATGCTAGATGACGGCACAGATCGATCTGTATGTCCACCCAATTTAAAACTAACTCACTGACTGATCTATACGGCCCGGCCCTCCGGTGGGTGGAGCTCAACCTGTGTCGGGTTATTGTTATTTCGGCGGATCAGATCGGATCCGGTGCCTCCAAAAGTGAAAGGGAAAATGAACTTCTATCGCTGGGCCCTAATAGACTTTGCGCTCTGGTCCGAACTTGGGATTAACAAAGGAGAAGCCAGCGAACTCGTCCTGGTTGATGCAGCGTATGACCTCGTTTCCAATCGGTGTCAGCACCGGATCCTCCTTGGTGAACTCCGCATCGAAATTGTTGGCGTCGCGTGGGTTTTTCTACGGATAAACAATAGTTAAGTCAAAATGTATGGGAATGATCTCTCAAAACGTACCATTTTTGGTCGGAATGGTGGCTTTATGTTGCGCTTCTCCAGCTCCTTCCAGTCAAGCTTATTGAAAAATGGATGCTTGCGTATCTCGTTCTCATCGCCAGTGCAGCCCAGCCGCTGTTCCGGATTCTTGGTGAGAAAACCTGCACAGAAAGAGCGCCACTACATTAGCACAGGACACCTAATAAGAAAGCCATTGAAAATTACCCTTTAATATGGAGACGGCTTCGCGGGACAGCCAAACGGGATAGAGGACATCGTCGTGCATGATCGAGTCGAAGAGCTCGTCCTCATTGTCGGCCTCGAACGGCGGCTGGCCGGCCATCATCTCGTACATGAGCACGCCCAGCGCCCACCAGTCGACGGAGGCTCCGTACTCCTGCTCCTTGAGTATCTCCGGGGCGATGTAGTCGGGTGTGCCACAGAACGTTGTGGTCAGCATGCCGTTCATGATGCCCTCCTTGCACATGCCAAAGTCGGCCAGCTTGCAGTGGCCCTCCTGATCGAGCAGAATGTTGTCCAGCTTCAGATCGCGATAGATGACACCGTGGGTGTGGAGGAATTGCAGCGCCAATGTCACCTCCGCTGCATAGAAGGCGGCACGGGCCGCCTCGAATCGACGGGCCTTCTGTATCTGGAACATCAAGTCGCCGCCATTTACGTACTCCATCACGAAGAACAGGCGATCCGGAGTCTGAAAACAGGAATGTAACGCAGTCAGGAAGGGATGGTTGGCGGCCAACGCCAGGATGCGCTTCTCCGTCATGGTGCAGTCCACATCGTCGTCCTGAATGATGGCATCCTTCTTTAGCACCTTGATGGCATATATCTCGTCGGTGCCCTTCTTCTCGGCGAGCATTACCTTGCCGAACGATCCCTTGCCCAGCACCTTGATGAAGTTAAAGTCCAGCAGCGAGCACTTGCCGGGGCGTGTGTCTCCGGTGGCTCCGCCCACGGCCAGGCTCATGCAGCTGCTGCTATTGTACCCGCTGGTCAGCGTGCTGGTGGAGGTGGCCAGACTGTCGGCCGACATTGTGCCACTGCGGAACGAGGCACCGGGCGCATTGTCCCCGTCGCCGCCCAGCGAGGCGCCGTAGTTATCCTCGCCGCCCTGCTGGTTCAAGTACTTCGAGCGGCGCTGTTGGCCCTGCTTGTCCGGCGAGATGCCCAGCGAGCTGAGAATCTCGGCCATCTGCTTGGTGTTGATGCCACACGTGTTGGCCACGTTCTTCTGGCAGCGCTTGTGCACATTCATGCAGCAGGTCTCACACTGTAGTCCCTGCTTGATGAGTCCGTACAGCAGCGAGCCGCAGTGGTCGCAGAAGGTGAACCGCTTGTAGCTGTGCACCACAAACCGGTGGGGCACATTGACGTTGAATCTCTGGCCGGCAGGAACCACTTCCACTTTGGTCTGCTGCTAGACAAGGATAATTGGATTGGATTGGGGGGTTACCTTTGATCTGAGTGCACATGGGAGAGTATCGGGTTGCTTACCTCGTCTCGCATGCCCGGACACTTGGACACCACGGACAGATGACATTTTTTATGTACAACTAAGGTGCAGACTAGAAATGATGAGGAGAGAGAGACCAAAAACAACGATATATCATTAATATCTCCACTCGGAACTGGGCAACTGAATGCTGGATGGAATGGATTTGATGCTATGCTTCGCTTTGATTCCATCATCATCTGGCAGTGCAGAGCAGAGCAGAGCAGAGTGCATTGCAGATTGCTGGACAATTTATGGGGAAACTCAAGACTCTAGATATACGAATAAATGTTTGTTGTATATTTACAGGATATCATATCGTTTACTCAAGCTCATTGAAACATTCAGGGTTAGACACAAAGGCTCTCAATGATGGCATTCAATGCGATTTGGGTTCTTTGTGGTGCACTGTCCTCTCCATCGAATGTCACCATTGAGAGGGCATATATAATTAGTCGAAATCTCTGAGTAGTTGTGCGATTTCTTTGGTGCAGAATTGATTATTCACATGTTGTGTGTGTTGGTCAGGTGAAGTTTAGTTGAGTTTTGAGTGCTCTGTGCCTGTGCGCCAATTAGTGTTCGTTCAGGTGTACACAAAAGTTTTTAATCACAACATTAAGATGCTTCGGGCAGATGTCGAAACCAAAATTAAACTTGTATAAGGCTTTTATTTGACAGTAACAAATAAAAAGAAGTAACACAAGAGAAGAGGACTTTCTTCGGCGGGACAGAAGCTTTCATAAATTCCCAATAAAAGTTATATAGACAAAAATGTTCCCTCCTAAAACTTCTTTCACGATTTATCTGTTCCTAACGTTTTCAAATAATTTAAGGCATGCAATCATAAAGAAAAGTGTAGAAAAAAGTTATAACTCTCAAAAATCGGACATAAGATGGGGATAAAATAGATGGATGGAATAGAATAGAATAGAATAGAATAGAATAGAATAGAATAGAATAGAATATAATATAATAGAATAGAGTAGATAGCACGTGGAATATTTTGAAGCTTATCAAATATAACATACTAGTTGCTTCCGTTTATACTTTAGCAAACTAAATAAACCCCAGGATAACAATTAATATATAAGATACATGGGTCCTAAAGACTTGAAGATGGGTTACAATTACGACAGACTTTTCCTGACAGACACACAAATTAGTATAGCAAGACGTTCAGTTCATTCTCCCGTTGCTAAATGAAGGACAATGCAATGTGATGGCAACCCAATCGATTAGTAGCGGTGCAGAGCGGACAGGACCAGTGCCAGGATACCAAACTGTCCGAAGAGAGAGAGAGAGAGAGAGAGGGGGTGAGAGAGTGGACAGGACATGAACGAGCAGGTGCACGATGCATCCATGGCAGAGTCCAGAATGGACAATGCTGAACGTTGGCAAGGGTGCAGCGACATCCACATCCACATCCAATCAATATAAGCATTTATCCCTTTTGTTTCATAAGGTAAAATAAAACAATATAGTACATAAGTAATAATGCAGCTAGACGAACAATATCCAGATGCTATTGTTCTTTCAATCGAATAGCAACAACATCAACAACGACAACGACAACAACATGGACAACGACAACAGCAAACAACGAACAAAATGAGTAACGAACAACGAATAACGAACGTAACAAGCAAATGCAAAGTGATATGGATAATGGGGAGCAGAGCTTGTTGAAGGCTCTCCACTCCTAGAGCTCCAAGGCACCAGGGCACCCAGGGACCCAGGAGGACCCGTTGGCTCTGGATCCGTTAAGATTGAAGCAAAACACATACCTTGACATTGATAGCCTTGTTTACCAATTCCCCTGCAAAAAGGCAAGAAATTCCATGGCTATTGTATGTATATATATTTTTTTTCGGTAACTGAATGAAGATTGTGTGTTTGTGTGTGTGGTGTGATCTGATGTGATGTGGTGTGTGTATGAATGAAGTACCGCCAGTGAAACCCAAAAGAAAATCAAGCATTAGCTGCTGTTCATGAACTCCTGACCCCAAAAGCAGCTTTTAAAATGAGACCCCAGACCCACTTGAATAGAAACCAGGGTTAATATCAATGGAAACAATAAATAGCTAATAGGAAATCAAAAACTCAGCATAAAAGACCCAAAGGCGAGTGATGAGGGGATGATACATAAAAAACATAGAAATAAGATCAACTCAAATCGATTCAAATCAAATCATAAATAGTTTCAGAGAGATGGTGTGAGAGAAAGAAAGGAGGAGAGTGGGGAATGGGTGTGTGGATAAATGAAATAATTCCCGAAACTATATGCATGTTTATGTAGATATTAATCACTGCAAATACAACTTAGGAATAATGGTACGGTAGATGTTCAGCCCTGTACGACTGAGTACGGTGAGTACGTTACGGATATTGTACGATTATGTGTGCCGGCCAAGGCCGGAGCGGAGCGCTCCACTTACCAGATAAACTCCCGACAATGGGAACAGAAGGTGGGTTGACGCAAAAATGTTGCCATGAACTTGTGACCATTCACCTGGAATTGCAAGAGATACGCAAAAGGTCTGTGGCAGTGGCATTCCAAAGTATTCTGAGAGACACTCACCTGGTGCACACGACGTCGCATGGCTCCACGACGGCGATTGAAGCCAGCGCGCTCTTTGAACTCCTTATTGACGGCCACAGTGCGTTCCACCTCGGCCTCGGCTTTGGCTTGATCTAAATAAAAGAAAGAAACACATGGAAAATGTCTAAAGAATTTTTGAAATTCCGAGCACCCACCATTGCATTTCTTCAGTTCAATGATGATATGGATCTTCCCCTGGGGCTCCAGGTTGACCTGTAAACAGTTATATATGTTATAAATATGCATTAAAAAGGTTCTATTAAGACTTACCCATAGATCTGGAGCGCCTGTCTCGCTCTGCATAAGATCTTCGAAGGATATAATAGCATTGGCCACAAAATCATCCGGCGGCAGGGCCGCATCGTGAAAGACGGTCAAGTTGATGTTCTTGGCATTGTTAACATCGTGCACGAACTGCTCATTCCAGACAGGATCGAATGTCTTTGGGCGTGTGGTGGATCGATCTAAGGATGGAGAGATTAGTAAGGGAACCTTCAATCGCTAGGGGGCGGGGAGATGGCGATTCACTCACCAAAGTGACTCTCGTCGACATCTATCGAGACGTAGGGATCAATGAGCTGCTCATCGGCTAGTTTGCCGAATGTTAGGTTGTGGCGCTTCTGGAAATCTGTCGGACGCAGGCCGCTCGCCTCGCACACCTTGATCTGCAGCTTGCCCGTAAACATTGTCATTGCCCCCCGTATGCCCTTGCTTGACCTGACCCTTGACCCTTCTCAAGATTCAACTCCTCTCCCCTGTTCTGGCTTTCTGGTCTCCGGAGAGGGGGTTTATCTTTATTGCAACGATCCCGTGTAGCAGCAGGCGGACTGCGTCTTGTGAGTCAGCAGCGGCGGTGGTTTGGTTCGGAGAACAGCAGGAACCACTCTGTGGTCGTGTGTGGGTGTGTGTCTGGGTCTGTGGCTGATCTGAAATTGCAAGATCAGATAAGAATTTATTAATGAAATGACCGAGTGACGTTCAGAACTTTCTCTATGGGGCAATGAATGTTAGTGTAGGTCATTGACACTCATAAATATAATATAATGCTATACACGGTTCACCCGATTCACTCCCAAGGTCGCCCTCACATTGATGGAATCCACTCTTACATACACACAACGGTACATATGTATGTACATACATATGTATATGTATTATGTAGATATATGCATTCGTTTGGGGGGCATTAGGCAATCGCTCAAACGACAACAGTCCATGAAACAGAAAATCGAAAATAGTACACGACCATCATCTGTTGTGGTAATATTTCCCCCACATATAAATCATTATCATTCCAAGGAGTCAGCGGATGCAGTGTTTGCACAACTTTTTCAATCTTTCGCCATTTCGTTTCGATCGTATAATCTAATAACTGTAGAGCGTCTCTACAGGAAAGGAAACGTTTCATAATAAGTACTCTCGAAACGATTTAATTCTAAAGAATTTTTGGAAGGGGCACAAGTTGTTTTTCTCAAGGTGCCTCCAATTTAGCTTTGATTAGGTCTTACATCTTTTGATGGCAGTTTGTTCCGTTTTTTTATGAAAATTGTTTTTAATGCATGTACGACGGAATCGGTATGGGCACACACCACATAGGAGAGGAGAAGCTATTTTTTCAGAGATAAAACAACAAAGAAATAATAACAAGCAATCCTAATGCCTCCCCCTACCCCTATCGCCACCCACCCACTACTACCTACTACACGACAGCAGCAGCAGCATCACACCAACACACAAAAATTCCAGCACCAACAATACACGCACACGAGCACACTCAAGATTGGAGGGGCACACGCGATTTACAGGTCCGGATTCCACATTCCGCATAGAATTAGAATTAATATCAAATCCGGATTAATTAATAGTAGAAAAGTCAATTGGAAAATTTTTGTAATTTTCTAATTGGGAAAAACGAAGGCGAATCTGAGTGTGCGCGTTGGTGTGGGTGAGAGAAAATAGAAGAGAGCGAGCGCGTTTACATTACGTTACATTACACCTCAATTACCTTACCTTTGCTCTCTCCGCGTTGCTGCTGGCGCTCTCTTTCTGGCGCTCTCTCCCTCTCTGTCTCTCTCTATTGTTGGTATATTAGAGAAAAAATTTTGAGATATGTGTGCGAAAAAATTAAGGATTTGAACAGAACCCACACACACAGATACACAGACACAGATACAGATGCACACACACGAACACGCACCCTGTTTGCACAGTTGAAATTGCTTGTATCTCAAGGAATTTTCTTTGTTTTTTCTGGCTCTTCGCGAATCACAAAATCACGTATCCAACATTTTCGTCTCCTGACAGTTGTGCATTGCTGGGTTGGATATTCCTCGAATCGAATTAATTCGTGTGTATTAATTGATAATTCACGCCGTGTTGGGTCTAGGATTGTTGATATTGATATTTTTGATTCGATAGTATCGGTGCGATATTTTTGCAGCCAGTAGGGGTACTCCTGCAATGCCTCCAAAGGGCCCCAATTTCTAAAAATACCGATCTTTGAAATAATCGTGGGCAAAGAGAGAAATGTTTTTGTTTTGGTTCTAACGGCATGTACAAAATTTGTTCAAAAACATTCCAATTATAGAATAAAAAACTATTTCCACGCCACCCAAGAGGTAGAGTTTTGGTGCGTTTTTTTTTTTAAGTTGTGTCCCCCACTATACATTGGGTGGGGCCCCTTAATCTGAATTTATGGATGCCAGAACTCCGACTATTCTAGACATAATCGGTATGGCAAAAGGTGGTTCTAACAATGCTTCAGGATGCGTATTATTTAATTCTTCAATAATTCATTGAAGAATACTCCTGTGCAGCATTTTCCCGCTGTTCTCCTAAGTGGTGTTTTTGCAATGGCGAAATGAAAACTGGCTTGAGTTGACTTGAAATTTTCTTACCAGCACCTTCTTCGTCGCATTCAACTCCCTGTCGTAAGCTTCGCTAAGACTTTTGGGAGGATTCCCTGCCTTAATGATTGCGAATTGCTGTTCCCTATCATTGGCATTGAAGTCGGTGTGGTAAGCTGTGTTTAAAATTGTGTCATTATTAGGACTATATTTTTTGAACACATCAACCGCATGACGATAATCCCATAGGACCATCGGTTTTTGCGAGGTGGAACCTGTTCGAATGGCACCCATCACTAACAACTGTCATTAAAAATGTTTCATTTGAATGTGCTTAAACCTTACTCAGAACCTTCTTTAGACTATTGTGGATTTTTTCAGAACCCAGCCGATATCCTCCAACTTTTGGTACCTTCGGGCCAAACGCCTTTATTAGCGAAACCATTGTTTTGGCCAATGTCTAATTGTTTGTTGTTTCAAACACCACCCATTCTTTGCATCCAGCAAACAATTAGGCGACTGTACAGTCGCGGATCGCCGAGAAGAGTCTTCTGGGACTCGGGGGGGAGATCGCTAGAAGATGCATCTTCCAGGCGATTGTTTAGCGATAGTTGTTGCTTTGCGTTAAGAAAATGTGCATTAAATTGTTTTTTGTGAACTGTGCGGAAGTGTAAAAACAGTGCGGAAAGAAAACATTAAGTGGTTTGTTGCGGAGCGGCAAGTGAAGTGAACGAAGGAAAATGAAATTAAGAAATGAAAGTGCTAAAAACCGAAGTGATAGTTATTAAAGTAATAATGAATCCTCTAGTTGCAACGATCTCTCACGAAAACGAGAGAATAAAAGAATCCCCGAAATAAGTCTTCTGGGAGTCGCGAGGGAGATTGCCAGAGGATTACTTGAAGTATTGATTTCCGATGAATTGGCGGTGAACTTGACGTGACGGGGCACCAATTTAAGACACAGTATTCAACAGTTATATTTTCGTTAATATAAGGTGATGGCTATAGCATTTTTCGTGTATTCATAAATTAATCTTATCTTTTATATTTTCCAGAAGTTGGAAATAATAAATTTCATATGGCTACTGACCAAGAGTTCAATAAAATTTGCCCGCAGCTTTAGTACATGCACAAGACCGCATTAATAAAAAATAAATAAAAATATAAATAAATAATAAATATCACTGACAAAAGGATCTCACTTTCTCCCAACAGAAGATCAGAAAACGATCAGAATGAGATATCGCGGGCGATCAAATAAATCTTCCTGGCGAGTCGCCTGCGACTCTTCCGCGATAGAAAATGTTCGCGGGCGAGCATCAATGTTCTCTGTATGAACGGAATGGATGTGTGAAGAGTGAGCGAAAGAGCATGTAGAAGAACGTAAAAATTCGAAAAATTGAAATTATGACTATCGAACCGAGTAAATTTAAGTTATCGTTTATACGATATATATAAGAAACATCGCAAACATATCGAATACGCATACGATGTATCGTATTCCATGTAGACCTATATAGTAAATATTATGCTAATTTTTTATGTAGTGTCGTTAGTAAATATTCTATATATAACGACTATCTAAGGAGAACACCCGTTTTATCAATAGAGCAAAATCGGCCGTTTTATCTATTGATTAGCATTATTTATCTAGTTAGCTTAACATACATATTAACAATTATATAAAATAGCCCAAAACACATAATTTTATCACAGCACTGGCTAGGTTTAGGTAGTTCCTGTTATTTCATTGTGTAAAAAATAGTTTTAAACAAAGAAGGTCGACCAAAATGTCCCTTTTTGTACATGGAAACTACACGGTAACTACACATTTGCTACATATCAGGAACATATTTACGGAGAATACATTTGTATACTCTATTTCTGAATTACTGTTAAAATACTGTTTTCCAAGCTGTTTTGAATCCTAAATAATGATGACTTTTTCTCGTATTTGACCTGTTTTTGACCTTTGAATGAAATTAAATATGTCTCTATCCCGATACATAGTTTTGGTTATTATAAACTGTAAAATTTCGACAGCTTAAATATTTAAAGATTATATTTGCATAACTGCTAAATTTACAAAAAAAGATCATAAAATCGTTTATGCATTCGTTGGACAAACATTTGATCAATTCAAAAAGGTATGGTATGGACAACAGGCAAAACGGCACAGAGAACGCAAATCCGCTGAGAAAATAGCGGGAATACAACATGCAAAAGTGAGGTGAACTGTTAAAATAACAGGATATTATCCTTATTGCTTTACACTTGTCTTCTTCTTGAAGGGCTGGAAAGTAAAATGTCATCTTACATTTTTTTTGGCGTGCATTTTAAATTCTATGTAAGATGTAATGTAATATATCAATATTCAAACAATAGGGCGCGCCTCCCTGCCCAGTAAGACCAGACTACACCCGCAGACGGGCACACCCTCAGCTAAGCTAATAGAACGCGTTAGTAATACGCTGACGCGTTAGGCCCAGACGTATTCACCATACGTGCTCTCTTTCGGGGACGTTATTTTGTGACAGTCCTTAAAATTGATTAGTTTATCAGATAAAATTATGTGGTCAGTGGGTGGGGTCTTGGTTAGCTAGTAATTTTAGGCGGAAGATCAAAATTGACGAATATTGCCATATATTTCTGAGTCTGACGGTGGGACTTTTTGTGGGATTTTGTTGAGGGACCAACAGGTCGCAACATCATCCCAACAATGTCCCTTTGGTCCCTTACACTCTGCTCACTTACATGAACACGGAATGAGCAACATTCTGCATACCCCTTGGAAAAAGTTATGATAGAACTAAGGAAATGTTTGTCATCGCTCCCATGAATGCAGAAAATATCTCAACGAAATATTGTAGTTAATTATCCTCTTACAGAGAGCTAACCATAAAAGTACTATATCGAGATCGGGATCGCGATATATATACAGGAACAAAATCAAAAGCATGAAAAGATAAAAAAAATGTTGATCTGTGAAAAGACATTATTAATTACGTTTTAAAGCAGCTTTAAAAACACAATTTCAATATCAATTAAAGAAAAAACGGTATCCAAATGTCCACACCACCGGTTGACAGGCAACAAGTGTTCAAATGACGTGATATTCGACTCTCACTTACGTTGTTGCTGCGGTTGTTTAAGAAGTACCTTGTGCATATGACTACTGTGGTTTTAATGACACTCGGGATACACTCGTTCATACAACCGTATGCCTGTTTTTCGTGCGAGGTAGCGTCAGTTGGGTCGATCTGTAAGCCGAACGGATCCGAGCAGCAAAATGAGATATTGAACTTAGCTAAAGCAATATACCAAGAGCACATACAAACAAAGTCTCGGTAAAATTTAAGTATTTTATTTTTTAAAGTCCCGTCAAAGTTGAAAAACAACGAAAAAAAATAGATGGATTAGAAAATACGTTTTTCTTTAGAACTGCAACTGCAACGGACCAGTTTTTTTTTGAGTATGGATAACAATGAATATACCTAAAAAAAAATTGTTATATTTTATATTATATTTGTAAATAAAGAGCTATTTAATTTGGGCATTGTTGGCTTGCTTTTTTAGCTTGGTTTTAGCTTAGCCGCGGTAAAAAATCGCGGCACAGCTACATATAAAGGAGTGTGCGTGTGTTTAGGGGACGGGACGCGGCTTGCATGGTGCGTCGGCTGTACATAACTGTAAACGCGAAAACGGTGCGAAGCACGGAATAGAAGGAAAATATTTCACCGAGTTTTTGCACTGTAGGACAAATTGAAATAAATTTGAACGAAATGTTTTAGCTGGTACATTGGGGCATTAATTCACATAATTTTGAGAAACTATACGAATTATGCTAAAAGATATATAATTTGGTTTGCGTACTAACACTTTACATATAACTAACCATAAACTATAAATTAGATACTATATAATATGGCAAATCTAATGACTAATTCATTGTTGAAAAATGTATTTCCGCGTTCCATTTCCCTTTCCAATGATTGCTTGGACTAAAGGACGATCTTCGGTGCACAGCAAAAGTCAAAGAATTTTATGAGCGCTTTGGATAAAGTTAATAAACGCATCTAATAGAGAATTTTCCAAAGCTTTTGCAATAAAGAAACGTTGGAATAATCAGAAATATGATATGAGATATGAGCACTCAAAGTTGAACATTTTTTCACAGTGCAAAAAAAATGTATTCAACTTTTATTCCCATACTGCATCTTTCAGGTGGAATAAAAAGTTAACTAGGCAACGTTTTATTCTGTTTTTGGTATCTTTTATTAGGTATATTCATTGTTATCAATACTCAAAAAAACTGATCCGTTGCATAAACAGTTTTAAAAAACAACGTATTTTCCAAATCATTTATTTTCAAGGGTAGTTTTTTAACTTTGACTTGACTTTACAGAAATACAACTACATTTTCCCGAGATTTTGTTTGTATGTGCTCTTTGTATATACCTTTACCGAAGTTAAAAATCTAATTTTGCTGCTCGGAGCCGTTTACCTTACAGATCGACCCAATTGACGCTACCTCGCACGAAAAAAAGGAATACGGGTGTATGAAACGAATGCGCCGTGCGCATCTCGAGTTCTGTAATTACCCACCCACAGTAGCCGTACGCACAAGGCACTTTCGTTTCGTCATTTATTATAAACAGCTGTGTAAGCTAACAGAGATAATACCATAAACATAACAAGAGTATTTTCTGTGTGACCGTTCTTGCAGAGAGAGAAAGAAGAAGGAAAAAAACAAGAAGCAAAATAAAAGAGCTATATTCATGATATTCGTATATCCCGATAAAAGAAAACAAAAGTTTGGCTTAACATCACTATATACCCAATAATACCTAGTCCAAAATGAGTTCGGGGCAAGTGCGTACTCCCGTCTCGCAGATAATCAACAACAAAGCTGACCAGGATGCCGAGGAGGAGCCAAAGAAAAAGTCGCGCGAGGATTGGCGCAAGGCCAAGGAGTTGGAGGAGGCGAGAAAGGCGGGTACAGCCCCAGCCGCCGTCGATGAGGAGGGTCGCGACATCAATCCGCACATTCCGCAGTACATTTCGAACGCTCCCTGGTACTATGGCACCCAGGGGCCCACACTGAAGCATCAGCGGCCACAGCACGAGGATGAGCAGGGCCAGCTGGACAAGAGGGCACCCAAAGGTCTGGACACCACCAAAATTGTGACCAAGTTCCGAAAGGGCGCCTGCGAGAACTGCGGCGCCATGACGCACAAGAAGAAGGATTGCCTGGAGCGGCCGCGCAAGGTGCAGGCGAGGTATGCAGAGTCGATTGTGGTGCACGACGAGCATATCGTGAGCGAAGCCTCCATCAACTACGATGAGAAACGCGATCGCTGGAGCTCCTACGATCCGGCCAATCACCGAGAGATTGTCGAAGAGTACGAAAAAGTGGAGGAGGCCAAGCGGCAGCTTAAAGCTGAAAAACTTAAAAATGGTAAGGCAATCATTTATTTACTTCCATCGATGGCTTCAAACATTTTCCATCCTAATCAGACCCCGATGCGGAAATCTCGGACGAGGAGGGAAACGAGGACAAATACGTGGACGAAGTGGACATGCCCGGTACAAAGGTGGACTCCAAACAGCGGATTACTGTGCGAAATTTGCGTATTCGCGAGGATACAGCGAAATATCTGAGGAATTTGGATCCAAATTCCGCCTACTATGACCCCAAGACCCGCTCTATGCGTGACAATCCGAATCCTGCAACGCCTGCGGAGGAGTAAGTGCTGCAAGGATACTAGGCCAGATGATAAATTAGACTCTAATACATTCTCCATTTCCAGAGCCGAGTTTGCCGGCGAGAACTTTGTGCGCTTCTCTGGCGACACGACAGCCCAAGCCACTGCTCAACTGTTCGCCTGGGAGGCCCATGGCAAGGGAGTGGATGTCCACCTGCTGGCCGAGCCCACGAAGCTGGAGCTACTCCAAAAGGAGTACGAACAGAAGAAGGAACAGTTCAAGTCAAGTGTAAGTCCTGTCATTTTATATTTCTGCTGAAATATATGCATCACAGCAGACTCTTGCTTCCTCTTTGCTTGCAGACAAAAACTCATATTGTGGAGAAATATGGTGGCGAAGAGCATCTGAAGGTGCCGCCAAAGTCGCTGCTGCTTGCCCAGACCGAGGAGTACATTGAGTACTCGCGCAGCGGTAAGGTCATCAAGGGCGTGGAGAAGCCCAAGGCACGCAGTATCTACGAGGAGGACGTGTACATCAACAATCACACAACAGTGTGGGGCAGCTTTTGGAATGCCGGCCGTTGGGGCTACAAGTGTTGCAAGTCCTTCATCAAGAACTCCTACTGCGTGGGCATGCAGGAACCGGAAGGCTATTCAGACCATCAGCAGCAGTCAAATAGCTCCGCCTCAGCAGTGCCTCCAGAAACATCCGTAGATATCGAGACCAGAGTCCAAGAGGACCCCCCGGAGAAGGTCGCCTCAGAGGCGGACTCTGCGCCCAGTTCGGAATCATCCTCAGAGGAGGAGGAGCCAAAAGTTCATGAGAAGAAAAAGTCGAAAAAGAAGTCAAAGAAGCGAGAAAAGAGAAGGAAGGCCAAGGAGCAGCGCAAGCGCAAGGAGGCGAAAGAAAAGGAAGCCGAGGAGAAGGCGAAAGCGACAGAAAAGAATATCCAAGAGGATCTGGACGATCGCAAGAGACCATACAACAGCATGTACGA
The DNA here is from genome assembly GCA_963969585.1 of Drosophila helvetica. Lineage (NCBI taxonomy): Eukaryota > Metazoa > Arthropoda > Insecta > Diptera > Drosophilidae > Drosophila > Drosophila helvetica. The sequence goes on from OZ018403.1 coordinate 45,082,052, forward strand.
TGTGAAGGCGCCTACCGAGGACGAGATCGAGGAATGGAAAAGGAAGCGACCACGCGCTGAAGATCCCATGGCCCAATTTCTATAAACTTGTAAATAAAAGTACCATAACAATTTCAACAAAATGGAATAGATACTATTAGAATAAACTTTAATCTTAAACGATCGCATACTGTTCGTAGAGAAGCTCCCTGATCTTGTAATATTCCTCCGACAAGCAGCCCTCCATTGCCACTTTGCCGGCGTCCACGCGTCGCAGCGCCAATGTGCCATTGGTGCACCAGAGGACACCGCCCGAGAACTCCGAGTTGATGTTGTTTCGCAGGAGTATCTGCTTGAAATCCGAGAGCTTCAGCTCGTTGATGAGCACTGAATTGTGGACGGGAATCTCGTCCTCCTCGAGCGTCTCCAGTGTGAGAGTCTTCCCCTCCTGCATGGCCGCATCCTGCTCGACCGTCACATCCATGGCAGTGGGGGGAGCATCGATGGCTTTCAGACGCATGCCCAGACGGCCATCGACCCAGGCCACCTCTGCATCCTTGCCCTTCTGGAACTGCAGCTGGGAGACTAGACCCTCGGTCAGACGCACTTGGTAGATGTGAATCTCTGTGGTCACATCGATGATTTCGCCCTTTTGCGGCGTAAAGACGCGTGCGCCCACATTCTGCTCGCAGTGTTTGGCCACCACCTGGGTGCCCTCTTCCGTCCCATGGACAACGATGACGCGACGCGGTCGAAGTTGCGAGAGAATTTTCAGCATGGACTCACCGTCCGAGCGGCCCTCGAAGTCGATTCGCTGGATTTGTGCATTCACTTCGATCGTTTTGCGTTGGTTAATCAGTTTAGTGGGCTTCTCCAGCAGCTGGACGTCGGTGTCCATGGCACCATTGGCCTGCTGTTCAATGCCTGTGCCCGGCTCCTCTTTCTTCACATTTTCCTTGTTCGGCTCCTCGGGTGGGAATTCGGTGTTGTTCATATCCGCAATACGATAATCATCCAGATTGATGATCTCGCCGTACTCATCGTACTTGATCTTCTCCTCGTGGTAGGGGAACATCACATGGTGACGTTTGTTGGATTTAAAGAAGCCGGAATGATGACGACCCTCTGGACGAACGACGATATCGTGTTTGCCCGTAATGACGCTCATTTCGATGTCATCTTCGGACTCGGAGCTGCTCTCCTCCTCCGGTTCTGGCTTGGCAATCAGCGGGTTAATCTTCTCGCCCTGCGTGCGCAGATACTCCTCAAGTTCGGCGCCTTCCAGCTCCACGCGTCTCCGTACGTCCAACTCGATTTGCCTGCCCGGAGCATAGTTCTCCACCAGCTCCATGGCTAAGGTGCCGGGGGAGGTGCGGGTGGTCAGAATAATGCTATTGTTGGCATTGCTGGCCCACTGAATGAAGAGATCTCGCGTGAAACCGCTCTCCAGGTCCGGCGTGCTGGCCAGCACCACCTTCGGGCCGGCTGGCAGCTTGTACACATCCGCCAGGGTGTGGCACAGCTGAATGTGCTTGAACTGGAAGGGATTGTTGCGGGCACCCTCAAAGGCTTTGGTAAGCTTGTCGCTCATCCACTCGATCTGAGACTTGGCGAACTCTACCACGTTGTAGCAGACGTTGTTGAGCAAGGCCAGCGAGTAGGCCATCAGGCCCGACTCCTTGTTTTTCCACAGCTGATCCAACATGTGGGCCAGCTCTAGCATCCGACCCGCCGTGTCTGCGGCTATGAGCACATTGCCATTGTTTCTCACGGTCTGCAGAATGTTCGTCATCAGCTTCTCATCGCGGGCACGTCGTCGCGCCTGCTGGTATTGTGCATTGTAGGCGTCGGTAATGAGGAGCGACGGTCGCTGCAGTCGGTCCAGTTCGCAGCCACTCAGATGGCGCTCCTTCTTGTGGTTGAAGTCGGTGGCGTAGACAATATCCTCTTCGCCGACCTTCACTATCTTCCAAATGGTGCCTCCAATCATGTGTCCAGCATTCAGAGGCGTTATGGATATGCCATAGCCCTTGCCCTTCAACGAAACCGTTTGGTTGTACTTTAGCTGGGTGATCTTCTCGAAGGCGGTGTCCACATCGTCCAGCGAGAACAGATCAAAGTCGCCCATGTTGAAGTGTGACATATACAGATCGTACATGAACATCTGTCCCATCTTGAAGACTGGTATTGTGGCGTAAATGGGACAATTGAGCCCCAGCTTCCCCACCAGATATGGCAGGGCGCCGAGATGATATGCATCCGGGTGGGAGAGCAGCACAGCATCTAGTGTGTGCACTTGCCTGGAATGAATGTTCAGAATGTTTTGCTTATTTATTTATTCATTGGCGCACACACCTTTTGAGTTCCTTTATGAAATTAGCATCAAATTTTTCGTCCCATCCGCAGTCTAGCAGAATTCGCACATCGTCAATCTGGAGTATGTAGCATGGCGGCGACTCGTCCATTGCCCCGGATATCGTGTGCAGCTTAATAATTGAAGTCATTTTAAGGAATTAAACTAAATAAACAAGTTGAAACGTATTTTGGCTCGCAAAACGCATCTGCCGGCACAAGAAAGTCTGAATATGAACCATCTTTTGTAGTTCACGTATAACTAGTTCTTTACTATTATGGCCGTATGACATTAGACAGTTGCAGTGGTACATGCTAAGAAAACAAGACCACAATAACAACTCAACAATTGAAAGAATCAGACGAAACAGCTGTTAGCTTTTTTTTACCCAAAAATGGCCAAAATGACCCAAAAATGTGGAAAAAAAAGGAAGCTTGCAAATTCAGCTGGCCCCTAATGGAGACGATGACCTGTTCAACAACTGTTTCACAAGAAAGGTTGAATATAAACCATCTTTTGTAGTTCACCCACAACTAGTTCTTTGTTACTATGGCAGTATGACATTAGGCTTTGCCAACTGAAAAGCATGCAGTGAAAGCATGTAAAATCTATGCGTTAGTTCGGCTTTTAGTCGAACCTGTGGCAGCGCAGACACATTACTACACTTTTAAGATGTAATTTGGCTAATCTGGGTGTGTTGGAATACTCTCATACCAACTCTGTCTTTACAGTGTAGATGGGACTTCAAGTTAATAAAGAATAACACTTGGCGTTTTCTCTCTACTATCTGGCCCACTGCATTTTGGTCGGATGTGTAATAGCTCCATCCCACTGTGACTGTAGCTTATCAGTTTTAAGAAATGAAGTGCCTTATTCTTATCTGTTTATTGATTTAGGAAACGGCAATCGGTGTTTATCTCAAGTGTCTTCACTTAAATGAATCTGCTTTGCGGAGGAATCTGCCCAACAACAACAACCAATGGCATGGCTTGATTATTTCAGTGCCTGTGCAGCCCTGGCTACATATATATTAAATTTCTCACAAGTGGATCGGATATGTGTAACTGTTGTGTGGGAGTTCCTCGTCCAGATCCCGCTCCAACATAATGTTTGTACGGATCCCGTATCGGCTCCACATTTATGACTTGCTGAAGACCATTGGAATCCTGACGCTCATCGTGTACTTAGCGCTTCCCTTCCGCTTTGCGTCCCATTACGACTACATCGATGGCGCCCACATAGAGGAGGCGCTATTGCCGCAGGTCACGCTAAATGTCTCCCTGCAGCAGACATTGGAATGTAGCTACACGGATATCATTGCTAACAACAGATTTGTGTACAGCAACGAATACTACCACGAGACTGTCCATCATGAGGAGGAGATCTGGCCAGGAGGGGAATTCCAGCCGGAGCAGTGTCAGGCTCGGTACAGCACCGCCATTATTGTGCCGTATCGCCAGCGGGAGAAGCAGCTGCGCGCCTTCCTCACCTACATGCACAATTATCTGCGCCACCAACTGATCCATTATCGAATTTTTCTGGTCGAGCAGTACGACGAAAAGCCATTCAACCGCGCCATGCTCCTCAACATCGGGGCCAAGGTGGCGGACGAGTACGGTTTTCCGTGCCTCATCCTGCACGACGTGGACCTTATGCCGCTCAACTCAGCGCAGATGTATGCCTGTGTGGAGAAGCCCCGTCACATGTGCCCGGCGCTGGACCACTGGCGCTTCCACCTTCCCTACCAAGGCCTGTTTGGCGGAGTGGTGGCCATAACTACCAATCAGTTTAAACAGATAAACGGAATGTCCAATGAATACCATGGCTGGGGCGGCGAAGACGACGATCTCTATTTGCGTATAATGGACGAGGGAATTGGCATCTGCCGCTTTGCTCCGGAGTACAGTGAGTACACGATGTTGAAGCACAAGCCAGAGAAACCCAATGAGCATCGTCGGGCACTCCTTCAAGGCGCTGAAATGCGCCGACTCATAGATGGACTTAGCTCGCTGGTCTACAACGAGGTGGAACGACGGATGCACAGTCTGTTCACGCACATCTTGGTGGAGACCTGAGCAACGACTTAGTATTGTTAATTAGCTTTTAGCTTAACTAGTTGTTAGGGGACTAGGACTATGCCGAAATAGGGGGCTTGTTGGTTAGTCGCACTGTTTTAGTGGCTGTCATTTTGAATTGTTTTAGATCTGGGATGCACATAGTTTAGCAAGGAATTAGCTACTTTGATCGTGATATCTCCTCTCATTAGGCTAAGACGGGAAGCTGTTATGGAAGTAGTAGTACAAAGTGGAAATCTTTGAATAAGACTATGTCGAATAATCATGATTAAGCACGCTCTGCATCTGCCAAAAATAAATGAGTAAATTTGAAAATTCTTGGTTTACTTTTTGGAGATTGGAGGCCGGGTGTTAATGTTATTTTCCTATTTTCGTGGAACAGGTAAAACAAACAAGCGAATTTAAGTAATGAGCGTCTGCTGGACGATGCTGTTTTTTGCCCCGAGTGTCTCATAGCGCACAATAATGAGATCTGACAGGCCTGAGGAGCGGAAATTTAGCCAGGATAAGATTGGATGAAAATAAAGATGGACGCATTGCGTATTTTGCAAAGATCGGGCAGCCCTGTGGTAAGCAAAGAAGCAGTTAAAGTGATCTCCATTATAGGGGTTTCCCCTTCTTTCAGATGACATCTTACAGTTTTCACTCTGCGGACTACCCTTGGGCCTGGCCTTTGTCACGCAAGGAAACAATTTGATTGTGGCTGATGGCTTCTTAGGCATATGGGAAGTGGATCTGGATGCGAACAATAAGTCATTGTTGGTGTCGCCGTAGCAGGAACTGCCGGGTAAGACTGTTGATAGCCCAGGAAAGCTCTACAACGGTGTGGCAGTCAGTACACAAGGGGACAGAGACATCTATTGGACCGACTCTATGTCGGACGACCTGTTGTACGCTGTCGTGTCCAATCCCTCGGGCCGGTAAGTGCATGTGAAAGGAAAATCTAACATAATCTACAGCTAATGTTGGTCCCCTCTTTCAGCCTTTTCAGATATAATCGGGCTAACAATGTAAGCGGGATGCTTTTAAATGGTCTATTTATTGCGAATGGTTGTCTGGCCCTGAGCCCTGATGAGGCATTTATTGTTGTTGCCGAGACAGCGGCCATGCGACTGACCAAGTATCACCTCAAGGGACCCAGGCTGGCCAGAGCGAGGTCTTTGTGGATGGTCTGCTTGCCGGATAACCTAACCCCCGGTGCCGTTGGTAATTAGTGTACACAATGGGAAGTCCAATTTATTTGCCATGTTGTCCCCTCATATTTCAGATGCAGAGCCGCAGACGCACCACTGTGGTGCGTGTCGACTGGGATGGTAAGATAGTGCACTCGTTGCACCGCTTCGATCCGACGGTTTTGGAATTTCATATGTACTGGAACTCGATGGTTACTTGTACTTGGGATCGAGTCTAAATAATTTTCTACTACGTGTAAAGAATCCCTATGACAAGAAGAAAACTATTGGTTCCGATTGGTGGTGATTAAAATTATTTCATGTTCATTTGTACTCTTTAGATAAATGAAAAGCATGAATCGACTGCTGTTGAATTGATATATTTTGTAAAATATAGTTAAGGAGCAATTGCACAATGCACCGGGGGGACAAGTACATGGAGAGTTGGTTGGCTTTTTGTCTAGCTAACAATAATAATACATACACTATAATTAATTCGTTTCACATTTGATATCGGTTGCGTTGCGGAATGTGACAACGAACAGGGGACCGGACCAATAGGACCTGACCTGCGTTAAAATCTACATAATAAATATAATTTAAAACGTCTCAAACATACACTCAAACACACACACACATGAGACACATTCGCACAGGTAAATTTATGTATATTAGATATATGGAATTGGTTAATTTGGCTACGACTGTGTCTAGTTCAAAAAGTTAAGTATGTCCTGCTGGGAGAGTGCATTGATGTTCTGGTTATCTGTTGCCTGCATCACCTTCTGCGTCTGCGGCATGAGTGTGGGTGGTGGCGCCATGGTCTTGTTCATGCTCAGGCTCTGCTGCTGTTGCTGTTGCTGCTGCTGAATGCTGTTCAAGCTGTAGCCCGTCGGATAGATATAGTTGACTTGTGGCTGCTGCAGCGTGTACATATTGGCACCGTTAGTATTATTTGGCTTTGGGGCACCACCACTGCTGTTGCCACTGCCACTTCCACTTCCAAAGGGATCCAGGTCGTCCAGCGATGAGAAGTTGTTGTTGCTGGCCTGCGGTGATGCGAGCTGATGGTTCATCACCAGCGGATTGGCACTGTGCCAGCCATTGCTGGCACTGGGAGCTGGTGCCAGGCTGCTCAAGTTGCTCTGCATCAGCGAGGAGAGAATGTCTGGCTTTGAGGCTCCTGCTGCTGCTGTGGGTGCTGTGGGTGCTGCGGGGGTCACGGCTGGTATGTTTATTGTGTTGTGCGATATTCTGGAATAGCAAAGGAGGATCTTGAGTTTTCACCGCTTCATTCTGGTCTGCTGATTCCTACTTGAGCTGTTCTCTGCTCTTCATGGGCGCCAGGGTGCTGGCAGCGGTGACTGAGACGCATTGTTGCTGACCCACTTTAAAGCCGGAGAACATGTCATCGCTGTTCTTGTTGCCATTGCTGGCACTAGGCGAAATTGTGCTGCTTTCCAATTCGTTGGCCAATATCTCGGAGGCATCTTTGGGTCTGTAAATCATAGTAATGCCTCTCAATAAAATTATTCGAAGGGAAAAGCTTTGGCCTCTGGTCTTACTTATTGTCTCGCTGGATGGTGGAGAGTTGCTGCAACTTTTCGCGCTGTTCTTGCTCCACACGGCCCAACATCTCCTTGATCAATGCTATTATAGTATTGAATTGAGCAATGGTCAGGCCATTTTCCACGCTGAGAGGCACTAGGAAAGGCACGCACTTGTGTGCCATCACATCCTTGGTTATTCCCAGCTTCGTGTTGGTCATGGCAATTTTATAGATTCCTTGGAAAATGACAAAAAATTACAAAGAAAGTAAGTTATGGGAACATGCTCGGGGTCATCACTGGACTCTCACCTATTATGCCCATAATAATGGCCGGCTCGCGGCTTTGTATTTGCTGCAGGAAAGGCAGAATCTCGTCTAGCACCAGCCACTTGTCGAGGTTTTCCAGCAGCTTACCTATGGATATCAGACAGTTGACTTTTACCGAGACATTACTGCTTTGCAGGCAAAGTTTCTTGATGCGCGGCAGCACCGAGTTTTTCATGGCGTTGTAGTCGATCAGGGTGGAGAATGTGGGCAAGACGGCCAGACAGAGTTCTTGGATCTGTGGCATGTCGCACTCCAAAGACCGATACAGCAGCGGCAGAACACTTTGCTTCACTTCTTCTGCGGGTGTGAGCTTCAGCAGGAGATCCATTTTCTGCATGAATATCAGCAGAATCTGTATGGGATCCGTCAGCTTGAAGATGGGCTTCAGGTGCGGAAGTATGTGGTCACAGTACTCGCGCTGGCTGCTCATCTCGGCTATCAGGAGGACATTGGGCAGCACAAACGGAATCATTGGCGAGTTGACAAACTCCTTGACCAGATAAGGCAGAATCGAGTGGAGATTCACGCGGTGCGGCAGCGTAGGAATGATTTGCGGCAGTCCCTTGTAGAACTTGGACTTTTGCAGATTGTCCCACTGGTAGAGTGAGTCCAGATAACTGAGCGTCTTCACGCCCACATCCTGGAAGTATACGATCTGCTTGAGCTCGTGCAGTTTGGGCCGCAGACTGGCGCTGGGATGCAGCAGCGCTTTCAGACTCTCCGTCAGCTCATTGGGAATTGTATTCATGGCTGGATATTTCCGCTGGTTCAATTCGTTGCAGTATCTCCTGAAGCCACTGTAGTCGCTGCCGAACATTTTCAAAGGCTTTCCCGCGTAAATGGTAAAGATGAGCACGCCTGGAAGGGATCGGAAAGATTAAAGCACTGCCATTGTGATCATTCAGTGAACAAACCCAAGGAGAACAGATCACTATCCGGGGTGTTCACACTGTTTAGGGCCAGCTCCGGCGCCGTGTACTCCAGACTCGGTTGCGCTAGAACATGCATCGATGTGGTGTACTCCCGGCAAGGCCAATGCGGTGTGCCATCCGTTGCCGGCTGATTGGCTATGCAGAAATCGAAGCCAAATAACTTCCAGCTACGGTTCTTGTTGATCACAATAGTCTCGGCACTGATGTTGCGATGAACGATTTTGGCGTCGTTGTGTAGGAACTGCAGACCGTCGAACAGCTGCAGCAAACCGTGTCGAATTTCCACGTCGTACAGCTTCTTTTCGGAGCGCACGGAATCGCCGACAACGTTCGACAGGGACGCGAAAACAGGCTCCGTGGCAAAAGCCAGTGAGTCGCGACTCTCCTCGAGCGGATGCTGCACGGTCAGGACATGCGGATGTCGGATTTTGGTCAGCTGCTGTACGCCCCGTCGCAGTGTCTCCAACATCGTCTCTCTGTCGTCCTTTGACCAGCGTTCCAGGACCTTCTTCTCGAAGACAAAAACGGACACTTCCTGCTTTGTGCTCTTCTTGTAGCCATTGTAGACCTTCCACATGAGCCCTGTGAGCGCGTAGGACGTGATATAAGTAACAATATGTTTACGTTGCTCCCCAGCACCCCATCCACATCCACTCACCCACTCCGGCGGTGCACACCTGTTCCAGGACTTCGTATTCCCGTGTTACGTTGTTGCCAGGCAGCACACCCGACAGTGTGGATACCGTGTGAACTGCTGACGAGTAGAATTTGTTTATCATGTCCATCCTGCCTAGATATGCCTATAGTGAATTTGCAGCAGCAACGGGTCCAGAAGTTGCAATTTTTTGCAAAAGTCTTTTTGTTAGTAATCAATAAAGAGCAGGTCAAAGGATTTTTTAGTGCATTTTTAAAGTTTTATACCTACTTAGCCCACTTAACCCCCCTCTATTTAAACAGGTGAAAAACTTGAGTAAAGCCGTGGAAAATAATACAGTTTCTAAATTATTCTTGCAGACCCATCCTTAATCTTTATTTTTTAAAAAATGAACAATATCTTCCACCTAAGCCGCGTTAATTTTCTTCAGGATTCATTGTTTTTGTGGAAATTATTGAAGTACCCACTGGTCGAAAATGGGTTAATCGTTCTCTGCCAATGATTTGAAATCATATTCGAGTATTTTGATATTCCGTCTAATATTACTAGGTAACCTGGACCCTACGCAATGATCACATAATAGTATTGATAAATTAATCAATTTTCTACAAGAATGGCTAAATTTTAAGGACTTTCTTATATTGGATTGTTGATAAAATAATCTTTAAACATAAAATGTTCAATTGGTTGTACAAAGTAACTACACGGTAACTACACATTTTGCTACATATCAACTACATATTCATGCAAAAACGTTAGAGCTGCGCGCCAAAGTGGAATTGTTTGAAAATTAATAAGTGACAAGGAAATAAATGCAATTGAGTGGAATAAGCTTACGAAAGTTTTGGTGTGCTGCAGGGAAGCAGAAATTTAAAAAACCTCGTGTTGAAGTTCCTATACCCTATGTTCTTTAAAATACCTTCAAATACCGTTTAAGGATGAAATTTAATAGATGGAAGAAACAGATATGTCGACTCGTTTAAACAGCTTTGCTCACAATGCTTTGAATTCATAAAAAAGCACCATTTTATTTCTTGGACTGTTCGTGATATGATAAAAAATAGAAGTAAGGCGACAGTGATTAACATATTGAATTAAAACAAAATCGGAGGTCAAAAAATGCTACCACTTTATTTTGCATATTTTTAAATAATAAATTTTAGTATTATTTCATTTTAGTTTAATTTAATTTCAGGCACATATGACCAATTACCGGACTTGCTATACGTAAAGGTTATTCTGATGTTTGCTTAATGCTCTTCATATTTGAAATCGGTACCGAACAATGTGTTTGGGGCACTGGGGCATGTTGGGCTTGGCGTTTGCGGTGCCATAGTCCTCAAACGAAATTGCAGGGCGCTTCTAAAAAGGGAACAAAAAGAACATTGGTCACGTAAATTCGTAAATTTTCTGATCTGAGTGAACCTACAATGCAGAGCAATGAGGCCGGGTGCATGGTCTGCCAGTTTGGAGGCATTCTGAACGCACTGGTGGGTTCTTCGGCTCCTTGGGGACGACGGGAACTGCTGAATTGGCGTCTCTTTGCTGCGGTTGTGCATTTGCCAATGGATGCATTTTGGGCACAGCGTAACCGTTGCGCTCCCACTCGCCGAATAATTTATATAGGGAAAAAGATGCCAAATTAATCATTGGCAATTCGTCAGTGTCATTTCCATCGGCGTCCATGGGTTCTGGCTGGTTCTCCTCAGCATTGGTCTTCGGTTTGTGCGGCTTTTGTTTCATTTTGGCAATGAAACATATAACGCAATGCATGCTCACATGCAACATTTTTGGCGGACATCTTGGAGAGCCCTCTCCACTGGAGCACTCTCCACTGGAGCACTCTCCAAGATGTCCGCCAAAAATATACTGTCAGTATTACTGAATGAGTACCGGGTATAAAGTAGAGCCGCGGCTCACAACGTTCCGCCTCGTTAGAAAGAGAGAGCGTAAAACGATTTGGCTTGTGTATTGTGATCGAGTTGGAGGGACTTCACTGTACAAAATACGAACAACTTCTCTTTAAAAACCGGAAGCTCCAAATTGATTTTATGATTTTATTTTGACAACTGCTTGGTCGCGAGAAAAATTGACCCACTCTAATATACGTACATATGTATGTATATGAATCATTCAATTTTAAGGGACATTTCCGAGTGTTTGCATTGGCGATAACTGAATGCGAAAAAGTTCAGCCGATCTCCACCTCATAATCTAATCTTCGTCAGGTCGTTTAGTATTACTCTATTACTGCAGTGGTAATTCCAGTGCAGCAGAATTATTCAGCTATTGCTTGAGAGATCTATAGAAATTATCTGCTCAGGTATGCTCAGTATTTATTTATGTACAGTCAATTATATATAGATCTGAGGCAGAAAATATCACTGTATGCAGTGTCAATATGACTTACATTATTATTGTCTTCAGTGCACTTTCAGGACTGATTGGTTATGTTAGCGATGTCCTTGAAAAGTACAGCTGATATTAGCATTTATGTTAGAATACATCCGCTTTTAAACTGTTTTCCCGTTAACTAACCTACACAATCGTTGAGGAGGGCTGTTAGCTGTTAGATAGCACTGTAGAGAACAATGAAAAAAATTGTTCATAAATGCTAAACAAGCAAAAATATTGATGCTTACATCATGTTAACGTGTTAAAATCTCATAAGATCTACTTTTTAATGTTATGTTACTTACTCTCTTGTTTTGTTAAATTTTACTTTTACTTTCACTTTTCAAATTATCTTTTGCATACTTTTGTGGTGACAATTTAAAGAATAACAAAACAAATTCATCTAAAAGTAGACTACAAAAACGATGAAAAATGTAACAAAGTATTTTAACAGTTAACAGAGTTAACAGTTTGTAAGATTTTGTAAAGTCCACAGAAGCTGACATGTATGAAATGTTTGTAAGGTTTTGTAAAGTCCACAAAAGCTAATATGTATGAAATACCTTTTCGATAAAAAGACCATCATCGTTAGTGCTGTACAGTGCGGAACTTTTTAAATGCGCATTCAAATTATCCGTTGGTTGTATAAAGTCGAGTCGAGGCTGTTTTTGTTTTCCGTCCAAACGGAACTTGAATTTTAAATCTCTGTAATTGGCAATTATTTTTCTATAGCCTGCACTTATTGATACCGCGTCTTTGTTGACGAGGTGAGCTGCTGGTGGTCGCAGATCAGGCCTCTCAGAAATTTGTTTAATAACATAATTTGTATTCGGTCGATGTTGTTTCCATTAGGAGGAATGTTTTGCTCCAGCAAATACTTCAGGCATGACAGAGTCTGATTTTGGTTATATGGCCTGCTCTATAACTATTGGCTAGTTTGGTAAACTATTAACTATAATCAAGATTTGTAAACTTGGAAAACGCGTTACTAAATAGTTTTATTAATGACTGAAAACGACACTTTCTTTTCTTTCATAGATCCTCCACGAAGGTGAAGTAAACATTTGTGGCAGCCTGCGGCTTTTTGTTGAACACCCAGTCGATGAGTAGCAGATAGTCGCCCGTTGGTATGGGTGTTGGCAGCTTTTCAGATCTCAAATAGAAGTCTTTGACCCGCTGCAGGCCCTGAAAAAAGAAACTTGTAGAGTTCCCCAACGAATTAAAATACCTTTATAGCACACCACATAAGGACACGTATGATTGATCGTCGAGTACTCCTTGAACAGTTCCCAAACTATGCGAATCAATGCATTGTTGCGTCTTCTAATAAACTGGCAGCCATCGAAGTTGACCTTGTACAGCCAGGGCTTGTAGCCGTTGGCCCGCTTCATGAGCTGGGCTTTGACCAACACGTTGTTGACCGGATGGTGCAGCATGGCATCCACATTGAAGCACACCTTGTTCCGACTCACGGCCCTCAAGCGGCACACATTGAACTCCACCCAGGATTTGTTGTACGACTCGCAGACGGCATTCGTCATCTTGAATATAACAGCTGCCTGGAACGATTTAGATGCTCAATACTACCAATTTCTCACTCTTCGAATTCCATTTAATACACTTTGATAATGCTCCAAGAGCAGCAGGAGCAGAGAAATAGCCAGCACTCTCTTCATGCCGGCGGACTGGTGTTTGTGGGATGTTTAATACGGTCTCCACGTTTTTGTTTGCAGCTCATCAGCATTTGAATATAAATTCATACATATATAGTATGTACATATGTATAATTATAGATTTTTATACATTAGCAGGTAATCAATCAATTTAGTTCTCGTTAGTTGACCATTCTGTTACCATCTAGTTTGCGCCCATAGAAAACGCTGAATGCATACAAATTTATTCTAGTGTATTTTTAGCTCAACCTCTGACAATGTTAAACAATTCATTCAATCTATTAACTATTCAAACTCCTAGTGGAACACAATAATATTGCGCCATAGTATATACTTATGTACCTTGACTAAGTATTTCACCTGATCTGACCTTTATGGCTGTTATCGCGTAATTATTATTTAAAAGCTTCTGCATTTTAGTCACAGTGCATTAACTTGGCTTTTACGGCGGTGGACGGGCAGGGGCAGATCTGGCTGCTCTTTGACATTGATCAGATCAGGAAAAGAGTTTTTACTAAGCCCTCACTCGCGTATTGCTGGGGTTTTTTTCCCCCGTTTATTCTGAAAACGTATGCGACTCAAACAATATTACGTAAGGCAATAAGGAAGCAATCGGACAAAATTCGGAAGTCAAGTTCCAGAGACAAAGTTCAGGGGATTTGATGGATCTATTTGGTATTTTCTCAGGTTTGCCATCGATTTTTAAATAGTAATTAAGTAGAAAATGTGGATTCGGCACGGGGTAAGGTAAAGACTTAAACCATATGTGCATGCACCCGTAGAATATTTTGTAGCAATAATAATTCATGATTCGAGTTCAAAGTCATGTTGTGTAGTGACAAAGTTCAAGTGATTTGGCGGTTGTGTTTGGGCCATTTCCAGTATCAGTTAGTCAGATTGATCTCTAAACTGTCTGACTAACTGGCTAAACATTTCCATGTTTTCATTAATGGCTCGTTGCACTGTCAACACCTGTCAACAACAACAAAAACAACAACATCAACAGAGCGGCATGTCCGTGTCCGTGTCTCGGCCGTGTCGACGTCAGCCACTTGGCCTGCCACTGCCACAGCCACAGTCAGAGTCAAAGTGAGAGCCAGAGCCAGAGCCACTTGAGATGCATTTGCTTATCCCCACAGCAAAATTAATAGATTTTATACTTTTTGCTCTGGCACACACACGAAACCCAATCAATAAAGCACTCCGAATGCATTTAGCTGAATCGCTTTGGCGACTGGAACTGCTGGGGCTCTATCGCTATCCCGGCCAGCAGCTCTGCTCTGCTCTGCCCCAACGAAATCCCAGTCCCCGTACGTATCCCTCCATGAAGATGTTGCTCTATGCAATTCGGTGAGTTGTTGTTTGCACGATTTGTTGCCGTGGCCGACCGTCTTTGAACCCGCTCTGAATTTCAATGGGCTCCGCTCCGTTCATCCATGTCGGTGTGTTTCAGCAACCCCACCCCACCCCACCACTCCACACCACTCCTCTTCACATTCTACACCGCACACACACACACACACACACACACACACACATAAAGACTTTCCAGCCAATGTGCTGGTAATTTTTGCGTTCTATCGTGACTGATATTTTTATAAGGAACCCCCTCCTTATACCGGGATACGGGGAGCTCGCGTTCAGCCATAAAATAAATCAAGGAGCCTGACACACAAGAGTCAATACTAAATCACGTCAGGAACGGCAAATTACCCACAACTGGCCTGTAGGTAGTCCTCTCATCGCTCCGAAATCTCCGATAATTATGCAGTGACGAGCGAATTTCGCGTCGAGTCGACTCGACTCGAGTTGGTGTCGGTGTTGCCCCCTCCTTCAGTCCAAAAATTTGCCTTGGCAATTACCTTTCGGATTTGCAGCTTCTAGACATTGACTTTGATTTCTTTTGGTTGGCATTTTTGTTTGTTGTTGATTTGTCAGAATTAGGTGCGAAATGGGCAAAAAAAACCCGAATGACTTGGCAAGTTGCTTTGGCCATTATGAAGCTGGCCAGTTCAATGGTTGCAACCATTTAGATGGATATGATATTTGCCGTTGGATTTAGTTCTTAAGCGAAGGTGGAATGACAAGGTCAACTTTCGCTGAAATCTTTTATGACACAATTTTATTGGATGCTCAAAAACTGGTTTTCGTTTATTACAATTCTATTGTCATCATGTCTTGGGAGAATGTGAATTCATTTGAATATTGAATTATTGCCTTTTATTCCAAAATCAAGGCGAATTTTAAGGTAAAATTCTCGCTTGCATGGACCATGGAGTGTGGCGTCGACTTGGGATTAACCAAAGCTCTAAAAGGTAATATAGGAGACTGATTAATATACAGAACTGCCTAATTAACAATGGAATGCTCTGGAAGAAACCATTTTACAAATTGAATTTCGACATATGATGACAAGAGTCAATTATTTCGTACCTACTTTGAACCCTCAAAATGCTTGATGTACTCACTTGTACCAATACTTCACTTCAGTCACAAAATCAATGATAGGTGAATCATGTTGAACGAGTGTTTTGCCAAGTGGTGTCTGGAGGAGAGGAGCGTAACAAGATCGGATCGGCTTCAGAAGTGTGCACTTGAGTACCCCTTGATGGGGGCATAATTAATATGCACTGGCGGACTCGAAAATAATTTTTATTTTCTCTTACTTTATATTTGTCATTAATGGGCCTTTTGTTTCAAACATCGTTTATTCCGTAGATTTCATGTGTTTGTTGCGCTGTGGGCTTGGGTTTTTGGTCTTGCGTTTGGGACTGGCTTTGTTTGCTGTGAGAAGATACAATCCCAAGATATAGATGGACGGCTACAAAACATGCTGGGAATTACGTGATTGATGGCGGACCTGTGATACAAGTACACAACAAAAACAACAGCATTAAGAACCGAGCGAGTGAATACCCACTGTAGAATGCTTGTGTATTGATATATTATAAGTAGACGCATACGTACGTACGTACATTTTGTATATACAAAATCAGTGAAATCTTGTCGCGTCTAAAAAGGAAAATCACACAGCAAATGCAAAATTTATGAGCGAACTACGGCGAACGACGTCTCCGGGCGAACGATGCAGGCATACCAAGTAGGATTGGGTCTGAACGGATGTGGATTGCACTGGCGATGACTCAATTTAAGGTCCGTGTAGGTTCACTTCTCCTTTTCACGCAGGCCACACAGATCAAGTGCGAACAGGTCTGGTCTTGGGTTGAGGTTGGAGTTGAAGTTGAAGTTGAAGTTGAGCAGGATAAGCAGTTCATAAATTTTCCATAGCCGATTCCACCCTGTAATGGTGAGACAGGAGGGTATATTATATTCGTAGAGTATTATGTAAGCGATAAAAGAGGGGTTTTATACTCCAGGATATGTATATCCATCAGTATGTCCATTGAGACAAAGCTATGGTGTCTACGATTTTTCAGAGATTTTCTATCATACAAATCTACGATCTTTGATATATGTATTTGGTATCTGACTAGAAAATACTACTGTAGGATAGTGAATAAAATCTGAATAGGAGACAGAAAGGCTTTCTATTTTTAGCAGCATCCCTTTTCCTTAATTTTCTTTGCTGGTATCCTTTGTCAAATACTTTGGGATTTGGCTGCGCCCGTACTCTCTCTACCCGAAGAAAAACCGCACTCAATTTGACTTTTACTGCCGCTACGATATTAGCGATATTTCTGCTTCTGCTGCCGCGCGCTCTCGCTGGCCGCCTACTAAAAACGCTGCGCTTGCGCTGCAGTCAACGCTGACGGCGCTGCTGCGACTGTGGAGCCACCGAAACGCCGAACCGCCGAACGCTGAGCCACCGCCGCCGCCGCCGTCATCATCGGACGGGCGTCATCAGGTGTTGTGGTTTTTGCAAGCCGCGCTCGAGCTGAGTCTGTTTTCGTCTGCCTAGGAGCGCGGTTCTGGAACGCGTATCGTCGATCGTCGCTCGTACTCTCAGTCGTACTCCTCTCGTTGTCTGTAAAATTCCTAGTTGCTTTTTCAAACCCTGGACTCCACTTGGATCGGTTCGGATCAGTGCGCGCGCGCTCACCCCTTTAGTACCAACAGCGACTCAAGCTCTCCAACCAGTTTTGAAAATTTTTTGGCATTGCCTGCCGCAATTTTGGAATCGCGTTTTTTCGATACTACTTAGAGATTGTGCAACATTGCGTGCGGCAAGAGCGTAAAAACCGTTTGACAAAGTTTCGAAAGTGAACAAATCCAAAATTCAAAAAAACAAAGAAAAAAGAAACAAACATTATATCCATTACCCCCCACAGAAGTACGGAAAGCGAAACACGAGAGGAAGATTCCGAGTGGCAGATTAACGAAGCCTATAATTTGTATAGCCTTTGTCGAAATCCATTCCGTTGGTGGGCGTGGGATCTCGACGGCAACGAGCTTGCGAGCAAATCGGTGAGTCTTGAATTACCTGGGATAGGATTATACCAATCTGCTCTCCTACTCGTACTCGTACTCGTATGACAAATGCTATTACTATTACTATTACGTACGACAACGGCTTTCTAAAAAATACCCAAAAACGAGTTGGATTCGCTCTGGCAAGGAGAGACCAACAGCGACGCCAACAGCTACACACACCACTCGTACAGCCCCAAAAAAAATGTGTGAAATTTCAATGAATTTCCCAAATTTTATACACAAACACCGCAATTGGGAAATACTCGTAATTCATTGTTTCGCCTCTGCAATGAGAGTTACGTCTAACAAAGAATCGATAATCACACACGGTTTCGAGTATTACACTATTTTGTTTATGCGAAACGAGTTTCAATGAGCCCAGCCCACAGAAATGCGATTGGACTGGATTAAGGCACCAATTTCTGGGTCATACGAAACGCTTATTTCGATCAATATCTGTATGATCAGGTTGCAGTGTGGGCATTAGAAGAAATAAGATATGTCTATAAACTGGGGGGTTTTTCAGAAGTTTAAATGGAAATTTGTCTAGCCTCGAGCTGGAAATGTACAATCAATTGCGTATTTTTATTGTTTAATATTTGTAATAGTTCCTGAAAATATTTGTATCAAATCTGAAACTCCGCTTGAAACGTTTAAAGTGCATCAAATTCTTTACAGCGAGAAATCATAGAGGCATACACTCCTTTTTCTGGTTTTATTTTGATTTATATTTGTAAAGCATTATATAAAATATTTACATATATGTAGATATGTATGTAGAGCAAAAAAGCAGACATCTCTTTCGAATTTAAATATTTAATTTACACAGCTTTAAAGATTCAACCAATTAATTGGCAAAAAGAAAAATACAAATAATACGAATTTACATTCATTTAAAAGGGATCATATTACTGATTATTGCAAAAGGTATTTGTGGGTGAAATATATACATATATCTAGAATTTTCCACTCTACCGTATGGAAAGTTTTGATAAATTCTGGAAACTAAAACAATCGCCAATCAACCGCTCGGTCCTTCCAGCAATTAGTTTATAAATTCTAAACTGGCCATGGAAAAAAACTCACCTGTCACTCAGTGGCATTCATACATTACGTATACGTATACGTAGTCCCTCGCTGACAACTCTTTAATTATTGCATATGAAATCCCTGCTAAATTTCATGTCATAGCAATTCAATTAATTCGCAATTTATCAAAATACTCGTACCCGTTCCAGCACCCGCGCCAGCACCACCCGTGCCGCGGCAGTGATTTGGGATTGTCAGTGTGGAGGCAATTCGGATATTCGGGCAGTCCAGCATCCAGCATCCAACATCCAACATATTTCATTTGTCCACCACAAACAACTCCACTCGGATCTGGGGGCCGCGAGGCGTCAAGCGAAAAATAATCGATGATGTGCCTGGGCACAATGCAAACATTGAATCAAAGTCAAATAGCATTAAACTTTTTGAACTGTGGGGAGCGGAAAGAAGGAAAAAATGAAATAATAATAAAAGTTTGCTCCCTCCTTCGAAGAGGCGTGAAAAACACACACAAAAAACGGGCGGGGGGGTTCCCCTAGCAGGAGGATTCATTGGGGATTGGGACATTGCAGTTTTTTGGTCCCCTTTTCGTTTTCGGATTTTTATTTTTTTTTTTTTAAGAATGAGCGCAACGTAGCGCAAATATTTGACAAATCCCGCGAAAAGTCTGCTTATGTTGTCACCTCAGTGGCATCCTCTCTGGGCTCTTCCATGGATGTTGCAGGGGCACACTGGCACTGGCATTGGCACTGGCCCAGTGCCAGTCATACTGATTAGGATTTTCCGGAAGCTTTTGGCTGCCGGCGACAGTTGCGTTGCCCCGTGGAGAACTTTAAGTGCTCGACAATGTACCATGCCATGCGGGCCATTTGCATGCGAAAATCAAAAACTAAATTTGCATTCACATATCGAGGTGTAGTTTATATTTCGCACGTTACTTTACCTTACCTTTACACGTGCCCGTGCTCGTACCCGTACCCGTACTCGTACCCGTATCCGTATTCCTTCTGAGCGCATTGCAGTTTTCATTTCGTTTGTTGTTTATGCAATTTTCGAGCTAACTGGCGAATGCCAAAGGAAAACCAATGCCCAGACGCTCTGCTAACGAGTGCAGGCGCGTGTCTGTATCTTGTGGATGCGCCTCACCTGAGCACCGTCGATCCATACGAACGTAAATGCGCCAATTTGTATGCAAGCAGCATTAATCGGGTAATCCGGCAGCGATGCATTGCACACGAGAGTCGAAGGGGGGAGACGGTAGCCCAGCCAGACCCAGACCCAGACTCGCAGTCAGAGAAGGAACCAACACCAACCCCCACACCAACCCCCACACAAACCTCACACCAACCTCAGAGCCAGGCCAGAGCCGAGCCAAAAGTTACGTGAGATGTGGAATTGTATGAAATTGATTTGCAATCGATAAATGCGCGAATATTGCCAAGCAGCTTCGACTTGGCCAGTGCCGTAGCCGCTCTTGGCCATTTGCCTTCTTCTTAAGACTGCACAAGACTTGTATTATATTGTATTGCATTGTAGTTGGTATGCGATGCCTCGAGACATAAGTAATGAGTTATGCATAAATATCTCTTTTTTTTGACCCTGAATCTGCCTGAGAACATCTTAATTCAAAAGTGTTCAGCGGCGAAAGAATCGTGAATTCAGTTTTAATTATGCTCATAAGGTTACTATAAATTATCTAATGTAAATAACACAAATTAGAGGCTAATGGCTGACAAAAATGAACAAAAATTGTTGGCCAAATGTAGAACATTTCAGCAGTAGAACATTTCGAGCATTTGCACATTGAATTCCATATTTTTCATTTAATTTCTGTAATTATATTTTGGGAGAGTAATTCTGATGCGTTTCATATAACGCTTATTAAATATTCAACTGCTGCTGTGGAATATAATTTCAAAATGCTAGCCACATATTTGAGAGCCTCGTTAGACGGACAGACATTTGATCTAAATTGAATGTGATTTAATTATGGGTTAATAGATACAGATACAGGTACAGATGAATGTGATTCCAGTTCTAAAAAAAATAAAATAAAAAAATACATACGAGTATATTGCAGGTAAAGTGTTTTCCAATTTGTTTCTTCCAACTTCATTTCATTCGATGTAAATCGTTGCACTTACTATACATTTTTTTTCTTTCAAATGCAATTGTGTGTGCAAGTATTTGTGAGTTTGTGTGTGTGTTCGTGCTCGCTTTGTGCTGCAAAAATTGAAAAATCAAACACAAGGAAAACCACTCGAGATTTAGCAGCAACAGCCACAGTCAGAGCCAGAGCCAGAGCCACCACCAGAGCCAGAGCCAGCAGTAGCCATAGCCACTGACAAGGTCAGCACTTTGGCTTTTATTTGGGGCCTGGCGGTTGTCGCATTCTAAGCAAATCGCTGGATCGTTCGGAGTGCTATGGCATCGTTGAGCGAACGAACGTGAAACGTTGGCTGAATTGTCGAATCGTGGCCCGGCCGTAATATTAATCTTAGTTGGCTGAAACCTGGCTGGCTTCTTGTTAGATGTGGCGTTGTTTTTGCGGTTGCAACTTTGGCAGTAACAAGTGTTTAATTGCAATAAATGCACCTGAATGCCTTGACTGTGTGTGCCTCGTCTCTGAGCTTGAGCTTGGGCCTGGCTCCGGGTCTGGGTTTCGGTTTGGGTTTGGGTTTTGGGCAAGGCATTCTGGTTCTGCCACTGCCACTGCCTTCTCAATGAAGAGCCAGCCCCACAGTCAGAGCCTGAGCTAGAGCCAGAGCCAGAGCCAGAACCAGCTGGTCACTTCTTGGCCATTGCCAAGCGAAAGGTTAAAGCCATTCTAGTGGCCAGACGTGGGGTAAACGGCGCACGTAATATTGCCAACGTTTTCGCTTTTCTTTGGGGCTATTTCTGTTCGCTTTTGGCCTAATGTTTGTCAACGTCTCGGCCCAATTAAGGCCGGCCCATAACTCTCCGCTGGCCTGCACATTTAGACATTAGCTCGGGCCCTGTACATCCTGCAACGGTCTTTTAATTATGCATGTCGCTATGAAACCATCATTGACGGCCAAAGGTTTGCCAAGCCAAAAGGTTTGCCGGTTTGCCCTGCCATCACAGACAACTGGGTCATTACCATGGCCTGGCCCTGCTTTGATCTCCGGCCAAGTGCTGCTGGTCCGATGAGCCGTTGCCTCCGACGCAAACGCGAACGCCCGTGCCGCACAGATGTGGCCGTAAAAGACTTACTTTAGCAGGTTATAAAGCAAGTGAATTGTCTTGAGTGTAATGTGCCATAAAGACATAAATTAGAGTTTGGCCAACAGAGCAGCCGAGGTGGCCTAGACCGGGCATCTGCCTGGCTCTTGTTTAGGGGGTTACATTATGGAGTGGCACTTAACCTTCAATCAGGCAGAAGGTCTGCAGTCTGGGACATTTTAGGGGGGGATTGGAGATTGGAATTAGTTTTAATTTAAGGAAATGTGTGCTCCTACAGGGATCAGCCAGAACGTGTGTTCAATGATATTTCAAAAGGTACAACGTGACATTATTCAGCTAATCTCTGGTCATATTTGTTCAATAATTTCATTAGATCTCAAGATAAATCGATTCATTGAGACCCAACTTCTGTAGTTGCGTTTCCCCCTCAACTTTCGGCAAGTCATCTACAAGCCAAGCGGCCATGCACATGGAACAATGATTTGCATGATTTGGCAGGCAATAAACTGTAATATGTGGCATTCAATTTAAATCGGAAATCACGCATGCCACGGCACAGCGCAGCCAGCAGCCAGCAGTCGGTGGCTCAAGTTGCTTGCAACTTCCTAAAGCGATCATGCGGAACCGCCTGCCACTCGCCTGCTGAATGGAGAGTCGACTCGATTCAATTCGATTCGAATCGACTCGGAGTCAGAGTGCGTGAAAATGAGTAATAAAGGAAACATTGCCACAAATTGATGCACTACGCTGTGCTACCTTTAATTAAATTATTAATTATGTACCTTAATGAATGCATAATTGAATAATAAACTACGTGCACACGCCTCCGCATATCACCCAGCCACGCCCTGCCCCAATGGGGCGACTGTGTGGAATGGAGTTGGAGTGCCACAATTGCTGGACTACTGTGGAATTATTCGGTTCTTTTTTTGCCACTGTTAACCTTTTAACTTTTGTTCAGGTCCGACCGGACAGGACTGGACGAGTGCGATCCCAAACCGATTCGAGCCGAAGCGAACCAATGTTTCGCGTAGTAAACATAAGTTGGGGCTCATTAAGTAATCACATGGAATATTCCCGCAGCCAATTAAACCAGAAAGCCGCAACGTTGGCAGCCAGCAGATGGATGCACGGGAAGGGAGGGGGGGAAACGGACAGGGACATGAACAGGCGTGCATCCACACCGAGATGGATAGACAACATCGCTCAGTGGAGGATACAGATACTCATACACACATACATATGTAGAGATACGATTACAGTTGCAGATACAAATGCATACAGACGCCCAGATACAATTAAATTCGATTCAGGAAGCATTTATGCAGTTTGCATACATTGTCCATATGTATGTACATACGATTCGGCTTGCTTTTGGTCAGGTACATACATACACACACACACACACACACACACACCACCGATACATACACACACCCGTCATATCATGGAATGGAAAAACCCTATAAAACTGCAACCGAATCTTCTTTGATGGGAAATTGTTTAAATGCATCGAAAATAAATAAAAGGAATTTCTTTGAAAGTTTAACTGATGCCAGGGATTACTCCTTTGACTGAACTTTGATACTCCTCAAACAGCGAAGGGATCTGCGTTGGCATAAAGCTTACATAACGAATATAAATTATAAATATGTAAACATATATAGTAAATGTAAACAGGAATTAAATGGCATTCCTTTTGTTATCATCTCATTTCTTTTCTATACAAATGTAGATATACAACTATTTGAAAGTAGAACAATTTAAGCTCTAAGCAGGTGCAGCAGATTCTACCCACGTATTAGTCGATGTTACGACAGAGAACTTCGTGATGAGATGACCATCTAATCGGTATTCCACATAGAGAACAAATCAGATCATGTCTTCCCTTCATTTCTGTAGAGGCCTGAAGGTATAGTTCAGCTCTATTTGTTATAGATCTTACTAGAAAAGAGGCCCCCAGTGAGTGCAATTCGCTCGTGCGCCAACCTCCGGCTCACTGGCTTTATTTTTTGTATAATATGAAACTTTAAGATGAGACTTCCACAGATCTGAAATAACTTTTAAAGATCCTACCAATAGAAGATTACGTGACCTACTTTCCAACACTATAATCAACAGTGTTAGCTAACAGCTGAATAGCTTATCTTGATCAATTAATGTCGAGTATTCCTAGTAAAATATCAAGGAAATGGAATATCTAAATACATTCCACGAAATCATACAAATATCAAATAAATTGTTACTCACTCCACGAATATCTGCCGTTAAACACGTTTTATCAAACATCAGTCCATGCCACACTTTTCCCCCACTAGCCCAATATATTATATATCAAGTCGGAGAAAAGCCTACATCCTTTGTTGTTGCCGTTGCCAATGCTAAAATGCTAATGTTGTGCATTTGTAATGAGGCAGCATTAGAGCAGTCAGCTGGAATTGGTTGCGTTCGATACCCGTTCCTGCGGCCTGGTGCCTGGTGCCTAGTGCCCCACTGGAGCTGGAGCTGGAGCTGGATCTGCTCCTTACACCCCCTTTCTGGTGGTTGCACCACACTGGGCAATGCTGTAAAAACAATTTACAGACAATTTTCAGTGTTTCAACCAAACAGGTTTGACATAATTTCAGCAGCAGCAGCAGCAAATGTTGCCAATCGGACAGTCACAGGGGTAGTGGCAGACGGACAGGCGCGTCATGTGGGGACGGGTTTTCCAGACGTTGATAAACTGGACAGGCGATCCAATCCGTTCCCGTGAGCTGTCCAGAGTCCGATCCATTCCACACGCAGTTCCAGTTTCAGTCAAATGCTGTGCGGTGGCTAGAGTCTGGCTATTTAGCCTGGCGGGCATAAGCTATTTGTATCTCACAGATACTCCTGCACAGATACACGGCTTACGAAGCACTTTACATTGCTGCCTTATTTTGAGTCCGACTCGCTGGCTCGTGGGGGATTTTCGGTCTGTTTGCACAACAGTTGACAGTAGACTAGTGCTTTCCCTGCCAGCCCCTGTACTGCCATATTCTGCACGCACTGGCCACCATTGACCGCTGTCTCGCATTCGTATGTATCTCTTCCCAATTTCCAAGCCCGGCTAAGCGCGTTTTGTGTGCGCAATTTGGCCACACTGACCAAAACACTAACTGGCCACCAGAACAGGGAAAGGGGTGCAGGTTATGGGGTACAATATGTGGCGGCTACACAGCGGCAGCTCTTGATACTAGCTATAAGCCAACAAGCCGCTACCCACTTCCCACTTCCCGCTTCCCGCTCGTGAACGAACCAATGGGAAGGGGACAGTGGTTAGGGTTTCATACGAAAAGGTGGTATGAATATGGTCCGAACCTGAATTCAAGCTCACTTCCTGTATTCAAGAATGATATTGAATTTCTCTTGCAGTGGCCAGCCTTGACTTTATTTACTCTCAACCTAAAGTCAGGGTTACTTTCAGTTATTTTAATTATGGAGAAGGCCATTGCAATTGCAACAAGTACGTACAGAAATTACCACATCAATTAAGGACCTCAGTAGGAGATCAGGAAAACTTTTAGTTGGAAAAGGCTATCCTTTCCTCAACCGACAATCAACAGTCACAGCGTCAAATGGTCTTTAGTGATTTGGCGATAAGAGCCTCTTCTTTCATCAAGAAGAACGGACCTCGGATCCCAGTTTGCATCCGATCTCATACCACTGTGACCATCTGGTTGGCTGGTTAGCCGCACACATTTGCTTGATTCTTTTGTGCTTTGGTAATTTGTTTTAAATATTTGTTTAAAACATCATAACGCACGTACGCTGGCAAGTTGTGCGTGGTATCTAACAGATAGATGTGAAAATAAAAGTTGTTTGCACTGCCATGAGGTGTGGTGTTGGTCTTGGGCCACGGTCCGGGCCCCGGCTTCGGCTCCGGCTCCCAAGACAAGATTCTCATGGCAACTACCAGAAAGTACGGAAGGGAAATACGTGTAGAGAAATGGCACCCCAGAATACGATGCTCATGGGTTGGGGCGGGTGCGGGGACCTAACGGGTTCCGTGGACGTGCCGGTGCCGCCACAACCAACCGATCGAGCCATCCATCCACCGATCAGACACTGAAAATCATTCGGTATTCGAATCAATTCGAGTCGATTCACTTTGGGTGACATTGTTATGCATTACGCACCCTGTGTGCCAAGACGAGAGACGTGTGTGCGAGTTTTGTTCCTGTGCCGCGGTTACCAATTGCGACCCAGTCCCAGTCCCAGTTTCGAAATCCGAAATCTTCCAACATTTTCGACACTCTACGTGACAGCATTCGCACGCGACCTTCCATCGAAAATGGAATGAAACTTGATCAAAATGGAAATGGGTTTAGAAAGCCACATTAACCTGCTATGGATAATTTTCTATGTGCCTCTGCTGATTTCCTACGATTAACACTTGGACTATTGCTCGCCACTTTAATTGGCATTTGGTTCATGACCCGAGAAGTGGCTTGGACTTGACGTAAGATGTTCGAGCCATACACTTATTGGGTAATTCTTGGCTATTGATTAGTCAACCGGTTGAGCGATTTGCTAGGAAATTAACTTTCCATTCACACAAGTCCCCCAAACCCTTCTGTTCGTCATAATTGATGCATGCAACCGATTAAGCCATTACACGAGTGCCGCCTGTGGCTGGGCTTTTACAGAACAATTGCTGTGCACAGCCAGTACAGCCAGAACTGAATGTGGACGCGTGGAAATGCATAAGTCCCCCCAAGCCAGAGACCCGTCCAAGCCAAAGCCAAAGCCAAAGCCATGGCCAGAGCGGATAACATGCCGATCATATCGATATGCAAAGTGCCTTGGGTCCACTGATTCCACCACGAGCAGCCACAAAAAAGAAGATGGAATAAAATAATATAAAATAAAATAAAATCAACACAAAAACAATAAAGGAGAGCACACCACGGGGTGGACGAAGCTGGGAATACCCTTGAAAAGAGAGGCAGAACCAGCTTTCATGGATGGTTTATATGGCAACTAAATGTTGCAGTACGAATGCGAACATGTGATACCCTCTGCCAGAGTATCCACAGAAATGCATGCAGTTATACTCGTACTATATTGCGGACATGATGGAAAATCATAAAATCAAAGAGTGGAGAGAGTGCAGGGAGGACGACAAAAACCAGGGGCCATTGTGTGCCACAGCCAGAGCTGAAGTGAGAGCATGCCACAAAAGGCCATTGGCTGAGATATCGAGTGAAAGGAGGTGCCACGACACAAATCAGTCGATGCTTTAATAGCAACATTCTATAAATACACACACAGCCATGGTACTATATCTACATGCACAATGTTTCTCCTTCTAAATTTTGGTTTTTGGTGCTGCCGCTGCCGCTGCCACTGTCTTTGTTGTTCTGTTGATTTGCACAAACAAATTTTGTCAACAAGATTAATGCTAATTGAAGTTTTTCAACTCAACTCGAGGCAAGGCAAGGCAGGGCAGGGCAGGGCAGGGCGTGGCAAGGCGAGACGAGGCGAGGCGTCTCGATACCGAACTCTTGTTCAATGAAAGTTTCGTTTCGCCTTCTGCGGAAGTTTGGCCAAGTGCGAAAAGTTATCAACCGAAACGACAACGACAACATGGATGATGGAGCTAAAGCTAAGCCCAAAGCTGATGCTGATACTGCCACTGATGATGATGATGATGATTAACTAGTTTCTGCGATTATCATCATGACTTTTAATTGGTAAATTTCTTGTCCGAGATTCTATTAATGGCCCACTGAACCAACTAACTAACCAACAAACTATGAAAGTAACTGCTGCCTCAGGCTGGTCTGGTCTGGTCTGCTCGGCAATTAACAAGTATTAAGTGCCTTAACATTGAACTTACTCAAGAAATTGCTCTTGAATCGGTCTGTGCGAGTATCGTGCCGTACCGTATCGTATCGTGTCGTATCGTATCGGTTTGCTTCAATTAACACTTCACCAAACTCTGAATCTGGTGCTTTGTGGACAGGTTTCGTTTGCGAGGGATCTTCATGAAGTCATTGGAGAACATTGAAAGTGATTAGAGCTCTGGAGGCCGCTCTTAAGGTTGGGTGTATTTAGATAGCCAAAGCGAAAATTCGATTTCAATGCACATTTACGAGGTGTGAGGTTATTTATTGTGAAATAAAAGTAATATGGAACCTCTATACATTGAGGAATCTATTCAATGTAAAAGTGGAAGTGCCTGCTGGGGGATTTTCAAATGTCTGCCTGTCACGTGAATTAATCGATTAGGATTTGTGCATTATTTCAATCAATGTTAAAACCAAGCCACCCAGAAACCTGTCTTCTTAGCTCACATTTAGATGTAATATTATCTAGACATCAAGAAACCGGATGCTTATATAAGAATACGTGGTGGAAAATGGTAGTTTATAATTAAGTGATTATTTTACTTGTTCTGATCTATGTTGCTCGTACGCTGAATCTTAGGAAGAGCTTTCAATCATACTACAAATTTCTACAGAATACGTGACAAAAAATAAAGAATAAAGCTAGAATCGATTAGAATTTGCATTTTATTCTCTTGTAATCGTTCAAAGCGCACAATATTTATTCACTGATATATTCAATATTCATGGCAGTGTAAATTTCATCCTGGCTTTACAACTAGCTATCTGTAAAGGATTTTTTCAAATTTTTCAAATTAATCATGGGATCGGCCGCTGCTCGAATGAGTGATGTTTACACCCACTTTCGATGTACTTCAAAAGAATATTTGATTAAATCCGAAACACGTTCCATCGATTGCCTTAAATGGCCCACTAACAGTTAATCATTTTTGCAGTTATGTTTTTTAATTCGCCTTTTTATCCGTGCAGCACAGAGGCGAACACTAAGGGGCGATAAGTGCCCTTTTTGAGCTCAAACGAATATTCGATAACACCTCAAACTCATCAGCGCTGCACAAATGCACCATCAAGGACCCTCGAGGGGCGCGAGGGGGCTTACAATCTCTTCAAAAATGCACTCTGTGGCGCCGTCCGATGCGTTCGTCGAAATGAATATTCGATAACTTTAAAATCAGATTTATTGCTGCCGCGCATAAATGTTGAGTGGGGGATAAAGTTAATATATCAGCTTTAATAAAAAAGGGCCGCCACAGGCCCCCGAATTCGGACGGGCCCCCTGGGGACGCGTCTGAGTGGGGACCTTGTTATGTCCGTGACTGTGACCGTGTCCGTGTCCGCGTCCGCCTCCGTGTCCATGGCTCCATGGCTCCGTAGCCATTTCCATTTCCATCTTCAATTGCATTTGGCTGGGGGATTCATTCAATTTCCATTCGTCATTCAATCGGGCATGCAATTCAGTTATGAAAACCGAATGCTGTGCATTTATTTTGTACATATTCCCCGCACACACTCGTCCGAGTGCTACAAATAGTACATTCGTTTACTTCTATGCGATTCGGTGGCCGAATGTACTCGTAATACATACGTATATAAATTTGTTTGCATTTATGAATATGTATCCCGTCATAGACTCATTTTTATGATTTTCTTGCGCTCTTTTCCTTTCTTCTTTATGTCGATTGCCCTCCCTTTGATTGTTTTTGTTTTTTATTTTTATTCCGGCTGTTTTCTGCCTGCAATCGATAAACAAGCGCGCCGGCGTGGGCGTAGGCGTGGGCGTGGGGCTTGAGGCGTGGCATAGCTCTGGGTCCACTGCAGGCATCATGCGAATACCGAATACTTAGAGCGTAACGAATGTTTGGCTAACGCTAGCTCCCCATGTAATCGATTTAATCATAATCCAGCTTTTACTATTTATTGTTCTGAGTTATGGTATAAATATGTATGCGGGATGCATTAATACAAACACAAAATATTATCCCCCCAGCCTCTATACTCGATGCTGTTTCAGCATCAGCTTCTCATGGGTGGGGTCCTGGTCGTGTTACTGGCACTGGCCCTGGCCCTGGTCCAGGACTTGCGATACTCTAGCAGAGGATATTTGGATTTTGCTTAGGGGTTTCAGGCTCTCGTATTTCTCAGTCTTGAGGCTTTCTCTTTCATTATATTTTTTGTATGCAATTTGATTCATTGATTCATCATTCCATATCGCACCTCCAGAAATTGCATACTTGTTGTTAGAGACGATCGATCTTTAAGGGTATCGTAATCTTCGTATGCCAAAAGCCAGTCGTTCCTTCTTGTTGTTAGCTGACTTTGGCTCCATTGGAGCATATTTATGGTTATAGTATGCATAACTGGAGGCAACCATAAAGTAATAATATGAAAGCGACCAGCGCTCCTCCCTCAAGCCCTTATTCATCCTCTGTTCCAGCAGTGTTTCAGGACCGTAGCGATGGTGGTTAGGGGGGAAGTGTACAATCATTGATTTTGGTTCAACTTAGTTTTCCTTATGCAAATACGCAAAGCATTTTCCTCTCCCTCGCTCTCGGCTGTGTGCGTGTCGGGGGGAGGAGGTACAGCCACTGGCCAGGATATTGAAATATCCGGTTTGTACTTACGTATTTATTAAAAAATAAATAAAAAACAAACAAACACTCGCACAAACTCACACATTCGTAGAGGCAAGGCGGCTTTAAATTGATCCGATCTGCATCTCTGCAGGCTTCCCCCCGCCACCCACCAAGAAATTGTTTCTGATTGAAAATCGACTTTGTTTCAGTTTCGACCAGGTCAACACCCTCCACCCACACTGTCTGTGCTGTGCGGTTTATTACGTTATAATGCAGATGGTCGATTGCAGAGGGTCCCAAGTGGTTGGCCATAAACAAAAGCATTGCCACTTGATATGCATAATCCACATCCACATCCACACCGAATTTTCATTGCATTTACGGGCCTTAACATTTTTAAGGTTTTATCAGAGTGTAAGCCCAATCCAAATTAATTAAATGAAGATAAAAATGAAAATACTTGCACTTCAGCGCCGCAATTCACTCTAAATTGAGGGGAGAAGTTTCCGGCAAACATTTCAAAAATCATGAGCCACTCGTTTCCCAACATTTGCCCGCTCCATTGTTCTTTTCATGAGCAAGAATTTAATAACAATGTATAACATACGAGTATTCCGTCTTTCTTCTCGGAAATTCTTTTGTCTTTTATTTTGCTGCAATGCTCAAATCCCAAATATGTTCTCTAAAGTCGAAAAATATACAGAAAATTGTGGTAAATCCCATCAATATTTACAAGCTTCTTACGGTTTTACTCGCATAGAAACTTGACTTTCCTTAGAGTTCTGTATGAGAGCTTTTTGTAGTTATTTTCCTATACTACGTTCACAAATGACGCTGTTTTCGAAAACTGACTGTCAAAGAAATCTGAGGACTTAAACGACTTTAAAAATATCAAAGCCCATTTTGCACGCAATGTCTGAAGTATGAATATAAATAAGTGCCTTATTACCTTAACAAATGTTTGAGTAACCCAGACATTGTAAATTATGACTCATTAATTATTGCATTTAGAATACCTCGAAATGAAAAGGTATTTAAAAACTAATAAAACAAAGTTGCGCGAATAAAAAAATTACGGAATCGTAAAAAGCAACAGTCGGTACCAGTACCCGTACCCCCTCTCGACAGCGAACCCCTTTATATACGTATGTACGTATATGTATTCACCTCTAAATCGAAAACCCCCTCTTACGAAACCGTGAAATCCAGGAAAAACATACTCAATTTAAATGCAATAAACAAATGTATCTCGCAGAACCTTCACCCTCCCGGCAGGACCAGGAACAGCAGCAGCGGGGGCAGGGCAGGGGCAGCAGGAGCAGGAGCAACAGATTCGGATGGGAACATTGTTTGCATTTGAAATAAATGAAGTAATAACTTTTATGCGATGTTAAACATTTTTATGCAGTCCACAAGCATTGCGGAGGAAACATTTTGCTTTATGGAGATTTTTGATTTGCAACAAGCAAAATAAATTGAATGCAATTTGTGGGCAGCATAAAAATGAGGGAAAATACATTTGGCCAGCGGCTGCCATACGGAGCTGGAGCGGGAGCTGGAGATGGAGCTGGAACACACCACAGTTGGGGTTTCGGTTTTCGGGGTCCGGCTTGAGGTTTGAGGATGGAATGGGGCCTGAGTGCATGTGTGGTTTCAGTTTTATCCACAATACATAATTATATGTTTGGGGGAATGGCTTGTGGCCACGACCAGACACAATTTTGCAATGTTGCGTGCCTCGGGTTGTTGCTGTTGCTTTTGCCGCTGCCGCTGCCGCTGCCGCTGCACCCTCAACATGGGTCAGTTTTGGGGCAACAACGGCCACAGCAATCAGAGGAATTAACAATGGGGAAAAATCACTGAAAGGGCAATAGAAGTACAATGGATGAGACCGAAAAAAAGGGGCAACATTTTCGCTTTCTCGCTTCGAGGGCAGAGGTCAGTCACTCCCACCCCCGCATCCTACCATCCCTGTCAGCCAGTGGGTGGGTGTCTGATAGGACTACTAGTGATAAAAAGTAATGAACAAATTGCAGCAACAACGGGACGGGAGCACAGTAAAACATCTTTGTGCTACTTTGTGTGTGGGTCAGTGGGTCGGTTATTGTTCATCTTCTTCTTGTGTTTCTTAGAT
Organism: Drosophila helvetica; assembly: GCA_963969585.1. Classification (NCBI taxonomy): domain Eukaryota; kingdom Metazoa; phylum Arthropoda; class Insecta; order Diptera; family Drosophilidae; genus Drosophila; species Drosophila helvetica. The sequence continues at coordinate 45,114,423 of OZ018403.1, forward strand.
TGGTTCGTTCTGGCCTGGATTTTGGGGGTAACTAAGGCTGGAGGCTGTACACTCAATGAATTGGGCGTACACGCCCACTCACAGACAGAGGGAAAGAGAAAGGCAAAGACATAAAGAAGTCATCGTTTAACAGAGCATAGCAAATGATTTCCTACGAAGATTTGTCACACACAAAACAATGTGCACAACGCACAGTGACATCCACACACACAGAGCGAGAGAAAGAGAGAGAGAGTGACAGAGCAGCAGAAACAGATACAGATACATTGACAGAGACAGATACAGTTACAGATACGTTCACAGATAAAGAGATACACAGATGCTTCCATACATAAGTGCGAGAGACACACATTGATTCCGAAGGAAGCTCGTGAGGCAACAGTGAAGCTCTCACTAAATAACATGCACAATGCCAAGATAAAGTGGCAAATGAGCAACACGGACAACAACAATGGCTATGTACAGCTGCAGCGAGTACCAACAACAACAGCATCACAGCATCTACAGCATCATCAGTGGGTATCGAACAAAAGCTCTTGTACGTGTTAAGCACTCATTGCTGTCAAACATGCCGCATAGTTGACGAAGAAGAATGTTGCTGCCTGCTCGCGACGTGTGGGAACACAAGCTGTAGCACTTGCGGCTGATGGCCAAACCGAACCGCTCTGGAGTTGAAGAGCAGCACAGCGCAGCATGGCGCAGCGCAGCACAGCCATGGCAGTGATGCCAAGCAGCGGGAGGAGCAGACAGCCAGTGATGCCAACAGGTGGAGTGATCGATCGGTTAATCACTGCCGAAAGGGGATCTCTGGGAAATAGCTAAAGATGAACAGTGATAAACGAGTACTTAATCAGATTGAATAATGGAGAATCTAGCGAAATTAGAGCTGCAGAAGTGCCCGAACTTTCTGCTACAGTTGGATTGATATTGCAGCAAGGGCAATGATCCAGATGAAGAGCAAATGATAAGCCAGATATCAGGAAACCACACTCACGTGCATCTGTTACATCTGAAACTTGCCACGCGCATTTCCGCCCTGAACAAACATCAATTAAACGCCCACCTTTGTTACCAGTCCACACGGAATATTAAACAATTACTTCAAATGTTGGCAGGGGCCAAAATGTTCAACACTAAATGGCTGGCCACACCCAGGCCATCCACCGGGATTCACACTGCCATCCCCATACCCATCCCCATCCTCATCCACACCCACTAGTACTGCTGCTACTCCTACTGTCACCCACTCGACACGCATACGCCCCGTGTGACGCGACCGACACTTGAGCCGGCAATCAGGCTCAATCGCAAAGGCAACAACGAACGGAGGAGCTTGCAATCTGGCGCCGCACTCACACAGCTGCACGTACGAGTGGCGCAGCTTTGAAATGTGAGCTTTCCCAGCAGCGCCAGTGGCAGAGGCGTAGGCGGAAACGGAGGTGGAGGCGGAGGCGGACGCAGTGGCAGCTGTGGCAGCAGCACAAACAACAAATATAAATCGTTAACAATAAATAATCGTCTATAAGAGACGACATTTGTTGCTCCCCTTTGTTGTGGCAGGGTTGTGGGGTGGTGTCCTAGCGGTAGGAGCTGAGCTAGGGGTAGGGGTAGGGGTAGGAGTAGGGCTGAGGGATTCCGACTTTGTCGCTGCTTTATGCATTTGTAGTCGTATTTGTAACACAATTGTTTATGCCGCTGCGGCTTGTTGTTCTTGTTCTTTTGTTGTTCTGTTTTTATAGCTTTCCATGGCCTTCTCCACCCACTCTCCACCCACTCTGCTCCCACTTAGCCCGCTTATTACCCAAGCCATGCCCTGCTCTGCCTCCATCCCGTCTGGGGGGCTTTGGAGCATAGTTTATTGTTATTTTATTGGGGGGGAGGCCTTCTTTTAGGCTTTCGCGTGCTTTGTAAATAATTCGTGCTCGGCGCGTTTATGACGTGATTTCTTAACTGTTTGTCCCCCCGGAACTGCCTTCCTTCCTGCCTTCCGCCGACCGGCTTGGCTATGGCCACACCCCCTCACTATGGCTCATGTCCCATGCCTCTTCTTGACGCTCAAGTGGCTGCAATTTCAATTTACAAAGAATTTCCATTATGATTTCTCACCCTCACGATACCCTGGAGGTGGTGAGTGTAGAAGGGTATGCCGTAGTTGGGACGAGGTGTGTGAATGTGTGTTCGAGAAATGTGGCCACGTAGTCAGTCCGTTTATATTTCGATCTGAATTTCGCTTTGTCTTTCTGTCTTGCTAAAGATCCCTGAATCCTCCATGCTGACTAATGAAATATACTTAATGGGTAGCTAAAAGTAGCATAATCTACTACATACTGGAATCACCAAGGAATGCACACATGTCTGAGCAGTTCACATAACTTCACTTCAAAAATTCCTTAACCCTAGAGCCTTGTGTGCATCTGACAGTCGCCATCCGCGTGCCAATGATATCCCTCCAATGATAACCCTCACCAGGCGACTGCATTTCATGTTTGCCCGGCTTTTGGTTTGATTTAATTGAAAAATATCATATTCCATGGAGATGTACGAGTATGTACTCGTACGAGTACTCGTTTGGGCCACACAAAAATTTCAAATTATATTCAATTATAAATTACACAAATCGGAGCGCAGAGGGAAATTTAGTGCACGAGGGAGGGAGATGGAGCGGGAGCAATTGAAAACGATTTAAATGTTTGCTTATTTATTAGCGCATAAATTTGTTTTTGCAGAAGTTTTATTTGTTGCCACTATTGTGTTTTTGTTGTTGCTGCTGTTGCTGCTGTTGCTACTGCCAATTGTGCATTACATGCCGGCAATTGTTGTTGCATTGATTTCTGGCGTGATTTCCACGATTATTATGGCAGCAAAAAAAAATGAGAGGGGGAAAACAAAGGAGTTGAAAGCAAGCTATAAGGCCGACGATTGAGATACACTTACAGATCGGTTGTTCCGATTGGTTCATTGTAATCTTATTCTGAAAACCAAACTAAATATTAACCCAGATTTTCAAGAGATTTTCTTTGGACAAAAAATCTGGTAAAAACAGAGCACCCCCTAGAAGGGTATAAAATGAAAGCGATGGAAAAAATAAAGCGATTAATTAATATAAATTATAGCGGAGCGCATTTAATTTATTTATATGGCACATACATACATACATACATACAGATATAGTTTTTATGACTCCGGTTCGCTTTTCGTTTGGTTTCGTTTCGTTTCGGTTTTTTTTTTGTTTTACGGCGATTTTGTAATGTCGTGTTGCTGTAATTGTTGTTGTCATTGATAATGAGCGAATTATGTAATTACAATTTGTACACGCAAGTGGCTGTGTGTGTGTGTGGGTGTCTGTATGTATGAGTGTGCAGGCTTTAGCTTTTTCACAATTTTGTACCTTGGAAAAAAGTGGCCATAAATAAACAGGTGTAATAATGGGGCGACAAACAATTCAAATTGATTTAGAAATTGTTCATTGAAATTCAATAAAAATTTAATAATAGTCGTGTAAGGGCTTGTTGTTTGTTTTATGTTAATTTAAATTAACCGTATACATATATTCATTGTTAGCGGAAGCCAAAACGAAATCATATTAAAATATATCATAATGAAAATTAATTAACATTTATTAAATAAGAATTCAATTCAGTGAGCGAAACATATTAATTGGGTAAAACTAACATTGGATTAAATGCTGTATCTCAATTGGGACTGAGGGCCTCACACCGTTGAACCATACTAGCTTGCAATTGGATTATTAATTGTTGGATACATATATATGTATCTATAAATACCTATATAAAAATAAAGGGATTAAATTATACTGTCTAAAGAAATTCTGTAAATGGAAATACATTTTTCTATTAGGTAAAGCGATTCAATTTCTCTTCTAAGCGCCTTTGACACTTATGAGCTATTGGTAAAGTTTGTATTTTTTTATAAGCTTTGGAATTGAATAGATACCACACATGCTCTGCATACACTCACAGTGGGTGGGGGTTGGTCCTGTGTGTTAGCATACGTTATTGTTACCACAAGAGTTATTGTTGTCCTGAGTTCATTGAAAGGAAAGCCCCTGAAAAGTGAATGTCTTTATGGCAAAGTTCGCAGTGATTTATACGGACAGCTTCATCGGTCCCTCGTCGAAGTGTGCTTCATTCTACACAGAGTGTTTTAGCTAAGACCCCATTGATAGGTTCTACTAGAGATAGTTACAGATGGCTGGTATTTGTTGAATACTGGTTGTTCCTGGCTCTCTTTCATCAAGGAAGCTAAGCGATCATAAAATGAAGCAATATTGATTAAAATCAAATGCAATATAATAAACACTTCCTCTTTTGGGGTGAACCTTCTGCTCATTAACAGTTCGAACATTATTCTAAGTATAGGGCTTTTATGTGCATTTATAATTATGGTTATATATTCCAGACGTCTGTCAATCTCTTAAGCCATCATCACACACAATTTTCCAATTGAATTGAGCCAAACATTCGATTAGACTTAAAGTTCTACTGAAATGGGCCCCAGGGGTCGACCTGCCAGTGAACTGCATTCGCAGCCCGAATTCGAATACGTTCCCCAATGCGAATTACACTTGGCACCACACCACACCACCTCTCCCCATTGAGTAGATGAGGATTGGTAATTTGACTATTCAATTTGGCTTTGATTGCTGTTATGGTCATGTGAATATGAGGCAATTTCTTGGCAATATTCGTATTTGTCTGGCCAATACATAAACGTTATGGCCATCCACACACACGCACTCACACACGCACTCACACACGCACACACACTTGGCCATAGCCAAAACTATTTGGTTAAACGCTCAACTTGGCCAGCAGCCCAGGTGTGGCGAGAGTGGACTGTTGTTGGGTTTTCGGGTGGGATTAGGAAGGCAATGGTGAGGTAAATGTGAGTGGAAGTCGCCCCTGCCACACGCCACATGCCACCAACGCATGCGCAGCGCTTCAGGCGGAAAGATGACAAGTGATAAGAGAGTCGAGGGGCGGATGGCAGACATCGCCACAAGATCGGAGACACGTAGCCTCCCGGCAAAGGTTTCATTAATTTAATTGCCGCAAATGTTTGTCACTTGTGTGTAGCATATCACCTATACGCTACGAGCGGGTGTTGGGGGTATGGGCCACGGCAGCACGTGATGGTTCCGGCCTCCCAAAGTCGGTAGAGTAGGGAAGGGGTATTGAAAAGAATCGTGCCGATACGGGGCTCGCTGCCACCAAAAATGTAATTATTGTTCACGTGCTAGTTGACTCTATCCACACACATAGAACAACGCTACTTAAAGCAGCGGACAAACCGAACATAGAGGGACAAGGTAATAGTGGCACAAATATCCGCAGCAGATGGTGTGCTAGCGATTCGCCCTCCCAACCATGATCATCGGTTCCACTTCCATTGTTCGATGATCCCGTGCCCCACTAAAACTAGGTAGACAGAAACGAACTTCGACGCATGGCTCCAATAAGAAAACTAGCACATTATCGACATTATAAATTTATTGGACATAAACTAACTCTACTGACCCCCCTAACATATGTAACCTAAACTGCGTATAAATGTGCAATGTAACTCTAATATTTTAGCTGGTAAATGTAAATGTAATGTAAAGGTAATTTAAAATGTTAAGTATAAACTCGTAAAGTTAGCATGGAAGCTAATTATAGCCCACGCAAACACAAGCGCGGAATAGCAAGGCTGTAGAATTTAATGATCAAAGGGGGGGTGATGAACAAAGGGGGATACACGGCATAGGCCGGACATAGAGCGGGAGAGAGCGTTCTGTTACATACCTCTTAAGCGGCGTTTATATGCACACTTCGTTCCTCTCCAACGTAGAAGCGCTTCGACGTCGGCTGAAACGAAATTATTACGAATAGCTCTGAGAGAGCGCTAACGAGCTCTCTAACGGCACGCTCACCCGTACCGATGCCCCGGTTCCCTCTCTCGCTCTAGCGCTTGGCTTCCCCGAGCGCGGGCGCAACGCTCGAGCTTGGCGGGAAAGGTTTAGGCGGGAAGAGGAAAGGGAATGAAGGAAAGAGAATAAAGAAAAAAAACCTACAGCGGGCTATTCCACTACCTGCTTATGAGCGTAGCTCTTCTTCCCTTCCCTGCTTTACATTCCCCTCGGAAGAAATTAATAAATCATTTTTTTTTTGTTTGCGCTTAAGGCGCCTAAACTAACGTAAAGTTACTGGGCGGCTGTTACAGCCGTTCGACGTTGCTGCTGTTAGCCGCTCCTGGGCTTGGGCAATACTGTTGTTGCGCTTGCGCGGGTGCTGCGGCTGCACTAGCAGCGGGGCAATGCTGTTGTTGCGCTTGCGCGGGTGCTGCGGCTGCTCTGGCAGCGGGGCTGCGCTGTTGTTGCGCTTGCGCGGGTGCTGCGGCTGCACTAGCAGCGGGGCAATGCTGTTGTTGCGCTTGCGCGGGTGCTGCGGCTGCTCTGGCAGCGGGGCTGCGCTGTTGTTGCGCTTGCACGGGTTCTGCGGCTGCTCTGGCAGCGGGGCTGCGCTGTTGTTGCGCTTGCACGGGTTCTGCGGCTGCTCTGGCAGCGGGGCTGCGCTGTTGTTGCGCTGATGCTGGGCCTGCTTCCGAAGCGACGCTGGAGCTGCGCTGGCGCTGTTGTGGCGCTGATGCTGAGCCTGCTTCCGAAGCGACGCTGGAGCTGCGCTTGCTGTGATGCGGTTGTTGTTCTGGCGCTGATGCCAGGCCAGCGCTGTGGTCTGCTGTGCCACCTGGGAAGCTGGTTGGCAATTAAAGTATTCTACCAGCTGGACGGTTTGTCAATTGGACTTAAGCGGTTTAACTTTGAATACCCCGAGCGCGCACTTCTTAGTTCTGACTCTGTCAAACAACTAACTCTTCTCTACCTTCCTGTCCCCAGCCATACCAAAAAGGGATCACTTTTCCGAACCCCTTCCAGACCCGAACCATTCGGAGAAATTGCCTCCTCTCATCGCCGCTCTTCCACTCAATCGGCCCCGAGTAATCAGCCGTTTTTTCCCCTACATACTTTTAGGCCGACAAGCCACACTACAATTTCCCCCCCACCAAGATCCCACTTGCGGGGAAGATTCTTCACCCAAGGGAGATCCAGGCTTGTGAGGCCTTTGTCATTGCTTCAGGTCTTTGGCGTGGTATTTCCCAATGAAGTTGCCTTGCAAGTCTTCTATGTCATAGTAGGCTGACCCGCACCTGGTGGGGCAGCCGAGGCTTGTGCCACAGGTGGGAGGTTTGGGCTTGGCATGTTGGCTTCCGTCGTTCTTTTACTCTGAGCGCGCGTCAATACCGAATGCGCCACCGTAGGAGCTCGAGGACCGGAACCGGAAGGCTGAAGGTCGGAGGTCAAACTCTCAAGAGATGCGCTTAATTGTGAGCCGGAGCACACGGGACAAGCTTTGCTTTTTCCCGTTCTGGTGGAAAAACAGGCCCTATGGAACTCGTGGCCACACTTGGGAGTAAGCAACTGGGCTTGATGGACAATCCCTTCTGAGCAAATCAAGCAGATCTTCCCCGTGTCTGACAGTGTGGACAAATTCTCCGTACTTCTGGCTAAGGGCATAACTAAAGATTTCTATAGTAATTATTAAATATGATGTAAGTCTATATGTTGGGAATAAAAAAGAATCAAGCTTTAACTGCTAAACACAAAAAAAATTCAACTTCTATAATCTGGATGCCATGCAATCGTTTATCGCTACTGTTCTACCAAAGAACCTTGTCCCATTTTCGTCTTGAAGAAAGGTATGTACGTCAATAAGGATGTCTTGTCGTCACATAGAACAACATAGAATAACATCTTTACGAAACACCTTGTACATGTAATGAACATCTGATCTTACTATTTCGAAGTTACGGTTCACTGACGGAAACAATACACCCAGAACAAAGAGGCAAACGGCAACAATTGGTACCGGGTGATTTCCGGACGCTCAGTGACACTAATACTCCAGTAAGACAGACACGAACCAGAAAAATAGATGCAGAAGACACACACGCTAAATCATTTAGTATTAATTGTCAAAAGATGGGATGGCCGCAGCTCAATTGTCCGCGTAAAAACCAATAAACAACACCTATTACAAAAAAATTCTTTTTGGAATGAACTCTCCTTACTAGAATGCGGCGTTAAAGCTCGGGTAGCTAAAACTTATCCAGCGGCTGAAGGATATGAGCATTATGTGTTTTCCTCCTTTTTTTTTCTCGGGTCGAAGGCTATATTGTGGATAAGTCGTGGTTGAATCGTCAGATGTTATGGACGTTTACTTTTAAGAAAAATCGGGGTATACCGGATGGATCCGTCGTTACGACAGCCTTCGGGCCCCACGTTGGGCGCCAAATAATTATGATTTTTAGTTAATATTATATAGATAAATACTGTAGCATATCACCTATACGCTACGAGCGGGTGTTGGGGGTATGGGCCACGGCAGCACGTGATGGTTCCGGCCTCCCAAAGTCGGTAGAGTAGGGAAGGGGTATTGAAAAGAATCGTGCCGATACGGGGCTCGCTGCCACCAAAAATGTAATTATTGTTCACGTGCTAGTTGACTCTATCCACACACATAGAACAACGCTACTTAAAGCAGCGGACAAACCGAACATAGAGGGACAAGGTAATAGTGGCACAAATATCCGCAGCAGATGGTGTGCTAGCGATTCGCCCTCCCAACCATGATCATCGGTTCCACTTCCATTGTTCGATGATCCCGTGCCCCACTAAAACTAGGTAGACAGAAACGAACTTCGACGCATGGCTCCAATAAGAAAACTAGCACATTATCGACATTATAAATTTATTGGACATAAACTAACTCTACTGACCCCCCTAACATATGTAACCTAAACTGCGTATAAATGTGCAATGTAACTCTAATATTTTAGCTGGTAAATGTAAATGTAATGTAAAGGTAATTTAAAATGTTAAGTATAAACTCGTAAAGTTAGCATGGAAGCTAATTATAGCCCACGCAAACACAAGCGCGGAATAGCAAGGCTGTAGAATTTAATGATCAAAGGGGGGGTGATGAACAAAGGGGGATACACGGCATAGGCCGGACATAGAGCGGGAGAGAGCGTTCTGTTACATACCTCTTAAGCGGCGTTTATATGCACACTTCGTTCCTCTCCAACGTAGAAGCGCTTCGACGTCGGCTGAAACGAAATTATTACGAATAGCTCTGAGAGAGCGCTAACGAGCTCTCTAACGGCACGCTCACCCGTACCGATGCCCCGGTTCCCTCTCTCGCTCTAGCGCTTGGCTTCCCCGAGCGCGGGCGCAACGCTCGAGCTTGGCGGGAAAGGTTTAGGCGGGAAGAGGAAAGGGAATGAAGGAAAGAGAATAAAGAAAAAAAAACCTACAGCGGGCTATTCCACTACCTGCTTATGAGCGTAGCTCTTCTTCCCTTCCCTGCTTTACATTCCCCTCGGAAGAAATTAATAAATCATTTTTTTTTTGTTTGCGCTTAAGGCGCCTAAACTAACGTAAAGTTACTGGGCGGCTGTTACAGCCGTTCGACGTTGCTGCTGTTAGCCGCTCCTGGGCTTGGGCAATACTGTTGTTGCGCTTGCGCGGGTGCTGCGGCTGCACTAGCAGCGGGGCAATGCTGTTGTTGCGCTTGCGCGGGTGCTGCGGCTGCTCTGGCAGCGGGGCTGCGCTGTTGTTGCGCTTGCACGGGTTCTGCGGCTGCTCTGGCAGCGGGGCTGCGCTGTTGTTGCGCTTGCACGGGTTCTGCGGCTGCTCTGGCAGCGGGGCTGCGCTGTTGTTGCGCTGATGCTGGGCCTGCTTCCGAAGCGACGCTGGAGCTGCGCTGGCGCTGTTGTGGCGCTGATGCTGAGCCTGCTTCCGAAGCGACGCTGGAGCTGCGCTTGCTGTGATGCGGTTGTTGTTCTGGCGCTGATGCCAGGCCAGCGCTGTGGTCTGCTGTGCCACCTGGGAAGCTGGTTGGCAATTAAAGTATTCTACCAGCTGGACGGTTTGTCAATTGGACTTAAGCGGTTTAACTTTGAATACCCCGAGCGCGCACTTCTTAGTTCTGACTCTGTCAAACAACTAACTCTTCTCTACCTTCCTGTCCCCAGCCATACCAAAAAGGGATCACTTTTCCGAACCCCTTCCAGACCCGAACCATTCGGAGAAATTGCCTCCTCTCATCGCCGCTCTTCCACTCAATCGGCCCCGAGTAATCAGCCGTTTTTTCCCCTACATACTTTTAGGCCGACAAGCCACACTACATGTGTAATATTCGTACTCCTAATTGGAAATTACAAGTTCGCACACGTTCCGCCAAGAGGTACGTTTAATTAGCATTTCCTCGAGAGGGTTGAGGGGATTGCGATTGTAAAGAACTTGCGAGTGTGTTCCACGCAAACATCGGGCGTTAGATAAAGTCGTTAAGACGCGCAATGCGCAACAATACCAGCTAGCAGCTACCAGCTAGCAGCTTCCCATCGAATGCAATTACAAATAGTCGTATCATTGTTGACCCACTAAGTAGCTGAGCACACACATTGGCCAAAGGTTGAAGGGTAGGGAGCGTTGCTAAGAGGCGCATAATGCGCCCTGCTCCCTGCTCACAAATCCCTGCATAATTGAGTCTGAAAGGAGCCTGGTCTCTTGGACTCATTATATACTGAATAGCCCCATCAGCATCCCCATCCCCATCCCCATCTCCATCTCCATCCGAACATGGAGCACCACAGAGAGATTCATTTGAGCAGCTGTTAATTGAGATTCAATATGAATGGGGGTGCCTCATGAATGGCTTAGCTGAATGGATGTGCCATAATGGGGCTGGCTGCCATAAACTAGACCCTGTCACAGACCACTCAATTTCAATACCATTGCGGCTCATAAAATGACGCATCAATATAATCAAAATTATCATTACCACCAGCCCAGAACAGCCTCCGATGGTGTGTGGGGGGGCGGGGCTGAAGAGGGGTTCTCTGATGGGAGACAGTAGCTGGAGCAGCAAACCACAACAGCAACAGCCATAGCCACAGCAACGATGCATGGGAGACATAAAAACTATAATCAATATCCATATCCATTAGCGTTATCGTATCAACGAACTCGAATAATAATAACGTACTCCTACATACAAAACATACATACGTACATATGGCCATATGTGCATATGTATGGCCGATGTGGCAGTGTCAGCCAACGCAGAGGCAGACAGGGACCTGGGTACGCGGGAGAAGGACACCGATACGGACACCGGCAGAGAGATACGGATACGCTATGGCTTGCTGAATGAACGGACACTGGCCACGCCACTGGGTTCTGGGACTGGCACAAAGATACTCGGACACCCCGTGGCGCTGGGACAGAGCTCTCGAGCTCTCTCCTGCTGCCCGTCCATTTGTCTTCACGTAATTATCTTTTAATAGATTTAACGAACATTTTTCGCACCGACTCTTTGCTTGTGTGTCATCCCAGTGACAACAGCAACAAAAAGAACAACACCAACTGTAACAACAGCCACATCAACAAATAGCAATGAATGGAAACAGGAAAGGTCCCTCGAATTCCAATGAACTTCAGATACTCTGAAAATGCGATCTATTTAATTTTCTATTAATTGATATATGGAAATGCCATCCATGATCGTATGTTCTTTCACTGATGCGTAGATCGAATGGGCGCTGACTGATAGTTCAAATACATCGATCACTGCTTCAGGAAATCGTGTGCATAATAACGATCAAGTGAACTTGAAAGTGCCTATACGGTAGCTATGGCGCATTTTCTTTAGTTGTTAGCTAATCAAACACCGAGAAAACACGCAAACAGGTAGGACATACCGACTCAATGACTATGCCCACTTATCGATAAGGGTATGGCAAACAGAGGCAGGCCAGAGTCCACACAGTAGTCCAGACCTGGACCCGCACCCGCACCCGGACCCGGAACCAGACCCAGTCAAAGCCAAGCGGAAGTCGGAAGTTGTATGGCACATGCGGTGGTCGCGGCGGTTGCGACGGCGACGCTGGGTAATGGCATCGCCAATGACTGGACTGGGGGTGGGATGGAGGTGGAAGGTGGAAGGTGGACGAACGGACATGGGAGAGGGGGTGGAATGGGTGGTGGAATCTATGGCTATGCTGATGGCAGTGTTGGCAATGCTCGGCCATTTTCATTTTATGGACTTTCAAACTGTTGCTGTTAATTATTTCTTCTTCTTTTAATGTGGCCACTGGTGTCTGGCCGCAGTTCTTATGTATTCGAACTCCCTGCATCTGCGGCGCATCCTCTTCTTGTGGCTGGCTCCTCTTCCTGGTACTGGTACTGGTCCTGGTCCTGGTCCTGGTCCTGTTCGTGGCTCCGATAATGGGGATGCTGATGATGATGTTGTTCTGGCTATTATGCACAGCCAGCTCCTCTTCAGCTTCCCCTTCGGGCACTTCCTCTTCGCATTTCTCGCCGTTGTTTGCACTTTTTCGCCATTTTACACTTTATTACAAAGGCATTAAATAAAATTCAAAGCGAATGAGCCTCGTCAAAAGTGTTCGACGAGGGGGCTTGGCAATTTTGATTCCCATTTGGTTGCCTGGTTGCACGGCTGGCGGATGGTTGGTAGGCGGGTGGCAGATCCGGGTGGTGCTCCATTGAAGTGGTGTAGGCATCCCAAGCCCCGCGTTATTCTCATTGTTGGCGCCGCGTAGTTGTTGCTGCTGCTGCTGTTGCAATGCTGTTGCATTGCCAACAGGCGCTGCCCCCTGCCGCAGCCGCTGCTGCTGCTGCTGTTGGCTCTGCGGCCGCTGTTATTGTTGTGGTTCATACTTTTGTTTTTCAGTCCATTGTTCCCCCCAAAAGTTTCTGTTGGGGCAGCCGGGCAGCAGCAGGCCGGGCAGTCGCTGCCTCGTGCACCGCACGCAAACAAGCGCCAAAAGTAAAAGAAGTGCCAGAAGTGGCAACATCGAATCGAACAGTCGAACAGTGGAATGAAATCAACTCACAATCGGGTAATCGAAGAGTATGTAAATAAAGGAAATACTGTTCATACATTGTGGTATCGCATGCCTTCTGGAACCAAGGACTTGCATCCCCTTTTCGCACCACCTTGACCCACTGTGCCGCACTGTTTCAATTAGCTGCGCTTCGATGTGCATTGACGATGGAGTTTCGGTGTCGACAACGGGCAGCGCCACTGGGCTGCGGGGGCAAAGAGGAACAGTATCTGTGGCTGATACTTAAACAATGTATAAATTCGTCTACAAAGTCGCAGTCGCTGCTCCCCCATCATCCCCTCTCCGCCGTCGAAGGTTCATTCAGTGCGTGGATTGGGGGGATGGAGGGGGCAGTGTGCTGTGTGCTGTGCAGCAGGGTGCACCTCTTGTAGAGCACTGGCTGCCGTCATTCTGGGCTGACGACTGGACTGGAATGACTGACTGACTCCGACTCCGACTCTGACTCCGCGTTGGCGTTGGCATCGGCGTTGGCGGTGGCATCGCCGGTGGCAGCTACTGTGGTCGCCAACGTGGTGCAATCAGCTGCAGTGGCTTTTTGGCCGGAATTGCCAGTAGTTAGCCATATATACCGTGAGTCGGGCAAATGAGTCAGGGTGTCGGGGAGCGGTGGCGAGTCAGTCAGTCGGTTGGATGGAGCTTGGCAAGCTGCCCAACTAACTAAGTGTCTCTTTTACCGCACTGCCTTCTGCTCTCTGCCCCCTCTCTTCCGCTCCTCTTTGCAGCCATCTCTCCGCCCTCTCCTGCCCTCTTATCCAGCACCTCTTTGCCTCGCCTCGCCTCGCCACCCCTCCCATTTCATTGCGTTGCGTTGCGTTGCTTTCGTCATTCATTCGACTGAGTGAGCGCCGAGCCAAGCGCAAGCAGTCTAAAAGCTTCTCAATTGGTGTGAAATGCAACACGCTGCAATACGTACAGACGTACAGAGGGGTTAAGGGGTGGGGGCCATGTGCCCAGCTCCAGCTCCAGCTCCAAGTACCAGTGCCAGTGCCACTGTGTTCGGCCCCTGTGTTCGGCTTTCAATTGCAAATGTGGCAAATATGGGTTAATTGTGCGAGACTTTGACTTGCAAAAAATTATTTAATTTCCATTTTCGTATCGAATTTACTGACACTCGTACCTGAGAGCGTCGCTCCCTCTCTCTCTCTCTCTCTCTCTCTCTTTTGTTTGTTTTATAGATGTCCCTTTTTTTTGGGGTGGGATGGGAGGTCTGTTCATTGTTTTTCTTTCTCACATTGTTCCAGGGGACGATTGTTGTTTGTTTTCCCAGCCAGTAACTGGCAAACAGTGCGACTCGCAAATATAAAGCGTCGCGTAATGCGTATTTAATTGAGTTAGTGAAGAGCTTAAAATAATGGAGTATAAAGTTATCTGGTAAAAATGTATCCATCGAATAAAATCACGGTTCAAAATTAGGAAAGGGACGCAAGGCTAAATAGAGGCTAAAGGCGAATAAAATCAGTTTTGCAATTTAGTTAATAGTTGAGCAATTGGGAGCTCGATTATTACAGAGGTCGATCGATTAGTGAGTGATTTTTCAACAAATTATATGAATTTATTCAAGATCCATTTTGAAATATATATATATGTATTTGATGCCCAAAGTTCACTATTAAATGGCTAGAAAATTAAGTAAATTGTCACTAGAATGCTGGAGTTAATCGTCAGATAGCTGAAAGCCATTCGAGCTCGATTATAATCGGGTTTGTTAAATTATCGCATAGAATAAATTTCCCAAATGAGGTTTAAAGCTCGAATTAAGGAATTTAGCTTGTAGTTGTATAGCTTTAAACAAATAAATAAATCAACATAAAATAATTTATTGAGTGTTAAGTATGCGAGTTTGTTTTATATAAGGGTAATGAAAAATATATTATAATAATCATGACATATCAGCGGATAACGATCATAAAAGATGTGAAATGAAGTCATTAAAGTACTTATTGCAACGGTTATTAGCCATTTATTTTTCACATTACCCTGACTGCTGTCTTACACTGACGAAACGTACTGCACCGTCATATGCTTTTCCTTGCCGCTTTTGTTTGCCGAGATACTTATCTCGCTGCGGAACAATGCCCGACGAGCTTTGATTACTTTGTCATTTGCGTTGGGCGCTTGGGAGCTTGGGCCTGGAGAGACGTCGCGTCGTCTGTCTGGGACTGTGGGCCGTCTGGCCGCAGATAATCGAGAACTTAATTCATTTAGCTTCAGTCTTTGTTGTTCTGCTTTCTGCGAGTCGTTGTAATTATCACTATTAGTATGTTCGTATGGAGGTACTTTACGGATTCGGTGGCTTGTAAACGCCTTGTCTATAGAATAGCGTAACACTGAGTCATCGAACTGGCGACGAATCGATAGAAATCGAACCGAATTGAATCGGAATTCGTGTGTAACTGGTTCTACGCATAGTATTGTACTCGAAACAGAGAACGGGTTGATATCGGGGCTCGGCAAATGACTTTTGATGCAAATGAGCAATTATTTTTTGGTTCGTTGCTAATTTATGTCCAGCTTTCGAGTTCTTTGAACTTCTTTAATTCATTTATAATTATCCCAACTTTTGCATAGTTTCATTCACCTTTCCATTGCGCGTCGCCGCGCTGCATTTGGCCTCAAAAATGTTGAATTTTATTATTAAATTTTATTTGAGTTTGACTCTCATTTCGGTTTCGGTTTCAGTCTTATATTCTCTCGTTTCTCGCTTCTCGCTTCTCGTTTTCGTTTTTTGCTTTTGCTTTCGCATTTTTCGGGGGCTCTGTCAACAGGTGCGTCTGGCACTTCATTAGAAATTTCAGTGGCGCTCCGAGCTGCTTTTCCCAGCTCTGTGAAAACTTTTAATTAAATTTCGAGCTTTACCGAAGCGAAATTTACTTATATATATACATATTTGATTTTTGGTCGCCAAGAAACAGTCGCATGGAGACCGTTTTGGTGCCTTCTAATTGGCTTTATGGTTTTCGCATTTCCCATTCAACTATTCCGAATTAGAAAAACATTTTCCTCCAAACTTCTGTCAAAGAGGAAGGGCGTTCGGTTATTCAATTAGGAGATTATCTGTGTCCCCAAGTAGGGGGACGGCGAAGGGGCTGGTCTTGGATGATTGCTATTAGATTACTGGCCTAAGTTTTGTCTCTGAAAATGGACTATTTCATTTGTATTTCTAAGGTTCTTCAAATAATCAATCAACCTTCAACATACCTTTGTTTTCATTTGTATGCCCTCAAACTCAATAGATTCTTCTCTTCTTTTCCTTACAGATCAACCTGAAATTATTACCCGTTCAAGATGGATGATCCCAAAATAATGAACATTCGGAATGGCATGAAAACACTGGAAGATCATTGTCAGCTCATAAATGACGTGAAGGGTGAGTGACCAGACCCGAGCCAGACCTAACAAGACCAGACAGGATCAAGTTAAAGAGCAATACCCCCCCACCCAATACCGAAACGCACACAAATCCCCAACCGCAAAAAAGGTGTTTTTTGAAATATTACATTCGCGAGTGGGGTGTCTGAGTGACTTCTGGCAGGAGCGGGGCAGGAGCAGGGGCGGCTAAAAACAAGATTTTTTGGCTGAAATTGACAAATTATGTGACAGACTTTTGTCTGAGCGCGGCAGCCCACAAAATCCGAAGAGCCAACAGCAATTGTTGACAATTCACTCAAAGTGGGGATGCGCTCTTGTTGTACCCTCTCGGGTGCTATGGGTGCTATGATATCGAGGAGATGTTTGTGACGCACCTACCATGGCAAAGAAGATATTCAAACTAAGCCTCAACAAGCTATAAAATATCATTGGCTGATACTGGTATTGTTACTTTTTGAAGGGTATCAAGAGGTGCGACCTCGCAAGGCAGCCCCTTTTTCTGGCTATGGGTGCCGCCGCTGCTGTTGCTGCTGTTGCTGCTGTTACTGCTGTTACTGCTGTTACTGTTGGTGTTGGAGTTAGCGTTGAACAAATGCCCCAAAGCGCTCAGAAAGCTTTAAACGCCGCACTCGACTCCACTCCATGCCACACTCCAGGCCCGACTCCGAGTGGGGCCAGGCTCAATTTCGCAGCGTTCATAAACAATGATGGATGGCGGGGCATGGTGTGGCATGAAGTGCTGTCTTTGGTGGGGCCTCTGATGGTATGGGTGGGGGGGGGGGGGGGGGGGGGGGGGGCGCACTGCTGGTGGCACATTTTCAGTTTCAGTTTCAGTTTCGGCTCGACGCGGTGCGATGCGATGCGATGCGAAGCGATACGAGGCGATGGCGAAGTGCGCTTGAGTTGCATTTAAGCCAATTAGCATAGGCAAACAAAACATTTGAGTGAGCGGGCCAAGTGCTTGTGGTTGAGTGCGGCCTCAGGCCAGGCCTGGGCAGGCCAGGGCTTCGGCTGAGGCTTCGGCTTCGTCGCTGGCTTCCAGGGGATGGTGGCATGCCACCAATGCTGGTGTCAGGTCTAGGTGTCAAGTTGTATTTGTGTGAATGTGTTTGTTATGCTTGACGCTGGAGATGGGAGCTGCAGGCAGCTAGCTGCTGGCGGGGGGAAGGATGCATTCAAGGGCTGCCGGCATCTCCTCAACAATGTTGCATTTATTATGCAATTATCAAGTGGCAATTGTGTGTTTGTCGGTGTACGCTGCCTCCCTGTGTGTCCCAGGGCGTCCCTGTGCGCTGACTGACAGTGATTTACGCCGACGATTGGCAATTAGGCATCTCGAGACACTGGCAAAGGCGGCGTCTAAGCAGGGCATCTTCAAGATGAGATGCCATTCAATTGAGGAATGTGCTGCACGGGCCACAGTGCACTGCGAGAAACCGAAAGGAGAGGAGTCAACACTGAGGTCGACTAACGGGATTGTCTGAGAACGTTATGCAGATTAGTATATGGCAGATCTTCTTGTACAGAATATACCATAAAAACAGACACAGACAGATAGAAATTGTATTATAATACCCTCTGAAATGGATGGAACCTACATTACATAGCTCCAGTTTGTATCGATCTGTTGAGTTTTTAGAGATTGTATTTAAATGTTTACAAACATTCCAATTAAGAGAAACATTCAATGGTGAAGCATCCTTGCTCGCCAGCTCCACGGCTCTTTACGATGGCCATTAATTATCGCCTAATTTGAAGCTCCGTCTCGGATTGAAAATATTTACTCTTGCTCCCATGATTGTTTTTCGCCCAGTGTTCATATTAATACACGTGTGGCATATGTAGCTGTGTGCGTGCCAGAGTGTGTGTGTGTGTCTGTGTGCGGTTGTGTGCGTTTTAGACAATAGATGAATGGCCCGACGAGCTGCTAACTTGCAAATATTTATGAGTGGCCCCAGCAAGTGGCAGGCAGTGGCAGGCGGCAGGCAGCAACCGATGCCGACGCCGCAAACAACAATGTGGTGTGGGTATGGGCATGGGCATGGGGATAGTCGAGATGGATGGGTGATATATGTGGCATGTGGTGGGCAGGGGGGATGGGGGTGCCTGTGCGTGTGCACCCATCGGCAGGCAACGTTGAAACGTCAAGTGTTGTTGCCATTTTGGCACTTTGGACAAAAATGCAGGCTAGAAGCTAACCTCCGGCCTGGCCCCATGGCTCTCCCTCAACTATTCCGAGTGGCAATCTACGTCTGTATGTGTGTGTGTGCCTCTGTATGTGTATGTGTCTGTGTGTGGCGTGAATTATGCGCAATTCAAGTGGCATTTGATGCGCATTTAAATTCGTGACGGCGCTTCAAGTTGGTGGCAAACAAACCGAACGGAAACTGAACTGAATCGAACCCACAGCAAACAGCCTTCAGCCCTCAGCCCTCAGCCCACAGAAGGGGCAGGGGCATGGGTAGGATTTTCCTGAGTGGGAGGGCCCATCAATGATGCGCATCAAATTGGCTAATTGTTTAATGACTGTTTGCATTGATCTCTTCCCCCACGCAAACCTCCACTTGTGGCACACAGATGAGTCGCCCATGCAAATGTTCTACAAGGACAAGGGCGTATTCCTTACTGGCGGCACAGGATTCTTCGGCAAAAGTAAGTTCCACTCCACTCCCGAGTACGTGACTGGAATTTCGTATACTTATCGCCCAGGGCTCTCCTCTCTGTCCCCCAGTTATCATCGAGAAATTGCTGCGCGTCACGGAGGTGGGACAAATATATTTGCTGATACGCACCAAAAAGGGCAAGGATGCATTCGCACGCATCGAGGATCTGTTTAATGATCCGGTAAGTGTTTGAGTGCCAAATTGTTCAACCTTTTTCTCATCCGTTGCATTGATTCTGCCTCAGGTCTTTGACAAGATGAAACAGGTGAATCCCAAGTATCGCTGCCAGATCACAATCATCAGCGGGGACTGCTCTCTGCCGGGACTGGGCATCTCTCCGGATGAGCGTGAGACCATTCTGGAGAATGTGAATATTGTTCTCCACAGTGCGGCCACTGTCCGGTTCGACGAGAAGCTGAAAATGGCCATTGCCATCAATGTCCATGGCACCAAGGAGATCATCAAGCTGGCCAAAGAGATTGTCAACCTGAAGGTGGGTCTCCCTCTGCTATATCTGATCCTTGATCCTTACCCTTTGGACCATTGCAGGCCCTCGTCCATGTCTCCACTGCATTTGCCCACTGCAACATGCGGCACATCCAGGAGAAGTTCTACAGCGGCACCATGACCGGCGAGAATGCCTTCAAGCTGAGCGAATGCCTGGACGAGCACACCCTGAATACCCTGACGCCAACCATCATCCAGGGCTATCCGAACACGTACACCTTCACCAAAGTCCTGGCCGAGAATGTGGTGCAGCAGACGGCACAGAATCTGCCAGTAACGATCTTCAGACCGGGCATAGGTTGGTAATCATTCCTCACGACTCATTCATTCCGCTTACGTCTGTGTCTGGCTTCTTCTACAGTGATCACCACATACCGCGAACCAGTTACTGGTTGGATCGACAACATGTACGGACCCTGTGGCGTCATTGTGGGCATTGGCTCAGGCGTTCTGCGGGTCTTCACCGGTGATATGGACAACAAGGCGCACATCGTCCCGGTGGACATGTGTGTGAATGCTCTGCTGGCCAGTGCCTGGGATATAGCGCGGAACAAGTGAGTGGAAAATCACTTTTCTTTATCTTTAAAACATGTATATAATTCGATCGTTGCCAGATACGAGACACCGCCCATATATAACTATGTCCCGGATGCGGAAAACATGGTTAGTTGGAGGCGTTACATGGAGGATGGCTTCGAGTATGGCTGTGATATACCGATGCGCAAGTCCATATGGTATCCGCGCTTCACCATCGTGCCACACATGTGGCAGTATCACATACTGTGCTTCTTCTACCACACATTGCCCGCCCTGATCAT
Source organism: Drosophila helvetica (assembly GCA_963969585.1). Classification (NCBI taxonomy): domain Eukaryota; kingdom Metazoa; phylum Arthropoda; class Insecta; order Diptera; family Drosophilidae; genus Drosophila; species Drosophila helvetica. The sequence continues at coordinate 45,134,767 of OZ018403.1, forward strand.
GGACTTCATTATGGTGATAATTGGCAAGAAACCAAGGTAAGATGGATGAGAATTCTCTAGAAAGTCTCTTGGCTAATGCTCTGTCATCCTTTAGAATGATGAAGATCTATCGCAAGATCCACAAGCTGAGCAATGTCCTCAAGTACTTCAGTTCAAATGAGTTTCGCTTCGACAACGATAATGTAAGGAGTCTCTCCGAGAAGCTGGATGACAGGGACAAGCGGCTGTTTTCCTTCGATATGCGCGACTTGGACTGGACCAATCTCTTCCGCGTCAGTCTCTACGGACTGCGCCTCTATGTGGTGAAGGATGATCCCAGCAATATTCCCGAGTCCATCAAGCGATACGAGAGGTGGGTCTTCGCAGCGCTTCTTCCCCCTTTCTTTATCTTCTAATTTTGCTTATCTTCCTTTCAGATTGAAGGTCCTGCACTACACCACGCTGGCTGTTTTCTATTCGTTGGTCGCCTGGGCACTGTATGGCCTCGTCAAGCTCATCTTCTTATAGGATCGTTACACCTTTTCTTATGTTTTAATACTGTAGGGCATGTCTTCCACTCCTCTCTTCCTCCTTGTGAATCTTTCCTTCCTTGTTCTCTAACCACTTCGTGTCCGTTTCATCTTCCGCAATAGTTGTTAGTCGTAGTTGTATGTTTGTACCATATCCGTATGCCCTTAGTCATATCCTTGAAACGCTTTATCCGACCCTTGTATAGCTTAGTTCGTACGTATGTAACTTAATGTAAATTCGCTGGAGTTGATTGTGTACTCGTAGTGTGGATGTAGACGATCGATCACAATAAAAACTGCTTCACATTTTGTTTGGGATATGTCAAACCAATTTTCTTTAATATGGCTAATGGAAAAATAAAAATAAACACAATATTCTTAAAGGAATTATTATATTTATGTGGCCCAGGGAATTAAAATTCCCCCAACAAACTCTGTAAATCGTTCAACGGCGCGTATACTTAATATGCGCTACTTGACATTTATTCGGTTATATATACGTTTTATCCCATAGGTATCTGCCAGTCGGTTCTACATGGATTGTTGATTTTTTGTTTGGTGGGGGGGGGGGATCAAGCTCTCCCCAATTGACTGAAGGTCTAATCCGTTTGGCTAAAAAACAACAACGACTGCTCGTGGCACAAATTGAAAACAATAAGATTCGTTTGATTTACACACCAGCTTAATATCGGAATATTTTATTGCATATTTGCAGGCGTTTGGCAAGTGCGAAAAAAAAGAGTCGTAAAAATAATGCCCAGAGGTAGCTTATCAAATTGCGAACAGCAGCAGAAGCAGCAGCAGTCCGATGCAAAATCCTGTAAGGCGCTTTATCGCTTTATGCCCCTCACATATACATATTTTCCTGTGTGTGTGTGTTCGAGTATGCATAAATAAATCCGCACATGTATCGTATCGTATCGTATCGTATAGCTTTGGATTGCAGCCCTGGCATTCACAGTCGTATGATTTCAAAATTAAAATCACAGCATAACCCAATCACCCCCAGACCCCCATCAAGGCAAAGCCTGCTCGTCATACTCTGGCTCCTGGCTCCTGGCTCTCATCCTGCCTTTTAATACTCCTCCTCATCCTCATCATGCTCCTGCTCCTGCTCCTGGTACTCCACATCCTTCTGCTGCTGCTCACAGCTCATTCCCAATACAGCCATAAAACTCTCGCATACTCATCAAACATACACGGAATAAGTAAGGGGAGGGGGGCCATATACCAGCGGAGTGTCGGAGCTGGAGCTGTGGCTGGAGCTGGGGCCCGTGGAGGTTGGTGGTTGCCTTTTGCACATTCTGTGAAAAATGTTTGTCAAACCGCAGCGAGCGTGGCGCGCAATGATTGAAGCCACTGTGGATGCCACAGTTACTGCTGCTATGCTCTGCTCTGCAGTGCTGCTGCTGCTACTGCTGTTGACTTTTCTCCACAGCCAAAGGTCCAATGTAGATTTTTCAAAAAAATTGCCACAGCGTAACGGAAGCGCTTCCAATTAAAGTGAGCGTGTGAGGGACTGTACATCTTTCTCTCTTTCTCAGCGTCTCTCTGAGTGTGTGTGTGTGTGTGTGACAATAACTCCCCAATATGTTTTGCTGCATAAATATATGAACATACTATACATATGTATGTATATGCATGTATACTTATGTGTGTGAGAATGCCTTGGATATTTTTGTTGTTGGGCCAAAATTGCAAGCGTCGCAACACGAACGACCGAGCAGAACATTGAAAGACCAAACAATCTCAATCTCTCAAATTAGATTTTCAGAAAAATGCACCTCTGGGAAATGCACAATGAAAAAGCAACTGGCCTGCACAGCCACACAGACACGCACGCACACAGCGAGCCGGCTTCGGCTCTTCCGTGGCTTCTTTTGCTTTTATTTTTGTCAGTGTGCGGACTTCGGGCCAGGACACACGAAGCTCTCCGGCGAGCTTTCACTGAGAGAAAGTGACTCTCTTAGGCACTCGCTCTCTCTTAGGCCACTCTCTCTTCTATGCGGGCTCTCTTACGCGTAACAACGGGACGGGACGGGACGGGACATGAAGTGCATGATGCTTATTCAAGGGTTGTTCATTCGTGAAATTAATATTGCGGCAACCGTCGCAGCACGCGCGCCTCCAAAGTTTATGTTGCCGCTGCCTGCTCCTGCTGCCAGCTCCTGCTGCCTGCTCCTGCTGCCAGCTCCTGCTGCCAGCTCTTGCTGCCTGCTCCTGCTGCCTGCTGTGGCAGGGCATATTGTAACGGGCTTTATGTGCTCCCCAGGCCAGGGTTGCCTCTGCTCTGCGGTGCACTTTGTTACAGTTTCGATGCTGTGCATTATTATTGTGTTCCACTTCCATAGCGTTCCGCCCGCTCTCTCCATCTCTCTCTCTCTCTTTCTCTCTCTAATTCTGTTCGTGTCTGTGCATGTCTGTGCGTGTCCCGGCATGCGTTTATTTGTCTGCCTCATTGCCAGCACCGGACCATTATCAGATTTTGTAATAGCCTTTACGTTTATTACTTTCTTTCGTTTTCTCCTCTTTGCTTTCTTCATCGTTCTCGTTTCATTCTGTGTCTTTGGTATTTTGCCATTCTGCCTGGTCAGGGCTGCCAATCTCTTCTTGGGCTGGCTTGCTTCTCCGCTCTAATCCCACCCCACTCTTACCACTTTTGGCAGCACCCCCCCCGCCCCCGTCTCCCGTAGCTCTTTGACTGGTGTTTGTTGATTTGCTGTTCCTGCTTGTTGTCGCGTCAATTAAAAATAAAGTCGGGTTCGGGGCTCAGGTTTTTTGTTTCCACATCGCCCATTACATACAAAAGGTGCACAGAACGAAAAACCCTAATCCTAAATACCTGCTGCAATTCCCAGGACTCTGCAAATTATTGCTGTTTGCTGTAGAACCACGATCTAATGTCGAACTAATTTCCCTTCGTTTTTGTTGATATTTTATCATCAAACAAAATGAATGCTTTTTTGCAGTGTAGCCAGAAGCAACATATGTATGTATGTATGTATGCACAGTTATTTAGCCACATGTATATACATACATATGTGTGGGAGTACGGGTTTGAGTGTGCTTGTTTGCTCTCTGTTTGCAGTTCGCTCGGGCTATAATTATTTAACGTTGCCTTGTCACTGTCTGCTTGGTGTTCCCCCAACTTCATCTCCATCTCCAGTTCCAGTTCCAGTCTCTCCTTTTGATGCTCCCACTCCTACGTCCTACCTCTATTCCTGCTCCGGCATCCATCCCATCCCACCTCTGCTCTTGCTTCCACCTCCAGTCCTGCTCTTGTTTCTGGTTTCTTCTTTAGTTTAGCGCTCGCGCGCACTCTTGTAATAATATTTTAAATTAATTACAACAAACATGCATTTGCCCTCCTGTATGTGTGTTTGTGTGTGCGATAGTGTCTTTGTGTGTCTACCCTCTACCCCAAACTCTCTCCGTCTCTCACTCTCATTCTAGTTCTCTTTCTCTTTTTATTATGCATGTGTGTGTGTGTGTGTGTGTGCGTGTGGGGCGTGCTTTTGTGCTGCTGCTGTTTTGTATGAAAAGTGAATTAAGGCGAATTTAGCGCGCGTCGGCCACGTCCAAAGTGCATTTGTATTAGAGATGGGTGCGTGCTCTCGTGCCGATGCACGTGATTGAGGCTCATCGAATATGAATAATTTGCAGTGATTCAAACGAGAGGGCAGTCCATCAAACTGGGTATATGACTCGATATCAGCGAATTGCGAGAGTTGTCTGAAGATTTGGGCTTAGATTTGGGATGCTTAAAAGGCTGATAATCTATATTCTTGATCACATTAGCCCAGAATATGCATACTCCAATCATGTATGTACATGTGTATGTATATGTAATTTAAAATATTTCTCTATTGTTGGTTGCAGCTGCGATCGGGCGTTGCTGCATAATTCACTTGACCATCTCTAGGCCAAAGTGCATTTGTATGTCCTGGGCCATCGTTGTCGCTAACTTTATCCTTGGTTGGTTACACAAACACCCATAAACAGACACACACAACCTTGGCTAGAGAGAGAGAGAGAGAGAGACACTTTCGCTGGGACAGTGTGTTAGTGTGTTTATGGTGTCCCTCGGTGCCCCCCGTCCATTCAATTCAATGGAACGACCACGCCTACCAGACCAAGCCAAACAGAAGGGGAGATCCCCCAGTAGTTGGTGGTGGCTCAGCATTTGGCATTGTCTATTAGTATCTCGTTTGCGCTTCTCTGTGCATTCTGCTCTGCTCTGTACTGTTCTGTTCTGTTCTGTTCTAGTGCTTCTTTTGAAGTTTTCGCTTGCATTCGCATTTTAATTTGAAGTGCATCATTTCTGCTCTGCCGTCTGCCGCCTGTCCCGCCTGTCCCGCCTGTCCCGTCTGCCTTCTACCTTCCACCTTTTCCCTTCTGCCTTCTGCGTCTGCGACCACAAACAGACAAACAGAGCCAGTCCGCTCAGACCCCCCCCCCCCCCCGACCATTCCCATTCCCCAAACGCCAGAATCCGGAGCCCAGAACCCAGAACCAACCAGCGAAGCAACCAACAAACAAACAAACCAACCAACAGACAAACAAAAAAGTGCTTATGCTCATTCATTCATTTCATTTCCCATTACAAGCCGGCAGCAGAGGAGCTCGGATCCTGCTCGGCATCAGGATCCCTGCCCTACCTGTGTGGCAAGAGCACGCTGAAACGGTGAACGGTGAGCGCCACAGCCAAACAAAAATGGTTAAAAAGCAAGCCGAGACGGTCTGCGGGACGGGACGGAACGGGACGGGGCCAACAACAACTACCACCCAACCGCCGCCACTTGCCACTACTTTATGCCACTTCAACGCAACTCAATTGCTTTCTTTGCCTTTATGAAACCAGCCCTATGCGTGTCTCTCTCTCTCTCTCTCTCCGCTGTATCTGTAGCTGTGTGTGTGTGTGTATCTATGTGTGTAGCATGCGGTTTTATTAAAATACTCGTCCTGCGTCTTGCCCCCAACTCCTTTTTTTCCTTATTCGAGCTCGGGCCTTCCTCCGGTTCTTGTTCTTGCAAATAATGAAAAGTGCCGCCCATAAAATTTGCACAAATTATTCCACTTTTCCTGCCACACCACCTTCACCGCCCCCCTGTATCCACTTTTTGTTGTATTTTTTGCCCCAACAATTTATTTCTTTATTTACGCCGAAATGCATTGAAAAAATAAATAAAATTATAAATGAAAGCAGAACGCATCTTGTTTGGGTTCGCTTTCTTTCTATTCTTATTTTGTTATTTTATTACTGTGTATTCCCCTTTGGTTTTCGCTTTCGCCGTGTCACCCGCCGCCGCCGCCGCCGCCGCAGCACCAACAACAGGAACTAAAGAAATACAAATACAAAATATAAGAGAAGTGATGCACAAACTGAGCGGGAGAGTGGGAGAGTGGTAGAGTGTCCAGAAGGGAAAGAAAATCAAGTGAAAATTCTAAATGTTGATGTTGATGTAACGACTGGAGGATATCATCCATGCAGACTCCCAGGAGCCGTCCCATTTTAGTTTTGAACTGTTGCATACGCCTGCACGAGTGCCATATACCCTTGCCGACTCCCCGACTACGGGGTATCGCAAGCAGCGGCAACATTTGTGCGTGTGTCGTCGGGGGCTCCCATCTCAGGGTGTTACAAATAGTGGAATAGTCCAACGTACATCGTAAATATTTCAACTGCAACAACAATAACAGCAAAGCGGCTCCAGCAACCATAACGAGCACAAATAGCAAACAAGAAGAAGGCACGAGCCAGGAGGCAGGAGCCAGGAGCCAGGAGGCACGAGGCAGGCGACAAGGCGAGAAAGAGTGACAGGGGGTGAGGGGTGAGAGCATGGGGCAGCACAGCGAATCGATAGATTGCACCTGGTACACTCTACGCAGAAAGTGTCCCTAGCTGGGAGCCAGGGACATTGGCAGGGCCAGAACCACTACCAGAACCTTTAACAACCTACGACACCAACACAACCAGCAAACAACAATAATAACAGCAGCAGCAGCAACAAGAACTGAGCGATAGCCTCGGGCCCCGAAGCATTGGATACCCTTAAAGATCCGTCCTTGGATGAACAATTAATTTTCCCTCATTTTCCAACACGAAAATACTTTTCAACTGATTGTTTATCCAGCTTACAATCTTTACTCCATTCAGCATACAGTAAGGGTAAGAGGGAGATGGATATATACATATATTAGCCTATAGGACTCCACGTTATAGATTCCCGCCTCACAGACATCGGCACCAAATTGTAATACTCCCTGAAAGGGTATAAGAACAATAAAGAACCAAAAAGGCGAACGGTTGTAGGTGCAACTTTGCCTTTTGCCATCTCGCCTTCATCTTCTACTTCAGTTCTTCTTCGGCTCTTTCTCCTGCTCCTGCTCCTGCTCCTTCTCCTTCTCGTTATCCTCCTTCTTTTCTGCTCAGCTTTGTGCTCAGCAGTTTTTGGGTTCCGTTCCCCAAACTCTCTGTACCCCCCCACCCCCCACTCACAATCAATGCGAAAATTTGAAGCGATTTATTTATTTTTTGCCATTGCCATTTGCCGTTTCCTCGTGTCGCCGTATTTGCCCACTCCTTTTAGTTGCCATTCCTTGCATTACCCCTTTGCCCGCTCTATTTCTTTCGTTCCGTTTTGCTTCCTCTGCCGCCGCTGCTGCTGCTGCTGCCGCTGCTGTCGCTGCTGCTGGCTGCTGCCTGCTGCCAAATGCGGTGCATGCAACAAATTGAGGCATATTGGAATAGAAGGGCACTAAAGTATTTGCCTTATTGATTTGACAGCATCGCATTCAATGTTCTGATAGGACATTAATGGAAACGGATCTTGCGGCTGGCTGGCTTGGCCCGAGTGCACAGGGATTTGGAGATCAAAGAGAGCTCCAGGAGCTCCTGTACATTTCATTAGGTTAAGTGAAGCACAGAGCTGAGAACAATACAGCCGAAAAGTGTGGGAGAATGTCTTTCAAAAATGAATTTCACGACAGTGATTCTCTGGAGCCTTTTTCTTTAAGGGAGACACAGTTTTAAGATTCACGGATCTATACACAAGACTTTCCCTGGAGTTTCAATTACTTTGAGATTATTATTCCTTCAAGTTCTGAATTGTAAATATAACTTCCAGAGATAGGGATTTTAAAGAAAAGACATCCGTCATTTCTGATATAATTTTATTGAATGATCTTTTGTATGTTTCTTAAATTCTACTTGGCTGAGGGCCAGCGTAGCTGCGCCGCCAGCAACGCCGGCAGCGGAGCGGCCGCATTTATATGTTTGTTATATATGCCCAGCGCTGTTGATAGCGGGGGGCGCGAGGGGAAGATCCACATGCTTGTGTGGATCATATTCAAGTGCCGTCGGCTATGCTATACATGCCGACGCTGCACTAATGTAGTACCAGGCATATATGTGTGATCGTATTTCGTCGCACTGAATATGCCTGGGAATGTTTATTGCATAAACACTGCAACAAAGTGTTACAGTGTGTTCCCTTTTAAGTACTCTTGGTACAGTGGGTATTGGCTATATATATGCATACTACATCTCCCTCCTTTTGAAAAATAACGTAATATTTATGAAGTTATTTTATAATTTTAATATGATAGTTATTTAGAAAAATATATTTAGAAAAATTTTTTTTTTTTTTTAATTAAATGAATTTAATACTAATACATACATATATATCCCATAGTTCAAAAAAAAAAATTTTTTTTTTTCTTTTTTTTTTTGTTTTAGTAAAGAAAATTAAAAAGATTTGATATATTCCTATAGATATACTTATGTATGGCCATACTAATTCTATCTATGAGTAAAAAAGTTTTAGTCTATCCTTATGTACTTTTTGTTTTTTGTCTTTTATATTTGAAATTGTTATATTATCATTTTCTCCTATACTATCTACCTTATATGGTCCAGTATATTTAAAATCTAACTTATGACCTGTTTCATTTTTCAATAAAACCTTATCTCCTACTGCTATTTCTAAATCTTTTATTTTCGAGTCATATATAATTTTATTTCTTCTCTTATTCTCCTCGAGCATAGTTCTTGCTCTTTTATAAGCTATTTCTAACCTATATTTACTCTCTTTAGAGTAATCTTCTATGTTATATATAGGTGCTATATTATCTATACTATAAAATTTTGTTGGTATATTTGGTGTTCTACCGAATACCAATTCATATGGACAATAATTATGTGCCATTGATGGTGTAGTGTTGAAGCAGAAGACAAAATATTGGAGCCATACGTCCCAATCAGTCTTATCAACCGATATGTATGAACGTATGTACTCATTAAAAGTTCTATGACTTCTTTCTACTGTTCCTACTGTCTGGTGGTGGTGCGCTGTTGACGTTATGTTTTCTATTTTTAGATATTTACATAAGTCGTTAATGATTGAATTTTTATATTCTGTACCCATGTCCGTGATGAACGTCTTCATTGGACCGTACTTCAGAATAAATTTTTCAAATCATTCAATAAAATTATATCAGAAATGACGGATGTCTTTTCTTTAAAATCCCTATCTCTGGAAGTTATATTTACATGGCGACCGTGACAGGAAATACAAAGAGCTACAGTGAATAGGCATGCGACCATATTAGTTGAGTGTTTCAACGAGGCACGTACACTAATACATGAAAATAGAGAACGCATAAAAGAACAAAATTGGTCGCAGGTATCAAAATTTTTGATCAGACTTCGATCAAATTTGATATCGATTCAAAGGAAATTCAATTTGGATATTTCAATTCCAACAGTTTTGAATACTCCATTGACAATAGACATAGAACAACCCGGAACAAGTCAAACTCAAGAACTTGACCGAGAAGTTGAATCAATTGATCAAGAAACAGAAGTGGAAGAAAAAGATCTACACGATCTAACGATCCAAGCTGTATTAACAGTACCACAATATCAAGATCAAGAATTGTCTGATTCCGATTCACTGAATAGTGTGATAGAACAAAAACACATCAGAATGGCAGACGACACAATTGCCCAACGGGCATATATCAAAGATATTTCGCACGCCATACCTGAATTTAACGGACAAAAACTTCATTTGCAGCGATTCATAACAGCGATTAAATTAGTTAACCTAACAAAAGGCCCTTATGAATCTTTAGCAATCGAAGTAATAAAATCAAAGATTATAGGATCAACACTGTACAAAGTTCAAGAACTTACAACAATAAATGAAATTATAAAGAAATTACAAGACACTATAGTCGGTGAAACGTCTGACGTAGTCAAAGCAAAATTGGCAAAAGTATGCCAAAAAGGAAATACTGCAACCCAATTTACCACAGAAATCGATAATTTGCGAAAGCTACTTGAAGCTTCGTACATCGATGAAGGACTACCAGCCGAACATGCCGATAAATTCAGTACAAAAGAAGCCATTAGCACAATGGTTAAAAATTGTGAGCATGGTAAACTAAAAACCATTTTAGAAGCAGGTAACTTTACGACCATGAACGACGCCGTCGCAAAGTATATACAATGTAGTACTGAGATGACTGGCAATGCTAATTCAATATTGTACACGCGTAGAGGACAAGCTTATCGCGGTAGTAACTACCGAAGTAACTATCGAGGTAGAGAAAATGGTCGTGGTTACTACAATAACAGCAATTCAAACAGGAACTTCAATTACAATAACAATTATCAGCCAAATAATTATAGAGGTCGTGGTAATTATAGAGGAAATAACCGTGGTAACGGCACATCCCATAACAACCAAAACTACGTCAGAAATGGGAACAGAGGACACAACAATAATGTCCGTGTTACCCAGACGGCTTCGGGAAACTCCCAAACTCCTTTAGATACTCCAAACTATTAAAAGCAAAGGTTCAAACCATCAATCTCAATCTTAACATTTTCGTGTCATTTAACAATGCCAATACAGGAAAACATCTAACATTCCTAGTAGATACAGGAGCGAACATATCGCTAATAAAAGAAACTTCAGATGTCTTCAACGACATACAAATAAATAGTAAAATAGATATTCAAGGCATAGGTGAAGGTATTATAAAATCCCTAGGCCTTGCACCAATAGAGCTACAGACAGATAAATACATAATTCCTCACAATTTCCATTTAGTAAACAAAAATTTCGCAATCCCATGTGATGGAATAATAGGGATTGATTTTATAAAAGCATTAAATTGTCAAATTGATCTAAAACCTTCAGAAGACTGGTTTATAATACGACCAAACAATATAAACATTCACATTTATGTTCCAATAACATACAGTTCTGGTAACAATACAATACTTCTACCAGCAAGATCACAAGTTATTCGAAAAATAGAACTAACTTCAAGTGAAGATAATGTTCTAATTCCAAACCAGGAAATCCAAACTGGTATTTTTGTTGCAAACACAGTTGCAACCACGCAAAATGCGTTTGTCCGATTACTGAATACGACCAGTACCGACCAATTAATTAATATAAATAATTTAAAATATGAACCACTTTCGAATTACAATGTAGTTCAAACAACTTCTAAAATCAGGGAACAAACTGTCCTAGCTCAGCTCAAAAAGAATTTTCCAGCTCCATTCAAACAACCATTAACGGAATTATGTTCCAAATATAGTGACATATTCGGGCTTGACACCGAATCAATAACAACAAATAATTTTTATAAACAAAAATTGAGATTGAAGGATGACGAACCAGTATACATCAAAAACTATCGAAGCCCGCATAGCCAAGTTACAGAGATCCAGAAGCAAGTAGGAAAATTAATAGACGACAAAATAGTCGAACCGTCCGTATCAGAATATAACAGCCCACTATTACTTGTACCAAAGAAAGCCCTTCCGGGCACTGAACAAAAGAAATGGCGATTAGTAGTTGACTATCGTCAAATAAATAAGAAACTCTTGTCAGATAAATTCCCACTACCTAGAATTGATGACATTTTGGATCAACTAGGTAGAGCAAAATATTTCTCATGCCTTGACTTAATGTCAGGTTTTCATCAAATTGAACTAGAAGAAAGTTCACGTAATATAACGTCTTTTTCAACGAGCAATGGCTCATATCGCTTCACGCGATTACCATTTGGTTTAAAAATAGCGCCAAATTCATTTCAGAGAATGATGACTATTGCATTCTCTGGACTTGAAGCTTCGCAAGCATTCCTATATATGGACGATCTTATAGTCATTGGTTGTTCCGAAAAACATATGCTCAAAAACTTACAAGATATTTTTGAGGTATGTAGGAAACACAACCTAAAATTACATCCACAAAAATGTTCATTTTTCATGCATGAAGTGACCTTTCTCGGCCATAAATGCACTGATAAAGGAATCTTGCCAGATGACAAGAAATATGACGTCATCAAAAATTATCCAGTCCCGCACGACGCGGACAGCGCTAGAAGATTCGTTGCATTCTGCAATTATTACAGACGTTTTATTAGAAACTTCGCCGACTATTCCCGGCACATAACCAGATTATGTAAAAAGAATGTTCCATTTGAGTGGTCAGATGAATGCCAAAATGCATTTTTACACTTAAAAGAGCAACTCATCAAACCAACTTTGTTACAATACCCAGACTTCACAAAAGAATTTTGTATAATAACGGATGCAAGTAAGCAAGCGTGTGGAGCGGTTTTAACTCAAAACCATAAAGATCTCCAACTTCCAATTGCATACGCGTCCAGATCATTCACCAAGGGCGAAAGTAACAAAAGTACAACAGAACAAGAATTAGCAGCAATTCATTGGGCAATTACTCATTTTCGACCATATATTTATGGAAAACACTTTACAGTGAAAACGGACCACAGACCACTAACATACTTATTTTCAATGGTCAATCCTAGCTCAAAACTTACACGCATGCGGCTCGAATTAGAGGAATATGACTTCACAGTCGAGTATCTAAAGGGAAAAGATAATTATGTAGCAGATGCGTTATCAAGAATAACCATCAAAGATTTACAAGAAATACACAAAACAGGAACAATACTAAAAGTCACTACCAGAAACCAAAGTAAACAGAAAAATTCCTGCGCAGGAACAGAAAAATTAGATTTGCCTAGGCAAACTCTAAATAAAGCTTCTCAGCCCAACGTATATGAAGTCATTGTAAATGACGAAGTACGAAAGGTAGTGACCTTGCGAATAACAGATTCAAAATGTTTGCTAAAACATGGAAAAAAAGTTATAGCAAGAATTGATGTTGGCAATATGTACACCAACGGAATTCTCGATTTAGGTCAGTTCTTCCAAAGGCTTGAATTACAAGCCGGTATACTAAAAATTAGCCAACTCAAGATGGCACCGAGCGATAAGATCTTTGAAACTATTTCAATAGAATCTTTTAAAATAATGGGCAATAAGATACTAAAATCATTAAGAGTAGCGCTACTCAAGCCGGTGACCCAAATAAATAAGGAGAAAGAAAAAGAAGCTATACTGTTTACATACCATGACGATCCCATACAAGGAGGACATACAGGCATAACAAAAACCTTGGCCAAGGTCAAAAGATATTATTTCTGGAAAGGTTTAACTCGCGATATAACCAAGTACATACGAAAATGTCCAAAATGCCAAAAAGCGAAAATAACTACGCATACTAAAACTCCATTAACAATAACTGATACACCTGTACATGCTTTTGACAGAGTGATAGTGGATACAATAGGTCCATTACCAAGATCAGAAAATGGCAACGAATATGCAGTCACTTTGCCGTTGGGCAATTGTGTCGTCTGCCATTCTGATGTGTTTTTGTTCTATCACACTATTCAGTGAATCGGAATCAGACAATTCTTGATCTTGATATTGTGGTACTGTTAATACAGCTTGGATCGTTAGATCGTGTAGATCTTTTTCTTCCACTTCTGTTTCTTGATCAATTGATTCAACTTCTCGGTCAAGTTCTTGAGTTTGACTTGTTCCGGGTTGTTCTATGTCTATTGTCAATGGAGTATTCAAAACTGTTGGAATTGAAATATCCAAATTGAATTTCCTTTGAATCGATATCAAATTTGATCGAAGTCTGATCAAAAATTTTGATACCTGCGACCAATTTTGTTCTTTTATGCGTTCTCTATTTTCATGTATTAGTGTACGTGCCTCGTTGAAACACTCAACTAATATGGTCGCATGCCTATTCACTGTAGCTCTTTGTATTGTCCTATTTTGTGTAAGTGATTTGTATGATTTGTCAAATCTACTTTTATTTTCTTCTAATGATTTGTAAATTTCCTGCCATTCCATTCTTGGTTTTAAGTTTTAAATATTGCAAAGTCAATTACTCTGCCCAGTATCGAATGTTCATTTATTACTGATTTTACTACAATACCTGGAATGGTAGTTAACACAATTGCTTTTTGTGTTTTTGAACAGTCTATTAAGGGCGAAAATTCTAAATGAAATGTACTCATGTACATATATTCGAGCTCTAATATGCTCCTTGGGGTCGTTGAGACCAATTGTAAAATTCTGTTTTTAAAATTTGGGTCCCTGTTATGAACATTCCTAATTGCGTTTAGAGGTGTCATTTTATTTTTCCCTTTCAAATTCTATATTTTGTCCAAATCATTAGCCTTACTCAAATATTTCTTTTTAAGGCATTTATTGTGCAGCTTATAAATTTTGAAAAAGACGTTAGCACACAAAATAACAACAATTATTATCAACAGGGTATTAGTAAAGCCTAAATCAATTTCTTTTGATTCTACTTTATTAATTACATTTGCAGTGGAATCCACTGTCTTGGTGTCTACTAAACCCATGTTGGTGACAATCCCTGTTTCTCTATGAAAAAGTATGCCATTTATATATGGCTTATTTTTGGTGTCATTTCCTAACTTACTTATAGTATTGTCTTTCATTCATATTAGTTTTTGAGATGCTTTAAATATATTTAATTAATATTAAAACTAATTTTTGAAAATATGAAGATAGAGTGTTAGGGCATAGGGCTGATTTACATTGGTTTTTTTTTTTTTTTTTTTTTTTTTTTTTTTTTATCAGTCCTATGTTTTTAGTGAAAGCCTAACAGATATTAGTAGTTTACAAGCAGCGTGTTACGCATCGACTTGTGGGTAGAAGTTTAAATTATTGGCAATTCAGGCATTGGCAAAATGCAGCCTTTATTGCGTTACTTTGCATCGCAAAGTTTGTTGTTGAGTTCCTCCAGTTGGGTTTTCAATTTTTCCTGGTCCTCGTTGATTTTTTCTGTCCGTAGTAGGTCTTTGACCAACCTACGTTCCCGGAGCAGTTTAATTCGCTTCCCTCCCCGCTTTTTCTTTGGCTTGGGCTGTTGCGGCTGTTGGCGTGCCCGGTACTCAGCTATTGTGAGTGGGCGTGGTCCATCGGTTGGACAAGCCTCCAGAGCCTCCTGTAGGCTTGGCTTGTCCCTTTGCTCGAGGGGAGCAGCGTTTATTAAATCTGATTCCAGATTGGCATCCACCGGTGGCGTAAGAGGCGTTAGGCCTCTCACGCGAATTTATTTTTCGGCTGCTGATGTCCTGGGCCTCTGGGCTCAGGCGGTTCCGGTGCCGGTCATCGCACAGGTATTCGTCGTACGCTCTATGTAGCGCTGTCGGTGCCTTTTCAGGTCTTTATCTTCTTTTATGTCAGCATGCTTCTTGTTTAATTTTTTTTTTTTATGAAAATCCAGTAATTTATTAGAGGCAATTTAAACGTGAAATTTGGATACGCAGGATTATTTTTGGCTCTCACTGTTCACGGTCATTTGGAAGTGTATTTTAAATGCACATTTTCTTTTGTTTTTATTGGACGATTTGATTTTCAGCTGATAAAAATTACATTTGGAAGTGTATTTGGAAGTGTATTTTAAATGCACATTTTCTTTTGTTTTTGCGTGAAAACCGTTTTTGCAGAATTATTTATTTTTTTTTTTTTTTCTTTTTGGTCCTGTCACGGTCGCCATGTAAATATAACTTCCAGAGATAGGGATTTTAAAGAAAAGACATCCGTCATTTCTGATATAATTTTATTGAATGATCTTTTGTATGTTTCTTAAATTCTACTTGGCTGAGGGCCAGCGTAGCTGCGCCGCCAGCAACGCCGGCAGCGGAGCGGCCGCATTTATATGTTTGTTATATATGCCCAGCGCTGTTGATAGCGGGGGGCGCGAGGGGAAGATCCACATGCTTGTGTGGATCATATTCAAGTGCCGTCGGCTATGCTATACATGCCGACGCTGCACTAATGTAGTACCAGGCATATATGTGTGATCGTATTTCGTCGCACTGAATATGCCTGGGAATGTTTATTGCATAAACACTGCAACAAAGTGTTACAGTGTGTTCCCTTTTAAGTACTCTTGGTACAGTGGGTATTGGCTATATATATGCATACTACAGAATCCATTGCAAAAACTGAACCTCTTCCACAGGTCTTAAATATTTAAACTGTATACAAAAATATCCAAAAAACTAAAAATGTTTTCTGTTTTGATACGAACTTTTGTGAATTTTATTTTCCTTTTTCAGGGTAAAAGATATAAAAGATAAACTGTTTTAGCCATTCGCTCTGCAATCAATATATTCCCATTAAAATTGCAATGTACCATCCGCCAGATCCTCTATCGCTTGCAGGGTATCCCCTGGGTCGAGCACTTTAGTTTGAATGATAGTCGTGCTGGTTGTTTTCTATTTTATTGCTCCGATGGTAATGGTCTTGTTTTTCATTTTTAACATTTTCCCTCCCCCTTTTTTCTCTCATCGCCACTGTGTGTGTGGGTGTGTGTGTGTATTTTTTTTTTGTTTGTTTGGAATACATCGTCGTCGGCAGCGTCGCTGTCACGCCGTCACGCCATCACACCGTCGATTCCAACGCTTTCTCTTTACTTTTTTGGTTTTCCATTTTCATTTTCATTTTATTTGGGCGCATTTGCAGCGTTATGACAAACAAGTGTCCATTTATTTGCCAAATTTAATGTTTCACCATTTCTCGCCCACGTCTCTCACTTTCCCTCTCTCTCTCCTTTTGGTCCTCTGGTGACAAATTATCCCGCTTCGATTTCTCCGAGACTCCCATCCATCCCCTCCCATCCCAGAGCAGAGCAGAGCAGTCCAGTCTGAGCCGAGCCGAGCTGAAACCCACTCCAATCCCGGACCCAGCCGCACCGGACAACTGTGACTTGAATTTAATAAAAACGGGCTAATGGGAGACATTTTATGTAACTGCCACGCCCACTGACGCCCATCCCCTACCCCTATTTGAGGGCCAACTGTCGCCTATTTCGAATCTCAGTCCTGGCCAGATCCGGAATCCCAGCTGCGCTCAGCGCTAAATATTTTTCAAATATTTAACAGCATTTGACGCTGAGCGGCCGCCTCTTCCGACTTTTCCGCCTTGAGCCAGGCCCTGTCCCGGCCCCAGCCCCAGCCCCAGCCCCAGCTAATGCATAATTTATATCTGCGACAAAAAAAATTGTCATTAGGGAAAGCAGGGATTTCGTTTACCCCTCCCACCCTCCGCTAATTGGGCAGGTGGTGGCGCTGGGACAGGTAAAGATATTTTCGTTAATTAGCTGTGATGTCATGTTACTCGTAGATTCTTGGCCGCTTCGCGATGCTATCTGTGAAGCCCTGTGTGGGACAAAGGTCGTGCAAACATTTTGTACACATTTCACTTGGTTGTAAAACATTCTCTACAACCTCTGCCCTATGCCCGCATTCGCAGCCTCATCCCCGCCATCGCGCCATCCCTCCATCCAGCCCTATCCGTAGACATGTCAGGCGGGCTGGGAGGCTAAAATTAATGAATAGATTATGATTAATGAGCGGCGACATCATTAAAATATATTTATATATTCAAATTGCGGTTTCACTGACCGACCCCGACCCCGATCCCGACCCAGTCCTCTCGACTGCGTCTCGACAGGACATGAATGGAGGGACAGATACTCGTAGGATGGGATGCAGAGCGGAACCAAAGCGGAGGCGGAATCGAATGAATGCGTATGTCGCACACACACAAAGGCACACAAAATGTTAAATCATTAGTTTAAATTGCCGCAAAAAGTTTTTGGCCCAGCTATTTACAAAATATGAAAACGTGAATGAGGAAAATACAACCAAAACATAAAAAAAGAGAAGTAAAGCAGGAAAATGAAAAACGAAAGCAAAGCAAGTGGAATCAGCGGCAAAAGACCAAGAAGATAAAAGCGCACGCATCCTTGAACTTTTATTTATTTATATCTCGCTCTCTGCTCGTCTCTGTCTCACTGGGCTCTGCCTCTCTTTTCCTCTTCGGCCTGTGGGTGCTAGTGCTCGTCCTACTATTCCTACTCCTAGGTCCTGGTTCTGGCTCTGGCTCAGGCTCAGACTCTGCTCCCCGTACTCGTCCCGGTTCCTGGGTTCTGGTTCCTGCTTTTGCTCCTTATTGCTTTGTTTGTTTGTTTGTTTGCTTGTTTGCCACAAGTCCGACCGCAAAAGCTGTTGGCTCGAGTGGCTAGGAGAGGGCGACTGTAGAGGAGGATGTCTAACAGGGGTGGTCAGGGAGACAGGGAGACAGAGGGCCACCGGGGCAGTTGAGTTGGGTCCGCTGGCATTTTTGCATATTGCCCATACGCAGCGTTGCCGCCGATGGTCGAAAAGTTTGCACAACGGCGTTTGCTTTATTAAAAACTACCAAAAAAAAAAAATAAACAAAAAAAACGAGAAATAAAATGAAAATAAAATTGCAAAGGAACAAAGTTTCGCCCGGAATTATTTCAATTCTAATTTATTTTGTGTTTGCTGTTGGAAAAAGGGGAAATATTCTGGTTATTTTTGCTGTTCTTATTGTTGTAGTCGTATTTTGGAGTATTTTTTGTTTGTTTGATCGTTGTCGCAGTCGGATGGCTGAATGATAATGTAGGAGTACCAGGACCATCAGTGGGAACCAGAGCCAGGACCAGCAGCAGCAGCAGCACCAATCCAAGAGCATACTCGAAAATGGAAAATGAGTTTTATGCGAGTGTAGTTAGACAATGACATGCACATAATTCAAGTTGCAACAGCAACGGCAACAAATGCACTCTGCCAGCGCTTTCTAACCCTTTCGCTTCCTCTCATTGTCTATCTCTCTCCCTCTCTTTCTCTCTCTCTCACTCTCTGACTTCTATCTTCTTCAGTGAATGACAGAAATTAACTATCAGATGGAACTGGAGCTAGAGCTGAAGTTGGTCCAGCTACAGGAGCATAGAGTGTTGGGAGTTGAGAGAGTTAAGAGCTGACTGTCACTCAACCAGGGGCTACCTACCCAGTTACGAACACATGAAGAGTAGGATATTTTGGGGGAACAAGCTGGGAAGTTGTCTTTGATTATGTGTCGCCTTAAGTGGATTTATCTATAAAGTGCTGTGGCGAGCGACAAACGTTCTCCTTTTGCTCGGTTCGCCTTTAATTAAATCCCTAGTCAAGCGGCCACAATCGCCCACAAAAGTAGGCAATGAAATTTGTATTGCTTATTTGCGTCGCTCAAAAGTATGCTATTAAATGTGAAGTGGTTCTTCCTCGATTAAATGATTTTGCTTCTGATTTAATCGGAAAAAGCATTTAAGTTAAGTATGCAATTGTAAAAATACGAGTATAACCAATTTATAGCCAACGCTTGGTTCAGGCAATCAGGCGCTGTGTAATTCGAGTGCGCCTTCTATAAATATTTGATAGTTCTGGCCAAGATGAGCTCTAAACTGCCAGAAAACAATGCAACCAATTTTCTTTCTCGCTCTGACAGTTATCTGCCACTCGCTATCTCCGTCTATCTTTCGTTTGCCACAAATTTCCGCCATAATAACATTTACAGTTGTTGCATTTTATAATCAAACTTGTTACTTGAGCTACTTTTGATTTAACGTCTGCCGGATGCCCGCCACTCCCGCCTCCAATCCTCGGCTTTCTTCCTGCTCGTCAAAGTTTAAGCCAGAAGCCACAGCGAAATGAATAAGCTTCAACCTCTCAGCCGCCCACGTCCCCCCTCCCTGTCTTAGACGTTAAACCGACTTCAGAATTAATCAAATCCCAGTCAGATGTTTCGCGCTGCCAAAAAACTTAAGCACAACAACACCGACAGCAATTTGTTGGCAGTCGCTCCTGCTCTTGGCTCACCCTTTCCCTTGCCGCCCCTGCCACCCCTTCGCGACTCTCTTTCCCGAGCAGCACTTTTGGCCAGAAAGAGTTCGGGGCTGCCATCCCTTTCTTACATTTCATTGCCATAACGCACATTTACCAAATTATATTTGTAAACTTCGCTTACCGCCAGCCCGAGTGGCCCTTTACAGATTCTTGGCGAAACCCCTGGCCCTTTGCCTCCGCTTCCACCACACCCCCCTCAGCGAACCCCAGCTCTTACTGGCTTTAATGTACAATGAAATTGGCGCAAAACTTGGCAAGCACATCACAAATATTAGCGCATAAAGATGATGATTTCATGACGATAATGAGGATGAGTACGAGGGCTGCTCGGGGTTGGCGTTGGCCTGCTCCTGCTCCTGCTTCTGCTTGTGCTTAGGGGTTGGACGGACCCCAAGTAGATTGTGGGATTGTGAGGCTTTCAGCTTGACTGCTTCATTGGGCCAACATGTTAATGACGTTGTACCGCTGATTTGATAGCCGCAGTCGGAGAAGCCAATAAGCCAGAATTCATTCAGCCGGCCCGCCAGCCTGTTCTGGCCCGTTCTGGCCTGGCCCACTAATGAACACTCAATTACAATGATGTACTCCCCGACAGAGTCTGCCCGATGCCCGCCAACCGATGGATTCATTAACATTTGACCATGAATGGGGGCGGTGGATGCCGGAGAGGGGCTCGGACCGGGACTGGGGCCGCGTTTAATGAATCTCTATCGAAACTGAGTCGCGTTTTCGATGATGTGGCTGCTTTTGATGGAGCCCTCCCCGCCACTGAGCGAAACTTTCACCAGCGTTGACAGCGTGTTCCGCAACATTTTTCATCATTGCTCCAGACTCGGGCATAATTAGACTTAATTCGCTGACATTCGACCATCCGAACAGACACAGAAACAGACACAGAAACAGAAACAGTAAGAGCAACAGCCACAGCCGCAGTGTCAGCAGTCGACAGTCAACAGTGTGAGGTCCTGCATCTGGATGGCTTCGATTTCGTTGTTATTTGAGGGGGAGGGGGTGGGTGGTGGTTGGTGGTATAGGGGATTTCAATTAAGTTGGAGAGTAATAGTAATTGTATTCACAATCAGATAGAATGCGATTTGCAGTGTGTTATGAACTGAATGATTTTATGGTAATTTTCTTTAATCAGTGGAATATCCATAATGGGAGTAAATATAATGATAATTCACAGAAAAGTCGGAACAATCATGTGAATACGAAATTCTTTTCCCCGCAAGCGAGCCTTTTCGATGCAAACTTCGAGCTCCGAGCTCCGTGCCCCGAGCAGGAAGCAATTAATTAACAGAGTGCTAACATAAGCCTGCTAATTAACATGTGTCGGATAGATTAGACTAGAAAGGAGTTGAGGGAAGTAGCCGCAATTAACAAGGCGTTAACATGATTATTCGTACACTGATAGACAACTGAAGGATGAAACGCTGGACTGGGCTAACATTCAGGAATTGTAACATCACAGGATGGTCAAGGACTCAAATATTTTATCTACATACATGTACCTCCATCTATCATTTTTTCTGTACCTCTATCTGTGCATCTGTATATCTATATTTTTATTCATCTACTCCTGTCTTTGTATACATAAATCTCTCTCTATCCCTATGTTCATCTTTCCAATTACGCAACTATAGCAACGTTCCTTCTCTCTACTCCTCCCGCTGTGCCTGCCATACATCCATCCAGCCATTCGTCCCACTCGTGTTTCCAGGAACACCGCCTCCGCACCTGCATTGACAGCCCTCATATGCATAAGACCTTCTCCATTTCACTCTTTGAGGGGATTCCTCGTACTCCTCCGAGCACCACCTTTTTCTGCATTTCCCTTTGCTGAATGACTGCTAACAAATTGTTTTTGTAATTTGACGTTTAATTCGCGTAATTAGTGTTCCGACATTTTTCTGACCATTTTTCCTCCTTTTTTTTCGCCCCCGCTGACCGTTCTCAACTTTTTTTTTTAGTTGTTGTTTTCCTTTTTGGCGATGTGGTTGTTGGCTTTAATTAAATTCATTGCCATATTTATGAAACTTTTTTCATTAAATTTTGCGTTTTCTTGAGAGCGCAACGCTGGAGTGCCCAGAAATATTTGCCCCAGCCCCAGCCCCTGCCCCAGCCACTGCCCCAGCCCCTGCCCCAGCCCCTGCCAGACGGCCACTGCTTTTCGTTGGAACCATTAACCCAGAGACCGGACCCAAGGATCCTGTCCATTGAGAACGGCTCTAAATATTTTTTGCGGGTTTTTACGCATTTCGTTGCCCCTTCGCCGCTGGGGCGGAAGGCGAGAGGGAGGAAGCCTGAGGAGCAATGGACATTTCCTTTTTGGCAGGGAAAATGTTATAAAAATAAAAAATAAAATTTCTGACACCTAAATTGCTGTGACATATTTGATTTATGAGGCCACCTATTTGGCCCCAGAAGTGCGCAGCGGCAGCGGCAGCATTCAACATAAAAGCGTGCACGATGGACGATGGATAACCGAAAAAGGAAAAGGCTATGGGAAAAAATCCAGATAGGACCCAAACCGAAACCGAAAAGGAAGCAGGAAGCAGGAGGCAAGAGGCAAGAGGCAGGATGGGGGCCAGACAGGACAGGCAGCACATAAAAAACACGAAAGGAAGTGGCACTAAAACAATTACAAAATAAAAACGATTACACGCCACTTCCGGCGACATAAAAATGGCGCAGGGCTCCGAGGAAAACGAAGATGCTCGGCCAAAAGGGTTCTCGGGTCACACACACACACACACGCTCAGGCACATACACGCACACACATCCATTTAATAAAAGAGGCCACTAAAAGACGCTGGCAATACAGGACCATAATCTTGGGTTAAAGACCATTAAGAATTTTTATTTTCAATTAAACCCGATTTGCCTTAATGCCCCACAAGGCCGACAACGACGATGTCGCCAACAACAGGACGAAACAGAAGAGCAAATGTGGCTCTTGCTAACCGAAGCTAAAGATACCCTTTCAAAATCCTCGCTTCTACAGAAAACTACATCTTGAGTGCGGTTGGAGTTCAGAGATACTTTCTTCTCTGCGTCGGAAGCATCATACATTCTTGCAGGGTACAACAATAGAAGGGGATTCCACAGAAACTTCAGCAACAACATCGCGTGGGGCTGGGCAGAAATTTATATGCGCCGCATAGTCTAAAAGGGTCGGCCGAGGAGTCGCTGACTTTACGCGACGCCCCAAAAGACCGCCCCACAATCGGCTCCCACCACCCCTGCTTCTGCTGCTGCTGCTGCTGTTGCTGAATTTCCCCCCAAGGAGTACTGCCCGGCCTAGGCAATACTCGTGGCAACAAGAACCGAAACACCAACAACAAGAGGACGAACAAGGAGAGCAGGGACAATGTGGCGACTAAATTCAAATGCGATTTTGATGCCATTGCTGCTTTTCAATACGCCGCCTTTGGGCCACTGGCACGGGATGGAGTAATGCGAGAAGCAGGGATTCGGATTTTGGGACTGAAATGGTCAAAAGGGAAAGGGAAACGGAGAAGAAGAACTCCATAAATGCGTCAAAGGAGTGCGAGATGCGGCACAGCGATGGCAGTATAGCTTTTTTCAGGCCAAATATTTTGTATTTCTGAAGGGATAAAGGAACAGTCGTGTAAAGGAATGACAGTTCAGTGAATAAAAGATAACTTGAATGAATGAGCAAGAGAATAGAGAATAGAATAGTAAAACAGCTACAAACAAATATTAAATTATGGTAATTTTATGAACTATGACAAATCATCAGCAATATATTCAAGAGTACACCTAAACATTACCGTAAAAGTAATTGAAGTATGTTACCAAATCTCTAGTATTCTCAAGCGCTATTTAAGGTACCCAAATAGATTCGAATAAGATACAGAATAACCTAATATAATCAATAGAAAATCCAGAGGAATTCGAGTAATAACAGCCGTAGAAATCGTCAGTAACCGAGTGAAGGAACACACAGAGTAGAATTACGCACACCACCAGGATCCCCAGTAATATCACGTTTTCTATCATCAGACTATACTAGTTACTAACTCAATTATAGTATTCAATAGTTTTTCAATAAAAATTAACTTTTTTAATAGCTGCAGTTTCGATAAATCAGAAACAGTATTTCCACTTAATAGAGAAAAGCTTTCAAGCTGATTTCATAGTGACAATTATCCTGGCAATAACAATTAACTATCTATCTATCCATTAGCATACCATTAGCAACTCTTTAGTAACTATTGACCCCACAGCCACAGAGACAGAGGAGAAGCAATCTGAAATAGTGTCCCCGATTCTGTGAATTGAATTTTATTCTGTGATTGTCTGTCTGTGATTGGACTCTGAATGATTATCTGGAATCTGGCTTGGTTTCTTTCCGGTAATCGATAGCGGGCAACACTGATGCGGAAGCCTATGCGGTCTGTAGGTGGGCTCCAAAGAAATCTCTGGCTCAGCCCAAAACCAAAGAGAAATAACCGAAGGGCGGGAGGAGGAGGAAATGGATAAGCAGGGAAGGGCAGGGCAGGGGGACGGAGGGCCAGGGAAAACACAAACTGAAAAACTGCAAAAGAAAAACACAAACAACTCGGAGCGCAACAAAAGTTTGCCGATATAAAAAGTGTGGACTGCTCGAGTGGCCGCCCATAGATGGAGGAATAAAATAGAATATACTTCTGGCTTAGCCTGACCTGCCGCCCCTGCCGCCCACGCCTGCCAGGATGGATCTGGGCCCACACCCATACCCATACACATGCCCTAGCCCCCCACCCCCCACACAGACCCTGCCCTGGCCCTGGGCTCCACTCTCTGGTCTGGTCTGGTCTAGTCTCAGTTCTGGTTCTGCTTCTGCTTCTGGTTCTGGTTTGGTGGTGGGGCAAAGTATATTTAAGTGCTTAAAGTAAAATGATGTCGTACGAACTCGAAACTAAAAACAAGTTAGTATGGTAACTTTTGGCCTAAGGCTGTACGTGTATATATGTCTGTATGTGTATATGTACAACTGTCTCTGTGTGCGTCTGAGTGTGTCTGCAATCCGCACAAAAAATCGTTGTAGCGTATCTATGCGCTCGCATCTTTGAGATAGTTTAGCGTGAAAATAAAGTAAAGTACGGTAAAATTGTTGGCAGTTGATTATTGAATCGCTTTAGGTCAGAGCTCAACGGCAGGCAGGCAGGCAGGCAGGCCCAGACCCAGACTCAGACAAGAACTAGGGGGAGCTGGATGCTGGAAGCTGGAGCAAACAAGTCAGGAACAGCAACAGCAACAGCAGCAACATGGCAAGCAGAGCAGAGATTAAAGCGTTTATTGATGCGCAGATTGCGCGCATTTTAGCCAGGAGGAACGGAGCAGAACAGGAGCTGAGGTCTGGAGCAATGGCAGTGGCAGTGGCAGAGGCAGAGGCAGAGGCTGTGGCAGGATACCAGAGGATGCTTCGATATTGTTCCTTGCTCGCTTCGGATGCCTGTGTACGTACGTATCTCTATCTATCTCTCGCTCCCCTCTGTTGCTCTGTGTGAGTGTGTGTGTGTATCTGCAACTGAAATTGTCGGTGGCTCTGGCTGTCTGCTGTCTGCTGCCTCGTACTCGTACTTCTTCTCCTCTTGTTGTTGCTGCTGTTGCTGCTGCTGCTTACGCTCAAATTGAAATAATTAAATTGATAAAATGTGGCAAAGATTAAGCGCCGCACTTTATTTGGCTTAAAGGCAGCCCCGAAAAAAGCAGCAACCTCCGACTAAGCCAACTGTGGAGTGTTGATTAAATAAATAAACCGATATCGCCCCGGGGGCTGTGCGTGTGCCATGCCTCCTGCCTCTCCACTCCTCACTCTTCATTCTCTCTCTCTCTTCTATGTGGGCTTGTATGTTTGTGTGTGTGTAACAGGTAATATTATTTGTCTTTGGCATTATTTTCAAATCGCTTTTGAACTGCCATTTGTTCGGCTTTTGGCCTTCGGTGGTGGCCTGGCGCCCCCGCAAACACTTTCGGGGCCAAAGTTTCAATTGTTCGAGGTAAATATTGTTTGGTATTCGGCATTCAATGCAGGCCATCGAATATATGGAAAGCAATTTCAATTATTTGCCCGATAAATTCAGTTAATCCTTTTGGCTGCCAGGCGACCCTTTGGCGGCTGCCAATTTCCGAGAGCCCTTCACAGCCGCCCTTTAAGCACGTTTTAATCCATTTAATAAGTCTGAGGTGCTTGATTTAAATGCTTTGCCTTCTGCTCCTGGTTGCTGGTTGCTGCTGCTGCTGCTGCTGCTGATGTGGCTGCTGCTCGTTTCGTTCGTTGATTTGAATAAGTGAGTGGGTAACCCTTTCATTTGTGTGTGGTGTGCGATGGGTTATGGGTGCGAAATTTGATTACACATTTGCATGCATTATGTGGCCCTGATTATGTTGTGAGTCAGCATTACGTATGAGCTGGGAGAGGGCTGAGGCTGGTGTTGCTGCCCCATCGAATGTCCAATATATTCCCAAATAGCTTAATACATTATCACCTGTCCAACTGATTTACAGGCAGCTTATAAGCATCAAATTTACAAACTATTTCCCAATCAAATACCTAAAACCAAATATCACCGATTGGTTATTCGGAATTCTCGTGAACTGAAAGCGCGCCAAAGGGCTTGAACTATTTCCCAATTCCCACAATCAACATTGCGTATACGCAACGAGAAGAGGGAACTTGCACTAGACTTTTTCCCAAACGGACTATTGGAAAACAAATTAATATCTGCAAATGTCCAAATGTGTCAGGTTCGCATTTGTAAATCGACATCAAACAAAATCATACGCAGTGGTGTACTATCATGAAAACATAGCCGGAACTATTCCCCAGTTGAGTATTTAATACATTCCACAAATTTGTCACAAGGTAACACCTCGCACACTATTTTACTACACCTACTGTAAACATTGCGTATACGCCCCGCAATCGGAGACACGCAGACAAGAACCGAGTTTATGGTTATTTGCTCAAGCCCAGCTCTCAACCGGCCAAAGACCGATTCCGGCCATAAGCCGTAATGACCAAAATCCATCACATAATCAAGTCCCGAAGCAGACAGAACGAAACAAAAGAGAATTGAAAAAATTCCGTTGCCTCCATTGGAGCGCCCGATTGAAATACATAGTTAATCAATGCCGGGCGGGGGCGAGTGAGACGTGTGGCTTAAATTTGTTACGCCGGCTTATCGAAATGCCAAAATCGTCATGTGTAAGGGGAGCACATAAGCCATTTGATGACTTTTCACCAGGACACACACAGAGAGAGCGAGCGAGAGAGAGAGGTGGGGGAGAGAGAGTCAGGAGAATGAGAACCAGAACGAGGCCCGGCTCGTCCTAATGGCCTTAGCCATTTCCGGCACCCTAAAACGTTGCCCGCAAATTAGTTTTGGGCCGCGCTGCCATCGGCTGTGTTGGTTGTCGGCCCTTTGCCGTGCGAACAATTGAAAAGCCCAAATCGAAAATCTTTTCAGAGCCTGGCGCACATCCTTCACATCCTTCAACGGTTTCGGTCTCGGCTCTGGAGCTGGAGCTGGACCTGGACCTGCCTACACATCCTGCTCACACTTTTGAATTCATTAAACGGCCGCCTCATTAATGGAAATGGCCGATAACATTTGTGCCACGCTTCGATAAGCGGCGCCGCAACGCAACCCAAAAATCCGACGGCCTGGCTTTGTTTGGACCAACATCTAGGAGCGGTACGGTGCGAGAAGGCGGCTCCATAATTCAAAAAACAAGAAGAACAAAAAACACGGCAAAAGACGACGGAGCCGACAATAACTTCAAAGACCGCAAGTAAATTAATGTTAATTTTATGCTAAGGCCGGCAGCGACCGAAATGTAGCCAGGAAAATGAGGCCAGCACCGTAGCGGCCGCACCAATCAACATCATCATCATCCACATGGCAGAGGCTGAGGCATCGTCTGAGGCATCGTCCGAGGCATCGTCCGAGGAGGCATCATCATCATCAGTAGATGGAGCAGCAGAATCAGCAGCTATCCCGAGCTACATCAGCATCCCCCGATGCCGATTCTCGATTGGCATTTTGACACGGACGGCGACTTGAGCCGCCTTCGGATTAAGAGCATCAACATCTTGGAGCGGTAGCCGAAAGAAAATTTTAAATTTATGCCGACTGCGGCACATAATTTAAAAATATCAATCAACTCGATAACGCAGATTGTGGCAGCAGGCAGGCAGGCTGGAGAGACAGCAGTCAGGACTGGCATTGGCAAGGAGTGAGAGTGAGGCTGACAAACAAACAAACAAACAAGCTAGAGCCGAGCCGAGCTGAGGCGAGGCGAGGCTCTGGCAAAGAGCACAAAAGTCGCCGAGTGAACGCCGTGGCAGAGCAAAAACTTGGTAAACAACGGAAGAGTAGGCGAGGGGGGCAAGAACTGCGCTGAGCCTTCGCTGGATGGGATGGAGGATAAGGCCAGCCAAACGTTACAGGAGCTTTGTTGCTAGAAAGAGGTCTGAGCACGAGCAGGAGCAGGAGCTAACGTAGAAGCTGAAGCAGGACCAGAGCTGGAGCTATGGCCGGAGCAGCTGTAGCAGCTGCAAAAGTTGAGACATCCAGTGCCGGTTCAATTCCTATTATCCTTCTGGCTCTCTGCCGTAGCAAAGTCTCAGCTTTGCGAGAGCGAGCGGGAGAATGGAAGTGCTAGAGAGATTGCCCTCAGCTAAACCTGCAAACGAGCCTCCAGCCTCATCGCAGCCCAGCAGTTTAACCCCTTCAGGGCCAATGGCTAATTTGGATTCTTTGTCCAACTTTGATTGACCTTTTCACTTCATTTCTTTATGACCCAAAAAAGTTCGGCTTAAGTTTGAGGATCGCTTGATACTTTTATTGGAAAGTTCACTAAAATAATACGCAATATAAAAGGTTCAAGAGATTACACAATTTTTCATATTTTGCAAATTAAATAGAATCGGAACGAGGTCTATTTTATAGAGAAATGTTATCAAAGTTGGGGTCATAAATGGGCGTGGTATGCGCCACGCAAAGCCCTTTTTAGCTGTGCTTCAAGCGTGATATTTATACACCAAAGAATCTCGCTAGTGAAGCTTCCTGGAGACTCTCGACCAAGTGGAATCACTTCAGCAGATCCCTTTGTGGTTGGCAATGGGTTAAGCGTATTAGACTCCGTTCTCTCTCACGCTCACACTCACACTCTTAATATCTTTCTCTCTCTGTGAGTCCCTTTGCACCTGCACGTATGTGTGTGTGTGTGTGTGTGTGTGTGTGTGGCGTAGTACTCATATAGCCATAATGCCAGAAATACTTATTCCCTGATATGCAACAAACAAGCAACAAACGACCAGCAACAATAGAGCAGAAAGCCAAGGCCAGAGCCAGAGCCAGCACCAGAGCAAAAACCGGTAGAGAAGTGGAAAGCAGCGAGCGCTGCCAGGTGCAGTCGCAGTTTCAGTCGCCATCAAAGAGCCGGGACCAAAGGACAAGAGCGAAAAAAAAAACACACACCGGATGAAGCTAAACAACAAACACAGAAATAGGACTTGAAACATTTCTCTGGCGTTTGGCGCGCTTAGGCTGATGGGTTCAAGGGGGGTTAAATGGGATGGGAATGGCACTAAGGATTGCGATGGGGTTGGTGATGGTGATGGCAATGGGAATGGGAATGGGAGTGGGGAGTGGGGAGTCTCTTTGCGGTGTCATTTGCAATTATGTGGCCAGGCGATGCATGCCAGTTTGATGAGCTTGGAGCTTGCAGCTTGCAGCCTGGATCTCCAGCTAAAGTCCTTAACTGCAATCTGTGTGTATATATTAACAGAGAATTAAAAGCCTTTCAGTGTACGGGTTCCTTCACCCTCTTCTTGCGAGTGACTCAAAGGTATCCTTGGACAGAGTGACGACTGTGGATTGGCCAATGGAATACATAAGAGTACTCCATTATCCATTATCGAATGGGTTGCGCTGTCTCGGGATTAATTAACCGATTATTGGATTAAAGATCGAATATTTATTAAAGCCCATCCCATCTCAGAGTGTGACTGCAAAATTAACTCCATTTGCATTTGCTTTGCTGCAGTAATTGAGGGGATTTCCAGTAGCTGCAGCCAAAGGAAGGAGATCCAGCAGAAGCAGCAGCAGCTGAGATGTTGAACATTTTTCCATTTGGCAAATGCAAACACAAGAGAGGAAGAAATATGAGAAATATGAAAATTGAGAATGCAAACACAATCTGAATGCTTGAAGGGAATCAAGCTGAAAATTCACCAATTTCCATCCAACAAAGCTGGGATTTATGGGCTATGGAATGCTAGTCGCCCAGTGAATACTCCTAAGACTTGTAAATTTAATTAGAAATGGATGCGCATAAAGAAAAATCTTCCACTGATATCGTGATTGGTCCGTTCTCCAACAGAAACGAGTGCAAATTAATTGTACGACACTTGGATTTAATTAGTTTATTGAATGGACTGTGGCCGGACCGGACCCGACCGGACCGGACCGAACCGGACCCATGGCCGGCCAACACTTCCTTTCAATTGGGATATTTGTGTGTGTCTTTGTGTGTGTCGCCTGCAGATGCAGCTGCGATAAATGTGGCAGGCAGCAGTCAACACTTCAACTGCAACTTGAATTTGTCGAGGTTAGGAGACCCCGGTCCAGGTCCTGCTCATTCCTGTCCTTCTTCTGCTTCTGCTTCTGCTTCTGGCCATTCAAACGTGCAATCTGAAATCGAAAAATCAAAACCCAAAACAAATTCAATGTCCTGAACGTGTGTCTGTCTGTGTCTCAGCCTCTGCCCTTCCCCCCTCTCTCTCACTCTCTCTCTCTCTCTCTGTCTGTGAGCCACTCAGCAGGATAACGAATGAGGCTGCACAATGGGTAGAAAAGTGCAATATGCGGTAGAAAACCGGATATTTTCTTTTCGCCATTCGAAAGGAAGGTAAATGCAGCCGCCTGACACAAACAGATACAGATTTCGACGGCAAACCAAGAACCTGGTTGGGTCCTCAGTCCTCAGTCCTAGGTCCTAGATCCTGGTCTCCATCTCAGACGGAAGCTGGCTTGGACTCGGCAGTGAGGCGAGGAAATGGAGTACACGCCCTGATAGTTTCCATGCAACATTTCGCATTAAGCAGCCAGATACTTAGGACTCGTATATATAAATACTTTATTAATTAATATTCAAGCAGCGCCATGCTGGACGTTGCCCTTCCAGTTCCTCCTCGAAAGATGTGTGTCCTGCCTGTGTTAGCCAATTGAATATGGAACTCTCAAAGAGGATACTTAGAGCAGTCAATGGAAGCAATAGAAATTATGGCGATAGCCTTAAAAATGGGAGATGATTTAAAACCTCATACTTCAACTCAGAACTGTTAAATGTTGGGCTTTCTTCGAGAAAAACAAGTAAAGTTACTTCCAGAGCTGCCAGAGCGGCCAGAGCGGTGTATGAGGATTATTTATATTTCTCCGAATATGAAAGCTGAAACTCTCGATATGAAAAAGGATTTTTGAGCTCGATAATCCATCGATAACTTTCTCTACTTCCCATTTTCCGTGCTTACAACTTTTTGTGAGCGGCGAAGGAAACTTTTAAAGGAGAGATTATTAGGAGCAAACCTTCAGAGCTGCCAAAGATGTTTGCCTGTAACAGTTAATTGAATATTGATCTCCGAGAGTTCAAAGGAGCACAATTTAATTCCTGCAAAGTGGAACGTTCTAATGAGAAGGGAGTAATCAGATTTGAATTCTCCTTTTTGTCTAACGTTCTGAAATCCCAACTAAAATGGGATCGGGAAAGCTATTCCCACTACTACTACTCCCTCTACTATTGCCTTTCCAACTACATTTTCCACTCCCTAATAACTCCTTCTTTCAATAACGAAGAGCTAACGACATAAACATCAACCAGCAGCCAATTAATGACAGCGAGCTACATGTAGTTTATCGTTTCACTTACAACCCAATAGCTCTCTCCTCTGCCCTCCCCTGCAGTCCACCTACGGAGCTTGACAATGAAAATCAACTAAACAATTGGCAACCAAACGAGAGACACCCATGGACAACTCTCTAAGCAGGCTCGGAGAGGCATTCGAGTAGAAATTGCAGCTGGCAAAGGTCTCTAATTAGTTGGCCATGACTGTGCCGCATAGTGGGCTGGAGGGGAAAAGAGACAGCGGGAGTGGCACACATGCAATGGCTGCAAAATGAAAATGAGAAACTGAGGAAAACAGAGAAATGAAAACTGAATTATTGCCTCGGGCGGATCAGGTGGGAATGGGTATTGGATGCTGGAATGGCCATGGGCATGGCAACGGCACGGGTACGGGAATGTGCGGGGTCGGAGTGTGCTTGGCTCTAACATAAATGTAATGCTTTTATTAGTTATCGATGCCAGCACACACACACACTCGCATATGGGTGCAGGGCTGCGTTTGTACATGTATTGGAAAAGGGGAGTCTCTCCGCCTACCCCGAGCACACGTCTGCGCTGGTTCTTAAGGGCACGAACATATATCTATAAGCAGGAGAGAAGACATCGCTGGGTATCCGGCGGCAAAGATTTACCAAACATCCGCTGGAAAATACTGCGCTTTCTATACCCTCGGAGAGGGTATGATAATTTCGAAAGGATGTTTGCCATACCGGGAGGAGGAGAAACCTCTACAGAATATGTAAATTTTTGATCAGAATCAAAATTCAACCACCAAGATCTGACAGACATATCATATAGAATGTCCTGGAAAACAAAGTATTTTTGAGAAAAACATCCTTGAAAGTCTAACTAAAATCTTCAGGATATAGTTTCATGTTTTTTTACCAAATCAGATAATTAATATTTATTTTATATTTTATATAATAGTATTAACGATCGATCTGCAAGGGTATCAAATGGCTCGACCCTCGCAGCGAGACTTTGTTCTTGTTCCCTTTGTTGGTGTAATTGTTTTTGGTGTGTTGTTGGTTGTGTTGCTGATTGTTGTTGGTGTTGAGTCTGCTGCTGTTGTATCTGTTGTTGCCAAGTTTGTTGTTGGCTAACGCGATTGCAGCAAATCAGAAAATACTCGCACAAGTGCGAATGTGAATATTGATGCCATGGCGTATAAGTACAAGGAGTGTATGAGTGTTTCTTGTGTGTCTTCTTTGTGTGTGTTTCATGTGTGTGCCTTTATATATTTATCTGTGTGCATGTGCATGGCTGTGTGTGTGTGTGTTTAGTTGCCATTGCAAAACACAAACACAAAAGTTCCATTCTGGTCGTGCTCCGCGACTCGACTCGCGACTCGTCTCGACTTTAGCCAGCCACTTGGCGCTACTTCGCCCCCACTTTCATGCCACTCCAACGCGGCACTCCACCCCCCAGCCCCACTGCTTCTTCATGCCCCCTTCACACACACACACACACACACACACACACACACACACAAGCACACACATTCGCAAAGAGACAGAACGCTCGCTCGCTCGCTCGCTGGCTGGCTTGCTCGCTTACTTGCTACTTCCGCTTCCGAATCCGTTTTGTGTGCTGTCGCCGCAGAAATTTAACGAAGTCACACGTCGCCAATCTCTGTCCCGCTCTCTCTCTCTCTCTCTCTCTCCCTCGCTCTTTCTCTCTCTGTAAAAGCTCTCACTCTTGGCTCTTTCGAACGGCATCCGAACGGTCCATCAGCAACTTCGGCAGCAGCATCCGAATCGGCTTTGGTCGTCGTTATCGTCATCGTCATCGTCGGGCGAATACTGGCAGCACGGCGGCAGCATCCTCGCCAGCATCCTTTCAGTCGCGTGCGAGTTCAGTGCCAGAACGCTCGTTCGTCCCTGCAGTTGGTGGCATCAGAGTCCTCAGGAGTCAGTCGTTCGAGATTCGTTTGCCGAGTGTTCTGCCGCGTGTCCGTGCCGCAAATTTCGCGCGCGTTTCCTTTTTTTGGTGCTGCTCGTTGTTTGTTGCACATTTGCGGCGGGCAATCTGTCTGTCCGTCAGTCTGTCTGCTTGTCCGTCTCGTCTCCAAAAAAAACCCTCTCAGAGCCAAGTGCTGGCTGTCTGGTCTGGTCTGTCCCGTCTTCGGTCGTGACTCCACTGACTCTGAAACTTTGAAACTCTGACTCTGACTCTGCCTCAGAGACAGTGTATGTATTTGCGTCTCCTCTGTGTGTGTGTGTGAGTGCGAATGTGCGTTTTGTATCTGTGTCTGTTACTGTGGAAGCCGGCACAACCTTATTGTTGTTGCCTCCGCCATTGTAATTGCAGTCACAGTCACAGTCGTCCTTCCAGCATTTGGAATACTTGACATTTTCGCCGCCAAATTGTGCGATTCCTTGTGCTTCCTGTGCCACCGCTGCCTTTACCGTCTGCCTTCTGCCTTCTGTCTAGCCGTACATTGGCGTGAACGTGAAGGGTCCTCCACGCCGCTATTCCTCAAGTTGTCCCGTCCCCCCTTCAAATCCCATTCCTCCATCCAACAGGCAAACAAATTTTTGCAATTCAATTTCTATTGTGCATTGCCGATGCGAAATGTGCGCATCGTTTGCTGTCAATGCCAAGTATTTCGCATAAAAATTGAAAATTGCATGCAAATTAAATAAATAGACATCCACGGGCACAGGCACAGGCACATGAACAGACACAGATACATCTCCTTACCAACCGCATCAACATTCACATCAACATTCACATCCACATTCACATTCCAACAGTTGTAAGCCAGAAGACTAAGAAGGAGAGCAGCGGCTGAAGAAGGCACACACACACTCCTTATAGATAGCGGCTTCCATGCCCGCGAAAATGACAGTTTTGAGTTGTGGCCTGGGCTTGGGCTTGTGTTTGGCGCCGGCTACGGCTTCAGCTTCCAATTCGAATGCGGGACGCAATCACAGCAAACGTCATTAGCACTCGCGACATCGCCTTCGATTGACAGAAGGTCTCCTTCCTAGAACGGGGCGCACAGATCCTGGAAGGGGAACAGAAACAGAAACAGACACAGCAGCAGGAGCAGGAGCAGGAGCCGGAGAAGGAGCTCCACGAAACGGTGGCCAAAGAGAACAACTTCACATTTGCATAACTTTGCTGCAGCTTCAACATTCAGATTCGCCAGGTACGAGAAAAACTCCTTACCAAAGTCGATTTCCGTTTCAGGCGCCCCTCTTTGCCTTCCCATTCCCCTGTTACCCTCCTGTTCGCCTTTCCCGTTCGCTTCACAACTTTGCTATCATTTCTATTTTCCTGTTTCTGTTTTTCATACCCGATATCTCTATCCCCCAGCCTCCAGCCCCCAACCTCCACCCTCTAGAGGAAAGGGTGAACTCGGGGAATATTCAGTTCGTGTTCGAGCTGGGAAATCCTTTTGTGGTGCATTCAGAGGTGGTCTTAATTCGCGGGGCTAAAGCTTTGGGAAGCGTAACAGAGAAGACTCCCATTGCGATTGGGAATATGGGTTTGTTTAGCGGATACTATTGATTATCTTCTATCAGGTTCGGCTTTTCAGGTTAATCTAAATCATGCCAGCTTATTGCTTTGAGACGATCTTCTTCGATCTGCAGATCATATTAAATAAAGCACACTCGTAGATACATTCTTCTTTATACATTCATGTTCAACATTAAACCAAATATAATTTTAGAGGGTATCTTGAGTTCCTTTACTGCAAAGCCATCATCACTTGCGTACTGTTTTCAAACCTAATGAGGTCTAGAGTATTCATTTGAAACGGAATATACCTTTGATAAACGCTTGGTAGAATCCCCTGTGGCGGTCTTGGTAAAGGATTAGAAAAAGTCATTAAATATCTTTCGATAATGTGCGGTCTAATTGCATTTCTCTGGCTATTATTATCATCTTTATTAAACTTTATTTTATTTTTAAGCAATATACTGTCATTTATCGCTTTATTATATACAAATGTTTTGGGTCATCGTCGAACGAAGCGAGTGAGCCGGGGGTTGGCTAACGAGCAACCCTAGTAATTGCCCCCTAGTAATGTTATAATAATTATTATTGTTATATTTTATTCCCCCTGAACATTTTAAGATTCTTTTGTATCATGATTCATTGTGAATGTTTGGAGTTTCTTCGGGTTAATCTGCCTTTTCGTTTTTCTTCGTTTCCGCTATCAATCTCTTTGCATACTACACCAGTTTCTTGTTTTTTGTGTGTGTTTCACTCCGACCTCCTCTTCTATCATTTCTGATTCGTTTCGTTTTGGTTCATTTCCGTGGTACCTAGCCGTCGATCACTCAGAATTGTAACAGTTCCGATTTGTTCTCGCTGTCCGTCCCCCGTCCGTCGCGATTTGCTCTCTGCTTTAGTATCAACTTTACGGCTGCTCCAGCTCCCGGCGCTCTTTCTGTTCCTACTCTTGCGCCTCCTCCCCTTCCTCACGCTGCTGCTGCTGCTGCTCCTCCTCCTCCTCTTTCTCTTTCTCTTCCTCTTTGGTTCCATCATGGCCACGTTATCCAACTTTTAGTTATGGCTTTCGCTTTTCGCATAATGTCAGTTTTATTTGGTTTTGGTTTTCACTGAGGGTTGAGCGGGTAACGTCCCGGCTCAAATCCATGCCCATATCCGTGCCTGGCCATTCGGCACCCTTGCAAGATTTATTGTGCCACACACACACACACACACTCACACAGTCAGAGGCACACACTCACGTACACATAACACCTTCCAGTGCCCCTTCTCATGTTGCCATCAGCGAGGCCGCGCCTTGGGTCTGACGCCCGGCCTCAGCTTCAGCTCCTCGACTCCTGTGCCGTGTCCCGTTCCCACTGCTGCCACTTCTCCGCTTGCCACCGGGATCTCGGGATCCAGCTCCAGCTCCAGCTCCATCTCGTGCTTCATACATCTGCAGTCCCATAATCTCTACTATTTGCATCGCAGACTTTGCTTTGGATTTTCCTATGGCAATGGATTTAGTTATGGTTTTTCTTACTCTTCTGCTTTCCGCCGCTGCTGCTGCTGCTGCTGCCTTTACTCTTTCCTCTATATCCTGCTCTATTCCTCCTCTACTGCTGTCCATCCGTCTCATCTCTGGTTGCGCTTTTTTTTACTTTTGCTAACACACACACACACACATACATAGAGAAGTCGGACGTTTGTTTTTCCTGCCGCTTCACACTGAGCACACACTGAGCAAAAAAGGATTTCCCTAGTTATGACTGGAGAGCCAAATAGAAAAGAAGGAACGCTTAAAAGCGGGAAAAAGAGAGATGGAGATGGTGATGGAGAAGGAGAAGGAGTGAGCGCTTTGTGGCTAACCGCAGCTAGCTTCTAGATGGTCGTCCACCCAGTCCCCAGTCCCCAAGGCCGGGAATGCTGCTAATGAATAACTATCATAATCCAAGATGAAGCCGGGCAGATATGCAAATATGCAGGAGAGATTAGCCGATTGTAAATCGGGGAAGAGTGTGGTCTGAGTGGGCTGGAAGGGTTTGTCCTAATCCCCTGGGCTTTTGGGATATCAATTTACCTCAGAGCCTAAATGCCTAAATCCAAGATTTTCAATCCATTCAGACTTTTGGGCCTAATTGAATTCTCAAAGAATGCTTAAGCATAATGGAACTTTTGTATTGTTTCTGTGGCAAAGATTATACATCGCTCGAATAATGTATTCCTCATCGAACATTTCCTCTTCCGAACTCAAGGACTTCTCCTTTCCTTCCTTCACTCTCGTGTCCGTCCGAAATGAAGTTTGGCAAATTTATTTCTTAAGTCCGACTTCATTATTACCCAACAGCGGATGCGGAGTATATGTACGTATAATATGCCCGGACAATCCATAAAATTTGATCCCTGATCCCAAGCATTCGCAGCACCGCACGCATGACACTCCATTCCGTGCCATTCCGAGCCATTCCGAGCCATTCCGTGCCATTCCGTGCCATTCCGTGCCATTCCGTGCCATTCCATCCTATCGCATAACATCAGCAGAAGGCGACCGCAATTCTTCTTCTCGGGTTTATTCTTTTTTTGGCGCCGTGTAGCCGTAACTCGTTCACTCAGATTTCGGGCTCCTTGAGGAAGCCGCACATGCGAGAGCACACCCACCGCCACCCCAAAGCCCACACCCAGACACCCGCACACACACACACACACACTGGCAGAGGACTAACAGGATTTCCCATAAAACGGAAATGGCATTATCCTCGCACATATTGTTGTGCGGATTTTAGTTTTTATTACACCCAAGCAGAACGCGGCTGCTGTCCATAAGAAGCCTCACGGGCATGGGTACGGGTATGGGTATGGGCATGGGCATGGGTACGGGCTCCTGCTCCTCCTCCTCCTCCTCCTCTTACTCCTACTCTTTCTCCTTGGAGGCGGCATAAATATCATTTGTGTCTGTTTGTGTGATACATCAAGGAGTGACCCATTACCCCAGCGGTAACCCCGCTCACCTGGCGGTTGCAATTTATGGACGGGCTCCTTAAAACTTCACACGCTGCAGAAGCAGAGGCAGAAGGAGAAGAAGCTGTAGGAGGAATGCCCTACGCTAATAGGTTCCCGTTCCCGGGCATGCCATTGTCTTGGCCGAGACCTGATCGCTGCCTTCATTGCTGGCAAGATTTATAATGCCGCTGGCCAGCAACAACAAAGGCGTCAAATGGCCAAGGCTGGCAGCCAGGCAGGCACTCTCACCCCTTCCCACTGCTGCTCCTGCACCAATCCAATCGCTCCCACCATTCCACTTGAACAACCATCCTAACCGAACCGCACCACACCGCACCGCACCGAAAGCAAAGCAAAGCAACCTAAACAAACACTTGAGGTGTGTAAAGTTAGCCAAGGCTGCGTTTTTGCCTCACATTATGTGTGGTTTGGTGCGGTTTGGCTAGAGATTTTGGCTTTGCGTTTTCGGCCAAGAAAACTCTCCCATCCTCGACGTCTGTCTTTCTGTCTGTCTGTCTTTTGTATCTGGCTTACTTTGCTTTTGTGCTTAATCACAACACGCACATTTACATATTGGTTTTGGACAGAAAAACTTGAGCAATCCTTTAAGATACCCTTTTTTTCCAGACCGCCTCCGCTCGCTGCCTCCGCTCTGTTGCTGGTTTATACTGCTCTCCTTTGTTCGGCGATGTGGTTCAAGTTCAGTGGGGATTCGGGATTGAGGATTGAGGGTGGGGTCAGGCTTACGGTTAAGTAAACACTCGGCAAGAAACCCACACACACACACACACACACCCACACCCACACACACACACACCTCTCTCTCAGTCTGTGTCCCGGCGGGCGGTCGCTTCCCTGGGCAGTCATTGCCCAACCGTTTGTGGCCAGGCATTGTTTTCACTTTTTCGCCTCCACTCCGCAACACTCTATCTGCTCCCCCCTTCTCGGTGACTGTCTGTCTGTCCGTCTGCCCATCTGTCTCTTGCTCTGAATGTCTGCCTGTCTCTGTCTCTGCCTCTGTCTGACTGTCCAAGTGTCTGGTTGACGGGACGGGAGGTTGTCCTGGGCCTTGACTGCTTCATAAAACATACAACAAAATCTGAAATTGATGATGGGCAGTGATTGTGGAAAGTTGGCAGTCAGTTAAATTGGGTTCCTGCCTCAGTTCGCCCTTTATCCTTCTCCCTTTTCCCTTTTCCCCAAA
Organism: Drosophila helvetica; assembly: GCA_963969585.1. Lineage (NCBI taxonomy): Eukaryota > Metazoa > Arthropoda > Insecta > Diptera > Drosophilidae > Drosophila > Drosophila helvetica. Next base: position 45,173,986 of record OZ018403.1, read on the forward strand.
GATCCCGTCCAGATCGAGGGATAGGGGTGCGTGGAGACGATTGCGTTAATTGCTTTGTGAATGGTGTCCGCCTTGGCCGGAAAGTTAACATTTAACTTTAGTCTATTCTGGACTTTAATCTATTTATAATTGAGGAATGCATAAAGCATGTTAAATACGAACTTACACAAATTCTACTTTGTTATGCGTCCTAATCGGAGGCTGGGCTGGCTTTGGGTCTGAGTCCTGGGCCTGGGTCCTGGGTTCCCCTTTTTGTTACCAGGGTCGTCTGCCATTGTTTTAAATGCGGATCTCAATGTGGCGAAAGATGGGGGAGCTGAAGCTGGAGCTGAAGCTATGCTGTTGCTGTTGCTGGAGCTGGAGCTGGGAGCCCTGCTCTCCCGTTGAGGTGAAGGCGACTCACATAATTTGCATAACTAATTTGTGGAAACTTTGGGCATAGGAAGTTGTTGAAAGTTCCTGAAGGAGCTCCTAGCCCCAGACTGGTTTCAATGCCAGGAGCTGCAGTAATTTCTTCATCTCCCCAGCTCTGCGCTGCAGAAAAGTGCTTAATTCTTTTAAATGAATGAGAAGGAGGAGGACCAGACCAGCCCAGACCAGACCAGAACAGGGACTAAGAGCAGGACCAGGACCAGGGACAGGGCCATTCGAAAAGCTGTCCTAATTGAATACATGAGAGCATAAGTTAGCAGTGTGGTACTTTGATATCAACTTTGATTGCTTTATGGCACTTGAGCGTACAATTTGGCTTAGTTGGCAGTTGGTAGCTGTTGTCCTTGCCTGCTCGGGGCTGCTCCGATTCTCCGATGCTCTGATGTCCCGATGCTCGTTGCCTGGTCGGCAGTGCCTTGGCCATTTGGGGCCACGGTTTTCGGGGGTGACGATACGATGCTCCTGCTTTCCTGGTGCCTGCTTTCTACTGATGTGGCAGGAATTTTTGGCTGCAAGCTCGAATTTCAATTTCGGTTTGAATTCGAGCAGCTTGCATGGCAATAAATGATGTTGATTAATGGGTGACTTTTGGCCTGGCAAGAATGCATAATTAAGCGCTGATTAGAGTCACATCAGAAGCCAGTCGGAGTCGAGGCTTAGGTGGAGCTTAAAGAGTCTTACCCTCTCCCTCTCCCTCTCTCTCTCTCCCTCTCTCTTCCTATGCCTAACCCTCTCTGGTGCTTTCAAGTGCAGTTGCCAGCTTCCTCAAGTGGAGTTCGAGGAGGAAACTTTTCCCAGTTCATTGAAAGTTGATTGAGAATCTCTTGATAAAGGTTAACCCGAGACCGAGACCGATACCGAGACCTTTTTACGTCATTTTTTCCAGACAATCCTTCTTATATATGTATTGTACTTCAACTCCATTCATCAAATTCATTCTTAATAATTTATTTGATTTTCTGTTTTATTTTTTGCTGGCCACATTCTTTTGCGCTCATAATTCATTTGCAAATATGTGGTTGCTGAAGCATCCATGTTGCTGCTCTCCTATACGGGAGCGCAGTTGGGGAATTTAATTTTTCTTCCAATGCCTTTCCTTTCATTCCCCCCAGCCCCATTAGGGGGATTCCACGCTGAGAAGAAGAAGAAGGAGGAGGGCTCGGGCTCGGGCTTGGGCTTGGTCTCGGGCTTTCGAGAAAGAATTGTGCCAGAAATTCTTGGTATTGGTCTCTCGATCTCGAGCTGCTTTTATTGCGAATCCAATTAGCATGAAAATCTAGGTCTCTGGGTCCCAGTCTAATGATGCCCTGGAAAATGAAATTTACCGCAAGCGCAACAGCAAAAACAACAGCAATCCAAAGGAGCGGAGGAGCCACCAGCAACCAGCAACCAGCATCCAACAGAGGCAGCAGAGCAGCAGAGCAGCAACGTGACCAAAGTCCAGTTAAGTGGGTTGAGTAGAGGGGCATGGAGGGCCGGCTGTTGTGGGTAGGTTTGGGGCAACGAAGCAGCAAAATGTTGGCACACTTTATGGGCGGACGCGCCACATGGCGTACGTAAACGTAAACGAACGTAAGCGTCAGCAGCAGCATCAGCATCAGCGTGGCCCCCAGCCCCCAGCCCGTAGCCTTAGCCGTACACTCGTACGTAGCCGTAGCCGTATCCGTATGGGTAGCATTTTAACAAAGTGTTAAACTGAGAATTTTATCTGCTGTTCGGTAATTCACAGCTCGGGCTCCCCGGCATCAGGCTCCAAGGAATACCCCGAAACCCACAATCAGCCCACGGAAAAAACACACCGAAAAAAATACACCAAAAGCTCTAATAGGAATTTAGACTAGCGGATACCCCGCCCCGAAGAAATAGGTAGAAGAGACACTCCACAGGTGGGAGTATGTCACATTGCGAGGAAAGAGATACACGTTCCATTATAAATTTAGAAGTCTACAAATTGAGTTATATTATACCTAACAATATCTCAGATCTATTCGTTAATACAAGACAGACAAGGCTCGGCTGTTAATCCTAATTTTATGCTGTCCGAAACACTTCCTTCTGCCTTTTATCCGCACAATACGAGTATACCCTCGTAATTTACGAGTGCGGGGTAGAAAAAGCCAAAAAAAAAGGCATCACAAGCAGAACTAGCAAAAAAAAGTGTTAATTTCGACGCTGGTCTGCGAGCTTAGTTAACATTACGTATACGTATAGATTACGGGGTGCAGGCTGCTGGCTGCTGGCTGGGGACTGCAGAGTGTGGACTGCGGGGGCGCGTCAAGTGTAAGAAGTGCTCTACAGCCCGACTTCTGCTGCTGTCCGCTGCTCACTGACCTCAGCAATTACTCCACGCCTTTATTTTAATTACACGAAAAACAAAAGCAATGAAAAGTAAAAATGGCAGTGGGAAGACAGACAGCGCAGGGCCCAGGGCCCAGGGCCAGGAATCAGAACCAGAACCAGAGCCGGAGGCAGGACAGGGACTGGGACCGGGGCCGAGAGCAGAACCAGAGCCCTGAGTAAGACATCAGCAAGAATAGACAGAGATGGAGAGAAGCCTGGAGAAGGACCTGGATCTGGAGCTGAAGCAGAAGCAGAACAGCGCCAAAAATTAGGATATAATCCCGAGGGCATAGTTTTAATTCCCAATACAAATATCACTACACGAAAGTACAACGTGCATAAATTTCAATGACGTTGCTGGTTGCCTCTGGATTGCGGACTATGAAGGAGGCTGCTCCTGAGGATTGCTCTGCGGCTGAGCCTGAGGCTGTGACTGTGACTGTGGATGAGGATGAGACTGCTGGCTCAGCGCTCCTGGATGCTCTTTGCTCTTTGGCTGATGCCCCCAGCTCCTGCGCCTGCTGCTGTTGCTGGTTGCCCTCACAATTATACGCACAGTCACACAGCCGTACACTTGAAGAAAGGCAGAGCAATTAGGAAATAGGAATCGTGCAATTAAATAAGCACCCATGGGGTGTGGGATATGTATGAGTGTCCCCTCGAACACTTAATTGTTATAAAATAAAATATAGAGCACACACATTTTGCTCTACCAAATTGTACTATAGATTTCTATAATTGAATGTCTTTTTTATTTGAGAATATCCCGAAATCCAAAGACCTTGACGGGCCTCTCACACTCTGCTCTTCAATCGTTCATTCATGGAAATCTTTTGAAAGTCCTGCTAAGCCTATTTACTTACTGTTAAACCTTCACAATTGCTTACTCAATGGGGCCCCTAATTTCGCTCTGTGTATTCACAAAGTTTCGGGCCGAGGTGGAGACAGGGCAGGGACAGGGACAGCAGACACGGAGACAGACAGTCGCTGAGGGAGCGGCAGAGACCGATAACAACGCTCATTTAGTTGTATGCTCCACTCAGTAAGGCAGTCAGTCAGTTTGTCAGTCAGTCATTCAGTCAGTCAGTCAGTCAGTCAGTCAGTCAGGCAGTCATTCAGTCAGTAAGTCTCAGTCAGTCAATTGGAGATGCTGGTTGGCTGCCCAGCGCCACCACAGACATCCCCAACGACTCCGACACACTCCGACTCCGCCACTGACTTACAGCCGGAGACTGACTTTGGCTGCCACCGTAGACGCGCAGACAGGCGGAGACGGAGACGGAGACAGGGTCAGGGACGGGGCCAGACAATGCCAGGCATTCTCGGTGGCTGCTCATTTAAATAAATAAAGAAATCTGAAGTAACTTCTTGAAATTCCAACACATTCCATATCATTACGGGAGGAACCCACAAAAATTTCTCCAATCCTTAAATGCGGCATGCCCCCCCACACACAGCCAGCCACACACACACACACACACACATACACAGAGAGACAGCATACACCCAGCAGACTGTTAGACGGCGGGCTGCGGCATCAACATCAACGTCAGCGCCAGCGTCAGCATCAGAGCCGCAGTCGTAAAAAACTGTAACGGATGTTGCGGCCGTGTACAGACACACACACACAGAGGGAGAACAGAGGCTCCCTGTGGCAGCAACAGAGAAGAGCAAGAGGCAGTGTGGCGGCATCAGAGAAAGAGCATTGAAACAAGTGGAAACGAACAACTAACCGTGAGAGAAAGAGAACGAAAGAGAGCGAGAGTGCCGGAAGAGCATTGAACAAAAAGCTTTCTCTCGTAACTTTGGAAACTGCATTGTGTGGGTCCTGCCGCTGCCGCTGCCACTGCCACTGCCGCCTGCCACTGCCGCCTGCCACTGCCGCTGCCGACTGCCTCTCATCTGCTCCTGCTCCAGCTGCTTCTCTTCTTTTGGTGCAACTGTTGTTGCGGTTCTGGTGGCTCCTTCGACTCTTCACACACACACACACGAACACTCACACACACTTTTTCACTCGAGATAATGTGCAGCAGGACTCAGGACTCCAGAATGCAGAACGAGAACGAGAACGGGAACCAGGAGCTGTACCCGCAGCAGACCTGGGTTCGGACCTTGGGGCGCACAGTAGAGGGCTATTTTATTAGAAAGTTTAGTTTCGTTCTGCCCCCGAAAAAGTTAGTTTTTGCGAGTGAAACAGACCAGAATTGCGGCTAGAGAATGCTGGAAGCCTAATGATGCCCCGAATGGGGGCAGGCACAGGGACAGGGACAAGCACAGGGACAGGGATATCGTACAGTGTCTGATGCTCAGCGAAATTGCGGAAGTTTGCTGCAACTAACTGAATGATTGATTGTCATTGCTGGTTTATTCACATTTTCACATCGTTTGCATTTTCAGTTTTATTTTATTTGTTTTCCGTCCCGACACCCACCACCCACCCACCCTCCCCACCACCCGCCAGCCAACACTCCCCTCACTTTCACCCACTTGATGATTCCTTTCGGGCATGGATGGAGTGGATAAGACTTGATAAGAAAACTTCCCCTAATGATCGGAGTTTACAAATTGCCGAACTTTGGTCACGGCTTAGATATTCAATTGTGCCACGAAAATTCCAAAGAAATTGTTTTTTTTTTCGTCATTGAAAATTCTTTTGAACATGCTCTGACCCTCGCTTTCACTTATTAATAGACATTTTGTCCATTGTGGGAATTGCATAAACTGCATCTCATCTTATGCGAATATTTCCTCAACTTTTCTATTGATCAGCACCAAAGCATAGACTGGGCATCCCTTATGCCAACTCTCATGATGCATTTTCTCTGAAAAGAACAACCTACTCGTAGTTCATTCATCTTTTTGAGAACTCTAACAAAAAAAAAGAAATAACCATCCAAATTACCATAAGGGCTCTTTGGGGCCAAGTTTCCGCCATGGTAGTTTCGTTTCCCCGCATGCTCTCGGAGTCCGGAGATTTCCATTACCAAGACCATCTCGTCTAGCTCTCAGAAATGAATTACCCACTCGGATTAGGGCAACTTTTTATAATCGTAATAATAATAATAATAACGCAGCCAGCAGCAATCTTCTCGGCTCTCGTAAAAAGAAACCAAGACGAGCCGAGCCGAGCCGAGCCGAGGAGAGGGGAGTAGAGGAAATCCTGACGGGCCTATCCCCCAAATACCTCGATTAGCCAAACTAACCAATTCGGGGGTTAGACCGTACAGCCTCGGAGTGCCTCTATATGGAAATAAGCCCCCTCCCGAATCGCACATATGTGCGGGTCGTATGTGCTGCCGGAGCCAGACCATAAAGTGGGGGGAAGGAAGCGCAAAAACGCAAGAAAAATGAAATCAAAAACAATAACTTGTCTCCTGACAGCATTCCACAAGAGCCAGGACACGCCAAGCCACGCACATTTCTTTTCATACACTTCCAGCGGATACTACAATTTGGTAAGAGGTTTCCAGCACAGAAAAAGAAAATAATTTCGAAAAAAATATATTTTGAAAGACTTCTGAACTCCTTTGATAGCCTAAAATCAATTATTAATGGTAGATGGAAACTGTGATGGTATTTGAACATGAACTTAATGCTGAGTACCCTTAATGTTATTGCGTTGAATGGTATCCCCGTAAGAATATCGAATCTCATAGGGTATTTCCTTTTGCGGTTTCCATAGCCAACATTTTTTCCCTCGGATTTTTTTTTTCTCATCTGTGAATTTTCCGCTTCTATTTTTCGTGCCCCGGCTTCGGGGGCTCCTTCGCTTGACATCTTCGTTTGCGACGCTGTAACGGTATTTTGTTGTCCTTGCTTTAGCTGTCGCTGTTGCTGTTGCTGTTCTTGCTGCTGCCACTGCTGCTGGTGGTGCTCTGCCGCTGCTTTTCTTTAGAAAAATGTTATTACGTGCCGCTTTCGCCTGGCGACTGGCGCCTGGCTCTGGCTCTGACGCTGGCAACTTATGCAGCGCTGCTGCCTATGCCACGACACGCTCCGAGCAACCCTGCCACTCGCACCCCCGCCGCCGTGCTGGCAGCGCTCTCCCCTCGCTTGATTGTGTTGTTATTTCGCTTTTGTGTCGCCTCAGACTGTTGTATGTGTGTGGTGTGTGCTGTATGTGTATGTGAGTGGAACTACACATTTTTTCGATACTTCGTCTTAATGTTATCGTTGTGCCCGCTGCTGCTGCTGCTACTGCTGCTCCTGTGGCAGCAGGACTGCTCCTTCAGCTGCTCCTTCGATGCCTTTGTCGCAACAATTTTATTCGAAGCTGGCACTTTCTGCAGCTCCCTTCTCTCGCTGGCTGCTTCATTTTTATATACAATTCCACTTTTTTATGGGGGCGTGCGTGCAGTTCTCCCTCTCAGGGTTCCGCTCCCACTCCCACACCCGCACCCACTCGTTCTCGTCCTTCATTCTGGTCTCAATGGTATTAGGGGCTAATATTTGTAGACTTTTTCAGAGTTGATTGAGTGGCACGCACTGCCACACACACATATGTCAAAGCGTGGGGAAAGTGGTTTCCGATGGGAGGTTGGTTGTGTGCACATGGCCGGAATGGAATGCCTGCGGCCAGGGCCAGAGCCAGAGCCAGGACTAGGACCCATGCTTGTGTCCCTTGTCCACATCGTTGTTTTCACAGCATTGGCTGTTTTTAGTTTTCGAGATTTTTGAATTGATTACGATATCAATTATGTTTGCTTTTGGCCATGGCCATAGCCATGGCCATGTAGCCGCCCACGCCGGAACGCGCTCCGTGCCCTGTTCCACTTGTTTGCTTTGTTTGTGCGTGAAATTCTGGGATGCCCTGCTGGGGCCAGCTGCTACCGCTCCGGCTCTCCAGCGCCCTGCTCCAGCTGTGATTTGTGTTTATCCTAATAGAATAGCCGCAGTGGGGGAACTCGCTGCCTCCATCCCCATCTCCATCCCCATCTCTTTCTCCGGGCTCTACGGCCATCTCTTTCTACGGTTCTGCTGCGCTGCGTCCGCCAACGGAGGACTCTCAATTTCGGTTTCCGTTCAGAGCGCTGGTTATTTGCGCCCGAAAGTATGCTTTGTCTTATGCACGAGTATATGTGTATTGCATTGTGCTTTTGCTTCGCTCTCTCTCTCGCTCGCTGTGTGTGTGTGTGTGATTGTTGTGCGCGTAACTCCGTTGATTTGGCTGCCAGTGCTGCCACCACTCCGCTCCGTCGCATTCCGAAGCCGTATTGTTTTGTAAAATCGAGCGCACTGTTGGCGGAAACCCACGAACTACGTACTCGCGCCAAGCGGAAAGGATTTCGCTGTTATAGCCAATGGTACGGGCACACTGAAAGAAAGATGAAGCCAGGCACCGGCAGGGATCCTCCTGGGAATGCTTAAACTCTTTCAATCAAACTAAAATTAGTTTTCGTTATAGTGGAGAAAGCCAAGGATCTTTGCTTTAACGATTCCAGCCACGATGATTTATTCTTTGGCGAGAATGACTACAGAAAACTTTGGGCAATAAAGTTTTTATAGTTTTTTATACAACTGTTTTCAGAGCGCACTTTTGTCAAACATCTTTTGATAGTACCGAAGCTAACTAAATCTTAGTTATTAGATACTCAGAAGATGCTCTTCATGGAGAGAGATTGATATAGATTGATATTTATTTGTCTTATACTTATACATATATAGATTGTATCCTGTCCAAACGGGAGTTTAATCTATGAACTTTCAACGCATTTTCTCAATCAATCCGAGTTAGAAATTGCGCTTGGAAATCCAAGGAATGCTCGCTCCCTTGGTGGCCATTTATTTTCCTCAGTGTACTTGCTGCCGATCGGGGCTAGAGTCGTGTGGAATGAGCGCGGGTGGGAGGCTGTACTGGCTGTGGGGGGGTGTGTCTGTGGCAAAGGGGGGCAATTACGCAGCACGGCCAGGCAATATTAAAGTTGTTGTTGTTGTTGCTTGGCTGTTGTTGCCGCGACCGCAGCGAAAATTTCAACTTTATTTTGAGCTATCTGCTGTCTGCAGTTATGCAAATATGAGAAATTGCATTTCACACAGCCAACAGGCAGTCGGCCACCAAGGGGAAAGAGAGGGATATAGCGGATAGAGCGAGCGAGCGAGCGAGCGGGGGAGATAGAGCAAGAAGGAGGGAGAAGGAGATATGGAAGGCAGGACAATAGAGGCAAAGAAACAAAAGTATATTGGAGTTCCAGCTTCTGGATATTTCAGTACGGTTTGGTTCCGTTCCGTTCCGTTCCGTACCGTTCGGTTCCGTTCGGATCGGTTCGGTTCGGTTGAAGGTTCTGTTGAGGTTGAGGTTGGGGGCTTTGCTTTGCTTTGGCTTGGGGTTACACCGGGTGCAGTCGCGACCCAACTCATCTTCCACTGCAACTGCTGCCGCTGCTGCTGCTGATGCTCCTGCTGCCATCCTCCCTGCGTGTTCTTCTGCGGAAAAACATAGGCGGAAAAGTTTTCGCATTATTTGAAAATACAGCGCGTGCGATGCGATTTTCACTGCAAATTGCAGAAGAGTTTTCCTCATGTTTTTGCATTTGCTGTGCAACTCCAAGCCCATACCCATACCCATACCCTTACCGCTGCCATTTCTACCCCCAATCCCAGTCCCAATCCCAATCCTGTGCCTTGGTCTTTTTCTTTGTGTGTTTTTTTTCTGTGTCTTTCGGGTAGTCGCTCTCCCTCCCCCTCCTTCAGCTGCTGCCGCTGCCTGCAAGGGTTGTGGCTTCCTTCGTGCTCGTCCTTGTTCATTCTTGTTCGGTCTTGTTAGGTATCATTGTGCCATGTCTGCTGGCTGCCGCTGCCACAGCCACTGCCGCTGCCGAGCATTTGCACATATTTTTCACAATTTAAAATAAACGAGAAGTAATTTAACTGCTTGCCAGCCACCAGCCACCAGCCAGCCAGTCGTCGCCATGGACATCATGCAATAGTTGCAACTCCGCCCACACTCCCCTCCCTCTTATCGCCATGGCCACTATCCTCTGCCACAGTTGCCCCCCTCCCCACTCTGATGCCCCTTTCTGCTGCCAGAGTTGTGATGATTGCTGGAGGCAAGTTTTTGGGCAAGTTAACAAAAGAAAATGTGGTCCTGATGTGAGGACTTTGCAATTAGCCATTCTAATTTGATGCCCTATACATATGCATGGGTCTGCTCTGTTTCCGTATCTGTATATTGTGTGTGTAGCTGTGTGAGTGTATGAGTGTGTGTGTGTGTGGGGGTAATTGAGGGAGTAAACGGCTCGAATGATAGCCATGCTTGTGGGAGACTCTGCTTGCCAGCTGAACCTCTGAAGTCAGTTATGTGCTCTCAAATTGGTTTCTTCTTACCCAAAGACAATACGGGCTCGGTCAAGATGGGAAGGACCTACCATTGGGGTATCCACTGACGTTCTGCTGTTAAGTATTGCAGGATTATAGGAGCCACAACTGCTGTCCTTGTGCTTGAGAAACTTTAATTTTCAATTTCCATTGGAGCATTTCAATGCAGTTTTATTTATATAAGTTCGCACACCCTTTGTCCCTCCATCATAATTTGCTCGTAATAATTAAATTTCGACATCCATCTAGTCATGTGTAATTAGCTTCTATTTTTGTACACTCTCCCAAGCTAATTAGCTTGTAATTAAGCTTCAAATATTTATTTTTATACATCAAGTCATGTGTAAATAGCAGCTAAAACCTCAAACCATTCTGTTTTTTTTTGCATTCCCTTTTGTTTATTAACATATAATTCAGCTTCCACATGCCTTCCACATTTCCATCATTTGTCTACCTAATTATAAGAAGCAGCAGGACACAATTAACTCTACTGACATACCTTCAAAAATGTTGTTCCGTAATAATATATAATATAAAATACCTCCCGTTTTTATTTTGTGTGTAAAGCAACCATTTCTGCCACCAAATGCTGCACAACAAATTGCATTATGCTGCTTTTATTATAATTTATATAATTAGAAACAATGCTTTGTGACATTTTCCGAGTATTTTTCTGCTTTTCGTGCAGAACCTTCTTTTGTTCAATATAAATAATTAGGGACCCTCTGCTTGCGCGAATACCATACAACTTTTTTTTGTAGCTTTCTCTAATTTCTACAATGAGGAAAAATGCTTTGTGGGCTTGTAGAGCTAACAATGATTCTGTTTGTGTTGTATAAAAGTTATGTTTTATTTTGTTAGTATCTCCAATTATATCCAATTATATGTATAAATAATTAGCGAGCTCTTACCATCTGATGGGCATTCCAGTGAGTTGTTGAAATTTTCCACATTCCTTCCTTGATACTTCTGTCGGTTATGTTCTAATGAAATCATTAAAGGAGTAAATATTCTTGTTGGAATGATTCAATATTCCACTACTTATTGTTTCAATCATTCAAAATAATTCTGTTCTCTTCAATATCCACGCATTAGTAAACAGATTTCCTTGATTTGCTGCACATCGTACTGATTGATAATTATATATATTATTACCTCTAAGTCCTACCCAATCTCGTCTTGGAATGACTAAATTTAGCTTGGAGCTCATTCCTCGATGTCGTGGGTAAGTGCATAACTAGAAAATAATTGAAAGACCTTCATTAAAGCAGACCAAAGTGGGAGGAGGAGCAGGAGCAGGAACAGGAACAGGAGGTGGAAAGTCTGTGGCAGAACCAGACGCAAAAGACGCCGGCAAGCATTCGTAATAAATTAGCTCTGCACGGAAGCAGTTTCTGTCATTGCCAGTCGCCAGTCGCCATTCTCCGTTCTCCGTTCTCTGTTCTCCGGCGTAGACTCGAGCGGTTACCAGAGTTTGCCCATTCAGATTGTCATTGTACTAATCACTCCTCGGGCGCACTCCTCAGGCCATTGGGAGGACTCCACTCCCACTCCCACTCCCAATCCCACTCGCCAGCCACGAGAGTAAGAGAAACTTAATTTCTAATTACGCGTGCTATTTGTCAGCGTTTTCTTCTATTTTTTCGTGTGGTTTTTTTTTTTGTTTTTCGGAGGGAATGAATCTCTTTTGGTCTCCGGTTGAGTGGCGGAAATCTTGTTCTGTTCGCATCAAACAGTCGGGGCATGCCTCATTTCCAATTAACAATAAATCCGTCGCAGCCTCTCAGAGGAGAATGCCGGAGGTGCCAGAGAGGAGGAGCGTTCTCTACCGCTGGCCAACTGAGCGTATGAGTAATTTAATTTTGCCGCAGCTTGGCCTTTGGTGTTACAGCTGATGGGGAATACCATGGAGCCATGGAGCCATGGAGCGGCGATTGCAATAGATATAGAAAGAGCAGGATAGAGACACACAGAAAGAGCGAGCTAACGATAGACAGAGTGCGCCAGAGAGGGCGCAAGGGAGGACGCAAGAAACTGCACAGTTTACGCAATTAAAATTGTTGCCAGCGCGAATTTTCCAGCTTCGTTGCAGCGAACACAAGGAAAAAAGAAGGCAGGAAAAAGGCATGAAAAGGGGGGAGGCTGAGGCTGAGTGGAATCTTGGTATATGGCTGTTGCCAGCGTTCGTGTCTTGGCCACAGCCACTTCCTGAGACAGGATGCGGACGTCCTCGTTGTCGTCGTCGCTGTAGTCATCGTAGTCGTCGTCTTGGCAGCCCTTTTACTTTTCATTTGCAGGTAACTTGCGTTATAATTAAAAAATAGCAAAGCGCATTAGGCAACAAAAGGATGGCAGACAGGCCAGCAGCCAGCCAGCGAAAGAGAAACATGCAGCTCGACGTACAGGATGGGGACAAGGATTGAGGCCAGGAGGCATGAGGCATGAGGCAGGAGCCGTGAGCCAGCAGCCACGAGCCAGCTCCAAGCGGGCGTGTCCCAAGTAAAAGGAGCCACATAAAATGCTTTGGCTAATAGCCATTTTTACTTACTTCACTGCTGATGCTTCCCCTGCTGATGCTGCTGTTGCTGGAGCTGGTGCTGGTGCTTCTCACCTGGACCCGAGACCTAGGACCGGCCAGGCCCATTCTCGGGGCCAAAAACTGTTGAGGCCAAAAAGCCAAGTTTGGGCGTCCGTCTGCGGCAATGAAAAAAGTTACGCTTGTCCACTCCAGGGAGCTTGGGACTAGGAGTGGGCGTGTACCAGGACCTGGAACCGAACCCAGAACCGGACCCGGACCCGGACCCGTAGACGGGCGTGGCATGCGGCAGAGTGCCGGAGTGGAATTCATTCCGTGCGTGCAATTAAATGCGCCGTTACATTAACTTTTACAGGGTGTCTGCCCCAATGTCTATCCCTATTTTCCCCCACTCTCTCACGCTTTCTCTCTTCCTATTCTTTGTTTTGCTTGTGCGTGTGTGTGTGTGTGTGTGTGCGTTTCGTTGATTGTTGACTTGATTTGTTTTGCTGCCTTTGACGCCGCCCCCAAGCCATACCACCCCCCTGGCTACGGCAGCAGCCCATACCATGCCATTGTTCCCCACAGGCCCCACAGGTCCCAGCGACCCCACTCAAAACAAATTGCCGCACCGGCCAAAGAAAGCACAAAAATCAAGTCTGTGCGGTGCAAATGAGACTGGTTCGACGAACAGAATGCCATTTAACCTAATCACAGAGAACACACTTGTAACAGAGCTCTGAAAGAGGTGGATGTCAAGCTAAAGATCGCACAGAGAGACCAGAGATAGTTGCAGTATTCATCAATAAAATGAATTGTAGGATGGCAAACGAATGCTGAGAGGGTTCTCAATGAGAGGGAAACTCTTAACAAATAAAAGACTTAAAAAGGAATGTATGAATCGCAGAATGCAGTGGCTGTTTTTATTTGTATTATTTATTTATTAGCATGTGAACTTATGTGGTATTTAATTCTAGTGCTAGTTAAGGCAGTCTTATTTTAGTCTTATAATATAATATTTACATTTTAATTATTAATGAGAATACTTTGGTGTTGTTTTTAGTTTATTTACTTTTTGTATTTATCTCCATATATATTTATTTGTAATGCGTCTGCTAGCTGCTTAATTCCTGTACATTTGCATATGAAAAATAGTCTCATTTTGATGAAAATGTTCGAGTCCTTCACCCTTTTATCCCGAAACGCAAGCAAACAGCCTAATATGCCCCTTCAGCTCATTCGAGACAAGTGTAAAAGAACAAATTGTTTTACTTACTTTTTGTTTTGCGCCAAGTTGCTCATTTGCTCCTGCTGCTCCCATTCCACTGGCATCCTGCGCCCATTCCATGGCACCCATTCCATGCCACCACTCTGATTCTCTTCCGTTGCGGGGTGAACTTTTCTGGCCAATAAATGACTAAGAAACTTGCCGGCGGAGAACAGGTAGAGGCTGCCCTAGCCCCCATTGGCCTCGGATAGGTACAGGCTACACGTCCAGTTTCTATGTCTTGGACGTCCGCAATCGTCCGACCACGTAAACAAATGTTAACTTTCTCGTTTGCTTCGTTTCACTCTTGGCAGTGTTTTTTTCGGAATTTTTTGATTTAGTGACTTTAATTTACGCTCTTGCCAGGTGCGCCAACTGTTGCCCCCCGAAAAGCCAAGGGGAACCCCATCCCCTGTACCCTCCCTTTCCCCAGCAGCCGGGGACTGGGGACTGGGGACTGGGGACTGCTGCCTGCCTTCGGCTGGCCAACCCCAATATACGGAATCCACTTCTGGGGCTCTCCACTCGATAGAAGCGTCAGCGTCAACTTCAGCCACAGCCTCAGATTCGGCTTCTGCTTCAGCTTCAGCTTGGTTCGTTTTTCGTTTTCATTTTTAGTGGTGCGGAAAATTGATTTATTACTTGGAAAATAAAATGTGCTACGTGTCGCAGACACACACACAGGCACACACAAACAACGACAGCGATATAGGCACATACCTACGCAGAGACTCCCATTCCCCCACCACTCCTCTCCTCTGTTCCTCTGCTCCACTGCTCCCCTCTCACTTCACTTTCGCTCCGATTCAGTTCAGTTCACTCCATCTCCATCTCCAGCCTCCAGTTGCTTCCTCATGCTCCGTCTTTTCCGTTCCGGCGGAGACTGGCCAGAAGGGGACAGGGAATTACGCGCATACATAAACGCCGACAGGCAGCCGTCGTTCTCGACCCCTGAACCCATCACACCCGTCGCGCTACTCCCCCTCTGCCAGTGGCTGTCTTGCTGTCAGTTTGTCTGTCAAATCACAATCGCGCCGCATTCACAGACAGAAATAAACACACTTGCAGAAAATGATATTCAATTCAAGACCAGAAATGTTGACATATTCATTCACATGCTACGAATGCATGCAATGGATATGACGGATCCGCCAAGATTGGATGACTATAACGCGTCGGGTGCAGGCACCAGAATCTAGCTGTCATTCCGTTCAAAACTATCCGATAGACAGACCATCAATAAAATGTATATTCTTTCTCTCGGTGTACGAGCAGAGTCGTGCCGCAGCTGCCTCAGACACAGACACAAACACACACAGATACAGATGCAGATACAAAGCTACGCGTAGCACCTTGTGGCAGCAGTACGCACACCCACACGCACGAGCATTTGATAAATCAATCAATCAATTCCCTCAGTTTTTTTTCGTATCTATGTGTTATTTTTATTATTATATTTATTTTCTTTTTTTTATAATCTTAATTTGTCTTTCACCCGCGCCACTGGCAGCGACTCAACCGCGAATGCCATTCATTTTGTTTGTTTGCTTTTTCCTTTGGTTTTTTTACCGTCTTTTTTGTTTTTATTCCCTTGGATGGATGTTTACGCATTTCGTATTTTGCATTTGGCACCGATGTCGCCGTCCGTCCCCTATTCCAAAGCAAACCCCCTTCCGATTCCTGGGATTCGCGGAGTCGATTCCGCAGCATCTGTTGCCTGCTTTCGGGGGCTCTAGCCCTGCCGGATGTGTTTATGATCGGACTGTATGAACAAAGTTTTGGACAGCTCAATACCCGGGTAAAAGTTTCACTTCTGCAGCTATATTCTATCTGTACCTATGAGGACTAGATTTTCTGGCGTAAAGTTCGCTTGGGAGGCCTGTGTTTTTCGGGGGAGGGGAAATACCCAAGTTTTGGGATAATTGAATGTTTAAGTTACTTGGGGAAGAGTGTGGAATTTTCGAGTGCGTCAAAACATTATCGAGAGGAAGGGGTTCTAAATTGTGGCCGAGTGTAAGGTTGGGAAAATTATTATATGAAAAGTTGCGGAAATTCAAAATTGATTTTAATATACGAAAATATCCAGAGTAATTGGCTACTTGGACTTCGAATAAGTAGAGGGATAGGGATATGATAGGGATAAATATAGCCATGGTTTTTCGAGGAATGCTAAGTAGAATTGATTCAATGCAATTCCATAAGGAGTCTAAAATGATAAAGCCTTCATTTGGCTCTAAGAAAATCACTTCAGCATGGCAAATATTTATTCAATAACCATATTGTACTCCCCCATCCTATTGTGTGGGACAGACGCCATATTTTTGGAGGGGGGGACAGCCCGAACTAATTTGTTGCCTTTGGAGATTTCATTAGAAAGCCCAGTGAAATATTTCCAAAATTCCGCCAAAGCCTCGGCAATCCTATTGTAAAGTGTAAACACAAAACCGCCGAAACCGAGTTCTGTCAGTGCTTGTTACAGCTTTTGCACCACTCCACTCGCCCGTAGAACCACCGCCCACATCGGCACCCACTCGCCCTCGCTTTTCCTACCAGAACCACGCCCACTGTCCCCGCCTCACTGTGTTATTGTTATCGAAGCTGGCATTTGAGTTTCGGTTTGTTTTTGTGCGTTATAATATATTTGATTTGTTGCTGGCATTTTCCCACTTTTTCCATCTTTCCCTCGGAATGAATGTTGTTTTTGTCGTTTGGGTTTGACTTTTTGCCGGTTAGGCTTCGATCACTGGCGGGGTCGGCCTTGTCATCCCTCTTGGGGCCCGTTGCTGCTCGTGCTGCTGGATGGCAATGGCAATGGCGACGGCAATGGCGACGGCGATGGTGGGATGGCCCCCAACCACAGCCGCTTGCCATTGTAATTGATGCTTTGTTGTTGCTGCCGCTGATGCTTTAGGCTGAATACTTATACCCAGTAACTGGAGAGAGAACAAGGCTATGATGGGTTCATCTAGATGCAGGCTAAGGGCAGCAGGAAGCCTTACATATAAGATATATTTCTGATATTTTAGTAGACTTATGAATGGACTTTGGTTCACAATTAAACAATTATTACAGACACTCATCATTGGACCAAGCTGTATCCTCATCAAATTGTTTTTCAAGGGTATCTTTTTGCTCGTAATATATCTCAATCCACTCTTCCTAATTTTTTTCGGCGGATTGGAACCGTTGTTCGGTTCGGTTTGGCTCGGTTCGGTTATGTTTGTTGTTTGGCTTTATGTTTTGGCATTTTTGCAATTATTTCTCGCACAAAATGTGGTTTTAGCAGTTTAATTGCTTTTGCCAAAGTATGTGTCGGATACGTGTTTGTGTATGTGTGCGTACGCGTACGCGTACGAGTGTATGTCTGTAGTTATTTTAGCAAATTTTCACAGCATCAACATCACCATCGATTTATATGCAGAGCACAAATGCGGGACCCGACCCGCTGAACAGGCCCTCCATCCGCAGCGGCAGCGCCAGTGGCAGTGGCAGTAGCAGCAGGAGCGGGAGCATCCGCAACTTTGACCGCCAAACGGCAGCAGATGCTGTTGCTGCTACACTGGGGGAAAAACAAATATTATAATATATATAATATATTAAATATTCAAATTACTTGAAATATAGAGATAGGGTGCCAAAAAGTGAGAGAAGTTTTATAGAATTTGACCCATGCTTATGTTTGCGTGGGACTTTACTGTGATTGCTGTGTAATACTCGAGGATTACAACATGCCAATCCTTTAGCCAATTATAAAATCAAAAATGGAATGGAAGTGCATGCTTTTCCCTATTTATTTACTCTTAGTTAGTCTTCATCTTGATTGTTTTCTCTCAGTGTAGTGGGGTTGTTACAGTTACTGTTGCTGCTGCTGCTGCTGCTGGTTGCCAACACGCACTAATTGTGAGCACTGCTGTAGTCCGGGGCCCCGTCCCGTTGTTGTCGCCGATGTTGCTATTGCTTTTCCTGCTGCTGTTGCCGCTGCTGTTGCTATTGTTTGCGGCTGAGCAATAAAACCTGAGCTATGTGGCCCGTTGTTCCTGTTCCGTTCTATTCCCGCCCCTGCCAGCATTCCCACTCACTCCCTTTTCCGTCTTCCCACAGGAAGCGTGTGTGTCTGTGTCTGTGTGTGTGTGTGCGCGCGCCATACCCGGCGTATGCGTGACATTAATTTAATTGCAATTTCACATGGGAGTTGGCTCACTGCTTGCGTGTGAGTGAGCTTGTGCTTGTGTTTGAATGGTTTTGTGTGCGTGTGTGTGGTGCAAGAAAAGTTATAAAAATCAGATTTATAAAATGTTAACTTTGATTTCATTTCTTATTTACGAGCCTGTGGTTAGACGGAGGCCAATGGTTGGGGTGGTTTTGAGGGCCTGAGGATGGGAATGGGAATGGGAATTGTTTGGTGTGGTTCGGTTTAGTTGGTTTCTCCAAGTGGGTCGGATTACGGGGGTTGGCGAGAGTGGAGTGGAGTGGAGCGACCTCAACATGTGTGTGGGTGTGGTGTGTGTGTGTGTGCTTTTTGATGGCTCAGTTGGGCGAGCATTTAGCGAGCATCCTGCGGCTGCCGTTTCACTTTAATGAGTTAATTATAACCAAAAGGCGTCGATTATGCTCAGTTATGCGCACACAAACTGTCGCCATTTCGCATGCTTCACTGGAGCAGAATGGGAATGTCTCATTCTATCTCCCCCAAGACTCTCCCGGTCCCGGCCCCAGTCCCACCTCCTCCCGCTACCTCGCACTGTTCGTGTTGAATTCCATCTCGTCCTGTGTGTGACACAATGTCTTCAGAGAGGCTACAGCGAGGTCTCCTTTTGGCATTATGATAATGACATGTTTGTTTGACTGTGTGCTGCTGCTGCTGCTACTGCTGCTACTGCTGCTACTCTGTCCTGCCATCTTGTCTGACAGGTGTGTGGGTGTGCATGGGCGTGTGGCTGTGTGGGTGTGGGTGTGGATTGAATGTGGTTTGAGTTTTCTTTAAGTCGAGCGCATTAACCAGGCCCAAACGATTCCGTTTATTGAGTGCTTTAAGTGGCATTGGTATCACTGTCTCTCAATTCTGCCTCCTGCCTCTCCTGCAATTGCCAACTTTTCGTTGAGCTCAATTTTTAATTGGCAATTGTGCTCGGGGCGTGGCTGGGACTGGGACTGGGACTGAGTGTCGCTGCTGCTGCGGGCGTGGTGTCGTTATTGGTTTTAGCGGCCTACGTGTCGTATGCGTAATTTGAGGGCTTTCGCCGGCTTAGGCCAACTGGGGCGAGTGTCATTTGTGGCATGATTAATTGATGCCCATCAATGTGATTAAACTCGATTTCGGCTGCCATCAATCGCAAGAGACACTCTTCAGCGCATCACTCGGCTGCCAAAAGACTTACCACCCCTTGCCCCACCCCTTGCCCACACCATCGAAAAGCAATTTGGGTGTGCAAATTTTAATTAATTTTGTATAATCCTTTTGTAATATTCACAAATGAATACAAATTGTTATTAATTTTCAAGACATTCTGGTGGGGAGGGGGAGGGGGAGGGAGAGGGGGAAATTCATCAGCGTGACGTGATATGATGTGGCTTTATGTCGCGGAATGCGGATGCCCTTCCGTTTGTCGTTTGTCGTTTGTCGATTGTCGATTAAGAGATTCTTGATACCCTATACTTTTACATTCTGAGAAGGTTTATTGCTTAACTGGACGATGAAACTGCTTACTACTTTTCAAATAATTTTAATTATTCTCAGGAAAAATCTATATCAATATAGACGTGAAAAACCATATGTTTCAGATATTATAAAGGCCTTTGGGGTTTAACATTCCATTTGTATCTCTGGCATACTAATGCCAGTCAAAATAAGATTAAAGTGTTAAGCGGATTCCCCGATTCAAAAAATACGAGATTTTAACATATTTGCGTCTCACTATAATAGAGTATTTTCCATTCGGAAAAGATTAAATCCAATTAGTTGGCATTCCATAGTCGCAATATATGTTCTCAATTGTTTTGCTGTGCATTTCGCATTCGCTCGTAATTATTGAATTATGCAAATCACGTGCATTGCGGAAAACTTTTTCGGGAAACATTATTATTCACACGCACACACACACGCACAGTATCAACTTTAACAACAAAAACAGCAACAACAAAAAAAAACGATAAATAAATTGAGAAACATATAAATCAATAAATCATAAATCATGATAAGTGCTTGAATAACTAATAAATCAGGGCCGTGTGTGTTTCCTTTTTGCATTAAGCCAAAGCCAAAGCCCGAACCGAAGTCACTCATTTAATCAGCGGCATTTTCCAGATTTATAGTCCTCCTTCTGCTCGGCATCTTCTGCTCTCTCGTTCTCCCTGTATCGCCATGTATCTTGATATCTGTATTTTATTCGCTATCTTTCTTTCTCCTGGTTTATTATGCACTTAATTGCTATAAATCCGTTTAGGCACCTCAATTAGTTCCGACTCTTTTACCCAATCCATTGGCTGGGCAAAGCAACTTTGCAGGTTTTTAATTCATTTACGTAAAATGCATTTAATCTTCTTATATTCGCTCAGAGCCAGAAGAGAGGCAGCAGGATTGCAGGGGGGATTATAAGTCCAGTCAGCTTGTCTAAATGTTCGTAATGAAGGCAAAATATTCTGGCGAATTAACCGACATAAAATCAACTAATGAAAGTCATATGAAAAGATCTCCATCTCCCCCAGTATCTCTCTCTCGCCCTCTATCTCTATCTCTGTCTCTGTTAGTATCTGTATCTCTGTAGCTGTCTCTGGTGGAATGCAAATTTAATAACCATTTGCCGTTGATTGCACACTGCTATCCATCCATGCCTGTGTGCGTGAGTGTGTGTGTCTGCATCTCAGTGTGTGCTTAGGTCCTTGGATGACTAATGCAATCCTCAATTTATGCAGGCCAACATTTTACAATTTAAGTGCAATTTATGATTGATAATGATGCCTGATTGTGTGTGAACATTCCGTCTACCAGTCGAGGCATCTTCCTGTCCTATTCCCCGATGCCTCTCCGCACTGGAGGCGGCAAAAGAAACTCGGCCGAGAGAGATTACAAAATGCCTTAAATTCGCAAAATTCCTTGGAATGATTTCAAGCTTAATTTATCCTTTAGTTCGTATATAATGTGCGGCTGCCTACACTGAACGAAACCAAAATTGACTTTCATTAATGTGTGCTTACCCGGAATTGGGCTTATTAAGTTGTGGCTTTTCCAAGAGGAATTCAATTTGGGCTTGCTTCGATGAGAGCAGTTGGTAGGCGGAAGGGCAGGGAAAATTTGCATCTTAGTTATGGCTTCGTGATGAAGCAAATGTAAGCAAGCAAGCAATTAATATGTCTTATTGGCATAAAAAGAGATTGATTAGTTAATGGATAGGTAAACGGATAGTTGAGTAATAAAGCTGGAACAGCAAGACATATCTTTAGATCGAACAGGTACAGACCAGATGGTGAGATACTGTATTGGAAAGAATATATATAAAATTAAGGATACATTTCTTTCTTTTCTTATACATGTATGTTTCATACAGCTTGAACTACAAAAAGAAACTTGAAATTTGAAACATAATTTCAGAAAATATATTTGAGAAATTAAAGCAATCCAACATAGTAAATATTTATTAAGCAAATGAATTATTAAATGCCAAGATTAATCCTTTATACCGTATAAAATATTTGAGCAAATAAAGTACTATATCTTTCGGCCAAGAATTCAGTCAACTTGGCCATAATTCTCTCTTTCTTATCGGATAATCTCTCATAATCCGCCCAGAGCAAACTTTCTCTATGTTAAACCTATAATATTTCCCCCAATTCATTTACATAAATTCAGTTGTCAGCTTTTGGATGGACATGTTCTTAAATTTCTTTAAATTCGCAGCTTAAGTACTCCTTAAATCTCAATTTAAATTAAATCAAATAAAATTTATCAGCAGTGGCGTTAGCCGCATTCTCGTACGAGTTTCAGTTTCAGCAAAAATTTATGTTCCAGTTTCCTGTCATAAACCTGCCTCGACAAACAGTTTTCGGCCTCAACCCGTTTGTTCTTTGCTCTGTAGTGTCCTCCGTTTTGTCTTTGGCTATCTCTGAAATCCTTCCACACACACAGACACACACACACACAGATCCGCAAATGAATGCTCACTCACAGATACGCAGAGATACTGGGGAGACAGACACACACACATACCCGCACACAGGCACGCAAATGGCTGGCAACATTCTCGTAACATTATCAATGACAAATTTGATGAAATAATAATGATTTATTTGCCAAATTGCTCAAGTGTACAAATGTGTATGAATGTGCGCATATATTCAGATACATTTGCATCTGTGGGCATCGGGCCTATGCGTGTGTGTGTGTGTGCGTGTGCGTGCGTGTGCGTGTGTGTGCATATGCAAAGAATGAAGTCTGGATTTATCGCTATTGTTATTATCCTTGTTGCTGGTGTTGTTGTTACATGGCATAATTGCTGTTTGACATGACATTAATATTTGAAGGCAAGTTTTTCCAGCAGCAACAAGGGTCCGTCCCCCTGGGGGATGGCAGTGGGAGAGGGGTTGATTGCTTTGGCTCATTACTAAAACATAATGCGATTCATTAATTGATTCAATTTATGCAAATACATATTGCATATGGTCCAATCCCGATTACATTTGCTCACTTTTATGTGCACATTCATGTGGGTATCATGAGCCTCTCCTCTCCACAGGTCTGCCCCCTACACCTACCGCCTACCCCCTACCCCCTACACCATATCCATTTCCATTTGCCCCATTTCAAACTTAAATGAAAGTCAGTGAGTTGCAACCAAAGTTGGGGAATTTTTAATTCATGTAGCATGAGCTCATTAGAGCGTAAAGTTCATTTAACAATTGTCATGGATAATGGGTAAGCGCGCCAAGGCTCTACCCTGCATCTGTATGTTGGTCTGTTTGTCTGTCTGTCTGTCTGTCTGTCTGGGCTTCGGGGGGAATTAAAAACTTTAATTGGCTGCGGCGCATGCTGCGTATGCTTGATATGCGATAGCACTCGGCATATGCAAAAGGATTTGTTGCGCTGCAGGGCGGCGTGAATGGGTAGAAAAGGGAGTGGGAGTCGGAGTCGGAGTAGACGAGGCAGCTGTCTGCTCTTTGGAGCCAGATCCTGCCCCTGCCCCTGCCCTACCGAACCGAAGCCCAAACTGAAAGTGCCGCTAATGCGCTTAACTATTTGAAATATTTAACGTTCTCTCTCCTTCTCTCTGCGAGAGTGTGAATGTGTGTGTTGGTGGGTGGTGTGGCTTTGTTTGTGGCACAAACACACAGACACACAGTCAAGCATACATATATAAGAGTTCTCTTTGAAATATTTTACCGTTGCCACAGCATCAGCTGTCGGGCGGCACACGCTGCGTATGAGTGACATTTTGATCACTTTATTTGACTGCTAATAAATGCGACGCTTATTAATTTCTGACGCCCTTTTGGGGTATGTCAAACTTTTTGTCACTCGGGGGGGTGCCCGCACCCTCGGGTCCCCCCTTCTACATATGTTTATATCAATGAGAGTATATCCATAGAGTGTGGCACGTGTGGCACTGCCTGAAATAATAAACTCTTAGGCCAGCCTATGGTTGTGTTTATTATCGCTGAAATGCACAATTAGTTGATGTTTTTGCGGTGCTAATGCCTTAATGCCACGCCCACAAACAGCCCCAATCTCTCACACAGATACACCTGCGCTGCACAAGCAGCGATAAGTGACCAAACTACAAGTACACATTCACACATAATCGTACACATCGCAATATATATAGAGCTTAGAGTGCAGTCCCCCATTTCGGGCGCCCGCCCTCTGTGCGGTCAGCCAATGAGCGATAATTATGTAGTGTATTTATTATTTTAACCGCTAATTACATAAAATGCATATTAGTATGGAAATTATTTATAAATATGTTAGCCAAAATGACACAAGTCCATACATACTGGCATATACTCGCACTCTCTGCAGTGTCCGCCAACATAGTTTTATAATAATTTTCGGGATTCGTTGCCCGGGTTTCCCTATCGATTTTCAGCCAGAGGCCAGAGGCCAGAGCTCTGTCCTCCTCCGAAATCCTTCTCGCGATAATCATGCAAATTGTATTCGTGATGAATGTTTCAGACTCCTATTTGGATATCTAAAAATATCCAAATATGTATGGCATTGTTGGCGGTGACTTTGGTCTGGCTAATGCCTGTTTTTGGCATTAAAAAAAGCGGCGGGTAGTGCTGGCAGACCACTAGAACGGACAATTAATTGTTGGGCAGGATTATTGGTAGCGAGTACTAGCGGATTGCGTGTAATTACATTCCATTGCACTGGGAAGTCGAATACATACAAATTCCCCAGCTTGTGCTCGATTGCTGATGTTCCTGAAATTCCTGCAGAATTCCCTCAAGAAGTATAATATGCACTGGCTTCCCACCTTCCGTGACTGTCCTAATTAGATTGAGAATGCAAGACAATTGTCTAATTCCTGTACCTGCCTGCACCAAACCCCAGCCCATTTCTAAGCCATTTCAAACGTATCTCTGGAGAGCCATAACAGGGCCTAATCTGCCCTTTGCGGTGCACGCCACCCCAAGGCGCTCCGACCTTTGCCTTCATTGATCATGAAGGCATCAGCCGACATCAGCCGCAGGTACGCAGGTCTTACCCCACCTCAAGGCAATCCAAATCCTTCAAACTTCTGAGCCGAATCCTTCAGCACACAAACACACACAGATAGGAGGGCTCCCGCACACATGCAAAGAAGAGGACAGCGGAAGGGACTGGAACGGGGAAGGGCGGGACAGTCAGCAGATTTTTGTTTACTCTCGGAAAACTAACGAGCAACGAAACTAAGACGCTCCCCACATTTTCTTCACAGTTTATTATGAGCTTAACTTTCCATTAAAAAATATAAATCCCCATGAAGCGGAATGCGAGATGGGGAAAGCACAAAGAGGAGTGATAAAAGGGGAACGTACAGGGGGGTAGACCCCCCCCACCACCCGGTAAGACAAAGAAAGCAGGAATACTACGAAAAGGAAGCTGAACAAATGCCGAATTTTGTGCCGAACCATTTGCTGGTAGTTTTTTAACGGCCAAGCACAAAAAATGGGGCAAAAAGCAGAAGGAAAACTCGGAAAAAACGAAACAGAAAAAAAACAGCTCTAAGCTGATAGGGGGGAGGCGGCGAGGGGCTGTGGAAAAGCCGGGAGACGGAGGCCAAGAAGAAAGCAAATGTGTATAAATTTCAACAAAATATCTTCCAACTTAATAAAAGTTTTGGGGTTTTTCCCTTGTTTTTCTTCTGCTCATCTGCTTGTTCTCTCTCTCTCTCTATCTCTCTCTCATTGTATGTTTGCCAATGTATGCATCCATGTGTGTGTCCATCTGTTTATGCGCCCGTGTG
The DNA here is from genome assembly GCA_963969585.1 of Drosophila helvetica. NCBI lineage: Eukaryota > Metazoa > Arthropoda > Insecta > Diptera > Drosophilidae > Drosophila > Drosophila helvetica. Next base: position 45,199,292 of record OZ018403.1, read on the forward strand.
CGTGTGTGTTTGTGTTTGTGTGTGTGAGAGTTGTTCTTTGTTTTTTAGTTTTTGCGAAATACCTTTCAACTTTTGGCTAAATAATCTGCAAATTCATACACCCCGATGCTGATGTGCATTCAGCAGTATTATAGATACAGCTACAGCCACAGATAAAGATGCGAACGTATATATATGCAAATCCCCTTCCCGTCCCCTCCTCGACCACCGCACCTCTTAGCACGCATCCCCTTATGAGCATGTGTACATTATCAATTCATGACGAAAGAACGGGAAAAACTTCATTTTTACCAAAAACCCAAAAGTCCCACAACCATCCCACCACCGCACCACCCCACCATCCCACCAGCATCCCTACCCTTTGGTGTCCTTCTTCTCGTAGGGCAACAACAATGGACCCGAGCATGATGATGACGCCCCAGTTGCCACAGTAAGCGCCAAATGGGCCACAGGATGTGCACAGCAGATAGGGACACAGCAGAGCACAGCACAGAAGAGGCAGCAGCAGGAGGCAGGAGGCAGGAGCAGAAGCAGGGACAGGGACAGGGCCAGGGACACGGATCAGCAGTAGGACACGACTGACAACTCCCCAGCTGACTGCTCCTCCTGATGGGGCTGACATCCGAACCGAACAAAACCGAACTGAACTTGCGTTGATGCCTTCACTTGAGAAACTTTATTTCAACTTTCTTTGGCTCTTTGTTTTCTCCGACAGGAGCAGCAAAAGGATAATAAAAATTTGACATTAAATATGCAACAGAAGAGCAAATGAGCCTGGCCAAATGATAGGAGAACTTTCAAGGCAGGTGCACTGGGGGAAAAACCAAAGAGACAGCCTTGTACACCTTTGTAGCAACAAGTTTTTCAATGTTTTCTTTTTGTTGAATAATTTTGAATGCTGTTCGGGCTGATTGGCCAGAGGTCTAACCAGTAGAACTATCGTGGATATTTTTATAAAAACAACAGTTGACCCGGCAACCATTTTCGGCTGGATCTGTTGCTCAAATCGATGTCATTTGGAATCATAAATTGAACGTGCGAATGGACTTCAGGAACAGGTCTGCATCCGGATCCATGCCGACACAAACACAAACCATTTGTGAATATTCTATATCCATAGCACCAATCAGCACTTTCGGATGAGCGGATCATTCAATATTTGGCTCTATATTTGGTTCCAGATCAAAGCATAATTAATTATGTTTACATTTTGTAGGGGATATTTTTGGATACAATTCATGCAAAAATACCAATTAATGGGCAAATGGATAAAAATGGTTGGGTAATGGAAGAAAGGTGAAAAGTACTTGAAAAATATAAATATAGAATAAGTAGAACCCCAAACACCCTGGCACGAAATTATTATATATTAATTGTTAAGTCTTCAGGCAATCATTTGAATGAATTCTTTGATTATTTCCAAACTCAAATAGGTTCCGTTTTTTGCAAGATTTTGTTTTTAATTTTGCCTGCAGACCCCTGTTTTTCTCAGTGTAAATTGCCCAAAAAAGGAAGCCAGCTTAGTTTGGCGGGTGGTTCTGCACAAAAATTTCGTTTAATCAAATATCAAATTGAATTACCAAAAGCCGCCAAACAAAATGTCAACATTGCGGCCGATTGCGGCCCAATTTGTTCAAGGCAAATACTTTGCTGCATTGTTTGTTTGTTCCCTTGTTCGACTGTTCGACTGTTCGCTTGTTCGTTTGTTTGTTTGTTTTGCCTCTCCTCATTTGTGTGCTTGTTGCCGTGCGCGGTGCACCTTTTTTTGTTGCTACCCTTGCTATCGCATGCGAGTATTGTTTGCGAAATGCTTTGCATTGTATGACGATGTATGGCGATGATTAAAATTGAATGGCTTTATTAACAGAGAATGGCCCACGGCCATCAACGAATCAATTCAATTCAATTCGATTCGGTTCGATTCGATTGGGCTCGATTCGGTTTTGGGCTAAAGCAAATGCAAATGCAAATGCCAGCAACCAAATTACATATGAACAAACATCCAAAATGTTTGTCAAAAGCATACACAAATAATCCATATCTATACACAATATAGGTACATATGTATGTATGTATGTATGTATGTATATTCCAACAGACATGTACATGTATGTGAGTGTGGAGACTTGTTAATTTCAGTGGCAAAAGTTGCCAGGACCAAAAAAATCACACAAAATATGATGATGACCTGGTCCCACTCCCAGTAAGTGCCATAAAAATATGAGAAATATTAAAAGCCCCAGCCCCCGGCCATGTGGATGACCAGAGTGCCAGGTGGGGCTGTGTGCTCGACTTGGGGTGGGGCGTGCAGTCACAATGGTATGGTCCTGGCCTCCTCCTCTCCCCTGGGATGCGGCACGTAAATCGTAAAAAGGTTCCCCCCCAATTGGTAATGGCCAAAAAGGCACACAACTCGAGGGCCAGCATACGTGTCTATGAGATTTCCTCAAATAAGTTTCTTTCGGCTGTTGGATTGGAAATGGGCCATGGGCAATGGGGGATGGAGGATGGAGGGAGGGGGGGCGTTGCTGCCGGGGCTCTGGATTATGGAAATGGCCCTTAAAGCGATTGAAACGATCAAACATTGATGGCCGAAAATGATTCCAAAATGATGAATGATTCGAAAAGTTTTTACATATTTAGCAGACAGAAAGGAGAATTAAATTGATCGGAACTTAAGGAGATTCTTTTAAATGAAACTGGAGCACTGGCCAAGATTCACTTATGTGCATCCAAGAGGGAAACTCATACAATATATTCAGCTGGAAGGAAAAGAGAAAAGCTATACGCACACAAGATAGAAAAGCGCAAAGACTTGAGCATAATTTTATGTTAAATCTTCCCTGATATCCTTCAGGATCATTCCGGCATCCCTAAGTAGCTTACATTTAGCATCTCATCAATGTGCTCCAACGTTATCAGACGTGTGGGAATATCTGGGGATTATCGCATCTGAGCCATTAGATGCATCATTTGCAGACGGCGACTGCCAGGCTCTGAGGTCCGTCCATGGCCATAGCCATAGCCATTGACTGCCCCTTCAATCGCTACACGAAGGCGAGCCGACAACTGAATTGATAACAATCCGCTTTCACACGATTTGGAATGCAACCTGCTCCACACCCTCACCTGCACCCGCCCCCGTACCTGACACAGGACGCTGACCCATGAGTACGAGGGAGTGCAAGGGCATGTGTGTGTATGGAGTGATGATGGAGTGATGGACTAGATTGGCAGAATGACAGAATGACAGACTGATGGTCTGGCTGGGAGGGGGCCAGTGCTGCCGTTCGCTTGCTAGGATGATAGCTCAAGCTTTTTGCTAGGGCTTATGCACGTAAGTCGCTTATGGTTGCCCTTAGCTCTCCTGCATATGCATTGTTAACACTGAAACAAACTGTAACTGTAACTGAAGCTTGTGTGTGTGTGTGTGTGTCTCCCTTTGAGGATGTGTGTGTCTGTGTGTTGTTGATATGACCATAAATTTGTTTCGCTGCTTCATTGCCAACTTCTGTATCTGTAGCTGTATCTCTGTATCTCTCTGTGTGGTGTGTGTGTGTGCTAGTGTGTTGGTGTGTGTGAGTGAGGGTCTGTGTGTGGCTTTAGTTGTTTATTTTTGTGCAAAACTTTGAAGGGAAAACTCACAATAGCCAGATGACAGATAGGAAAAGATACATCGAGCGGGCGAGTGGGCGGGGGAAAAACTCTGCAGAAGTAACTCACAAAAGTATCAAGTGTTGTTTTTGACGGCTGCATATTGACTTAACTGTAAAAATACACAGCAACAGCAACAGCAGCAGCAGCATAAGCAAGACCAGGCCCAGAAAGCGAGTCAAGACCAGGCCAGAAGCAAAAGCAAAAGCAGAATCAGGAGCAGGAGCAGGAGCAGGACGACGACCAGTACTTCTACCACGAAACAGCCAGACAGATGAGCAAGATGGAAAAGATGAGGCAGTCCCACGACAGGAGACAGCCCCAGGGGGGGTGGCACCAGAATGGGGCACAGAGTGAGGCCATGTCCATGTCCATGTCCCTGGCGCGTGCTGCAAGTGTTTGGATTGAGTTGTTAGGCAACTGATTTGATTTACTGAATAATAAAAAAAGCAACCAAAACATCCACATACTGACAGACACAGACACGGAGCAAGAGAGAGAGAGCGACTCACTCCCACACACACACACACACACACACACACACAGAGCCACACAGAAGGGAAGGCAGGTTCTTGGCCAACTGACAGACTGGGCCATAAACAGTCATAGACACTTGGACATGGTCCTGGCGCACGAACGGCAAGTTTATCAACTACAATAAGAAAATGTGACAGCCAAAGGAGAGAGAAATAAAAGTTTTCCTCATTCTTTTTTCTGTCTCTGTCTCTGTATCTGTTGCCAGACAAATTTGTTGTACTCTTCCAAGGAGGTATAATTATTTCGATCGGATGTTTGCCGAACAGAAAGTGGAGGGGATATAGCTATACTCCCACTGCACCTGTATGGGATCTCTACATGATATAGCTCAATCTGAGTACCAAGTCATAAGCCCACCGAATCCTAGATAGATCATTGAGGGTATCTCCGGTTTCGGCTCTCGAACGCATATTTTCATCCTGCTATTTCTGTTGCTGTTGTATTGGCATTGCAAGTTCCATAAAAAATGCAAAATACATTTGAGCAATGAGCAACAGAAACAACAACAACAGGGTGGAAGTGGCAGGAGCAGAAGCGACACTGAGACAGCGGAAGGGAAAGCAATAGAAAAACCAATTGCAGGCAAAAGAAAAAACGATGGAGAGAATTCTGATACAATTTGAAGCAAAAAATAAAGAAATACTGAGAAATAAATAAGAAAAATCGCTTTCTCCTTTTGAGAGAAGTGGAGAAATCCGTCGCACACACAGACCGCACACACACACACACACACACACACCGAGACATTTGATTTCAGTGTTCGATTGCGGCAAAAGTTAAGGCGGATATCCTTTGGCGCAGCGAGGACATCATTATCATCATCGAACCCGGGCTCTGGACTCATTTGTATACACTGAAAATAAATGCAGACCGTTTCGAGCGATTTTTAATGTTGTTTTGATAAAGATTATAATAAACATAAGACTAAGATAGAAATTGTCTAGACTACGGGAGTGGATCCTTTTATCCTTTGCCTAATTCTATTTGGATATTAAGAAATATGTTTTTCTCAGTGTATGATTTGTGGACAAGTTTACTCTTCTATTTGCAAGGCAAAGGAAAGAATGAAACAAACTTCACCGCCAGGAACTCAATGAGGACTGAAAACGATCAGAAGTCCCAAGTGGGAAAGACAATTTGTTGCATTGAAAAATATTGAAATTTCCATGGATTAAAATTGTCTGAAATTGTGTTGAATTTGCATGATATATCACAGCTAACCAAAGTGTGTATAAATCCGAAAACAGAAAATCACAAAATCCCATCTAAAAAATCTAAATTCTCATAACTCAAAGTTCATTTCCCAGCGTAGGCCATAAAAATCGTTACGAATGCTCCTTCGACTTCCTGATCAGCAAATCTATAATTTATTATTATTATTATTATTTCTCAGTGTTAATATTTCACATTTTTTGTACAAATATTTCTTCCACCGCTCATTGATCAATTTTCTGGATGCCTGACAAATCTGCGTATGCGACATTCTGAGTTTTTGTAAATTGGATGGTGGGAAAAAATAAAAGAAAAACAGGCCAAAAATACAATGCAAAATGTACATAAATATAACGAAAAATATTTCACATTGTGGTGCACCACTCTCCCCTCTCTCAGACACACACACACAGACACACTCAGGCACACACAGAGAGCATAAAATATGGGCAGACATGACGTATGCGTAACATAAACCAAAGACAAATGAACAATTGGATATAAATAAGCGACATAGCAGCGTGCACACACACTCACGAATACAGACGCGCACACATGCACACACAGAGTGGAGTGGCACGCATGCAGAGAGATGTAAAGTGACACGGATTGGGGCAGGCAGCGACGCAAATGACAAAAATGCAACAGCAGCGTCCCAAAAAATTAACAGCGACAGCAGCGACAACAATGCTCCGAAATGAAACAGAAAGCGGACGAAAAAAAAGAGAAAGAGGGTGAGAAAAAGCGGTCTAAAGGGTGGAAGAGGGAGAGCAGCAGCCCGCCAGAGTGTCATGTAAAAAGCCTTTCAATGCATGCTGCATACTTTTAGGCGGTGCGTGCCATGCGATGCCCGTGGTCCCAATTTCTGGGGTGCGCCTGTGTCTGTGTCTGTGTGAAAGTACCGTCGCGTCTGTGTGCGTGGCTAGAAAGCGCGATAAAAGCAATGCATAAAATACGCCAGCGGAAAAAATACACACACGCAGACACACACGCAAAAAGCCAAGCTGGCGAGCGATGAAGACTGGTTGGCCAGAGAGGGGACATGCACTGATACCCTCTAATCGGAGTAACTAATAAATCTGTAAATATTTATGGAGAAAGGGAGATAAAATAAAGAAGTGCGGATGCAACCTCCAACTGTCGGATCGACTCCGCTGAATGACCTACAGCAATATCGGATCAGCATGCTCCTGGGCTTAACGAGTGCGGGGTATGCCAGAGAAACGGCAACTATGAAATGAGTGGCAAAAGCGGCAACACGTCCAGTCGAATGCCCAGCAAAAACGTCGCATATATGTATATGTGTATGTGTATTTGTATGTGTATGGGTGTGCCTGTGGGGAGCGTGCGATGGCGACGTGCATATGCTTGAATGCGCGTGTTCGCACTTGCATGCAAAACAAAAAAAAAGTCCACATAAAATGGCAGCCAAATGCACAGCAAACCCACCAAACACACACGCCCATACATACGTATGCAGAAATGCAACTGTGTGTGTGTGTGTGTGTGTGTGTGTATGTGTGTGCGTGTGAAAAACGAGTGCAAGTGGAAAAATAAAACATTTTTGCAATTAATTGCGCTCAATTTAAAATGTTGCAAAATTAATTCAAGAGTCATGCCAAATACAGAGGCGCAGTCATTTATGCAAAAGGAGAGGGAAACCGAACGAGGGAGAGACACACACAAGTGCCACAAGGGGTCTGCCGAAGTGAAGGGGGCACTGGATTGGGGCACAGCTGAAAGGCTGCTCAAGCGACCAGACAAATGCACAGTTGGAAATGGACACACACTCACAGGGACACAGGGACACAGGGACTCCGGCAAGGACTCGTTCATGTGAGCAGTGGGGATGAAGGAGAAACTGCATCAGAATGAGCAGCAGCCAGCACACAAATGTGGCGTTGATGAGCAGACGCCGGCAGGGGCTAGGTGCCGGACAAGCGATTCCAAGACACAGGACACACACACACACACATAAAGAGGCACACTGAAGGAGCCAAGTCAACAGCAAAAGGAAGACGAAAAGGAGCCAGAGATGGTAATGGAGAAGAGGAGAAGGAGAAGGAGGAGGAGTGGGAGCAGGACAGGACCAGAACGGGAGCAGGAGCCGTGAGCCGTGAGCTAGAGCAATAAAAATAACAAAGCGAAAGAGAGCGATAGAGGATGTGCACTCCGAGGAGGACCTGCACGGGGAGGAAGAGGACGGTAAAGCGACCGGCACATGTATAGAAAGCTAAAACCAAATGAGCAGCATCACATGCACTGCAAGAAACCAGCATATGATTAGTAGATTTCAGAAGGAATCAACAGAAAGAAATAGGATTCACTACGTGCATAGGTGGACTCTTAGGGTATACGTTAAAGAAGAGTTGCAGAGCCTCTACTTAGGCACAGATCATGGGGCCGATCATTTTACAGAGCGTGGCCTATATACATTCGCTCGTTAACATTTCATTAGATCCCCGAGCTTATCTCAGCATTCAATTTCAGCCTCACATATTCCCTTCTTTTATTTCCATTTTGATATAGCCAAGGCCTCCGATGCCAGTGAAAATAATAAATAAATGAATTTCCATTGCCATGTATTCCATTTAAAATTCACTAACGAGAATATTTCTTGAGGATTGCATTGCAGTCAATTCCATTCAATTAAATTGTTTCTTCAAGTGCACATTTGTCCACACATGGAGTACCTCTGCCTCCGCCTGTGGGTGTGGAGGTGGCTGTGGAGGTGGGTCTGGGTGTAGGTGTGTTTGCTGCAACATGGCAAGCTTGTGGACTCAAATGGATTTTCTTGTTGTCCTTGTCGCTAGCGGAGGAGTTGCAGCGGTGGCCCATGTGGAAGCTGAGGCTAAGGCCGGGGCAGAGGAAGAGGCAGGAGCAATTCAAGTTGCCGTCACGGAAGTTGCCTGTTGAAATTAAGCCAACAGCAATTATGGCAACAAATGCGGCTAGCAGCGTCGATTATGCCTCCCAGTCTGCGGCATGCAATTCCAAGAATTTTTCTAAAGACATTCTGCCTGGCTCTGAGCCGAAGCCAATTATATGATCCCCGAAGAACTTCAACAACTTAAAGCATTTGCGGAAAACTCCCTTATGGAGGAAAGTTGACAAAGCTTCGGAACATCAGAGCTTCAGCTTGGTTAGTGTTTTATTTTGCCCAGTTTTAGTAGAGTCTAGAGTAGAGTTCGGGAACTCTCATCTGTCTTATTTTGAATTAAAGATCATTTCAAGATTAAAAGATCATTTTGAATTATCGGGGGGTTCTGCTTATTTCCTATCTTTTCGGAACAAATTCTAGTATTTCCGGAGGGAAAAGTAATCTTTTAAAGCCGCTTATTTCGGATACTTTTCTGCTGATACCAAACTGGTATCCTAAAAAGGACTCCATACGAATGCGTTCCGTATGTATTCTAGTATCACCATTCAATACAATATAGTCTGCATTTAATCTGCCCTTGCGTATATTCAATCCTATGCGATCTGAACCCATCCAATGTGTCAATCCCATAGCTCAGCTTTTCAATTACAATCAAATTTGTCAAATGATTGAGCAATCACGACTATTAGATAACAGATAACAGACAGCGAAGAGCAAACACAGGAAGCAGAAGCCAAAAAAAAAAAAAAAAAAACCGAAACTGTGGACAAGTGAGAGGAAAAGGAAAACAAAACCGAAAAACCCTTGGAACATGAACGAGCGTGTAGAAATCATATGCATGTGAATGTTTCCCTGAGTGTGTCCCTGAGTGAGTGTGTGTGTACTTTCATGAGTGTGTGTGTTGCCAAGAGTGTGTCTACGAGTGTGTATGTTATCTTATCGCTTCCGTTGGCTGCTTCCAGCTCCTGGACACACGAAACACCAAAAAAAGCAGAAAGGGTTGGGCAGAGGGCACCGATGCTTTAAATACCCTGGAAGATCAAAAGTCCCCATGGAAGGTACACAAAGAAAAAAAATAGTCTGAGCCCATAATATTTTTATATTCAAATTAAATATATTTCCTACAAATTTAAGATAATATATTTATTTTAAATTGTTTTTTATTTAGATTAAAAACCTTTTTAATACAGTTATTTATTTAAATCAACATGAATTCTATTTAATTTCATTATGTTTCTAATTTATATATATATATATATTTTATTTAATTTTTCACTCAGCCGAATGTCAATTAAATTTGCCTAAGCTAGAAATAATCCCATTAAATAGCATCCCTTTGCGTTTGATTAGATTGTTCTTAGGAAGAAAAACTTTATCAATCAATTTTAATTTTATCAACCGATTTATATAGATATAGCAGTCCGACCTTAGCGGCTCCTACTTATATATGTACAGGAATATATGTTGCAGGAATAAAATAGGTTCTGTGCTAAGTCTGCGAGGGATGTCTTTAATATTGAGTTTTTCGAATGCTATATTAGATGGCATATTCATAGGATATTCGGCAGCTGATGCTGCTCAAGAATACATATATCTTATTGGTTTGAGGGTATACCAAGAGCTGAGGAAAAAGGCCAAGGAACGGAGGGAGTGTGTAGTCCTGAAGGAAGAATAACACTTACCCCCAGTTCAATGGAGTTATCGCCGAGCAGAATGCGTTTTACAAACTTCCTACCGCCCCCAAAGCACTTTCCAAAAATATATATATCGTACATATATGTATACTTTTTTGCCGGTTTGGTTTTTTTTTGAAATGGGGGAAATTTGGGGGCAGAGCAAACGAAGTTTTCCCCCATTTTGGCTGCAAGTGTCTCACTGTGGGCAAATAAATGCCAAGCGCTGCGTAAACCAAATAAAGTCGAAGGCACGCACATATCCCCAGCACTCCCACATATACACATATGCTCCTCCACACACACACACACACACACTAGCACATGTACGTGTGTGTATGCTCAGTCACAGTCACCCACACATTTAACAGTAACAGACGTTGGCAATGAACGCTGCGACAGGAAGTAGGCAACAGCCTTTTAGTCCTTTAGTTGCTCAATTTCAGTTTCACACTTCCGTCGAGCACGAGGACACCCCAGCCACACACACACACACACACACCCATACGCACACTGACAGACAGAAACAGAAAAAGAGACAGACACATATGCATATGGAAAAGACAGTGGAGTCCTCGACTCGTCTTCGTCGTCGGTGGCTCTGGCTCTGGACTCCATCTCCGCTGCAGGCGTAAAAACGTGCGGCGTACAATTTACACAACGAATCGAGCAGCCGAGGCAGGCGAAGGAGATGGGGAAGGAGCACTTTCAGGAGCAGCCGGAACACCATGAGCAGGCAGGATCACAGGACAGCCAGGAGGAAGACGGAGCAGCAGCAGCAGCAGCGAAAAGACATGCAACAACAATTAAACTTTCAAAGACGTCGCCGTCGCCGCCCGACACGGGAAAAGTAAACCGAGCAAAAGTTGTTAACGGGGCATAAAAAATGAACAAGAAAAAGACGGTGGGGCAACGCAGAAAAAAATGTGCAAACAGATGGGTAGAAGAGCGGCTAAAGGGGTCTGGGACAGAAGGAGGAGGAAGGGCAGAGCAAAGCAGATGAGAGGCCAGGCCAAGTGGCAGCCTGCAGTCGTGCAGGAAAAAGGAAAAGGCACGCGCAGCTCTAAGAGAAGGAGCAGGAGGAGCAGGAGCAGCAGCAGGAGGAGCTGGGGCAGGGGAGCGAGTTGGAGCCAACAGACAGCGGCAAATTCGCATGCAAATTGTGCGCGAAAAAAAAGAGGAAGCAGAACAAGACACACAGAAGAAACGACCGACAAAAAAAATAGAGAAAAAAAATGCCCAGTTTTAGGCGCCGACGCTTGAAATACCCTCACCATTTTTATAAAATTTTATAACAAAGCCGTGTGGAGTAATCGCATATTTAATTGCATTTGTCTCTCTGAAATATTATTGGCTTTGCCCTAAATGTATATGGTATACCTAGTAGGATCTCCTTAATGCCAACAGCTCATCAAAAGCCTCATACCCTTTCTGCAGAGGTACAACAAGAGTCGGAGAAAACATGAGCAGGCAAAAAGCCCGAGTTAGAGTTGGAAATAACGAAAGGCCAGGCCAAAGAAAAACTTTTCCCCCAAAAGATGAGGCACACGCAGACAGACATGCACGACGTACATGCATGCCACACACACACACACACACACGCACACACATACGCGTATGAGAGGCATAACATAAATGTAAACAATAAAATTGTAGAAAATTGTTGAATAAATAGGGTTCAGTGGGGGGGCGCGGCGTGGTGCTGCAGGAAGAGATCAGAGGCGGGAGGCAGGTGGCAGGCAAACTGCCGGCGGAAAAGCTTTTTCTTGTCATCATTTCACGACTCACGAGCGCCCCACACCCAGAGCCAGGTCCTCCAGCAGCCCACAGCCCACCCCGCACCAGAACTAGGTGCGAGACAACGGCAATTATCACAATTGTCCCCAGCACTCATTCACATTCACTCACTCAAAGCTGAGACAGAGACAGAGAGAGAGAGAGAGAGGCCAGAGTCAGCCTAAGCTCATTCATTCATTCATTCATTCGTGCACCTCTCCTCCCTCCGCCCTCATTCAAACAGAGCAGAGCAGAGCCCTGGGTAAGGGGAAGCTCCCTATGCCCTGCCCCATTCATTCGACTTACGCATTGTTCCTGCTCTGACGCCTTGCTGGCTTTTGTTGCACGAACTGTGTTTACATTTACACTCTCCGTCAAGAGGCGGCAGCGGCAGCGGCAATGGCAGGCCCAGGCCAGGGCATCATTTCCATGCCAGTTGGCAGTCAGAGAAAGAGAGAGAGAGGGGGAGAGGGAGAGAGGGAGAGAAAGTGAGGCCATCCATCCCAGAGACCATAAAAAGCCGCTGCTGACTGACGCCTGGTGGTGACTGGTGGTGCCGCCTGGCGTTGCCTACTTTGCGGCGCATTTAGTTAAATTGTTTATTTGTCTGCTGCAAGCTTTTCAGTTTGTTCACAATCAATTAAAAGTCAAGCGGCAATGTTTAATTAAGCTAAGAGAAGCGCCGACAACTGCAGCCACTGCAGCCACTTTACCCCCATTTTTCCCTAATTTTTCCCCCATTTTCCATTTCCCCCCACCCCATTTGCAGCGGTTTTAATTAGTGTCCCCCCTCCCTCCAACACCCACTTCTGACTGCTCTTCTTATCCTTGTCTTGGCCCAAATTGAGTTATTAGATGCTCATTATCGGCCTTTGCCAAGTCTCTCTCTATCTCTTTCTGTATCTGGCCTTTGCACTTGCCACACTTTCCACTCTGCGAAAGCCGCTGACATGGAATATAAATTTGCAATGCCCCACATCATCACACCCACCGGCTGCACCCCACCCGCTGCACGCGTCGCCAATAATTGGCTACTAATGGTGCCACATAAAAACTTTTACCGACTGCAATAAAAAATGCCATTGACAAAACTTTTACCCACCAACTACAACAAATAAAAGCTGCGAAAGAAACAACAGTGGCATCGGCAGCCACCATCCAGCATTCAGCAAAATGAAGAAGAAACAAAAAAAAGAATACTAGGGAAAAACAGAATCAATTAACATTTTCATTTTGCGATTTTCCGCTTCAACTTTCCAGCGCAAATTATTTCATTTTGTCATCTTTGTTGTTTTTTTGCTTTGGCCATTGTTCGGAAGCCAATATAAATGGCTTGAAAGTGCATAATAGATGTTTATTTATTGAATGAACGGGAAATGAAATAATTGAGAATCTGCAGTGGATAATTGTTTGCCGGACGAGAGAGATTTCCCGATATTATATTATGGGATTGCTCAACTAATTTGTATGGAAAATATAAGTAAATGCATTTTTAATCCACCAGATTGTACATTTTCATGAAGATCTAACCGGTAATACTGCAGATAATTCATTAAAACTGCTCCAATTGGGATCCCCTCTCAGTCCCCCTTTCTTGCTAATTATTAAGGTTGTTCCGTGCCAAAAAGGCGGGGCCTGCCCCCCTCGAAGGCATCTTTATTATTGCCATTGCTTTCGATGGCCCTTCGAATTTCGAATGCGCATCCATTGAGGCATCCAACGCGTTGCAGAACGGTGGAGGGGGCAGGTGGTTGGTGCACCTGCATTATGCCACAGTCGACTCCACTCCGGCCACGCGCTTTATTGCAAACAATTTGCCCTGTTTGTGCCACCGGACAAATGGCAAAAAGGACAAATGGCGCAAAATATTTTGCTTTCGCCCCGGTCCGGTACGGTCCTTGTCCCCGAATCCCGCTGTCCCGCTGCCAGTCTGGTCCTGGCAATCGGAAATGTTGCCAAAGTTCCTCACACACAGATACACTCATATGCCCTAAGGGCACACATAGACAGACAAAGAGAACGAGACGAGAGAGAGAGAGAAAGAGAGAGGTAGAGAGGTAGAGAGAGACCATGCACAATGTATGCACTGAGGCAATGCTTTGGCGGCTTAGTCGCGCCCACACTCCACTCCAATCTACTCCGCCGTCCACTGACCGCCTCTCCACTGCTATCAACTACACTCGGAAAAAAAGCCAACACAAAATTGCCCCAATAAAGTTTTTCTGTAAATTAAAAACGGGAAAAAGTAGGGAAAATTTCTAAAAATCAATCAATTCTCTTCCTTGAAATACGAATTCGAAAACAACAATTTTTTTTGGTAGTGTAATTGTTCCTGTACACTGTCCTGCACTGCACTGCCTTCCTGCCTGCCTGCAGTGTTTGTTTTAATTTAAATAAATGAGCTTAAGCGCACTCACAGCTCGTGATCCTTTAAGGCTCTACTCTCCTTATTTGCTGCCTTCAGCAGTGCCTTGTCCTTGTCGCCATCTCCATCTCCGTCGCCGTCGCCGCCGCCGCTGCCTCAGTCATCGCCTTTTGTTGTCCTTATTTAGCTGACGGACGACAACGGATGGGGACGGAGGACACTGGGGCTGTCGCCATTGCCAGGATATGCAAGTGCTAAGCATTTTTAAGTCAAATTGCTTTGCCGAACATTTCGCCATTTGCCTGCACGACTGACCTGGCCCCGGCCGTGCCCCCTGCCCCTCATCCTCATCCGTTTAGCTTAGCACGCCTGCTGTCCGCCGCTAGCGACGCGTTGCTGACGTTGTCGCCATCGTCGTCATCGCTCTGTTGTCATACCCAGGACTTTTTGGATGCCAAGGGAGTATTGTATTCGAGGAAATTTGTTAAATATTTGGAATCGAGTCGTTGTGGAAACGTATTGAGACGGTGTATCCCCCAAACGATTTCTACTAGCCCCGCTTTAAATTGAGGAAAACCCAGAGCACGCCGAAATTTTGAGAGCCTCATCCGCCTTTTGCGGTTTTAATGGCCTCCTGTGAGTAGCGGGTATCTTCTTGTCGAGGCACTCGACTATAGCGTTTTCTCTTGTTTTTGTGCTTTGTCCGGGTGCTGCTGCTGCTGCTCCTGCTCCTGCTGCTCTCAGTGCTGGTGTGTGTAGCAGGAGAACTTCAAAAGGCTTTTCCGCTGTGTGAGTTCGCTTTGCTGTCGCCTTTTGCTCCCTTCACTTGCGCCTCGCCCTCCGACCTCGCGCTGCCACTTGTCGGGCTTCTCCCAGCCGCTCCCAGCCGCTCCGTGCTTTCTACTCTTTCTCTGTGTTGGCCAGCCCGAAGTTTACCTTTGGGTGCAACTGCGCTGATTTGCAGTTTCTTCCTTTCATTTGATGGGCGCAGCTTTTTGTCATGTTTTTTAGTTTATTTTGTACTTTTTTGTGTTTTTGTTTGCTCTCCTTTGCTCGCTTTGCGTTCGCTTCTGTTTACACAGCAAATTTATTTATTTTCGCACTGTGGGACGCTCTTAAATATTCCGTCTTTTGAGTGCTAATGCAAATGTTGTCTGCCAGGCGGTGGGCGGGAGACGGCAGGCGACAGGCGGCAGGCGGGTGAGCAGCAATCAGGAGGGAATCGCTTCAGATAAATATTGGAAATTAACTTTATACACTCGGAATAGACTTCTCTGAATAGATGATCCCCTTTATTGGCGCACTTCGAGGAGCAGCCATTGAAAGAAGTCACTCAATTGGAAAATACCCAACGTAATTGGCCGTAAGACGGTGCAGCGCTGCAGCACAGCCGTGGAAATGCTTGTTGAATTGCTATGGAAATGCATACAACAAGCGGGGAAAAACAGAAACATCAACAGACAGAATGGGAGCAAGGATGCCATAAAAAATAAGTCAAGAATAAGTCAAGAATGAAATCCTGTTGTCCTTGAAGACAAGCGAATGACTGGAGCTAGGCAAAAGCGACAGGCAAAAGCGCATTTGCGAAAAGAGTGTCCACAGGACAAAGCATAATGAGATTATCACTTGTTCTGTCCTTTTTGTATTTCCCTACCCAGGACATCGGCTGGCACTCGGCTTGGCTTCGTTTTTGTTTCGTTTGGAATAACCTTGGCTATCTATCGAACTTTTCTCAAGTGCTGCCTAAACATAGTCGTACGATTATGATTCTTAATGAATAATGCTCATAATTACTTGCACCGCGATGAATGCTGAGGAGGCAGAGGCAGAGGCAGCTGCAGCCGCGCCGCAGCCCCTCTCTTCCGCTGGTACTTCCTTTGAGGATAACTCTGAACTCTGAACTTGGAGCTTGGAGCTTGTTGCTTTCGTTTGTGGGCGAAAGTTTTGTGCAGAGTGGAGAACTTCAGTGGCCCATTATGAATGGTTTTTTGCCTGGGGCATTGCTTTAAAATGCTATAAAGAGTGAAGGAAAAGCGCTCCCTAGGGCGAAAAGCAGCCCTAAACAGATGTCCTCCTAATCCTTGATTCCGCTCCTCAGTCTCTGTTTATCGATTCCGATTATTGAGACAATAAGTTCCCAAGAGAGCGGTGAGAAACAACTAAATTGAATAGCCATAAGCTAATGCACTTAGATTCATGCCACACCTACACCCCACCCCTTACATGCCCCCAGTCCGTGAGGAGCTGTGGCCTCCGGCAAGCTGTTCCGTCTACAAGTTTAAGTGCATCCCCTCGTCGGAGACCAACCCTGGCGCATTCTGCAACTCTAATTTAATAAGTAAATCACATTTCCGCCTTTTGAATGTCACCATCTCCGGCGTCAGCTCCAGCTCCAGCTCCTCCTCCTGCCGACAATCTCCTGGCATGATGCTCCGCATCGAAGCTAGCTCCGTGGCGCCCCCCCCCCCCCGTGCCAGGGGCATCGCATTGACACCTCGTCAAAAGTTTTGCAAGACAGCGCCGGAGCGAAGGAGGAGTGGGAGGCGACTTGCTAACTGGTTTAGTGCAAATTTACTATTAGGAGAGCGCTCAATTTCACACTGAAATTAAATTACAGCGCGTCGAAATGTGGCAGGCGGAATTTGCAAGGGGGTGGCGCGGGTTACCGAGGAGATCAGAGCAACAGAGCCTTGTGGCGGGCTTTGGGGGGAGCTGGAGCTGGAGCTGGCTGCAAATGAGCGAACACCTCGTTAGTTTCTGCGCCTTGGAACTTTTTTAATATTTACATTCATATTTTGCACCTCTGCCTGCCGCCTTTTTAACCGCTTTTCCGTGTTCCGTGTTCCGCGTTCTGTGTCCCGTTCCGATGCTGGTAGTGCGGTGGAGCGGGAGCGGGGACGGGGGCTTTTCTTTTATTGCAACTTCTGAAACGGGGGCCCTGGCCTGGATGGACGGACCAAGGATGCTGTCGAGTCATAAATTTTTGTTTGTGTTGAAAATTGCATTTGCTTTTACTTTGTGTCGAGGCTGAGGCGGGAGAAGCGAGAAGGGAGAAGGGAGAAACAGAGAGGGATTGAGCTTACCCGGCAGCCATTTTGGATGCTCCTAAAAGCAGGCAACGTAAAACGTGAAATTTGCTGCAACGCTTGATAATCAAGTTAGCGATGGGCGTGTCCACGCCCCCAGACTGCCCCCACACTGCCCCCACCCACCTTTTGGTGCACTCAAATTGAACAGGCTTTTGTGCTCGATTCCTGTTTTTCGCCTTCACTTTATCGTTGAAATAAATTTAAGCCGATGATTCCGATTCCGCTTTAGCCCCTGCATATATATATATATATATATACTCTATTGCGATTTCCATTCCATTCCGATTTTGATTTGGATTCTGATGTTTTTGCTCACATTCTGTTTACTTGCAGATGTCGATGGGTGCGGCAGCGGGTGGCACTGGCAATGGCTCTGGCACTCCCATGGATCTGGATGTGTATGTGGATGCGGATGTGGTGCAGGCAGCTGGAAATCAAAGCCCAATTGGCACAAACACGCGGTAAATAGAAATCGCAATCGCAATCGCAGGCTTGCAATTGAAAATAGAAATTCGCATTCAAATGCAAATGCAAATAGAAATAGAAATAGAAATTGCCACGAGACCCCAAACAACAAACAGGGCGAAAAAAACAACTAAAATACCCATAAAATAACACAAAAACAAAGAGAGACAGAGACACAGAGAGAGCGAGAGAGAGAGAGAGAAGTGGAAAGAGAATATTGGAGGAGAAACAGCAGCTGCTGCTGCTGCAAATAACTGAACCACAACGACAAAAACAAAAACAAAAACAAAGGACTACAACAAAGGACAACAACAATATGGAGAAGCTACTGCTATCGCCGGCGCTGTTTGTCATTTTGATAATGGCCACAAAATGCGGCAATGCCGTTCCACAGAACCAGCATCACGGTAAGTGGGAAAAAAATGGCTCTAATGGGTACGGCAGAGGCCATGCCACAGAGCTTACATCGTTCGAATAGTTGTAATATAATTAAGCTTTGCACGAGACACATCCTCATACTTCGAGCTTGTAATATACCCCCAACAATTTTTTTTTTAATTGCATAATTTCATAATTTTATTTATTTATTTACTTATTCCGCCAATGGATTAAATCCTTGTCTGGCTACATAAAAAATACTCCCTAAGCGCTTGCCTAAGCACATCCTTCCAGGATCCCCAGCACAACCAAATGCTTGCTGGTAGGGAAGTAAACAGCCGAAAGGCCCTTAAAACTGGTTCATTCCGCTCATAATTGGTCCTAGCTGCACTTTCATTAGATGAATGAATGCATTTTCACAGGGCATTTGTTGCACCGATGTCCAAAATAATTGATAGAATTATATGATCTCTCACAGGATTTTTTCTTCGGGTCAATACAATGGCTGTACTTGAAGATAAATCAAAGATAAAGTTTCTTTAGCGATGCTGAAATGAACATAAATTAAGAGAGATAGGGATCATTATTTGTATCAGTTATCCTTTATGCCACGCCTAAGCCACACCCTACTATATCCCCACAGAGAGCAATTCCCAATTGGATCCCGATCCCGAGTTCATTGGCTTCATCAACAATGTGACATATCCGGCTGGCCGGGAGGCCATACTCGCCTGTTCCGTACGCAATCTGGGCAAGAATAAGGTGAGTTTCAATCGTCTCTATAGGGTTTCGAGGGCATTTACGAGGGCATTTACTCCCAACAGGTGGGCTGGCTAAGGGCCTCCGATCAAACTGTGCTGGCCCTGCAAGGACGCGTGGTCACCCACAATGCGAGGATCAGCGTCATGCACCAAGACATGCACACGTAAGTTGTAGCAGAGATTCCTTTGACATGGATTAGCTATACTCGTATCCTTTGGTGCATTCCCAGATGGAAACTGAAGATCAGCAAGCTGCGGGAGAGCGATCGAGGCTGCTACATGTGCCAGATCAACACGAGTCCCATGAAGAAGCAAGTTGGATGCATCGATGTCCAAGGTTTGGCTGTTTTTC
This sequence comes from Drosophila helvetica, assembly GCA_963969585.1. Taxonomy (NCBI): domain Eukaryota; kingdom Metazoa; phylum Arthropoda; class Insecta; order Diptera; family Drosophilidae; genus Drosophila; species Drosophila helvetica. The sequence goes on from OZ018403.1 coordinate 45,218,435, forward strand.
TCCCATAAATGCCTTGGCTAATGCCTTGCTCCTTCCACAATAGTCCCACCCGATATTATTAATGAGGACTCCTCGGCGGACATGGCCGTGCAGGAGGGCGAGGATGCCACGCTCACCTGCAAGGCCACTGGCAATCCCCTGCCCCGCGTCATCTGGCGACGGGAGGATGGCGAAATGATACTCATACGCAAGCCGGGCAGTCGTGAGCTGATGAAAGGTCTGTACTCTCTTCTCCTCTTTGATATTTCGATACATCTGGTACATCTTTTCGATATTTCTGCATAATCCTGAACAGTGGAGTCCTACAATGGCTCTTCTTTGAGGCTGCTTCGCCTGGAGAGGCGCCAGATGGGCGCCTATCTGTGCATTGCCTCCAACGATGTTCCGCCGGCAGTCAGCAAACGCGTTTCGCTCAGTGTGCAGTGTAAGTAATCGATTAGTTATCGATTCGGTATGGCGATAACAGTAGAACTTCCCCTTATCTCCATCCATCCACCCTACAGTTGCGCCCATGGTGCGGGCCCCCAGCCAACTGCTCGGCACGCCGCTGGGCTCCGATGTGCAGCTGGAGTGCCAGGTGGAGGCCTCGCCCTCGCCCGTCTCCTACTGGCTGAAGGGGGCGCGGACCTCGAACGGGTTCGCCAGCGTCTCCACGGCGAGTCTGGAGTCTGGGTCGCCCGGGCCCGAAATGCTGCTCGATGGGTAAGGAACTGCCTACATTAATGGCAACTGATTCGCTCCCAACTGAATCGCCTGCCTTCGCTTTGCAGGCCCAAGTATGGGATAACGGAGCGACGCGATGGCTATCGCGGGGTCATGCTGCTGGTGGTGCGTTCCTTCTCGCCCTCCGATGTGGGCACCTATCACTGCGTCAGCACAAACTCGCTGGGCCGTGCCGAGGGCACGCTGCGGTTATACGGTGCGTATACGCAATCTCTGCACGGCGATTGCCAATGTCCCTTACTCATTTGTGGTCCGTGGCGGTCCTTTGGGGGCGTGTATTTTGTAAATTGCAGAAATCAAGCTACATCCTGGTGCCGCGGCCAGCAACGATGATCATCTCAATTTCGTCGGAGGTAAGAGGAGAATGGCAGCTGCCCCATTCGCGAGGGCTATCTCTTATCTGTGTCTCTGCCTCTGTCTCTGTCTCTTCCTCTGCGGCAGGTCTCGAGGATGCGGCGCGGAATGCGGCCACTGGGAGGCACACAACGTGGCGGCAGCTGCTGCTGTGGATGCTGATGTTGCTGCTGATGCGGCTGGGACAGCGGCCTGGGGGAGCGTGATATCAAAACTGAGGAGGAGCCTGCAATCAAGTATTCCTACACGATTCCCTCGGACATCGACATCGACATCTATATCGCCTGCATTCTTGTTGTTTCCGTTACCATTTCCATTTGCGTTCTGCGTTTGCGTTATTCGTCTCCTTAGTGTATATCCTCGCCACATGCATACATACTTATATGTACTGCCAAGGGCGCCATCCTGCGCCAGATATCATTTGCATACGTATCAGGAATCGCGTTGTTCCCACCATTACCACCAACAAACCCCGGCCATGGTCCTGGCCCTGGCCCTGGCCCTGGCTTCATCCCGCAATCCCAATTGCCCGGAGATATCAAAGTGGACAATTGGATAGCCCAGCCCCAGCCCCAGCCCTTTCCCCCAAAAACATAATGTTACATTGCATATAAATTAAATATGAATACTATAAAATAGTGCATAAAATTTATTATCATAATATAAATAACGACAAAATTATTGAATAAATTATCGCAAACCAAATAAGAGAAAAGAGGAAAAGCTGAATGGAATTGTGTTTTCCCTCACTTCCGACAGGGTTTCCTGCGCCACTGGCCCCCTGACCCACTGATCCACTTGCTGGCCACTGTTTTTCGGGTGGGGGAAATGCGGATTTACAAGGGTTCCATTTGAGGAGTGTCGTACATGGTCTTACCCCACCGTGTGCCCAGCAGCACGGGACAGGCCGCATGCAGCGCCTTAAAGTCACAGTTTCCGGCGTTGTTCGCATTGTGCCAGACCAGGGCGGTGCCCCGATCGGGCCTGATGCCCAGGCCCAGAACGGGAAAGGATGTGAAGCCGCCCAGGCGCACATCACTGAGCTGTAGGGAAATGGAAACCAATGAATGTTGTCGCTGGAAAATGAACGGAAAGTTGGGGACTCACGTATAGTAGAACGGTGGCCAGGCGGTACTCCTTGGGGTAGGGCTCCACGTGCGGCTTTTAGGGACAGATTTCAGTTGGAATATCGAGAATTAACGGCCGGGCACGTACCTGTGGCTGTTCGCAGTCTTCGTGGATATAGTACTGCCCCCCAATGCCGTAGTTCAGGACTCTCAGCGGCTCGCTTTCTGCCAGATCGAGTCCTGTGATATACTCGAGTCGCCGATGGAGTCGCTCCAAAGTGGGCGTGGCATTCGCCGCCACCGCCGCACTCGCGAATGTACGGACCTTGTCGGACCGATGTCCCCGTTGGCGCTGCATCTGGGATCCACTGAGCAGCATCAGTTCCCGCTGCTCGGCGGCAGAGACGACCCCGTGGTAGATGGCCACCAGAGGATCCAGGCTCAGTTGCTCCAGCCGGAGCGGGGCCAAGCGCAGGAAGGCGGCTCCCTCTGTGGCATGGTGGCAGCGCAGCGAGGCCTGCACCGGCAGCCGACTCCGGCCCTGGCAGTTGCGCTGGTGCACAAAGTGGTGGCCCAGGTTGTCGGCGAGATGGCGAGCGATCTCCACGTCCTCATCCGGGCTGGCCACCTCCACGGCCTTCGTAAAGGCCGCTTGGCTCTCCTGGAGATCATCTGGGGAGAGGGAAGCGTAGATAGCGGATAACTCAGCCAATTCGGGGACTCGGCCTACGTGTCGAGAGTCGCGTCAAGCCCAACTGCTGCCAGATCTGAGAGCGTCCCGTCTGCAGGAGCCTGTGAATGGGCTCCCACTGGTCTTCGTACTGCTCCAGGGCCACTTCCAGCCACCTGCAGGACAGGGGGCCCTTCTGCAGATCGTCCAGGTGGGCGCCCAATGCCAGGCAGTCTGCGGAGCTTAGCCTGGAACTGAGGGAGGGGAAGTACTTGAATGTGTGTGGCCTGGATGTGGAGACCAACGCACTTGTAGTGCTTGTGCCGCAGCTTGCCCCGCGCCATGTCTCCCTCGTCCAGATCGTAGATCTCCTGAATGCGCAGCAGTCCATTGGCTGCCTCCTGGAAATCCAATTGGCTGATCACGCTCAGATCATACTCCGACAGCTGCTGCAGAGTCTCTGCGAACAGGAACGGAGAGTCATCTGTTAGCCCCTCTGCAGGAGAGGTGCCTCCCAAGGTCAGTTTCTCACCCCGACCAGCCTCGAGACGGGCAAAGTCCAGGAGCTTCCTGGCATCCACGTGCATCCTCCTGATCAGAGGCAGGCTCCTCAAAGGATTGGCCACATAGCCGACGGGATCTGCTCCGGCCTCCTCTCCTCTGGCCATCCACTCGGCCTGCAGCCTGGAAGAAAGGATCTGCGGATAAAGCCGTTCCAATGCCACAAAACACTCCACCCTACACTCTCATCGTGTCCACTTTCCGTTGCAGCTGCCCCGCGTACTGGCGCGCAATCGCCAGCAGCTCATCCTCCACCTGGAGCAGGAAGGCCAGGTGCCGTGTCGATGTGGCATAGTGCCATAGTGACATCCAACTCTAAAAACTGAACTAAGGAGCCTATGGAAAATCGTTTATCGCTTCAGTCACATTCCGAGATATTCCGAGAGCAGCTGCTGGAAAAAATTATTCTAAAAAAAAGAGGAACGAAAATTAATGTACGTGCGTTAATCGTTTTCCTATTTGTTTTCCTATTGAGAAAATAATAATAATTAAATCTCACCCTTCCACTCGAAGCTCCCGGAAAATGAATGACAAGCAGAGCGAGGACTTTGTGCGCACTCTGGCGTTGCTCAGAAGCCAGGTCGATCCGGAGAGGGTTCCGCCACGGAGTGAGCCCAAGGTCGAGCCGGTGAACGGGATCGTGCAGCCGGCGGTGATGCCGCCCCCCCACCGCAAGGGAAGGAACACCAATCTGTTGTTGAAGCTGAAGACCGCGGTGAATGTGATGCTGCGCGACAAGTCCTCCGTCCACTTTCGACATCCCGTGAACGCCGTGAAGCAGGGGATACTGGACTACCACGAGAAGATCGATAGGCCCATGGATCTGAGTACCATCAAGAAACGCCTGGAGTACGCCTACTACTGGTGGGGGGTGGATCTGCTGGAGGACATGCTATTAATTTTCGAAAACTGCAAGACCTACAACAGCCCGGACTCGCCCGTCTTCCAGGACGCCGTCACCTTGTGCGAACTGTTCTGGCTGCGGATGGAGAAGCTGCAGCCGGAACTGCATACCGAGATCAAGGTGGAGGCCAAGGAGAAGCGCCAGCCAAAGGCTGCCTGTCCGAAGCTTCCATTGCTTAGAGAGATTAAGGTGGAGCCGCAGCCTGAGCCGCCGCCAAGGGCGGCCAGTGCAAAGCGGGCCTTGCCATTGCAGGCTAATCCCTGTCCGCCTCGGCCATCGCTGGCACAGATCAGGTCCAGTGGCCCAGTGGCCCATCGTGGTCGTGGTCGTGGCCGCCCTCCAGCTCAACGAAGTCTGGCCAAAGCTCCAGGGTCAGGATATTTGAATAATCCTAGTCCGGAGCCAATGTCTGATCTGCCATGCCCACCAACCTTTAAAAATTACGGGATTCCAGTGAAAATCGAACCGATTGACGAAAGCCCAAAGCCACAGGGGCTGGGGGTGGACCTGACTCCTTTGGACCACGAGATCGAGCGGCGCCACAGCCAGAGCTTGCTCCAGTTTCTCCGTGCGAAGAGGGACTCTTGGCCATTCAACGACGTGGAGTACTGGAAGAAGTTCGGAGAAGACCCAGACTACGACCACGACGAGGAGCGCCTAGATTGGGGCATATTGGCGACGCTGGTGGCGGGGAAGAAGTTCGAGGGCTTCAACTGGTTCGTGGGCAAGGTACACCGGATGCTACAGAACGCAATGTCGTGCTTCCTCTTCAATCCCTCTGTCCGCACATCGACACAACGGATCCACGCAACTGTCGAAAGAGTGATGCCTCAAATTGTGGAACGGCTTGCGAATGCAAAAGAGAGGGCTCATGAGGGGGTTCGTTTGAAGCTTGAGGCCATGACACCCTCTCAAATAGCTGACATCTTCAATAACTAACCTAGTTATGCCTTTATTAAATAATAAAGCAAATCAACCAAACTGACGCAAATTTGAATGGCGGTCTTAAAACGCCCCCTAGCGTGTTTTTTGTGAACTACTGCGAGCCATTCGATACATTGAATACTTTTTTCGTGCTATCTCACAGAAATATCGATACCTATTCGACATATTTTAGTAGTAGCATTTTTTAAGCTGTGTGACTTTCTGTGGGATTTTGTTGAGGGACCAAAACGGGGCAACATTCCCAACAATGTCCCTTTGGTCCCTTACACTTTCTGCTCACTTACGTTTTCTTACGTTTTTTCCGTTGGCAGCATTAATTTGTATGGGCCAGCAACATGTGCCGTAAAATGATCGTCATTGTCCCTCAACATGGACACGGAATGGGCACCATTTTGCATACCCTAGGGAAAAGGATGCTATAGAATTAAGGAAATGCTTGTCATTCCAGGCCCCAACTATTTTTAAAGCTATCTCAACGCCATTTTTCAGTTTTCTTTCTGATACCAATAATGTGTATCGGAATCAGAAGCAGAATGGGAAAGAGAGCATGCCGAGTTTGCAAGCGCCAAACAAAGAGGATACTGCTCGCTTTTCCCATCTACCTCATCCAAACCTTGGTTCGTAAACAAAACCAAACTAAAAGCCATTGACGCTAAAAGAATCAACAGACTGTTAAGCGTTAACGCATTCGATAGGCACACACTCGCACGGATTTTAGTATAGTTCTTTTACTCTCTCAAAACGATGTAAATCCTGTAAATATCAATCAATATATTTAAGCAATTTCAACAATATTTTTTCAAAATTACCGCCAAATTAAAAAAAATATCGATGTTTTGATACTTACACGCTAAAATGAGCGAAATAGAGTAATTTCCTCTCTTTTTGCCTTTTTTTGGGTTCAACGAACGAAAGGTATGGTCAACACGCAGAAACAGCCAAGGGAAATTCCAAGGCTCGTACGAACCTCACCTAGCCGTAACTTTTCGACGATATACCCTGAGGACAGGCCTCATGGTATGTTAAGCAGATGGGGTGGGTTTTACCTTGCAGGCGTTGAATTTTCTGAACCGTTTTGCCTGCTGTTCATACCCACTTTTTTCTCTGCTTTCCAGCAATTTCCCAGCGGGAAATTTCATAAACTTCCTTTCACGGGGAAGATATTTCCCAGCGGGAAGATTTGAATGAACAGATAAGAGTTGCTAAAATCAAAGTAAACAGTTTCATCCGGTGATTAGTTATTCGATGATGATATCTTTTTGCCTTAATTTATGGTTTTCCTTCCAAGGAGTGGTCCAATAATGTAAAAATTAGGATTGTTAATTTCTGGAAAAGTATCGTATTGCGAGACATATCGCCCATTATATCGAATAGCGCGAATTTTCCAAAACTTTCATCAAAAAATCACCCGAGTTGTGAAAAAGAAAATGGAAGTTAATTTCGAATACCGTACCGAAGTGCTCAAGGAACCACTGCAACTTGAGTAAGAATCGACATTTGATCATTTTTAAGTGTACCAAATGTAACTCAACAAGACAAAAGTTCCCATCTCTAAGAAAATATAATGAAAACATCGGCTCGCTCTCGCTCGCTCTCTCGGTGGTCCCCGTTTTCGTTTTCGTCGTTGAAAATGCTGAAAATATCCATAATAATTGTAAAACTAATGTGAAATGTGTGTGTGAGTGCTGCAGGCAGTGTCTGATAATGAAATATCATTGAATTTGCAAGGCGCAATTGCCAGAAAATGTGAAAATCCAAATGGTGCTGCAAACCTGATTTGTGTAGAAGAAGAAGCAGGCATTTTTCCATCGTCGTAAAAATACATACATGCATACACACGCGTGCACACAGCCTCAAATCTATATACGTGTGTGCATATGCGAAACGCGCGGGCGCGAAAGAGAGCAAGAGCGTGAACGAGAGCAATCGTAGTAGTCGGTCTTTGTGTATGTGAATTTGTGTTCGTGTTTTGTGTGTGTTGGTGTTGTTTTGTGAGAGAGTCGCGCGGCGAATGTGAAAGCCAAAGCAAAAACCAAGAAATAAGTGAACGAAAATAAAAACGAAAAATCGCCGTTCGTCCCCCTATCCTCTCTGTCCCTATCACACTCCTTGTGTATGGTGTTTTTGTGATTGTTTCGTGCCTGTTTAGCACACGAAAAAAAGAGTCTTTGAAATCGGCCTAATTTGGATATTGGATATACATACATATATTAAATGCAGCCCCCTCGCCATCCCTGAGCTAAAGGTAATTAAAAGAGATCCGAGTGATACTACTGGATTGGCCGATGAGTCAGTCGGTCCCTGAATTGTGCACGTAGATATTGATTTGACTTCTAACACACACATCTCCATCCATCCATCCATATCCATATACATTATCCATACATATTTACTAACACCCGTACACCTTTTAGTGAGTAGATTTTAGATTGTTGATTTACCTCTGGAATGCAAAGGTGAAATGCAAATTGAGCAGTAGCCTTCCCACTCGTACAACAAATACAGTTACTTTATGACCAAATCAGAGTCTCCACGGTACACGTTAGTCGCCCCCACTCACTCTCGCACACGCCCAAGCCCACCCGCAAGACAGCATCCATAAATAACAGTTAATGTGCCCAGTACTGTTGTGCTGCTCTGGCAAGCTAATTGTTTTTGTGGTCGCCTCAATTAAAGTACTGGCGAAACGAGGAAGCAGAAACGATTGCTGCAGCAAGAATAATGGTGATTGATTGATCTATTATTATTTGGCTACATCATCAGTTTGATCTCTGAATCGACTTCTTTGCTGTCAAAATCGTGCATCCAAGAATGCACTTTTGCGCTTTTGTATTATTTAGGAAATACTTGAAATCTTAAATTCTGCTGCTTACTGTCGTCTTGTTGTCCCTCTTCCACTCGTTTACGCACACCAGGGCCAAGTGTTTGTATAACTAAAAATTGATCTGTTGCCACTGCTGCTGCCGCTGCCGCCGCCGCCACTGCTGCTGCTGTCGTTGAAGCTTTTAATAAATTATACAATAAAATGAGAAACGATCGCAGCGGCAGACCGCTAAAACGATCGATGGCTGCTGCTTGTTGTTGTTGTTGAATAATTACTAAATAAATGTGTATTTTTGTACATATACATATGTATATCTGGTGTTGACGCCATTTTTGTTGCTATCGAAATGGCAAATTCCAAATCTTGTGAGAGAGTGCGACTGTGTGTGTCAGTTTAAGTTCGTGAGAAACTACGCGCCAAATAACATTCGAGGCGTAAAATGAGTAATTGCGCATATTAAAAAATGTGCCTTGCCTTTCAAAGAATCAATAAATCAGGGGAGTCCGAAGGAACGGCGGGCCAGTGGGCCGTAGGCTAATGCTGATTCCGGTGCACTTTTCACGCTCCACTGATCCCCGCTGCAGCAGCCGAAGCAGCCGCAGCAGCACCAGCACCAGCACCAACTCTTTGAACACCCCTCGGCAAAATATTAGTTTTGGTTAGTTCTTGTTTGGTGAATAAGGAGATGGAGGAGGAGGCTGTGCAGCTGCCAACTGGGTTACCTTACCCACCACCACCGCACATCACCACTAATACCACGACGAAACAGATGTCCCAACACTCACACGGACACACACTCTCACGCATCTAGTTCGGCTGCTGTTTCGTGTTTCGTGGCAAATTGGACATCTCATCATCATCATCAAACTGCGTTTCACGCTCTTAATGCTGCTTCATTAATGGCCCAGAGAGATACTCTATTTTAATGGCCCACAGCAATACCAGCACCAATGCTCTCTCACACCTTTTGCATTTTATTGGCGCGCACATTTTTCATGTTTCACCTTTTGCTGCGTGTTTTGATTTACACACACACAAGCAGACACACGAACGAGCGAGCGCACACACCCCCGCATGCTCTCTCATTTATGGCTCCCCTCTTATTGTCTGTTAGGGTTGGGGGAGCCATGTGCTGCGCTCTGCTCTCTTGAAGCTGCTGCTCTCTTTCTTTCCGTCTCTCTTTGAGGTGAGCGCCAAGCTCATTTGTTGCTTGTTTTGTGTCGTCTTTCTCTTCTTCTTCAGCTTCTGGCCATTGGCTTTCTCTCTTGCTCTCCGCTCCTTGTCTCTTATTGTTGCACATGTATTTAAGGCATTTTTGCATAATTTCATACAAATTTACATATTTTATGTAGCTGTGGCGCGCTCTCGTTTGTAGCAGACTTCGATTTTTTTTTGCGAACATACATACATATGTATATTTGCTGCTCAACTTGTCAGTCGTGTTTGTTGTGAGTATGCGAGTGTTTGCAGATAGTTGTCTATTGGGTGCCTGTGTGTGTGAGGGGTGGGGGTGCTGGGTGCTGGCCGCTGCTGCTGTATCTGTGATTGTCGTGCTCGTGTTTATGGCTCTTAATCGTTCGGCAGTCGATTCGGTTTTCAATCGTCGTTACCTGGTCGGTCTGCTCTCTGCCTCCAGCTGTCTCTTTCCATCTCCCTCTGGTTTCGTGCGCTGCCCTGCTGTCTGCTCTCCTCTGGCATGCTGCTCTGCTTGACTTTAATCTTCTCAATTACTCGCAATTTGCAAGTTGTATGAGCGCGCCTCCTTGTGGGGTGCAGGGTGTGTGGTGGGGTGTTGGTTAGGGGCATGTGTGGGGGCTATGCCTGTCCCCGTCTGTCTGCCAGTCTCTTTCTTTCTTTCTCCATGCTCTCTCGCTTGCTTGCTTGCTTGCTTGTGTGTCTGCGTGTATTCCGTTTCATTTTGCTTTTGCCATTCTTCTTATTCATGTTTTTGTACATTTTTGCGCTTGTTTTGATTTCTTAATCTTTTTACCATAATTGATGGCAATTAAATTAAAGGTGTGTGAGTGGGTCTCTGTCTCTCTGTGTGCTTTTGCGTGTGATTGTGTGTGTGTGTCGGAGGCCTCGTCGTGTTTGTTCGGCTGTCTGCTCTGCCTACTGCCACTGCCTGTCTGTTCGGGCCGGTTCGATGTCGCTGCCGCTGTCGATGTCGATGACGATGCGTTCGAATTGGCCAGCTCTCGGGGCTCGCCGTTGGAGATTGTGGCCTGTCATCTCTCGACCTCTTCTACTCCCCCTCACCTCGAAGGCTCTCGCGTGACGCTTGTTTAGGCCCGTATGACACTTACAATTGGATTAATTCATTAAAATAGTACACCGATAAAAGCAATATGAGATAATCAGCCTAATTGAGGGAGATGCAATTTGTGTCTACTTGTGTGTCTACTTACGGCTTCTACTACTTTCCAGATTAATCTACAGCTTTTCAGATTATGCTAGCGTGTAAGCCGCCTTTGTGCCATTAGGATCAGTGCTGGCAGCATCTCCTAAGCTAAAATTACTAGATTTGGGAAGAAAAATTGCTAAAATTGTTGTAAAAATTGCCAAAAAAATTGCTAGGCCATTAAAACTTTAATTTTCAAAAAATATACAAATGTATGTATTTTAAGAAACATAAAAAATTGGCACTGATACTTTTTCCAAATCATCTTTTAAAATATTGATTTCATAATCTGGTGGTATTATTTTGGATTTCAGCGAATTTATGGCAACTATTACATCTGAAAGTAATTGGATTTCCATTCCGCTTTGACAATTTTTATTTTGGCTTTGCATAACCTTTAATATGGGCCTTGAAAACACAAAATAAAGATAATTTATATCATCTTTATATAGCCCGTTGAGAATATGTGCCTTGTGACACTTTTTCGAAGAAGCTGCTTATTCATAATGGAGCTTCAACTCTGTCCACTGATCTACGATACGGAAAAACGAACTCTATCGACAACCATCTTGTGTCCCTTACTCTCGGTATTTTCAAGGGATTCTATTGTAATTCTTTGTGAACCACTATTAATCGTAATTTGTGCAGTCGAAGACAAAAAGGTATACAAAATGCAAAAACCCTGAAGAAAAATATAGAAATTTCTAGTTTTATAATAAAATTGCTAAAAAAAAAAAAATTAAAAATTGCTAGATTCGTGGCTAATAGCATTTTAAAAAACAAAGTTGCAAATTTTTTTAAATGTTGCCAGATCTAGCAACTAAATTTCTAAACTGGCAGCACTGATTAGGATAGCCCAGGCGTCTAAATCCAACGAAGCAGCTTTGGTCTTCTCCGCAATAGGGGAGCAAGGGAGGGAAAAGGTTGAGACCCATGAGAGCTGCGAGGAAATCATCCAGGCAGGAGAGCATCACGAGATGGCAGACGAAGTGGGACTCCTCGACCAAAGGTCGCTGGACCGACAGACTCATCCCGGACATTAAGTTGTGGATGGAAGGGATGGCCAGGTGGATTTCCACCTCACACAAATGCTGAGCGGACATGGATGTTTCCGACCGTTACGTGAAGACCATCTTGCATCTTGCCGAGGCATAGAGGAGGACTTTCGAGTGGCATGGCTTTGAGCACGAGAGGCGTCTGCTCGATGATGCACCAGAATCAGAGTTGGGGGTATCGTGCCGCACATGGTAGCGGATCCCAAGGTATGGGATGCCACCACTTAGTTTGTCGCTACAGAATACTGTCTCAGACTCTAAGAAAATTTTCTAATATTAGTATGCTACGTAGAAGAAATGAAGTACAGTCGAACTTCTCTATAACGAATTTTTGTTTTCTTAATAGCAAATATTTCTCAATTACGAACCCGTAACTCGAGTTCTCATACTCTTTCGATCTTCCTATAAAGAATTTTTTTTGTAAAAATGTATTTGGGGAAGTCTCGAACTATAAATGTGTGCTTCCCACACAAAAATACCAATTATTTAAAGTTAAATAAACTTAAAAACAAACTGTTTTTTGTCCCCTTACGATACGTTTATATAGAAGTTCGACTGTAATTAAAAAAAACAAAGCCTACAAAAGTGAGTGTCATACAGGCATAGGCATAGGCAGTGTCATTCCGATTGCATTCTCCCGTCAAAATGCACTCTTTTTTTTGTTTTTGTTTTGCGCGTCTCTTCGTTGGGACCTGCTCGCGTTTTGTCATTTTGGTGCGGCCTTTTATTGATTTGTTCGGATTGTATTTGTGCCTGGGCGGCGGGCTCTCTCTATGCCGCTCTCGTGGCCATCCTTCTCTCCTGGGTGCCTGGGTGGGGTTCGCCTTGGTTCGAACTGGCGCTGGGACTGCTGCTGGTCTGGTGGCATACTATAATTAAAGCGATTTAGTTAATTGATGTCAACACACAGCGTGCTAAGCATTTTGTTTCTTGCCACTGCTTTGTGTCTGCCACTATGTGCCTTTGTGTGCGAGTGCGTGTGTGTCTGTGTGTGTGTGTGTGTGCTTCTCAGGCCCAATTTGTATGCAATTTGTTGGCGAGTGTTTATACCTGGTAATCGGTGAGAACAATAGGCTGTATTGAATGCAACAGGCATAGAAATCCTGAACACCTGGACCTCTGGGAGGACTCTGGAATAATCGCATTTTATGTGCGTACTTGCATTTGTTTTCAAATATTGTTTTCCTTTGGCTCCTGAAAATGTGATAGTATCTGACAAGACATTCATCGCAATCGAACCATGGGCATCCTCTAGTCGGTACATCCACTATTAGTGCCTGCCCCCGCCTGCCCCGTGAATGAGTATTAAATTGTTGACAATTGTTTTGAGCTTGAGAGAATTAACCTTTAGTTTGTTATGTCATGTTGTTTGCTTTGTGCCTGAGCTTTTGCTGGGCTCTTGTGTATCGCCATTAAATGGATACTAATATTGCAGTTTTACTGTTGTCGTTGCAAACATCTAATTATTTATTGCTCATTGTTGGATAGACATTTAGCCAGACAGTGCGTTTCGGGGCTGTAAGGCAAGCTAAAATATTAATAGATATTTATTTTTCGATCGAATGTTTGCATACAAATAATTTAAGTGTTCGAATGGGTTCTGCTTTAGGATCCTCTTAGGTAATAGATCTGCCATACACTTTTGAATCGCACTGTACTGAAGCCAGAGACCACATAGAGGGAAAATCTGATCCAAAGGCCATAATCAATTGCATCATTAGGGGAAGGAGGGAGAGGGATTGCAGTCCGTTAAGATCTTTAGAATCAAGTGTTTATTTTTTACACTCTATCGATTGAATATGCAAATTATTCACAGATGGATATGGAAATGCATATTCAATCCAATTCAATCCGTGCGCACACATTCGAGCCAACTCCGGCAACGGCAAAGGCAACGGCAACGGCAAAGGCAACGGCAATTAGTGTAATCGCTATGCCAATATACGGAGGAGTGCTATCCAATTAAGCTTAGCTCCGGGGCTTACATCATGCCCACCAACCGTCCCATCGTCCAACCATTCGGGCCATAAAGACACTACAAAACCCGGCAAAAGCAACAACTAAAAGGAAATTAAATAAAAAATAGAGGAAAATCGACAAATGAAATCACAAATCGCAAACAGACACATAACCGGAGACAGCGACAGAGTCAGAGCCAGAGTCAGAGCCAGAGACATCGACTCACGTACAGTGGGTGGTGCACACAGACACACACACACACACGCACATGGATATGTTTGTGTGTGAACATGCTGACCTGTTTGGCCAGGCTCAGTCGGGGGGAGGAGTACACATACTGCTCCAGCCCACTGTGTGCGGTTCAGCCATGCATACACAGACACAAAATGTAACTAAATTGACTTGCTGCCTGCCGCCGCCTCCCCGGCCGACTATGGAGTACAGTTGACAAGATTGACTAACTAACAAGCAGCCCGAACTAAAACCAAACCAAACTAAACCGAAACTAAATCAACCACTGACAAGAAACACCTTTGGCTCGGAACAGGAGTAAAAACCCATAAAAAAATAACAAGCAATAAACGTGGCATGCGAATGATGAAACATTAGATACCCTACCCTTAGAGAGGAGAGTGGGTGGGATGGATGGTTCCACGATCGATTTGGTCAGGATTGTATGAACAGTTTTGTGAGGTTTGATGGGGAATCAGAAATCGAACTAAATGTTCCGAGTTTTCTTCGAAATTATTCCATTGAACATCGGATTATTCTTCGGCAATTTATATGATATAGTAGACTGATCCTGAGACCTCTTTCTTGTATGCTTTCTACCAAATATTACCAGAAATCTTCTGTTCTTTGAGATTCGTTTTGAAAAAAGATTGAGGAGAGTGGGATTTTAGTTTTTTTTTTCACCAAGTCTTCTTCCCTTCCTTTAACCTTTCGTTCGAGTGCTGTGACCCTTCGGTTAGGGTACCCACAACGGAAAACAATTACCACACTGACTCATGCTCATAGGAGGAAGTGGTAGTGGAAGTGGGAATGGGAGGAGGGCACCACAGAAGCAGCAGTCAGGGAGCATTTGAGCTCCTTGCAATCTACTCACAGGAACACACACGCACACATCCATGCACACACATAATCATTGCACACCCACCACCCCCATTCACACTCTCTCCCTCACACGCACACACCACACACACCACACACACCACACACACACGCACACACAACACACTCTCCAACCAAAGTCAACTTTCAACTTGTGTGTTTGCCCAACTGCGACGAAGAGAACTAATAAATTTCTACTTTGTTTTCTCTCTCTCTCTCTCCCCAATACCAACCAACACCTACCAACTACCAACCCCCTAAACCCCCAACCCCCCACCCACTCTCTCAATCATTTTTGCAGATCCAAGAAAACTCTGCCAAACAACAGAGACACAGACTTTTGTGCGCCAGTGTGTGTGTGTGCGCTGGCCTGTTGGTATAGTTTTTACGGAGGAATGGCAATGATGTAGACCAGAGCCGATGCCATGATGATAATGATGATCCGATCCCGATAATGATGATGGGGATGATGGTGATAATGAGCATGATGAGGCCGCAGGGGCAGACACAGAACGCGAACGCTGGCTTCTGCCACAGCCACAGCAACAGCCAGCGCCAGCGCCAGCAGCAGCGGCAGAGAAGTTAAGGCGAAGTTTTTCGCGGAAAGTACAGCAACACAGCAATGTGGAAAATTGTAAATACTACGAAGTTGAGCAAAAACGGAGAACGCAGAAAAACTAAACGCGCAAAAAGAAGAATTTTCTCTTACTCTCCTCCTGTCACTCAGCCTTAAAGGCCATAAAGAGCAAGCGAGACAGAGAGAGACAGAGCAACAGCAGAAGCAGCAGCAGCAGCAAAAAAAAAAAAAAACACAAAAAAAGTGTCGTAAAAAGGCAGTCATAAAGGAAAAACCCACCACTTAATAGTGGCCTACAACAACAACAACTGTAAGAATTTCAATTTCCAGCAAAAAAAAAGAAAATAGAAAAGAGAAACAAAAGCAGCAGCGGCAGCGGCAGCAGCAACAACAATGCAAAACGAGAAAATCCTGGCAGAGAAAAAGTTCAAGTCTGAAGTAGAAAAACCACTTAAAACGTCGATGAAACGTCTATGGGACAGCGTGACAGAGACCAAACGGACGGACAGGACAGAGAGAGAGAGAGAGCAGAGCAGAGCAGAGCCGAGCCAAGCCATAGCATAAGAGAGAGTTCAAGAGTTTCTTGAAAAAAGGAGTCTGTGAGAGGGAGAGGAGAGCGTGGCGCGCGTGCTATAAGGAGCAGCAGGGGCAGTTGTTTTTTGAGGGGCGCTGCTCGGCTGCTGCATATTTAGTGGTGGGAAAGGTGGTGTATGGTGGTTTGTGTGTGCGTGCGTGCGCGCGCGTGTGTGTGTGTGTGTGCTGGTGGTCACGCAAGACGTGCCAGCGGCAACGCAAACGCCAGAGCGAAACAAAGGCAGCTGCAATTGCACCTTTAGCGCGCTCTTCTCTGCTCTACCTCCAGCCCCCAAGGTATATTGGGCCGAAGGTAGGGCAGGCCGCGTGAGAGCGTGGCCCAAGACCTGCTGCAGTTGCATGCCTGCCTCACCCTCCATCGGCCATATACCTTGAGAGTGCAGTCCAAGGAGCGCGCAAGAGTCAGCCCCGGAGAGGGAGAGAGAGTAATCAGGCGAGAAAAACAGAGAGAGAGAGAGAGAGAGAGAGAGCTCAGACAAAGCCGAGGCTTGACGCGTTGTCGCGCTTTGACGTCACCTTCGGCTTTATTCGAAATTCGCAAAGCAAGGAGCGAGGAACGGAACGGAACGAGGAGCGCGCGCGAATAAAAAAACCAAGACGCAAGTGGGAAACGAAAAAGAGAAGAAGAAGAAGGAGGAGAAGGAGAGCTAGAGCCGAAACAGGAACGAGCAGAAACGAGTCGGTCGGTCGTCGTCGCGTACCGAAAGGGGGGAAAATTGACGCATTCCAAAGACGCGGTTCGGCGGCTACAGGGACCGCATTGTTGTTGTTGTTTTTATCGTTGTCGTTGCTGCTGCAATACCGGTATTTGTGTGTTGGGTTGGGTGTCGCTCCAAGTTTCTCTCTCATACAGTGTGTCTCTCTTTATACAGTGTGTGGGAGCCAGGAAAGCGCCGTGCCGTGCCGTGCCGCCAACCTGCTCCGATATCCAAGTGATACCCCTATCGTGTGCGCCCCGCAATCGAAGGCAAATGCAACAAACAAGCGGAAAAACAACTCTATTATGGGCCGCTCCAAGTTTCCCGGGAAACCCTCCAAGTCGATCAATCGTAAGCGGATAAGTGTCCTGCAATTGGAGGAAGATGCTGCTGCCACCGAGGCAACAACGGAGCAACAGCAGCAGCAACAGCAGCAGCAGAGTGGACAGAGCGCCGGATCGGCGGCTGCGCGGGAGAAGGGCAACAATTGTGATAACGACGAGGATGACAATGCCCCAGGCGGTGCCTCCATCAGTGGCACAGGCAGCGGCGGTGGCAGCTCTGAGGCCACAAACAACAGCAGCAGCAGCGGCAGTAGTGGCAGCAGTGGCGGCGGCAGCAATGGATCGACAGGAGGCACCACCAATGGCAGCGGGGTGAATGGCGGCGGCGGTGGAGGAGGAGGTACGCATCACAAGAGTGCCATCGCTGAGAACGCTGAGGATCTCCAGGAGGAGGAGGACGAAGACGATGACAGCGCCAGTGCCAGTGGCAGCCACAATGGCGAAAAACGGACGACAGCCGCCATCTCCGGGCCCTTTGTGGTCAGCAGTGCACTGCTGCAACGTGCCCGCAAGGGGGGCAACAAGAAGTTCAAGAACTTGAATCTGGCCCGAGGTGAGGTGATGCTGCCCTCGACATCGAAACTGAAGCAGCAGCAGCAACAACAATTGCAACTTAATTGCCCCGCTGCATCCGCATCCGCCTCCGCCGCTGCCCCTGCCAGCTCTGCTCCCGTCGCCTCCTCCTGCTCTGCAGCAACGTCTTCTTCTTCGGCTTCTGCTTCTGCTGTGGCAGTGTCTCCCCCAACGACATTGCCACCTGGCGGCGTCTCACCTAGTGGAGGGGCAGCAGCAGCAGCAGTAGGAGGAGGAGGAGGCGGAGTAGGAGTCGGGAACCCCGGTCGGTCTGTGGTGGAATCGGTCGAAGATGTTGCATTGGTAAGTCTCGTTTGTTTGTGTGTGTTTGTGTTTGTGTGTGGTGGCTGCTCTCTCGCTTTGTGTTTCGCTTTATTTATGAATACGTTTAAGCCGCTTTTCCAACGCAACCCACTCCCCCCCCGGCCCCTCCCCCACTCGCTGATACCTGCCACAGATTTTCTGTTGTCTTTGCACTGGGGATTGCGTGTGCTGCAACCCCCATCCTGATATTACCATTTCCCGCACCGCCCCACTTCGCTCCCCCAAAGAATGAAGAGTGAGTCCCTCCCCCCCTCCGTTCCTGCCCTCTCTCCCCACTGAATCGCTCGCTTACCTGCTTAATTGGCTTTTATGACGTTTTAGCGCTCTTTGCAACTTCCACATGTGGTGTCGTGTCTGTCGTGTCTGCTGTGTCCGGGGTGTGTGTCTGTACGTACCCCATTCGGTGGCAGATACTTAGTAACTTGTTTTTAGCCTTAAACCTCCTCTCCCCCCCTCCAGCCCTTACTCCTGCTACTGGTTTGCACGCTGCTTCTTTTCTGCTTACCTGCCTTCCTGCCTCTTGTTTCAGTTGCATTTTCGAGTTTGCTTCATTCCCCCCCTATTCCCATCCTATCCTATCCTATCCCATCTATCCGCCCTTTTTGGTTTCCTTTACCGAGACCCGTAGTTAGTGCATGAATTATTGATTTTGTAGCGGAACCCCCTCCACCCCCTTCCCTCCAACCGAACCCGAACCGGAACCCTTTTTCTGAACACCCTTCTCCGTTTCGCACTCTTGCAGAAGCGCAGGTTGAGCGAAATGCCCAGCGAAGGAGAGGCCACAGAGGCCTCTGCGGCCACAGCAGCTGGAAATGGAGGAGCACCAGGCGCCGCCGCAGCAGCAGCAGCAGGATCAGGTGGAGCAGCAGCAGGCAGTCCGAAATCAACGACAGCATCAGCGACAGCTCCTGCAGCGCCAATCAAACAAAAGAAGACGGTGACATTCAGAAATGTCCTCGAGACGAGCGATGACAAGTCGGTGGTGAAGCGGTTCTACAATCCGGACAATCGCACGCCCCTCGTCTCGATCATGAAGAAGGACTCGCTGAACCGGGCGATGGCCTACTCCCGCAGCGGCGAGTGCATCGTCCGACCCTCGATTCTCTCCAAGATACTCAACGTCAACTCGAACATCGATAAGCTCAATTCGCTCAAGTTCCGGTCGGCCCCGCAGGCAGCGAGCCAGGAGCCAGGAGGAGCCACGAATGTGTTTGGCTTCTCGCGTGCCTTTGGGGCGCCCATGGACGAGGATGAGGCCGAGTCGGGGGGCGTCACCTTCCGACGGAATGAGTCGGAGGACGAGGACATGGAGGAGGATGAGGCCAGCGATGAGGCCGACGAACAGCAGGAAGAGGCCGACGACCAGGAGCAGGACAACGATGAGGCTGCCTCGGAGAAGAGCGTCAGCGAGGAGGTGCCCGAAAAGGACTCGTCCTCCTCCTCCGAGGAGAAGCAACTCGTGATGGACACGCACTTTGTCCTGCCGAAGCGTAGCACCCGCTCATCGAGGATCATCAAGCCCAACAAGCGGCTGCTCGAGGAGGGGGCCATCGTCCGGAATCCCACACCCAAGGCCAAGCCCAAGAACTACTTTGGACTGGGAGCGGAAGCAGGATCCTCCTCCACCTCCAGAAAGGAGCCATTTCCCAGTTTTGGAGGCCTGAAGCTCAACAACAACAACAACAGCAGCAGCAGCAGCAGCTTTGTGCTCTGGCAGCCCCGCCTCCAGGTGCAGATGGACACGAAGCCGACAGCAGCCTTCGGGGCCACATCCCCGCACAGTGCCATTCCGCCAACAGCAGGCCTGTCCTTTGGGACACTCGCATCGACAGGTGAGAGCGGGACCCATTCCCACCCCATTCCTATTCGAAACCCATTCTAATCCTTTCTGAATAGGTGCTCCTGCGACCTGTACCGTGTGCGGCACAGCCGTCAGCAGCAAGGAGGTGGCCCAGGAGCGCAAATACGGGACCGTGGCATGCGATGTGTGCCGCAAATTCATCTCGAAGATGACCAAGAAATCCATATCGGCCAACTCGTCCGCCTCTGCCTCGGCCAATGCCTCGTCTTCGGGCTCCGCGCAGCTGCAGTGCAAAGGAACAGAGGGTACGAGTCCTTTCAGATCTCCGAGAGTCTTGCAGATGATTCCCAAAACTAATCAACGTTTGTATCCTCCCCCAGGAACCACCTGCAGCATTCATTCGCCGAAGAGCAACCTCCTGAAGAACTTCAAGAAGCTGTACAAGGAACGGTGCACCGCCTGCTGGCTGAAGAAGTGCCTCGGCTCGTTCCAGCTGCCGGCGGCGCACAGGAGTCGACTGGCTGCCATTCTGCCGGCGAATATGACATTGTCCAGGGAGGACAAGTCTGGATCGGAATTGCTATCGCCCACAGGCGTCGGAGGCAGCCTGCGATTCACGCCCAGCTCTTCGAATGGGAGCAGCGGATGCTCCGCCTCCTCCTCTGGGGCGGCGGTGTCCTCCGTCAAGTGGAAATCGAATGCAGATGCCGCGTCTGCGCCAGTGTCTGCGCTGACGTCCATCAAGTCGAATCCCTTAGCCGAGAACAATGTGACCTTTGGCAGCACGCCCCTCCTGCGACCCGCAATCCTCGAGAAGCCTTTGTTCCTGAAGATTACCAATGCGACGGATCAGAAGGATCAGAAGCCCGCCTCTGCCTCCGCTTCCACCTCCACAGAGGTGCCGTCGACAAGTCCCAATCCAGAGGCCAAGGCCACACGAAAGGCAAGCAAACAGGAGAAGGAAAGGGAAAAGGAGAAGGCAAGGGAGCTGGAGAGCGAGAGGGAGAAATCTTGTGAAGAAACGCCTGCCCCAGAAGCTCCACAGAAGGAGGAACAGCAGCAGCCAGAACAGGAGGCCACAGGAGCAGCCCAGGCAGAAGAGGGAGACAGCCTAAAGAGGCAAAGGATTGACCTGAAGGGTCCCCGGGTGAAGCATGTCTGCCGCAGTGCCTCCATAGTCCTGGGTCAGCCACTGGCCACCTTTGGCGAGGATCAGGAGGAGGAGCAGCAGCAGCAACAGCAGCTGCAGAGCGATGCTCCTGCAGAGCCATCATCTGGAGGAGCTGGCGACAAGTCAGCTCCCATGCTGACGGATGAGAATGATAATTGTGCCACCTGCACGACAACAACAACAACTGCGACAGCGACAACGTCCCCATCCAGTGAAGATACCAAGGCCAAGAATACTCAAACAGAGGCTAAAAAGGGAGCGGCAGGAGTAAAGGTCACAACCCGAAATGCAGCGGCCGTGACAACGTCCTCCGCCTCGAGCCTGAAGCCAAGGAACGGAGACATCATCACAGGCAGCGCCAATGGCAGCAGCAGCAGCAGCCAACAGGCGTCGTCATCCGTGGTGTCGGCAGGAGGAGCCGTCGGATCCAGCAGAAGGACAAGGGATCGGCAACAGCAGCTGCAGCAGCAGCAGCAGCGGACTCTCATATCGATTGACTTTTGGGAGAACTACGATCCGGCGGAGGTCTGTCAGACGGGCTTCGGTCTGATCGTCACCGAGACGGTGGCCCAGCGGGCGCTGTGCTTCCTGTGTGGGTCCACGGGGCTGGATCCGCTGATCTTCTGCGCCTGCTGCTGCGAGCCGTATCACCAGTATTGCGTGCAGGACGAGTACAATCTGAAGCACAGCTCCTTCGAAGACACAACGCTGATGAACAGCCTGCTGGAGACGTCGCTGAGCGGCGCCCATTCGTCGCTCAACCAGCTGACGCAGCGCCTCAACTGGCTGTGCCCCCGTTGCACAGTGTGCTACACCTGCAACATGTCCTCGGGCTCCAAGGTCAGGTGCCAGAAGTGCCAGAAGAACTACCACAGCACCTGCCTAGGCACCAGCAAGCGGCTGCTCGGGGCGGACAGGCCCCTGATCTGCGTCAACTGCCTGAAGTGCAAGTCCTGCAGCACAACGAAGGTATCGAAGTTCGTGGGCAACCTGCCCATGTGCACGGGCTGCTTCAAGCTGCGCAAAAAGGGCAACTACTGCCCCATCTGCCAGAAGTGCTACGACGACAACGACTTCGACCTGAAGATGATGGAGTGCGGCGACTGCAACCAGTGGGTGCACTCTAAATGCGAGGGCCTCAGCGACGAGCAGTACAACCTGCTCAGCACCCTGCCCGAGTCGATCGAGTTCATCTGCAAGAGGTGCGCGCGGCGGGAGAACTCGCGCCTGAAGGCCGACGAGTGGCGGCAGGCGGTGATGGAGGAGTTCAAGGCCAGCCTGTACAGTGTCCTGAAGCTGCTCAGCAAGTCGCGGCAGGCGTGCGCCCTCCTCAAGCTCAGTCCCAGGAAGAAGCTGCGTTGCACCTGTGGGGCGGCAGCAGCCCAGCAGGGAAAGCTGCAGCCCAAGGCTCTGCAGTTCAGCAGCGGCTCGGACAACGGCCTCGGCAGCGACGGGGAGTCGCAGAACAGCGACGATGTCTACGAGTTCAAGGAGCAGTCCAGGAACATCAATCTGCACAACGCCGCCAAGGGCAGATCTTCTTCGTCGTCGAAGGCCTGCTCCTGCTCCTGCCAGCAGCAGCAGCAGCAACAGCAGCAGCCGCAGTCGCATTCGTTCAGCCTTGTGGACATCAAGCAGAAGATTGCGGGCAATGCGTACGTCTCGCTGGCGGAGTTCAACTACGACATGAGCCAGGTGATCCAGCAGAGCCACTGCGACGAGCTGGACATCGCCTACAAGGAGCTGCTGAGCGAGCAGTTCCCCTGGTTCCAGAACGAGACGAAGGCCTGCACGGACGCCCTCGAGGATGACATGTTCGAGTCGAGTCGCTACGAGGACCAGCTGCAGCTGCAGCAGCAACAGCAGGAGGCTGGGCCCTGTTCCTCCGCCTCGGTCTACGCCGAGCACTCGTCCTCGTCGCAGGTAGCCCGCGCGGGCGTGCTGGACATACCGCTCGAGGAGGTGGACGATCTAGGCAGCTGTTGCGGCATCAAGATGCGGCTGGACACGCGCGTCTGCCTCTTCTGCCGCAAGAGCGGCGAGGGGCTGTCCGGCGAGGAGGCGCGACTCCTGTACTGCGGCCACGACTGCTGGGTGCACACGAACTGCGCCATGTGGTCCGCGGAGGTGTTCGAGGAGATCGACGGATCGCTGCAGAATGTCCACAGTGCGGTGGCCCGTGGCCGGATGATCAAGTGCACCGTCTGCGGCAATCGCGGCGCCACCGTTGGCTGTAACGTCCGCTCCTGTGGCGAGCACTACCACTATCCCTGCGCCAGGAGCATCGAGTGCGCCTTCCTCACGGACAAGTCCATGTACTGTCCGACGCATGCGAGGAATGGCAATGCCCTTCGGGCCAATGGCTCGCCCAGCGTCACCTACGAGTCCAACTACGAGGTCTCCCGCCCCGTCTACGTGGAGCTGGACCGCAAGCGGAAGAAACTCATCGACCCGGCGAAGGTGCAGTTCCACATTGGGTCCCTGGAGGTGCGGCAGCTGGGCACCATTGTGCCGCGCTTCTCCGACTCCTACGAGGCGGTTGTGCCGATCAATTTCCTGTGCAGCCGCCTCTACTGGTCCTCGAAGGAGCCCTGGAAGATCGTGGAGTACACGGTGCGCACCACGATCCAGAACAGCTGCTCCTCGACCCTCACGGCCCTGGATGTGGGCCGCAACTACACGGTGGACCACACGAATCCCAATGGCCACGTGGTGCAGCTGGGACTCGCGCAGATCGCCCGCTGGCACAGCAGCTTGGCCACCAGAAGCGATCACCTGGGCGCCACGGATGGCGCAGACGGATGGAGCGAGTATCCCCATCCGCATCCGCACACCAACTCGTGCGTCCCGCCCGATGAGAACACAGAGGAGGAACCACAGCAGAATGCGGATCTGCTGCCGCCCGAGATCAAGGATGCCATATTCGAGGATCTGCCGCACGAGCTGCTCGACGGCATCTCCATGCTGGACATATTCATGTACGAGGACCTGGCGGACAAGTCCGATCTGTTCGCCATCAGCGAGCAGTCAAAGGACGGCACCAGCGCCGGACAGACGGCGACGCCACATCCCATCTGCGACGAGGACACCCGCAACTCCAACACCAGTCTGACGGGCGGCGGCGGCGGCAACTGCTGGCCCGCCAGCAATCCCGTGGAGGATGCCATGCTCTGCGCCGCCGCCCGCAGCTCCAGCCAGGTGCAGGTGCTCAAGACGCGCGCCTGGCCCAAGCTGGACGGCAACAGTGTGGCGGCCATTAAGCGGCGCAAGCTCTCCAAGAACCTGGCCGAGGGCGTCCTGCTCAGCCTGAGCAATCAGCAGCGCTCCAAGAAGGAGATGGCCACCGTCGCCGGCGTCTCCCGGAGACAGTCCATCAGCGAGGAGGCCTCCACATCCACGATGCGCAGCAAGAGCTTCACCTGGAGCGCGGCCAAGCGGTACTTTGAAAAGTCCGGCGGAGGTGCGGAGGGGGCCAGGGAGGAGCCCGCCAAGATGCGGATCATGCAGATGGACGGCGTGGACGACTCGATCACGGAATTCCGCATCATCGGCGGCGATGGCAACCTGTCGACGGCGCAGTTCACGGGGCAGGTGAAGTGCGATCGGTGCCAGTGCACGTACCGCAACTACGACTCGTTCCAGCGGCATCTGCCCAACTGCGAGCAGATGTCCGCCAGCGAATCGGAGTCGGAGCATGCCCATGCCCATGCCCATGGCCACGCCCAGCAGCTGAGCGCCGAGAGCCTCAACGAACTGCAGAAGCAAGCCCTGGCCGCCGCAACGCTGGGAAATGTCGGAGGACTCAACTACCTGCAGACGACCTCCTTCCCGCAGGTCCAGAGCCTGGGCTCCTTGGGCCAGTTCGGGCTACAGGGATTGCAGCAGCTGCAGCTGCAGCCGCAGTCCCTCGGCAACGGCTTCTTCCTGTCGTCGCAGCCGACGAACCACCAGGCGACGGGCAACGGCACGGACGAGCTGCAGATCTACGCCAACTCCCTGCAGAGTCTCGCGGCCAATCTGGGCGGCGGATTCACCCTGTCGCAGCCCCAGGTGGCGGCCCAGCAGCAGCCGCAGCTCATTGCGGTCTCCACCAACCCGG
Organism: Drosophila helvetica; assembly: GCA_963969585.1. Lineage (NCBI taxonomy): Eukaryota > Metazoa > Arthropoda > Insecta > Diptera > Drosophilidae > Drosophila > Drosophila helvetica. The sequence continues at coordinate 45,243,189 of OZ018403.1, forward strand.
ATGGCACACAGCAGTTCATCCAGCTGCCGCAGTCGATGCAGACGACGACGGCCCCGGCGGCCACCTACCAGACGCTGCAGGCGACCAACTCGGACAAGAAGATCGTCCTGCCGCTGAACGGGGCCGGCAAACCGCTCAAAACGGTGGCCACCAAGGCCGGACAGCAGGCGACGGCGGCGGCCAAGCAGAAGCAACTCAAGTCCGGCGGTGGCCATCACCAGGTGAAGCCCATTCAGGCGAAGCTGCAGCCGCAACCACAGCAACAGCAGCACCAGCACCACCACCAGGTGCAGCACCAGCACCAGGTGCATCATCAGCAGCAGCAGCATCCGGGGATCACGGTAGCCAGCAACGGACAGCTGCTGGGGCAGGGCATGCTGCAGCCGCAGCTGCTCTTCCAGAGCAACGCCCAGCAGCAGCATCCGCAGCTGATCCTGCCGCAGCACACACAGCCCCAGAACATCATCTCGTTCGTGACGGGCGACGGGAGCCAGGGCCAGCCGCTGCAGTACATCTCGATACCGACCACGAGCGACTTTAAGCCGCAGGCCCAGGCGGCGCCCACATACCTGACCGCCGCCCCGGGCGGGGGGGCTACCACCACCTACCTGCAGACGGATGCGAGCGGGAATCTGGTGCTGACGACGGCCCCCTCCAACTCGGGTCTGCAGATGCTGCAGGCCCAGCCGCAGGTGATCGGAACCCTCATCCAGCCGCAGACGCTGCAACTGGCCACGACATCGGCGGCGGGGGATGGCAGTGCCATTCAGAATGGATCGAGTGTCCAGCAGCCGCTGATCCTTGGCGGCGCCACAGGGGGTGGAACGACTGGGCTGGAGTTTGCCACCGGGGGACCGCAGGTGATTCTAGCCACCCAACCCATGTACTACGGCCTGGAGACGATTGTCCAGAACACGGTGATGTCCTCGCAGCAGTTTGTGTCGACGGCAATGCCGGGGGTCCTCAGCCAGAACGCCAGCTTCTCGGCCACCACGACGCAGGTGTTCCAGGCGAGCAAAATCGAACCGATTGTCGATCTGCCCGCCGGCTATGTGGTGCTCAACAACGCGGCCGATGGCAGTGGCAGTACATTCCTGAATGCCGCCAGTGTGCTCCAGCAACAGCAACAGCAGCAGCAGCAGCATCAGAGCCAGGAGGAGTTGCTGCAGAATGCCAGCTTTCAGTTCCAGACGGTGCCACAGACATCCTCGTCTGCGGAGTACTCCTCTGCCCCTCTGGTGGTCACCGCCAAGATCCCGCCCGTGACGCAGATGAAGCGAGCCGCGAATGGAAAGGCCAACAACATCTCCGGGGGTGGCGGAGGAGTGGGAAAGGTGCCGCCACAGCCCCAGGTCGTGAACAAGGTCCTGCCCACGAGCATAGCCACACAGCAGGCGCAGCAGCAGCAGCAGCACCACCAGCAGCAGCTGAAGAACGCAGCAGCAGCAGCGGCGGCGGCAGGGAAGCAGCAGCAGCAGCAACAACAATCCCAGGGGCAGATGAAGAGCAAGGCCACGGCAGGATCCACATGCGGAGCACCGCCGAGCATTGCCTCGAAGCCGCTGCAGAAGAAGACGAACCTGATACGGCCCATCCACAAGCTGGAGGTGAAGCCGAAGCTGATGAAGCCCACGCCCAAGCAGCAGCAACAGCAGCCACAGTCGATGCCTGTCATGCAACAGCAGCAGCAGCAGCCGCTGCCACAGGTACAGGTACAGCATCCGGCTGTGATTAGCCAAGTCCCCGCCAAGGTAACAATCATCCAGCAGCAACAACAGCAGCAGCAGCATCGACAACAGCAGCCGCAGCAACTGATGCAGCAGCAACCGCAGCAACAGCAACAGATACAGATACAGCCGCAGCAGCAGCAGCAGCAGATACTCATCCAGCAGCAGCCGCAATCCCAGCCAGCGATGCCCATAATCACCATTGCAGAGGCGCCACCATCGATGGCCGCACAGTTTGTGATGGAAACGCAAGTGCTCGAGCAGCAGCAGCAGCAGCCGGAGATGATCAATCGATTGCAGCACTTTGCCGGGAGCAGCACCCTGCCCACCAATGTGGTGAATCCTTTGCAGCTGCAGGCGACGCCCTGCACCAGCATCACGATGACGAGCACGAGCACCACCAGCACGACGACCAGCATCAACTGTCGACCCACGAACCGCGTGCTGCCGATGCAGCAGCGGCAGGAGCCAGCGCCGCTTCCGAATGAGCCCGTGGTGCCATCGCCGACGCCTCCCAAGCCCCTCGTAGAGCAGCAGGTGAACCTGCAGATCTCCAGTGGCAGCGTGTCCAAGTGCTATGCTCAGAAGGCGGCGGCCTCGCCATCGCCATTGCCCTCGCCCGTTTACGAGGCAGAGCTGAAGGCGGCCGCTGCATTGGAGAGCATCGCTCTCACATCGATGGCCAACATCCTGGAGGAGGAGGAGGAGCAAGAGGAAGAAGAAGAGGAGGAGGAGGAGGAGCAGCAGCCCACAGAGTCCATCTACATGGAGGGACTGTACGAGAAGCAGCAGCCGGAGGCCAAGAGCGAAGTGCTCCTGATCCAGCAGCAGCAGCAACAGCAGCACCAGCACCAGATGGTGAGCAATGGCTATCTGCTGGAGAAGCACAGCTACCAGGGGGAGCCAGTGGTGCCCATGGACACGGACAATCCCTTCGACGAAGATCTCGACGATGATGAGGACGAGGACGATGACTTTAGCCTGAAGATGGCCACGTCCGCGTGCAACGACCACGAGATGTCCGACAGCGAGGAGCCGGCGGTCAAGGAGAAGATCAGCAAGATCCTGGACAACCTCACGAACGACGACTGTGCCGATTCGATAGCCACGGCCACGACGGTCGAAGTGGAGGCCACAGCCGCCGGCTACCAGCAGATGGTGGAAGATGTCCTGGCCACCACTGCAGCGGCAGCAGCAGCGGCGCCGTCTGCCTTTGAGGCCACGGCCGAGGAAACGGCGGCCGTGGAGGCAGCCGCCAGCTACATCAACGAAATGGCCGAGGCCCATGTCCTGGAACTGAAGGAGCTGCAAAATGGCGTCGAACTGGAGCTCAAGAAGCACCAACAGCAGCAGCAACGGCAGCACCAGCAGCAGCAGCAGGAGACGTCCACGAAGGAACAGCAGCAGCAGCAGGAGGAGGAGGAAGCAGCTTCCTCAGTTGCAATGGAGGTGCCCACAGCAGCGGCCCCAGAACCGCCGCCACCGATGCGCGAGCCGAAGAAGATCAGCGGACCACATCTGCTGTACGAGATCCAGAGCGAGGACGGATTCACGTACAAGTCCAGCTCCATAGCCGAGATCTGGGAGAAGGTGTTCGAGGCGGTGCAGGTGGCCAGGCGGGCCCACGGCCTCACGCCGCTGCCTGAGGGACCCCTGGCCGACATGGGCGGCATCCAGATGATCGGCCTGAAGACGAACGCCCTCAAGTACCTCATCGAGCAGCTGCCGGGAGTGGAGAAGTGCTCCAAGTACACGCCCAAGTACCACAAGCGCAACGGGAATGTGTCGACGGCGGCCAGTATCGGCGGCCATGCTGCCACAGGCGGTGGAGGCAATGCCGCAGCGCTGGCCGCCCTGGCTGCCGCTGGTGCGGATGCTCAAGCACTGCTGGACTATGGCTCCGACCAGGATGAGTTGCAGGAGAATGCGTACGACTGTGCGCGCTGTGAGCCGTATTCGAGTCGATCCGAATACGACATGTTCAGCTGGCTGGCCTCCAGACACCGCAAACAGCCCATTCAGGTGTTTGTGCAGCCCTCGGACAACGAGCTGGTCCCGAGGTAAGTTCAGTCCCCTACGGGAGGAGTCCTATTGAGTTTGCACTTATATTTTAATTTGCATTTGCATTTGCAGAAGAGGAACGGGCAGCAATCTACCCATGGCCATGAAGTACAGGACTTTGAAGGAGACCTACAAGGATTATGTGGGCGTGTTCCGTTCCCATATCCATGGACGCGGTCTCTACTGCACCAAGGACATTGAGGCGGGTAAGTGTCGTGAATGTGGATGTGGATGTGGCTGTGGATGGGGACCCCTTTTAAATGGTCGCAAATTAAATCGAGAAATCTCCTTCCATTATTGCAGGTGAAATGGTCATTGAATACGCTGGCGAGCTGATACGCTCCACGCTGACGGACAAGAGGGAGCGCTACTACGATAGTCGCGGCATCGGTTGCTACATGTTCAAGATCGACGACAATCTGGTGGTGGATGCCACCATGCGCGGCAATGCGGCCCGTTTCATCAATCACTCCTGTGAGGTGAGTACTCTGATTGCCATTTCCTTGTGGGTTTTTATTAATTTAAATTTCGAATTTCGCAGCCGAATTGCTACTCAAAGGTCGTCGATATACTGGGGCACAAGCACATCATTATCTTTGCGCTGCGTCGCATTGTGCAGGGCGAGGAGCTGACCTACGATTATAAGTTCCCCTTCGAGGATGAGAAGATACCCTGCTCGTGCGGCTCCAAACGATGTCGCAAGTACTTAAATTAGATCCCAAGGATGTTATGGGATTGGGAATGGGATGGGATATGTTCCCTATATACACCAACTATATATATATATATACTCAGTATCGGAGACAACGGAAACGTGAAACATGAAAAAAGAAACACTTGTAGTTAACGGTTATTTGCGATCTATGTTTGATCTATCGTGATATACTTTTCGTTTTATGCATACAACAGACCTAACCACCCCCCCACCCCCACAAAATACAACAAACACCCCCATGAAAAAGTCTTAAGTAAATGTAAGAGTTAAACAGTTGATATTATTATATATCCTATATCTATATCTATACCTATATATACACAAGCATGCGCATACGCATACACACACACCCACAAGATACACATTCATATAAATAGTATATATATGTATGTTAATCTGATATATTCTATCTGAAGAATAAGGAGCACATATTAAGCGGCAGCAGCAGCAACGAATGCAACATAGAATCCCCAACAATATATGTATATCCCCTCCCCGAAACAACAAGAACAACAACAACAACATATAGAAACTCGATGACGTCAGTATTCAGAAGGGAAGGAATAACTAAAATTAGATATTTACTATACTATAGTATCTAGGACTACGGCTCCACCCACACAACAACTAAAAAAACAAACACACACACAAAAGCAAACACACACGAGATCTACAATAAGCATAGGATATAGTCGAGCTGTGGGGGATGTGGGGAGGATGGAATGGAATTCGTGAATTAGATGACAATTGTGGGAGGACGTTTACTTACAGGGGCTTTGTGTTAGATTGTACATATGAATCGCATACGAATTATAAATATATAAATATATACATATAGGTATATGTATGTCTATGCATAGAAATATTGAAATAAGAATTGAAAACTAGCATTAAGGATACCCACAAAAGATACAAAAGTGTATAACCAGATTAAGATGGAAAAGCAACTATTTTATGTAGACAGCCTCTGCGTATTTATGTTTGTTAACAATTGTCAATACTAACTAATTGATTGATTGATTCGACCACAAATTGTAATCCGCTTCACTCGATGTAGGGAGATATATGTACGAGTATGTATTTAGTATATAGAAACCAAGCATCACCCCCTTGAAATTATACAGACAGACAACAACCACACATTTTTAATTAAAGTTAATTTTAATTTGTATATTTATTCATTATATGTATATTCTAATATTTTTTTATATATGTAAAATCCGAATCCGTGTAAATTGTTTATCCGTACCGTACGTTTTATTTTGTGGCTCGTTCGATTAAAATTATTTTAAATTGTAACCCATATTGTAGTCGTAGAGAGAGGAGCCGACCCCCTCCCTTATATTCTAATAGTTTTAGTCCGCTCTGGTATTTGTCGCGCATATATATATATTGTATGTATGTATAAGCTTGTTAAGGCGACGCGAACGAACGAACGGATGGATGGATGGATCGACTGGACTGGGCTGTACTGGACAGATCGATCTGGATGGATGGATCGGATTGGATTGGATCAAAAGGAATCAGTCGGACAGGCAAAAGTTCCATAGCATTTTTTTGGCAGCCATTCAAGACGCGCGCGCACTTTTTGCACGCTGTCGAGGAATTTTATATTTTTATTCCCTAAAGAAAAAAGTTTAATAAACTACAGATTAAAATTCAACAACAAAAAATGCGATCTTTAATCTTAATAGCAAAATAGAAAATAGCAAAATAGCAAAATATACGATTGTCAACCATCATAGTCCTCCAGCCGCCAGGCTCGTCGAGATCGTTCGCTTTCGGTCTGTTCGATGCGCTGCTTGGCCTCCTTGGCGGCACAGAGGGCCTTGTAGGCCTCCTTCTTGGTCTTCCCATAGTCGGTACGGGCATCCCTCAGCTGGCGGAGCAGTACGCTCACCCGTTTCTGGGCCGCCTCCAGGAGGGCGGTCTTCTCGGACAGCGACTGCTGCCAGACCGCGCCCATCTGGTCGGAGCTCTCCTTGCTCTCCTTGGCCACCTTGAGCGTGTCCATCAGCATCTTCAGCTCCGTCTGTGCTTGCTGGTACTGCTTCATCGCCAGCTGGGTATTGGCCTCCGCCGTGATCAGCGCCTGGGACTCCTCCTGCACCACCAGCTCGGCCTCGCGCACCTCCGCCTCGAGCTGCTCCACCACCTGGCTTTTGCCGGCCAGCACTGCCTCTGCAGCCTTGGCTGCGGACATCGCCTTGTCCGCGTACTCGTTCTTGATCTTGTCCGACGCGAGCTTCACGGCTGAGGCCATGTCATCGTTGGCCTTCTTCGCCTCCTTGGCTGCTTGCACGGCAATGCCCGAGGACCGATGCTTTGCGTTACTCTTTCCCTGCATGCGGGGCTTCGGTGTCTGCTGCTGCTGGCTGTCATCCTGCTGGTAGTCGCTATTGCAGCCAGCACCATCGACCCTCGATTCATCCATTCCGAAAGCATCGTAGGGCATAAGCCGCTTGCTGCGTCTTCGGAATTGGGAGTCTCCATTCCCCCAATAGTCCGTGGCTTCTGCTGTCAAAAAGATCAGTGCGATGAGCCAGAATATTAGAAATTCTATTCGCATTCTCGAGCATTTTCCCACAGCCAACTGTCAACTGTCGCCTGTCATATCGAAGGCAAATCCTTTCAAAACCTGAAAATGTCCATTCAGTCTTTGAAAAAGTCGTCAGATCGACAATCCAACCGAAAACGATGCTCTTTCGAAAACTCATGTGCATGCTCATAATCCTCAGCGCCATCTGCTTCTCCGAGAGCTTCCGCCGAAGGCCACGCGAAAAGGTAAGAGCAGGCCCCCGCGCCACCCACAGTCCACGGACTCATCAGAGTCCCTCATCGCCCCCTCCCGGTAGGTGCACAGGAAGCGTCATATGGTCGATTGTTATCCCGATCTCGTCTGGCTAGACGAAGGCGGCCAGAAGGAAGATGGCGCCGAAGCATGTAAGGGAGGTGGGGCTTCGAAAGGAACCTGCAGCCTGCGCAAAGGCGATCCCAAGTCCAAGGCATCCAACATTGCCCAGAAGGCGGCACAGGAGGCAAAGGCGGCCAACGAGGCCCAGGCGTCTGCCGCACAGGCGGCCTCCTCACAGGTCAAGTCCGAGCTGGCCGACAAGGCTGCCCAGTCGGCGCGGGCAGCGGAAGCAGCGCTTGCGGGCAAACAGCAGATCATGGAGCAAATAGAGCTCGAGCAGCGGCAGGCGGTGGCCGTCGTCGATGAGGTTACTGCCTCCCTGGAGAGCACCAGTGTGAATGCGGCCTCTGCCAATGTGGCAGCTTCCGAAGCCCAGAAGCAGCTGAGGGACCTGAAGGCTCTGTTGATGGCAGCCTCCGCCAACCTCAACAGCATCGAGACGGTGTCTAACGGGGCGCAAACGGAGCTGGAGGAGAAAACTCAGCTGTTGGAGGCGGCCCAGAACCGGGTAACGGGGCTCGCCAGGCAGCTGCAGGAGGCCAAGAAGGACTTTGAGACCACCAAGCAGGCAGCTTACAAAGCGGCCTGTGCCGCCGTCGAGGCCAAGAAGAAGGCCCAGAGGAATCGTAGGATGCTGCGTCAGAGGCTGCGGAAACGGCGGGCTCGGAGATACCAGAGATACTCTTAGGGACACTTGAGTTGGGTTTCATGTTCAATATGTTCGATTAAATATATTTTGTAGTATAATAAATATCTGTGATAACAGGGACAACAGCCAAAAAACGAAATATTTCAGTTTTGAAATTTGCGCCAAGCTCACTAGCGCCATAGCATAGCGGTGGCAAACAGGGTCGTTCACCGATCCCCGATAACGATAACGTTTGCAAATCGCAAGCAAAATCAAATTCGACTTATTAACTGGCAACATACTAAACAGCTGCCACTGCGATTATCTAGAATCTCGATTAAGCTCCACCACAAGGTCTGGGTAGCATCGAAAAAGTAGTTGGAACAGAATCGGCTCGAGGCAGCATCAAAGCAGCCCAGGCCTTGGACGTTTACAAACGAACTGACAGACTCTCATCGGATCTCAATCGCAAAATGCACTATCACAAAGTGGGAATCACTTTCCTTGTCCTGCTGCATGGAATCTCCGGATTTCAGTCCAACTACCAGCGCGGCGACGCGTCCCAGCTGGACGAAAGGGACGACAGGCAGTTCCTCTCCAACCTGTACATGGATCCGGACGGCGGCGAGGCCGGGTGCGAGAACTCGCCGAAGCAATGCGGTAACTTTGACAAGGGCAATCCCAAGTCCAAAGCCTCGAACATCGCCCAGAAAGCCGCACAAGAAGCCAAGGCGGCCAGCGATGCCCAAATGTCTGCCGCCGAGGCAGCGGCCACTCAGGTGAAGACTGAGCTGGCGGAGAAAGCGGCGCAGTCGGCGCGTGCAGCAGAAGCAGCACTCGCGGGCAAGCAGCAGATAGTCGAGCAGTTGGAGCATGAGATGGCCGAGGCGGAAGCCGTCGTCAATGAGGTCACGGCCTCGCTGCAGGGCACCCAGGCCAATTCCAACGCCGCAGCGGCTGTGGCCACCGAGTCGCAGAGTCAGGTTGAGACGATCAAGCGTTTGCTGGCCGCTGCGACCGCCAATCTGGTCAATATCGAGGGCGTTTCCCAGGGCGCGCAGACGGAGCTGGCGGAGAAGACTCAGCTGTTGGAGGCGGCCAAGAATCGGGTGCAGAATCTCGGAAAGCAGATGGCGGACGCCAAGAAGGATTTTGAAACAACCAAGAAGGCAGCCTACAAAGCGGCCTGTGCCGCTGTCGAGGCAAAAAAAAAAGCTTCGCAAAGGATGCGGCGCATGGCCGCATATCGCCGCTGGCTTATGGAACAGCCGAAAAAGTACGTTCGTGGAGGGGCCAAGATGTAGTGTGTCGTCACGTGTGCTTCGTAATTTATATATTTTCGTATTTACTTTTTTGTTAAACGCAATAAAATGTTGTTCTTTTGTTTGGTAAAGCAATTAAACAACCGAAAAAGATCGTGTCAGTACTTTTAAATTCAAATTTAAAGCTAGTACTCATGTCGACAGAAAGTCCCCTATAATTTGCTCTGTGACCAGTGTGACCAGATGTGCCTGCTCTACGGCTACACTCTGTTGTGTTTGTTTATAAATAAAATCAGTTAAAAGTTCATATTTTGTATGAAAGCTAGCCGGAATGTACTATTTATGGGCTCTGTAGAGAGAGAACGACAATGCACATAGAAAGCTCCGCAATATTGGATAAATCAATATCTATCAAATTATAAATGTATAAAATAAATCAAGCAGTTTGACGAGAAGCGACGACCCACAACTGAAATCGTAAGTAGCTTTACTTGCGGACGCTGCTTATCCAATTACTATTTTTTTTTTTTAAATAAGTTTGGTTTTTGATTTTAATTTCTAAAGACCCCTTGATTTTTATTCAAATGACAATAAAACTGAGGTTTTGTGCGTGCATATGTGCGAGTACGAGGCTATGTGGTGCAAAAAACAAAAACCAAACACGCGATTAGGAGGATTATGCGACGACGACATAATTTTATTCAAAAAGGCTGTCGAGAAGAGGGAATTTCGATAAAATTTAGGGCATAGATGGAGAAGAGAAAATACTTGTTTGCATTTCTGTTCCGCAAAAACGGATTTATCCGATATTGTGATGCTTTATCAATTTATTGTCGTCCTCCAGCGCCACAGCACCCAGAAATAATACATTTCTGCTTGCTTTGATACAAATTTTGAATTTGTAACTGATATTATTTGTATACAGTGTAACAGTAGCACATGCACACCTGGTTACACTCGGTCGCTAGTATCACTAACCATACAGTACTGTATGGTTAGTGCTAGTATTTTTAAATTGTAATTGCATGGCTTGTTGTGCAGCCCTGGGCCTGCACGCACTAGCTGTGCTGTAAAGCGCAGAATTATACCAAGTTATTAGTGCACAAGATGTGCTGCAAAGCGCACTGTTACTCCAACAGCTGTTTATTGTAATAAAACATTGCCGGCAATTTGTGTTCGAGATTTTGTTGGATTTGTATGTTAAAAGAAATGTCTAGACGATGCTGACAAGTAGAATTAAGCTACTTAAGTGTCTGGGAGCACGCTACAGAAGCTCGCACTATGTGACGACGCCAATTTTCTATGTAAACGCTGGTGAGTTCCGTGATTTTGTTGCTCTAAGAAGTTGGATAACACTGAGAGCCCCGTTTCAGCCCCACACATTGGCCACCTGTACTCGGCGGTGATAGCCGATGCCCACTGTCGCTACCAGAGGCTTCGGTATCCTGCCGTTGATGTCCGCCTGTGCACTGGCACCGACGAGCATGGAACGAAGATCCAGCAGGCGGCAGCCAACCACAAGGTGCCCGTCGATCAGTACTGCCAGGAGATATCATCTCGCTACCGGGAGGTCTTCCAGGCGGCGCATATACGGAATGACGACTTCATACGCACCACGGAGGAGCGACACAAGCAGGCTGTGGCCCAGTTCTGGGTAGGATGGGGGATACGGGAGATTGCTGTAACATTTTCATGCCGATTTCTGCTTCCACAGCGCACGCTGCACTCTCGGGGACACATCTACTCGGCTGCCTACAGCGGCTGGTACTGTGTGTCCGATGAGGTCTTTCTCACCGACTCCCAGCTGCGTCTGGACGAGGCCAGTGGCACGCGCTACTCTCTAGAGTCCGGCCATCCCGTGGAGTGGACGGAGGAGACCAACTACATGTTCCGCCTCTCGCAGTTCCAGGACGATGTCCGGCACTGGGTCAAGCAGGAGGCGCGCATACGGCCAGCCAAGTTCGAGAAGATTCTGTTGGACACGCTCAGCGAACCGCTGCCGGATGTGTCCGTGTCGCGGCCCTCGAACCGCGTCCACTGGGCCATACCCGTGCCGGGCGATGACTCGCAAACGGTGTACGTGTGGCTGGATGCGCTGGTCAACTATCTCAGCTCCTTGGGATATCCCAATGAGGAGGTATGATCCTGCCAATAACCTGTTTTCATCCTCTTCTGATTGTTATTTTCGCATTGCAGTTTCTGGATCACTGGCCGCCTGCCCAGCAGGTGATTGGCAAGGACATCCTCAAGTTCCACGGCATTTACTGGCCCGCATTCCTCCTGGCCGCTGGCCTCCAGCCGCCGCAGCAGCTGTACGTGCACTCGCACTGGACGGTCGACGGCCAGAAGATGTCCAAGAGCAAACACAATGTGGTGGATCCCGTCCAGGCCGCCCAGCAGTACACCATGGAGGGCCTGCGCTACTTTCTGCTGCGCGAGGGCGTGGCCCACAGCGATGGCAGTGAGTGAAGCTCCCAAGCAAGCTACCAACTAAGTTCAGTGGCCGACATCAAACCGCGAAATCCTTTTGATGTCTGTGGCTTGTTCACTTTGTGGTTTGCCATTCAGGGACCTCTCCCTAAGGGTGGGTGCTGGAGGGAGAGACGCCCTGCGGTTATTCAAATAGTTTTTCCATCAAATCATCAGCAAAAACTGTTTGGGGTTGTCTTGAGGTCGAGTGTCCTGCGCCTGTGTGCATGCATATGTGAGTGACCATCTGTCGTCGTCCGCTTACCTTTGCTTTAATTTGCATTTCAATTTTATGCCCGACTCCACACAAACTAAGCGCAAAAGTTTTCCGGTCCGGCAGGAGCTGCTGCCAAAACTGACTTTTGTTTATTTTCCTTGAAAGTTTCTCGTATCCTGGGAAGATTCGGCGATTTGCATAGGAGTAGGAAACGGAAACCACCCCCAGAAGCAGCAGGGGATCCGGCAATTGTCTGTCGGATATGATTAGATCTGCCATCAATCGGGTTCCGGGAGTAAAGGTTCGTTCGGTGTTCCATTCAGGGCTCTTTCGAAAGCAATTAACACACTTCGATGCCCAGCGACTGATTTGTGGAGTGTCACCCACTTTTGGATGCGTTTTGATTGAACCCCACCCCCCTCACCTTTTTCGGCTTTCAATTTGCATAACTTGTTGTCCCCTCCCTCCGCCATTCGGCGAGGCCTCCCCTGTGTCTGTCTGCCAGTTCTTTAAATTTAATTTCGAGTTATTGCTGTCTGGTTGCTTTTTCGGTGGATTTCCCAGGCATGCAGCACATTTTCACGTTTTCCCTTATCCAATTTGCGCTTTTTTGCGTTTTATGGCCCGCTGCCTTGCGGCTAACTTAATTGTATTTTTATTGCATTTGGCCTGCAAATTAAAATACAAAATACGAGCCCGCATTTTGCATATTTTCGGAGCCCATAAATGATTTATGACAGATACATTTTGGCTTAATTCAAGCAGATGGCCTGTCCATTAGGTGCAGTTTCCCAATCAAAAGGTTTCCTCGAAACTCGATTTGTGGCCGGCACTAAGGACAACATCGTTTTCATTAGCAACAACAGGAAGAGCTTCCGCCCCGTGCATGGAAATTGCATTTCGAATCTGATGTAATAACAGCTGCGGGTACAGGACCAACCAGGACTGCTGAAGGACCTGCGTCATCTGTCTAGCAAAAAAGTTTCACAGCAAATGCAAATAAGGCGAGGAGGCAGCCCTCTGGCAAAGGCAACTGTACGCTGATGCAATCAGCTTCCTGGGGGCGTTACTCAATTTATAAATTTGAATACTTAAACTTGTCGCTGGAGAATGGTGCTCCTTCGAGTCCTGCGGCGCCTCCGCCTGCACGGAGCAGAGCCGAAGGTCGGACAAGTTTGGAGACAGCGCGGAAGGAATTCATCGAATCTATCAGAAGTCCATTATTATTATGTGTCTCTGTGTACCCGCTTTTTGCTTGCCTCGGCGGGGGTAAGTGTTCATCGTTGTTCGTTTCCAGTTGCGTGCAACATAAGTACAAAGATGCCTGGTTCTAATAACCTCCAGGGCTTATCCTTCAACTTGCATCTTCTTATGATTCTTTCTTGTGCTGCTTCCAATCTGCTCCTCCTCTAATCCCCAACTAATTCTGTTAGAGTGTCGACAAGAAATTAGTGTTTGGCACATAACCCGTACCCGTACCCATACGACCTGTGTTTCCAGGCAAATTTGCATGACACCTCCGACTGGCTGTCTCCGATTGCAGCTGGGTTGGTTAAATATTTGATGGGAAAGTGTTGCCGAGCACACTGCCTCTCTCCCCATCCCCCCTTCCCCATCCTTGTGCCCGTTCTCCTGCTCTCCGGTTAAAGCCAAAGTTTGCTGCAAAAATATATTTAAGGGAAGAAAAGCGGGGAAAACTGTGTCAAAGTTCTGCAGGGCAAATGGCATAAAGTGGAGCAGCAATGGAAGAGCGACAAGTTATTCAGGTTATTTAAGGTGCAGCCAAGAGGCAAGCGGCTAGCGGCAACCGGCAACATCTAGAGTGCGACTCGTGGGGCACGTAAAAAAGTATTGTTTATACTAGGGGAAAGGAAGTGCAGCAGCATTTTCCTGTGGCCGGTCGGGCCTCTTTCCCCGTCACGTGTTCCCGTATACCCGTGCTCCATGTGCAGGATGCTTAAAGTTTTGTTGCAAGTGTTCTGTTGTACATGTGTCCCGGCTCCCCACCCCACACCCTCCCGGTTTGCTGCACATGCCAGCAACTTTTGCTTTTTTGCAATTTGTAGCTGCTCACGTAAGCAGTTAAGAAGAGTTGGCAGGACTTAGGCGCCAGCGAGGGGGGGCTCGTGCTCGGTCTCGGTGTCGGACAGGCAATGCCACATACAATATACAACACGTGTTGCGGAGCCTTTTCCGAACAATTTCACTAGAAAGCAATACTCGATTAGGCTGCGAGGGAGTGTAGAGGGGGTACAGCTAGAGGGGTGGCAGCTGCTAATAAACTTTGATGCATTTCTCCATTTTCAATGGATTTACAGCCAACGGCGGGCAAATGGCGGGCGAACGGCAGGCAAGGCATCAAAATTCAATGCATTCAAAATGAAAAGGCAGCCACTGCCATCCAATCGCTTCAGTTAACTCAAAATGAAAGGCTAGGACCACACATACACACATACATTTGGGAAAGAGTGCAGGGGCTGTTGGAGGGTGTCAACGACCCAAAGGATATCCTATTCTGAATGAGACACATACACAGAAGAGATGACGTACGAAAAAGGTATTCCCTAGTCGTTAGGCATGCCATTTCCCCCTGGAAAATATCCATTAAATACTATGAAATCATCTTCAAGTACCCAGAGGTATCCTCAAGCCTCATCCATCTCTCAATCCGCTCTCTGTATATGCTGCTTGACATGAATGCATGATTTCAGAAACTACAGTCTACAGTCTACCTACAGTCGTCGTCTATGCATGTGGAACTCAATCCGACGACGCCCATTCACTCGAATTCAGCTGACTTTTGCCTGCTTCAGGTGGCGAAACTTTGCTCTCTGGTTCTTTGTCCTCCATTTTGCTCCTTGTTGCGCAACAATTGCATTAATGATGGAGGAAACTGTTTCGGCAGTTGCTGTTTTCCCCAGGGGAAAACACTCCAGTGCGTCTTCTTTGCAATGGAAAAAGAGTATTGAAAGTTCAGGGAACTCCTTCAATAAAATCCCCAAAAACGAACTGTGTTTCGGGCAGGTTTTAATGTCATTGAAAAACCGCCAATCAAAATAGTCCGAAATTCGAAACAGGCATAACTGTTTGCCAGCAGCAATTAGCCGATTATTGTCTCTGGTCGGAGTAGTTTTAATTACCGAATGGCTGCAGATACCGCTGCAGCTGCAGCTGCATTTTGTGGCCCCGTTTATCGACGGCTGGTCTGGTCTGGTCTGGGGCTATCATCAAACTCGAAATTGTTGGCGCATTTTCGGTTTGCAATTTCATACATTTTCATAGGTAGACATTTTAATTAACTCGCCACAGATGGCTGGCCCTGGCAGGAGTTTCAATATCCTTGGAGCGGGCGATTGTTACTTTTTGTTTCCAACCCATTTATCCTTGAAGCAAAAGGGTCATTGGACCACATGTCCATGAAATTCGAAATACATTTCCAATTTCCTCGTTGTCGAGTCGAGTCTAAGCTGTTCTCAGAACGCAGGACATTCGTTTGATTAAATATGAGCAAATAGGGCTTCTCTTAGGGCACCATCATCATATTATTCCAAGAACAAGCCCTCAGCAGGACACTCAGCTGGCCACTCTCAATATCCCTTTACACGCTCCTTCGTTCAGTTCAACTTCGCCGGAACCAAGAACCAGTTAAGATTTCGCAACTATTAGCGGAGCTTAAACCCTTTCATGCTCAGCTTCTCGCCCACAAAGCCACCTGCAACATTTTGTAGCAGATTGAGCGGGAAATAAGCAGAGAGGGGAGTACTTTTCCAGCTTGCTGCTGCTGATGTTGTTGTTAAGTTATTCGGATTTTATCCCCAAGGAGGACACGGAGGACAGCAGTCTTTGGCCGGAGTCTCTCCGGTGGGTTGTCTGTTTCCGCTGTCCTAATCCCCTTAATGGGCGAATTTGTAAGCATTTCGTGTGGAAGTTAAATGGAAGATGAAAATATAGCTCATACGACCAGTGCTCCGCTTTGAGTAGGGTTTTCTTTTGGGTCAACAACAGTGATAATGCGAGCAGATCTGATTCCGTCCTTTCCCCATTTATCCAGCGACAGCAGAAAGCAGTAACTGACAGCTAGTTTCTCCTGGTCTCCGGCTCTCCTTTCAGACTACAGCCACGTGAAGGCCCTGCGCATCCTCAACTCGGAGCTGGCGGACACTCTGGGCAATCTGTTATCGCGTGCCTGTGCCAAGTCGCTGAATCCCCGCCAAGTCTATCCCGAGCCGCATGCCGAGCACTTGGCTGATCTGCTCCAGAGCTTGGATGCGGCCAAGCGTCTGCGGGACTCGCTGCTGCAGCTGTCAGGTAAGCCAAGACAGCCTCCTTGTCATTTTAATATTTAAGCAGCCCGCATCCTCGAGCTGAAGTTGCTGCTGAAGTGCCTGCCTCGAGATGCAGATGGAAATGCTTTATAATCTGCATTTGCATCTCCATCCGCATCTGCTTGGTGCTCTTCCGGCCAATCACTAAGCGGCAAGTGCACTCGAGAGTGTGGCCAAGCCATGCAAAGAGCTTGAGAGCTCCAAGTGAAGCCATCATTTTGTATATTGTATTCTGCATTCCGTATTCTGTATACCGTATACCGTATTCTGTTCGCTTTTGTAGAGAGATGCGAGGCGCATTATGAGTGCAATCACTTCCACTTGGTGGCCGACACCACTATGGCTGCTCTGCATGCGACCAACAATTTCTTTGAGAGTGCCAGGCCCTGGGAGCTAAAGGGCGGTAACGAAGGCGCCAACGAGCCACGACTGGCGACCATAATCGCCATGACAATGGACGCGCTGCGGCTCTGCGGCATTGTGCTTCAGCCCATAATTCCTCAGCTGGCCACACGGCTACTCGATAAGCTCAGCGTGCCCGCGTCCCAGCGCAGCTGGGATTGTTTGAACCAGAACTTTGCCAGAGACTCCATCAGCAGCAGCAGCAGCAGCAGCACGAGGAGTCATCAGTTGGATGTGCAGGGCAGTGCGATGCTTTTCCAGCGCATTATAGAGGAGAAGGACAAGGCAGTCCAGCAGAAACCGCAACCGCAGTCCCAGCCGCAGCCAGCCAAGCGTACCAAATCGAAGAAGGAGCGCCTCAAGGCGGCCAGCGCGACGACAACGACGACAACGATAACGACAACGTCCTGAAGTAGCCGTAATAAACCTAGTCCCAGAGCCAACCTGCAAACCACTTGCCTTGCCGTATTTATTCATAGCACAGGGTCTAATAAGTGCCCAAGTGGCCACAAATCACAGTTCCGTTCGGCTCGGGGACTCTTCCTGCGACTCTGATGCGAGTCTCATTAAAATCCACTTAATTATGTGCAGGAAGGAATCCAGCAGCCGTCAGCAGCCTCTCTCGCCGACTCATATTCGTTGGTTCGGTAATTTATTACACGCAATTGAAGTCAGAATCAGGTGCCACACCAGCCGCCGGTATGGGCCGTAATTTATGGCCTGCAATTGGCATCCAAACTTCCCACTCAAGTTTTGGGGCCAAAGTTTATTTGTTAATTTATTTTAATTTCCACAGAAAAAGCCGAAGTGGAAAAAGCCCCGACCCGCCAAAGTGTAATCAAAATAAATGGCAATGTTGCTCTCAATCTAAGTGGAAATGCATGTTGCGATGGAGGGAAAAAGGAGCAATAGAGGGACTGGAAGCAGCAGTAGCAGGACTCAAGTGCAACCATTAGAGACAAGTGCTGGTCGTGGCCACTCCCAGAGCATCAGACAAAGCTGATTAGATTACTTGTAAGCCAATGGCCGCCTCACGATGTTCTCTGCTGTCTCGAGCTCGAGAAAAGCGCGGAATCTTTTCACTCGCGCCATAAGGAATGGTTTAATTAGGATTTGTTCGAGAAAGAGTTTACCAGCTGCACCATCAATCACGTCTCAGCCACAGAAGTCAAAAGTTGTTGCCTTTAGTTTCTTCTCATCGCAGTACAAAGTGCACTTGATTGCGCGTTAATGGCTGATGTGCCAGTCGCCATCAGGTGCAGGTAGACCACAATTTACCTGGCTGTTCGCATAGACCGACCACAGCTTTACTCCTTCACCCTCCTTCCCTACTCCCCTGCGAGAGCTACCATCTCTCATGGGGATTCTGGCAATTAGCCAGCCGAAATGTGCGGGCTTAGGGCCCAGTTAACTTGCAATTTGCCGTGCGGCCTGCAGTAGAGTCCATGATGGTGTTGTCCATGTTGATGCAGACACTCTGGTGTTTGCCTGAAAAGCATTGCGAAAACTGACAGACTAAAGGCTATCACTTAATATTTGTACTGCATTTTGAGAGGCCAGAGATGGCGATGCCAGAGAGAGATGCCAATTGAACGGAGAGGGAAATTTAATTTGTGAGAAAATTTGGCAGACAGCTTCGAATGGAAAACCAGACAATGGCCGAGGTATCAAATGCACTTGTATCTGGAAGAATATTAGGTTACTCCCTTGAACCAGTTGAACTAAAGCAAAGTACAAAAGAAAACAAATTAAATTAGAATGTAACTTTACAAGAAGGTTGCTTTCAATAGCGAGATTAATAAGGGGAAACTTGAGCTTAAATATCCATCAAACCGTCAAGAAAATATACCTATATCAAAATATATACCAAACTTCTTTAAACAAATACAAAGGAAGTCGCCAACAATGGGCGAGAGTCAACAGCAAGTGAGGGACAAGTTTTGATCAGGTTAGTGGTGGCCTGGCTCTCCTCTGGCAGCGGACTTCGATCTGTTGCTGCGTGGAATTTAATATAGAACCTGTGGCAAATTAAATTTATATGGAAAGCAAATTAAGTTGACGTTAATGAGACACAGAACAGAACATAAACAAGCGCATTAACATGCTCGACTTGTAAGAAGTTGTTAAGTTTGCATTCAAAATGAAATTATGCAGGTCTTGCTTCCTTGCTTTGGACTTGTTCCTTCCTTAGGACAGGCTCCAGAGCCATGGCCAGGAGCAGGTAATAAGGTTAACGATTCAGTTTAAAAGCTGCTTAAACTTGAAGGAAAACCTTAAGTGGCAGTCGAGGATGCTGCCCTGCATCCGTCGATGTTGCTGTGGCAGGGATAACGCTGTTGCACTTTGATTAATTACAAAGTTGCCCGGTGGATGGCCTTGGCGCCCCTTTGTCCGCCACAGGGCCTCACCATACACTGCCAATGCATAATTTAATTTTCCCGCAGCCACGTGGCGTATGCGCAATATTGTAAATGAATTAGCCCCTATCCGGGGCTTGGTTACCTCAATGGGGTGGCCACCAAATTGATTTGGCCAGGCAGCTTCCTCAAGCCTGAAAAAACTCCTTGGCAATACTACTGGCAATATTTCTAAAAGTGCGAGTATCTCAAGAAGCACGGGAGAATGGATGTGCAGTGTGGGTGAGGCCGAGGCGATTGTGTGGATGCAACCATTGCAGAGCAGCGGTGTGGTGATTGCTTAGAGCCACATGCATCTCTAGACCGCTTTAATATTCCAGTGGAGTAGTGCACACATATATCTCGGTCTGCTGATTAAGCCTCCGCGCACTGCAGCTGTGGCAAGTCCGAAGTCCTAAGCAGATACCATAAGCTGCATTTGATGTTAAAAGCATATCAAATGTCAGGGCAGAGTTCACTAATCGGATTTTCTGTGGCATATACATATATGCAAATTCAAAAGCGGAATAATTCCAGTAAATACAATAATGTTGGCAAATTACGTTTAACCAATTCATTAAGCCATCTCAAAAGTGTTTAATGAATCACTGGCCTGGCACAACCAGAGCCAGAGCTGCAGCAAGAGCAGCCACCAACAAATGTTGTAATTCCCCCCCAATTATAGCAATTAAATATGAAAATTAAATTAAGCAAATATACAGCACTTGTTCTTGATTTCATTTCCACAAAATGTTGTCGAATATGGATATACATATGTAGATAGGAGTATGTACATATACAAGGAAAAGGTTATGTTGGGGTCGTCGGGAATAATATGGTTATTCCGAGTCATGTGAGTTTTTGTAAAACTTTTCCATGAACAGTGACAGATTTCACTTTGCAGTAATTTAGCGGAAATGAAACTGGGAACATTTATGGGAAATATGTTAAGTATACGCACCCTTAGCCCGCATTAGTGGATGCCATGCTGCTCGCTGCTTCACATAATCTGTAATTAAATTGCACTACAAAATTCCCACCAAATCCGTAATCCTTTAACACAGACACACTCACACACAGCGACGTGGAGGAGGACGGACTCCAACTATGTGAGTCGTTATCCCTTTTAATGAATTTTTTGCTGGGCCCTGCGACCGGCTCCGAGTCCGAGTCCGAGTCCGGGTCCGGGTCCAGCCTCTGCTTTTCATTTTGCCGGGGCAGGCAGGAAAAGTTTATTTTGCTTTAACCCTCCCTTGACCGAACCGAACCCTTTTTTGCGCCAAAGTAAATATTTTACTATGCCACTATTTAAAGCATACTTTCAGGCGGCTGTCGGCACAGCTGGAAAACCACAGCAGCTGCAGGCGGTGTGGCAGTGGCTCTGGCAACAGACCGGCAAGGAGAAAGCAGACCAGCACAGCACAGAACAGCACGGAGAAAGCAGCAAGCAGAGCTCCTTTGAAGCAACAGCCTGGCAGCCATTTTATTTTTGCAATATTTTTCAGGTCAAAATGTCGTAGAACTTTTATTAACTTCATGCCAAAACATGGCATCCGTCCCCCCTACGACGAGTATGCTTCGTTCGGGGCTCTGTTTGCATTTGTGTTTGTGCTTGTATCTAAACATTAAAAGTAGCTTAGAGCTACTGTCGGTCGTTGGCGTTGGCGTTGGCCATAAGTGTTTGGCCCTCAAGTGGATAAGTTATATTGGCCCAGTCAACACCCGAATGCGCTTCAAGAGGGAAATATCTTTGCATACAGGGAGATAGCCCAGGGTCCCTGGATGCCTCCTTGGTCAGCCAAGTGTGGTGGTGGAGAGACTTCATTTGGCCTGTTTTATGGCCTGTAAACTGGGCTGATTTTAAAGTTTTCCCCTCTGGCCGAGTGGCACACATCCTTGGGCTAGAGAGGACCTCTAATTTGGGATTCCCTTTCACTTTTTCTGTGCAAACTGTGCACACTTTTCCATCAAGTTTTGTTCACTTTTGCCAGACTTTTCGCAGCGTAATGAGCATAAGAATGCTCTGTGATGATGACGTTCATAGGTAGGACAAATTAATTTGCTGGACTTTTCCATGACAATGCAGAATTTATGCGAAGGGAAAGCGCCCGACAAAGAGAAATGAAAATGAAAAATGTAATTTGAGCGAAGACAAAGGCGACGACAGGCAACGAATGGGAACAGGAAAATTAAATGCACCTTCAGAAAGGTATCTCCGTGCCTCAGTCTGTGTATCCATGTATCTGTATCTTTGTGTGCCTGCCTGTCTGACGTTGCATGCAAATATTTGACAGCAAGTTAAATGGCGTCGCAGTGGAACTTTTCTGCTGTTTCCGGCGCCGGGCAAGTGTCCTACAATCAGCGTTGCTAATGTTGTTTGCCCCCGCATAAAGGCTCCCATAATCGGTGCCCTCAACATCAACAGAGCAGACAGTCCCCTGGAGAGGACAGGACCAGCCCCCATCCTCGAGAGCAAGTAAGCCGCTTGTAATTTGCACAGCGGGACACCTGCAGCGCCTTGGGCTGGCACTGGCACTGGCTCTGGCTCTTTCACCTGCTTGTGCTCCCCTTCAGGATGCTTCTGTTCCTGCACACCAATCATAATGCATATTAATGACTCTGAGCCCTGCCCTGCGCTGCCAGAGAACTCGTTCGTCGTGCGGCCCATTTGACTTGCAAAACGATCGAATGAATCAACGATACTTGCAATTTCCGCGACGTCTCCTTGCGCGAGTGCCCCCGCGGAATGCGGGATATGAATCAAGAGGAGCAATGACAGCGGAAGTGGATGCAGCAGCGGCTTACACATGAAGCACTCAAAGAGCTCAAGGATGGGGGCGAAATGACAGACAAACAAAAGGCATATCGAAGTGGAGGCGGTGGTAAGATGTCCCATCGGTTTACCAATCGAAGGAAGTACCAGGTGAAGGACACAATGTGTAATTCGTTAAGCTTTCAATGCGAGACAAACATCTCCGTGCTTGCCTGGAACCAAGACGTTCTCCAAAAAGTACTCAAAGCTCGCCCAATTGATAATTAATGTCGCGTTGCCATAACACTTCCCCGTCCTTTAGAGCACTGCATTATCCCAGAGATATCATTATCCGATGGCATTTTCATGCATTGGCCACTAATGAAAGCCGCTCAGATTTTCTGTCGAAAGGAAGCCAATTAAAAATGAAACACACAATGATAAAGATTACATTTCTGTGACAATAAACCCACTTGACTTACTTCGCATATTCTCTGAAGGATCTGGGGGAACGGTGGGTCAAAGCCGACTCTCAGAATAAGGGAACTGCGCCCCCACTGCCACATGTTGAGCGGCTTTAAATGTTTTATTTTCGTTCGTTTGTTTGTCTCTGATTTCTTTTTCGGCTCTCACATAAAATAAGGGACGGGGCACTGGGCCGGAAATGAAATACAAGAAGCAACAGCCAGACATTTTGTAGCTACAAAAAAAGGAGATGAAATAAGACAACTAAATAAAAATAAAATCAAATACGTGCGGGGGCGTTGCGAGCATAAATCTCATCAATCAAATGGAATTGTGCGCATAAAGTTATCGGCTCAACTTACAGCAGATAACTCCACCCGACCCACTGTCCCGCCGGCTCCCCCTTTGGCCCGTCGCCTCGTCTTCGTCTGTTGGGGCAATTTGAGTTTATTGTTTCAATCTGTTAAGGCAACCCTAGGGTCTGGAGTGAAGTGGAGTGGTGGTTGAGGTGCAGCTGGAGCTGGAGTCCTCGTAGGACTGAGCAGGGGAGAGCTGCAGCTGTCCTCGACTTGACTGCTTTTAGCACTCAAATAGATGCACTGGGAGAAATAAATGAAGGGCTTCAAAAGGTTGTAGGGAAAGCTCAACTGAAGGGTTTATAGTTGATACTTAAATCTCTTAAAATGTATCTTTTATCTCATGCAAGCCATGTCCCATTTTGTAGTATTTAAAACATATTCTAAAATGTCCAAAAATACTTAAAATAATATCTTTTTCTTAATGTACATTTTCCTATGCCGCATTAAACATAAATCGGGCCTGGGCCCGCGGGCCGGTTTTGATTGCGTGTCCTCGTCCTGGACATTGTGTTGTGCTCTCAGTCTTGCTCCTGCTTCTGCTCCTGGTCATGGTTCTGCTTTTGGTTCTGGTTAGTTTTTGAGCTTTGTTTGTTTTTCCTTTCTTCCACACTCTGCTGCTGCTACTGCCACTGCTGCTGCTGTTTTTTTTGTGGGGCTTTCCCTGGAAATCCGATTTATTTGCATTCGCTCTGAGTGCCTGCCCATCGCTCGTCTATTTCGGCATTTTGTTTGTATTTCTGTATGTTTTTGTTTTGTGGTTTTTTTTCTGGTGGACCCTTGTGGTTTGTCCTATATTAAAGTTGCAAGTTTAAAGTTGCCTTCGAATGAGCAGCAGCAGCATCAGCAGCAGCAGCAGCGGTAGCTTTGGCCGTTAAGCGGGCCTAATTAAGTTGCCTAATTATTTATGGCTGAAACTGACTTCGGGGCACTTTCCCGAGCAGGCTGCGCAAACAATGCCAAGCAAACAGTTGCCCGGGCCCTGGTTTCATGGCCGCCCCCGGCCATATTGATTAGGTGTGCAAATATGGCCAAGATGGCGGCGGATATTCCGCTTGTCGTGTTTGTGTCAAGTGCGCCGCGACACTGATGGGGCCTAATGGCTTGTGAAGTGCTGCACAGTGCACAGTGGCGCAGGCTCAAAGGAGTTTTCACTTACTATTAATAACCATATAATTTGAGGTATTAATCAGCAATGTAAAAGGAAGATATTCTGAGGAAGAATTTCAGCCAGTCTCTTATTATTTGAATATGTTAATGCAGTCGCTATATTTTTCCTAGCTTAATTTATTTAATCTTTACAAAAGTATCCCCCACAATTTTAAGATTATCTGGTTGTTGAAAAAAAGAATCTTTCATAATTCATAATTCTATCGCTAAACTTTCTTTTGATGAATGTTAACTGTGCTGCTGATACTTTCATAAACTGACCATAAAAACTTTCTTAAACTAAAAGTGGCTTTACTGTTATTCAATTTACCTTTGGAAAAACTACAAATCGGTTTTACTTTTTTTTATTTTAGGCCTCCACTTGTTCTGCAATGAAAGTTTCCCTTATTTTTACTTAATATCCTCCCTATAGACGCCCTGGATCCACTGTGACGGCTCTCAAAAACAGCCAAAACTTACAAACAAAACAATTATAGGAATATGACGAGATTGGACGTCGCACGTCAAGTGCATTTTCAGCTAAAAGCAACCGCAGCGAGGATTTCCCAGGAAAGTAGGAAGTTTCGGTTGGTAATAAAACGTTTAACGCTGTTTACTGGCAGACCAGAGGGCCGGAGGGGTGGGCAGGGCGGGCAAAGTGAAAGGGGAACAGCCCGGCAAACTTTGTTGTTATTGCTACTGTCGATATTTGAAAAGTTGCTGGCTAATTTCCCTCAAGGACTTGGAGCAACTGAAATTCACCGTAATTAACTGAAACGTTTGCATTTTAATAGACTTTGCATAAATTGTGCGTTAAGTTCGAAACAAAACAGTGATGGGGCATGGGGAGGGCAACATTATGAATAAAGTTTGTGCGACTGAACAACTTGTGCCATAATCGATAAGTTGAGCTGTGAATGGGGCTGCGAATGGAGCATACGCCACATCAAGTATACGCAACGTGGCACTGAGAGAGGTAGAGCGAGAGAGAGTGTGCTCAGCAAAGCATGACTAATGACAACTTTGGTCAGACATGTACATGGCATGCCAGTAGTGCGGGGGTATATATCATTTCGTTTAGCAAATAACAAATATCAAAGCCAGAGCAGGAACAGGAACCACATGAAGCGATGGCGACGAGAGACCGAGAAATAAAGATAAATAGTGTTTGGAAATGGTCTCCATGTTTCACTCGGCAGATGGAACGAACATTTTAGCACACTCGAGCGAGACGAAGCTCGTGGGAGCATCCAATGTTTGTTAAACAAAAGGTAGGACTTCCAAATACTGTTCCCTCATATGGCTGGAAGCGGCACTGCTCTACCTTCTATCCAATATACCTTGGCAGCATCTATCTCCAGTCGCCGCTCTGTCTTTCTCTATCTCCATCTCTCTCCATCTCTCTCCGTTTCTCTGTGGCTTCTCCCACTCTGAGCGAGTGCCACAACGAGCGCATTTGCAACATTTATTGAGTCGTTGAACGAGTTGAATGAGTTTGGGTTTTTATTTTTAAACGCTGGCTGCTGACGGAACCCTCCAGAGCACCCAGACCTAACGTTAGGGGTATACGGGCTAAATATTGATTTACGACCACACACACTCGCACAGTGTGTGGGAGCAGGAAGAGAGAGAGCACATACTTGGACCCTGGGCGACCGCAAAACAATGCTGCAAACTGGAATTTGTTTTTCAAATTATGACCAGGCGGGAATTTCTATTTAAATATGCAATATATAATATCCCAAGGGGTTAGAAGGAGTTTGAGGATGAAAAATTAAAGCTGCAACTCATCTGGAGTGGGGAAGAATGTTTGGTTCTGTTCCAAGTTTAACCCCAACTCAATCTGTTCCTTTCGCTGTAGCGGCTGCAGCCCCATCAAAGCAGTCAAACGCATGCTTACGAGGCTCATTAAGAGAGGTCCTGCCGGGCAGCTGGTTGGCCAGGTCTGGCTATGCATCTTCGTACAGATGCAGCACAAAAGGAGTTGAGGGAATTTCGATTTGGATAGCACACAATACGAGTAGATGGCTGCGGCTTTAAGCGAAAATTGAATGTCAAGTGCAGGGCAGGAAGATGCTCGGGCCTGGAGACAAGACCTCGACCAAGAAGGAAGCGATGCGAATCGATGCCAGGCGTCTAGAGGCAGGCAAAATGCTCAAATTGGTTTCCCTTGGTAGGGCAAGCGTGAAAACGATGTTGTCCTAGTGCTGGTGCTACCAGGACCAACACTCGACTTTTTCCAAGTTCCACAGGAAAACTTTATTCAAGTTGCGGGAAAACTTTTGCGCCTCACGTTGCACATTCGACCCACGGCCGGCCCACATGGCGGATGACAAATGTGCCCACTGCTGATTCGCAAATCGCTTCCTCCGACCTGGAGCATTAGAATAAAGCAGAGCTGCAGCATGTCTGAGTTGGGTTTGGGATCTGGGGTCCGCTCTCGACACCCGAGGTGTTGGCCATCTGTTCTCCGGCCTCGATTATTATTACGGCGAGCTGCTTGCGATGCCCTCGAGTGTCATAATAATTAAATGGAATTAATGCCAAGCCAGCCAGAAATTCATCACGCCCACAATCAGTTGCGTGCCGCACTCGCTTTGTTATTCAAGGTGGCAGACTCATTTGTAGGCCAGTCCGGCTACAGGTCCTGCCTCAAGACTATGTCTTGCGGTGCCTGTGAGCCATTGCTTTGTTCGTTGCCTTTGTTTTCCTTGTGGATTCCTGGCCTTGAACTAAGGATAAGGATGCCCTGTCTTCCTCCGTGCCTCTCTCCCTGTGTGTCTCATAGGGAAATCACACCCACACCCACTGATTGTAGGTACAGGAAAATTTCCATGAGAGCTTTTCATGCGTGGCCTCCTTGGGCCTTCGCTGCCCACGCAGATGTGGAGGCAATGTATGCTTTATGGCTCATACCCGATGCCCATTTCTGGGACCCGAATAAACAGGAATTGAATATTTAAGCTGGCATTTAGACCCACACTTATTTATCAATGCCAATAGCTCGACTCGACCCCAACTATGATTCATGAAGCGAAGATTTCCCTCGGACAAATTGCCTCTAGATGGGTCTTGGGTCCACTCAAAATGCTTTACAATTCCTGGCAGGAATATTTTAATAAATTAATCAAAGCTCCTGCATCGGAAACGAAAAGGCACAAGACCACCAAACTTGAAATCTAGAAAATATAAGGGTCAAACCACCCACAAATTGCAAATTCCGCAGACCATTTCTGCTCAGAAATACAAACCGAAGAATTTGTTGTCGCATTTCAGACAGCACCTTTAATTTCCAGCAGGAGTTGCATACAAAGAGAATTCCCCAATCCGACATGTCACTCACAAACTCGACTTGGGTTGGAGCCACAACAATATACATATATATAGGTATATATCTCTCTAAATAAATGTCTGCTTGTCTCCTTTGTGCTCGAAAAATTCCAGACAGTTTGTGCAGAGCTCCAACAGCTGCAAAATGTTAGAAATATTGAAACCAGACCGGACCAGATGCTACAAGCACAAAAGTCACCCAAAGCTACACTGGGAGAAAAACTACATTAAGAATTAGGGTACCTGATGCCATATTAGGTCTTGAGGTATTTTCTAAGGTAGTATAAAAGTAGGAGATATTTCTAATAAAAAGAAGAACCTTTTTGACTAACTCAAATTTTACAACTGGTGATTTTCAGCGCAGTTCTGGATGACGAACTGTCAGTGTGTGTTTGCCGGGGTGTAATTGTGTGCACTTGACTGGGGCTCTGATTTACTTACTTGCAAAGAGCAGCATACGAGAACATTGCACTCGAGTCCCCCAATCGATGATTGATGGCAGGGCATTGGGTACATCAATCATGCGTCTCACGCCTCAGCGATTATTTGATGGATATTCAATAGTAAGGCAGCCGTCAGTCAGGCTCCAAGTCGCCCTCTGACATGCCCTGAAGTTTATGCATTCGAAATGATACTTTGGGTTCGGCGGCAAGCATTTCAGTTGCTACAAATTCGGAGGAAAACATTTTACTTGCAAAAATGCTGGCTTTGATAATTTATGCAGCCAACCGCGAACCTCGACACGAGTTCAAAGTGCATTCACTGGTTGCTGCGGCTGGCTGTTCTGCTGATGCTCCTGCTGCTGCTGGTGCTGCTGCGGTTCGCCAAGTCAAATGCATAACCGAATAAAGTTCGGGTTCAACTTGGCTTACCCGTTGCTCCTCGTTGAGTCCAAGGGTGTACGTATATTTTATTCGTGTAGAGAGAAAAGCATTTCTTACCTCAATTAAACCGAAACTATCTAGCCACGTTCTGTTCGTCTGTTTTCCATCTGTACTTCGGAGACCTTAGGTTACAGCCACAGATGGGTTCTGTCATGTAGATTTCCCTGATGCTCAGGCAGAAGGCCGTTGAAAATTAGCATACATTTTTGTGGCATTAATCATTTTAGGCATGTTTTGGGAAACTGCTGCCAGCAATGAAAATCTCAATTGACTTCTTCCCTGTTGAGCTTCATTTTGTATCATTTCATAGCAGGTACCCCCTAGTCCTAACATCTTCTGTAACAGTCTCCGATTCTCCGAGCCACAGTTTTGTTTATTTTCTCTTTTGATGTTGGGTGGCTGCTCTCCATTTGTCGAATGCTTAAAGCCATTTGAAAATGATTGGCTTTTATGTCAATAAGCATCTCGGTTGCCCTCACTTGTTTCTGTTCCATTTTTCCTGTTTTTAGTCTCGCTTTTTCCCATGGCTTATTTTTACTCTCAACATTTTTTTATTCTTCTCCCTTCTGTGCTCGCGACATTCTCTGGGAGTTGGTCGACTGCGTCGTTATTTAAGTGCCCCAATAAAATACAATAAATATACACATACATCTTCATATATACGTATCATGTGTGCGTCCTTATTCGTATATAGTACATCAGCGCTTTTTTGTAGCTTGCAGCCAGAGGAAGACAAAAAGTTGTCGGGTTTTAATAGACCAAAAAAAGCGAAGAGCCAACATTTTGAGGCCCTCAGCTTTTGGTCACTTAAAGTTTTTATTTTCCCGAGAAGGGAGCTTAAAATTTCACTTTGATATCTCGATGGCGGGCTTGGCAGAGCAGCTGCCAGAGCACTGATGCCATAAATCTTCGAGGCCGCATCCTGCCGTATATGTGGAGAGGAGCCTTGAAATTAAATTAAAACGTGTGCCTCTGCTGCTCAAATTTTCACACCGCAACAGAGTGGGAGGTAGAGGGTTTCTCCAAATTTCTCAAATTTGCAATAAGTTGTTGAACATCGAAGCGTAAAAAAAGCATTCGTCACTCATTTTTTGTGTGTGCATAAATCGAAATTCAAACCTTTTTCGGGTTGCGTTTCTTTTGTGTTGCCAAGTGGCACGCACAATTGATTTATGAAAATTTATTGCACACATGCGGCAGACCCAACGCACACTCCCAAAAGCGTCCACCCTCTCACACACAGATACGAAATTTCCGTTTGATTAGTGCAGGCGCCCTGCGATAGGCAACAATTTCGTTGGCGAAATTAAAGTCTGCCACGGCAGCGGCAATAAAATCAAAGCCATAAAAGCTAATGAGCCCGAAAACTCGTCGCCGTTGTCGCAGCCATCTCCAGCCTCCAGCACAACAGAATATCTAATACTCGTATATAGTATCGTAGGAGCATAATGAAAATAGGGGCCATCTTGATGCGCCTGCAATTTTTCATCAAATCAAACACGAAACAATCTCCCCCAGTACTCATAAGGTGCAAGGGTATGATATATACATACTTCTCAAAAAATGCTTTAGTAATATGCACTTGTCCGAGTGATTTAATCCAATTTGAGAGTTAAAGAATTGTTGAAATGGCCTAACGTCAAAAGAAAGGATTATAACATTTAGGATGAGAAATGAAATGGGTTAATGGGTGGGTTAAGTCTCTAAGTAATGGGTATCATATGGTCTATACAAACGCTATTCCGTTCTTACTTAGTTCAGCTCGGTTTAGACCATAAAATGATGGCGATCGACGGCTACCTACGACAGGGATGTCATAAAATTTACGCAAATTGTTGTTTTCCCTGATTCCGATGCCCGATGCCCGATGTCGACGCAGATGCCTGATGCTTGCTTACCGTTATTGCCTGTGAGTGTGCATAAATCGAGCAAACATACACACACAAAAGAAACGTATAGGAAGCTCGGGAGAAGAGGAACCGTGTGGGCAGGCAACGGATTTATGCACTGATAATAAAACGGAATTGTTGCGCATACACTCAGAGACTTAGGACTGAAAAATACAGGAATGTAAACCCATTTGATAAGTCACAAACATGCTTTAAATTTGTAGCAAATTACCTGTGTACAGATTGGTATAAATCATTCGAGCAATGTCTTTTGGGCTAACGCGGAAACTGTTTCCATGCCCTTTTGAAGTTTTTCTCGGTGTACACCTGCCTTAAAGGGGACTGACACTTTTCGGGTACTGGATGACAAACATAAGTAGAACTAAACTCAAACGAAATCCCATCGTCGAGCTAGACACATATCGTAAATATTTGATCCCGAAAAATTACAATAGAAATTCCAAGTGCCCGAAATGGAAACAAACCATAAAGCCTCCCCGAAGCAAACAGTGGGCAGCTCCTTCTTGGACGACCTGTGGCCCCAGCTGTTGGAGGAGAATAAGTGCCACATTGAGGGGAAGTCAGCCCCCTTTTTTGTGCCCCGCCAGCCCTTCAACGAGCTGCACTTCCACTCCTACCTGGCGGATGCGGGGTATCCGGCCTACGTGTTGCCCCACGAGATGCGCTGCTGCGGGGCTGCCCAGCGACAGGAAGCCGCCGAGGAGGAGGCACAACTGGCGGCCAGTGCAGAGACTGTCGTGAGGCACGACGCAGCCAATGCCGATTTCAAGCCGCGCGGCTCCCAGGCCATCCGGCGGGTGGACAAGATGGTGAGCCACCTGCGGGAAGCCCAGGAGCGCCGCCAGAAGCTGGCCTACGATTTCGCCAACCGCAAGTATCCCTGGACCATGAAGACGCCCGAGCACGAGCTGAACTACGGGATGACTTCCGAGCAGCAAACCTGTTTCGTGCTGCCCATGGAGAAGAAAATCCTCGATGACATTCAAAGCCACGAATGCAAGCTGATGATTATCGACGTGGCCAGGGATGTGGAATTGAAGGACTGCCAGCGCTGGATTAAGTTCCGGCCGTATATTCAAATGCTGGCGGTGGTGCGGACCGATCAGATGGAGCGCTGTCTCCAGCTGCTGGGTGTGTTCCACACCCTGGTGGTGGAGGAGAGCGCCGAGAACAGCTGGCACGAGGAACTGAATGCCTCGCTGCGCTCCGGACTGATGCAGGCCAAGAGGCTGAAAATCCTCAGGGCCTGTGGCGAGCCTTTCCTGTACGTGTTTTCGCGGTTCCGTGGAATTTGCACCTGCGACACCTACAGAGTGCTCCGCCGCCTCTAGAGCTGCACACAAACGCACTCGTGGGGGCGACTCTTGGATGCCTAATTCGAATCGACTCTGATTTGAAGTGCCCTGGCTTCCTGACATCGTTTGCTCCAATTAGGCGTCCCGCATCGAGTGCAGTCGGACGCACTCCCACCCCCAGCCAGAGCCGGAAGCACTGCACACCTCAATGCTGCCGGGAATGTGCCAGCCAGCCGTCAAGTGGTGTCAAAATGCCTCCGCCAAACTGCCAAAGTTGGGTGCCTGGG
This sequence comes from Drosophila helvetica, assembly GCA_963969585.1. Lineage (NCBI taxonomy): Eukaryota > Metazoa > Arthropoda > Insecta > Diptera > Drosophilidae > Drosophila > Drosophila helvetica. The sequence goes on from OZ018403.1 coordinate 45,274,733, forward strand.
TGCCCGGGAGTCCGGGTGCCACATATAATTTTATTTGCCAACAAAAAGCAGCGAACATTTCGCGCCAAATCTCAACAAATTATTACAAAGCTTTGCCAACTTGGAACTGATTATAAAAGTTGCGAACAACAAGGGGGCAAACTGGAAAGCCCTGCCAGTGAAAATTGAGTTTAAGAGTGTTGGGATGAGGATGATGTGGGGACTCGGATCGAAGGCGCTTTTCCTCCTGGTTTTACTTTTTGTTTCGCCGGGAAAAGTTTGGTGCAAATGCGCTGTCGCTACTCACAGAAGTACACAGGCATCATTTTCAATAGACATTCGCATAAACCACCTTGCATTATGTTATTAAAAGTTGCCCCAGTCGCAGTCCTGCCCGATAAGAACCCCAAGTTTTCTTCTTAAAAATATAGATGGGCACGACCTTCGGGTCCAAAAATCATAAACGACTTTTTTCGTGTGGTCTATCGGGCGTAAGCTTAGAGCCCTATCGCCGCATACGCATACCCAAAAAGGCCTTCAAGGTCGTTGACTAAACTAAACAGTACGTACTATGAAAATATTCTACCTATAATTTATATGTTTGCTGCTTTTTTATTTGAAATATGTTATGTATGTGATTTATGCATTTTTGTGCGTATACTTAACGTGGGTTCCATAAATGTAGCAGCCTGCTATGGCTTGTTAGCATATTCTTGTGTATTGTACACTGCATATTCCACATTTACATCGACTTTTCAACACCGCTATGTATGTAGGGCATGTAGAGTAAATTCTAAAATATCTTAGTCAAAAGATAGTCAAAAAAAAAAAAAACACCCTCGATGCACCGCGATTTATCAAGCACAAACTATTTGGCGGTCAGACATGGTACTTTTTTTATTGGAATTTCACAGTTGAATTTTTTCCTCCACAAAATTAAAACAGAATATATACATACGAGTATGTATGACAAAATTTGCACGATTTTATGGTATGAATTTTGATATTACTGTCTAAATTTCGTGGAAAACAGATTATTTTATAATTATTGGAATTTGCACGGGCCATAAAATACATGTGTGTATGTGTGTTCGCGTTGCTTTTTCCGCTTTTGATATAGATGCGTATTTTGTGCAGGCCATATCTGGCCACCGAATAGTTTCTGCGCTTAAAGTCTCGCAGCCCATCACCGGCCCCGGATATCAAACATTTTCCATTCTAAATAATCTCAATAGATTCTGAGAATTCTGTACATTTTCTGGGAATGAAAAGCTATCATAAGCTAAGTTGCTCTCGGCTGCATTTGCATATACACTTGCCACTGGAATTATTCCTCTTTGAATTTGTTTATGCCTATACTTAATTTATTCACTGTATTTGCAATCATTATTAAAATATCACCGGGCTGAGCAAGGCCGGACCGGACTGCTGGAACGAGCCTCATATTGGAGACGGATCTTCCTCCACTACAGTGGAAACACCCTGTTCCGGAGATCGCGGAGAGAATATAGGGGACGAACGGCGGTCAACTCTGACGTATTCACTGAGCGAGACCAGTGAGGGGAAACAAGTTCTGGAACCAGTGTTCTGGAACCTATGTTTTTGCTCAGTCCGGAGCTTTCCTGATAAGCTGATTGAATAAGAATATATAAATAAGTTGACCCCCGCTGGTATTTGAGTATTTGAGTCTGTGAGTCTGTGAGTACTGGAGTATGAGCACTGGGCAAAGCCCGCAGCCAAGCGGGCAAGTGGCGGGAAGTTCTACAACCTCTGGAGAGCTGAGAGTCGCTAGAGAGCGATGTATATGCTTCGCTATCTGCTGGATCTGGTGGAGAGTGCATTTGAGCTCGACTTAGTGTTAGTCTCGTTAGTCGATCTGTAAGTGCAGCCAACGGTTTCAGAGTTAGTACGCGCTGTACCGTAATCAACGTCGGTTCTCGGAATGGCAATAGCACCGGCGGCCCTGCTGTTTGTTTGTCTTGGACTGTGTCTGGGAACGGCCTTGGCACAGACGGTGCCGTCCCACAATTGCGGGGACCTGTTCACCTACATGCGTCGAGGGGATGGTTCAATCATAGGCGTTTTCACACCCCTCCAGGACGGGCTCACAAGTCTCGATTGGACCGTGATGTTCACGGCCCACGGCACTAGTCAGGTAAGCAGAGATGTTATGAATTACATATGTCTAAATTCCATTATCAATTCAACCTGAATCATTCCATTTCGTAGGCGCACACTGTGAGCAGCATGGGGGGGTATCCCGACAAAGAGCAAGCGTTCGAAAAGATGCGAAGTGGAGGGAGGGGGCAGGCCTTTGTGAGCTTCCAGAACTACGGCAGCGAGCTGCCCAAGCTGATTAAGGTGGAGCTCAATGGTCACGTCTATTGCAGTGCCTCAGATTGTGAGTAGTGTTTATGGGTTTCCTCTCCAAATGTGCTGATCTGTTTCCTTTCTGCCACACTCCCGCACAGATGATGCCCCCTCCAGTACGATGACACGCGGATGGACGGCCTCAGTCTCGGGCCCAAGAGTTCCTGTGACATTGCCACCCCGCACCACGCCTGCCATCACTGGCAGCAATCCCTTCCTCAATAGAGCCAGAGGGGGCACGCAGGCTACAGTTGCTCAACGAACCGCTCCCGATTGGGCGGAGTGCGGCCTGGAAGGCTTCGCGGCCGCCCAGGCCGGAGGCGAGACTATAACCAGAGGGCGATTCCCCTGGCTGGGGGCCCTCTATGAGGACAACGGCCCAACGCTGAAGTACAGCTGCGTGGTGTCGCTGGTCTCAAGGCGTACGGTGATCACGGCGGCTCACTGCATCCACGGTAAGAAGGCCCTGGATCTTTGGGTCTATGTGGGACGTCATGACCGTAACACGCATCCCGAGAACGGAGCCACACTTATCCGAGCTACGAGTACGCGCACGCCATCGCAGTACGACGGCAACCCAGTGCCCGACTCGGACGTGGGTCTCGTGGTGCTCGATACTGAGGTGGTCTACACCAACTATGTGCGACCCATCTGCCTGTGGACGTCGCGCATGGGAGTGCCAGCCAATGAGGGCGACGTGGGGGCGGTGGCCGGCTGGGGCCTAGACGAAAATGCCGTGGAGACGCGCTACCCCAAGGCCGTCAATGTCCGCGTAGTGACCCGGGAGCAGTGCCTGAGCGACATGAAGCGAGCGGAGGACTTCATCACGCCGAACACTCTGTGCGCCGGCAACAGTAATGCCCACGGCCCCTGCCTGGGCGACTCTGGTGGTGGTCTGATGATCATGCGCAACGGGCACTGGACACTCAGGGCCATCGTCGCCCTGGCGCCGCGGAAGGGATTGATCTGTGATCTGAGGAAGTATGTAATATACTGCGACATAGCCAAGCACCTCACGTGGATCGAAAGCAACATAGTGCAATAGGACTGAAGAGGAGTGAGTGATGAATGAGTGAATAAGTGAATAAACAGATAGATAGACAGCTCTCAATCGAATTCCAAGCGTAGTAAAATGTAGTTAGATCTGTTGAGCGGACATTTAAAAAATGAGAGATGCGATGTGCTCGACCAATAAACAATACTCAGACTTTTTTGTTTGCACAGCAATTCCCACGTTTATTATGTGCGGGGGGTTTTTCACTCAAGAGCAGGCGATCTGAATGGAGTGGCTGATAGGGGTACCAGGGGTCTATGGGTCTATGGGGCTCGCGAAGGACACGTAACACTCGGATGCAAATGGTACTGTTTCCTGTAAGTTCTGAATGAATTTTATGCTTTGGATAGACATTTTCGCATACTCGCATATGTTCGATATTTTCGTTTTGGAGCATACAAATATGAATATGTTAATCTCAGTGTCGGGTATCATGTAGTCGGATTGCGCCACTGGGGCGCTCCAACGTATCGCTTGTTGTGTGTCTTATTGGCTCTGCACGATGCGGAATTTCCAGTTTGCTCAGTGACTCAACAACCCGTCCCCAGAGAGCGTGAGCGGTAGCGGGAGCGGAAGATGGTGCTGAGGCTGAGCCCGTAGCTGGGGCTGTTTTATTTATCAATCGACGGTCGTCGCGTGCGCAGTGGGAAAACGGATGGATCCAAGTCGAACTGAAGTCGATATAATCCGGAAAGGTATGGGGCTGAAATTAGCCATAATTGTGTCGTTAATAGCATTGGCCAGGTGTCAGCTTCTGCCGGAGAACGCATGCTCTGACTACTTCCAGTACGTGAACGATGCCTTCGAGGGCCTGCAGGGGGAGGTGACCCTCCCGAGCGTGATGCGGGGCCGCAACCGCATCGACGTGAGCCTCACCCAGCGGGGGGATCAAGATGTATGGTGGATTGCTATAGCCGTCTCCAGCTGAAACCCTGACTGACCGCTTTGCCTCCTTCCCATTCCCCAGCCCGCTTCTGTTGGCGCCCTGCGGCCCTATCCAGATGAGGAGGCTGTCCGCTCAGCTGGTGGACCCGCGAAATTTCGGATTAGCCTCCGGCCGGACCCCTCCACCGGTCTGCTGCCCAAGCTGTCGCGCCTCTCCTACAACGATCTTCGGCTTTGTTCGGCCAGCGAATGTGAGTGTTCTGCGGCTGGCGGACTGGCGGTTGGACAGACTATGACTCACGGTCATTGCTTTTCAGATGGGCCCCCCAATAGCTACTTCAATCGCTTCTACGAGATTCACGTCAGTGGACAGTCGCAGCGGCCGCTGCGGCCGCTTGATCCCTCGTCCGTGTTCGATCTGTTCCCCAGGGAACAGTCGCCTTTCGAGGTGAAGACCCTATTCTATGGCACTCCCACCCAAGCTACGTTTCCCTCCTGGACATCGGTATCGCCCGGAGGCGCTGTGTCTCCTGTCTGGCGCCAAACCTGGCAGACTCCAGCCCGTGCACCCGCACGGGCCCCATCGCAACGTCCAGTTGCCACTCCCGCACCACCTTCATCGACTGTTTTCTGGCAACCGCCAGCACCGCCACCAGTAACCACCATCACCACCATCAAATCTCCACCGCCGACCCATGCCCCGGATCGCAGCCCCAATCGATTCCATCCCCAGCCCGCTTCGACACCGCTGGAGTGTGGTCGCGAGGGCAGACTCTCGCCCTTCATACACCGCGGAAAGACGTTCCCGCGCGGGCAGTATCCCTGGTTGTCGGCGGTCTACCACAAGGAGTCCCTGTCGCTGGCCTTCAAGTGCGGCGGTTCCCTGATCTCGGCCAGCATGGTGATCACGGCCGCCCACTGCGTGTACAAGATGCAGGAGGATCGCGTGCTGATTGGAGTGGGCCGCTACGACCTGGACGACTACAACGAGGACGGGGCCGAGATGCGCGATGTGAGGCGCTTGCTGTGGCATCCAGAGTTCTCCACGCGAGTGGTCTCCGATGCAGACATTGCTTTGGTCACCTTGCAACGGCCCGTAACGTAGGTGCATTGTGATCTTCTTTCGATTTGATCTCGGACATATTATTTACTTTTCCAGGTTTAATGACATCATTGGCCCCATCTGCCTGTGGACGGAGAAGGAGAGTGAAACGGTCACCAAGTCCGGCTTCATAGCGGGCTGGGGCACGGACGAGTTTGGCAACTCCAAGACCCAATATCCGCGGGTTGTCGAGGCCGAAATAGCCAGCGCCACGGACTGCATCAGCACCTGGAAGGCCTCTGCCGTCACCGAGCGCACGCTCTGCGCCGGCAACCGGGACGGATCCGGGCCATGCCTTGGGGACTCGGGCGGAGGCCTGATGGTCCGGCGGGACACCCACTGGGTGCTGCGCGGCATAGTCTCGCTGGGCGAACGTGGAACCTCCGGACGGTGCCAGCTCAGCCAGTACGTGCTCTACTGCGATTTGTCCAAGCATCTCACTTGGATCCACGAGAACCTCAGCTGAATCTGATCTGCAGAGAGGCGCCAGAATTGTATACCATTGATTAAAGAACCTTAAGACACAACACAATCAAATGTTTTGGATGCTCTCTGGCCCGGAATTGACTCTGGCCAAACACGTTTACCGAGTCGCACAAGGTTCTTTTCTTTTCTTTATTTGTGTTTGGGAATATTAAGTATTAAGTAATCCAATCAGCTGGCAGAACGAGTTTTCGATCTGTCGCGGATCGAGCCCTAACTCTCACACTGATCATGCGGTACCAGTGTTCAGCGATCAGCGATCAGCGGCATTTGCCCAACTGTTCGGCTCTCGAGCACTTGGCAAACAAATTCAACCATCCGTAGTCGCACTTGGCATCATGCAGTGGAGTGGCTCGGTGTTGCTTCTCATCGGTCTGTGGACACTGGCCAACAGACAGCCCGAGCGTGTCTTTACGGATGATTTGTTACCACCAACGTATTTCTCGATGAAGATCACTGAGACAATTGTTGGGGTGGTTGAGGGAATGTTCCTCTACCAACGCAATGCCCAAGATGCTACACTGAAAGTGGTGGCGGGTATCACGGACACCATCTCTTTGTTGGAGGCGACACTGTACAGCATTGCCAAGCCCCTGGCAGAGGATGGAACGTGGAAGCTGCAGATGAAGCTCATGCTGATGCGGGACGAGACAGAGCACCTTTTGATGGCCCTCAATCAGTGCTTGCATCGTTTATCCAATCTCCGTGGGGAATGCAGTACTGAAAGACGAAGAGTGGAGGAGGAAATAATTGGACAGTATACGATCAATGCCTCTGACGCACTCAGACGTTAGCTGCAAGGAAATATGTATGCAAAATGTTTGACAAATTGTTCATCCTCCTCGAATATGCTGTGGCGGATCGCAGGTCTAATGAAAACCCATTAGAGGAATGCCATTAATTAAATATTTATCTATTGACCACGTGCTGACTGCCCATTGATTAACTGCAATTGATCAAATATTTGACGTGTGCTTTGCCTTAGCCGATCTATATAAGAACAGAGCAATATTGAACCTCTGGCGAGGCTGTCAGAGCCATGAAGTGGAGCAGCTCGTTGCTTTTGCTGGTCGCTCTGTGTGTCAGCATCTGGGCCAGGGATCCGCGCGCAGACCAATGGCGGGATTCGCCCGAGTTGGGAAGGCAAGTAGAGGAGTTCATCCGCAATGAGATGAGCCGTGGAGCTACTTCCGAAGAGGTCTTCAACAATCTGCACGTCTTTGCCAATGCGGTCATTCAACGGGCTCGTTTCGCCGCAGTAAATCTGGCTGAAAAGATGCAAATGGCCATCGCCGAGTCGATTGCCAGCTTTGTCGAGAGTGTGGGCAATGCATTGGGGGAACTGCAGTCTGTTCTCCCCAAGGAGCCCAACGCGAACAGCAGCCAGGCCCTGCAGGATGCAATGGGGATGCTCAGCGAGCTGAATGCTGTCATCCTCGATCTGGAGGCTAGCCTGGAGAACATCAACGGGCAGCAGGCGAACAACGATCAGTGGGAGCTGCAGACAGCGGGGGAGTGGAGGCTCTGGGCCGCAGTCCTAGTGTCAAATGTGAGGGAATCCACAGAGGGCACGGGTAGGGGTACCTCTAAGGCCATGAACCTCACCCAGGGCCTCAACGCGCGCTACGGCCTCCGTCTGCTTACCTGCCAAGAGGGATTCATCTGGGCCCATACTCGATACAATCTTGAATTGCAGCAGACTCTTGAGATCTCTCAAAACTCCACCGATGTCCTGATCCAAGCAACAATGAATTGTCGGATCTACAAGGCCGAGTGCCGCAATGCCGTAAGGAAAGCACTCAAGGGTCTCATTGATCTGCCCGATGAGCTTGATAGATTTCGGGACAAGGCCGAACACTTGCTGGTTGTCCGTGAGGAGAGTAATCAGTGCTTGTCGGAAACGTTGGATGAATACGCCGGGGACCGACTTAAAGTGGAGAGTCAGCTGCAGGATATCATCGAACAGTACGGGCGGACAGCCGACTCCCCAGAGACGGCAACAGAAAATTAACTAGGAGACTTCTTTGCAAAATATAAGTAGGACTATATTAAGTAAATATCTACCTTAGGTTATGGGCAGCAAAATAAATATCGCATATCAACTATCGCAACTACATACTTTAAAGGTTTCCCAAAATTATGTTAGAGCATTTCGTAGACCCACCTCCCGCAGATCTCAATGAAAGTAATTCATCATTGCATAATATAAAGGGAATTCCGCGCGCCACCATAATTCCCATTTACAGTGCTTTTCCGACTCAGACCCAGACTCAGAGTAGAGCGTAATAGATTGTAGCCTCGAGTAGTTGTACTCAAAGTATTCGTAGGCAAGTGGGCCGGCGCTCTCCGATCGTTGGAGATGGAATAGGCACAGATCATTTGCTAGGCGCCGTTCATAGAGTGAGGTTCGATTGCGGTCGAGCAGATCGCAGAGTGAGAAAAATATAGTAAACAAACAAAGATTGCAGCTGAAATGGGGAGGCTCCTGCTGGCCTCTGGATTCATCCTGGCGATGTGCCTCGGCCCGAGTCTTGGACAGCTGCCGGCCAATGGCTGCTCGCAGTTTTTCGAGTACCAGGGATACAACAGACAGTACATCGGCCTGGTCACAGTGCGTCACAATCCGGTGGTGAGCAATCACACGCTCTTCCTGGAGTTCTCGCAGCCCGGATTCTATAACTGGGTAGGATGTCATCTCCGATCTCGGGCCTAACCCCAACTTTATTCCATTGCATTTGCTGCTCTTATCATTCAATGCGTTTGCGGTTGTGTTTTTTCCCCATTCCACTGGCACTCACTGGCACTGGCACTGGCTTTGCAAATGCAATGCAATGTCAATAATGATCGCATAATATACGATTGCTAGATCGTTGTAAACAAGATCGCAGGCTCACAATTCGTTCCTTCTCTTCATTTAGGAATTCGTGGGAAACGTAGTCATAGTGACTGACGACGAGACGGTCAAGACTAATCTTCGCCAGGGCTGGTCGATCCAGTATCGAGTGGACTTTCCCATTCCCAGCCAGCCGCCCAAGGTCACCAGCATCAGGGTGGACGATGTGGAGCTCTGTGGTGCTAACCAATGTGAGTAAGGTCCTAGGAATGTGATACCTTTACGGAAAGTAAGTTTTTCTCTCAGATCCTCCGCCGAGAACAGCCATATCGCTGTCGCACTCGGTCACCACCTCGATCTCGCCGCTGTCTACGTTCAATGGGCGCAGCACGAGTCGTGCCACAAATGGAATCCAGCAAGGCCAAGTCCGGCCCTCAGTGCGTCCACCAGTCCGACCCTCGTCTCCAGTCCGACCCTCGCCTCCAATACTTCCCGCAGCTGAACCTCAGAGTGGCTTCAACTACGACGAATTCTGGGCCAACGAACAGAACAGAACACAGCTGCCGTCCGTTAATCCTGGACAGGGCAGGGCCAGCCCGCAGACCATTACTCAGAGCGCACCCGTGAATAGTGGGTCCAGGACTCCTCCGCAAACCGCCTCCAGCAACATCGTTTGTGGCCGTGAGAGGACCGTGACCACGCCGTTGATCTTCCAGGGCCAGCGATTGGAGCGCGGACAGCTGCCCTGGCTGGTAGGACTCTTCGAGCGGCGCGAGAGCAACGGCCCCATCTTCTTCTGTGGAGGGACTCTCATATCCGCCTCTACGGTGCTGACGGCGGCGCACTGTTTCCGGCAGCCACGAGCAACCGCATGGACCTGCCGGAGGGATTCAGGTCATATGTGGCAGGCTGGGGTGCGGATGGGGAGGGCAACGGAAACACGGACGTGGCCAAGGTCACTGACCTCAGCATTGTCTCCGACTCGAACTGCACCCTACAGCTGCCCCATGTCCTCGTCCAGCCGAGCACCCTGTGCGCCAAGAAGGTGGGGGCCGGTCCCTGTGGCAGTGATGGCGGTGGCCCTCTGATGCTGAGGGAGGGCGATGTCTGGCTACTGCGCGGCGTCATCTCCGGCGGCAGCAGGAACGCCAAGGAGAACACCTGCGACGTGTCCAAGCCTTCCGTCTTCACGGACGTGGCCAAGCACATCGACTGGGTGCGCAGGAACATGTGGAACTGATCCGAAAAGAACTGAAATCGAAGCCAAAATCAATACTCTCTGCTGCCTTTGTGAATGCAATGGAAATAAACTGAGAGCAGACAAATTGCTGGAAGAGCCAAGTCGAGACGACACGCAGGTTGATTTATGGAATTTAAACTGGCATCTACGCTACGGGTAATTCGAGTCTAGCAACCATTAATCATTAAGTGAAATAAACAAACAAAGCCACGAAATGTCTATACACTTATACTCTCTGTTAGCTGGTAAATTCCATACGGAATTCAAATAAGGGAATGTATCTGGCATCTATAGCATGATCCCTACGGATTCTAAGAGTAAAGGGAAACTCCTCTGTGAGGATTGTCCAGTGTCACTCGATACATGGGAAATCCACACGAACTTTAAGATAGAGTACTCGTATAATAAATTGGCCCTTTCCCAGCGGCTTACGGCAGAGCCCGATATATATAGAGAGAGAGAGAGAGAGAGAGAGAACGCCAACAAGCTCTGTGCGATCGAATCTCATTATCGATCTATTCCGCTAGATCGGTCGGCTAGATCGTGCCCCTTGCTAAACACACAAATCATTCAAAGCTCGACTCTCATTGAGTGCGGTTTCGGCATCGGTACGACTTGTGAACCCGCGTTTTGTGCGCGACTTTCGCAGTGACATTATTTATTTCTTTACTTATAAATATTTATTGGATCGATCGAGCTATGTGTTCGCTACAGCTCGGCCTCCTGCTGACTCTGCTGCAGATCTCTCTAGGCTGGGGGCAAAGCCTACCGTACATTGCCTGTCCAGAGCTGTTCGAGTACTTGGGCTACAACGGGGAGTACATAGGGCACATAAGCCTGAAATTGGATGCCTCCCTCCTGGAGAATACAGTCCGTGTAGAGCTTTCCCAGCAGGGCCGACATACCTCTGTAAGTTTTCCCTTTCCAGCTGTTGTTTGTGTGCTCTCTTATCAAGCATTGACCTTACTCTCAGATGGGAGGCGTGATTTTCCCCCATCACAAGTGCAAACTCAATGTTGTAGTAGATTTTTATGGGAAATTGCATGCCTGATAAGGCCTGAGGGGAAACCCCCCAATGCTGCCACTTGATTCTCTTCCGTTCCGTTCTGTTCTGTTCTGTTCTGTTCTCATCTGTTCTCTCCGGTATGGGACAAAGCTGTACGACCGGTTTCTACGACAGACTAGTATTAATATCTGTCACTGTTGCTGTTGTTGGATGTTTGGTTTTACCAGTTGAGTTATGTTTACGTAGATGAGGGATCTGACGTCGATTAGAGATTGGGAAGACAGAAGACAGATTGTGACGCGCTTTCTTTGCATCTCTTTCAGAGCTACCCGGGGGACCTTAATCTTCTGGAGAATGAGGAATCGGTTAAGTATCGTCTGCGCAACAATGAGCCCATCAACTATCGCGTGGACTTCCCCACGCCAGGTGTGGTTCCAAAACTAACCATGATCTCCCTCAACGGCCAGGTTGTGTGCCGTTCTATGCCATGTAAGTGGACAACCATCTTTCCATCTTGGTCTTTATTTGATTCGTCTACTGATACCTTTTGCAGATGGTCCTCCTAGTACGAAACTTTCGCTATCCCACACCCTGCGCTCCACAGCGCCTTTGAATCAACTGCCACAGCAAACTGAACAAAGACCTCGACTGCCACAATTTCCCCAACAGCCGCAGCAGCCACAGCAGCCACAATACCCACAACAGGCACAACAGCCCCAACAGCCGGAGGAACCAGTGAGAATACGACCCGAGCCCCAGCCTCAGCCTCAACCCCAACAGCACCAAGAACCGTTCCGACCACGTCCGGGGCCAACGCCAGCACCACAGTTTATCCCAGAGCCGATAGCAACCACCACACAGCGACCCACAGCCGCATCAGCATCAGCAGCTCGACAACGACCATCGGGCAACAGGCCCCAGACCCTGGGACAGTTGAACGGCGTCTGCGGCAGGGAAAAGCCCGTCAGTACGCCGCTCATCCACTTCGGGCAGGTGGTGGAGCGGGGACAGCTGCCCTGGATGGTGGCCCTCTACGAGCGGGTGGGCAACGAGTACAACTTTCTATGCGGCGGCACCCTCATCTCAGCCCTAACCGTGATCTCGGCGGCCCATTGCTTCCGCTTCGGCAGCCGCAATCTGCCCGCCGCGCGCACGGCCGTGTCGCTGGGACGCACCTCCCTGGACCTGCTGACCACAGGAGCCCGGCGAGCAGTAGCCGAGCTTGTCATCCACGACCAGTACAATCCCAGCATCTACACGGACGCGGATCTGGCGGTGCTCAAGCTTTCAGAGCCAGTGGAGTAAGTGCCGCCAGACAGAGCCTGTACGAGTAATCCTAACAATATGTATCTTTCAGTATCGGCGACTATATCCGACCCATCTGCCTGTGGAACGATAACTATTTGCTCGATCTGCCTTCGGGCCACAAGTCGTATGTGGCCGGCTGGGGAGAGGATGAGCGGGGCAACAGGAATTCCCGGATCGCCAAAATGACGGACACGGACATCATCACCCAGCCGGAGTGCCGGGGCAATCTCACATCCGAGAATGTGCGCTTTGTCACCTCTCGCACCATTTGTGCCAGTAATCGGGAGGGAGCCGGTCCCTGCAATGGCGACTCTGGAGGTGGCCTGATGCTCCAGGAGTCGGACATATGGCTACTGCGCGGGGTCGTCTCCGCCGGACAGCGGCTGAGCAATCGCTGCGACCTCTCGCAGCCCGTGATCTACACGGATCTGGCCAGGCACATCGACTGGCTGCACACGGTCATGTGGTTCTGAGGGCTTCCCCAGAAGATTAGTAAATAGCTTAGACGAATCCAGTGCCAAAATAAACGCTAGCCTAGTTTTTTACATTAAAATTGAAAGATTGCCTCCTCCACTTGCGGCTCTGTGCCAGCGGCAATTTGTCAAAAGCTGGAAAATTGTCGCCCATTTGGATGCGGTTGCGGCTGTCGCCTGCTAATGAGACCTAATGGAGGCACCCGGTCGCAAAACGCAAATCGCAAATCGCATATCGCAAGACTCAAGCCGCAAGCAATGTACAGAAATTCGCACTGCGAAAACGCCCCGAAATCGCGCACAAGAAAACGCACCATATAGAAGTCGCGCCTAAAACGCTTCTACGGCACAACAGGTGATTGTTGCGCTCGCATCCCGACTCACTCTCCCTCCGACTCGGTGCTCGGTGCTCTCTCTCTCCCTTTTGGAGCAAAGCTCTCTCGTTGATGCGCGGCGCAGATATTTCGCCTGTGCTATGGCACATCCTGTTGAATGAAAATTGTCGGCTCCGGGTCCGAATCCGGCCCTCCCGTTGTGGCCTTCTGGCAGTCAGTCGCGTATGAAAACGATTCGAAAGTTGTTGGATACTTGGCGGCATTGGCCAAGGAGACACATTGGCCCGACGCTCGTCTCTGCTCCGGCACGGCCAGTCGTGCGTGTCCGGACAGTCGACGTTCAGACTTCAGTTCGCACGGTTCGGCACGCGGCAGCACAAAAACAGCAGCTGAAGCTGAAGCATAGACCGCCAGGAGCCGACCTACCATATCCAAGTGCTACTGCGTGTGTGTGTGGGTGTCTCTTTCGGCGTCTGGGTCGCTGTCGGTATCGGTATCGGTGTCAGTGTTAGTGTCTGTGCCGATCGAGAATTCTTGTCGGGCGCGCGTCTCCTCCTAGTGTGCCAGTGCGTGTGGCTAGGCGTATGCGTGTGGATGGGAGATGCAAAGAGTTTGGCATCGGACAATTAATCATCCAAGGAGTGGTGCGGCCTGACCTCTGAGTTGACTTCAATTTTAGTAATTTGCCTGATTGATGCACGGACTTGGTCAATTTCCGGTCGATGCCGAGTTCAGTGCAGTGCGACCATCGCCTGTGAGCCTCTGGCGGCTGCTGCAGCTATGAATAAACAGAACAAATAGCCAGGAAAATTCCAAACGAATACCAAGTGAATATCTGAAAAACAAGTGGACAAATTGCATCTCAATCAAAGTCTATTAGCGAAATGCTGCAACTGCATTGCCGTATCCGGGCATTGGGCTGCTACTGCCGCCAATCCTGCAACTGAGGCACAAAGCGAACGCACCGCAGAGGACCTGCACACCCTTTACCAGACCAGACCAGACCAGACCAGAACCCCCCCTCGACCTCCTTCCCCGTCCTAATCATCGCCCCCCCTGCCATCCAAATGACAAATGCAATGAGTGCTCTTGCAGCACTCGCTCTGACAGCGGCCGGGGCAGCGGCAGTGGCTGCCTCTGCGGCTAGCGGCAGGAGCAACCACAGCAGTCCGTTCCTGACCACCACCAGCAGCACCACCACCACAGCCGCCGCCTCCATCAGCAGCAGCATCGGCATGGCCATCAGCAACAGTAGCAGCAACAGCAGCAGCAGCAGCGGTAGCAGTCGGAATGGCACGCTGCTGGATGCCGATCACCTGCCGCTGCAGTTGACAACCGCCAAGGTGGACATGGACTTTGAAATAGACATTCAACTGCTGACAAATGGCTATGATGGCACAACGGTGAGTGAGGGTCAGGGGAGGGTCAGGGCGGATTATCGGTATTCGGTTTTCATGTGGCTGCCCTCGACGCATTCAGTGGGCTTTCACTCTGACTCTGGTTCCTCCCTTCGGGCTTTATGTCCGTTGCGAGGCTCGTAAAAAATGCTGCTTCTGGTTCAGGTATTGCTACTATAATTTACAATGTCTCTCTCTCCGATCAGGAGGGTGTAGAGGCGTATTGTATGGTTAGGGCGAGGCTTCGGACATTTATGAACATTTCAGTTTTATTACGTGAGCGCATATTTCGCCGAACATTGTCGTATAGTTTTTGTGTGGTTTCCCTTGTTCTGGTTTATGGTGCGTATACGCAATCAATATTTACACTAACCTCTGAGCACAGATGGCTTTTGATGATTTGTCGAGACAAAAGGAAAAGGCGGAGACTGACGGTGGGATAGCAAAGTTTATGGCAATGAAAATTATCACACATCAAATGCGAATTTATATTATTTAATAAAATGTATAAATCACGACAAAAGGTCTCAGAAAAGTTCCTCCTTTTGCTCGGTCCCACTCCTTGCTTTTAATTTATTTCACTTCTAGCCAGCCAACTGCTAAATGAAAATGAATGCGAGCCTCATTAGCAGCCCCAGCACATGTGAAACTTTTCCTTTTCCCCCACCAAACACACAGATACTCCCGCACACAGGCACAGAGACAAGCGTGCACCTTCATCGATGCATAATCCAGTTTTCAAAAGCGTGTGCCAAAAGGAATTCCTCCTCCGTTCGCTCAGTGGAAGGAAAGGATGTATATCCGAAAACCAAAGTTTATCCTTTTTTTTGTGGGGAGGGCGGAGACGAAAACGAGCAATTTACGTGCTTGGCGTGGCAGCAGTAAAGGATACGAGGCATCACACACACGCGTTTACTTGCACGCTCACAGAGATAGAAATCTAAATACATGTTGTGCCGAAGCGAACGACAAAGTTCTGCTCATCTGTTCGCACGTTTAACTTTCAATCGAATGTAAATAATGAGTATCACGTAAGTTGGCAAACGAGGCGACTACCTGGGGATGGGGAAAACACATCCCTAGAGGAACAGGCGGCCACAGAAGCAACGCTATCCTCATGTTTATGCTACGCACATTTTCCACATAAATAGATTTCTAACTAATTCATAAACTGTTGCTGGGGAAGAGCAGATAGGGTGCAGAAACTTGAGTCACCCAACGGTAATATGGTTGATGTTCGTCACTCAATTGGGTCACTCTCTGCCCATCAATCTAGTTGATCTAATTGCCAGTAGTTGGCTTTGGCTTTCCAACTTCCATTTCCATTCACCAGATTGGATGCACGACAGTTTCACCTTATGCCTCATACCTCGTGGTATTGCTCTCAATTGGTGACACTGACATTTGTCCTCGTCATGTGTCAGCCACCAAATTGCCAACGTCTGCCGCGCTTCTTGTGCCTCTGCCAGGCATTTGCATAATGCATCACGCATACGCCGCTTTGTGCAATCTAATAGAATTATTAATCTGCTCTCGGCGAATCTTTGCATCCACACAGCAAATGCTTATACGAGTATGGAAAAATAGTATTATTCTTTCTTCCCGTTTCCCAGACCCTCCATTGTAGCCATTGTGTGTGCTCTCGGATTGAATTCCGCATTTTCTATTGCCCGTAAGCCGTCGCATGGAAAAACTTTGGCTTTGGCCATTGTTCGCGAGCTTTGCATAGTAATAATAATAAAATATTAATAGCATTATTTGTTATTGCCTCTTCTCGCTCTCGCTCTCCCACTCCCACTCCCTCCCGTCTCTCTCTCTCTTTCCATTCAACAAGCGCCTTCATTGTTGTGGCAAATCCTTTGGAATTTGCGCAAATTTCCGCCAGCCATTTGTCGAAATCATTGGGCATTGGGTCGTGAAGGGGCGTACTGAAATGGGTATCGATAGCCAATTGAAATGGGGGCTATCAGGCCGCTACTGTAATTGTTTACCAGAGGGTCTAACCAGTAATTTATGTGCTGTGTGGTATGCCTCAGCAACATCAAGGATAAAGTTGCCACAAACGCAGTTTCAGACTTGTGAGGTTGCAGCTTTCGGAGGAGTGGAATGTGGAGGCGTTCCTAGGCAAACATTTAATTAAAATGCTGAAGATCTCGCCTCAAAAATATTCCCTAACTATTTCAATCATAAATTTCGTTGAATCTCTGAGCCGTACTCGTAAGTATGTCCCATCCACATTTCGTTGCTTAATTTTTTGCTAACCGCAGGAAAAATATCTCTTGAATTCTCTGGGGACTTTCAATTAGACTTGCGGGGATGGCAGACCACACAATAGACTAAAAGAAAAGTGGAGAGAGATAAATGTCAGCAATTTTGCCTAATTAAATGTGTGTGACAGCGCCCGCCATAATCACGGGGCTGGCCACAAAATAAATGAGCAAAAATGCTGCGTGCTCCATGAATCGGGTCACGGATATATAGAAACCGCATAAAAACAGACACACATGTCCACCAGGACCCTGCCATCAAGAGAGGGAGATGCAGCTGCTGAGGACAGACACCGACCCTTGCCATTCCACATTAATCTTGGCCACAAGAGCCACAATGTGTTTGTCTAGGTGTTGCCGTTTAATTGCACCTCCCTGTACCTCCCTCGCTTCGCTCTACTTTCTGCAGGAAAGGTAAATGAAAGTGGTAGGATATTCCGGATTTTTATGTTGTCTGCATTTCATTCACCTCTTCCCTTTTTTAGGGCCATTTGAATGGGGCTAAGGATTTTCAATGGGACAGTGAAAGCCCAAAAAGGACCTCTTCTTATTGACCATAAACCTTGCTTATGCGAGTGTGTGTTTGTCCTTTTCTTTGCCCTATTTTGCTGCCATTTTTTATGATTTTCCGTACGCGTGTGTGTGTGTGGGTCTGATTGTTGGGGCTACAAGCAGAGCTTCTGGCATCGACAATGACACCGGAGTGCAAACGATTACAAGTCAATTTAACAGGGCCATGGCCATGTCATACCATGTCCATGTCAATCATCTGTATGTCGGGCGTGCAGCGATATTCGTAAGTTATTGCCAAAACACAATATTCCTAATAGATTTGATTGTTATGGCTGCCAAGCCAGAGATTTCTTGAATTAACTGTGCAGGAAGATTAGGACGAGTGGCAATCATATCAAGCATTTCGAAATGCGAGGGAGAAGAATATTGATTGGTTTCGGGACACACTAAAATGCACTAGACCTTAGACTATTCGAACGACATAAGAAATGCCAATGCATCCAATTGCATTTCATGCAAAACATATATTTATTGATTCTATTTACGATTGTAAATTTATATTGAGGGGATGTTCTCTGTATCTACCAAATAAGTGCGAGAAATCTTATTACAGATTGTAGATGCTTTTCGCATTTTATGGATTTGCGAGGTGCCATTGTTGAGACATGGCTAGACAAAAATGCATGAGATAGAGTTTCCTGTATCATTCCTTTACCCATTCGCATTGCCATGCTTGCTCTCCTCTTTTAATAAAGACAAGTGCAGCTGCCTTCGTGTGTAAGTGTGTGGGTGTGTATTTGCTCTGCTCCGAGTGTGTGAGTGTGAATGGCTGTGTAGCGACGACGACACTTGTGCGAGTGAACGGGATGGTATGTTTGTGTTAAGCACACTCACAGCCGCACGCACACACTCGTAGCACTGACGAAAGATGGCCCAGCGAGGGACTGGCTGACGTTCTTTTGGCACGGTTTCCACTCAAATTCAGTGCAAATCCGGAAAAAGTTGAAGGAAAGCCAAAGGAAAATAAAATCGATGCACGTGGCAGGGCAGAGTGACGGAGCGATTGAGTGTCAGTGGGTGGGTGAGTGAGTGATTGAGAAGAGGGGATGCGATGCTGCTTATACAATCAGCTTAAGAGTGGCAGCAGATACACATCGGCAGCGGCAGCGGCAACAGCAGCAGCAGCCCCCGCATCCCACCAGACAGCCAACTCCTGTTGCAGCTAATTATCCTGTCGTTGACAATCTGCCCCGAGGCCAATCAGCAAGGCAATCTAAAGGCTAGCAGCAAACACAAACAGACCTCATCGGCACGACCAGGACACTCTGCGAAAGTTGGCAGGCAGTAGAGCAGCGATGGGGTAAACACAACCAAAACATTTGTTTTGCCCACACGGAGACAAACAGGGCCTTTAGACACGATGGTGCAACGGGAAGGGGGTAATTAGCATCGCAGTGGAGGCCTATTCTCTTGTAGTGTTTGGATGCTGTGCAATCTGAAGATGATGTGGAATTCGATCACTATATAGTTCTATGTATATATGTACATATAGTATATGCCGCACAAGCCACTCAGCCACTCAGTGCAGTGCTTCCAATATACATATATGATGCAACGGGGTTTCGATCGCAATTAAATTCAAGTACTCCACGAAACGTGTTTTCCTGGGCTGCTGCACACGACCGAAACGTAATGAAATTTTAATCGGATTTTTCCGCAGAAAGAGCACCAGCAAGATTCATCTAGTTCTGGGGGATTTTAATTATTTATATGGGGAAAAATTCGACATGAGGTTGAGGTCCAAGGTCTGGTGGCTCACCGCATGTGTGAATCCCCGCTGGAGGGAAGAAAAACTTGTTATCCATCAGCTTAGGACGATATGAATCTAATTAGTTCATTCATAATTGAGGGACGGGCTGCTGCTCATCCTTCAGCCCTCCTCCACCCAAGGAGAAGGCGGGCTTTTCCACACCATTTGCATCCTAAGCTCCTACTGGTATTTTCATAGATGCTTGCTTGGGCTTCACTTATGACAGTTTGGGTAAATTTGACAGCCAGCGACACATGTGTGCTCCCCACTCCCACAACATCTTGACTTTTCAGCTTTGTTTAATTAAGCCGAAATTCAAACAATGAGTAGACACACATTCAGAGCAAGCAGCAACGTTGCCTGACAGGCGTAGACGGGGCCAGGATAAGAGTAGAGGGGAACAGGGGAACAGAGCCATGACCCGACAGCTGTCTGCAGGAGGAACTCGAACTCCTGCCAGTGCCGCTCCTGCAATTGTCAATGGCCATTGACAGTTCTGACAATGGCTCCACGGCGAGATATATAGAAGGAAGAAATAATTTCGCAATTGTTAGTGCAGTTACCATCTGCTCAAGTGACTGCCGAATGCCACACCTTGGCAGCTCTGGATAACGAGGCATCCACTGCTTAAAGTCCACCGAAACTTGAAGTTCCTTAAAGCAAACAATAAATATTTGCTCAACGCATAAATCAGCTGTCTAGGCCCGGCTATTATCCTTTCTACCTCAACGAGGTATTATGAGAATTTAAATATATGCTAATCAGGGAGCACCAGGTCGAGTCCCACGCAGCACCGACCACAAAGTTCGGTCTGGCTCTTAAACTCAAGCTGAAGCGGTTCAGGTTTTTGGTGGCGAATCCTGGGCGAAAAGTTCAAAGTGCTGGAAAATGAGAAATTTACTATGGTGCATTCTAAAACTTAACTTTCTGCTCATGGGAATTCTATTTTCTCCAGCTTTTGTTAGAGTTTATGGTTTATAGCATTCAACTAACAAAACTATGCCTTTGGCCATATGGCTGGTTATTCTACTGTTTCTACTGCGGAAGTTCTCGAATGACACTGTAAAGTGTGGCGCTCTAGAATTGTGGACTCAGTCCTGTGTCCTCCCTTTGTGCTGTTCGCTTATTATTGTGCCTGTTCTGTTCTGTGCTGTTCTGCTCTGTGTCTGAGCTGCTCCTTGTAAATCACACTACTTCCTGGACAGCCAGACTGCCAGACAGACACACACAGACTAGGAAGAGACACAGGACGCTGGGCAGGTTGGTGCTGGTACAAGGGCAGGGCATGGGAGGCAGGGCAGTCTCTTCACCTTTTTATACCCTTGCAAAGGGTACTACGCTGCTTGCTTTGCAGTAATGAAATTCACCCTGAGGCCGGTAAATGTATTCTTGATTAGCAGGCCATGTGCTCAAGACTGTTCTCCATTATTGAGCCTGAATCGGATGACTATCTCATGTGGCTGCCATAAGAACGAGATCTTTATGAGGGTATCTCCAGCCTCGTTTCTTGCCGCTGGACTTCGTTTCGTGTTCTGTAGTTGTTTTCCCAACAGGTCTGTGTTCCCTTTCACCGTTTCGAGCCTTATTATTGTTGCCAGCCTACAGCTGTCTGTGTATCTGGGCTTGCTGTTAGATACACCTACGTGTGTGTGTGTGTGTGTGTGTGTATGTGTGTGTGTTGACGTTTAATCAACGCATTGTGCCATTTAACTCTGCAAACAGAACCCGAGCCCCTAAGTGCGGCCGGTGTTCGCTTTGCCCCTTTTCCTCCTGCTTTTCCCTTTGCGTTCCCTTTTCTGCTTTGTGTTTACTCGACGCGGCCTTCAGCTACAAACCGTTTTCCAGATACATTTGTTGTCCACTTTTATTGGCAATTAAATGCAGCAGCTGCTGTCACAGTTGCTGGCCTCCTCCCACTTCTGCTGTTCTTTGGCGCAGTTTAAATTCTTTTCGCTGACACTTGGCAGATGCTTGGTTTATGCTTTCTCTTAGCGCGCTGTTCCATGTAAGTCACTAAATTGTGGACTAAGTTGGCATTAAGTAGACCAAAGGAAAGGACTTTGGAGGAATGCAGGACCAGGATATGGACTATGAGAGACTGCAGCCCATAGAAGAGGGATACTAGAATCCAAAGGAAAAGGCGTGGTCACACTAAAAATACATTTGAAGGTTGAATACTATGGTGTGAGTCCTTCAGAGTCGCATCTCCTCAACCCATTTCTTTTTTACCGTCACGTTAGCTTTGAGTAAATGAAATAATTCATAAGAACTTATCGTTGTTTGCTTAGCAAATGGTCACGTTTATCTCGCAGTAACTTCCATTGGCAATCCATTATGAGTGCTGTAGCCTCTTCCTTAAGACGGCTGACTCACGGTGCCCCAGTCCCTGCCTCCTGCCACTTCCGAGCAGTTAACGGTTTTTTAATGATGCCACCAAAAGAAACATCAACATGAACAACATCCCCATCAACATCTGGGTAATGTTTGGCGGCATTACAAAATCTGTGCCTGGGAAGCAGCTGCGCCAGTTGGAAAGTTTAATGAAAATTCACTTGACACGCGAAAACATTTCATGTAATTTTTATAATCTTAAGTGTCTTTTATTGTCCGTCGCCGCCGGGCGGCCGTAATGTGCAGCGGCAATTAATTTTGTTTATTGTTAATTCATGGTCCATTACACGTAATCCTTAACCCAATCAGCCAGTGCCTCGGGGGCATCTATACAGAGTTAGCACCCATCCCAGGCCCTTGGCCAATCAATATTACTCGTTCCGGCCAAGTTGTGAATGAGTAAACACACTTCTGGGGCCAAGCCAAGGCACAATTTTAATGTGGTTTCTGGGATCAGGTTAAATATTTATGCAATTTACTTGATGTCTTTGGAGCAGCAAGCAATCGGCCAAGGGAAGATGTTGTGGTTCCTTTTAAATTATGTAAATTATACATCAAATACCATAGGGATGCCCATGCAGAAGTTCAAAGTTCACAGTAAAATGACTTTCATGAAGTGCATTACGTATTCGCAATGTGGGACATTCAAAGGATTGCTGAATTCAAAAACGTTTGTCTTTAAAAACTAGCGATAACAATACTATGAATGATCTTCAACAGAAATCCACAATCTGTTGGCAAATTAGTTGCATGTTCCCGAAACTAGTTCGCTGAATTGCACATACGCCATGGTCCCACGCAAAATTAGTGCTTCATTTGTGGCCTGCTCACAGCCACAGCCGCAGCATTTTGGGTCTCATTAAACTTCAGTTTCCATTTCAAACAATTAGCAACCTTAAAGTTAATAAGCCGCTTATGGGATAACTACATACACCGTGGAAAAAAAATGTAATTAAATAAAGTTCTATCGATGGAAAGCGAAGCTCCGGACGGAAATGAACTGAAGTGCGGATGAAGAGTGGGAGGCAGGTGCTGGCTGACACGCCAACCAGCAGCGGCAGCAAGGAAAATGTTTATACTGCGTCGGCAGTTTAATGTTTGAATTAATTAATTGCATTTGTCAGCGGTTTTCAGGTCTGTTTTTGAGCATTTTATTATTCCTTTAATTATTATTGTTATTGTTATTATTACTTTCCTGTGGCAGGAGCACGCGGAAAAAGGCCACAGCCAGCTGCAGGGCAGGCGCTGAGAATCCTTTTTCGGGGACCCAGCCAGATCCCGACTACAACTTCCACTCTCGCAGTAATTGCATTTGCCGCACTCATACGAGTAGAAGTACGAGTACGAGCATGTGCCTGGCTGTGCGAGTGTATATTAATTAATAAATGAATTTACACAGCTCAATTGTGTTTGTGCCACAGCCTGGGGATAGTGGCTGATGGTGGGTCTACAGCAAAGGCAACCACCAGAATGCCAACATGTCTGCCACACACACACACACGCACAGAGAAAGAGAGAGACACACAGTGAAACGACTGAAGAAACCGCAAGACAAATTCGCACTCAAAGTTGCTACAGACAGAAAGATGCCAGAGGGATAGAGGCATAGGATGGGGCAACGGCACGCTTAGCCAAACAAATTAATTTCATTAGAGCCTCCCCCAAAAATGTTCTTGAAATTTTGTCAATTTTAATTATGAATAATGCCAGAGACGTTGGCCTCTTCGGGTCCTGCCACAGATGCCACAGATGATTGATAGTTTTTTGCGGCAGCCCTGCCTTCAGATACCACAGCCAAGACACGCATGACACACGCAGGCAAACCATAATGAAAGCAGAGAAAACTCCAATTAAATTTACCAAAAACATCTCCCAAATTTAATTAGTTTGAACATCAAAGGAGTTGGAGTACTAGAACCAACCTTAAAACTAATTGGAAACTGTCTTAACAACTCTCGATACCTTTCTCTTCACTTCATTGCAGCTGACATCGTTCTACAATGAGAGCAGCTGGACAAACGCCTCCGAAATGGATACAATAGTTGGTGAGGAACCGGAGCCGCTGTCCCTTGTGTCAATTGTTGTTGTTGGTAAAGTAAATGTCGTTGAATGCAACACGTACACTCAAATACACACACACACACACACACACACACAGACAGCCACCAGACCCTTCATCAGCCATGCCAATCTTCTACACGCACACACAGACAGTACTCTCCACAATCCCAGCAATTATCTGTAAAAGTGCATGTTGCATGCGGCAAACACACCATCAAAGGCACATCCACATCCACAACAGAACACATCAGGTGTCCCATCCCACAAGTATGCTTTGTCTGATCATTGTTCGGCGCTTATGGCCATATCTCCTGGATGTGGTGCGATTATGGGTGTACAAATATGTTTCTCGGAATCGCCGCAGGCATCTTCCTATCGGTGCTGATATTCCTCTCCGTGGCCGGGAACATCCTCGTCTGCCTGGCCATCTACACGGAGCGCAGCCTGCGACGCATCGGCAACCTGTTCCTGGCCTCATTAGCGATTGCGGATCTGTTTGTGGCCTCCCTGGTGATGACATTCGCAGGCGTCAACGATTTGCTGGGTGAGTACAAATGAACACTTTTTTCTGCGAAAACCTTCAGCATCACCACCGCCACCGCCACCGCCATCACCAATACCATCTCCCTCTATTGAGTCTTTATCCGTATCTCTGTGTGGGTAATGGAAAATTGCAATTTAAATTTTTTGTGTTGCTATCGCGGAAATTTATGTAAAATGCTGCAGGCTGTTCCAGCGCAAAAAGCGTTGAGGTCCGCCCCTCGAGAGGAACCAAGGAGTGTCGAATCGAGTCGACGGAGGAGTGCCCGCCCTCCTCCACTCGTGTTGGGGGCCCATTTGACATGCCTGGCAGCGCTTAAAGCCGGATTTTATGTGGCTTTGTCAATGCCTTTTAAAGTGTCAGCTGCATGAGGAGCCCCGCACGAGTACCCAGAGTACAGAGGGTATGCCGAGCACACCCAGTACGTACGCCGAGAGGTCCATTGTGATTGCAAAGGACTTCCGTGGAAGGTGGAGGCATGATATACATAAGCGAGGGTTGCCCTTGGTGTTGGAAGATGGCAGAAGTTTCTGAATATGGCTTGGGAATCTAATAATGGGCTAGATTTCATTCTAATTTCATTTTGGGGTAGTCCCCAGAGGCATCTACATAAGTAATGGCTCTAGTTTCCGATCAACTCTTCATCTCACCCTCTTGCAACCTTCGTTGAATAAATGGTTATAGTGAGCCATACAGGAATTTCATTTTATTCCAGCTGCATGTCTGCTGCGGAGACTAACATGCAGATCCCAAGTGCAACCACACATTCTGATTATTTTCCATTAGCCACTCCAAGAGGAGCAATGCCAGTCCTTCCTCCAGCCGCCATGGAAGCCATTCCTTCCCTTCCTTCGTATCCTCTCAGCGTTGGCGCTGGCGCTGACAAAGTTTCGCAGCTGCAAGTTTCTGCCGAGCCGGATGCCAATGGAGGGAGGGAGGGAGCAGCAGTCCCAGCCTCATTCCGGGTGCCGTTTATGAGTGCATTTTATTAATTCCACAACGGGGATGGCACTGGCTGTGTCCTGAATCCTGGGAGGACTTGACGAGCGGCAGCAGCGCGAACATTGGCTAAGTAAATAAGAGCCAAATTAGGCGAACGGCGGCTTTGAGAGCCGGCAAAACTTTTCCCATGAGAAGAATAGGGGCTCGAAGCGGCCGGGGAGAGAGCTAACAACGTGTTCCGGTTCAGGAAACATGCAGCTGACATCAATGTGTAGGAACTCGCACAAACAGTGGAAAAAAATTGGAGGAGCTTCCCCCGCAAACGAAGGAAGAAACCGAATGTGAGCTTGTCATATGAGCTAGAAACTGTGAGGCAAAGCCGGGAGTGGAATGCGTTGCGATGCGTTGAGGTGACACATGTATGTCAAGCCCACACCCAGCACACCGTTTTCCAGGGGTTTTCCTGGGAGTGTGTGAAAATAATAAGCGACTTTGCCACTCGACTGAGAGGATGAGTGGAGAGGCCTGCCGTGTAAGCAAATGTGTGAAAAAATAAATACAAATGCTCAGCTGCTCTCAAGACAAACAGATGCCTCAGGGGGCTTTCAAGACCCACCCACCAACCCACCAGCCCACACACACACACAGATACACAGCCATATAGAGGCAAATTATTTTCGCCAAGGCAACATTTAGCACGCTTCAAGACAGGCAAATCAGCAAATAAACATCAGACGCAATTGGACAAATTCAAACAACAAGAGACTCCAGCCCAGACCCGGAATCAGACCCACCTCCCATCCCGATCCCAGTCAGACGCGTTAAGAGAACAGACAGATGGTGCCACAGAGAAACATATAACACATTTTTGGCTATAAGCAATTGGCATGTGTATAAGCATTTGGGTATTGAAAGCTATGGGAATTATTTGCTGACTTGTACAGATCCCCAGGCTTCCCCATGAGAGAGTTCTCTCTCCCACACTCTCTCTCCTGGAATTGCTTTCTTCGGGGCCTTGAGCATGGAGGCAAATGCTGTGCATATTTTTGTGCCAGAGCTCCTTTTGCGAGCGGCGTTTGGGTGCAGTGGGGGCTGAAGCTTGTGGCGGGCAAATGCGATGTTTAATGGAATCCATTTGCAAATCGAATGCAATGCTTTTGATAACCAGAATAGAGCTATGAAATAGGGGCATCGACAGGGCTCTGACAGCTGAAATATGTTTTGGCATAGCTATACAGAATTTAAAACCCCTCCAACCATTTGAAAATATTCCCAGAAGCAATGTGCTCTTTTGGCTGGCTACCAGTTTCCATTTACCAGCACAATTTGTATGTATTTTATTCCCCTATTTAAATCAATATTTAAAGCATTGAAAACTGAATGTCATTATGGCTGGCTTGACAGGATAACATTTGATGTTCGACAGCAGAGCAAAGTGAGGAAGGTCGGATGGGACGGAATGGGATACGATCTGATTTGACCAGTTGCGTCGGCACATCCTGTGGCACTTAAGAGCCATATCCTGTGGCACGCCTGACTTAACGGCATGAAAGCCGTGCCGCTTGCCAGCATGATGTGCGCTTTCTTATCGAATCATCATGCAAAAGCCATACCGCAAATAAATAACCTTTTTGTGTATCAAAATCTGTTATTGAATTCCACAAGCGCACACACACACACACAGACACCGCATTCATGTGCTTTGTATCTGTGTGTAATTTATTTCCGTGTGGCATTGCCATCTTCCCCGGACCCGCCAAAGGACATCCGCTTCTGGTCACGCACCGAACATCAATCGAGTCTGTCCATAATTGCAGCGCACTTATAAAATATCCCAGTACCCAAAAAAGTACAAAATATTTGTTTTTACTTTTGACCAAATGAAATTTAAATGGCGCAAAGGACAGCGGGACTTGTGTGTGTGTGTGTGTGTGTGGTAGGAAGGGAAAAGGGAAGCAGAGGAGACGGAAATGAATTTATGAAATCATTTAAACTCAATTTACGTCATGAATAAATGAAACAAGAATCTGATGGCTGCGACACCACTTTCAGTCGTTGCCTTGTTGCTGCTGGTCCCTGTTGCAGTTTCTGTTGGGCGTATCCCCTATGACCCCTCGCATAGGGGATTACGATTATTATCTGATGTTTTTCGACCACATAAAGTATATGCCACTCGTAGCTCCAAAATATGGAAAAATTCGATGACTTACAAGCTAGAAAATGTACGATAGATCGTATAGGGTATCAAGAGTTTCGGTTCCGGAGAGCGCCACCTTTTATGGTTGTTGTTATTGGGCTTGTTGCACGACAGCAAGCAAATGAAACAGCTTTTTATCCCGTCCGTCGTGCGCAGGCCGCAACATGGCAATTTCCGCACCACACACAGACACAGACCCCCCACCAAACCCCGAGCCAGAGCAAGAGCAAGAGCCAGAGCCAGAACCTTTGCCAGCCTCATAGCCATAGTACTTATTAAGAATTTTAAACAAGCAATCAGACCGTCAGGTCAATCAAACAGTCATTTAACGCTTTCTCTCTCTTTCTGTTCTTCTCTTTCGATATATCTCCTGCAGGATATTGGATCTTTGGAGCGCAATTTTGTGATACTTGGGTGGCCTTTGATGTCATGTGCTCGACGGCGTCAATTCTGAATCTGTGTGCTATATCAATGGACCGCTACATCCACATCAAGGATCCGCTCAGGTGAGTGATGTCAGCGTCCTCATCTCCCTGTCACATGCATAAATTATTCCATCCATATAACCGAGCGATGGAAACTAATTGTACAGAGTCCTGCCACTGCTACGGACAGGTGAAAAGATCCCACTGACAGCCGCGCTCGTCTATATCGATTCATTAATGTCAGCCCCAAAGTCAGGCGCCATTGCAGGTGCTTTGTATGCACATTACTCATACGCCGCGTTCTCATGCTTGTCACGTTTTTGTGCCACTCGTGCCACAGCTACATTCACCCCTCTCCCTATATTTCCGCCTCTGCCACTCGAGTTGTTTATGGCAGTGTGGCCCATTAATCGCTCCACATAATTGTTTCATTAATAACAGATTTATTGGGCATTACGAGGAATGTTTTTCGCTTTTAGGGCGAGACTTTGTTGAAGATGAAGTTGCCAAAGCCCTTTTGGGGAGGTGGAATTTCTGCTGTGCTTGGGGTTTTTTTTTCGAGGGATAGTTGGAGGGGAATCTTCGTTTCCTGCAAGTCATGATGCAGAGCCAATGCGAAGGATAACAAAAGAGCAGAGAACAGAGAAATTATTGGCTTATCATCAAGAAAACGTTGATTAATGCGGGAAAAGGTAAGGTTTGAAATGATTGAAGTCGAACCATTCTTTCATACTCTGCTCCATTTTCCATTAAACCTTAAACTCAGCCAAGTGTATCTTCAAAAATTTCGTTTAACTTTATTTACTCTGGCCTACATTTCACATTTGTCACACCCGATCGAAATGACTTCATCCATCAGGTGGATACAAGTTGCCGTTGCCCAAATGTGATGTTCCATTATCACTGTTCAATCTAGCTTATGTACATATATCCGGCACATCGCTCCAGCTGTGCGGCTCAGTCCTATCCAGCTCTGTCCTCTCCTGCCAAGAGGAGAATGAGAAGGAGTAGGAGTGGGAGTGGGGGGAAGAAGTCTAAGAGACAATCAAATTCTGCTGCCTCAGGTGGCTGCCAGTCTGTGTCGCTCTCAGAGGGAGCTCTGTGAGTGTGGCTCCTACTACGACTATGACAATGACAATGAGCCTGCCTGCCCGTCCTGCCCGTCCTGCCCGTCCAGCCTGTCCTGCTGTCGTGGCCTAAAAAGCTGCCAGTCAGCCATGTTAGTATGCTTTGTAGTCAGCATTTGAAATTGATTTCCAAAGCCAAGCAGTTCCAACAAAAGCAGTCGGCCCCCCCAAGAACTTGAAACAAGTTTATCAGGCGTCTCCCGGCTGTTCTCGAGACTCTGCATGCTGCTATATGTGGCTGGACCACAACAATTGTGTGTTAATTAAATTTTCAACAATGCACCCGAATAGGGCCTGGTCCCAGGCCTGATCCCAGGCCTGGCCTGGCCTGGCCAAAAGTTTAAGCCAACAAAAATTTGAAGGGCCACAGGAATCGGAACAGAAATATAACAGTTTCTGGCAAAGTCAAAAACGCAAAAATTTATTATGTGTCGGCAGCAACAGAGCGGAATCTCTCCATGTGTGGGTTGTAGATGCGTGTGTGTGTGTGTGTATCTGCAAGAGTATTCACTCAAATCTGTGGATGTGTGTTTCGGTGTTTCTGTGTGCTATGTTAAAAATGATGTTGGTCAAGTTGCTGACAGCCTGCCGCTGAGCGCTGAGCGCTGAGCCAGACCGTGAGCCCAGTGGGAGAAACCTAACGAAATGAGTGTAGAACGCTTTGCGGCGGTATGGGGTAAGCTGCTTGGTGGCGCAACAAGGGGCTAGGGGGGGCTGGGGGCAGCTACAGCAAATCGAGACAGTTGCCAACCCGGAACCCATGCCGCAGCACTAGCCCACAATCCCCGTCATAAAAGAGCCATAATAAATCCTTTGATGCTATTTTCAGCCAAAAGCCAAAAGTAGAAAAATATTTTTTTTCCATCTCCGATCCCCTCCAGCAGTCTGCCACACTACGACTGCGACCCCTGCTTGTTGCCACCTGGGGTAGCTTATTCGTTTATGAAAAATGCTGTACGACAGTTGGACTGGTGTGCCAGCATCCCTCTCTGCCTCTGTCTCTGCCGTCGCCTCTGGCTCTGCCCCCACTCTATAGACGAGTGTACATATCTCTCTGCTCTGTTGGTCTTTTGTATGGTCCGGTTCCCGTAACGAGTTGGGGAGCACATAACGCTTCATTGATGTGGCAAGCTGATGCCGGAGTGAATCTACAAATTCAGATTGAAAATTTTGTATGGCCCGTCAGAGGATTTAAATGAGCTCTGGCGGGGCCACTGCTTAGGGGTAACGAAGAGATTCGGGGCGACTGACTGGGGCAAGCAAATGACAATTTTCATGCAACATTTTTCCTGATTTTGAATTCCGTTTGTCCTCGAGGATAATCAGCCATAAAAGGATAGAGACGTAGCTGGCTGGATGGATGGAATTGAAAGTGAAATTAAGCAAGAGATGGGATTGATTTTCCACCGAATAGTGAGCTGCAGTCCGCCCCAAGAGCACATTTTTCTGTACGGAATGGACTGGTTAGTGATAGGTGAAGTGCAGGACCTAGTTGGTTGATCTTCGTTGATGGTAAATGTGGAGTCTCTCCATACAAGCAATAGATAAACTATAGAGAAAAGAGCACATACTAACAATCTAACTATTCAAAATTGAACATTAAAATGGCGCTGACGTTTATTCCATTTAAAGAGCTTTCAGTTTTGATTTAATCTATTGGCGGCTTTCTTCGATTTAAAATTAATCCAAATGATTGCCATTGAGACACTGATTGAGCCCGCTTTCTATGGTCCCATATTAATTTGAGCCTCTGGGTTAATGACATTTGCAGAGCCACTCAAAGAACAGTGCCCGCTGGGCAAGTCCCGACAGCGTTTCGAAATTGAGTTTGGCCACCTGAATTCGTTTGCATTCTCGCCTTCCAGCAGTGCCTTCCTCTAGGACACCAAAGCCCCCCAAGAATCCCCTAAGAATGGGTGAGCCCCGAGATGCTTTGCACTTCAAATGTCAAGACGTCGCTGGCACCACTCAATCTGAAGGAGCAGACCCGAACCCCAACACTGGGCGAGGTGCCGTCAGCTGGCTGCTGAATTGCAGGAAAACTCAACGCAGCGCAGCGCACAGCCGCCACCTTTTGTGTCTGAGAAATGGTGGCTGGGATCTCTGGGATGTGTCTAGCATTAATATTGCTATCCTTAGAGCAGTGCTCCGCTCCCGAGATCTCCTCTCCTCTCCTCGTCTCCATTCTGCTCTTTATGCAAATCTGATTTATTTGCATGTCAAAGTGGAGGCAGCAACGCATTTCTTTGCGCCCCCCGCCCCACCATTGCTCGGCTGTGCCTTCCAGCAAAGTTCAGTCTCATTAGAGCCCATCCATCCAAGACCCATCCCAGACCCATCCCAGACCCATCCCCATCCCATTCCCGTCCCAGACCAGAAAGAACTGCTGATTCTGTATATTTTCTTAGCGTTTTAGAATAATTGCAGGCGTTTAATTTAATTGCGCTCGCCTGGATTTCGCAAAAAACAATTTGGATGAGGAGCGCGTGCAAATTTAATTAGTAGCAGGCCCTGCAAAAGTGAAGATGAAGCGGCGGCCCTCTCATTCTCATCCCAAGAAAGTAGAATAACGAAATGGGGAAATTTTGTATTTTATGTGACAAGTTGATGGCATCGTTGTCGATGGCAAACTTGGCTGTCGTTGACTTTGGCGCCTGTCATCATCGTAACTGTCAGACGCATATGTGAAATTCATTTTAAACTGCAATAAAAACTGAAAGAACAATGAAACTTTGCGGCAGGAAAGGGGAGCTTCTGTGCAGGAGCTCCCCCCGCACATGTGTAGGTGTGGGTGTAAATGGAGGTGGACTGGTGCTTGGGGTTGGGCTGGGAACACCCACCGGAGGGGCTACACTTAAACACACACCACAACAACCTGTCCCACCTACAATGACGCACTTGGGAACATTTTGTAATTGTTTTTTTTTTAGGGTTGTCTTGGCTTTGGTCGGCAGAAAGTTGTTCTTGGAAATCTACAGGGTAGGTCCCCAGAGAGGAACGGAACGAATGAAAAGGACGACTGAAATACATTTAAGAGTACATTTAATATTTTGTCCCATAAAAGTGACTTTGGAATTCATTCCCGACTTCCTGCACCTTTTGTTCCATAGTACCTGATGTGAGTGCCAGGAATGACAGCAAAGGAGTCATCAAATTTCCCATGCTGAAAACAAAAGCAAAAGCAAACATACCCCGACAAGCTGACGTTGGAAAGGAATCAGCCCAAACTATGAAAATGTCCCCAGCCGACCCCCAGAAGCAGCAGGAGACTGTTGGGCTGTTGGATCATTCTGCGTGCCTTGCGGTAATTTCTTGAGTGCATGTGGAACAATACACACAAAGCCGCTGCCGCTGCCGCATGCCACGGAGCCAGCGAAGCCAGAGCAACAGCTACCGCCACAGCCACAGCCGGAGCTCGAGCGTTAAATGCAAATGTCCTTTGGCTTGGAGCAGCCTGCTCCTGGTACACACAATATCTGAACTCTCACACACGATTTCAATTAGCCCATCGATGCTTCGACGCTGATTGGCTGCTCTGCGATGGCAGGCAGGCAGGGCAATCGTGTGCCGCCTAATGGTGCAGCTTTACGAGCATGTGCACATATAGATATATATCAAAGCGTTACCTCGACCTCGAAGCAACCGAATTAGTGCAGGCAGGAGAGGCAGGAAAGAAATACGATTGGGAAACTTTGATAGAGAGTGCGGGAGCCTGACAGGTGGAGAGATTGGGGCCCGAGAGCTAGGGGCTTTCGTCACATGGAAATCAATTTTCGTGCCGAAAACGAAATTGAATTTGTATGTGAATACAATTACATAAACTTCCGTTTCCGCTTTGTCGTCGTCTGTGTCCTCATCGTCATCCACATCTCCATCCCCATCCTCGTCATCGTCTGAGTGCGTCTTTGTATTGAAATTGAATTATTCTGTTTGATTTCCTGCACAAGCCAGAATGATGCGGCATATGGCACCGCTCTTGTGGCCCCCACTCAGCCTTGTTGGGTGTTTCGGTTTCGGTTTTTGGGGAGTCAGGGCTGTGGGTTGTGGGTTTTGCCTACCCTAATTCAGCCTGCTCATTTCCTGCTGTAGGGGCAAAATCGAAGTGCTTGAAAAAAGGTAGCCCAACGAGGCTGATTTGCAAGCGCCATGTGGCAGGGTCTGTGTGGGATATGTGGCTGCGGTTTGGTTTCGGGTTAGGTCGATTTGTCGCACGGGCATTCTGGGTAATTAATGACATGCAGCGCAGCTACACACCTGATCCTGATCCCTGATCCGGCCCCTCACACTTGTCGCGCCCAGCCCCGAAAATGCTGCTGTGTTGTTGTCTCTAATGGCCACTGCCACTGCCACTGCCGGGTTCTGAGGGAGTGCCGGCGACATGCAAAGCCACAATCACAACATGGCACCGTGTTTCTGTTGTTTTCAGTCCCGCCTCTGATGTTGCTAACGCTGCTGCTGATATATCTGGTCCTGGTCCTGGTCCTGCTCCTGGTTCTGGTGCTCTCTCTCTTTTGTGTGCTGTTTACCCTTTGCAGAAGACCACAAGGACAAAAGGACAAAAAGACAAGAGCCAGCAGCCAGCAGCAGCATCACCATATGAAGGAGGAGCAGCAAGCATGGCGCGTGTATTTCCGCTTCCGTTGTTCCCAATTGATGCAACCCTTTTCTCACCGAGTCGCTTTCATTTTGTACTCTTTCACAGATATGGCCGCTGGGTGACACGACGCGTGGCTGTCATTACCATCGCCGCCATTTGGCTGCTGGCCGCATTCGTCTCGTTTGTGCCAATCTCCCTGGGCATCCATCGGCCCGACCAGCCGATGATTTTCGAGGATAATGGCAAGAAGTATCCCACATGCGCCCTCGACCTCACGCCCACCTATGCCGTCGTTTCCAGCTGCATCAGCTTCTACTTGCCCTGTGTGGTCATGATTGGCATCTACTGTCGGTAAGTCAAATGCGATTGGGGTTTCAGATTCAGATTCCAATTCAGGTTCAGATCCCGATTCCGATTTTTGAGGCAAACTTCCGGGCCCTGCATAAAACATGAAATGCATAAAGAAACTCATTTCCTTTGCCGACGCCTTCAGCTGCAATTATGGAGATACACAGATAGACAGATACTTCTGGTACTTCTGTATCTCGGAGCTGAAGAAAGTTTTTGGCTTTCCAATGGTAACAAAACGAGAACTCAAATATTTTCCAGCTATGCCAAGAACACAAAGGGGAAGTCGAGCCAGAAGTAGTAAAAAGTATATAATAAAATGTTGTAAAAACGAAGGAAGTTTGCTGCTATCGCAATGCTGAATATATCAGAAAAATGCCACAAGGAGAAAGCGCGCTCCCCTGATGGCCGCCAGGCACGAGAGGTTGTGTTGGCTGTGGGCTGTGGCAAGGGGTTCCTGGGCGTATGGGTATGGGTCTGAGTCTGAGTCCTGGCTCTTGGGGTTGAGCAAATAAGCGCACGCATTAGTGTCCGTCTAAGTAATCCCCAGGCTGACCGGGCCAGACCCACCAGTGCCCGCCCCAACAGGGCAGGCAAAAGACTTGGGCGTGTAGAAAAGGACTAGCACAAGGACACACACACACACACAAATGTTTAGGAGTAGCAACAGGACAGCGATATGGCATGGCTGCTCATCAACGTTACGGCCAGGGGCACGTTGCCATTTTAGCTTAACGAGATTTGCAGCCAATGGGCGGCAGTAGGAGTGGGCGTGGACTCCGCTCCGTTTCATCAAATGGATCCCTTGCTGCTTGGGCATTGGAATTTTCTATCAAATTTCGGTTAAATTACAGAATAAATATACTTTTATCGTCATAATTTGTGCCTGGTCGTGTTATCCTTTTTATGTGGGGGGATGGATCCAAGTAAACACTCGCCCACGGACACACACTCTGACGGACACTCTGACAGATATTCTGACAGATACTGTGACGGACACATATGCTGGTTTATTTGCTGCCCAGCAGCACTATAGATGGACGAGAGTAGTAGTAGTAGTAGTAGAAGAGGGGTGGTGGTGCTCATTGAGAGTAGCTGAAGTGGAAGATTGGATATGATAGTCGTACATTGCGTATACGCAGTGTGCTTCCGTTAGCTATTGTGAAGTAGTTGACATGGCAAGTGGCCTGGCCCAAGTGAATAATTATCATATCAATTACATGAAACAGCAACTACTGACCAGTAACAAAATAGCCAGAAGTTGAGCAATCATTTGTCATTTGTCGGGTACGCCCACAAGCACAAGACATTCATTAAGTGACAAATAATTGCCATTTCTCTCTCTCTCTCTCTCTCTGTCTCTCTGGCTATCTTTCAGTTTGTATTGCTATGCCCAGAAGCATGTCAAGTCCATCAAGGCAGTGACCCGACCCGGTGAGGTGGCAGAGAAGCAGCGCTACAAGAGCATTCGACGCCCCAAGATGACGCCCAAGAAGTTCAAGGTGCGAAACCTGCACCACAGCTCTCCGTACCACGTCTCGGACCACAAGGCGGCGGTGACTGTGGGCGTAATCATGGGCGTGTTCCTCATCTGCTGGGTGCCCTTCTTCTGCGTGAACATCACGGCCGCCTTCTGCAAGACCTGCATCGGCGGACAGACCTTCAAGATCCTCACCTGGCTTGGCTACTCGAACTCGGCCTTCAACCCGATCATCTACTCGATCTTCAACAAGGAATTCCGGGACGCCTTCAAGCGCATCCTGACCATGCGCAATCCCTGGTGCTGTGCCCAGGACGTGGGCAACATCCACCCGCGGAACAGCGACCGCTTCATCACCGACTATGCGGCCAAGAATGTGGTCGGAATGATGAACTCGGGCCGCTCCAGTGCCGAGCTCGAGCAGGTCTCTGCGATTTGACCAAAAGGCGGCTACAGCGGAGACAGCTGGCTGCCGTGCTGCTACGGCTGCGGTTGTGGCGGCCTCCGGGTGGACGATGACGACGACGGAGCACTGACCACGCGCTATGTTCCATGAGATTCGGTCACGGCGCCTACGGCCACCATTGTGGAGACCGTCGAGGCCGCCCAAATGGAAACGGAGCTGCTCTAAGCCACTAACTGGGTTCCTACAACAGCATCTCGATCTCGTTATCTCACTCGAAACCAAAGGAATCCCGAGTCCCTCCCTCCTTCCCCCTAAACAAATCGAAAGCAAAATGGAAACCTGTAAGTATTATCAGCGCGTCCCAGAGACAAAGCAATCAACTATGCGTATACTTAATCGTATCTAGCAGTAAGCCCCCGTTGTGTCCCACAACCACAAACGACGCCCAAGACGTGATTAGGTCTAAGATCTTACCCCCTCCAGCACCTAAACAGCTTTCTGTCCGAGTTCCTGTTCGGTTATTCATGGCAGTTTTGCAATCGTTTGGGATCCATGCAAATGCGATTATTATGGAGTGACACATGTCACTTGCCACACTCACACCCGCACACAGACACACATACATTTACACTGGCTGTCACAACAGGAGAAGAAGAAGAAGAAAAAAAACGGTGCATACATCGCGGCGCCCTCACATTGGACGAGGAAAAGCTTTACATTTGATTTATTGATGAGAATTTATGGCCATTGAACGGCGGTGCTGCCAACTGCAGTCGTAAATCATCCGAAATGATTATTGTTATGGCTAAACCAAATGGCATTACCACTCCAACCCCAACCCCGTCGTTATTCCTGCTTTGTACGGGTAGTATATGCAATGTTTAGTTGGCCTCAACTTTTTTATGGGACACCCCTGAAAAGTTTCCAGACTGATTTGAATTTATGCGGGACAATCTCTGTATAGCTCGGTTCTGCTTCGCTCTGCTCCGCTCTGCTCTGCTCTGCTCAACAATGTTAATTAAGCCAACTGTGATTGACACTCGTGGAGAAGGAACAAAAGGTAGCAAGAATGCAAGGATATTTTCGGGGACCGAAGGCTTAGCTACCCTGACGGATATATTTCCGACCGCCAAGCGGCTGTTAATTCTGATCAATCTCAATGCTCTCTCTGGTAGTGTAGAGTACTCGAAACAATCTCAGTCGAAAGGTTAGCCGTGAAGCATTTTGGGGCTTCAGCTCTGATTACCGAATGATTTAATGAGCCGCACCTGCAAACAGGCAACAGATTCAGCCTTGAAGTGGGGTTGATAGAGGAGCTCCAGGCGAAATGAGCTTGCTGCCTTGCCCCCAAGCTGTGGCAGCCCTCTCCTTTTTCCGTTTGCGGGGGGAATTCTGTCTTTGCTGAAGTACAACAAATGTAAACAGTTTGCTCTTCGCGGCATAATGAAAAATTATGCTGTCTGAGTTCTGCTCCAGGGGTTCGGGATCTGTTTCTGCTTCTACTTCTGCTTCTGTCTTCCCCCTCTTGCCACTCGAGTTTCAATTCCCATTATTTGAGGATGCCACAGAGCTTTTCCACTTCCTCTGCTCCTCCTGCCTGGTGCTGTTATTAATACAAAGTACTTATGTTGCCTCTTATACAGCTCTTTTCCGCACGCTCCTTCTTCTTGCAATCCGCTTACAACTTTTCAGCCTTTGTTTATTCGATTCGCGCTCCTTTTCGTATTTATTTTGGCAGTTTATTAAAAGTTGCCTGCTTTCGTCATTTTAATTACAATACGCCAAATGGCATTTGTTATCGACTGGCACGCCCCTTGATCCGCCTGCGAACCGCCTCCGAATCGCGCCACTGCCACGCAACTGGCACGCAATCAATTCGACTTTGGCGCCATGCCACTGCCACGCGCACGTGTCGCATATTCTTCCAGGGGCATGCCGCAGCACCTCCTCCTCCTGCCCGGGTAAAGGCTTGAAATGTATCGCCCCACACGAGTGGCACCATCGATATGCCACCCTAACCACCTCTCGACGCTGCCCCACTTTCCATTTGCGTATTTTTTTTTCTTTTTGGCCCAGAACAGCCATTGACTTTGGCATTTGTGGCGCGCTAAACCCTCAACAGGAAAAAATTCTGGGAATTACATGATGAATACGCAACCCTAAGCCTTAACTCATTGTGGCCTGAAGTCGAGCAGATTCCATATTGATTGAAATAAATCAGGAATTACACTTCAATGACAGCACAGCATTTCTGTAAGGTCAGACGTATGGCATTCCTTAAGAGATTATATTTCTGAAAACTTTCAGTCACTTATTTCCTTGGAGCATTATCTTTCTGAGAAGTTCAGCCACTCAAGGGTTAGAGTTTTAGATCGGTTGTGGGGCATAATTAAGATACCCTTAATGCCTCTCAGACTTTCGCTTTTGTTTCTGCTCTTTCCTAATCTGGCATCCTGTTTTTTCCACTTTGGGCTCGGCGCTTCTTTTGTTCATCTTCGATTTGCTCCAGGCCATGCGATTGCGATTGCCACAGCGACTATTGGTGCTTTTCCGGCTTTTCCGAGTTCCTTTTGTCCTGCAATCGTCGTGAAAGTCTTTTGCTGTCGTTGACTGGGCCATGAACGAACTTTCAAAGGTTACGCGCTTTTTTCGAGCATTTGATTTCGAGCGAATTTTAATTGAAACATTTGTGGGACCGAAGCTCAATGGTAGGGCAGTCATTCCATCTGTCTCTTTTCCTATGTTTTCCTCTCTATTTCCCTGTCTTTTTCTGTTTCTAATTGTATTAGCCAGATTCATGTTAGATGGCTACGTGACAGGCATACCAAACAGTATTTTTTCTTCAAGAGGAAAGAAACCCAGCGAAGCCAAGCAGAATTTGCCCTTTCATTACCATAATCGCTGCACAAAAAAAATACCCCCCAGCCCTCTCCGCAGATATCTATAGATACGTATATATATATTGAGAGAAAGAGAATCCCCTGTTGTCTGATCCATTTGCTCGACTGACTGCCTTGCTGCTTATTTGTTGCTTAAATCAACAGATTTCTCGTAATTGCTTTCGAAATTCAATTATTTGCCCCACACAAAAACCAACAAACCGAAAAAAAGTAGAGAAATTCATTTAAACAAACATACAACAGCCATCAATGCCAACAGCAACAACAAACAATTACAATTTTTGTGCAAACAAATTGGAAATGCAGGAAAAAAAGTTCAGCTGAAACTTAATTTGTTCGATTTAAAAATAACATAAATGAGCATTAAACAAATATTTGCCATCGATCGAATGTTGAACCCAAAGTTTTAATATTATGCGTTTGTTTTTGGGACAGATGGATACTGAGAGAATTGCTTGACTTTTGGCTTATATATTTAATGGATGGGAAATTCTAAGCAAAATATTTGAATGTTAGCATACAAGTAAATATAAATATTAATTTGTGGGCTTTATTTCGTTTAATTTGCTTGAAGGCTTCCTAGGAATTATTTCTTTTATTTCTTCCTTGTCTTATATTTCATTCAAGTAAACACATTAAATATGTTGCTGTATAAAATTGAAATTCAATACTATAAGAAATATTTTCATTTTTCCTTTCTTCTGTTGCCCCTCGAGGGCCAATTTATTCCCTTATTCCCCTCCCTTTTTGCTTGGGCTATCGTAATTTAATAGGAAGGCAATTTGGCTTAAATACTCGTTCTTCGAGGCACTTCTCAACATTTCAGCGTTGATGCCTATTATTTCTCACATTAAATGGAAATTGTCCTACTTTTGATTATCATTTTTAATGGCTTGCCAGAGAAAAATTGAATGCATAATTTAAGAATTTGAAGTTTGTTGAAATGAATATTGTATGCGAAGAGGAATCTTTAGCATATTGTAGCATATCCATCGTGCATGAGAGTCGATTTTTTCAGAACTCTTTGGCTAGTCCTGTGTGTGCATTTTGTATGCATGGCATTTATGTTCACTCAAAGGCAATCCTTTGAGCCCTCTTTAAAATCTGTTTACACACAATTTGTTTGGCTTTGCAATTGGTGCCGAACTTTTGGGCAAATATTTAAGTCGAAAAAGTCAGGCGATGAATGTCAACACTTCGCATAAATTGCATGTTGAATGCCAGGCAGAGCGCAAATCGTTCGCTTTCCATTTTGGACATTTGGCACTGACATTGACTGGCTTAGAGTGATTGATGGATTGATGGTTAGATGGATGGATGGTTGGATGCCTGCCTGCCTTTGTTTGAATTGAATTCCACTGACTCGGTTTTAGGCAGTGCTCAGCAGAGATTGACGGTGCTCCTGGCTCCCAGGGACCAAGAACTATCAACAGTTGTTTGTCTACCTACGTTCCTGCTGTCCTTCCAATCTTCTGGCTCTACGTGAGATATATATTTTGGCATTTTTATAACTTTGGCGCCTTCCTGTGTTTACTTTGCTTTACGACTTTCTACAAATTCCTTCCGTTTCATCTTACACAGAGTCGAGTCTGTGCTGCCAGTAGCTCCCCTCTTTCTTTTTTCGCCCCAAGCGCGTGTCATTTTGTAGCCTACTTTCGGTGTGAGCTGCTTTTGTGCTTGGCCAGCATTGCGTATACGCAATGTATACGCAACGTATGCCCCCGAAAATCGTTTTATTGCCACCAACGCTTTCCGTGCTAATTTATACGTTCGGGGCTCTGAGCCGAGGCCAAAGTCGAGGCCGTAATTTAATGCCACGCTCAGCCCCAGTCACGCCTCAATGGATCATAAAAACACAATTTTAATCACAATTTCTTTTTTCGCTTACGCGCCAAGATTTGGCTTTTCCTGCACAAACCGTCAGCCTCCATAGGCAAATTACCGGCAAATATTTGGATAGATGCACCCCACCATCTGGTGGATGAGTGTTTCTTTAATTTTCAGAGGTCAAAGAGCAGAAGACTTGACCTGAACCTTGACTGCCGTGCATTTTGGCAGCATTCCAACCATAAAGCGGATGTGAATGTGCATGTGGATAAGCATGTGGGAGGGTGATGTGAATGTGTTTACTGATGTGAATGCGGATGCAATGAACTTGACATTTGACCTCTGCGTATACGCAATCTTTGACATTTGGCAACATAAAGTACTTTAAAGCGCCCCTAAGACTTTGGCCAGCAACTGGCATTTGATATTCATCTTCTCTGCGTTGCAGCCACAGCCCCAGCCACCCCGCAGAAAGTTTCCTCTTCTTGACGTTGGGCGGTGTGGCGAAGAGTAGGGAAAACTTTTGCGCTGGCAAAACTTGTGCAGTCGCTGCAACAATAACGAATGCCGGCAAAAGTTTAGATAGATTTCCCTGCCCCATGCAGCCCACCTGCCGCCGCAGCCTGCAATTAAAATTATGTGCCACAGTCGCATTCAGCTCTTTGTTGCGCCGAAAGAGTTGCTCCTGCGCCTGCTCCTGCTGCAGCCCCAGCCCCAGCCTCAGCTGCGGATCCATAATGCACTCGACTTGGGCTTAATGCCAGCTCTTTCAATTGCGGCAATTTAATTGGGAAACAAATTCAATTTCAAGCAAAACTTTCTCCACAAACGATGGCTGATGGCGGCCCCTGAAGCGATCCACTGAATGGCGGGTCTTTCCGTTTGCATTCCGGTCTTCACTCGATATAACAATCATTAATTAACACCCACCTCCTTCTCGTTTTTCTTGTACTTTCTGACTCCCTGACGATCCCGGCTGACAAGTGGCAAGCGGCAAGCGGCAACCAGCAAGCGGCCTGCTCAACTTAAACTGCACTCAATCGATTTTATATGCCCGGCTCTCACATGTAATGCATTTTAATTAAGAGGAAAGAAACCCCTGAGCCGTGCAACCACCCCAACCCCCACCCCCCACCCTCCACCAACCACTACCCAATCTGTGACCCTGAGGCAGACTGTGGCCGATGCCCGCCCACATCTTTGCCAAGGCCTCGCCCCGCCTTGGGCTGGATCCTGCAGTTTGCAATTTTAAGCCCAAATTGAATTACTCCATCGTCGTCGCTGTCGTCGTTGTTGGCGGTCTGGTCTGGTCTGGCCTGGCATGGTATGGTGTGTCGCCCCAGGTTCCCCAAAGGCAGGCCCGACAACCCGCATATCTGATGAGGCTTTGAAAATGTCGCCTCTTAAGGTGGAAACAGAATGCGGGAGTGTCGAGCCTCGAGTGTTAATTGATGCCAAGAATTCTACGAATTTTCGACTGGTGTGTAGGAAAGGCTTAAGCAAGGAAGTGTCTGCTTAGGAGAGCCAGGAATTTTGCTATAAATTGTTATGGGAAAGCGGAAATGTGTCAGACTCTATTATGTTCGCTTTGATGAATAACACTTGAAAATACAACAGCTGTAAAGAAAAACATTTCCCATTTGTGCCACGTAATAAAATATTAATTCTGCACACAGAAAACTATGAGGGAAAAATCAAATTAAATTTGATCTGTATTAAGCTGAATAAAGGCAATCAACCATGAATTATATTTTGATTTTAGTATAACGATCAGAACAAAGCAATTTACGAATCATTGGGGCGAAATTTTGCAATTGATTTATGTGAATTTTTTTGGTTCGATTTTGCTTTGGCACGTGCTCACTGCACACACATTGCTCTCTCCCCATTTTCCATTTAATTAATTGATAAATATTTAGGGGAAAACCAGAATGGAACGATAATAGAAGGTGACCCACAACCAAACTCGAACTTCAAACGTAATTTATTTGTTAAAATATTGTTTTTCTCCTGTTGCTGCTCCATGATTTTCCAATTAAGGTCCAGTTCGGACGGGTATCCACAGCCGAAACTAAAAACCAAGCCCCTGTCCAGTGGTTGCCCCCGGTCCGTGTGCAGCTGACAGCTGGCTGCCTCCACCAGGCGGATGGGAGAGTGGGGATGCTGATGGAAAGTGTCCTGCTAGAGCTGCGGGGCAACAATGCAGGCGTGAACATAAATTTCAAGCTTCAGTGAACGGCCCTGCCAACCCATCATCCTCTGGCAGCTGGCAGCCCCTCCACTCCACT
This sequence comes from Drosophila helvetica, assembly GCA_963969585.1. Taxonomy (NCBI): domain Eukaryota; kingdom Metazoa; phylum Arthropoda; class Insecta; order Diptera; family Drosophilidae; genus Drosophila; species Drosophila helvetica. Next base: position 45,317,318 of record OZ018403.1, read on the forward strand.
CCATTCCATTCCACTCCAATCCCTCCTCAATCCCCACTCAATCCTCAATCCTTGGCAGCCTGAATACGCCTGACATTGTCCTGGGGTCTGGGCCATGGCTAAAAGTGCCAAAGTTTATTATTAAATTATGTTGGCAAATAAAACTGTTGAAGGAAAATCAATTTTCGGAATTTCTCTCTGTTCTGTTTGGTTGAGAATTGTCCTTTGTCTCTCTCTTTCTATAGCTCTCTTGTTCTCCCTCTTTCTCTCAATGCCTGTGTGTGTGTTTGTGTGTGTGTGTGTGACCGAGTGAACCCTACTAATCAAATTAAGTTTATTTTTAAAAAAACGTTTCATTCAGCCCAAAAAACCAAACTCCTTGGGGAGCCCGAGCTCCGCAACAAAACCCTTTTCGATGCTGGTAATCGAATATTTTAGCCATCGTTAACAGCTCTTCAACTCGCTGGCCGAGTCCACAAATAGCTGTTAACCCCAAAATCGATTCCCGATATATGGACAGGTATATATAGACTATATACCCATACAGAACCCCATTCAAGAGATTTTTTGAAGACCTAAAATAGCGTGAATGTTCCGTTTAGCAAAATGAAAGCTGGAATACTCGTACTCCCTCCCATTGAATAGGCAAATTCTACCGAGCGAGAGACAAGCACAGAGAGAATCCATGAAAGAGACAGGTATAACTAGAAAGAGTGAGAAAGAGAGGGAGGGAGATAGAAACAGAAACACAGAGCACAGGCCGACAGCTTTCTTTATAGAATTACTTCTGGCGCAATAACTTTTCCAACTGAACGAGCCGCTGATGGAGCACACTCGCTTCGCTCTCTCTCTCTCACTCTCTCTCTGTCTCTTTGTGTTTCTCTATGCCCCTCTCCGTCTCCCTTTCATTTTCTTTCTCTCTCTCTGTGAGGCTTCTCCTGTGTATTTCATCCTCTTTCATTCCATTCATTGATTTGCCTTTTGCCTTGGCCAACTAGTGCAGAACGTGCGACCTGACCAGCGACTAGCGACCAGCAGACATGAGCCATTTCCTCGTTTTCCTTCTTTTAGCCCACTTCACTACCATTAACCCGCCAGCGGCCAAGTGCCATTGACTGACCCCACGACAAAAATAGTTTGTAGGAAATTTCCCGTTTCTCATCCCCCCATTATGTTCATTATTTTTATGACTTATTAAATACTTACTAAAGCTTCCTTCTTTTGGCAGGAAAAGGGGAAAATAGTTCTCCCTAATTTTATTCTTGACAAAAATAGTTTCTGTTCAGGCTACCCTTATCATGGTCACTTATGGTAATTACTATATTTTCTTATGAAGATTCAAGTGTGGCAGGAGGACATGTTTTAGCCTAATTTGTTTAGTTTTGTTTCTTTTGGCTTATGCATAATCCTTGAGCTCGATTTTGCTGGTATTATATTACGTTACAGTTTCTTGATTAATGAACGGATAATAACACAAAAATTTCGTCATTAATATCCATTTCAACGGATATCCATAGAGCCATGTCCCTAGCCATGTCTTTGGCTAAAAGAAACATTTCAGATTGGACAGATATAGATATAGTTCGAACATTCGAGTAATTATGCGACGTCTCCAGGTAGTAATCCAATCCACGAGTTCGTCTATGTTTGCATCGTGTTCTAGTCCATCAGGTGTTAAAAGTATCAGGCACCTGCATTGGGAATTGTCTGTTGAAGTTGCAGCCGTTCCTGTTGCATCAGTATCGTCTGTTTTTCCATTTCCCTGCTCCGGGTAAGTGGCCGTGCGGCTGACCTCTCAAGTGTCCCATCATCCTCTCCACTGTCCCAGGATAAGACAACAGCCAAACAATTGGCGGCTGGTCCGCCCTCGGCTGTGGCATCTTGGATTGGCTGGGCCACCGATGGCGATGTGGATGTGGATGTCGATGTCGAAATGCCGCCGGGCCACTCAGCAATGATTAATTACACTTAATTGTAATTTATGCGCTACAGGAGTAGGATCAGAAGGCAGAGCAGCAGGAGACCCATTCTTTTCCATTAGTGGAGGGACTGAGAGTGGGACTGGGACTGGGACGCCTCTGTCTGGTAGGAAAGACACTTTATTGAAATCTAGGCCTCTCCGTCGTTCTCCTGCTCTGTCCCCTTTGTAGCGCTAATTGGCTATTAAGCTGCTGGAATTTTTAAAGCGTTTACTGCTGATTCACATTTTCATTAGCTAGGGCTTAGTCGTCGTGACTTTTGACCCGCACAAATTGCCGAGAGACGGGGTGTAGGAATGCCTCCCGCTGCTGGCCAGCGGAGTGGACCCTCACCCTGTCTCTGGCAAGACACTGATATCAATCATGATGGGTTCTTGACTTTCCTTTCCTTTCCTTAAAGATCCCCATTAATCAAGCGGAATTGTGGTACTTGGGAAGTGTTTCTTTGATGGCTGCTCGCTCGATACATTTGTCAGACTTCATTTGTGGCCTTCTCTGTTGGCCAATCCCATTGTCAAATAGTTTATAATTTGCCGATTTCTAAAGAAGTTCCCGGTTCCCTGTCAAATGAATTATTGAAGCATTGCCCACAATGCAATATTTTGTTGGGGAAAAACTTGCGGAAATTGTTTTGATTGCTTTCCATTTTGTTGTGTCCGACAGCGTTCAATAATCATTATTGAAAAGTTAGCTTTGAAGTTTCTCAAGCAGTTCAATACGCTCTGAGTGCCTCCCACTGCCTAATTAGATCAGTTTCGGTGCAACAGAGAAATGGAAAATGTGCGAGAAGTGCAACCGAGGGAAGGAAGCTTCCAACTTAAATGAAGCTGAACGGGCCACTCGACTGCCAGTTGGGCACTTTTCTTCTTCTGGGACTCCCGAGTAGTCCTCGAACTGGTACTCGCATAAAAATTACGAGGCATCCACACTTTTTACGACCTTCATCAGCTTTGTTGAGGTGGAGGAAAATGCTGAGGAACTGCTGACATAGATTCCGCTCAAATATTTCGCACTACTTTTCATTTTACGATGGCACGCAATGAAAAGTGAAATGGTGAAATGTTTCCCACTTCCACTCGCACTCTCCCTCGCTTTTCTCAGTTTTTCTTTTGTTTACTTAATATTTGCTGCGCCCTTTTCTTTTTGGCTTCGTATTTTGTTTGGTTTTTTGGCTAGCCGTTTCTGTTGTTGCAGCGAAAATAAAAGCGGAGCAGCGCAAACAATGCACTGAGTGATTGCCGTGAAACAGGCTGCGATTCCTGCCTGACACGCCCGCCATCTGCATAGCCCCCATTCATTCATTCATTCATTCATCCATCCAACCATCCAACCATCCACCCATCCTTCCATCCATCCATGGATCCATGTATTGCTTCGGCCAGGCTCTGGCTCTGGGCCATTTCCAACACTTTTGTTTACACGCATAAATAAATTCTGGCAAATATGTTTTCAGGAAAATACAAAAAATTGCAAAGAGGCAAACAGCAAATGGCTGCACAAATTGTTCCCACTGCTCGGCTTAAAGATTCGCATGAATAAGCTATGAGTCTTGATGGAGAAAATTCTGAAAGTGCATCAAATATCGAATTATTTATTGCAACCACAGGTAGGCCTTCAAAGGCACTCTAAATTGTATCCGAATAGGCTTAAATGCTTCACGGGATGCTTTCATACATCTACTTTGCTGACAATCAAGGATTTATATATTTTAGGAATGCTCTAGCAGAAAGTAGAAACAATATGTCAAAGAGAATATCGATTGCATTGCTGGTAGAAACATCCCCCTTCTGACATTTTTGTTCACTATGGCTGGAAAAACAAAAGCAACTTTTTTTGTGGATAGGAAGCAAAGAAACGTATATTTGTACAAGCCAAAGTGGAGTTTCATATTCCCTAAGCTGTTAAAATCCCAGCTACCAATGTTAGGTATATAAAATATGGAAATATTTCAGGAATTCTCTCTACTTTCATCCGCAACCACCTTTGTCCGCAGGAGGAGAGTCCCAGAAATCATCAAATTATCTAATGGACCTCGTGCCGCCACCAGCTTCCTCTTTCCTTCCCCTTTTCCGGTCAGCAAAGTGAATGGAGGCCACTTAGTCCTCTGTTCCTCTGGCACTGCAGCTGACAGCTGCATTAAGCGCTAAAAACTGTCAAGTTCTGTGCAAGTTTCCCACTGCTTCTCCATAGTGGTGGAGGTGGAGGTGGAGGTGGTGCAGCAGCATTTTTTAGGCAGCAATAAAACTTTGGCTCTGGCATCGGGAAGATAACATGTCAAAAAATGGCTGACATGTTCGAAAAGATGAGAGCAGTCAGAGCGGAAACGAGTGTATCTGTTGGTGGTTCCGTTCTGTCGATGTGCATTATGTAGTTGAATGGCCACACAATCGACACAAAAGCTGACACATTCCCACATCTAAAACGAACTGAACTGAAATGAACCGAGGCTGAGCTGGGATGCAGTGGCATTAGAAGATATCCCCCGGGGTTTCGAGCTGCATTTCCGCATTACATGTCAGGCGGGTGCCGCATTTTTATACCGAGCATGACTCTCCGCATGGGAGCATCAGTGTCTGCCATTAGAGGAGAATGTCAATAGGAAAGCCAGAAACATCGCACATTAGTCAGTGGAGAGGGTCGCTGGAACATATCAGATACGTTTTGAATTATTAATTATCAAATGTCACAGACAGCCACACATATCACGCTGAACACTGGAACACTGAAACACTGAAACACAGAGCAACTGAAAGAGACTCAGCCATGGGAATGCTGTACCTATGTTTACTTTACTATATTTACTATGTTGTACCTTAGGGTGATTGCGTTGTGTAAACTGTACTTTCCCCTCCCGTAGACGGTAGCCTAAATTATGTAAATAACAAGCAGAGATTGTGTGTACTCACCCGGAAGAATATCAAACCAAAGAACTATCAATTGGGTGAAGGCCCACAACCAACTTAGAGTCTAAGCAAATTAAAGCGGAAGCGGAAACAAAAACTACAACATGTTATAGATATTAGCTAAATGGCAAAGTCTTGTATCGAAGGACGAAACTAAATAAGGATGTGTATGTAATGTACGAGTATGTATGTCTGTATGTATGTAAGGCTCTTTTGTACCTCTTGCTCTCCCACTTTCGAATTTACTAAGGATGGATCCCTTGAAAGCGCTAAGTGAAACTTGAACGTTTGTCTAGCTCTAAGTAAACTTAAACCCAACCTAAACACCTATCAAACCAACATATACGAGTATATATCTACTATATATTTATGGATATATTTGTGTATGTGAATACTAAGTATAAAGCGAACCGAACGAACCCCTTGGGAGCAGTTGGGTACTCGAACTCTACTCTCCAATCTGCTCCTGCTCCTACTCGGTGGGTGTAACAATCTAAGCGTTAAGCTACAATTATGCTGAAAGCATTTAATAGTCTAAACAAGAACAAGAACAACATACAAATACAAATACAATACTGGTAATCCGAATAGACACAAATTAACTTGTAAATTATTGAATCTCAGCCCACACATACACATACACATAGCCACATGGCCGTAAATCAGAAAAGCAAATTTGTAGTCGAAAATTGTAGTTCATTGTTGCTGTCTAAAGATATGAATAAAGTATGAATTAAACTATAAATAAATGAATCAGTAAATCAGTATAAAGTTCAATGCGTGTGCGTTATGTAGCCCCACAACCCAATACAATGGTTAAAGGTTAAAGGTTAAAGGAACATTCCAGAGAATTAGCCGTAAATGTGTCTGTGTATAATCTGTATATGTCTCTATATGTGTTAAGATCAGGAAGATTAAGTCAAGTTGTGACCTCTCCACCCTACCCTGCACCTGACTCCTGTGCTTCACCTGTTCTGTATAAATTGCTAAGCTCTGATCTAAGTTTATCCCCAGAAAATACCTAGCAAAGTGAGAAATACTTAAATAAATACCGAAAAATATTGATAAGCATGAATTTGGCTTTTAGTTAATTGCATTTCCAGCCTCCTGTCATCGATCGCATCGCCCCGCACCGCCTCGGTGCTCTTCTGGGAAAATACAAAATGTTCGAGTACGAGTATTAAATGGAAAATAAATTTCCAATTTGATTCAATTATCGCAGCATTCTCTCTGTCAAGCCAGGTAAGTGTTAGTATTTTTCCAAAATTAAATTTCCACCCCTGCCACATATAGATATCGACATGTCAGTGTCAGGGCTTCTGCCTCTGTGGCAGAGAATAGTGATGGGATTCCTGGCGCAGCATGTGCAAGGAATTTCGAGTTCATTTAAAGAGAATTTTCCGGAATTCAATAACACAAACCAAAATACACACAGAACCGCAAACAGAACCGAATATTATGTGTTTGGTTTGGGTTTTCCGAGCCCGTTCTCTGGTGTGTCTAGGTGTGTGTATGTATCCGAGTCTAAGGATGCACGGGCGAGCAAACAGACAGGCACAAACAGGCACAAGCCCGTGCATACATATATTCTCGCCTTGTCGGGCCAGAAGTTTTAATTTCCGCTTTGCGGTCGCCTGCAGATAGTCAGAAGCCATCGATGCTACCAGTAAAAATCACGCCTCTTCGTTAAGCTGATGCTACGAAAACGAAACGTTTTTCACCGACAGCTAACGGCATCGTCGAAGCAAGTGCTATTGTTAAACTTGGAGAATTCTCCGTGGTGCATTCGTGGTGCCAACTGTGTGAAAATAGAAACCGGTCCCATTCAATTCCCTTCTTCCAGCGGTCAAAAAGAGCCTTTGTCATGTCATGTATTCAAAGATGTATTCCCAAATGCTACTAAATGAAGGTGGCAAAACTTATGCGACGGTGAAAAATGTATCTTGTGGGAGCATCGTTCATATATGTATTATCTCCTCCTTTTGTGTGCAATATTACGAGTATGTCAGGCAGCGGATGTAATTTAACTTGATGTTGCAAAAAATATGGGGCCCTTAACAATGGCGGCCTACTCAAAGCCGAAGGACTAAGCAAAATGAAGTTCAAATTCGAATAAATTTTCAATTATTCGACTCGACCTGGAGTTTGCTTGTTTGGGCTTTTTCTTCTACTGTTAACGCTTAAGAGATTTTTGCACAATGAAATGGGACGGGAGACAGACAGTCGAGTCAATATTGAAATTCGCTTGAACATAATGCTGTTTCCCCGGCAGATACATCCGTATATTCGAGTATGTGGGTATACAAATGATATTGAAGCATCTGGCAAAGGGCAAATAAAAAATAGATGAACCTACTTGCCTTTCCCCCCATATGTGGGCAGAGCCAAGATGTGTGTGGGGCGGACAAACATCCTTGAGGCAGTCGAGCAAGAAAAGCGAGGGGGAGCCCCGAGCTAGGACATTAAAATGAGCAAAAATTGTCATAAAAATCCCAACCTTTTGCTTATCTGCAAAAGGCAGAAAAATACCAGAATTGAAGTCAAATTCGAATCAGGAGAGGCGAAGCTTGACTGCCGAAAAGGTACGAGTATTAGTCCAGGTAAGTCCTGTATGGATATACTTTCAGAAGAAATGGAAACGATGCCTTAAAGAAAATCAATACTGAGCGAACATGCAGCTTAAAGTTGTGGGAGCTGGAAAAGCTGCAACGGAAAAGAACGCGGAGAAAGCCCCAAATTCCAGAGGGTAGAGCAGCCAACACATCGGCTTAGAAAGCCTACCATCCGCCATAATGTAACACTTTAGATAAAACGTGCAAGTTCTTGCTCTCTCAAAGACCAGAGTCATCTCCCTTCCATCTTCACCATTCGCAGATTTATTGGATAGCAGAATTCCGACCTCCAACTCCAGCTGCAGCTGTGAGGGATTTGCCAGCATATTTCAAACGCATTTAATGGCAGTGCTCATTTGTCTACCAGCAGGAGAAGCAGCAAAAGCAGCAGCACCAGAGGCAGCCACATCAGCAATGCTCTCAGCCAGTATTAGTGGGTTAGATACAGCCACAGGCACCACCACCCAAAAGAGCACAGGCGAGGTGGCGAAGAGGTGCCATGTCCCATGTTCCTTGCACTTGCGGCGTATACGTAACGTGCGAAAACCGAACAAAAGGGCCAAAAACGCATTTCGAAATGCACACTCGCACTCTCCCTCTTACCAATTACGAGTACTGGTGTGACTGGAGGGTGGCTGTGAGCCCCCTGCCACTGTCATGGCCATGGCCGAAGGAGAATTCGAATAAGTTTTGCCAGCTTGCTGCTGTGGCAACATCTTTTGTTTTATTGTTTATCCAAAAGGATTTATTAAGCTCTACTTATGGGCAACATGCTGCAGGCCATATCACACTGGGAACACACACACGAAAAGATGGAGACAGAGTTAGAGAGAGCTTTTTGTCTGTAAGAAATTCGCATTGGTTGGTTTTTTGGCTTAGCAAAGTGCTTGGCATTTATTTTGAGTCCAGACATTAATTTGGCAAAGCAATTAAATTGCTGCCCGAATGAAGATGTGGCATTTGTGGCGCAAATATGCAAATAAATGGGTACAAAGTGCATCGGAAAACTCACTCAAAACTGATTCTGCACATCAGCTATGCAGTCCAAGGCTGGGCATTAGACACTTTAGCAATTTCGTCCACCACTCGATGGACATTCAATCTCCAAAGTCTGACCAGAGACAATTTCCATGGGGAATTCTGTGGGCCACTCGATGGATACTCGATCGAAACTCTGACAATGCCGAAAATTGTTTTGCAATTGCTTTACATGACAAAATAGCCAACTAATTAACAAGCCATTAATGCAACGTTTTCGACCAGAGGAAAGCCAATTGTGCCGCACGAAAATGCTGTCCAGCACTCTCTCATTGCCATTTTCACACGTTTTGTGGGCGAACACATTTATGCAAAGTCGGGCTAAAATTTAGTTGCAATCAAAGGAGGATATTCTCTGGCACTGAATCGTGTATACCCTTAAAAATGTTCGGACATTTTGAATTACTATTGTATAACGCGCTGAACTGTTCAGATATGCTTATAATATACAAATTCAAGGACTCTGTACTCGTCTATGCCTCTTTAAGCTCTCAGAATAATAGCCCAAGTAATTGCAAAGAACTCTTAGATTCAAGCCAACTTGAATAATCAACAATCGCTTAAATGATTGCTAAAATATGGGAAACTGAGGATTGTCGGGCTTGTGGTGTTCGGGGTGTATTATCCACTCTCCATCGATGGGCTCTTCCTTCGGTTAGAGTATCGCTCGGTCCCAACTAGTTTTGGATAATTTATGCAAGAGTGGTTTCCACTTGGCCAGCAGAACCCGGCCAAACACTCGACAAACCAAACATATACATAAACGAAACGAAACGAAACGAATTGCGCCCATGCAACCAATTTGATATTGTTTGGTCACCATCCCCTCGAGCCACCATCGGGCTGCCCTTATCGGGCAGACCCTCCGGACACCCACCCACTTGGCTGCACTAATTTGTATCCAATTAAATCGGCTTAGTTAGTCGGGGAGTCTATTCTGTTCTGTTCTCCTCCCTCGGAAAATCGTTTTCGTTTTGCCGTTCAGCATTTTTGGGGAAATTTTCCAATGTTTCCTCACGCCTATCAACACCAGCCCCAGCCCCAGCCCCAGCCCCTTTGCAAATTTGAATAGTTTGAAGAGGGAAGGCGAATGGAGAGGTGCAGGCTGCCAGAGAACCGATAGGCGTCGACTTAATACGCGAAATTTAATTAAAATTGAACTTAATTTAGATAAGCATGTGAGCGGGCTGATATGATAAATTGTGGCACACTTTAGAGGGCGTGGCACTGGCATGCCTTGCGTGCTAAGCCGCTTACAAAACCTGTACACTGAGGGAACACTAGGTGGACATTGTAAGAGTATGAGAAATGTTTTCTTAGTTTCCGAACGTATTTTCTTTTAGTGCAGTGCCAACCCGAGGTAATAAATTTCTGTAGGTCCAACATAAGGGTGAAACTAAGGGAGTAAAGGTAGCCCCTGGCCGAGGGCTTAGGGTAATGGCCTCTCCGGTGCAACAGGCTAAAGAGTGTCCTTGAGGGGGGTCTGGTCCAAGTAATTAGAATGAAATTTTTTCGCCTTGGCCAAAAGCCAGACACCCTCGACATTCTACAGGGTCCTGTGGGGCCGAGAGCAAGAGGTCACCGAAGGTCAGCGGTGGTAATGAAGCTTTCAATTTGATGTTGCCACACAACCCGGACTAAAATTTCATTTTGATCACAGTTTGCTTTTGAGCTCCGACATTAAATTTCAGATAATTTTTTTATTAATTAGTTTTACATTTTGACTCTTAGACACATTTAAGGCAGGCATTAAATTGGAGGGACAAGCTTTCCAAATACTCCTCTGGTTCGAATATTTCTAGTCCGCCGACGAAATTTTCGATTGAGATTGTTTATCTGATAAATTACATACGACTGCAGCAATGTCGGTCAACTTCCTGTGCGACATAGTCGTCAGCCACTTGGAGCTGCCCAATGTCACAATCAGCGAACCGAAGCATCTTCAGGTGTCCTTGCGCTTTGGCAAAGTACCCCTCACCCTCACATCCAGCTGCATCAACATCCAGGAGTTCCCGGCCGGTCCCGGTCAGACCGACTTCATGGACAGCCCCAACACGTTGCGGCAGAATCTGGCGGCCAATGGACTGCCCATCACCGTGCGCCTCGCCGGAAAGACCCTGGGCATTGGCAATTTGATGCTCCCCGATGACTTCACCAGCCGCATCAACGACACCATGAGCGACTTGATGTACGGCGGCTCCTGCAGACTGGAAAACAGAGATGAGATCGTGGGCACCGTGGATATCATGCTGCGCCTCACCATCAAGTGTGCAGATCCACCCATGGAGTAAGTATATGAGGGAAGGGCCCCAAGGATATCCTAATCAATGTCACTCCTTAGACCCGACACCGGCAGCAAGAGACGTCCCACCTGTGTCAATCTGGGTCCATCCATCAACCAGCAGGATATCATGTTCATGCTGGGGTCCGCCGAACAGTGTGAGATTCCTTCGGAACCATGCGACGACTACCTGGGGGACGAGCCGGGCGATGAGCAGCTCCAATGGGATCTCTCGCGCTACCGCAGCCGCAACTCGAGGATCGACCATGATGAACCCGAACCGCAGGAGAAGCCCTACTTAGGACACCTGCGACAGCTTACAGAAAAGTATGGGGGAATCATTCAGTCGGTGACCGCCAGGTTCAAAAGCCTGAAGTCGTCGCCCTGTATAGTACGTCCAGTCAAACAGGGTTCACACCGTCACCGCCGTCTGCCAGTTGAACAGCAAGAAGAGCGCACGATACCCGTGCCAGTGGGCGATATGGAAGAGTTTGGCATCAAGCCGATCCGGTACTGCCCCGTGTGTCTGCACTCCATGTCCTGGCTGCCCAAGTTCGCCGCATGCCTCAACTGCGGCACGAAGCCCATGCCAGTGATGGAGAAGCGGCACACGGTGGAGCTGACAGCGGACATGATCGTAGCGGAGCAGCTTCGCCATCGAAAGGGATTGTCAGGGGACGAGGATTTCTGCCAGGATCCGTGCGATAAGAAAATGGAGGAAATGGACGCTGACGGATGCAAGGCATGTCGCTGCACCTGCACGAGCGACAAAATGTGCGTCAGCTGCCGCGTTCGCAAACTCTGTGCGAATGTATTGCAGCCACAAGAGGACAAGGCGTGCCCCAAGCCGCAGATGGGTGAGGACTTCTGCGTGCTCACCGATCCACCGGAGAACTGTCGTCCGTACCTCACCCGCGTCTTCTCCGAACTTATCAATCTCTATCAGATCAACGATTCCCGGAAGGCCACCGACCTGCAGGCGCGCTGCACTCAGTCCCTGCTAATAATGCCCTCCAAGAGAATGTTAGAGAAGGAAAAGGAGGGGCAGGAGCCCACGATGCACCGGTCTGCTGGGCGCTCTTTGCGTGCCATGGAGGAGCGCCAAAAGATAGGCCACAAAACTTGTCTGTCCAGCGATGGCGTCGTCCCCCGGCACCACGGCTGGAGCTGGATGAACACCGATGAGGCTCGCAAGTATGGTTGGCGTCCTGGTGTTATTGCGCGCTCCACCAGCAGAGTGATGAAGTTCTTCCTGGAGCAAAACCGGAGCGTGCTCAGCGTCTGCCAGGAGCTGGCGGAGAAGAACAGGGCGATGGAGCTACAAAACCAATCCGTGCTCAACGTATGCAAACGGAACCACGAGATCTTCGTGACCCTGCGCCCCCTCAGCACCCTGGGAATAGAACAGCATCCTATCACCTTTAAGATAGTCAAGAGCGAGCTGGCGCTGGCTCTGAGTGAGCTCAAGCGCAGCCTCAAGGCCAAGGGGTTCGTCAAGTGCACCTGCCACCAAACGCTGATGATGTGCACCTGTCGAAGTCCGCGGGAAAAGCGCCGCCTCGAGCGAGCCATCTACAAGGAGTGCCGGCGCCACTGCATAGCCCCCTGTCCCGACCATCTGGTACTCACGGACACCAGCGAGAGCGACATGGAGTTCGACTTCGATGTCACCCCTCCTGCAGGCACCGAGCAGCCACCTAGACGACCGAAACCTCGCTGCGGAAACCGAGGTACACAGACCAGCATAAAGGACCGAGAGCCGCCGCCTCCCATGTATCGTCTAAAGCAGAGTCCCTACTGGCGAGCGTACAACTGTGCCGCGGGCGATCGCTATGTGGCAACGGCCTTTGGTTCGCCCGGCGAAGACGTCTTCGAAGATGGACTCTTTGGGTGGGGTGGCGGTGGACCACACGGACCGTCCGCCCAGCCTGGGGGACGGCAGAAGTCGCCTGCCATCTGGGGATCCGCTCGGGGAGGCCCGATGCCAGCGGGACCAGTAGGAGCCAGTCGAGGCAGCCGAGGAGGTGGTGGTGGTGGTGCTGGTGTCATTGCAACAACAGCATGGAAGGGATTCCCAAAGCGTGCGGCTGCCAAAGTGGCTGCTGCTGCAAGAGGCGGTCGCAAAGGCGTAGGGCGCGGCACTCCCATTCCTGTGAGAATGCCCCAGCGCTTTATAAAAGCCTAAGACTAAGCGGGCACTGCTAAGAAGGAGGGCAAACAGAAGGAAGCCGAGCAGAAGAAGAAGGGCATCGATATGATCAACACACAACGTTTCGCTCCACGTCTCCAGGAACTTGAACTGGAGGTGGTACGCAGGCACAACACACAAACAGACGTACAGAGGCCCAACAGCTTGTTTGCGATATTATAATAACATTTTGGATTTGTCTGTGCAGTTAATTAAATGGCAGGCACGAACAGGACGAGAAGGAGAGCGGATCGACAGCAGCCTCCTCCACTCTATCCCATCCAGCAGGATCTCTACTGGCAGCATTTGACTGCGGCCTGGGCGATCGTTACATGGGCACTGCCGTTGGCGATAAAGTGGAGACCGTCTTCAAGGTGTCTTCGGCTACATGGGCGGGTGCCAACACGGCGAACCCCCTTCCCGTCGAGATTCGAATCCTCCCTAGGCTCCGCTCCCTAGGCTCTCAGAACGACAAGCGCGTTTTGCACGTTTGCATGCATATTGATTGGCGGATGGTCCTCGAAAGAGAGCAGATGTGGTGACGTCAACTTACTACTAAATTCAACTCGGGATAGACGTTATTCAAAGGGATGAAAGAAATGTCTTAAATAGGAGCTGCTAATCCGAAGATTGACTTGTTCGTTTTTATTAATTTTAAAGAAAAACGAAGTACACCCAATTGATCCAGTTCAATAAAAAAATTGTCATGAATATGAGCACACCAAGACTTACTATGGCACTATAGGTATAGTCTAGGTAGACGACCGAGTCTGGATAGACGGAGTTAAGTACAAAATAACAAAGCTGCTACAAAACACCCATCAACTGCTTGATTCTTATCTCTATAATGGGATAATCGAAGCTGTGCCCCAAAGCAGCGTTGTCGGACCAATCGTCTACGTGTTGTGTAAATAACTAGGCAAGAACCTCGATGTTTGCTGATGACACCGCGATTCTCAGTCGCTCCAGATGCCCAGGGCAGGCAACTGCCCAATTAGTCCGCCTTCTATTAACTGTGAAGAGAGTAATATAAGTAAGCATATAAGTAAACGATAAAAATCGATTGCATGTTACTTTTACTTTCCGCAAAGCTGTCCCTTTTGGGTTCGCGCAATCTAACGAAAGCCGAAAATTACAATTACCTCCACTGGCCAATAAGCACTCGCTCTGCCCTTAGCTTGGACTAGTAGAACAACTCCGTGCTGAAACCTATCTGGAGCAACTGCACAGAGCACAGTCCAATAAAAATATCCAAACAAATAGTAGACCATAAGTAGATAAATAATAAAGAAAGTGTTGTTTTGGGCAGACAAAAAGTTAAAGGTCGATGCCGTTTCGAATCATCGAAGTAGTCGAATCTCAAATGCTTTGAAAGCCGTCATGTTATCCTGACTTTCACTTTTATTTTTCTTTAATCAAAGTTCATTTTGTTCTTATGTTCGACACATTGAGTTGTCTGTTCAGTATTTCAGTTTTATCGCATTGTCGTATTAAGTCTATAAAAAAATTTTTAAGTAAACAAAATTTTAATACACCAAAAATTAGACAGCTCATTTCTGCACAAAGCCCTGCAGAACCCCCAATTTAAAGAACAAAATTCCGGACTAACAGTGCGCCCTGGTTCACGATGGCAAACAAGGGATGGAAGGCAATGCCCCACCCCGTAATGTTAGTGGCTGCGCCAGGTGGTCGGACCACCGGGTTTGCTGCTGACGAGCCACCACCGAAATTTATTTTCGACGTCGTGGTGACCAAATTGGAGGCAAAGGGCGTAGAAATCACCGATCCCAAGCTTCTAGCGATCGAGGTTAAATTCAATAACATGTCTTTGACCCTCACCTCGAGCCGAATCAATGTGGACGAGTTCAAGCCGGGCAGCGGCCGGGAGTTTCAGACGACGCCCAAAGCCTTACGCAAAAATATCGATGAATGCGGCATGACGTTCGTGGTAAAGTACGGCGCGACCGCTGTGGGCAGCGGACAGATATCCTTCCCTTCCATGGTCACGGAGAGCATCGAACCAGAGATGAGCGACATCATCCACACGGACACATGCGAGCTGAGCAAGGGGGGAGAGGTGTCTGGTAAGCTGGAAGTCCTCTGCCGCCTGGTCATCCGCTGCAATGATCAGCCGAAGTACGTAAAGAGTCCTTGCACCCATAGAGATCCAATTCTAATCCAATTCAATTGCTTCTTCGAAATGTACGCAGGGCGGGAGAGAGCGAATGTCAGCGGAACATGGACAAGAGCATCAATCCGCAGGACATAATGTTCGTGATGGGCGAGTCCCAGCACTGTCCCATGCCCTGCGATCCCTGCCTAGATGCCATGGACTCAGAGCCGGGTGATGAGCGTCTGCTGCTGGATCTGCAGCGATATCGCAGGCTAGATGGCGGCACCTTCAATCCCAACAAAATGACGACGGACAGACCATCTGGAATTCCGGCTTGCTGTGAACTGAAGGTGGGTGCGAGGTAAGGTGTGCCTTCCCAGTGATGATCCTATCTTTTAATCCTTCCCAGAAAATGGCCGTGGAGTATGAGCAGCTAATAGACTCCATAGTCAGATCTACAGGCAGCGCACCGCCTCCAAGGCCTCCTTGTCGGAACCCGGATGAGTTTGATATGAATCCCTGTCGTGACACCCACATGCCCGTGGATCTTAAAATGCCGGGCGAGCCGCATCTGCCCTGCTTTTCGTATCTGCCGACTCGACGGGAGCAGAAGCCCGACTTTTGCGATAGGAACCTTATAGCAGTGCCCATTAAAGACTGCGACGGAAAGCAGCCGGAGATCAAGCCCATCCGCTTCTGTCCCGTGTGCCTGACCAACATGTCCTGGATGCCGAAGTTTGCTTCCTGCCCGAAATGTGGCATCAAGCCGATGCCGGTGGTAGAGGAGCGGCACAAGGAGAAGAAGTTGACGGCCGACCAGATCCTGCTCGAATATCTCGGCAAGCCGGCGGCCACGGTCGACGATTACTGCGTGGATCCCTGCGACAAGGAAAAAAAGGACAAGGATGCAACTGGCACCGACGAGTGTCCGCCCTGCCGCTGCACCTGCAAATTCGGAAAGTTCTGTGCCCACTGTCGCATCCGGAAACTATGCGCAGACATCTTCCAGGCGGACCAAGTCCAGGACAAGTGTCCCAAGGTGGAGCCGCAGCCGCCCGAAGACTTTTGCGTCGTTAACAAGTCGAGTAACGAGGACTGCCGACCCTATCTGGCCAAGGTCTTCTCTGAGCTGCGTGACCTTTACGACATCAAGGACACTAAAAAGCTGTCGGAGTTCGACGAGAACTGCGAGCTAAAAAAGACCAAGGAGAAGGATCCCAAGACGCCAGACAAAGGGGATCAGAAGAACACCTGCAAGGATAAACTCAAAGAACAGACTGCGAAGAAGCCTCTCTACAGCCCAGGCCCCAAGCGCCCCTTCAACAACCGCACCGTGACCGGCCGCCATAAGCACTGCGTCCGACAGCAGGGAGGCGTGTCCAGAAACCACGGCTGGGCCTGGAACAACAGCTATGAAGCGCGCAAAATGGGCTGGCGACCCGGCGCCATACGGCGGCCCATCAAAAAGCTGATGAAGTTCTTTTTACTGGATACTAGCCGAGAGTCGGCCTTTAAGAAGTGCAAGGCTGCTGAGGCCGAGGCACTGGCCAAGGAGCTGCAGCAGCCAGTGCTCAACGTCTGCAAGAAGAACGGAGAGATCTTTATCACCCTCCGGCCGTTGAGCACGCTCGGGATGCGCCAGAAGCCCATCACCTTCCGGGTGGTCAAGAGTGACATGGCCGAGGCGCTGCGACAGATCAAACGGATTCTCAAGGACAAGGGCTTCAGAAAGTGCACCTGCCACCAGACGCTGATGATGTGCACCTGCCGCACCACCCTAGAGAAGAAGCAGCTGATTCGCGCCCTAGACAAGGAGTGTCAGCGCCACTGCGTAGCCCCCTGTGCCGACCATCTGGTACTCACGGACACCAGCGAGAGCGACATGGAGTTCGACTTCGATGTGACGCCTCCCGCAGGCACCGAGCAGCCACCTAGACGACCAAAACCTCGCAGCGGAAACAGAGGCACCCAGACCACCAAAAAGGACCGACTGCCGCCCCCTCCCAAGTATCCTGTAAAGCAGAATCCCTACTGGCGAGCGTACAACTGTGCCGCGGGCGATCGCTATGTGGCCACGGCCTTTGGTTCGCCCGGCGAGGACGTCTTCGAAGATGGACTCTTTGGTTGGGGTGGCGGTGGACCACACGGACCGTCCGCCCAGCCTGGGGGAAGGCAGAAGTCGCCTGCCATCTGGGGCTCCGCTCAGGGAGGCCCGATGCCAGGGGGACCAGGAGGAGCCAGTCGCGGCGGCCGAGGAGGTGGTGGTGCTGGTGGCGGTGGAATGGCAGGAGGAGGATTCCCGAAGGGTGCGGCTGCAAAAATGGTCGCTGCTGCAGGAGGCGGTCCCAAAGGCGGAGGGGGCGCCATTCCTGTGAGAATGCCGCAGCGCTATATAAAAGCCCAAGAGCAAGCGGCCGCTGCTGAGAAGGAGATGAAACAGAAGGAAGCCGATCAGAAGAAGAAGGGCATCGATATGGTTAAGTACCTCCAGCAGACGGGAGCTCTTGCCAAGCCCTGGAACCCAGAAGACGGGAAGGCTCCGAAGAGCAGGCAGAGCGGCCCTGTTGTCGGACCCGATGGCCTAACCGACGCCCAGCGCAGGCGTCGCGCCCTGCTCGAAATGCCCCAGCCTCCGCTCGACTCAATAACACGGAGGGGCAAGCCCTTCGATCCCTGTGCCCCAGCCGCCTACTTCAATTCCTGTGCCTCACCCGCCTACTTCTGTGACTACTACTGCTAAGCGTGCGTATCCTCCCTTCCTCGCCCAATTTCCAGGCGTTTCCATTTGGTGTGAAATTTTATTTGACACTCTTCCTCCACTTCATCAAAAATTCAGCAAGTGTGTTGGCGTTTTGTTGTCGCTTTTCCTCGGAGCGGAGCTGATCAACCCACAACGTTTCGCTTCCAATTGACATCACGTCTCCAGGAACTTCAACTGGAGGCACAAAAGGCAGGCACAGCACACAAACAGATGTACAGAGGCATCCACCTCACTAATGCTGCGAAAATCCAATGGCATTATCAAATGTTATGTTACGTAGAAGAAGATTGAGCAAAGCTTGTACATTATGCATGAAATATGGCAATTTCAATTAGTTTTTAGTGCCACAGAACGACAGACAGACATGGGATTAAATTTCGTAAGCCCAACAGCTTGTTTGCGATATTATAACAGCATTTCGGATTTGCCAGTCGACATTGGAATCGGGGGAAGCAGTTTCCAGCAGAGATTGAAAATGTTGTCTGTGCAGTTAATTAAATGGCAGGCACGAACAGGACGAGAAGGAGAGCGGAGCGAGGAGCGAGGAATGAAGAGCAGGGCAGGGGCACAACAGCTGCGGCACTTCATCAACGGAAGTACACTTTGAGAAAATATTCTACAAGAAATTAACATTCCGATTAACATTTTGGGATTATTGCAAACTCAAAACTCAGAAAGAAAATTGCAAACTAATAAAGTACAACATTTGGAATCCGGACAGTATCCGAAAGAAATATTATTGGCACAGGGAAATGGTCCTAATCAACGACCAGAACTCTAACATAAATCGAATCATGTATACGAGTATATAGTAAGAGAAATCTCAGTACCAACGCACTACTTTCTCTCAGTGCACGAGGGCACCACACACGCTCTACGCACAGAATAATAGTTTATTAATGGGGAATGCTAATTCTATGCAAAATACCTAAGCTGATTAGGAGATATGGGTTCCCTATAGCACTCAATGGGGTCGTGCGTGCTCGTATTCGGGGTAATAAGTGGTCCAGGCTCCACTATCGTACGAGTATCATAACATGATTGTTGCTCCCGGCTCTTGGAAATCCCTAGTCGCAGTTGTACCCCAAACTCAACCCAAGAGACGGACCTTCTTAGGGCCAACGGTGCGTTGCAAATTCAGCCAATTTATTCGGGAAAAGATAGGAAAAGGTACAAGCATCAAATTTGCACAAGACTACGCGAAATTTCTTAATTATACAAATTACAGCAATTAAGTGGAGAAGGAAAAATGCAAAAAAACAATGCATTTTCTTGCGTGTTCATTAAGAAAGAAATATATATCTTACCTGAACTGAAAAAAGAGCAAATGGGTAAAGAGTGACCATGGGAAAAGGATAATGTTGGTTTTGGGATACAGAGAAACTAAGAGAACGATGATAGCAGAGAAGAAGAAGAACTTTTAATGAGTGTCTATAAGTGTTCAAATGAGTTTTTCATAGGAAGAATGTAAAAAAAAATAGTCAAGTATCATCCTAAAAGATTAAAGATGACTTATTTTATCATAAGAACCTTCAAAAATGGGAAATCCATCAGTAGAATTAGCAATATATACAGCATCTTCCCAAAAATAATTATCCTGTGCACAGCTAATCAATTCTAAGTTAATTAATATTCTACTAAGACTCCTCTGCTTTTTGTACCCCATTCCGAATCCTCTTCACAGCATTAAGAATCATTAGAATTTCGCTGAATTTAAATTAAGCGGCCAATTTGCACACCAAAAAAACAGCCCGCAATAAAACGTTTCTTCAGCAACATAAGACCCACAAAAATAGCCAACAAAAAGTCGCCTGATAAATCGAGCAACAGTTTTCAGTTTCCGTTGCGGAAATATTTTATAGCACACTTAGAAGGCGACAGGAGCACATTTATTTTTGGCACTGCACCAGATAGGCATGAAAATATTTCAAATTTGTGGCACAAATTTGTAGCTGCGACCGAGAGACCGCTGCAAGGGATACTCAGATGATTAAAATATTCGAAATTATGATTTGAGGAGAGATGCCCCAGGATACCCTTCTCTGCATAATTAAATGGAAGGCGGAGTAGGGTTGAAATTCTGTGCAAACTCTGTTGAATATTTCATTTAATGGGATTTTTAATTTGACGCTTTAAAGTCAGCAAGGCGGGAAAGGGCAGAGGACGGACAGTGAGGGGCAAAGGTAAACGCATTTTGGCACTCCATAAATCAAACAGAAGAAGAGAACCCTCTAGCAAGTAGTACCGTTGATACCCTGGGCCTGACTCGAGAGGGAAAACAATTACCAGAGAATGTAAAAATATTTATTTAGTAAGCTTGACCTCCGGTCGGGTGCTGGTCTCCTCGAAGGACCCTCGGCCTCGCCGACCATGTCAGTGGCCATTCGGTCTGGCAGTTAACATCCGTTTCCGTCAGCACAAACAAAGCTTTTATCGGACATACTATAAAAGTGTGGCGAGGGCGCAACGAATGCCCGGACTTGGCCACGTCAGGGAGCGTTAAGAAAATGTTGTACACTGAAGTGAAGGCGAGTGAAGGCGAGTGGTTGTCCAAGACACTTTATCATCATTTGTCAATTAGTTGCATTACCTTTAAAGCCGGCAAGCGGCAAGGGAAGTCTTGGGACCGACAGGCCGCGGGCAGGTCCATTAGTAGCCGAGCCAACTTATTTGCTGCATAATTCATAATAATTATGCCGGCAGATTTGTGCTGGCCCCGAAACTTTCGTAACTGTCCAAATCATTCTCCCCCCTTACTTTCCCATTTTTGCCAACTTTTCTGCGGCGCTTTTGGCTCTTTTTGCAATTTTGGAGCAGCTGTGCAGGATTTGAGATTCCTGGCTGTCATATAGCTGCCACTGAAGAAGCCCTGCAACACCTGCTGCAACATCGCAGGGTCTCTTTTCCGTCGCTTTAAGCTGCCATAATGCCACAATGGCAAAAGCCAGCTGTCCTTTGTGCCACAATTGGGTTTTAATGAATATTCGATTGCAGCATTTTAATTGCCACACGGAATCACCACGGTTGCATGCAGGCCGGCACGCAATCTCGAGTCTCGGAGCTGGCTGCCTCGCAACCGTTGCTCTAATTAATGCAGAAATCCCTTCTGCGACAGCGCTGCGTATGAGCAACACAGCAGCGGCGGGAACGCTGCGTATGGGCAGTGACTTGGAAACGTAATCGGAGTACCCTTCATGTGAGTACACTCCGCTTTCAGGCAGTCCACGCCGTGGCCCCGCCCTTCGCCAAAACAAACATCAGCTTTACGATTCCATTAAAGGCTAAGGGGAAATGGCGGCCAGTCCGAAAAAAGGGCATCAGCTTTCCCAGACTGAGAGTGTGGCTTAGTTTTTTAGCAAAACTTTGACAGCACAAAGGGAAGTTCACAAAACTCGACTCCAGAAGTGACGGGCACACACTCTCAGTCGTGTTTTCCATTTTGAAAATTTGATTTGGGTTTGTGGCTCTTACTGCCAGATTTTAATTCGGGATTCCGGATTCGGGATTCGGGTTAGTCGGAGTTATGGCTCATTGGAGCGGATTATAGGTGCTCGAAACTCTGACAGACTTTTGCAAATCAACTTTCTAGCACCATAATCATTGGCTTTTGTCAACTCGGAATCATAAACAAAAACTCTGCTCTCGGGTATCTCTCTGGCAGCGTAAACTATAATAATCCGTAAAATAAAACTTTCTAGGGGAGAGAGAGCGAGCTCTCCCTCACCCACAAGCCCCCCGAGGGCGTGGTAAAGCGGGAGAGCGCGGCATGTAGCAGCTTTCGGGTCCGTGCGCCACAAAGTATGCAATAAAATAAAATATTTATTCATGCATGCGCATGCAAACAAGTGCGCGGCAAATTTTGCCTCAATTTTGTTTTATTTCTATGGAATAAACCCTCAAATAAAATAAAACCCCGAAGCAAGTACTTGCTTTGCGGCAGTTCCGGCATTTCGAAACGCACTCCATAAAGTATTTTTGAAACTTGGGTAGAATTTATGATCGCAAATTAAACAACCGCCAAGTGACTAAAGGTTTTGAGAAATAGGAAGCAGAAAGGCTAAGTTTGGGAGCTGAAGATTTGAGAAGCATTGGAGATCCATCTTGCATCCAGCAGATTGACTATCCGTCCTCTTTTTTATAAGCCTTTAATTCAAAAACTTCCTCCTCCGATAAGCCCATAAACAATTTATTTCAAATTAAAAAAGTAAAATAATCCCCAGAAAGCTTTTTATTTTGTAACAAAACTTATCCCCCTCTCAAGCGGCAAGTGACTCGTTCAATGTGTTGTTGATTGATTTACTATGTTCCCCAATGTGTGTATTTTCATTTTCTTTTAAGAGGCCTCGAGGGATAAACATTTGTCATCGGTTTATAGCAATAAAGGATTAAATGAATAGTAAAACGAGACCAAATAATAAAAGTAGCAAAAACCAAACCGAAAGCAAAATAAAACAACATTTAGGTATATAGATTCGTGTGTTGAATGTTTTAGGGAAATCATGTGGTGGGGCCGGCCATCAAAATATTTGCATAGAGCAATTAAAAATATAGAAACCAAAGCCTGGAGGCAGCTGCTGGATGAAAACGAATTGCAATTAAATGAAAAACCCCATGAAAATCCCAAAAAATACATGTTTCTGGCTAGCCAATGGAGATGGAAAGTTAAAATTCAATTAAACTAAAGTTTTGCCTTGAAAATGAATTCCTCAAAATTGTTTCCACTTATATTTTCCACCAAGTACAACTTGGCAAAAAATGCAGCCAACTCCAGCTAAGAAGGAGACTGAAGCCAGGTCCTGTCCCTCATTGATTGCCTAGAGATTTTATAGGTTCCTTCGCCCCCTCCATCTTGGACCACTGTCTGAGTGCGTTCGATGATGAGCCAATGACCATGAACTTTATGGACATTTTGCGGTTAAACCTTGTTTCTTCTCTCCTTTCGCTTTCGCTTTCTCTATGTGTATGTGCATGTGTGTGTGTGTTTGCTTGTGTATGTGTGTGATTGGCAAATATTTTTGCTTGCTTGGAAAATATTTGTGCCACTAGAAGAGGAGCAATGGCTCTGAATCTCTAGCTGAAATTGTGGACTGCAAGCAGCCGCAGGCGAACAAAATGTGCAGCATATGAAACACTTTCCCCTCGCAGTGTCCCAGTGTTGATTTTCCATGGAGTCATTGAACCGAAAAGGGCATTAAGCTGCCAATTTGCATGACAGACTCCCAGCGACTGTGTGATGGAAATGGAAATGGTATTGCCGTATGCATGTAGTGACCCAGCGGCAGAGTCTGAATAAACGTAAGTGGATTCTGCGGTGGTTGGCGTCTTAAAGTATCCAGTCTTAAAGTAAATGATTCAATGGCCACATAGAGTTTATGGTAAGAAAGGAATAATGTTAATGGTGCGTAATAAGTGCATGTAACTATTTCTGATATAACTATTTCAGGGCAGCAAGTACATACTTCAGTTACTCTATTTAATACTGGATGCCTTTCTCATTCCTTTTAGATTAAGACATCCCATCCCCTATCCTTTTGTCCCATCTACAAGGGATACTTTCATCACTTTCAATGATTTTTTACCTCTTTACAATCCCTTTTTTTAAAGCTCAGAGATGTCCTTAATTATCACCAACACCAAAAGATAGCCAGAAATACTTTCCAAAAATAAAAACTAATTGTTGCTCCGAGCAGGCGCGTTGGCTGAATGCATCAGAAATAGTACAGGGACTCAGCGACTGCTGTTGCAGTTGCTCCTCATGGAGGTTCTTGCCCTTGGCGTATTGTAAATTTTAATGACCGCGACAAAGGGTTAAGGATGGGGCCAGAGTTGGAGCTGGGACCCTGGGACCCGGAGCCGACTCTGCAATGAGCAAAAATTTCCACAATGACAAACAAGCAAACAAAAAACTGGCGAAAATAAAACCAGAGTGAGAATAAAATATTCCGTAATAATGCATAAAATAAAGGAAATGGGGCTCGGCAGTCGAGACTCGAGAAGAATTGAGTTCTCTCCGCATAAAATTCACACGAAGCACGGAACACGGAACCGAGTCGTGTCGAGTGGAGTGGAGTGGAGTGGAGTGTTAGTGTTGTTCCCCATAAAATAAATGCGAATGTTGGGATGGGTGAATACACAAGTACGGAGGAGTACCACGGATATTGTCAACGACATTTCTTGTGGATATTTTTTGGGCTGAGGCTGCTGCTGGGGCTGCAGCGAGCTTTTTATCAACTTTAAATCCGCAAAATGAGTTTTTCTTGTGGATTTGCATAGATTAAATTGCAATGGCTCTACCCTCTACTATAAGTATATACAGCACAATATATATAGGTATATATGCATGTACTTATTTATGTACCTAATTTTTTTGATGCCGGACACTGGTCGTTGTTCAGATCTCCTTGCTGGTTGTTGGATACCTCGTTATGGGTTGTTTGGCAAGTATTTGTTAAGCCAGAACCACTGGCTCGTGTCCCATTTGCCTCTTTTTTTTTGGGTTGTGTTGAACTTCTGGCCAACATTTTGCTGTTGGCTTTCGGTCTTTTGTCATCGATTTTGTGGTTCGACTGCGTTTTGTGGCCATTCCTTGCTACGGGACGATTTCTTTAGTTTTTGGCGGTGCTTTTTTGTTGGGGATTCGGGCAAAAGTTTTTGCGTCGCTTGAAAACTCATTTAAAGTTCGGAAAGTGTTGATAGATGGCTGCCAGCCAGTCAGCCACGCCCCTGCGGGCGCACCCTGTCTTAGAAGTTTCCCATTCCCACGATTTTGGCCCTGTTCTGTTTTGGCTAAGGCTGTTTTCATTAGCCCAGTCCCAGTGCCCGACCCTCGAGGATTAGGTTGACACGTGACGCACTTCAGCTGGGGCTCAGCTCCCTTTGCTTACCCTCCAAAAAATAAAAATAAAACATCAAAAAAAGAGACAACAAGAAAACTTGTTGATAGTTGTTTGACAAAAGCTTAGGGCTTTCCATAAGCTTGAGATGGGGATGAGATTAAAATGGGAATGGGTCTGGCCTGATTCACTTTCAAAAGCAACACGTGTCGTGCTAGAGTCAGATCCTGCGGAGCCCTCGGGTATGGCCCCTCTAAATGGCATTTTGATTGATGTGTGGCACAAAAGTGTCTGGGCACACCGTCACTTTCCGAATTCCGGGGGCATACCCGGGGGCAGACCCCACATGCGAGCAAAAAAGTGAAAACAACCCAGATTTTCGCCAACTGTCAACTCAGTTTGTGTGGAGGATTCCGCTAATTTCGTACCACAAATATAGGAATTGTAAAAGGCTTTTTGTGTCGAGCGAAGAGTGTCCAGATTTAGTTACCAGAGAACTACGTCAAAATTGGGAGCTAGGCAATCAGAAAATGCCAAGTGCACTCTCCATCGGTTCCACCGGACACTCCAGTCCCACAAAAGAGCTGGAAATACTGAAAAGCATTTTCGTTTCCATCCAACCAGCAAAAAAAAAGGCTCAGAAGCGTATGAGAGAGTACTATACGGAGATGGGGACATGCAGCCTGAGTTTTGGGATCTGTGAGCACCACCTGTTGTAGTTGTAGTATTTGTTGGTTTTCTTAATCTGATGGTAGCCAAGATCAAGCCATAAACTAGTGACCCACTCACCAAGGAGATTGTGGGTGAAACTCCTCGAAGAAGTAGTGAGTAAGGTCGACGTGTTTTGGCGGCTTTCACTTTGATGGGAGTTATCTCTGAGACACTTAACATTAAGATAGGGTTATTTCCTGACCGAAACAGTTCGAATTTCTTCAATGCAATGAACCCTTAAAACGTAACTAAGTTTTTTGTTAAGTGTTCAATTTTCACTGGAATCTGTGCCTGATCTGTGCCCGCGATGTCCGATTCGGACATGGATTTGTGCCTTTCGTTGGCATGAGTTCCGCCTTTGGACAGGCAGCCCTTTGTGGGCGCTTCGGCTTGTGTTCCACCTTGATCTCGTTATGCAATTCCAGTGCTAGATGCAGTATGGCTCTACAGTCATCCGCTCTCGAGTTATATCCATGAGGCTGAGATTAAACCAAATATAAATAATAGCATATCATAGTAGATACTTCGTAAAAAACGATATTTACATTAGTTTATTTTGTTTATTGTTTTTTTCATTGAGCTGCGATTTGGTTTATCGGTTTCTTCATTGAGAAATCATTGTTTTAATTTTTTTTTTATCCTCCTTGCCATCGCAAGCTACAATTTTCACCTTGTCGACCGTGACGACTGCGACGTTTTTCGCGCGGAGTTCGACATTTTTCAGCCTGAGGGTCCACACATTGTCGCAGTATTGGTAGGAACTCAGCCGGGACCCCTTGAAGGTGAGGTGCGACTTCACCTTATCTTTGAGGGTCCTGTTGATGCTCTTGTCGTACTGTTTGAGCACCTCGGCGGCCAGGAATGGCGGCACCACACCGCTCTGCAATGGGATATGGCAGTAGTTTACATCGCCACACGACACAGAAATTCAGATTTCAAGGCCATGTTGCGCCGCAACACTGAGACTCACCTGGACGAGCTCGTCGAGGGTGTCCTGCAATGTGATGCCCAGGGTGGTCGATCGGTATAGCTGATAGGCCATATTTCAGTTCTTTTTGAAAGAAATCAAGTTCCTAATTAAAATTTCACGATCAAGCTCGACGCGCGTATTTATCGGTATCGATGTATGAATCAAAACAGGGTGACCGTTTACGGTATACTTGTTGGTATATTTTGTAATCGAAATTGCGGCAGGTATCTACATACATATATTGGTTCTCTCGGAAGTAAATTTCATCTTTAAACACGTGTCCCGGCTAGAGTCGAATAACTGAGGCACAATTTGTGACAAAATATGTTTTCCAGCACATACAGCCAGCCAGAAAAATTGGCTCTGAAAACTTCCAAATTCGATCATCTCTGACGAAGCGCTGCTCTGCCGCATATATCAGACAGCTATTGAGAATGAAAATATGGCGATTGGGGTCACACTGGATTCAGATCCAGACAAAAGCCAACTGCTATGAAACTCAATCTCGCGTGTTGTCTTGAAATGAACATTTTGGCGGAATATTTGCCCTGCTCCCGCTCGTGATGTCGCTGGAGATGCACACGGGAAGAGTGGCCAACTGGACAGGCCTCGCCTCTCCTGTGTGAATTGTCACATATCCAAATCAGGCCTCTGCAGCACGATGACACATCTTCAAGCGAAAGCACATGGTCTTGCCTGGCGGAAAACGGAAATTTCACAAAGTTAGGAACATCATCTTCTAGATTGCTTTCAACCAAATCAAACCTTTTCCGACTTTCCAATCACCCCTTCCCTCGATTCCTTTAATCATTCATTTCCTCAGTTCAAACATTTCCAAACACTCGAGCTGGAAATACATACGTTGAAAAACGAATAAGACAAGTAGAATAAGAATTAACGATGCAAGCGCCCAGTCAAACCAATCAGTACGGAAATCTGGGAGGACATCAAGCTGAGTTCCTCACCATGGGTTCCTTGGGGCCGTATGGATTGTACGGCTCTGGCGATCCCGAGGGGCTGCCGAAGAACATGGGATTCAACGATGACAGCATCCGACGGGGATTCATCCGCAAGGTGTACCTTATACTGATGGGCCAACTAGTGGCCACCTTCGGGGCCGTGTCGATCTTCGTATTCAACGATAATGTCAAGATGTACGCCCTGCAGAATGGCTGGGTCTTCTTTGTGGCCCTGCTGCTGATGGTGGCCACGCTGCTGGGGCTGATATGCAGCGAGAGTCTGCGCCGCCAGACACCGATGAACTTCATCTTCCTGGGGGGCTTCACCGTGGCCCAGTCCCTGCTGCTGGGCGTGTCGGCCTGTCGCTTCGCTCCCACGGAGGTCCTCTTGGCCGTGGGAATCACGGCTGCCGTCTGCCTGGCCCTCACGCTGTTCGCCATGCAGACAAAGTACGATTTCACCATGATGGGAGGCCTCCTCATCACACTGCTGGTGATTCTCTTGATCTTTGGACTGGTGGCTGTGTTTGTGGGCGGCAGCATCCTCACCCTCATCTATGCCTCGGCCGGCGCCTTGCTGTTCTCCATGTACCTGATCTACGACACACAGCTGATGATAGGTGGCGGCCACCGTTACTCCATCAGTCCCGAGGAGTACATCTTTGCGGCCTTGAATCTTTACTTGGATATAATTAACATATTCATGGACATTCTGGCCATAATTGGAGGCTCAGACAACTAGCAGGGGCAATCGTCCGTGAACTGCAAACTGTTTAAATATGCTGCACACTTTCAGGCCTCACTTCGGCAATTAACTCTCAAAACCAATAAATCAAACTGTGCAGCATTAATTGAGGCTCGTTTACTCGTTTTCGAGTCAATTGGGTTTGAGGAATAAATTACAACTATTACAGGACAACAGGTGCACCGTGCACACAGCCCCCAGCCCCCATCCTGCCTGCACATCCCCATTGTCAATTAAGTTATTAGTTCAGAGCAATAAAACTGTCAAGGCCATAAGAATATTAACATAAAGCCTAAATAAATTGGGCGAAACTTTGGCAATAAATGTATCTAGAACTGTCTGGAGAGTGTGTGGCTGTGGGTGGGTGCGCTGACAGAAACAGTCCGGTCCCAAGGCGAGGAGTCGCCGCTTGGTCAAACAAATCAAGTGAACTCGGGGGCAACATCTGGTCAGGGTATACATTTAATTAACAATTGACAGTCGCCTGACAGTTGGCTAAGCACACAAAAGAAACCGAGAGACGGGAACACGAGACAGGGACTATATCAGATATCGACAGAGCTGAGTGGTTCCGCTGCGGAGCTGAGGGAAATGGATCATTAGAAAACAATATGATGAAATAGGGATCCAAATTAGATCTGCAGATCATTTACCAGCCAAAACTCCATTCAAAGGAATCAAATACTAGTAGATCTACAAAGATCTACAAAAATCTGTATGTCCCTGTAAATCCCAGCACCAATATCTCTAAAATTCCCTTATAAAAAGTTCTTTTGAAAACTAGTTCCAGCGATGGAACCCAACGAGACAGCACTAATAAGACCTGAACGAGAAGAGAAATGACCTCGAAAAGTTTGCGGTTGGCCATCAATAAAAGTTGGCTGACGCATTCACATCCACATCCGAGCATCCGCATTCGAATCCACATTCGAATCTTATCTGCTCGCCCGACCATGACCATGATCCCTGGCAGCAGTAAAGGTTCTTTTTGGGTCTGGCCAACGTTTGGCCAACCGCTTGCTTTGGCATCTGTAGTTGTATCTGTGTTTTTGTGTGGACAGTTTTGTATCCTGTCAATGCTTTTGTCACTTTTCACACGTGTACACGGATGCAAACACACAACATATTTACCGAGAGGAAAGGCCAAAAGGGCGCCCGCATTTTTGTTGTTACGTTTGTGGTTTATGTACACATTGCCCGGTCGGAAAAGCGCAAAAGTATCCCGAAACTAACAGTGATTCATGTAAAACATGCGCTCTCCCCACACAGCAACATTCACAAATACACTCACTCATGTGTAATGCGAATACGTGGAGTCATGAGTCGTCCCCCAACATACCCCATTCTGGGCCCGTATTCATACGGAACTTGCATAAGGGCAACACTCACAGAAAAGTATACGCTTATGGCCGAAATGCAGAACGTTTTTATTTCTACTTTAGTTTTAGCTCTCTTTTTTTACAGCTTTCGGGAACTTTTGCATATGTTATGCCAACAGCAAGACAGCGAGAGAGAGAGAGAGAGAGAGCGAGAGAATGGGCGTAACAAGAGACAGCGATGGAGAAACTATTATGAATATTATATTTAGGACATGTTGCAAGTGCGTTAATGAGTTTTTTGTGCCCGTTTCCTATCCCGGCTCTATGTAATTAGTACCGCATAGAAGTCGACCCGACCCCAATCTGTGGCCATTAATCACATAACTCACCCACTGACAGGCGGGCAGACTGACGGAGGAACTGACCAAAGCTGACACAGATTTGACCTGAAAGGGGGTTTAGCCAAAGGACGTTTCATACTTTACCGCATGCCAGGTAGTTAGTTGGTTAGAGATACGTATATTGTTAGCAGTAAAGGGTTCAATGCACCCTTACCTGAAGGAAAGCAAACAAGTTTACTTGTAGGAAAACTCATAGATAAACCACTATAAGAATTGAATATATTCAATAAAAGATGTCGTAACATTTTGGAAACTCATTCATATTCACTGCTAGTTCCGTTGTTGATTCGAGCAACGATAATTATCGTGTTAAAAAAGTTGACGAACGGTGAGAACTATTCAATTCAGCCAATTATTGAGCCAAGCTAATTTGTTATCAAGGAAGGTCAGTTCTCGAATGGGTCTACACTTGTCATCTAGCGGTTGGTAAACAGAATTATTTATAGAAATGTGATTCTCCAAGGAAGGGAACTGCAGTGTGGTATATGTTAAAAATATCGAAGAATTTATATCCTGAGATGATTCATAGAGGTTCATTAAGAGCACATATATACATATACATATATATGTATACATTCAAACTTCTCTATAACGAAACGTAAGGGGAAAAAAAAACAATTCGTTATAGGAAAAAATCGTTACATAGAATTCGTAAAATGAAATTGTTTTAAAGTTTATTTTACCTTGAAATTATTAGTATTTTCGTGTTGGAAGCTCACATTTATAATTCGAGACTTTCCCACAAAAAAATTCGTTATAGCGAGATCGAAAACGTATGAGAGCTCGAGTTACGGGCGTGTACAAAATTCGTAATAGAGAAAACCAAAATTCGTTATAGAGAGATCAAAACGTACGAAAATAACGAAATAAATTCGTTATATAGAAAACTTCGTTATAAGGAAGTTCGTTATAGAGAAGTTCGACTGTATATATATATCCTTTGCACATGTCTTACCATTACTATCAAATTTCATGCAAAGGAAATGGCTTTCTTTCCATACATTCTCACATCGGATCATGCCCGAAGGAATTTCCTTCCTTTCAACTGTAAAAGAGGACACTCTGCAAACCAATTAGCCCATCGAATGATTTTGTAGCTGAATCCGAACCCCCGAGCTATGAAACATCCATCAAATGTTGAGCCTAAAGTGAGCTGCAGCTGCAGCAAAAGTGTCTTTACTGTAAACAAAAATACAGTTTCCTTTTGGAAATTTTGAGGAATTTCCGTTTGCAGTCTGCCGTCTGTCGTCCGCCTACCGATGTCCGAAATCAATACAAACTCGGACTCAATCAAACATTTCCCCATCTGCATTCCGGTTCAGTGCTCTCTGCTTTTGCTCCAGCACGTTGTTTTCCATTTGCCCAATCACAGATTTTTCTTTTTATCAATTTTCACCGAACGCCCAACTCTGGACATCTGACTCTCTCTTCCGACCAGTGGACGTGCAGTTTATTTTGCAATCAAATTGTTTTTATCACATCCGCACAACTAAACTGTAAACTGTTGCAAGCAACACTTTTGCCAGTTCCGGCTTTCCTCGAAAAAATGGTCCCTCTAAATCCAGAAAATAGGAAAATATAGCGGAATGCAAAATGAATATGATGCAGGGGCCAGGAGCGGAATCAGGGTTTCAGAGTTAGGGTTGAGTGGAATATGGAAAATATCCACTAAACATCCCACATCCACGGATAGACGTGTTGCCAATCTATTCATAGTGCCATACATCCTATGTACGAGTATATCCACTCTCTCTGAAATCAGAATGATGGTGCTCATGGCGTGATAAAACCTCATCTCATATCATTATCATTTAATTGATCGAATTTTCACTTTTCCAAACTTAATATGCCCCATAAACAAGACATTAAATGGGTCCTTCCCATCCCATCTCTTCCCAGTCCGGCCCTGGACATGGAAAGGCAGACACGCAAGGGAAAATAAAAGAGAATGATAAAAAAGAAAAATCCAAAATTAGAAAAACTACGAAAGAGAAGGCGAGACACACAGTCAATGTTAGAGAGCGAAGCAGGGGGGCGGATACAAATTGTTTCGATGAAGGCAAAGAAATTTGCAATCAAAGTTGAGAGATTCTGCTGCTCCTCTGTCGGGGGTATTTTTTCTGTAGTTTGCAGTTGTTTGGGTTTTAGCCACATTTAACTTGAGTTTGCGGAACGCTGGAAGATTGAAAATCAAACCGAGGGCGAAAATCAATTAATGGCTCAACGGGAAAACAGTTGGAAAGCCGCGCTCCGCTCCGACTAATTGTTGGCCGGAAAGTTGGCAAACAAGTCTGTGAATGGAATACCATATGGCAGCGAATTTTGTTGTGAACGATGGTACGAGTGCTGTGCGCTTTCTGGGGCAATGGAAATTCATGAAAATTTCAATCGTTTTCCATTTTGCGGTAAGCTGCTTAAATGCGCCTTTGATCCACAGGGTAGTTGGGAGCCCCCAGGACCCGAACCAGATCCCCTGAATTCGCCCGGAGGCAATTTTTGACCGGCCACGTGATGAGCATCAAAAGCGTATTCAAATCCAAAGCCAGAAAGTGACAAACAGGCAAGAGGCAGAGAAAGCGACAGAGACAGAGTAAGGGGACAGGGGAAGTTGGCCAAACATACAAATGGCAAATGGTAGAGCCGCATTTACAATGAGAACTGGGGGTCAGAAGGTGGCCTGGGGGCCAGACAGTAGCCCAAGCAGTCATGCACACGGAGCCACAGACCCGGATTGTGCCTCGGACTTGACTTCGGAACGGGACTAAGCCTGAAGCCCCTGGAGCGTGGACAATTTAACAATCGTATTTATTTATGAAAGCCAAAATGCACTTCGATTGTCCGACAATGGGAGATGTGACCGAAATTCAATGTAAATCATTAATTTATTGATGGCCATTAAGCCAATTGCAGGAGCAGTCACGTGTCCCAGACATGAGTCAATAAGCTATGGACAAATGGCCGACCAAAAAGATAGACCAAAAGGGATATTACGCCTTTCTTCAATGTCTCTTGTACTTCGATCCATAAATATCTTACATATTCTAAGGGGATATGTAATTGCAATTCCTTCTGCCTAATTTGAGTACAAATTTCAAGGCGTTACAGTCTTACCTTTGGCAATTTTTCAATTAGTTTTCGCCACACCAAATCCACCTCTGCTTCTGGTTCTGATTCCCAAACTATGTCAGCCACGCCCATGGCCCATTCACGCCCACTGAAAAAAAAAAATATGAGTGCAACACCAAGCAGAAAAGGTAGCAAACAGGAGGCAGGTTAATAACCGACATGCCACGAAAAATTAATAGCAAACCATTTAGCCAAGTTTTCGCCGCTGCCACGCGACGAGGCCAAGAAGGAAAACCCCACAACCAGCAGCAGTGGGTGGTGGAAATTATGCAGCAGACAGCGGGAGACATCAGCAGTGGGGCAGGGCAGGCAGCCCTTCTCCAGACAGTAAATGGAAATGGAAAACTTTGACTTAATTTGCGGCCAAGCATTGGGTTTGAGAGGTGCGAGTGTGAGTATCGCTGGCAGAGGAGACTTGCAATTTAATTAACAGAGCCAGTTAGACAGTCAAACTAAGCCCCGGTCCCATTCCAAAAGACACCCCTTCAACACACACACACACACACACACACACACACACACAAACACACGACACGGAATGTGACCCTTGAGCCCCCTGTTGAACCCTTGTTCGACCAAAATAAAAGTGCTCCACTCAAGTGGTGCACGCAAAATAACTTAAAAGCCGCAAAGTGGCTGGCAAAAACTATTTAAGTTTATGCGATAACAACAGTTAAGAGGGCTCATTGCTTCAGACCATCTTCTAGATAGGTGGAAGGGTGTCACAGGGTATTTCAACGGGAAGGTAAGGTGTGCTTCGGACTTTGGTGAGGACGAACATATGTTTGGCTGCTGAAAAGCAGCGATATATGGACATACAATCTTGGGTATTACAGATATAGATGCCTTATAGATACCACTGCAGTGGTGCCTTACCTTCTACTTATATGCCATACTTTCAGGCGCGGACCACATTCTCCAGTGTGCGTGCGTGCGTTCGTGTGTAGAGGGAGTGTGAGAGCGAGTGTGAGTGTGTATCTGTGTGCAGTTATGTAATTATGGTAATTAAAAACGCGCAGCAAACGTAGCTTGTTGGGGCTCCGCCGTTTGTCTTGTCATCGTATTTCATAGTTAAGCACCTTTTGGCTTTTCCTATTTGAACAAAGCCATAGACAGAGAAGAGACTCCTCTGTCACAAACACAGATACTCCTGCCCTTAAACATTCGCATTTACATGAATAATATTACAGAAAAAGGAGAGCGTGAGCGAGAGAGGGGCATCGTCTGTTTCCCCAACAGAATTATGATTATTTTGTTATAAATTGTACCCATCCACACCCCCCCACATCCCATCACCCACCCACACACAATTATCAATTAACAATGCTAATGAGGTTCCCTCCACTCTGCCTGGAAATTGTGCGAGGAAAAAGTGTGCAGTCCCCACGGCGAGAGGTGTTGAAACTGAAATATCCGCTTAAATCTGGCCAACGGGGATTACTATATTACTCTGCAAAAGAAAATACACATGAAATGTTTGTTAAATGTGAAAATTACACATCAGGTTTATTTATTTCCCGATGAACGATTAATGGCCTTAAAGCTTCAACGATTAAAACGAAACATATTGTTTATTACAGCTTAAAATAATTATGTATAAAATCACACAATAAATGTGTTAAAGATTTAAATGGAAACAGATACCGGGGAAAGAGTCAAAAGCTAACAAAAAGAGAATTTTAAAGGTTTAATATTTGCTTCGCTGAAACTTTAAAGATTAATATTCAATGAATGGAATTTTACTCATTTTGCTGTGTCCACGATTTATTTTGGACTCTTTTTTTATATTGTTTTTCTTTATGTGTGATATAATACCTTTACAATATAACTCCACAAACATCAACAGCTTGCATAAGGTATTGGCACAAAAACTCACAGAAATATGCGAAATATATAAAATTGTTAACGAATTCCATTGGCAAAATTTAGACGCGAAATTTAACAAAAACATTAGCAATTCCATCCGCTTTTCTGCCTCCCTCATTAGGTTTTAAATAAATATAAATCAGCAAAACTAATAATATACAAAATAAATATAAATATCAATGTGTCAAGTCTTCCTGTTTATATTAAAAATGATATAAAATAGCAAACGATAAAACAGGAAAAACCATAGATATTAAATGTGTACATATATCACATTGTTTCATTGCTCTTTGACATTTAAAAACATATATTTGCCATTCACTTATTTTACACTAATTTTATAATGCCATATAAACAGCAGCTTATTGTTTCATCGCTCTTTGACATAAAATATTTGGCATTCCTCCACTTGTTTAACATTAAACCAAAAATATCTATTTAATTTACATTTAAGCAACCAATTCAATAACCCCTTCACACTCCCCTTTCCATACCCTTTCCATTCTCTGTACGAATATGCACACTGACATATTTTTTTATTACAATCAAATTTGCTCACATTGTTTGCAATTTTGGATTAATCTTTGCCCTTACCTCCGCCCCTTGATGGCCACCTAATACCCCGCAAATCCCTCAATGCTGACAATGTTATACTACACCTGTTACTCGACTATACAGCACACATCGATGGGGACTCCCTCCCCCACTCGCAAAAGCCCGAAACCATTGCGTATGGTTATGGCTTTGGCCAGACGCATAAACCACAATTTGTGGCTAATGCTGCTGGCGCCACAAACATCGATGCCGACACCTCTAAAATCGAATCGAAAAGCTTTCCCTTTTTTTCCGGTAAACAGTAGCGATAGAGGTAGAAGCAAGACAAGCATACTCTTAAGTATTCCACCTCTCACACGATTCCCCCGAAAGCATGCGAATGGTCTCATTAAGAGCGTCCGCTTCTTGGCCCAAAAGAATGAAGCCAAAACGAAAACGAGTCCGAAACGAAAGTACAAATCAAATATGCAAAGTGCGGACACCCACAGCAGTACGTCCGTAATGAGGAGAAGTCTCTCCGACTCCGTCTGTAGATGCGCTGCAATTAATCAGTCACGAATCTATGGTCGAGCGAAATCGGGCGACAAAATGTGTTTTGATTATGCGATGATGGGTTGTCCAAACTCTAGTTATTTTCTTTGCCAGTTTGTTTTCTTGCCGTTGCCATTTAGGCCATAATTTCACATTTAAAGCGATTAAATTTCGCTTGTTGACAACTCTTATTATGTGGCTTCAATTACTCTTGGTTATTTATTTTATGATATTTTATATTTATATTTCCCCCTAAATTTATTTCGAGGGCTGCTCTTTTCTGCTCATTTGCTGCAGAGCAGTGGCTCTCGTACACGAGCTTGTAATTGATTTGCAGCTGGTCCAACGTGCGTATGATTAATATGACAGCAATCATCAGCAGCAGCAGCAGCTGCCGCACCAGTAGAAGCCACCAACAAAATGTAGTTATCTTGATCGTTTGCCCCTCGACTAAGCATAGAAATTATTCAATTATTACTTGTTAAGAAAAGAGACAAACACTCGTAAAACTATCTAACAAATGTGCAAAACTCTTTACCAAACTCAAGGCAGCGCAAATATTTGCTAATTAAGCATTTCTACGTGCCTAAATATACCCCTCTGAGTGTTTTTTTTCCCCCGTACATTATTTATTTTGCTTACCATTCAGAGGCAGTAATAATAAATTTGACATCACAGCATAAAATTGCCGGCAGCAGCTGCCGAATGTAAGCCTGGATCCGAGCCTGAGCTCATCGTGCAGCTTCAAACCGAATTGATTGATAAACATTGTATGCTGATAGCATTGACCCGTGCGGATCTCCGACCTACTGATCAATTAATAGCACAAATAATGAGTGATCGCCCGGTAGCAGCAGCAGCAGCAGCAGCAGCTCTTGGCCATCTTTGGCGTTGCGTTTGCACAACGTTTGCAATTTGTAGACAGCTCTGCCGAAGCTCTGCTGCTACTCGTGACTCCATGGAACTCCAGTCCCGGCCGACTCCAGAGTCAGCCTCTGCCTCTGCTTGAGCAGCAGCTTCAGGCCCGACTTTGGTGGTAAATGAAGTTCGCTTGGCCTTGTCGCACGCCAGTCTGCCTCTGACATTTGCACGTCGCGCTTGATCGTTCCGTTCCGACTTCGCCGCCGCCTCCAACTTCTGTGATATTACTTTTTATTGGCCGAAAGAGCAAGAGTGCCAAAAATAATACAGAAAGAAGCGAACCAAAGCCGCTTACAATATCACGAAATTCGATTTTTGTCGAGCGAACTTGAGCTGTGATTTATCAAACGCAATGAAAACGGTAATTCAAAGACAAGAATCGATCCATTAAGAGTGTCGAATCATCTGGGGTTCCAGCACCTGCCCTGCCCCATCAAAGTGTGTGTGTTTTGACTGGAACCGATTCCGGTTGGTCACATTTCTCAATTAGCTGAATCAGATCTGGAGATCAAGTCGATATAATTAGATATGCAAATCGCTGTCTTATCGCTGTTAAAAGTTACGACTTGGTTCTACATTTTCGGCAATATTTATCGCCAAGGCGGATTAAGTAATGTTGAGCTTTGATTATAGCTTTCTTAAGACCATAAATCCCTTTTATAGACACTCTTTGCTCCATTAAAGGTTACTCCTCTACTGTTTCTGGATTATTATTTTTCCTTCAATGATAATCATCCATCTGTTGGTTTCACTCAAATTTCTTAAATTCAAATTTCCTTCCGAAGATCTAACACCAACTTAGCTTTTATTCTTTTTAGTCTTCTTTCCTCCAATAGATTTCTAACAGCTTATTTCTTTTGTCTCACCCTAGCTCTGCCCTTTCCTTCGACACACACTCAGCCTTGTCCTGCTGATGGTCTTCGTACAGTCGTCCTGGGCAGCTCCTGCTCTGCGCATTAGCGACAGCGAACTGGATGAACTGGAGGCCTATCCCACATCGCCCAGCCAAGTGCTGCCCATCCAGCCGCTGCTCATCTATCCGCAGCAACGGGCAAATCTCTACCAGGCGCGCACCCTGGGAGGGAACGACGACAGGGACATTATTTTCGTGAAGCTGCTGCAGGACAAGTCCAGCGGATACCGGCCCAAGCAGCAGCGCCTTGTAGTGGAGGAGGAGAAACCCTCACAGCGCAAGGAGCTGGGCCTGAAGGACTTCTTCTACGTGAAGGCCCGCACCAACGGGCGCTTCAGTCACGAGCGTCTGAAGGTCTACAGAGTTCCCGAGTTCTACGCCATCAGTGTGTTCCGCAACGGAGATAAGTAGGAGGGGGGCGAATGCGCTGCATCTTAAGGATGCACAGAAGTAATTTAAGTTATTTTTAAGACGCTATAAATAAATACCTCATTCCTCAGGTCGCCTTAAGTGCAGCTCTTGTTGTTGCTTCTGTGTTCTGCTGGAGGCTGAACCTCTTATCGGAGACACTTTGCGGGGCGATTTACACGCAATTTCAATTATTCACCAAACAAGGCAAAGGCGCTCCCGCACGGATCAGTCTGCTGAATGATGGGTGTCAGCATCGCCTTCGCCTTCGCCATCGCCATCAGCATCAACATTCGCATCAACATGGGCTCAGACATGAACTTTGTTGGGGCTGGAGCCACGTCAAGCGGCAATTAATAACTGTCACTCAATTGGCGGCTTCGGCGCACGTCGAACTAAAGCTCCAGCCTCCTCCCTCCAGCCCCAGCCACAGCTCCACCTCCACCGCCATCTCCAGCTCCGGCTTCGTCAGGCAGCAACAAAGAACTAATCCCTTTTGTCATTGGCCGTCACAGACCGCGGGCCAAAGCATTACGTCAAAATCAAGGAAAGCAACAAAAGCATAACAAAACATAAATCGAATTGGAAATGCTTTCTACTTAAAGTCGAACTGTGGATACACTCAAAGCACGTGGAACTTGTATGTCTACGAGTACTACGAGTAAAATGGGATCAATAGTCCTGTCTTTACATATGGATCTCAGAAAATTAGAAGATTTCTTCTGCATTTCCAATCCAGCTCAGCATCGTTCTTTTCTGTGTCTTTCCGAATCTATCTTTGAGCTACAAGTGCTATATTTGGCATCTAGACGTCTCCAAAAACCCAAAGATCAGTTTCACTTCCAAAAGCTGCCAACTTCTGATTATAGCTCACAATTTTGAAGATTTGTCTCTTCAATTTACTCGACCGCACCACTATTATCAAATAATGTTAGTGGCAAAATTTATAATTTGTAATCTACATATTTTATTATTGATACACGTTCAGTTGATAGCCCAAATCTGCCAGCATAGGCCTTATACTCGATTGAAAACAATGCGAAGTTGGCAAATAAATCACAATCCATTTGAAACTCTTGAACTCTTGTCGGACTTTCGCCCAAAAATAATTGTGTAGGCCGATGGGTCGTGGCACGTCTGGTGGCGTCTTTAAAATGCAGCCCAGGTATTCGCTCCAGTTGCGCGAGGGGAGACAATAGAGACCGTCAGACAGAGAGAAATTGGGTGTCAATTTATGGTAATTTAATAATTAACTGCTAATGGGAGTTGCTGGGAGGAGCTCCCCAATCTGGGGCTTAGAGCAATTAAGAGAAGCGCTCTGTCAGTTGACCATCAGACGGGGCGCAATGTTCATGGACATCAGCTCCTGGAAGAGCAGCTTGGCCGCGTAGGGGAGGCGCACCTGGGAGATTTGCGTCTTGTTCTTGCAGCCCTTGCACTCGAACGTATTGTTGCGCAGATTGGCGATGGCGATCAGGCCGCAGAAGTTGCAGATGTGGACGCGATACGGATCGGAGACCTCGAAGAGACGCTCCCTGAGGAACTGGGCGGCACCGTGAGAAATCTGGCAATCGCGCTCCATCTCACCGAAACGCAGGCCGCCGTCACGGGCTCTGCCCTCCATAGGCTGTCGCACTAGAATCTGGACAGGGCCGCGGGCACGTGAATGGATCTTATCGTCCACCATGTGCTTGAGGCGCTGATAGTATGTGGGTCCCAAGAATACCTGAGACAGAAGAGGATTTTCATTATAAGAGAGCTGACAAATGGATTTCTCTATGGGACTCACCTGAGCATTGATCTTGCGTCCTGTGTGGCCATTGTACATGACCTCGTTGCCACGCAGATGATAGCCGTACTCCTGGAGGAACGTGGAGATCTTCTGCACGTTGACGGCATCGTTGAAGGGCGTGGCATCACCGATTTCTCCCTTGTTGGAGCCCAGCTTGCCCTGCAGACACTCGATTAAATGCCCGATTGTCATACGAGAGGGGATGGCATGGGGATTGATGATGATATCGGGGGCCAGTCCCTCGCAGGTGAAGGGCATGTCCTCCTGCCGATACTGGATGCCGCACGTTCCCTTCTGTCCGTGACGGGAGGCAAACTTGTCGCCGATCTGTGGGATGCGCACGGAGCGCACACGAATCTTGCAGAACTTGTAGCCCTCACTGTTGAGGGTCAGCATCACCTGGTCCACGATGCCCGTCTCGGAGTTACGGAGGAAGGTGGAGGCATCTCGCTTGGCAAACCTCTTGGTGTTGCTGTCCAGCTCGTCGTCGTTCTCCGGCAAGGTGATGGTTTTACCAATCACCACATCGTCGCCAGACACACGAATGCCAGGGGCAATGATGCCGTCGTCGTCCAGCTTGTCGTAGTGGGCATTCCTCATGCCCTGGCAGGTGCCGCGATGGGGTTTCTCAAAGTTCTCCTCCTGATCGCCCACCCGCTTGTTCTCCGAATCCTTGTACGACCGGTAGAACACTGATCGGAAGAATCCTCGCTCCACCGCCGAGGCATTCAGGATGACAGAATCCTCCTGGTTGTAGCCCGTGTAGCAGAGAATGGCCACAATCGAATTGATGCCGGCGGGCAGCTCTCTGAAGCGCAGATACTCCATGGACCGGGTGGTGACCAGCGGTTTCATCGGATAGTACAGCACATGGGCCAGCGTGTCCATCCGCACATGGAAGTTGGTGATGTACACACCCATGGCCTGTTTGCCTATGGAAAGGGACGAAGGGGTTAAGTATAAAATTAAGTATGGTTCTCCAGAGGGGACTGCTTACCCATAGCACTTTGATAGGTGTTACGCGGACTCTGGTTGTGATCGGGGAAGGGTATGATGGAGGCGCAGACGCCGAGGATCATGGCCGGATGGATCTCGCAGTGGGTGTAGGTCGTACAGTAGGCATAGTCCTTGTCCTGTTTCAGATCATACGGCGACATGGCAATCATGACCGTCTCCTCCTCAAGCGTATCGATGTACTCCACCACGCCGGAGGCCACCAGCACCTGCCAGCTGTAGTTGTTGTAGTCGCGCTCCTTCAACATCTCCACATGGGTCTTCTTCAGCAGCAGCGATCCATTCTCGACGATCAGCAGCGGCCGACAGATGCGACCCGCATCCGTGTAGATCCGAATCTCACGATCGCGAATATCACGGATCATCGACACCTCCGACACGATGATGTCCATCTGGCGACGCAGTTTTCGGAGCGTGGCCATCAGCTGCTCGGGATCCCGATGGATGCCCACCCAGCAGCCGTTCACAAAGATCTTGGTGGCATCCGCAATCGCCGAGGGTGCAATCTCCTCCAGATTCTCCATGGACCACTCCTCCAAGAACTCCAGAATGGGCGACGGCTGTGAACCCACGGATATGTAGGCCATCAGAGCCAGATTCTTGACCAAACCGACGGCGGCTCCCTCCGGCGTCTCGGCGGGACACAGCATGCCCCAGAGCGTGTTGTGGAGCTGGCGGGGCTTTGCCAGCTTTCCGTCGCGACCGATGGGCGAGTTGACGCGACGCAGATGGGACAGGGTGGAGGCGAAGGTGAGTCGGTTAAGCACCTGGGAGACGCCGGCACGCGCTTGATGGGCCTTCTTCTGGTCGCCCCAATTTCCGGTGGCCAGGGAGTAGCGCAGGCCGTCGGTGATGATGTTCGTCTTGATGGCCAGCTCCAGATTAAAGTCCTTTCCGCGATCGATGAACTTCTGTGTGTACATGCGCACTTCTTTCATCAGGTTCTTGAAGAGCCCGCGGAAGAGGAAGGCCAGCAGGGGTCCGGCCAGATCCAAGCGCTTGTTGCCGTAGTGATCGCGATCGTCCAGCTCCCGGCGACCCAGCGAGGCTAGCAGCAGCCGGTGCACCATGTAGCCGAGGAAATACGCTTTCTTTGTCTCGCAGAAATCGGAGACGCCCACATGGGGCAGCATTTCCTTCTGCAGGATCTCCTTGGCGTACTTTATACGCTTGTCCTTCGTCACGCCGGGCCGGGCGCCACGCGCCCCGATAAAGTTGAGGGCCACGTTCTGCTCCTGCACCACGAAGGCCTCGTCCAGAGATGGCTTCACCATTTCCATCATCTCCGGATCGTCAAAGTCATAGATGATGTGTTCGAGAATGTCGCGATCGGCCACGAAGCCCAGGGCACGGAACACAATCATAATGGGTATCTCCTGCTTGATGTACGGCAGGATGGCGATGATTCTCTGCCCAATGGCGGATTTCTTGATGTTTTGCGAGCCGCGGGCCATCATGTTCACCCAGAGCGTGGATGTGGGTCGCGAGCTGTGCTCTAGACAGGAGCGTATCTCCGTCTTGAAGGCGTACTTGCCATCCTTCATGCTGAACACATACACGGT
Organism: Drosophila helvetica; assembly: GCA_963969585.1. Classification (NCBI taxonomy): domain Eukaryota; kingdom Metazoa; phylum Arthropoda; class Insecta; order Diptera; family Drosophilidae; genus Drosophila; species Drosophila helvetica. The sequence goes on from OZ018403.1 coordinate 45,359,798, forward strand.
GTTTGTGGCCATCTTCTCCTGAGCAATCAGCACCTTCTCGGAGCCGTTGATGATGAAGTAGCCGCCGGGATCCAGTGGGCACTCATTCAACTCGGTCAAATCACGATCCGTCAGCTGGGAGAGCAGGCAGTAGGTAGATCTCAGCATAATGGGAATCTTACCAATGAAGGTCTTCTGGTGCTGCGTCTCCACGGGGTCCAGGCCTTCCACGTTCTTTGTCTTTGTGATGTCCACGTACAGGGGGGCCGAGTAGGTAAGGTTCCGCAGACGGGCCTCGTTCGGCATCATGGGACTGGGCGAACCATCCTTTTCCCAATGCGTCGGCTTCGACAGATAGATCTGTTCGAATTTTAACGAGAATCTCGGCGGCGTCTCCACCTCACCGGATGTGTGCTGTGCCTCTGCCTGCAGCTCAATGGCCGGCGAGTCCTCCACGATGCGCTGCACAGACATCTGAATGAACTCATCGAAACTGTCCAGCTGCTGCCGCACCAGGCCCTTCTCATCGAAGTACGCGTTGATCACGATCCAGCAGGCCTCCTGCCACAGCTCGTGAGAGATCTCCTCTGCATTCTCCTCCTCCAACAGCTCTGCAATAACGTATTTATTAGTAACAAATCAAAGAACAACGCGAACGGAGCGCTAGTGCTCCATGCCGCCATGTTCGTTTTTTTTAACAGCGTGCCTAGTGGCATCTTTTTTCACACCTTCCTCGTTGTCGTACATCATGTTGTCGAGTTAGCTAGAGTGCAATAGCACTTAAAGCGTATAAATAAATATTAATATATCAATTTAATCTTATTAAAACTTAAAAACACACAATATTTCACAATAATTCGTTCGGCGTAGGATTGTTGATATTTAACTCGATATATCGATATGGGCGATATTTTGTATCCTAGTGCGGCGGCATATTGTTTTGTGGTGTTGGTAAATACACAACATAATACAACGACAGGAAATTATTTTATGCAACAAAGTAATTTTTTTTAAGGTAGATAATTCATTTCTGTTTTCTTTTAAAACATATTTTTTGTTAAGTAATCAGTCCTTAAATTGTTTGCTTATATTATTTTATTAAACATTTTCCTTGTAAATAAACATACGCTAGGCAATACTGAAACTGAGTCCGCATCACTTTGCAGAACTGAAAAAACACCGGTCAACTAGTGTTGCCTATTTAGCTATTTTCCAACTAGATCTAGCATTTTTCAATTGGCAGAACGCGAATTATAGAGCGGGAGTTATAGCTATTTTACCAGAAAATGTTCCGTTATTTCACAAAATATATACAAATTTTTAAATATCTGAAGCTTCATGTATTTTTAAAATTTATAAATCGATCGTGTGAGCTGATAATGCCTAAGATATATTTAGGCAACGAGAGGGAAGGGCAAGCTGTGAGCCGCTGCCTTTGCCGCCAGCTTTATTCCTACTTTATACCCGGAACTAAGTCGAGTACGAGTTCTGTAATTTATACAATTTATTTGACATGTCCTTTTTTATCGCTGTTTGCAATAGGGACAAAATAAATTTATGCAGCGCCTAGTTTCGGTTGTGTTTTTAAATTAATATTGTATTCAATTTATATTCTCAAACATGTTATACATTTTTAGTAATCTTAAATATATACTTTAATAGGCATCTTCAGGAAGACTATCACTCAAGTTAATTAAATTCCACACTTCGGAATTTGGGAATTTTTCCATCTGCAATAAAGTAATGTTTCAATACGATAAAATTTCCATTGAGAGCAAGCACTCACCAATTCCTGCTTAACTTCATCGGTTTTTTCTAGTTCCCCTTCAATTTCAAGACGTTTATCTTTGTTGAAACCATTTTCTTTTTGTCCTTCTCTTTCAGTTTTCCAAACACCCTGTCAATGATCTCCATTGGCAAATTTTGACGCAGGAACACGACCGCAGCACAACAGCAAAGAAAACAGAGTGAAATTATAGCGGTGTTTGCCAGTCCGTGCAGCCAGCTTCCGGTTTCCTCAGCAGAAAGTGTGTGTCGATTTGCAGAGGTTATGGTTTTACTGGCAACTAATTACAGAATGTAAATGTGTCGGATGTTCCTCCTCATTTTCGGCATCTTTCTCATTTACTTTTCATTCGCTTTGCATGTATGTGTAAATATGGATGTATGTATCAGTGTTGGGAGTCCATAGGTGCTTGCGTGATGTTTTGTGTGGATTGCCAGTGCGTCCAAGGAAATAAATGTACCAACTAGTTCCCAATTCCTTCAGAAGCAAACGCAGCTTACTACAAAGCTTAAATATTGTTTGATGTTCTCCTCTTTTTTGATCGGCGGCAAAGTGACGATTCAAAAATCTGATAGATATGGCCATTCTCTATTATTCTGCGTCCTTTGCGGAGACGGAAGTGGACAAATTTTTATACCCGGTACTCGAAGAGTAAAGGGGTATATTAGATTTGTGCAAAAAATTAATGTGTGTAACACCCAGAAGGAAGCGTTTCCGACCCCATAAAGTATATATATTCTTGATCAGCATCAATAGCCGAGTCGATATAGCTATGTCTGTCTGTCCGTCCGTCTGTCCGTCTGTCCGTCTTCATTAGCGCCTATAGCTCATAGACCATAAAAGCTAGAGGAACACTATTTTGTATCCAGACTCCTGTCTTATCGCACTGTTACAAGTGTATTTCAAAATTTCGCCCCGCCCCCTTCCGCCCACTCCAAGGACGAAAATCTGTGGCATGCACAATTTTAAAGATACGAGAAAACTAAAAACGCAGAATCGTAGAGAATGACAATATCTATCTGATTGTAGAATCTGGATCAGATCGGATAATAAATATAGCCACAATGAAGAAAACCATTTCGAAATGCATCGTTCCCTCTCGCTCTCTCTCACACACAGGGGTAGGCGCTATGCCTGATCGAATTTTTTGACGCCTAGTTCTCAGAGACTATAAGAGCTAGAACCACCAAACTTTCTATCCAAGCTCCTGTGATATCAAACCGAGACGAGTTTGTTTTAAAATTTGGCCACGCCCCCTTCCGCCCCCACAAAAGATGAAAATCTACAATTTTGAAGATACGTGAAAACCAAAAACGCAGAATCATAGAAAATGACTATATCTATCAGAGTATTGAATTTGGATCAGATCGGATCATAAATATAGTCAGAAGGAACAAATGAAATTTCAGTGGCCTCCCTAGCGCAGACTGATTCCCTCTCTCTCTCGCACACAGTCGTGTATGTATATGTAGGAAGTAGATAAGAACATGTAGAAATGGCAGATGTAAAAAATTTATGTTAACCAATATGGAAACATCTAATAGATCAAAATCTCCGAAAAGGTTCGACTTAAATTGTTTTTTTTTTGGCTAAAATTAAATTTTTTCCTCTTGCGAACATGTAATAAATTACAACAAGCTCACATACATACATACTGACTGAGTACCGGGTATAAAGTAGAGCCGCGGCGCAGACGCGGCTCATAACGTTCCCCCTCGTTCGATTTGACATCACAGGAGCTTGGGTAGAAAGTTCGGTTGATCTATGTAGCTCTTATAGTCTCTGAGATCTAGGCGTAAAAAAATGCGAACGGGCATGGCACCCACCCCGGTGTGTGAGAGAGAGCGAAAGGTAACGATGCATTTCGAAATGGTTTTCTTCAGATTTTCTTCTGGACAGTCCGGACATACGGATGGACAGACAGACATAGCTATATCGACTCGGCTATTGTTGCTGATCAAGACTATATATATGGTGTTTTTTAGGTACCATAAACATTTTCTGGCTATTTCTAGATTTTCTCTGACCCGAAGAGCTGGCCACACTGCGGTCAACAGCTGGTCTTTCGCATGTTTTTCTTGTTATTCAACCCGATTTTCGAATGAGTTTTTTAAGAAAAGGCAGCCGGTTTCTGATTGCCGGCATTCTGCCGGCCATACAAGACTCCCCCGATGACATCGTCGACAAGGAGAACAAAACCTACAAAGCCTATTTGGCCAGCAAACCGCCAAATGAAACCGGTCTCGAGCGCCTGAAGCTTATGTTTACGATTGAGTGAGTAAAATGTGAATAATAAGAACTATTCCAGGACTAATGATAACTATCTATGGTTAAACAGTGAATTTGGCAGCATATCCTCCGAACTCAACTCCATTTACCAGGCTGGGTTCCTGGGCTTCCTCATTGGAGCGATCTACGGCGGCGTTACACAATCGCGGGTGGGATACATGAATTTCATGGAGAACAATCAGGCCACTGCCTTTAAATCCCACTTTGATGCCAAGGTGAGTGTCTGGCATACATTTTGAGTGCAATAATTGTGTTCTATCAATTATAATTACAGAAAAAACTGCAGGATCAGTTCACAGTGAATTTCGCCAAAGGCGGCTTCAAATGGGGCTGGCGCGTGGGTCTTTTCACGACCTCCTACTTGTGAGTGTTTCAACCATGAACTGAAAATATATCCCAACTGACTCCTTCTCCTTATTTTAGTGGCATCATCACCTGCATCTCTGTTTACCGCGACAAATCGTCGATTTACGAATACCTTGCCGCTGGCTCCCTAACTGGTGCCACCTACAAAATGAATCTGGGTCTTCGGGGCATGGCTGCTGGCGGCATTATCGGTGGCTTCCTGGGCGGCATTGCTGGCGTGACTTCCCTGCTGCTGATGAAGGCCTCGGGCACATCCATGCAGGAGGTGCGGTACTGGCAGTACAAGTGGCGAGTGAATCGCGACGACAACATTCAGGCGGCATTCAAGAAGATGTCCGAGGACGAACACCCAGAGCTGTTCAAGGAGCATGACAATCGTGTGTCCGAAGAGGTATCCCTGGACTCCGTTAAGTAAAAAGTTTCAAAAGTGTAGACTTAGATCAGAGTTTAATTTAAATAAATTGCATATATGTCCATTTAAAGTTAGACAAAAATACATTTAAGGAAGCCCACAATGGCTGCTGCTATGCGTTGTTTCATTTCAGTTGATGCCTAGTGCAACTAAGGATTTGGATATGATTCAGGACAGTAAAGACATGGATACGGAAGACGCAACATAGAGAAGAGAAGACGGGCAGACATGAAACAAGAAATAAATTAAATGCTTTGCTAGGAAACTGAAAGTTGAGTCGGGTGGAGAGCATTGACTCGGTGGGGATTGCGATTCAGACTTGGTCTTCGTTGGAGGGACGCGTGAGGCGTTTGGCGCCCCGATTCGGTGGGCCCTTGGGTTTGGCGAATGCCGGACGATGTAATATCTTCTTTGGATGCAGCTCGTCGAGCAGGTATGCTTCAGTCAGCTCGTTGCCGTTGTCGATTTCCAGCTGGAGGAGCACAAAATTAACCAAGGAATCAGAATGGCTGGTCTTTCCACCTACCTTCTTGACCACATCGACTCCCAGTGCAGCCAGCTGCTCGAGGAACGGCGCCTTGCAGCTGGAATACATCATGCGCTCGCGCACAGAGCACGTGTATCCGGGCATGGAGTAGACAAACACATACGACTCCTGGTAGTCCCCCTCGTGAGTGTGCCGGAACAGGAACAGATGGTAGCGGGCATGATCCTCGGGCACCTGCTTGGGCAGAGCGATAAGCTCCACCTGGGCCGCATGCGAGACATGGATGCGCTCCTCCTCCAGATCGATGCGAAACTGCAAGTAGTCGTAGTTGCCACGCACCAGATCCTGCACAGCGGCGACCGTGGCATCTGTCAGGGGGCAGGAGATCCCTCCAAGCGTCTGGTGCCGTGTGTTGGTGCTGATTTCGGTGTGAACCTCCGTCTTGCGCAGCTCCTTGAGCTCCTCCTCACGCGTGGTCAGCGGTGCTGGAGCCGCAAAGTCCCGCTTGTGCTTGCGGTAGCCCTCCAGCGTGGTCTCCTCCAGAGTGGTGGCGTGCAGCTCCTCTGTGATGTACGCGGAGCCGAACTCCGTCTTGAGCGTGGCCTTGGTGGAGGCATACACCATCTTCTGGCGGATGCTGGCCGTGTCCGGGATCCAGCTGATCAGCAGCCAGCTATGACCAAGCGGTATCTTCACGTCCAGCCGGTACAATATGTAGCAGGGCACATTCTCCTCCAGCAGCGGCCCCAATAGCTTATCGTAGTCGCGCTCCCAATCCTTCTTCGCATCAGCTGTGGCACTACAGCTGAGCTGCTCTGTGGGGGCGGAAGGAAGGCCGGAAGCCGTGTGGTTATCACTGGATACACAGTATTTATCGTGTGTATATGTGGATTTCACTCACCATTCTCTATGGATACTTTTACCACCCGCAATTTTCCATTTTTGGCCTTTCCAAACACCTTAGCCAGTTGCTCGTTGGCTGCAGAAGCACAAAGGAATGTTAACCTTGGTTTTAATATGGCTTTAGATAAGAACTTACCTCGAATACCCGTTTGATGAGACATTTTAAAAAATTATATTTAATTTTATCGAAAGAAATTATTACTCACAACCGACTAGTGTGACCAGAACAGAAGTACACGGCAGTGTTGTCATATCAGCATTTTCTCGTCAGATAAGAAATAGCGTTTTTCAAAATAGCGGGAAGATATGAATAGAAACAGTGTGCAACTGTTCCATTCTTTTCGGGGATGGTCCGTAAGGTTTTGCCGTTTCGAAATTTCGCAGTTATTTCCACCATCCATTTTGGATGTTCCTGATGACATTATGACATTAGACTTTGCTGAATTTGCTGCGAAGATAGAGATAGCATGATAGACCAAACCCAAAATTTATGTTCGTAGTCGTCTTTAAGCACAACTCCCGGCTATCAGAAGATTAACTGAGGCCCTATTTTTACCAAAATTATGGTTTCCCACACACACAGCCAGCCAGCCAGCAAAATCATATCTAAAAAGTATAGCAATCGATAAGCTCTTCCGCAGCGCTGCTCCAAGCTCAACTGGAAAAACAACTGGACGCAAACATCTCTCTCGCTCTCACTGCATGCTTTTTGCAAAAGGCTGTCTCTATTTTTGCAGCTAGACCAGCTTCAAAGTCTAGTGTCATACGGCTATAAACCGCACATTTCTATTTCTATATTAAGCCGATGGTTTTCAAATGCATCCATCGATAGTATCGATAGTACAATCCATTATTTTCCCTACACTAATCCACTGTATATCACGCTCTGCTTGGTAAAATGTAAAGAAAAAACTGCATTTAATTGCATTTAACGCGACCAAACCGACACAAAAAAGCATTTATAGTGCAATCGCATAGTAAATAAAGTGAGTAGTAATTAGGTTTCGGCGTTTATCCACGGTCTAGTGGGCAATCAGAGAATATCTTTGTCGCTGGTGAAGCATTCGCAGTCGCTGCCGACGTCAGCAGAGGCCAGTCACCGCCCCAAATGTTTACATGCCATGAAAAATGAAGTAAATCTGATAGTTTATCCTCTCTGGGCAGCATCCACACCCATGTTAACCGAAGCCCCCATGGCCAGTGACAACATAATGGACGAACTAGCATCTTTGATACGCACCGAGATCCCCGACGGCCGCCAGAGCCTGCGAGACAGCTACACCAATCTCGAGCGGGTGGCCGACTACTGCGAGGACACCTACTACCGGGCGGACAACAAGAAGGGGGCTCTGGAGGCCACCAAGAACTACACCACTCAATCGCTGGCCAGCGTCGCCTACCAGATCAACACCCTTGCCTACAGCTACATGCAGCTGCTGGAGCTGCAGGCTCAGCAACTCAGCGAGATGGAGTCGCAGATGAATCACATCGCCCAGACGGTGCATATTCACAAGGAGAAGGTGGCCAGGAGGTAAGCGGGGTCTCTCCCCTGTGTCCTGGTCGATATTCAAGTCCTTTTTTGCAGGGAAATTGGCGTCTTGACGGCCAACAAAGTGAGTTCGCGGCAATTCAAGATTGTGGCACCCATCAATCCGGAGAAGCCCATCAAGTATGTGCGCAAGCCGATTGACTACTCTATTCTGGATGAGATTGGGCATGGCATCAACTCTGCCCAGCATCAGGTGCGTCAGAAGCACCGCGGCTCCAGCCACGGGTCTGTGCAATCCCTAATACCGCCTTCGGTGGGTCCGCCGCCCACCACCAAGCCACCGACACCGCCGCAAATGTCGCGTGCTGGCAACACGGGCACCCTGGGCAAGTCGGTGAGCAATACCGGGACGCTGGGCAAGAGCTCGCGGGAGTATCGCACTCCGCCGGTGGTCAATCCGCCGCAGGTGCCCTCGCACTACGCCCCCAATTATCCCATCGGGCATCCGAAGCGCATGTCCACGGCATCGTCCAGCACCACGATGACCACCACCACCATGGGCGGAGGGGCAGCGGGCAATGAGCGTGCCGCAGGATACAGTGCGCTGCCCATGCCCCCAAGCCAGCAGATAGCCACGCACGTGAATCTACCCTCGGCGGGTATGATGCAATCGCTGCCACCGCCGCCGCCTACCACCTACGACGACAGGAGCAGTATGCCACGTGAGTTAGCTTGAAATGATGCCCCCAGCGAAGGCTAATAGTCGCTTCTTGATACTTAGCAGCTCCTCCTTCGCCGCTGACGGTGTCGCAGCACGAGATGACCGAGCAGAGCCACATCGGAATGCATACGCTGGGCCGCAATATCAACAGGTAAGTCGCATCCCGCAACCGCATCCCCTGCATCTGCCTGTATATGTAACTCATTTCATTGTTCTCTATGCAACACCCAAGGAATCCGAATCGGTAAATTGCATGCTACTACTATGCTATGTTCCACATACATCCGCAGCACTTGATTAACCCTTAACTTTGCCACAGGAATCATTTCAGCTTGAATTTTGCACGTCCGGGCTCGCAGTCACCACCTTTGCCGCCACCGCCGCCGCCAGAGGATGAGCACCAGGACTTTGGCAGGCCACGCACCTCGACGGGCCCCCAACTGGCGCCCATTGTGCCCGAGGATCAGAATTTGCCTGGCTGGGTGCCCAAGAACTTTATAGAAAAGGGTGAGGCTATCCCTGTGTGTGTGTCACTGTAGAACAGAATATTTATTAAATTACTTCCAGTGGTGGCCATCTATGACTACTATGCGGACAAGGACGATGAGCTCAGCTTCCAGGAGAGCTCGGTGCTGTATGTGCTCAAGAAGAACGACGATGGCTGGTGGGAGGGCGTCATGGATGGCGTGACCGGACTCTTTCCGGGCAACTATGTGGAGCCCTGCGTCTAATTAGAGCTGCTGCGGCTGCTTCGTATTCTAAAAACATGCCAACCATTACAATAATCTGCATTATCTGGTCTGTTCCCGTCTTCAGCCGTTCCCAAAGAATACTCGAGGCTTTACTAAAACTCTTTTTGCAATTTTTTGAGAAGCTAAGGACCGGAACAGACTCGTTTGACAATGACGATAACGATTTTGAGCATATTTTGATAAGGACAATTATACAATTACACCCACACACACACACACAAAACACTAGGCACAAGGCGAGAGCAAGTATTCCATTATCAGACTCTTCAGACATCAGCCTCAAGCTGCATTTAGTCTAATACCAAGCACAGGATCCATTTTCCACACTCCGAGAGACCGAATGGCAGATCGAAGAGGGATTCGGAGCACAGTTGGACCGCATTTAGCAGAGCCCTGAGAGCGCGCTTGCTGCAAACTCAAACTATTTACACTTTAGTAGCAGAAAATATTGCGAAAAGCAAGTTAATAATTAATAACGAAAGACATTCGAATCCTAGATCTAGACGAATTCATGTCCTATCCACCCCCCGCCCGCATCCGTGGTCAACCAGTCCAAATATTTGCCCACAGTTTTGTCAAGCGATTTTTCTTTGTTTGTTTGCCTTCCGCTTGGATTATTACCCCCTGGATGCCCCCATACATCCATCCAGCAATAATGCCGTAGGTTATATAAATTTCAGTTAGCATTTAATTCGTTAGATATTCGTATTCGTTTGCGTTTGCGTTTGCATTTGCTTTTGCCTTTGTCTGCACTTTTACGAACCGCAACGTGAATATTGTTTGCAATTATATATTTAGTCGAAATGGAAATGGAATTGCCCGAAAACGGAATCAAATTAAATCTATACACAATATGCAACACGCTCTACCATGTACTCGTACTCGTATTCGTATGAATAATAGCTAATAAAAATTTCAATTACTAGACCGCGCCAGTCCTTGTACTCTTGACCGTGTAATTTTTCTTGACCTTCACGTGTGTGTGCCCATAAAAGAAAATTTCTTAATTGGAGTGGGGGCCCTGCCAAAAAGTGAAATGCAAATGCAAGCCCTTGGACATGCATCCCTCCATCCAGTCGGGGGAGTGAGTGATGAATGGATGGATGGGAGGTACTTTAGGTATGTATATGCCAACACTCTTTTATTAAGGACACTCGCCCGAATCAGTCAATCAATCAATCATAATCATTCGTCCATCGACATCGACGTCGAAGTGCTGCTCCATAAACATTTGGCATTTCAATGTCTTGTCCTGTTTTCCCAGGTAAAACTTTAAGTTTGCATCAAGGAAATGAAATGAACTCTGAAAAAAGCACTCATTTATTATTTGAGGGAACAGTTGAAGTTGACGTGGCGGAAATGCCTCACCATTTCGACGTGCCGTCCGACAGACGACTGTGTCAGAGTGATTTGCATAAAATGTGCTAAACCTCGCGAGAATGCCTTACTTATTTGTCGACAATTATTAAAGTGGACCCCAACAGACCCCGAGAAATAGTTACTCGGATCCAACACTTGACCAGCGCACGATGCGAGGGCCAACTGCTGCTCGAACTCCACCTCACCTGAAATGTATGCAAAATGGCGCATTAGCATTTCAACAATTCACAAACGAAAAACAACCGAAAGGAACCCCCCACAAAGAACAACAAAAATTGATTGTGCCGTGCCGTCTCTCCCACCCAACCCAACACTTGGGCTCGGGCCAGGACACGTCCTGCTATGCCTATAATTTCGTTATTTCTGACCAGTTGAGTGTGGTCCGTCGTCGCGAAAGGTTCAAGCCGGTTTGTAGCTCGGAAGTTTTTTGTTTTAGTCCGACCCCCAGCCGATTCGTCCGTCCACCGGTTCAGTTTTTTCTTCCGTTTTTTAACTTTTTGACGGTAAAGTTTCTTCGGTTTTCGGGTGCAGTGACACAGCAAAGACCAAAGCGGATATAACGAAACAAAACTATTTGTAAGTGCGCCATTTTGCAGAGGTGCTTCAGAAGTTGTTATCAAATGTTTTCTATATATAATCGATCTTTGAGTTCTGCATGTTCCAAGAATGGGGGGCTCTGCAGGAACCGCATTTAATTGACCTACTTGGGGGTTGCCTTATCCTCGAATCGGATTTGCTTTCAGCTCAACTGTAAAATATTACATTATTTCATGTCAGAGATTGGGGCCAGCCCTCATCCACAATCCACAGTCCCCATTCCTCAGTCTCCTAGCCAGCCAGCCATTGGCCATTTTGTTGTGTGCCGAATGTGTGAGATATGCGAATACTTTTCGGCCCAACTGTGTGTACAAACAATGCGGACAAGTTGGCCCACTTATTAGCCGAGTTCTTGAGACCTTATCACGCACAGCATTTCCCTACACACCACACGCTTTCATGTTTTCCCCCACAGCTTAATGAAGGTTAAAGTTTTCGCACTTGCATGACGTCATTTAACGTGGAAATGCAACAGCCAGGGGCTGGTCACTTTACCCGATGAGGTGCCTAAAAATAGCCATGGTGGGAGGTACCCAGCGAAATGGCTTTCGGGTAATTAAGTCAATCCTGGCCATCAATCACAAACATGCTGCGTATACGCAACGTTCCCCCAAGGGTAATTACAGTCTAAACCTTTGGGCAACTTTGGTTGAACTGTGGTTAGACTTGGTTCCTACACTAGGAAGAACCAGAGGAGCATTCGGAGAGAGACCAGCACTCTTTTGAAGCCTAAAACAACAGCTCCAACGATTTCTCAACATTTGTTATTCTGTCTGTAGCAATGTAGATAGCTTCCAATGATTTGTTAAAGTTTGGTTTTCTTTGATTTCATCCGGATCCCTATCTGAAGCTTAATTTAATTTGGGAACACGTTTTTTTTTATCAAATACAATATGTTTTATGTGTGTATCAATATTATTTAGCACAGCCTAAATTCTATGAGACATTGAAAAAAATGTGTTTTTTTTCACCACCACCCTTGGTTTTTTCACTTTTATTTTAATAAGTGCAGATATAAAAGAACATACCAATATTAAGATCAATTCAAAATAATTGAAAATAGCCATTTTATGGAAAATTTTCTGAAACAAAGCCAAGCCTTATCATTTTTCACATGACTGTATATACATATACATACAGAAATAATCAACCGTTTCTATGCATTGGCAAGGTCAATCTCTCATTTCTATGGTATAAAGCTTATACTGTAAAGCCCCCTTTTGAAAGCAGTAATTCTCTTGGAAACCTCTAGAAATAGTTTATCAGTTTAGTCAAGAAGTATTGATAACACTAGTCAACACGACATTACCGCTGTGGCCAAAAATGACTTTTCCTGATAGATTTGGTGATTTTTAAGCAACTATGGTTTTTCGTAGGATTAGTTTTTTTTTTAAGAATTATTAAAAAATCTGGTTTTTTTTCAGAGGTAGTGCTTCTTTTTTTCACATAACTTAAGCATCTTACAAATGGCTGTATTGAACTTTGCAGCTCTGAAAATCTGCATACGAACATTTGGTCAAACTCCTCCACCGTTTATCAGTCGATTCTAACAAACGATGCCTAAAACGACGCATAACTAATGTACCTATGTATCTAAAACCAAAAATACTGGCCAAGAAATAATTTGTCTCGACTTTTCCTGAGTTTTCAAAGTTAAAATTTCCCAACCAAATACCGCAAAATATAATCGAATTTGAATTTGAAAGCCTAATAACTTCTAGACGGTTAGCTTCAGCTACAAAGTGTTTAGGAACGATTTATAGCTGTATTTATCAGCTTTTCAGAACTGCAGTACTTCAGTATAGGCAGATGTAAGATGCTTAAGTCAAAAAATTCTAAAAAAAAACAACTAAACCTACGAAAAAAAAAAATGTATTGAACATTTTTAAATCCCAAAATCGATCAGAAAAAGTTTTTCAGCCACAGCGGGAAAAAAACTTAAATTTAGTCGAGTAGTGTAGTTTGTATTTAAATGGTACTGCTCTTTTATGATACAATATTTCAATTATTTTCCAATAGGATTTCTATCTAAAGCCCCTATTTACCTTGAAAGCCTTTGTCAGTCTGTCAGTCTAGGGTCCCACATTTTCCTTAAAAGGCTTTTCATTGTTTGGCTCATTAGGCGGCCTGTCAAAATCATTAACTATAAAGAGTCTTTGCCACATGTTATTAGTTATCTACGATTGATGCGTTGGAAGAGTGCCTCCCCACTAATTCGGGGAATTCCCCCTGCGGTAGGACTCTGAACCCAGTTGAACAGTGGTTCCCCCTCATAAAAGGCACTCAAATCCCCACTCCTCCACTGTTCCAATTCCCATTCCCGATGTGCACTAATGAGCTCCACTATGGTTGAAAAAAAAAGAAAAGTAAAACGAGGGCGGCATGTGGTATACAAATATTACCACCTCATTTTCGGGGATCGGGGGTTCAGTAGTCCACAGAGAGAGGCAAATCAAAACCCGCCATGCCAAAGCATTAAAAACATTAGCCACATACGAAGACAAAACAAACCACGTAGCCCCTATCCAACCACTCGACCCTCCATCGCATTCCAGGGGATATGCCTCCACATAGGAGACCGCCAGGAGTCCACCTGTCCACCGGCTGTCGTGTCTGCTGGCAATTTACACAAATTCAATAAACGACAATAGCCAGTCATGTACACATATATTCATATAAAGGTATACGAAGAATATGAAACGAGAACTGGGAAAAGTGTTGAGGTCTCTCCACTAGCGGTCTGCCTTTGAGCTCTTTTCGGTGGTTGGGCAGGATTTTGTGTGGCATTGGGGTGGCGCTCATTAAAGTATTTAAATCGATTTTACGTAGCATTATCAAATTAGTTGTGGCGGAATCCCCCATCGTTGGACGTTCCCTGGTGGTCGGAGTACCCCCTGAAGAGTGTCCCCTACTCGAGACCCAGCCATGTCCATGTCCCATTGTTGACACTCGGGGCCTGTAATTTGTGTAAATATTTGAGGAGAAAGTGTCGCGCCGCGGATGCTTTGTGGGCTGTTCCATGACATATTTATATCACTGGGCATGGAATTAAAGTTAATAATGTATTTCACTTGGCACCACACAACTTCGATGGTCACACATGTTTTATAATTAAGCAGCTTTCAACTAAATTAAATAGTTATGGGATGGGATAGGATGGGCTGAAGCGACAGTTGGTTGAGGGTCAGAGGCTAGCACGTATCCTGAAATGACAGGTAAATGGGTTTTGAAACAGCCAATCAATTCGGATGGGCCTGACGCATTGATCACACTTCCAATTATAGACACTCGTTTGTGAGTTTTTGGATGAGAGGGAATTTTAACAGAGGCTTGAAAGCCGAGTAATCTTTAAAAGTGATCAGAACATATTAGTCCCTTAAAACTTGTAAGTACATTAAAATCCCTTGGTCCTACAGTTACCTTAATAACTCGTTACCTAGAAACAAACGCGATATATGTACATATCTGCTATATATCTATTATAAATTCGGAAACTCGTTGTCTGGTTCCAGAATAACCTTTCTGAATAACCTACTCTCCAAAAGCCTTCAAGGTGTTTATCCACCTTTGGATAGGTGTATGAAACTTTCCCCAGTTCATTGAGAACCATTACACAGTACAGTATCCACTCGATGACCTGGCATCGAACTCTCGATCTCTCTCTAGGGGAATAACCTTCGATGATTTGCATGCCAAGACACGCAGAGCTGAGACTTTCGGGGTGTTCAAGTTCACGGCTTGATTTATGGCTCACGCCAACTCCTCCAGAGGTAAGCAGTAACCCTAAGGACTCGTAGGTGCCCCTGCCCCTTGCTTCAAACTCATTCGGGACGGGACCTTGGCGCGCAAATTTACAAATCCATTAGGACAGCGCGCCAGCGAGGGAGTTGCCGGGATGATGACATTTTTACGATTGTTGACAACAAATTGACACAATTTGTAATGGTTTTGTTGGTTCCCATCCCCGGCAGCCGGCAGGTCATCAGCCACGCCGGGCGGCACGTGTACATCGAAGGACATTCGACCACCGACCACCGACCACCATCCTTTGGATATGGCCGCCAGTGCGGGAGCTGGCAGCTGGTCGGGCAGTAGTGGAGGAAGCACATCCTCCCAAGGACGAGCCATTGCAACGGCCCAACCCGGGCAGGATGAGCGACTAGTGGTAAGTCGGAGGAGCAGGAGAGTTCCATATCGCCTCACAAGCAATCCTTAATCCGGAATCTGTTTTTAGGTGGCAGTTCGAGTACGTCCCAGTTTGGAGGCCGCTGAACGCTGCATCGACGTGATCTCCGGTGGATCGCTGCTGTACGATGATGGCAGCAAGAATCGCCCGAGGCAATACTCCTACGACCATGTGTTCCGGGAGAACGACACACAGGAGCAGGTGTACAAGACGACCACGGCGCCGCTGGTGCGAGATGTCCTCAGCGGCTTCAATGCGGCCGTGTTCGCCTACGGAGCCACCGGATCCGGCAAGACGCACACCATGCTCGGGCCTGTGCCGCGCAAAAAACCAGCGACGAGTGACCGTGCTCCGCCCACTGCTGCCTCCGGGTGCGAGGCGGATGTGAGCAGCCAGGATATCGGGCTCATGGTGCGCGCTATCGAGGACATCTTTGCGCACATCGAGTCCGTGGAGGAGGAGGGAGCCTGCAAGGTCTCCATATCGTATCTAGAGATCTACAACGAGCTCATCCGCGATCTGCTCAATCCGGGAGGACCGCTGGAGCTGCGTGAGGATAATCGCGGACAGCGGATCACGGTGGCCGGTCTGTCGGAGATCACCACGTCCAGCCGCAAGGAGGTGGTGGGGTTGCTGCTGAAGGGAAACAAGGCCCGGACCATGGAGCCGACGGCTGCCAACCAGACCTCCTCCCGCAGCCACGCCCTGCTCAGCATCACGGTTCAGACGCGCACTCCGCTGGGCACAAAGCAGGGGCGTCTCTTTCTCACCGATCTGGCTGGCTCAGAACGGGCCAAGAAGACCAAGAACCGAGGCAAGCGACTCCAAGAGGGGGCCCACATCAATCGCAGTCTACTGGCGCTCGGGAACTGCATCAACGCCCTGTCCGGCGGGGCCCGTTACGTCAACTATCGCGACTCCAAGCTCACACGCCTGCTCAAGGAGGCCCTGAGCGGCCGCTGCAAGACGGTCATGATCGCCCACGTGGCGCCCGAGAGCAAGCACCGCGATGAGACGAAGAACACCCTCGTGTATGCGGATCGAGCCAACAGCATTACCACCAAGCTGCAGAACTCTGTGTACATCGACGAGTTCAAGGACTTCCCCACCAAGCACTACCAGAGCCTGGTCTCAGAGCTCCGCGACGAGGTCTCCCGCCTTCGCACCAAAATGCTGACCGATCGGCCCCGCAGCGGAAAAGCAGCGGCTGCAATTGCCACAACAACGGCGACGGCGATGGCGACGACAGCCAGCATCCAGCAACCGCCAGTCGAGGTCGAGGAGCCGGATGATCAAAGGAAGACGGAGCTGCGGTACTTGCGGGAGCAGATTGTTCTTACCTTTAAGCAGCAAATGAAGCTACGCCGCAAGCTCCTCGAGGCCGAGAGCCACCTCCTGGGCCTAGAGCTGGATGCCGAGCGCCAGCACATGATCATCTCCCACTGGCAGGGACGCATTGGCAAGCTCTACGATGCAATGGGCGAGGATGGTAAGTATTCTTCGATACTTCTCCTTACAGAGGACTCATTTTTCATCTACAGATGTTGAATCGGAGGGTTCCGTAGCCCTAAAGAATGCCTGGGGCGAGCTGGCGGCCATTGAGAAGGAGAACAGACGCTACAAGGAGATACGCGAGCGCACCGAGCAGGAACTGGAGCAGTGCCGCCAAAAGGGCGTAAAGTTGGAGGACGTAAGCTCACCTAGATTCAGTTACGTCGCAGCCTTTAACAGTCTTTAAAATTCAGGAGCTGCCAGAGCGCATCAGCAGCGACGAAGAGCGGGAACTGCTGGCTCTGCTCTGTCGCGTCCACGAGCTGGAGGCGGACAAGGTGTCCCTGCAGGCGGAGAGATTGGCCCGCCAGGCGGAGCTGCGACGACGTGACCTTCAGCTGCTCCGGGCCGAGCGTCAGCGACGCCTATGCGAGGACATCATCAGCTCACAGAGGCGGCTCATCGAGGAGGGAAACGTGGATCTGCCAGACGAGCTGCGAGAGCTCTACGGCCTCTATCAGCAGGAAATTCATGCGGGCGTCGTCACGCCCAGCACCAGCACCTACGAGAAGAAGCTGCCGCCCATCTACACAGCGGGGTAAAAGACCACTCTCATCTGCAATTGAATGTATGTACACTGATCCCTTCGTGTTGCACACAGATCCGATTCTCCAGGCTCCAGCTCCAGCTCGGAGTGGTCTCCGGCCTCCCCTTTGCCGCCGATCGAAAACCAAGCGGATCCTGTCGATCGCGTAATGGGTCCGCCCGTAAATCCACGTCTGCCCCGACTCGCCACTGGAACCGCAGGCGGCCCCCGACGTTCATCTCTGCGAATGGCCAGGAATACGCATTCGAGGCCGCATCCCTAGGAACGATGGCAACCACTGGAACTGGAGGTGCTCAGGAATAGTTGTTACTAAAGGTTAGGATTACACGCGGGACTCCCTGAAGACGATTTGCTCGAAAGCTCTACCTAATTATTGTATTATAGATTTCCATCTTATAAAAGTATCTTTGATCATATAAATAAACGAATGAAAAGCTTAAAGAAAACACCATTCAATTAGTAGCAAATACAAAAGAATTTCGCTATTTAAAGTCTCCTAAAGAGAGGCTGATATATTGATAATTTATACTTTATAAAATCGGTATTACACTCTTCTTCGCTTTGCAAACTACAGGTCGCTCTAAAAGGCTAATATAACAGTATGTGCTGCTTGTGACTCACTTCACTACAGAATTTATAGCACTTCTTTTATGAAAAATGCATTTCTTAGTGCGATTTTAGAAATGTGAAGAGCCTATAGGCCAACTGTATGATCTGAATATGTAGAAAATATATAATATAGATATCCAAGTATATGGGAAATTATCTACTCACATCGGTAAAGTGCACCATATTGATTTCGAACAATCCAAAAGCCCCGAGCTTCTTGGTCTTCTGGGTGTACTGGAGCCACAGGTAAAAGAACTTGCGATACCTCTGGCTGCCCATGTACCAGGTCTGATTCCTCAGCGATGACTCCAGGCCAGCAGACTGTCGAAGGAAGAGGCTACAGAATATTATTCTGGGACCTAATTTGATGACTCACCGCCTCCTCTAGGTGGGTGCCACGCAGACATATCTCAAAGGTGAAGCCCACCAGAATTATAGTGGGCGTAATGTACGTGACTATCATGAATAGATCCGTCGTCTCCGAGAGCACGAATAGATTTAAGCAGAGGGATCCGGACCCCACGAAGTTACTAACCAATAAGGCCACCTTGAAGATGTCATTGTATTGGCCGAACAAATGATTAAGGAGCTGCTGACGCTGCACTAGAGCCTTAAGACCTGCGAAGAACTCAACTTCATTGGTCACGCTCTCCGCGGGATCGATGGCATCTATTTGCCTACAGAGGTGATTCAGATGCATGATCAGGTGCCCCTGCATCACGTTGAACAGATTGTCAAAGGTCATGAAAAAGGAGACTCCACAGGTGGTGCACATCACATCGAATAACCACACCGGAAGATAGAATCTGGGGTTCCTCCTCAGGTCGAATGGCATCCAACCGCCGAGCAGTTGCTGGTGCTGGGTGATGGGCGCCCCGAGACCATCGTTGGTCAGCAGATAGACGAACAGTGGCAGAACGCAGAACATGGGTAATGCCGAGTGTGAATAGGCCTGCAGGAACCGATAGCGCTTCCAGAAGGAGGCATAAGTGCGCTCCATACGCATTTCCTTCTGCGTGTCAATGTCCAGGGAACACTCCCGGTCCAATTCATTCACAAAGTCGGCGATCTCGTGACGCTTCAAGAAAAGCATCAGTGTACGGATCGAAAAGTATACGGTTACGCTGAGCAGGGGAGGGTTCTGATTGTGGGGCTTGCCCAGGAACAGATAGCCAATAATGTCCCAGCCGTTGAACACGAAGAACACCAGATTTAAAACCGCTGATATCCAAAAGTCCATCGAGGATGATTTTACCAGACGATTGGCCCCATCTCGTTTCCAGTCGAAGGGCACTAACCGAGTCCACCTCATGAACTTTTGGGGCCTCAGAAAGTCCTCCATCTTGATTAGTTTCCTCGACTCGATTTTCTTCATCGTGGCTTAATATACTGTTCTCTAGGACCTCGCTTCCTTGCTTCGGCTTATATATAGTCGCAGACATCGTTGTAGTTAGTGGGGCCCTGCAGCTAGGAATTCTAGTAATTATTAGTTGCGGTTTCAGTGGGTTGATTGAGCTAAAATTAAAAGTACAAATAAAGAGTTCTTCGCTTTCACAATACTTTACAAGCTTCCCTGTTCAGTCGTCGAATTGCATTAATTGCAGCTCTGCTAAATAACAGCCGTTGCCGCTTTGCCAATCCTCCACTACCTACGAGTATGAGAATACCTGCAATAAGTGGAAATTATCTAACAAGTGTGGAAATAATTATAAGGTACTCCTCATAACCTGCACAGACCTTTAGGTGGTAGTGCGAATTCTATCCGTTTAAAGATCTAAATCTCTTCAAAGTACAAAATTTCAACCCCCAATCAAAGCAATATTAGAAGAGCACTTCCTTGGAAAGTCATACTATTTAAAAAGCAACGACAACTGATGAATATATTCCAACATCAAGTGACCCTTGCAACAATAAGCAGAAGCCTGTTACTCGCGGATTCCGGAAGGAACGTAGCCCTCCTCAAACCCAACCGACCGAGGAGAATTGCCGAACCGTACACTCAAAATGCATCCCAGTCCGAAATTTTTAAAAATCGTACTTCCCAAAATGGTCCACGGTCCATGTTCCCGACTGTATGGAAAAATGCGAACATTTTGCCCTTCCCGAAATCTAACAATGACTTTAAACCCATTTCGATACTTCCGTTCCTTTCAAAAGTACCAGAAAATCTCATGTCCCTACAAATTGAAAACTTTTTGATTAAGAACTCGTTATTAAGCGAAAAGCAGTCGGGTTTTCGAAAAAAGAAGCTGTGTGAATGCTATAACCGATATTGTAGATCATATTAGGCAGCAACTCGACAAGAACAGGGACAAGAGTAAGGCACAGTAAGGCATTCGACTCAGCGAATCATAATATTCTCTGCACAAAACTGACGAGTTTATTCTACTTTTCTGGGACTGCAGTCAATTTTATTAAGTCGTATCTTTCAAACAGATTGCATGCTGAAGTATCTGGTACGTGTGTTTCCACTTTTAGTGAACTTACACGGGGAGTTCCTCAGGGATCAGTGCTAGGCCCTTTACTGTTCTCTATATATGTTAATGATCTACCTAGTGTCTTGTCAGAATTTGAAGTACACTTATATGCCGATGACGTCCAAAACTATGTTAGTAGTCCCGTTAAGAAGATAAATGTTTGTGTCAGTACGTGTAACAGAATGCTTTCCATAATTGAGAAGTGGGCAAAAGAGAATGGCTTGGGAATAAATCCAAAAAAATCGAATTGCATTGTAATTGCTAAAAAGGATTGATACTGACAATCTTGACAACATATTCCTAGACATACAATTGTGATGACCAAAGAACCGATTTACCTATACTGCACACTTACCCCTGCTACATCACAACGAACAAACTATTATTTATGCCCTCGAATTCAAACGCTTTGCTCGAAGAGGCAGTTCTTCTTCAATGCTATCCGCCGAGGGAACGTTGTGAGCCGCAGCTAGGGACGCGGCTCTACTTTATATCCGGTACTCAGTCAGTATATATGTGAGCCTACGATTTATGTCTTTTATTATATGTTAGCAAAAAATTAAATAATTGCCAAAAATGGATGATCTCATCTGATGCAGATTCTGATAGATATGGTCATTGTCTACGATTCTGCGTTTCTAGATTCCTCGTATCTTTAAAATTGTGCATGCCACAGATTCTCGTCCTTTGTGTGGGCGGAAGGGAGCGGGGCGAAATTTTGAAATACACTTGTAACAGTGTGATCTGACAGGAGTCTGGATACAAAATTCGCTTGCTCTAGCTTTTATAGTCTCTGAGATATAGGCGCTTATGAAGACGGACGGATGGACGGACGGACGGATAGATAGACATGGCTATATCGACTCGGCTATTGATGCTGATCAAGAATATATATACTTTATGGGGTCGGAAACGCTTCGTTTTGGTTTTTACACACAACCACTTTGGGCACAAATCTAATATACTCTATAGTACTCTATGTATACTCTTCGTTTGCTGTACACTGAAAAACGAAAAAGTTCATTTCGTTGTAAACCATGAGACGCATTTGTTTATTTTTGAAGAAACATGTTCCTATTTGTTTGTGTGTACACATTGAAATAACAAAAAAGTGATCGTTACATGTGTGAGTGCGAATTCCTTTATTTGTATTTGTGCGTGCACATCCATAAGACAGCTTTGCGCATCCCTGCTCTATACTATACTCTTCGAATACCGGGTATAAAAATGACGCTGAACATTATTATTTTCTATTTTTTCCGTTTCTATTATTTTTTCCACCACTAGAGTGCACTGTACATTTGATTTATATATTATCCTGATTTAAATTGGTTTAAGGTCTTATACAATTCGAAATATCGGAATATATTCAGTTGGAAGAAACACACGAATAGATTGGAAATATTCACTTGCATCTTCGATTTTGATTCCTTCCTGTCGGTTTCCATCATTTTTCGCGTACACCCTGCTGAACGAGGGTTAAGTAACGTGGGCCCCTTCTAATACACACTGTATGCATTAGGCTGTGACCAAATCGCATTCACACAAGGACTTTGTTAATTTCGTTGCTCCAGATCCTCAAAGATGAGAAGTACGCACTGTATGCTTTAAGCTGTGTGTTTACAAATTTCGTGATCTGCGCGCGCAGCTATGTATGTATGTATGTTTGTATTTCCTCAATTGCTGCCTGGCTCATTTCCACTTAGTAGCTGAAATCGCTCTCCCTCTCTCACATCAAGGCCGCTTTCATGGACGGACGGACGCCGTTTTCTTCTATGTGGGTCAGAAGCAGCAAACATAAACAAAATAGAACGCAGTAAAAAGAGTGTCTCTCTCGCAGCAAAAGAGCAAGAGAGTTAATTTACAGTGCGCAAGTCCAAAGTGTATTAATTTAAGGTTAGGCTTATCACTCTTTGAGGGGCCAACTCTCCAGCCAAATGCGCGTCAGCTGAGGTGTGGTACAGTATTTTCAGAAGCAGACTAAAATTATCTTTCTTCGCTATATCCTAAATTGTTAACTATTCATAAATAAATTGGACCGCCTACTACGGATTTAATAGCCCACAGGGCGTAAATCGAGGGAATAATAGCATTCAAGAGAGACGAGACGCTTCTACGAGTCAGAGGTCCCTGCTGTTTCTACCGCCCTTACCTTTCGTTCAATATACACTGCACTGGCCCTTTTGGGGTGCGTGTGCGAGCGAGCGAGAGGGGGAGAGCATGCGTGCTGGAAGTATCTCTGCAGCGACAATCAAATTTTCATTATTAGATACACAGCTGTGCTGCAAGTGGTTCGTTTTTCCGTCGTTCGCTGCCTGGAAAAAACATTTGGATTTTCCAAGGTGCACAACGCAGCAGGTTGCCGTCAAAAAATTCGAAGCGGAGGCAAAATCAAACGAAAAGTGTTTCAAAACAACAGCAAAACTCTGTCAATCAACGGCAAAAGTTCCATTCGACTATTTTCCAATTAACGCTTCTGTGCGGAGGCAACGAAAATCAGGTTCGGCGATAGATAGACAGAGAAGTGAAGGCGCAGCTCTGCAGAGGCGCTAAAAACAGTGTATTTCCGGTTTTCAACCAAATCTGAAGAAACAATAGAGCCACTGGATGGGTAATAGTCTTATTACGTGTGGAAAACCCAGTCAGCGTCGCGAGAGGAGGTTCTTGGAGAGGCTGAGCAACACCTACGCTCAGGTAAGTGCTAGGGACGTGGGAGTCCTACCACCTGGCGCCTGACTGCGCAAAGTGTGGGTGGCAAAGTGCAGCCGTGCAGGTCCCTGGCAACAGTGCAGGTCCCTGGCAACAGTGCAGGTCCCTGGCAACAGTGCAGGTGAGCAGTGCAGACCAGCTATGGTCCCTCGACTGCAATATGGTCACCCATGGTTACCAGGTCAAATACCCCTTTCAATAACATACACCTGACAGATATTTTTGTTCCCATTGCAGACGCAGAGGAAGATAGAGTTCAGGATGATGCCGCTGCTGGGGCTGTCCCGGAACAAGGGCTCGTCGGATTCGCCGCCACTCTCGCCGGAGAAGAAGGATCGCAGGGCAGTGAGGAAGAAAAGAGTTCCCATCGATATGCTGCCCAACGAGATGTGGCTGGAGGTCATGTCCTACCTGTCCTACAACGATCTCAAGCAGCTGCGGATGGTGTCCTGGCACTGCCGCGAGCTGGTCAACCGTCGCAAATTCATGTTACAGGGCAAGGTGATTGTGACCAGGCACAATCTGGCGGCGGTCACGGAGCATGTGGAAAAGGCACCTTCGAAACTGAGCTTTGAGCGGATTGAGCTGCGGAACCTGAAGCAGTCCCCGCAGCTGGACGGCTTCCTGAAGCTGGTGGGGCCGGAGGTGAGGCATCTACAGGTGAGCCATGCCCCCGTCTTTCGCAACATAAACGGAAAGATGCCCAACCTGAAGGTGTTGACGATTGCCGCGACCACCGTGTTCGATGATAATCTTGGTATCAACCTGAAGCAGTTCATCAACCTGGAGGCCTTCGAGTGTGACGGCGTCAGTCTGGATTCGGCGCTGAAGCTGAGCATGCTGCTCCAGCTGCGGAAGCCCGCGAACAAGGTGCTCCTGCGTCACCTGCAGTTCGAGTTCACCCACGACAACGAGGACGTCCTGGTGGCTGTGCTCCGCGACCATGCCAAGACGCTGGAGTACATTGACATCTTCTTCAGCTGTTCGCCCAGCGTCGAGACGCTGCCTTGGTGTCTGGCCTTCGGGGCCATGTGCAACCTCAGCGTCCTGAAGCTGTCGGGCAACTGTCACCTCCTCCTGCTGGAGTCCATTCTTACGGCGATGCCGAAAGAGGCTCCGTTGCGCCAGCTGGACCTCACCGGCATGCTTTCGTTGACCAACGAACTGCTCCTGTATGTGTCCTCCAAGTGGGAGTATACTCTCAAGTCCCTGGACCTCATGTTCTGCGTGCAGCTCAACAGTGCCTGCGTGGATGGCCTGCGCCGGCTGAGCGGTCAGCTGAAGTGCTTGACCATGGCCTACTGCCGAGAGCTGACTGGCGTGGCCCTCCTCAAGGGAATTGCCCATAAGCCCAACTATGTAATCCAGGAGTTGCATCTCGAGGAGGTGTGCTTCATCGACGAGGATTCTCTGTGCGAGCTGCTCGTGCGACTCTATAATCTGCGTCGCCTCAGCCTGGACAACTGTCGGCAGGCGGTGACCGACCGCACCATGTCCCTCATCTGTAAGTACCAGACGGGCCTGCGTCAACTCAACATCGAATACTGCATCAAGATCACGGACAAGGGCTTCTTGGGCTGCCCAAACTTTCCATACCCTATCAGCCGTCTCCGGGGATTACGTGAGCTGAACATTCGCGGCTGCAAGAACCTGACAGATCGTGTCCTGAAGGAGGCGCTGGTTCTGCCAGAGCTACGTATCCTATCGCTGGGCTATTGCTCGCTCTTCTACCCGGAGGGCTTCGAGGCGCTGACCCACAACGCTCCGGCCATCGAGACGCTGTGTGTAGCCAGCTGCATGAAAGTAGAAGACGACACCGTGAGGCACTTTATGCGCAATCTGAAGCGCCTGCGGAGCATCAACATAAGCAACTGCATGAGACTCACACTGCAGTCCATTCACCATATACTCAGGCATGGGCACAATATGGTGGAACTGATTGCCTGCTCCATCGATGGCATGGACCAGGAGCAGGCCCAGCGGCTCATCGAGCAGCAGCGCCCACAAATGAAGCAGGTGCTGCTATAGCAGGAGAGGTACATTCACTGACAGGACGTCAGGGTTCTCCCCTACAACTGGGGGAGACAGGGCTACTACGGCAGCGACGAGGACGAGGATGTAGAGGTTGAGGTAATTGAAGTCGTAGTTTAATGACAGAACCGAACAGAACGGAACAGAAGGCCCAGTGAAATATGATGAAGCAAAGCGTCCATCGTATATACGTCTATAATCTATAAAGATAATAATCCGCTGTCACTGCACAATCGTGTAGAAACCCTTGAAGGTGAAATCTTAATGTTTTAGTCCCCATTGATCGCTACCTTCAGATCAGCCACGACACAAGCCAAATATCGTAGCCACGTACACACAACACGTACCTCCAACCTGATCCCATCTATCCCAACATTTCAACCTTCAATAAATCACAAACGAGGATCGACCTGGTCTGATATTCCTTTACTGACCAAACACTTTCGGATTGTGCAATACTAGGAACAGCTATACACTGTTCGAACAAGATTAAGAAGACTCAAATGTAATCAATAACAAGATTTTATCTACTCACAATATATCTAGACATTATCTACTCGTATTGTGAAACCCATTATACGGGTGGATCTACATGTTTATTCGAGTAGCACAATTATATACTATATACACTCGTACTTATGTATGTGCTTTTGTGTCTACACGAATTATAGTCAATGAATGCATCAAGGCTGTAGGAAGCCGAAAGCAGGTCCAATCACTTGAGGAATCGTTATCATCGAAGGATTCCAATTCATTTGAGGGTTTCGAGCTTGATAAACGAACGAGGCTGGTAGAGTAAGAATTAAAGTATGTTTAAGTCCAGCACAACATAGCAGCATACATAGATACATATATCGATAGATATATAATAATCTGATTTTAAGTGCAATTTTTTTGAAAAACAATTTTAAGTCAAATCGTTTGATATTGGGATGAAAGTTGGGAAGTTGTATTCCTGGGATAAGCAGATAAGTAATAATTTAATTTTTGAATGAAATTCTTTTGAAGAACTTTACTTTAGGCACATTTTTGGAGTGTTTATTCGAAATGGAAATTATGCGTTAATTTACAAGATAATAATAATCGAATAATAGTAACCCTGAATGGGGAAATACTTTAAGAAATATCCTGCTGGTAGTATACATACATATGCTGTACTACTTTTAAAGAAATTGAATAAACATGCATAGCTATTGAATGTTAGACCCACTTCTTCTGTATTTGTTTTTCTAGAATGCTTGGACGTGGGTTGCACCCTTGAGTTTTCATTCATCATTCGATGTCGTTGATTGATGGGATTTTTCCCACCCTTCGCATGCAGTTGGCTAAAGCTTGAAAAGCTCTCCCATCGCCTGCAAGTGAAAAGCTACCGAGAGACTTCCATCCGTTCGTTTGACTCGTGCCAAATGCCACAGGCACCGCTCAGCACGCACTTTGACACCCATCGACGGGGCGTGTGACCAGAGCTCGATGGGGGCATGGGGTGTTCCTGATTATTGGGGGGGTTGGAGCGGGAACTGGGGTCTAGACACGGGTTGGCAGTCTTCACTTAGCATCGTGCTAAACGAAACGAAACAAATGAATGAAAATATTATGTGGCCATAGAGAATGTCACTCGTCAGCGGCGTGGAGCGACAGACCTATGACAAAACGCATTCGGGCCAACTTTTCCCTGTTTTCCCAGCGCCCCTGCCAGCGTGTGGCTCGGCTGCTCTTTTTGTTGCCCAAATGTAGCTAATGCCCCAAAGTTGCCTGCTTCATAGCCACTATGAGATATGGTTGCCAAAATACACACAAGATGGGTGCGAGCACGGGGCGAGACGGATCCATAAATGTGACTGTAAGGTGCGTGGAATAACTGAATGGATTACGATGGATTCTCACGGAATCAGATCTGAAGATGCAGCATATAAGGTTTGCTCTCATTTGTTTGGAACTATTTACCAATCTTT
The DNA here is from genome assembly GCA_963969585.1 of Drosophila helvetica. Classification (NCBI taxonomy): domain Eukaryota; kingdom Metazoa; phylum Arthropoda; class Insecta; order Diptera; family Drosophilidae; genus Drosophila; species Drosophila helvetica. The sequence goes on from OZ018403.1 coordinate 45,387,021, forward strand.
ATTTAGTGACCGTTCTTAACAACTTAAAAAGCAAAACTGGTTGGCAGCAATACGTCGATGGTACTTCCTCAACAAATATTCCATTTTCGACCAAAGAACTAATATTATTTACTTACCAAAGTTCATTTTTAAGGCTTGCATCCATTGTAGTGATTTTTCTTAAATCTGTTAAAGGATGCACACATTTTTTAAAATAATAAGTAACACAATTTTTCAAGGCATTAATATCCTCTTCCATATATACATATGCACATGCATCCATCGCCCGTCGCAAATATTTCCATTTTATTATTCAAGCACTAATGTCGCGCACGTTACTCTCTCTCATGTGAGGGAAAACTGCGACGCTTCGTCGCTGGCTTTCAGATACAAATCTGAATGAAATGTCGCCGCTGCTTATCAGATAAGTTCGAAGCGCGCTGGAGTACGGTTGCTGCTGAATGGAGACGGGACACGGACTCCAAACTTGATTCGCTCTGTGCCGCTCTGTGCTGTGTGTTTACAAGTCGGGAGTTGTCGTCGAGTATAGTCGACGTGCCTCCAAAATCAGAGCCAAGTCAACGTCCGGGTGCGGTGCGAGTGCAGTGACGGGAACGGGAACGGAACGGACTGCGGAATACGAAATACGGTTATCGGGAGTTGGGAGTCGGGAACCGGGGATCGACCTCGCCGTTTGGTAATTTGGTGCGTTTGCGTGCCAGAGCCAGTGACAGAGCCAGAGCCAGTGGCAGTCGAGAGAGTCAAGACGCTACGAGGCAGACTAGTCGCTGGATGAGTCTCCGTTCGCGTCATCGAATTATTATAATTAGCATAGTTGGGGGGAGGGGGACACAGTCGCAGCCAGATAAACGGCATCGGAATTTATCGCAGCTAGTGGAAATTTTGTGAAAACAAAAGCCGCTTTCGTAAGGGTCCCGTGAAGCTCCAGCTCCCGCTCCAGCTCCAGTTCCAGAGGACACGAACATGCCAGACACCGTCTCCGAATCAGATATCCTGGCCGGCGCCACCGACGACAACGTGCCACTGTGGACGGCTGGGAATGTGAGTCAGCTGCTGGGACCGGCCCGCGATCCACTGGCCATTGTGGTGCCGGTGACAGTCGTCTACACGCTGATATTCCTCAGCGGCGTGGTGGGCAACATCAGCACTTGCATCGTGATCAAGAAGAACCGCTCGATGCACACGGCCACCAACTACTACCTCTTCTCGCTGGCCATCTCCGATTTCCTGCTGCTGCTCTCGGGCGTGCCCCAGGAGGTGTGGTTCATCTGGTCCAAGTATCCGTACGTCTTTGGCGAGTACTTCTGCCTGGGACGCGGTCTGCTGGCCGAGACCTCGGCCAATGCCACCGTCCTGACCATCACCGCCTTCACCGTGGAGCGCTACATAGCCATCTGCCACCCGTTCCTGGGCCAGGCCATGAGCAAGCTCAGTCGGGCCATTCGCATCATCGGCCTCGTCTGGGCCCTGGCCGTGCTCACCGCCATCCCGCAGGCGGCCCAATTCGGCATCAACAGCTACGCGGGCGTGGACAAGTGCGTGGTGGTGCGCGTCATCGTCGAGCACTCGTTCCAGCTCTCCACCTTCATCTTCTTCTTTGCGCCCATGTCCATCATCTTTGTGCTGTACCTGTTGATCGGCCTGCAGCTCTACCGCTCCAACCTGAGCGATGGCCCGGCCCCAGCTCTGGCGCCGTCCCGGAGGCCGCCGCTGAAGAATGTGCAATCGGACACTATCCTGTACCGCTATGCCGGCTCCAGTTCTGCGGTGAACATCAATGGCGGGGGATCGGGCGCCCAGCTGAGCTCCGTGCGGGGTCGGCTCAATCACTATGGCACGCGGCGTGTGCTGAGGATGCTCGGTAATTATGCAGCCCAGCCCTGGGCTAGACCAGACATCCGACCATATGCCCCTAATCGTTCTAAGCCTGTTAATCAGTCGCTCTCCGGCCAATTTATTGCGTTTGTCATTTGTCGTTTGTCGTTTGGCGTTTCTCGTCTCTCATTTATGATTATGGCGATTGCCAAAAAAAGTCCAAAGTACTTCAATATTCATTCACTCTTTATCTTTATCTGTATCTGTATCTGTCTCCTGGCAGTGGCTGTGGTGGTCTGCTTCTTCCTTTGCTGGGCCCCCTTCCATGCCCAGCGGCTGATTGCCATCTACGCCCCCGCCCGGGGCGCCAAGCTGCACGAACAGCACGAGCTCCTCTACACGGTGATGACCTACATCTCCGGGGTGCTCTACTATCTCTCCACCTGCATCAATCCGCTGCTCTACAACATCATGAGCAACAAGTTCCGCGAGGCCTTCAAGGTGGGGATCATTTTCCATCGCACGGCAATCGCATTTACCAGTAACTGTCCCCATTTCAGGCCGTGCTCTTTGGCAAGACGCTGTCCAAGGGTTCGTTGAACTCCCGCCACCACATCGAGTCGCAGCGGCTGAGGAGAGCCCTGAACTCCTCCAGCCAGACGCAGCGCGTCTCCATTGAGTCGGCGGAGGCGCAACACTCGAAGCAGACACAAACGCAGGTGGGTTTGTCTGGTTATATTACACTGACTGTCAAGCTATGTATCAATTACCTCTCGAATATAATATACTCTCTCGCAGACCCCGCTCCATGATCGTCTAGCCCTGGCCAAGCCACAGCTCGCCTCCCAGTACGCCATGATCAATGCCCAGAGCAACTAGGGGCGGACCGGCGGCAACTCAACCTCCAGCCTCCAGCCCCTCATCGAGCCGCTTGCTTCCTAATGCTAATTTATTTGAATATTGTTTAAGCCAGATTCTTAGTTAGTCACATGTTTTTGCCTTTACTCCGAGTCCACTGCTATGGCCGCTATTGCTGCTGTTGCTGCTGCTGCTGCTGCTGCTGCTACCAAAGCGTTTAGTACAACCTGCATTTGCATTCACTTGCCTTGCAATTAGACCTTAATTACTCCCCCCCTCTCTCTCTCTCTCTCTCCCTCCCTCTCGCTGTCTACTATATATTTATCTACTATAAAGATTTTCATTCATCCAGAATCGGAATCAGAATCAGAATCAGTGTCGGCACGAGTACGCCTGAGCTAGTCTTTCAAGCATTAAGATTTACGGCTATTTAGTGTAAGAATAGTATTCAATGTGCTTCGCTCTCTGCAATTAACTTAATGGCGACACGCCTAGAGGGGATTTACGCTGGAAGCAAAAGCCTTGCAGACTCAAGAGTATAAAGAAGAGAGCCAGTACAGCTGTGCGAATTCTATGCCTAAGAAAATATGCTTAAACCAAAACAAAACAACACAAATGTGGCACAAATATTCGATTTATGCTTTAGAAGATTCTACGATTATAAGTAAAGTCATTAATTCTATTCAATTACAGAACGTTTTTAAAAGCAATTCGATGTATGTATTTAGTACAATCTTGGGGTTCCTTTACCAGAAATATTCCCCAAATTAAGCTTACCGCATTGAGCTTGCCTTAATTTCTGTATCGCTTTAGTTCAACCACCTTGAAGCCAGAAAAATATCATCGAAATATATTTAAAGATTGATTATAATTCATTGACTTTATTGAACAGCCAACGCTGTTGGATCAATGGGAAGGAACCCTTGAGGAATTATGTATAATGAACGATATACCCGAATTATTCCACAAATAAAACTTAGCATATTCCCATAGCCATTTGCCTTTTTTCCGCATCCCCGTGTCCCGCTCTCTCCCTTCAGCAACTACTAAGGATTCGACGTGCTCCAAATGTAATTTGGCCATAAATATATTTGGGTTTTGTATCGATTGTGGCCCTGTCGTCTGCCCGACTACAAATGAAATTCTAATGAGGTGCCGGGCGGATGGTTCAAGGTCATGCAAATGCACGGACTCCGTGGCGCATTAGTAATCCTGCAAATTGTTATGAAAATGCAATCAACCAAATGGATGGCAGTGGCAGTGCCGGTGCCGGTGCCACCGTATGATTTGTACCCGTAGACAGAGTAGAGGTTCACTTCAACTGCATAGAGGACCTGTCCTGTCCGTTGCCAGGAGCTAGTCAGTCGCAAATGCGTCAAAGTCCAAAGCGCAGCGGGCCATAAAGGAACACACAACTAACAGGCCAACAAAAAGGCGAGAGTGAAACAGTCAGATGGATATAAACCACATCAAACTGTTCCACCGACGTCACGTAAAGCCGAAAAAATATATATCACACACACACATACACAAAACACATGCCTGCAAAAATGACGTAGAAATTATGAAGTTTTGTGATTTACGAGCGAATCGGGCGGGCAAAGCAGCAGAAGAGAAAAAACCGGAAAGAATGGTTCCGTTTGAGTACCGATGCTTTAGATACCCCTTCCTCTTCTATAAAAAATATGTATAATGATTTAATGGATCGACTTTGCACAAAATTATATTATACAAAATTATCTAAAGAAACGCAATGGATTTTACAACAAAGACTCTCAATAAGACTGAAAGTTCATATGACAATAATACTATATCCTCATAGAGTTCGGGTTATCTTCGTGATTCCTTCTTTGTTAAATGGTTATATAGAACAATGTTATCCAATCTTAAGTAATGAGGGAAGGGAATGGTTTGCTCAGAAATGGTCAGAGATGGAAAAATAGCATGGCTATATCCATTTGGATATTTATTCTAATGCACAATGTATAGACGTGAACTGGGATCCATTAAAACCATTATTATCTTCTTGAAATTGGTTCTTGCTGAAATCATTATGAATACCCTGTATATAATGCAGGGGCATAAAAAAAAAGCCCTGGGAAAAGTTAAACCAAACAAAATTTCTAACAGCATTTAACGCGCTACAAGTTTAGACAAACACACCCATCCACCTCCCACCAAGCACCTAGCACCCGCTCCGCACACATACACACTTAGGCACGTACAACACAAAGACAAGGCAGGAAGGAAGCCTCACGCACGCATACACAGAGAGAGGGAGGGAGAGAGAGAGAGAGAGGGCGCAGCAGAACAATAGAGAAGGAAAAACTACCGGAAAGAGGGAAGCCAAAACACCCGCGCACCCGCTAAGCTTAGTAAGTCCAACTGCCAACAGGTGGCGCTGACGCCAGCGTGGGAACTAATCAGAGCGAAAAACATAACGGACATCGGACCAGCACGAGCAGCGACCAGACAGCGATGTGGTTGGCTTTGAGTTTGGGGTGGACCATGTTAGGCGGAACTGTTAAGGCTTTGAGCTGCTTACCGCCACAGTGGGTGCAGCATTTATTGAAAATTGTTCAATTTATTGGCTGCCATAGTATAATATACTTACAGAAAAAATATTTCTGGTCTTACAAGTAGATTCCAACGATTTCTTATTTCAATCAGAGGAACAATTGACAGGGAATGGAACGAATCCTTGACTATTTCGTATTTGTATTTAGCTCTAATAATTTGTATCAATCGCAGTAACCATCGCATTTGACTGGACTTTTTTCTGTGAACAAATACATTTGTGGGACTGGGAAAAATCAGTACCCAGTCTAGAGCGGAACGGAGCACATCGTAAAAAGAAAATAAAAAAAATACAAAAAAAATTATTTTTCTGTCAAAAAAAGTGAGAATTCCATATAAAATTCATAGTGAACAAAATTACAAAAAAAAAATAATTTTTTTGGAAATATTTTCAGATGGCCAACACAATTAAGAAGGTCATTCCAATGCTGGACCGCATACTGATCCAGCGCTTTGAGATGAAGACTACCACTGCCGGCGGCATACTGCTGCCGGAGGAGTCGGTGCCCAAGGAGATGCAGGGAGTGGTCGTGGCTGTTGGACCCGGAGCCCGCAATCCGGCCGGTGCTGGTCACCTGGCCGTTGCCGTCAAGGAGGGCGATCGTGTCCTGCTGCCCAAGTACGGAGGCACTAAGGTGGACATGGACGACAAGCGCGAGTACGTGCTCTTCCGCGAGAGCGACATTCTGGCGAAGCTGGAGTAAGGGATCGAGCGATCCCAACACCAACACATACACACATACACACATACTCACACACCCTTACACACGTACACGTACACGTACACTAGGGTCTGTCCGCATACTTGCACGCGGACAGACTCGCACTCTGACCGGCGCAGCAAAAAAACACATTTCCATTTTGCTATTGCGCTACTTGCGTTCGAATTTAAATGATTATCATGTGTTGAATGTTTATTTGGTATCTCCTTATTGCACACACACACACACACACTGTCCTACAACACACACACGCACACAAATTGAGATGAATGTGATGGCGCGCACTTGGCCCAATCATACCGCTATGGGCCGCCGCTTGTTATTAAATCTTGTACAAAGTTTTGAAACAAACTAATATTGAAATATTTTTCTTTGATTTGGCAACCCAATGACACAGTGGATAAAACAGTGAGGGCTCTCTTCAGCCAACACCCAAGATGGGAGAGAGGCGAGGCAATGCTGAAATATTTTTGACATTTGTGAAGCAGTCTACTTGGATATCCTTTTTTCCAGAGTTTACATCTGTTTCGTTTCCTTTAAAAACTCGACACCGACAACCCTACAGATTTTCCTACTTGCAGAGTTGCCACTGTAATTAAAAGTTAATCCTTGACGTCAGCCACAATATAAACTCTTTGTGCGTGGGGGGCCGAGCTGCAGCAACTTGGCCGTGTTTTATAGCCTCGCCTTTGCCGCCCCCTGAGAGGTGTGGAGGTGGGACTCCCCTCCGACTACGCACCTGGCACACCAACACCAACACCGGCAACACCCCACTCAACGGCACTCTGCTGCCCATAGCCTGTTGCGTGGGCGCCTCTCTCTATGCTCATTGGCGGCGCTTTCTTCGTGCCCGAGTGCCCGAGTGTCCGACTCGGGTTTGTTTCGGGCTGGCTCCATTGGCTACGTTATCTTTTGGCGCTCCACTGGTGCCATGCTGGTTGCATGCTTCCTCTACGAGCAGCTATAAAAGCCGTTGGTCGACCGCATTTTGTTGGCAATTCGAAAAGTGTTGGCATCAACAAGTGCGGAGGTGAACATTGCAGAAAGTTGAGCAAAAGTTTGGCCAAAAGCTGTCAAAGTTTTAGAAAATTTTCCAAATTCGAAAAGACATTGAAAAATTGAAAATTAATACAGTTTAAGTGCATATTTTTGGAATTAAATTGCTTGAAAATGTGGTACATGAAGTGCAGTTGGACTTTGTTGGTTTTTGTGGCACTCTTTGCCCTGGTGACAGGTAAAATAATTTCAGAAAATTGTAGAATAAATATTATTGTTCCCTAACCCATGGAAATCATAAAAGATTTGGTTGAAATTCCATTAAAAATGGTTGAAAATCCGTTGTAAGTAAAGTGTCATTTCTGAAGCATACTTTTAGGCCCTCGAAAATGGTGAAATTCTTATTTCCGTTTTAGCAGCAGCCAGTTGCTGCTGCGTCATGATCATAATTGTTTCTTGGAATTTCCTGGCTTATCTGGGCCGTAAAAATACCAAACTACCAACTGATTAACACGTATTACCTATATTCCGATATTCTGGTTTGCCCTCCCCATCCCCTAATCCTGCACACCTCATGCTCATGCCCATGCCCTCCCATTGGCTCTAATCCGTCTTATCAGCTTCAGTTTTATGCACATTTTCCTGTTGATATGCCTTTGTTCGCCCGTTGGTTCAGCGGCTTCCCTTTTGGGTTTTCAATATACATTTCTTACTCACCGCGAAGGCAGGGCAGAACATGGAGAAGCATGGAACAGAGATCACGGTCGGAGGGGGCTGGTTTTACCACTCGGGACCCTCCGAATGCGTCGACGCTTTCAATTGCTGTCGTAAATTAATCCAAACTGCGTGCCAAATAACAACCGGCAACCGACAAGCGACAACCAGCAATAGTAAGCGGCACAGCCACGGTGGAAATGGAGACCAGGAGATAGGCTAAGAGCCAGCGGGAAATTCAGCGGGGTTAAACCCAAAGCGAACGTGTGAACCCACCAAGCTGTGCCGCCTGCAGGCATTGCAGTTGTGGGTGGCAGTCCATGTCCATTCCCTTCTGCTGCTGCTGGCAGTGGGTGTGGTGGGTCATAGGCAGAGATTGGGATTAGACAAGAGCTAAAAGAGTTGGGTGCTTCAGCGGATGAAGGCGAAACTGAAAATGATATGAATGCAGTTGGCGGATTGGGTTAGGTTCAGGTCGAAACGAGCATCAGAATCATCATTGTTAGGGATCGAAAGACACTAAAAGAGACTAAAAGGTCTCTAGAGTATCTGGTTATACAAATTAAATTTATGAACTCTATCTAATAAATCTAATGATTAATTATAATAGGTATATCTCAGTGGTATTGGAATAATGGCCCACACGAGTATATGGCAATCATAAATCGAATGGCCACTAGATGATCTCATCAAACTGATTTTCATGAGGAGGGGGTTCTATGTAAAATTGTAAGGGCTAGAGATCCACAGGGGTTGTGATATGTGTACGTATTAGCAGTCATAAACCATAGAGCTATCAAATATTATATTCACATCTGATTGATCATCTCATAACAATTAATATCCCTTAGTCAACGGGAGCTAATTAGCATACAAGATAAAAAGAAGCCATTTTGAATGTTACTCATAAGTAAATGCATCTGCCTTAAATGGTAGAAATCAACCGTATAGTACTTCATTCTGCGAGTACCTTATTCTGGTGAATCCCCAGCCCAATTAAACAAACTCAGATGGTCTCACATCAGATATAGCTACACTTCACTGGGTAATTGGGCAAAACAAACCATTAAAAGTCGCTTCAAGCAAACTGTTTTGAGGTGAGGCTATTAAAAAATGCCATTACCCTGAAGTGGAGACGCCAACGCGATTTCAGAGCTGACCAAGATCAAGGATATGGCCATTAAAAGTGGGGGTCACGGTAATTAGGTGATGGCGAAAGCCTTGCAGGGCGGAAGGAGGGTCGATGGTGCGTGCAAGCAGTGGGCGGCTGTTAAACGGAGCCTTCGCTTAATGACAGCCCTTCGATGCGGCGCCCCAAAAGGCTTCGAGAGCAGTCCCGCTATCTCTGATGGCCTCTATGCCTGTCAACAAGTGTGTGTGTGTGTGTGTGAGTATGAGTTGCCTGTATTGGTGCATCTGTGAGGGCCCGGCAACAATTAATCCACGGTTTAAGTAATTGACAAATGATTACATGTTTGATATATGGCCGGGGTAGCAACAGCCGAGCGAGGAGTCATGATAGAATCGTCTGGTCTGACATTTATATTTATCTTGGCTTATGCAAACACCCCTCGTAGTCCTCACACCCCATCCAATCTCCCATCCAACGACTTCCCCCACGCTTATATCCAGGCCAATTGTTAGCCATCTGCGTCATGGAACTTGTTGCTGTTGCTGCTGCTGTTGCCTTTGTGTAACCGGGAGATCTCCTATTCCATGCTGCTTCCATTCACACACTTTCCCCGGAGTGACAGTTGCGCAAAAACGTATTCACATCCGTATCCAAGTGTCCGTGCATGTGCCAGCTGAGCCCTTCATTGCTGACGCCTTCTGATGCGTTGCCGTCCATTTGTGTGATTAGTTCTTGGCTCTTCAGCTATTTTGGGGCCACACAATGCAAGAGCAAGAGATTTCGCATCAAGGACACGTTGTATAAGAGCTACAACGCTACAGGTAGGAGGCTACTCTCACACCTTGCACCTTCCCCCGAAGGGGAGGCCTCCGCCTGAGTGCATTACTCAACCCACTCTGACTGTGGCATATGAGTGCCGTGCCGTAATGCTCGCATTTATCATGGGTCGCGACATTAGCAGCCAAGCACACAATAAACAACTGCAGCATCAACTGTTGCCTGGCTGGTGGCTGGCTGTTTCCCTGGCTTACCTTTAACTTTTCCTTTTTAAGGAAGAACCTCCGCCTAGGCGCAACAGGGGTCTGGCCTGTGGCTCATTTACCCATAAATTTATACGCACACACAGTCCTGGCCCGTCAATGTGGCTGCTGGGGATGTGGTGGATCCAAAGAAGATGATGATTTATTCTAAATAGGAAAATATGTTTCGTACTTTCAGGTTCCTGCTTGGAATACGGGCATTCCTGTTGGGGAGGTAAGTGCTTCACGGAGTAGTCCATCGATTTTTTTTTTAACACTTTGTGGCTTTTCCTCAGCTCACGGCAAGCGTTCCGGTGGCAAGGCAGCAGTTGCAGCCAAGGTAAGATGGCATGCAGCTCATGATGTGTGTATTTCCTTACTCCTTCTGTTTCCCCAGGCTGGCGGCAATCGTCTTGCAGTGGAAACTCTGGCAGAGCAGCTCTATAACAACAACCAGAACAACAACCAAAACATACGTGAATACACCGATGACGACTCCAACAACACCAACAACATGCCCCCGAGAGCCCCTGCTTTGTCTGCACAAAGTGGTGACCCCGAGCAACGGAATAGGAACCATCGCAACCACGAGGCCAACGATCTTAAGTGGACGCAACTGATGAGGCAACAGCATCGCTATCAACTGCGGCAGCTGCAGTCACGACTGGGTGCCGGCGGCAGAGGCGGCGGACAGTACGATGCAGCCGCCGAGAGTTGGCGCAAATTGCAGCAGGCTCTCATCATGGCCCAAGCCCAGGCCCAAGCCCAAGCCCAGGCCCAAGCCCAGGTCGAGGCTGAGGGAGAGGCCGAAGCCGAGGCCGAGCAGCAGCAGCAGACTCTCAGCGAACTCTACGAACTCAAGAAGTGAACATTGCCCCCACCCAGGCGTATACTTAATTTAATTGCCAAAACTATGCGGAAAAACGACTAAACAAACATAGAAAAAAATAGAGAAATGAAAAGATATTTATTGCACCACCATCATTGCATGTTGGGCCTCAATTAAGAATAAACTGCAAATAATTAACAGATCACATCAGGAGAGAGCAGAGCAGGTTAATTGGGGGAGTGTTCCATTTAATAGCATTCAAAGTGTAAATGAAACCTTTTCGTAGAATTTGTTGTTGGTTTTTATTATTATTATTACTATTACATATAGTATATGTATATGTATGTGTAGAATTATCAGACACAACTCACAACTGATCGATCGGATCAGGGGTCTTCTGCAGGCGCAGTATTGCGTCACTGGCTGGATGCCGCAATATTGGGAACCATAGCAGGGACTTTTCTTTCCTTCACATTCACATTCACTTAACCGTACTTAATCCCTAACTATGATATACAGATACGATTTTAAGAGATTCTCCCTTAATAAAAGCTAACGTCGCAATCTCTTTGGTCTAGGCCTTGATCTTGGCGGGTATCTGGAAGCAGGCCGCATCGCCCTGCTTGTCGCCCAGTCCCCAGTGGATCTCCAGGCTGACGGTGGGGTAGAGGGGCAGGATCTTGAAGCTGTTCTTGTAGGTGTACGTCTGGCCGGCCTTCAGCGGGCAGCCCACCTGCTTCTCGCCCGCCTCGTCGTAGATGTGGGGGCAGGCACTGGTGCCGTAGTAGCCGGGGAAGGGCAGTGGCACATCCAAAATGATGCCCTGAATGTCCGAGTTGAGCTCCTGGAAGTCGCGCTCCGGCCGGATCTTCATCATGATGCTGGCCTCCGTGTTGCGCTTCAGAATGCACCGATTCTTGGGACAATTGGAGATGGACACATCGCTGGAGCTCAGCGCCTTCGACTTGGCTGTAGTATCAGAGTAGAATTAGTGTCTATATTCCAAAGTTCACTCTCGGCCTAGACTCACATTTCGGGCAGGGCCTGACCTCAGTGGCGGTCGAGCATCCGAGCAGGGCGGCGCAGATCAAAAACAGTCCACAGTTGAGCTTCATTTGGCTGCCGTTGTTGTGCGAGTACTTTTATCTATGGCCAATTGTAAGAGAAGTGATGTAGATTTAACAACTGGTCGCTAATTGCCCTGGGCTGTGGCCAGACCTCGAGAGCTGTGGCTTGTTATCAAGCTCGAGTCGAGGCCAAAACCGGTTGCACTCGTCTCGAAATATCGACCTTGGCTTAAAACAACTCCACACACAAAAATCATGCAAACAAACTGCAAAATCAGAGTCTCAACTTCAGCCAATTGCACCTCTGACAACACAGATCAGGCCGGTCTCACAGATGCCTTTCAACAGACTGATTGGCACTCTAATTATTGTGGGACTCAAACTATTATTCACTTCTTATTTAGTTCACTTTCTTCCTGATTCGAGTTAATCTTCTGCCTCCCGCTAATTGAATAATTTACCAATTTCCACAGCAATTGTCGTCAATTTGAGTGGTTGGTTGACTTGACTTTTACACGGAGCTACGGAGCTACGTACTTCCAGTGCGACTGACGGCGATCGGCAACTGAAACCTGAGCCGCATCGCATATGCCGTATATATAGAAAGATCCCCTCAGACCGACGGACTGACGCTCTGTCTCTGTTGCTGTATCTGTGTGTCTCTGTCTCTGTTGCTGTATCTGATTTCGGCTCTGACTCACAAGCTTAATTGAGAGCCCATTTTCTTGGCCTGCCTGGCATGCCAAGCATCTGATTATATCGAGAATACCAGAGCATAAGGTTTTCTCCATGAAAAGTGAAAACAATGGATCGCAAACGAGTTTGGAAAGCCACTGATCGATATTCCAGTCTGTAAATAGAAACCCCATCTTCAAGCAAACGTTTACACAGAACCGACCTGAGGCCAACAAAGGTGCGATGTTCACAGACAGCTAATACCCATTAAGCAAGTATCTATAAGGTCTCAAGAGCCAGCCAGTGGGCCTTAGAAAATGTTGCCAATCATTTCTGTTTGGCTTAGACACAGTCGGCACTTAAAATGCAAATTGCATTCACAAGTCAATAGCAGATTATATCATAGGCAAATCATTGCCCATAAAAAATCTGAAAATGGGATAGGACTAGTCCCGCCCTGCCCATCGATCGTTGTTTCCCATAAAGTCATCTCATTGGTTATGCGGCACCGCACCCCACCGCCCTGCGGTTTTGACTTGTGCGAAAAGCGTTTCAATTTAGTTTAACTGATTAAGAATTAGCACCGCGTTCTCTGTCTTTCTTTGTGGCCGTAGTCGTCTGTCGTCTGTCAGTCAGGAAGCTGACGAGCTCATGACGTGCCCACTTTTGAGACGATCGTCACTCCAGCGCCCATTAGCATTTTTGATTTAGAAAGTTGACCACAATCGAAACTGAGAACACAACGATTCCCAACCGAAATACAGGCACATTACGGAGACGTGACTCTGGAGCTTGGGCTCAACTTACTGGTGGGAAGGGAATGCCAGGCGTTTGTCACGGTTTCAACTGGTTAACGTTTGGTTGGATTCCGGGACGACCGATCTGGCGACTGCAGCGAGCGAGGCTTGAAATGCAACTGACAAAAACCCAAAGCCGTGTCCAAATGGATGGATCGAGTGCAGCTCGGACTCTGCCTCAGCCGGTTTGTGTTGCTTCACCAAACTTTACACAACATTTTCCCATTCGAGTGCAGAGAATTGAAAGTTTCCGGTCGTTTGTGGCACTCCTCACGTGAAAAGTATCTGGCATAGATAGGTAGCGCATAGATACTCGTGTGTGTGAGTGCGGTCAACGTTCAATCAGCTGGGAGGAGAGTGCAACTGCAACGGAAACCGAAACTAAAGCCGAAACTGAGAGCGAAACGCTGATGACTTACAAACTGCTGAACTGCGTTGTAAGTATTTGCTGGCGCAGTGCTTCGCATACGGAATCAGCTGGAGATGGAAGTGGCTCCCACTCGAAACGAGGAAGACAGAATGGGGAAGTGATATATGCACATACATATAATGTTTGGTGTTCCACTCGGAAGTGTACGAGTACATACTCATATAGTTGATTCTTGAATGGGTGTGGCAGAGGGGATGGGTTTATTTAAATTCCGACTCTTACCTGAGATAAAGTAAACATTACATTTGAGAATATTACTTATTTGCCCCAAAAAATTCAAAGTTCCACTATTTTAGATGCTGCCACATTACACTTCTCAATTGATATTCAAAAACAAATACCAATACCAAGACGGATTTTCTGAAAATGCTTAAAAGCACTTGCAGCCCTGTTTAAACCAAATTTGTGTGGATTAGTTCTCCGCAATCGAGAAGAGTATTGAGGAATATTTTAAAAACTGGTTTTCATTGTTTCATTTAAGTTTTCATTAGGAAAATAATATATAAAATAATATAGATATGTACATATATAATTATAAGAAATCCTGTTGCTGGTCGTCAAACTGGAGACCAACTTCTTCCTGCAATCCCTAGCCGATGCAACAACAACGAAATCCTGGCAATACACATTTGAACATCGCGCCATGAGCATGTTTCGAAGCAACTGGGTGTTGCGGAACAATGTTGCGAATTTGGGAATTTCGTATATGTTGCGAAGATGTTGCGGTACTTTTTGTGCAGACTTTGGCGCCAAGCCCTCTTAAAACTGTTCACTAGATGGCGACATAAAATATTATTTCTCACATAGATGGCACCATGGTGCCAGCTGGCTGCTATGAAACTATCAAAGCTGAGTGCTATGAAATTGAAAACAAACAAACATGCACTATGGGAAAAAAGTCCGATATTTTGACATAAATAAAATTCTGTTTTGTTCAGTATCTTAAAGAATACAAAAATAATTGGATATGGATAAAGTTAATGAAGGTATTTGAAATACGGTATTAGAAGAGATTCTTAGTATCTGTGTTTTATTGTGCAGTTGTCCAATGTGTTGTTCATGTGAATTTTTAGAATCAGATGTTATTAATCTTTTTTGCCCCTTTTTGTGAAAAATCACATTTTAAAATCCTTTTTTTGCTCTTTTTCTCAATGTCGTTTGGGAGGGGCAAGGGAAGGAATGGTCCAAATCAAACAGAAAAAAATTTAAAATCCTAGATTAGTCTAACTAAGGTTCATGCTAAATTTCAAGTTCCTATCTTTATATTTACGGCTTATGCCAAAAAATCGGACTGTTTTCCCATAGTGCAATGGAGCTATGAAAGCTGGCTGCTATAAAACTATGAATGATAGCTGAGAATGAAACTGCTATAGCTGGCTGGCTTGAACTATGAACTGCCAACTGTCTTATTGTCTGCTCCCAACAAGGCCTTAACTACTTTATCCTACTGCTCTCAAAAAGGACTTCGCTTCTCCTAAAAAGTCAATCTCAGATAGTGCCGAGTTCTAGTATTTCCAGCAAGTCTCCTTGCATTGCGCTGCTTTACTTGCTCCAATTTGTTTCGCGGCTCAATGGAGGGGAACTAAAGTAAACCACCCAAGGAGTGCTGATCGGGGATTTTCTAGCTGATAGGGCAGATCAGATGGAAGATCGAAGACGGAACGTGATGACGAGGTGATTCCCCTCGTTCGTATTCGCGTAGGGAAGAGGATTCGCTATAAAAGCGAAAGGTAAGACACAATCACACATCAGTCAGCGTTCGTTCATTCCAAACCCAAAACACAACACAACATGCAGAAGGGAAGCATTCTAATTGCGGCACTTGTTGCCCTGGGAGCCATAGCCGAGTCAGTGGCCCAAACGGTGCCCTACCGCCCACCTCCGACACAGCCACCGCGCTATCGCTTCCGCCGTCAGGTTCTGGGTGGCTCATTGGCCTCGAACCCTGCTGGTGGCGCCGATGCCCGGGTGGATCTGACCAAGGCTATTGGCACTCCCGATCACAATGCGGTGGTTCAGGCCTTTGCGTCCGGCAACACCCAATCGGGTCCAGTCACCACTGGCGGAACTGCGGCCTACAACAAGTAAGTGGATCGCAAGAGACATCCGACAGACAAGTATCTAACGAGGCGTCTCTCTTTCCCCCCAGCCATGGCCATGGTGCCTCTGTGACCAGGACCCACACTCCAGGCGTGAAGGACGCCTTCCAGCAGGAGATCCGCGCCAATCTCTTCAACGACGGCGAACACAATATCGATGCCAAGGCTTTCGCCTCGCAGAACAAGCTGGCCAACGGCTTCGAGTTCCAACGCAATGGCGCCGCCCTCGACTACTCCCATATCAATGGTCATGGTGCCAGTGTGACGCACAGCAATTTCCCCGGCATCGGTCGTCAGCTGGGCGCCGAGGCTCGCGCCAATCTCTGGTCCTCGGCCGATCGCAACACGCACATAGATCTGACCGGATCGGCAAACAAGTGGATGAGTGGCCCATTCTCCAATCAAAGGACGGACTTTGGGGCTGGCCTGGGTCTCACCCATCATTTCCGTGGTTGAAGCTGACTTTTAAATGATACAATTAGATGCTTTATTTATTGAAAGAATAAAATGTACAAAGAGGTAACCAGAAATCCAATGCCATATATTATAAATATAATGGGAGTGGGCGATTCAGTGATATTGACAGCTGGCCGCTATGACTAGTCGCTCTATGCGGCTGAGGCAATCTGTAGCTGGACATTGAAGGAAGCCTAAGGAGAGCCCAGCTGCAGTGCAAGTGGCTTGAGAATATGATGAGCATCATCTTGGCATGGACTACCGAGTATCGAGTATCTGGGAGCACCTTCAATAGGCCTTCCTGGTGGCAGTCTGGAGTCTTAATTTAGATCAGGACCTCTAGTAAAGAACCAATGAAAGTTCATTTATTTTTGTTTCTTAAATTGAATCATCGATTTATTCATCTTCACTCCGTTTTCGCATTTGTTTTAAATAGTATGAACTACATTTGAATTGTACAATCTAGTTATTAATTAACATTTAGCCCATAATAGTACACAATGAGGCGCCAGTATGTGTTTCATATTTTCAGCTTTTGCATTTGCTTCTATTTTTTGGATATTGTGGGATTTGCTCGAGTTTGTTTCTGCTACGTTTTTGCCAGGCAACATTTACATACACATCTACTAATATTTGAAATTTCGTGAATTACATTCAATGGGTTCTGTGGGTTTTATTTTGTGTTCTGTGGTTTCGTTTTGCCCTTTATTAACGCGTTCGATCTACATATACATACATACATAGATGTACATATAGTCATATAACAAAAGGTGAAAAGGTGAATAGCGCATTTGGGGTTATGGTGGAGCTACTAACTAACCAGAGAACATTTTACGTATTCCATTGCGAGTCTTAAGCATAATTTTTACACAGGTTTCTTTCTTTAAGGGTTTCGTTTGCTGTCTCTCTCTAGAAAAAATATACAATTACAATTAGATTTTCAATTAAATACATTAATTAAGCATAAATTATTACATAATTGTGCTAATTTCTTTCGGTTTCTGTTTTCTGTTTTATTTGTATGCTTCTTGTTTTTTTCCTTCCATCCTATCCTTTTTTGTATAGCTTTTCCTGTCTGTTGTGTTCTTGATGAATATTTTCCTCTTTTTTTTATTTAGTGGTAGTTTTATCGAACATTTAGTGTACGTTTTACGTTTGTTTATTTTGTATATTATTATTATAATTTGTTGGTTGCATTACGTCAAGGTTATTAAAATTAATATGTACAAAGTTGAACTTATTGACTAACCATATTTTCAATTGAATTTCTTCAGTTTTCAGTTTTCCCATCATTAGCCCTGACTTTTCACCGGCCCTCAAGGCTCTCAGGGAAGTTGTTTTCCCCATTTCCTTTGCTTTCGCATCCATTCATTCCATTTCCGTTCCTTCTTTGCAGCAGAGAATTTCACTAATTGTAGCATCTAATTATTGGTTATTATTGGTATTATTTGTATGCTTCGTTTCTATGTGTAATGCATACATATATACTCGTGCTCGTATATATCTTTGTAATTATATAGCTATGTATATGTACTGTATGTATGTTAGATAAGAAGCGACCAGATTTATCCTGAAACGACACAAATAAGAGGAAACTCCATTAGAATTTATACTTTTATCAAACGAGTATCTCAGTGCTACATCAACACTTCATAAAAGGACAATCAGCATGTTCTACAAATGACCAAGCCCATCCCATCCCATATCCTACAGGCTAATTTATTCAGATTTTGCCAGAGAGTGGGAATGGGGGAGAGGACCACTTGACACTTGGCAGCCTCTTGTTAACTTGTCGCCTGCCCAGCCATCAGAAATATTCATAAGCAAATGCGATGACGGCGATAGGGAGAGAGAAACGGCCTCAACTATGGCAATTTTTATGCAAATTTTTGCACCCCCCCCTCCACACCGCCACACCCCAGAAAAAAACAGGGCAAAAACTACAAGCGCCTGAAAATTATGCCATAAAAACGAGAGCGCTAAACATTTAAAATGAGATTTCGTGCTGCTCTCGGTTTGGCTGCTGGGCTCGTGGGCTCATAACCAATAAATTGCCTTTGGTGGCAAAATTGTTGTCACTCCGACTACGACTCCGACTCCGATTCCGACGCGGAGGGTGTGGCACAAACATAAAAATCAAAGCTCGTCCTCGTTTGTCGTCGTCGCTTATCGCTGACAATTTTATTAGTTACAGCTTTAAATTATATTCTGTATGTAGATCACGCGCAATTTTTATGACCTGCAATTGAATTTTATGCGGCCCTTAAGCTTCAGACGGAAGAGAGGAAGAAAGGGAGAGAGAGAGGGACACAGTGTGAACAGAAAACATTGCCTGCTTATGTGCGCTTTATGGCCGACACCCACCCGCCGCCCCTTGGGGCCATCACATTTGTGTGTGAGTGGGGAGTGGGTGAGTGAGTGCGTGTGACTGCCTTGGCCTGTGATTAGTTGCCACGCCCCCGGCCTATTTGCAACGCCTTTCACGGACCGATTGGCAAAGCGGGAATGGGGCCTGCAGGTGTCTTCGCCTTTAGCCATGTCCTGTGGCTTCTGTCCTTCGTGCCACACCGGCTGCCGTCTCGTCCCGTCCGTCTTGCATTTTATTACAAAACGCGTTGCCTGTTTGCTTTATTACTTATGGCGTGGTGTGCGGTGTGCGGTGTGTGTGTGCTCCTTCCTGTCACGTCATTATCCTTTGTCCATGCAACAAGTGTTTAAATCGCTCGCAGAGCTTTATTTGCTCGAGTGAGCGTTTGTGCCTGCGATTGTGTGTAGGTCTCTCCTTCTGAGTCCTTAAGGACCTTAAGCAGCTTGTACACAAGCCGTTTTTCCGTTTCCCCGTAACCCTGTCGCTTCCCCGATTCCCTGCTTCCTTTGCTTTGTTTTCCTTCCTTTAGCGAGTGCCAAGCCCCGGACTGAAGGACTGGAGGACCGGAGGACCGAAGCGACCTCCGAATCGTGTCGAGTTAAGTGAGTGTAAATGCGGTTGGGTTGCCACAAGGACTCCCAGCACTCCTGCCCCTGCGGCAGGTCCTTGTGCTGCCTGTCTGTGTGTGTGTGTGTGCGTCTGTGCCCTCGCTTATCATTGTTACCACTGGCTGGCTGGCTGACTGGCTGGTGGCTTAAATGTTATTAAATTGCTGACAATTTGTATTATGAAGTCGCGAAGCGCACACGCTGACAAATTGATTTCCACTCCCGTTTCCCGTTTCGTCAGTTCGGGATAATGAAATTTTCATTTGAATGCCAATGCGGTGCGGTGCGGTCCTGTCAGTGGTAGTGTCCTTTTTCTCGACCTTCTTTCTTGTCCTACCACTTCTCTCTCCACCATTTTCGTGCACTTGAACAATTAGTTCTGACACTTTTGCGGCGCCAAACCTGTCCAAAGTTTGTCAAACAATCTGCGGGGATTAGGCCCCGCCGGACACATCCTGTCGCTAATTCAATTTATTCATCCGCCGCACCCGCTGGGAGTCTATTAATGATGCACTGGCATTAAAATTTAATCAAATGTGAGGCTGGGGCCCGCCCGCAAGGAAACTTTCTGCTCTTTGAATTATTCAGCGAGTTGCGGACAAGTTTCAACACCTAAACGAAAGCTGCGGTCGTCCTCGTGCTCGTCCTCGCCCTCGTCCTGGAATGGTTGCCTAGGCATAGTCCGGTTCCGGGTCCTGCCTCTGATCCCCTCTGATAGGCCACAGGACAATGAAGCCGCACATTTTTTTTCTGCCCCAATTCACATTTTCCGCCAGATTTTTCCCCATTTTTTTTCGTTTCCTTCTTTGTCAACTAATAAATTGCCTGAAAATGCTTTTGTGTTTCACGCGCGGTTTCACCAGGGCAACCAACCTGCGCCTCCTTCTCTTTTCTGCTGAAGCTGGAGAAGGGGCATGCCCCACGGTGGTAAGGTGGCACGGTGGCACGGTGGCACGATGGCATGGTGGCATGGTGGCACAGCACAGCTGCAGCCATAATTTGAGTGTGACTTTATTATGTGTCAAGTCAGTCAATCTGCGGACGATGATGTGATTTCCCCCTGCCACCTCCTCACGAGTTTACAGCGCCGCCTCAGCGCCTTTTATAGCCATCGAAATCTCCCCGGGCCCCCCGGCTCCCGCCCAGATGTTGCGGCAACTTATTGAGTGGCATGCGGCACGATGTGTCGCTGCTGGCTAATAAGCCGCGACTTTCTCTTAAAGTTGCACGAGTTCTCTTTTATTAAATATGCAACAGCCTCCCGTTCTTCGGCTTCTTTAAGGCATTTGCATAATAAGAATAGAATTCGCCTCCCCCTCCCCCCGCCACTGTCACTCGCCGCTGAATTATGAAAAGTGAAAGAAATGGAAATGGAAATCCGCTCCTCAGCCGCTGATGCAATTCAAATTATTCACTCAAATGAAGCGAAAGAAGAGCAGACCAGACCACACCA
Source organism: Drosophila helvetica (assembly GCA_963969585.1). NCBI lineage: Eukaryota > Metazoa > Arthropoda > Insecta > Diptera > Drosophilidae > Drosophila > Drosophila helvetica. The sequence continues at coordinate 45,407,636 of OZ018403.1, forward strand.
GACCCCGCGCCAAACACAAAAGTTTGCACTTGGCATAAATTTCGAAATGAAATCCTCTCCTCCTTCGAAAGGAATCTCATTTTATTAGCACGTCATGCGATTGGCGCCAAAACTTGACAAAGTTACAACTTTCTTCTCTAACAACTTGGTCTTCTGCACACCATTTACCAATTCTTTCCTTCTTTCTTGCTTTCTTTCTGTTTTTTTGCTGTTTTCTAATTGTTGGCTTACAGCAGAACTTAATGTGGAATTCAATTTGTGTGGGTGTGCGGACAGGACAAAGGTTTTCCTCCTCCCCCTCTCGACGGTTTTTTGCTTGAGAAACTTTGCCACAAAGCAAAAATGCCCAGTGACAGTTACCAGTGCGACATTGAGACAAAAAAAAATATACAAAAAAAGTGGCAGTGAAAGCCAAGCTGGAGGAATGTTAATCAGACCTGAGAATAATTGAGTGGACTGGGAAAATACTCGGGGATTACTCGTATTGTACAGGAAACAGGGCTGGAAGCTGGCAGAGTGATGGAAATCGATCGCGGTTTTGTTCAGCGAAAAGTGCGAAAGGCGAGTCCGTGGTTGGAGAAAGTGAGCGCGGAAAAAGAGTGACGTACTGAAGTACTTTCATTGAGAATAATCATTGTTCATCAAAGACCATGCCTTCAAAGAAATAATACCTTTTTCCTGGTAAAAGATGCCAAAATTGTTTCTCCTTCTGTGGTCTTATTAGTAAGCTGGAAACCATCCACTAATAGCCCCCTTTTGTTATCTTTTGGGAATGATTCCAATTGATCTATATTCAGTAAAGATATAAGGCACCCGAAGCACACAGAATCATTCAAAGAGAGATCATATCGAATACAAGAACAACGTTGCGCTCGAATCAATATTATAGCCAGCAATAAATTGAATCTTGACCGTACCTTAAGCCTAGATACCAGCGGACACAACAACTTCAAAATCAACGTAAATACACCTAAATTAAAGCCATCCATATTGTTATTCTAAAGATTAGAAACATTAAATCCTCAGCTATCCCGGCATTTCAATCTGAAAATCTCAACCATTAGCCTGCGTCCGTCCGCTGCCACCAGCTGGTAAGTCTGTGTAATTTTTCAATATTAGCAGCGTTTAACGCGCTTGATTTGAGTTGCACCCCCACCACCCTCACCACCCACACACAGCACAGCCAACCGAACCGAACCACCCTCCCACCTTCAGGTGGGCAGCGACCCAACAGTAGCCACGCTGGCGATGGGGAGGGGGGTCAAATATCAGTGGCATGCATAAGTCACCCTAAGGACGTAATTAATTTTTCAGCATTTGCTTTTCGACTGCTGCTTGCCTGCCGCCCCCAAAAGACGGGGACCCGGAGTTGCCTTGACGAATTTGCGCCGTGGTTTGCATGAGAAGAGATGCCTGACTGCCTGCACGCCCGCCCGCCCGCCTGCCGGCTGCCTGCCTCGGGACACGGGAGTCAAATTAGCGCGACTTGTGGAAGGACACTTGCCTGCCCACGGCCCACGGGCCACGTTCCACAGTCCACGTATCCATGCATCGTATCGTCCTTCGTCATTCGTCATTCGTCCGTTCGTCCGTTCGACGTTCGAAAAGTGGCCTCTTACATATTTTATGGCTTAGGTAAATTGACTTAATTTGCTATAATTTGAGTGAGCTTCCGCGAGGGGGAGACACATGCCATGCCCAGCCACACTACACTTTAAAATCGCTCAAATTGAAAAGGACTTAAAGCGGTGCCTCTTCCGTTCGCTCCTGACAATGTATTATGATAATTGAACGCGTGTAATTGCCCTCAAGTAGCGGCAGACAAAACACAAAACTCACAGAAAAAAAACAACACATAATAAGACTCCACGGAAAAAGGAAAAAGGAAATCCACGAAAAGAATGTCCATAAAAGATTCATGGCAAGTGAATCATGAAATGAAGTCAAGTGAAGACGATTTCTATATAAACAGGACACGGAATCGCAGTCCAAAAAAAAGAGGCGAAGCCAGAAAGGAAAATCTTTAAGGATACTTTGGGGGAGGATGGTTGGTCGGGTCGGGTCGGTCTGCAGTACATATTCATAAAATGTGCCGTGAAATGACATTATTAACATAATTTATGCTGTCACATTGAATGGCTTTTAGGGCTGATGGAAATTGAAAGCGACTCCCAGCTCCCATTGCGCGCTCGTTACTCACTTTGTAAACTTTTTAGTGGCGGTCCAGCTGCGGCGACTCCTGCTCCTGCTCCTCCCTTCAGCATTCTGCATTCTGCTCTCCCTTTTTTGCTTACTGCTCACTGATCCTGCAGCTGCTCCGTAACCATTTCCGTATCCATTTCCGTTTCCCATCAGCGGCTGCTTACAAAACTTTACACTATTGTCCTTAGAATTAGCGTTTTAAAGCGTTCCATTGGCGACACACACACGCACGCACACAAACAACACATACACACAACATTCAACATACAACGATAAAGCGATTAGCCATCGATCGATCAATCATCTCCTTGCCCGCACCGATCCGATCGATTGGATCCTAATGCACCCACGAGGGCGGCGAGGTCACCACACTGGGCTGCGAGTACTGCACCCGTGCGGCATTCAGATTTGTGGCTGCCGTCTGAGTGGCCAAGTCGAGGCTGCTGTTGCTGCTGCTGCTGTTGTTATTGTTGTTGTTGTTGTTGTTCAGCAGCAACTGCTGCTGGTGCTGATGGTGGTGCTGCTGCTGCTGCTGTTGGAGATGCTGCTGCTGCTGCTGGTGCTGCTGCTGCTGGTGCTGCTGCAGCTGCGCCTGCAACTGGTTCAGCTGCACTGCGGCACTGAGACTGCTGCTGGACAAGGTGGTGGTGGAGCCGCTCAGTTGGTTGCTGCTGCTGCTGCTCATCGTTGTACTATTGTTCACCAGGCTGACCAACGGCGCATTCGTGCTGACACTGGCCAAGGGTATGTTGATGTCCAGCAGCCCGTCGTAGCTCATCTCCTGCTGCAGCAGCTGCAAACGGTATAGAATCATTTGAGTATCTCTGATTTATCTGATCCCTCCAGTCACTTACCTCCTCGACGTTGCACTCCAGGTTCCCCACCGGAAAGTTCTCCAAATTAAATTCGTCTATGGGCTGCGCCTCATTGTTGAGCACCTCCAGGCATTGTCCTATCAAAGTAGAGGCGCAGTTATTATCTATGGCATTTGACATCATCATTTGACATTTGGCAGTCGGAAGAAGATTTTGGGAGAGAGCAGGATAGGATAGAGATAAAAGAGCTGTTGCACATTCACATAGACTCCTCGCCGTGTTGCTGCCGATGCTCACCTTCGAATTCCACTTTCACCTGTTGCTGCTGTAGTTGCTGCTGCTGCTGCTGCTGTTGCACGAGCAGATCCGATGAGCCATCGAGCACCACATTGCTGTAGGTGTTCAGCGAATCCGACGAGGGCTCGCTGTTGGGATACGCGGGCGACATTGTTGTGGTGACTGAATTGGGCGAGAGACCCTGTATTCGAAAACGCAAGGAGGCAAACAGTTGGATGATTAGTCAAGTTCAATTATAATCAGAGCCGAATGGGCCTCTCATTCACATTCTTTCAAAATCGTTTCAATCAGATTGGATACTGAATACGGATTACTTCTATCTGCTTAGTGATTCAATAACAAATTCTTGAAGAATTGTTTACTGCGATTTATAGCTATTTCTATTCCACAAATCCATATGACATAATACATTTATATTTTAACTGCGATTTTAAATGTGATTAAAACTACTAATCACAATTATTGCATAATTAAGGCTGTAATTTCTAGCCAACAGTCGGAGAACTCATTTGCAATGCATCAAACTTGTTTATGCATGAATTGCATATGTTTTACAATGAATTCTGTATCCTATTCAGAAATAATCCCACAGTATTGCGAGTATAGCCAATAAATAAGTTCCAAACCCTCTGGATTGACTCCGGAATCCCATACTGTCAGCAGAACATGCGGCTTTCCCGCTCCGTAGAGACTAAAGTCCCATCACAACCTTCTAGATTAACTAAATTGTAACCCAATGAGCAAATGGATACAATACTATGATCACATAACCCTTTCCTTGGTGACCGTGTTGATCATAGAGAGATCATAGTGATTGAATCAAGCAGTACGAGTATCCTTCTGTTCGAATAACTCACTCCGAATGGTGCTGGTGATTGATTCCATTGAAATAGTAGTAGATTGGTGGTACTTACGTCCCGCGCATTGTGCAGGCAGCTGCAGTTGAGTGAGCGGTGCAGCAGGCACTGGGACTGCGACTGCGACTGGGGCTGCAGCGTCTGGTAGCCGCCGGGAGCGGGGCCGTTCAGCGTGTAGGATGGCTGCTGCTGCTGTTGCTGCTGGAGCTGCGGGGGCTGGTAGGGCGGCGGCGGTGGCTGCGATGGTAGGCCCGAGGCGGCGCTGAACCTGCTCCAGCCGTACGATCGTTGGGTGGCAAGAACGAGAAGAGAAGTTGACTTTATAGACATGTTTTTTGTGGAGATCGGAGGGGAATCGACTGTGGCAAGACATGCAAGGCCCATGCACAAGTACGTGTAGGTGTAGGTGTAGGTGTGTGTGTTGTGGCATGCAACAGCCAACGCAAAACAAACAACATAAGAGTGTGTGCGTGTGTTTGGAAATTGTGGGGCTACATGGGGTGAGACACACATAAGGTAAACCAAAGGAAACACTCTCAACACTCATCGAGAACTGACCCTTGCTGCTGCTGCTGTTGCTGTTGTTGCTGCTGCTGCTGCTGTTGGGTGCACAGAGTCAGCTCGTCCGCTATGGAGCCCGTGAGCTCCTCGAGGGCCTGGGCATGGGCCTGCGTCATCGTCGTGTTCTGGTAGTCAACCGGGAAGCCCCAGAGATCCTGGGGCTCGAGATCCTGGGCTCGTATGGGACTGAGGCGTCCGCAGGAACTGGCATTGGATGAGGCGCGCTGACGGAAATCGGGCGACAATTGGAACCCGCCGCCGCTTCAATATCGCATCGCACACAAAAACGAAGAAGGAAAACGGAAAGAAAAACAAAAAGAAAAATTGCGGATAAATGATAAGAGTAAATGCAAAAAACAACAAATCAAAGGACGAAACTTATGGACAAGACTAGAGGACGAACGGTTACAAAGTAAAATTAGATCCAAAAAACTCTACAAATCAATCGCACAATTGAAGCTCAAGCGCTGATTGTTGAATGTTTGATTGAATAAACTTCTGGCTGATCATGCTCGATAAGCGATACGTATTGCGTAACTAAGAGCTGAGATATATGCTAATTTAACGTAACTAAATCAACTATTCTACACTACTTTACTTAATTTATAATCATGCTTAAGTTCTTCTTAAAACTACATTTAAATGGATATTATTGCGGGTTATAAAGTACTAAAAATTGGTTGAATATAGTACGGATACCCTCTCTTGTAAGCCTTTCCTACAGTCCTACAGGCAGTCTGTTTGAATAGAGAATCGAATCGTGATTCATAGCAATTTTCGCACAATCTGTCAGTGGCGGAGCGTGCTTTAATTTCCATTCCCATGGGGCTTGGGCGGGCACTCGTTCATCGCGTGTGAGACAATGCGAGTGTAATCAGAGGAAACAGCACTCAAAGTGGATCGATCGGCTTACACAGCAATCAATCGATTAGAATATGGCACGCACAACGTTTGTCGATCACTTCGGAAATCAATATAGCCGAAGAGCTGTCCGATCGACTAAAGAAAGTATAGATATATGGTTATCTGTATTTATCGATAAATATCGATAACGAATAATCTATGAAAGGAAGCTGTCCGACAGTATAAATGATCGATAAATGTCAGACTAATATAGAACAGGCCGTCGAGGCGAAGGGAGGTCGATAGATATATCGATCAACAGCAATAAAAGCAGATTATGTATCTTAATATAGAATAACCTTCAAAGGAGACCCTCTTCTATGAATATTGCAGAGTAAAAAACATGTTTAATGCTTTAGCTTTATTTTACATTTTGAATTTGGAATTATTTTAACATGACTTTGAATTCTTAAATTGTTTCTTTTATTCGGAGACACCAGCAGATTCACGTGGCCCGCATAAGGGACCTAATAATACGGACATAATCTCGTGTTCATAATCTTTCCTTTCAGTGGTCCCGTGTCCTGAGACTGCGGCAACAGGTTGGAGGTCGAAGGTCCGTGAATACTGTGTTTGCTGGAATTGCGGAAGCTACAATTATGCCATACGTAGAACGAATATCTTTCACAAGGATCTTAAGGGTTCGGGGGTATCGCTACCATTGTGCCAATATATTCAACCAGGTACATATCAAACTCTAATCATAGGCTCTATTAACTACAGAGCTAAGCGACTAACTAATTATGAACAAAGAGTCTCCTAGTCACATTTGATAGTTACCTGTGCAGTGGACTCTCCGGAAAGTGATCCAATCCCTCGCTGACACTGCTACTCGGCGAGGGTGTGGCATCGTTGAGACCCACCACGCCTGCCTGCCGCAGGGCCTCCACCCGCTTCTTGGCCCGACCGCGACGCTTCTCGTAGCGCGACGTCTCCATGGAGGCGGCACGGCGACGCACCGATTTGCCCGGCTTGGCCTCCGGGTTGAGCATCCACCAGGAGGACTTGCCGGTGCCCTCGTTCTGGACGCGCATGAAGCGATTGTGCAGCGACAGATTGTGTCGTATGGAGTTCTGTAACGAGCAGAGGAGAAATTGGATTGAATTTTTTAGAGAAATATCTTTTGCAAAATTTGCAAATCCCCAAGACAGAGACGCGACATAACGTTCGTTCGTTCGTTGAGCTGATGTAACAATTTGTAAGCAATTTCTATGACTCCCTCCATCCGCATGTTCTGCCCAGGATCTGTGTGTGTTTGCTGCGTTTCCTTTTGCCGGTTTTGCCATTCAATTGTCTGTCGACATTTTTATGGTTTACAGGGCACAAACACACGCACACACACACACACACACACACACACACATAACACAGGGACACGCATACCCTCCTCTAATTGGAAGACGTCTTCACTAGACCTCGTCGCCTATCGACTGTCCTAGTCGTCGTCGTCGTCGTCGGCTGTCAATTCATATTTTCCAGCAATTGTCATAAATAACCGCGTGTAAGCAGCGTAATGACAGCAAATCGACATTCGACTACACCAACATCCAATCCACACACACAAACCCCAATCCCAACCCCAACCCCAGCCCAATCCCAATCCCAATACTCTGCAATCTATAACTCTGTCTAGGTACTGGGGATTGGGTACTGGGTACTGGGTCCAACAATTACATGTCATCGAGTGCAAAAAGTGGAGTGAAAAGGGGAACAAATAGAGAAGAAACAAATGGAATCAAACACGTTTAGTGTGGATTTGTCATCGGGCTGGAAAAAAGATTGAAAAGCAGAGAGACAGTGGGAGGGAGGCCTGCCAGCGGAAGCTAGAAAAAGAAGAGTGAGAACTAGCAGGTTGAGCTGAAATAACGAAGATATGAGCAGCACCAGGGGGCAGGAGGAGAGTGCGTTGTGGCAACACAAACTAAATGGAGCATTACGAAACTAAACTAACTGTAAAGGCAACTTGCCACAGATTCCACCCACCCGCATAGACACCCACCCCTAGCACAGGCACATCCAAAAAAAAAAAAACGAAAAAGAAACGATTGCGACTCGTCGCGACGCGACGCGAGGCGGCACATTGGCGCCATTTATCACCGTTGCCACAGGACATGTGAGTGGGTGGGTGTACGCTGTACAGACGCCAAAACCTGTGCACAGACAGTGCCCCCCCTCCCCCTAGACTTTTCTAATACTTTTCATGGATCTGCTTTACTCCACAGTTACTTTTTCCTATGAAAACTTTTACTTGGCGTCAGTGGCTGGGAGTCTCTCTCTCTCCCTCTCCCTCTCCCTCTCGTCCTTTTTGCGAGTCCTCCTGTAATGACATTTTCTTCTTTGGGGTTTTCCCTCGCACTAATTTTACCCCCTTCGTCCATAAAGTTATCATTTTTATTTAAATGTTTAAGTGCCCCCAACCTCCCCCCTCCCGTATATGCCATATCCCTCTGCAATCGTTTCCCTTTTCCCTCTCTTTCGCCAAGTAAACATTTTCAAACATTTTCTTTTGGCAAACGTTCTGATTATGCTAATGGCCAGATTGTGGAATTATCCGAACCAACATCCTCCCAGAAACCGGATGTACGTACATATATTTGCGTGGGTGAGTAATGGGTACTGTATATGTATCTGTATCTGAGAATGAAGTTCTCGATTCTCGCAAGATTTGGCAAGGGGTTAAACGAATGGAAAGCCAAAGGGTTATGTCATATTTTCGAAGGAGTAACAGAAGCTACAGAAAAGTAGGTAATTCCTTTCGAAGGCAATTGCAAAGCCATTTGGGGATAACTTTATGAGGAAGATACATATTTTTATTTGAATAACTTTCTGAGAGAGATAATTATGTGTTTATCCTGGAATGTTGAGCAAAACAGACATTAGATTGATGATATTGTATAATAGGGGCAATAGAGCATCGAGTTTTCGAATGTAGGCGGGTGGTATTCCACGACTCATCTTCATCTTATATAACAAAAGAATGGAACCTAATCTGAAGCTCATATAATTAATTTTTGAAAATTCAGAATTCCTCAAAAAATGTATAATTCGTATGGAAATACTCGAGAAAAAATGTAACAACTTATTAGTGAAATTATGCAAAATGGTTTAAAGAAACACGAAGGCCTTTAAGACCAGGCAGCAGCAGGCAGGCGCTTACACGCTCAAGGCCATAAAATCAAGGGGAAATGCAAACAAATGGCATTTATAATTTATGGCACACACTTCATTGAATATTCATAAACTTAAATCTGGCCAAAAAGCAGTAGCAGAACAGAGAAGAGAAGAACACACACATTCACAATTCATCTAACTAATTGGGACTATTAAATCGAAGAGAGACACGAGATATATGCGAGAGAGACTCTGGCGAAGGCGACGGCGACAGCGACCACATGCCGGCCTCCAAAGAGACCGGCCTCCATTTCCCTCTGAAGAAAGTCCTTTCCCCCTCACATTTGGTTACCAAGGAGCTGCATTATGTGAGTGTGTGCTTAGCCATCCGAAGTATCCAAAGGGAAGTACGACACATACACATATATAGGTCACCAGCCACCCTCCCACGCTACCATTTGGCATCCATGGCAAAAAAAAAATATATATGTGTATATTGTATGTTTGCAGGGGGGAAACTGCGACAAAACTGGGCTTCCATTGAATTTACTTTTAGCAGCAAATGAGCAAAAGCCCAAGGAATGAAAATTTCATACGAATATGCCGTTCCGTTCGAGTGTCGTCAAGGATATGCTACGAGTGGATGTATCCTTATTGTTCCGTGTTCAATTAATGTGCAACGAGCGTGAATCACAATGGATTGGCCGGCCCCCCGGCCCTCCACAATGGAAATCGATGGGTGGAAATCATAGTTAAAGTTCCTTTCCCCAATTACAATTATTACAGCGGCAAAAACTTTTGGATTTACGAGAGGGGGATTTCTGATTCATTTCTTTATAATTTATATGAGTAATTGTCAGAGAGATACGCATACGCATAGGCATTCGCAAGAAAGAGAGCCCTGGGCGGGGCGGGGAGAGAGCACTAAAATATATTAAATCTTACAATCTTCTTCTTCTTCCTCTTCTCCGGCTGGGTTGCCACAGTATCCGGGGTTCCACTGTATCTCATGATACGCTGTCATCTGGTATCAAATATGCATATTTCATGGGGCCATTCAGCCGCACAGAGGCTTATACTAGGGAACAGAATATGTGGCACAGCGCATTCTCTGGATGAATCGCGACATGTGGCGCTAACTGGGTCGCCCCCGTCATTGCGGCAAGTGTCTGTTGAAAGGGGGCAGGGAGACCGGGGGAGGGTACATACTCGTGCTGGTGGGGAGCATGGGTATGGACATGTTCTAGGTGGGAGATACATTTGAAGCGTCTGGAAAGCAAGAGGTTTTCCTGTAGGTACATTTTCGCTTTAAGATGATTGTTGACTTTATGTGGAATTTCTTGGATTTTCCTACTTCCTAAAATATTCAAAGTAATACACAAAAACTAGCTATTGATGGAAAATTCTCAAAGTAAATTCTGGAATTATCCTATAACTCACTCACTCCTATAAGTCATCTAAAATGGTTAGCCCTTAAATAATGAAATTAAATCCTTTCCGCTTAGAAAATGAAATTCAAAAATTTTCGTTTCAAACAAAACAAAAAAAAAACCCTTCTACGCGCAGCATTTCAAATGTTTTGCGGTTGAAAAAATTCAACAAAAATCAAACAAAAATCCAACAAAAACAGGTACAAAATTGTACAAAAAAAACCTTCATTGGACACCCAGATCTATATCGGTTTATGGTAAAAGGTTAACATCAGAACGGTGTGGAGCGGGGGGTGGGCGAGTGTAGTGCAGGAGTTATCGGGAGAAGGAATGGGAATGGGAACCGCGCCAATCCAATGGCAGAACAGCTGCAGCGATTCTCACACACAAATCAAATGAAACCCCAAAGTACTCCAACGGACTAGCAGATACAAACACACACACACACACACACTCGCAGCGGAAAAAAAAGAAAGATTATTCGCATTTAGATGTGAAATTGAGATATAAATTTTTGAAACGACACTCTCCATGGCTCCCACACCACCCCACCCCAGTCCACCTTCCGCGGCCCTCCCTTTCTCTCCCGAAATGGGGCCAGAACGGGTGGAACGGCATTGGCCCTCACCCCCTGCACCTCATTCATTCAGCTAATTGCTGGCATGCCACCGACTGGACGGCAGTTAAAATTTTATACCAAAACGAGCAGGCACCCCGCATAGATATTTGAATGTGCATTTGGACTGAGAGATACCCTATGAATCTTGTGGAATTTATTGAGAATTATTCTGAGAATTGAACATGGCAAAGATACTATTAATGGTAGGGTTATGGGCTACCATTTGCTGGAAAGTGCAAAGAAAGAACTAGTGAAATATTCCTAAATCATCTATTTCTTATCAGATTGTTGTCACTTGAGATCTCATCTCCAGATATCAAAGATTATATACTTCGAAAATAAAGCAAGAAACCTCAAACCATAGCCTCCTACCTCCGTAGCATCAATGTATCCTAACAGGATGCGGGAAATGAGACTCACAAGAGTTCTTAACTCTATGAAAACCCCAAATATATATGATAATAAAATAAAAATCCCATTTTAATGAAATTTTACATATGTGGTTGTATAATTCTTTGGTAACCAATACTTCATGAATCAGACTATACACATAAATAGAAATTTTCTTATGAATCAGACTCAATCTTAACAATCTTTTTCGAATTCTGCTAAACAGAGCCATGAGTGTAGCGATGCCATGCAGAGTCATATATTGACTAGCAAAAAATTCAGGAATGGATATTCTTCTCAGAGCCTAAAGAAACATTGAATACCGTTGGATAATGGACAAAACTGGCACAGATAATGACTACACTATTATGTATACCGTTTTTATAGATATTCTAAGGCATTCTGAAACATATCTTTTTATAGGTATACTCGAATTTCATCTACAAGAATGCGAAATTAACATCCGAAACATTTGAGCAGTTCCACCAAAAGTTGGATTAACCATGCCAAAAAAAAGTTAATAAAAACCGATTTCCATATAATTTTGTCCCGATATTATTTTCAAAATCTATTGAAAGTTTGCTAATTTACCCAATTGAAATATAATATCATTAACTTTGATCTGAACACCTTTTCACATAAGCAAATTCAAATTTATAGTCATCTTTTCCTTTAATATTATCTCGCACAAGAAATATGATTCTTGATCAAAGTATTCTCTCAAAGTCTTCTAAGATATTGAACTATCTAAAAACAAAAATCCCTAAGAACTGGTCCAGTCTCGGCTAACTGCCCATAGCATGTCTAGATCGGTCTCCTCTGTTCATCTTCTGTCCATTCAGCATCATCGGAATCATTCCACAAACCAGACACAAACATCAATATACCCTTGAACTCCTTGAGGACACAAGTTCAATGGCAGCTGCGGCAGCAGACCCGTAAGTTTGGGTTTAGATTCGATTTGTTTCATCGCTTTTCAAGTCGAAAATTAAATTGTTTGAGCAAAAAATTTTGTGCGGCTGGCACGGCTGTACGGCCAGGCCAATTTGTAAACAGTTTCTGTTTCTGTTTCAGAGTGGTCCCAAAGATTAAACAAATCGGAGAGTGGGATTGCGATGCGATGGGAACTTATGATGATGGTGACCCCTGGCATCCTCTGGTCTGCCTGCTCTGCCAGTGGTGTGTCTGCAAGCTCTGTTTACCGAAAGTCTAATTAATTGTTTAAACAATTTCAAGTTTGCCCTCAAGATGCCAACAGATGAGACTCGATTCGTTTCGATTCGACTCGACTCGACAATTGTTTACCCAAAGAACGAACGATCATTGACAGTTGCCATTAAATTGCAAATGAGTTTGAAATTCGAAAACCATTTGGAAACTTATCACGAAACGGTCGCTGCCTGATTGGATTCCTTAGAGTATGTAATTTATGGCGCGTGTTTGATAGCAACTCAAGTAATTGATTAGATAATGATCCCCAGACCCAGCCAGGCCCAAACCCAGACCTACAACAAGGGAACACTCAATGGGCTTTGCCTTTCCCTAGAAATGTATTGGCCAAAAACCTCAGAGATACGAAAAGTGGAACACTTTCCTGGAGGAAACCCTTTGTCATCCATCAAATGATAGATTATATGACATGTTTGGGCATATCATAGATCTTATGGGGCTACTGCGTACTATATAATGATATTTCTTAAGAGTTCCCTTTAAAGTCTCTCCTCAAACATTTTTCACTTTAAAGTAAATGTTGGTTTTTTTTCTCTCGCTTCTAAAATCAATATTTAAACAATTTCTGTATCAAAAAGCCATTCAGCAAACAAAAACGAACTTCAAACTGTTCAAACTGAATAAAAGAGCAATAGACATACGAGTATAGTGCGGAAAAATGTTCCCCCTAGCAACTAGATACAGCCCAGCCACCCCACCCCTTGATATCAGCAACCCCCGCCCCGAGGGGTCGCCAAATATTGTAAAGATACGGCGGAGAGAGTATGTGGAACATAAAACAGGCAGACGGTGGCATTATCATCGGGGCAATGATGATGTGATGATATGATATGGAATTGCAAAACTTTTCTTTTACTTTTGCGTCTGTGTGTTTCGGTTTCCCTTTTTTTCCCCCCTTTTTTTCTGGCAAACTTTTATGCACATTTTTTGGGGGGACAAAGCCGCCAAACATGGATTAATCGCAGGACACGTCGGCGCCTGCGTGCCAAACGGAAACGGAAATCAAATGACAAAAAAAATGATAGTTTCCCAGCCGCAAGTCGATTGCACAGGAGCACCTGAAGAAAGGCGAAAGAACCTTTAAGCAGAGGGAATCCTGCCATAAAGAAAGCGTAGCCAAAGACCTGGCTGTCCTTCTGGCTGTCCTTCGGGCTGTCCTTCGGGCTGTCTGTCTGTCTGGCTGTCATTATGTGTCTGCGGTACAAGTGCACTTTATAAGCAGTCCATAAGTGTCGCATTTTGTTTGGCGACGACAAAGGACACCAAAGGAATGAATTGAAAGAAAATATTGACGAAGAGCATTGGTAGACTTTTCAATGCACTTCCTGGAAAAAAAGAGGGAGAATACTCTATATTCTATCCCTAGAATATTAATGCTAATTCTTGGTATCTTCTTCGTTATTTTTCCTTTGGTATAGTATCTCCCATTCAAAGTCCTGCTAAAAACTGAGTAAAAACTGGGCAGTCTTCTCCTTTGGTTAGTGTATAAATCGGCTAAAGGAATATCCTCAAGTAGAAGCAATCGAGCTATAACTGGAAGCTCCGCACAAAACTTTTCCCATTGCACTTTGGCCAACGAAATCGGGCCAAATGATGTGCAATTTCTATCTGCTGGTATGTGTGTGTGGAGGCGGACGGGTCGAGGACATTGCCCCAAAATGTATGCAATCGAAATACTCGTAGAATTGGAGCCAAGTTCATAAATGTGTTTGTCGTCTGCTCCTGCTGCCCATGCCATTCATTCCTTTGCAATGTTTATGAAGCTGCTCTCCTCCCTGTGTGTGACATTCATTAAGTACAGATAAGTGAAGGGGCAATCCCTCCCCCTCCCGCTCCCCACCCTCTCTGGCTGGTGGCTGGTGGGTTACTTAGTGTTCCCTGATTGATTATGTGACTGAATTTTGGGGCAGTCTTAAGGCTTGAGGCTTAAAGAGAGAGACAGAGAGTCGCGCGAACAAATTAAATAATCATTTTTCCACTGCCATTTTCCTTTAAGGCGGAAATCCAACAATTTGCACCAAAAAAAAAATAAATAAAAGGAAGAAAACTTTATTTACGAGCTCTTGGGTGTGTGTGTGTGTGTGTGTGTGTGTGTGTGTGTGTGTGTGTGCATTGGCCGCCCCATTAGTTTGCTTCCTTCCTTCCGGCCACACACTCCCCCCGTTTTGGCCATTAACTGGACATCCATTGAATGGACGACCGACGTGCCCCCTTCTTCTGGCCAACTTTCCAAATGATAAATGTGGGTGGAACTTCCAGCAAGTGGTCTTTGAGCGACAATCAATGGGATTTGGAGTTGTCATCGTCTGTCTAAGCCACGCCCCCCACCACAGACAGACGCCTTTTGGCCATAAACTTTTGAAAGAGAAATTATAATTTTATTATCTTGAGAGAAAGTTATCAAAAGGATAGATGCCATAAAACCTTTGGTCCACACATTTATCCCTTTTCCAGGGTATAACCATATTCGTTCCAGTGCCATAACTTCTCTGGGTTCTACTCTATCATTTTGGGGCTTTTGTCTTACTTTTATCGCCTTTTTGCGTTGGTCAACTCCGCAGGAGAAGTGCGGAGTTTGGTTGATTTTATGGCTTATTTCTTATGATTATTGCATATTTATTGGACTGGACCACGTTCTGGCTTCTGGCGCTGATGACCAGACGGGTGTCGTTTTTTTATGGCCGCCCCCCACCGGCGACACATGAGATAATTTCTCAATAAATAATTTGCAGTTTTTTATCGGAGAAACCAGTTTCGATTTGCGATGCCTTGATTGCAGCTAATATCTATATATATATTTATACATCAAACAATCACGACTCTCCACTATGGAAAGCACTCAAAAAAGAGGACAAACCTTGGTATTTATATATCTACGAAGAAGAGCAGCCCAACAGCCCCCATTTACATATTAATAAGGTCTATAAATAACTGTTTGCATTTACAAATTAGACGCAACGTATGGAATCGATACTAAAATACCCAGTAATCAGGACAGTAATCGTAAGCCAGACGACTTGCTTTGTTCATTCTGGCTTTAATTATGATCAGATATTAATGTGTTTTTGCAATTAACTAGCCATGATCACTCTTTATGATTCCGTATTTGCCGAAATCTTGAAAATGAATATACCCTGAGTACTGGTGGCTATCAAAAGTCATCATTTGTGGCAACCAGAATGTGTGGCATACTCGTAAAATTCTGCCACTCAAAATTGCGTTACTTTTTCGTTCCCGTCTATCCCCCATAAAACCGAAATATGCGCAACATTTTCATAGCCCAATGGATTGGGGGTTGGGGATTGGGGATCAGGGATCGGGGATCGGGAGCGTGTTGTCTCAGGGCCAGACACTCGGCGGCCGTGCCAGACAGCGATACGAGCGGCCTCCCGGCCTCCCGGCCAACTCCTGCCACTTGCATTCCGGGCTGTGTTCGTGCACAAATCGTAAAATTCTAAGCAGAACATAAATTTTACAATATCTACATACATACAGATACATATATTGTAGATACATCATGCGCTTGTATAGGGGGGACAGAGGCAAGTGGCAGTGTGGCAGTGCGGTGCTGGTGTTAATTAGTACAACGAATTCCGTCGTGGGGCAGGCTGTAAAAACACAAACACTAACCTCACACAATGCAAAACCGCGTGCAACTTTTTACGAGTAAGTACAGCATAATTAATAGCCCCGCCACACAATTACGATCCAGACAGGCCTCAACTCAAAGGGAGGCAGAGGGGAGACAGTCCATGTACCCGAATGAATGATGCTTTTGGGGTTCCGCCTTCGACTGTGGATGGCAGTGACGAGGTCATCTCACAATATTTTCGAGTAATATCGGATAGTATCAGATAAATCATTGAAGAATGCAGTGCAATAAAAGATATTCCGAGCGATGACATACGAGCATAATATTTACAAATTGGCGAACTTTTTTGGTGGGCCTATCCCACTCGAGATCGGTTGAATGTGTGCATATAAATTAAATAATAATTATATATACGATATACGATGCATATCATCTATATATCTCAGAATTTTTTAAAGGAATATCGGAAATAATTGGTATTTCCTAAAGACTAATGATATATTTCCTTCTATATTTCAGAATAGTTCGAAGCTATTTCAGTTAAATTTGCTATTCATGTAGATAAGCCCCATAAAGAAGGCATTAACATCATGAGATTTCACTAGGCAGCAAAATTGTACCTTTTTTTCTGCTGTGAACCAAAGGGACTTTTTCTGATATATTTTGGAGTTTTACAAATTTATATTTTTCATTCATTCCTTTTAATTATAAATGGAATTTTATTTCAATGGTTTATTTTTGAGGTAGTCCTTCTATTTTAACATAACTTGAGTACTTTACAATTGGTTGTATTGATGAAAGTCAAAATTTAGGCAAAATATACCACAATGAATTATCAAATTTGATTTTGAAAGCTTTTAGTATCTTCCAGACGGTAAACTGCAGCTACAAAGTGTTTGGGTGCGATTTATAGCTGCATCTATCAGTTTTTCAGAATTGTTAAGTTCAATACAACCAGATGTAAGATGTACGATAAATAAGCATCGATAGGTATTCCATCTACATATATATCTGCTTGTTTCAAGGCCATAACCGAAATATCGGTTTTACTTATAGTATAAAACCCATTTCAAGGCTATATAGCTCTAGATCTTTCTACCCACTATCAGAATCGATTTAAGTGTCAAGTAATTATTACCGCACAAATGCCATAAGATCACTTTCAAGTGCCAGCGATTTTAATCGCTCACAACACACTGATTGTTTATCGTCTGTACAATCGTATAGTACATGTAATGGCATTTCAGGCTACAGCTTTCAAGGCTGGCATCCAATATAAAACCAATTTCAAGGCTGCATTTAGAAAGAATGACAGAGACCCACTTCTATACCGCTGATGGCTCAGGATCTTCCCAATATCTCTCCTGGAATGTTCGGTTATTATTACACCATAAATGCGAATGCCATAATATCGTTGTCAAGTCCCCAGTCGGCAATGCAGTGACATATCACCCCATGGCTCCCCCCCCCCCCCCACCCAGCCGGTCATAAAAAAAAGCGTTAACTAACATTTTTCTGAAAACAAAACAAAAACAAGTGAGTGCAACTAATGCACTAAGCGCAAAGCAAAACAAAATAAAAAAACAATTCAAAAAGAAGGCGCGTCTGCTTCCGTGTCGCCAGAGCAACCCGAAAAGGGGGCGTGTTCTTTCGTAGAAGCGGGGAGGTGAGGCAGTGGGGGGATCCGAGTATTACGCAGTGGAGCGGGGCTGCAGGCAAATAATATGTAGAAATGCATGCGAATTGTCATAGAAATACAACGCGAATAGGGGCTGAGAATAGGGGGCTCTGCTCCCGCGAGTGACAGTTGGTGGAGGGTAACGGGGGGGCGGGGGGCTCGGCACAAGGCTAATGCTTATTTATAAATGAATAATATGTGAACGTTGGACTTCTAATGATCTCGTTCTCAATCTCATTCTCGTTCTTATTCTTGATCTGGTTTTTGGTTGATTTTGTATTTCATTCCAGTATTTGCACGATTCCGTCCAAAAATCGAAACGAAAAGTAATAAAAAGTGTTCGATTTTATTGCGATTTTATTGCGCACAGCAATTTTGTTTTTTTTTGCATTTAAATGCACTTTAAGCCAAATGAAATGCGCCGCAAAAAAGAAAACACCAACATACTCGCACACACTGCGTATACTTGATGTTCGGTTAACGAGCACGAAAATGTGAGGAAAGCACTAAATGCTAAAAAAGAGGGAAAAATATCGAAAATACAGAGTGGGCAACCCTCTCAAAGTGTCACATTGATTGGCCGCCACACACTTAACAAATTCTATCGTAAATTGCTCGCCCTATCACCTCATGCCTGCCCATTGTTTACTTATTTTTTATTGCATATTTATACACACAATGCACCTCGTATCTGAAGAGCTTACGTCTTGGCCGACCCCCTGCAAATTGTTACACTGCATTTGTGCACTGGTCAAGTGGGTGGCAGGCAGGCGGCGGCCCTACAGGCTGATTCAATGCGCATTTCACAGGAACATTTCAAACCCCCATAAGTGGCAGATACACGTGCACTTTTGCCAGAGTTGGAGGGGGAGGATGAGTGCAGGCAAGGCCATTGATAAGTCCCATTGATAACAGACCAGAATGAGAACCAAGGTTATGCAAGTGCTGGAGAAAACCAAGCTCAAAGTGTTACTTGGAAAGTGTGGGAAAGCCTATCTATAAGATAGCAAAAAGCATTCGGAGTGAGCAAGGGAAAATTCCAAAGAAGAAACTTTCATGGGAAGACATTTCGCAATATTCTTTTCACTACATTTTTCTAAAGTTGTGCTTTATTTATTTTCAGTTGGGGTGTTCTCCTTTATTGTTTCCAAAGAAATTAAGGATAAAATTGCCCAAATATCCAGGGAAAAGGTGCAAAAAATATTCACAACAGAAGCTGCTTCTGTGAATGCCTATGGATGGATGGATAGATCTGCTGTATCTTCTTCTGGTTATTCAGGCCATAATCTTCATCACCTTTAATTTCACTTTTGTACCATTTTCTTCTAGAGAAAATTCTGGGTATAGAATAGAATTCTTCTGATATTTAATTGGGTTTTTTATCGGGAGATACCTTTCAATTTTTCTTCTTAAATTCCTCTTCATCCACCAAACTTCATTTTATTTATCTATGAATCATTATTCATTATTTTCAACCAATAACCTCCAAAATTACTTCATCTTCCCTTGTCCATCTGGCTGGAGTTCCTTTCAAGCTTTATTTCTATAGCTTTCCCTTCAATCATTTTCATTCTTTCTTCACAAATCCCACCTGCGTTTCCCCCAACCAATTCTTCAGTTTTATCTTAGACGTTTCCTTGGCCAATTCTTCTTAATATTCGATTCAATGTTTCTTCTTTTTTTCGCCCCTTGGTTGATGAGCAAAAGTTGAACATATAAATCTTTCAAACATCCTTCAACACCATCTGATCTTTTAGCCCCATCCCATTCTACACTTGCAACACCCACCCCACACCTCCTCGACATTCCTCACCTTTCCCGCAAAATCAGGAAATAAATTCCTATATCTGGGATGCCACCTAAGAAGATGGCATCCATAAATTACACAAATTTCCAAACATAATAACGAAAAAAAAAAAAAAAATTGGAATAAAAACCATGAAAATGTTGCGGGGCCTCAAGACGAATATTTATAACACGTTGCGGGTCGCTGCCAATTAAAAGATTCAAAAAAAGAAAACCACAAAAAAGAAACACAAAAATAAATTGATAAAAGGAGCAGCCGAGCAGAAGGCAGGCCAGGAAGGAGGGAAATACTTGGCACCGGTTCAATGGCCAACACGCAGAGGAGCAGGAGGTGGCAGGGTAGCTGGGTGGCTGAGTGGCTGGGTAGATGATGAAGACAGGCCAAAACGTGCGGTGGGCCACGAGCCACCCATCCCATCATCCAGAAGAAGCCTTCAAAATGCAGTGGCAAAAAAAAAACATTTAAAATTCCACAAATGTCATTCGAGTGTTTCGCTCGTTTCGTTCTTTATTATTACGACGAGTGGTCGTCGGTCGTCGGTCGCCCGACGATGACTGTTCGAAGAGGAAGTTCCTTTCGCTATTGGAAGTGCAGAGGAAGCAAGTGTCAGGTAGGACAGGCAACGTGTTGCATAAATTAGCCAGAGAGGGCTACAAAACATTTATTAAAGGAATGTGCAGAAAGGCGAGACTCCTCTACACTTCTGGCTAAAACTCTTCCTTTCGATGGGCACAGAAAACAACCTCTATAAATAGATACTAGAGGATGTATCTGTATCTGTATCTGCGCGTGTGTGTTTAGTTCTTTGGAAGTGCTTAAATATACATGGGAGTATTCCTATTCTTTGAGAAGTTCCGCAGCAAAGAACTCTGCAAAGATTGCAGATTTCTTTTTCCCAGAAACTCTCTCCCTTCCCCCAATTAAACTGAAAGGTAAATAATCCCAATATTAGTACGAAATTCCTTATCAACGTTTTCGATTGTGATTGTTATTTCCCGCATCGCACCCCATTAGCAAAAAAAAAAAAACAGAACCCAACATTAGGGGACGGTACGTCTGGGAACCTATGGCCGGTCATGCTGCGACTACTTCCGTGAAACCCTCAAGCACAAACAACCGAATCGATTAAAAACAATCATCATCGCACATTAACATAAATAATGAAAATATTAGTTCAAAAAACCCACCGAAGTGAAAAACAATTCTCTGGAAGCGCGCTGTCTGGGCGGTTCGGGGTATCGGGTTTTCGGTGGGACTACGTCTTCGATTTCGTATTTTCAGCGCATTCTTCAATTTTTCCCTGATCGTACGAGTTTTTTATCACTTGCGAGGTGCCAAAAGCGAGCGAGCGGCTCGGGGTTCGGTTCTTGGGGCCATGAAGTATCAGCAAAAATAAATGTTAAAGAAAATAATCACGTGAATGACGCACTGCAGTCAACGAAGAAATATGAGTAGATCGAATGATTTTTATGAACGGAAGGAACCCATTCAAGGGGGAACGCAAGGAAAGGGTTTCAGGGGAATACGAGTTGAATAACACCATGGAGAAAAGAGTAACACGTGATCAATGGGGAGTACAGACTGTTCTAGTCTAATTGATGATCTAAAGATTAAAGTACATATTGTATGTTTGCTTTATAAAATATGAACAGACCGAGGGGCACTGCTGCATGACCTGCAAGAAAAAATGTGTACGAAATGTCACTGAAATCTAAGCTCTAAAATGCAAAATAAATATTCTCCTAAACAAAGAAAATCCCCTCCATTTAAGTATCTATCAATACAGATTTTCGTGATGGACATTCTCTAATTCTTAAATCCACAAACAAAATACACGAAAAGATTGCTGATTGTGCAGCATGTCAATGAACTTTTGGCACTTATTGATAACATTGCAAAAAGTGTCTATGGTATTAACACACAAATACAAACACACACACACCGCACACACATACTTATGGCTATGCAAGCGTATGTTATCAGTGGGAATACACCCAAAAATAAAAAGTTTAAACCTTGCCATGAAAGCGAAAATGTACGACGATGTACATACAACGAAATACTATACAGAAATCGAATGAATTTCATACAGACTTTTGGTATTATTTCGAAATTTAAAAAATTATTAATATTAGGGGGAGGTTTTTTGGATAAGATATGATTACTATCTTCATGGGATTACTGTCATGGGATTATTATTATTATCTATTATTTTTGTTGGGCTGCAACCAAAAATAGTGCCCTAATTAACGATACAGTCTATAAAGCTTCTATAAAAGTTTGGTTTGCTGGGGAGAATACATTTTGATTGCTTTTAAAGCCCTTGCTTGTGGAAATGTTTTATATTTTATCATCTTTAACTAACAGCTTTCGATTTCTACACAATTTCTACTAGTCATTGCCTCTCTTCTAATGAAAATACCCTTAATACCCGTAATATGTTTATTAACCGAAGGTCACATCATAATATTATCCTAATGTCTAAAATATAACAGATTTGAAGCAAAATAATATCGAAATAGCTGAGATCCTGGAAAGGGATTGGTTTGGAATAGCAATATATAGAATTTTTATCAACGATTATCTATTGGCTGATAACAAAGACGATTAACAATCATAAAGCTCTTATCCCTCTTATCGATTACATTAATTAACCAACGATTAACCGATAACAGATGACCAACAGAGGCTATCATTCAACAATTGCAAACTCTGATAATATTGAGCAAATGAATATTCAACTGTTGAGTCATGAGCGATTTGTATATATATGTTTGTAGATTCCGTTGAACGATGGAGAGGCCATAAGAGGCTAAGGGGTCAAAGTTGAGTGGATAGCAGTGTCTGAGTATGAATGAAAATGAAGCGTGATGTGTGTATGGATGTATCCATGTTTATGGATGAGTCTTTCGAGTGTTTGTGAATGCATAAACGAGTGTACACACAACTATTTATTTACCTATGAATGAGTGTAGACAAAATGTAAATAAACCCAAAGAAATTCTGCCACTAGTATCCACAGAAATCCAAACCAAAGACAGCGGAGTGGAGAGAGAGTTTTAAGGAGTGAAATATTAGCGAAAAGGAGAGAGAATATGAATTAATTTGTGGAAATAAAAAGATGCATAAAACAAGTGAAAATTGCATAATGATACCCGTAAAAGCAGAAAAAAACAACAAATAAAAAGAAAACAAAGCTACAAAAAATATATAAGCCAAACAAAGACTTCACTTTATCTTACTCTCTCTCTCTCTCTCTCTGTGTTCCCTTTCTCCTTCTCTCTTTTCTCCACCTTATAGACTTTGGCCGTGAACTTGACCGTTTTGTGCCCCGTGTTTGTTGCTCGAAATGCGAATGAAATTGTTATTTGAAAGCCAAAAGAGCAAGCCATTATGAGAGAGAACAGAAAATATAATAGTACAAAGCAGAAAGCTCTCCAAAAAAGAAAAAGAAAAAGAAAATAAAACTGGAAGTAAAAGATGAAGCTGAAGACCTGGAAGACCGATTAAGTGGAGTAAATGCTGTAATAAAGTCTCCAGAGAAAGTGGAAAGGCAACTTTTGAAGTACTTTCGAATGTTAAGGAACGAATTATTATAAAAGTAACTGTGGAACAGTGGAGATATTACAGACTGAAAAGGAGTTTGTGTAGTAATACTATTCAAATTTAATAGTAACCAATTTTATTCAGAGAATTTCCAAAAGGTTCTGAAATTTCCATAATTATTCTCTCAATACAAGTCTCAAGAGCAGCTGCCTCATTGATTTCTTCTCTCTCCCAGAGAGTCCGAGCTGATCAGGATGGGTTGAAAATGTTGCAGAAAGGAATTTGATATAATACATATTAAAATTTCTTCTAAACTAATAGTTTGCTAGAAAATATGCATATATTGCAGAAAAACATTATATTTTATCAGAAATTTATCTAGATGTTCAAATGGGAAAGATTAGCCCATTGCAGATGAAAAAACACACAGAATATTGCAGGGGAAATCTTTAAAGAGGTTTTTCAGAATTCATACCTTCCAGCCGGCACTGCTATTCGAGTCGCCTTTATCCTTAAAGTATGGCACATTCTGGACCATCCACTCGTAGATCTGACTGAGGGTCAAACGCTTATCGGTGGCGGAGCCAATGGCATGCGTGATGAGATCCGCATAGGATAGATTTCCCCATGCATTGCGACGAGATGAATTCTTTTTGGCAGCATTCGCATTCTGTATAGCCTGCTGTGAGTCTTTATGGATAGGAAGATACAAATACGTTAGAAAGAGGATACACAGATACAGATACAGATGCAGATGCCTACCTCCTGCTGCCAATTGCTGATTGCTGGCCTTTGTACTGTCCAGCTCGTCGGACGGCTCCACAAAGTTCTCCGGCCTTGGACAGGGCCATGTGTTGGATCTGGCACGTGTCTGGGGCTCGAAGCCCACATCGCCGGGCAGGTCGCCGCCGCCACCCACCACCCCGCTCAGCTGGTCCATGGCCAGGCCATTGTCTGTGTGGGTCAGCGTTG
Organism: Drosophila helvetica; assembly: GCA_963969585.1. Classification (NCBI taxonomy): domain Eukaryota; kingdom Metazoa; phylum Arthropoda; class Insecta; order Diptera; family Drosophilidae; genus Drosophila; species Drosophila helvetica. The sequence continues at coordinate 45,431,646 of OZ018403.1, forward strand.
GCCAGTCCTGCGCGAAGCCGTCCATCATTGGGTGGTACCACTGTTCGTTCCACTGGAGTTGCAGCTTTGCAGCTTTTCAAGCACTCCTCGCCAGCCCAAAAAACCACAAACACACTCGCACCCACACAAAGCTTTCGCTCCAAGATCTGCTGTGCTTTGACTGGAAGGAAGAGAAGAAAGAGAAGTGTTTTTGCTTAGACTCAACCTTGAATTCGTGTCTAGTCATTGTGTGTCTCGTTCCTCATGTAATACACGTATCTTTATGCAACATCATTCTGTGATCGTTTTATCATTTCATTTGGGAAATTGCATTCTGATTGTTTCCGTGCCGAAAATCGATTACAAAATGCGATTGAGTGCTTCCAAATCGTTAAACTAATCGACTTCTACGACTAAACTTTTCACTAAAACTAAAAGAATTTTATGGATCTGCCGCTAACAACAAATAAATTACTGCTTAGCCACACTGCGAGAGAGAGGCTAGGCATCACTGGACGGACCAAGAAATCTCTCATCTCTAACCAAACCACGAGAATGATGTTTGAGAGAACAGTAAATAATATTCCATTTAATTCAACAGACCAATAAATAAACTTTAAAAGAGAGAACGAGCGCTAAAGAGAGTGCACAATTAAGAGAGCGTCTTATCAGCTAAACACAAGGCAAAGAGAGAGGGAACAGCAAGCAAGCAGCGAGCGAACGGCAATGAGCAGCGATACGATGCGATGATAATGTAGGTTATGATCTTGTTCTCAAAACGCTGCCACACATTTTTTCTATGAATTTCAATATATTCCGCACTCTCGTACGTTCCTTTTGTTGTACGCGTTGTTTGAGGCTGCTTGAAATGTGGAATGGAAATCAATTAATTTTAATAAAATCTATGAATGCTTTGAATGACTAAATTTAGCACACAGAACTGAACGGAACGGAATGGAACGGAACGGAACGAAGGAGGGCGGAGAATAGAAACGATTTCAATTAGTCTCAAAGTCTGGCGACGACCACCGACAGTTATCAATGTCCGAGACCGTATAAATGTTGATAGAATACTATATTTTGGTGGCTAATCAAAATAAAAGTCCCAACATGTCGCTCTTTCTCTCCCTCTCTCTCTCTGTATATATAATATGTAGAATGTTTGTGTGATCTGAAGAGACAATCTGTTTGTGAATATATGTATGTACTCTCGTAAAAGGTCTATTGACACTGTCTGGAATGGGCGGACAGACCGGGAGACTACTGCTGATAAGTTATTGAAGCCTGACGAGCATCGTACGGGAACCTTGATAGGGAATGGGCATTCTGTCTGTCTGTCTGCCTGTTGCAATTTTAACCAAAAGAAAGTAATACACATGAAATATCATATTATTCAGAGAGGTCTTTAGGAGACTTTGCAATAGCCAAAAACTGTAAGCGATTGCTTGCTTTTTTTTAAGAGATCATCAATCGATCAAGTTTTAATCTAAGCTTTGCTCTTATAACACAACATTACTCCCTTTAAATGTTTACAACAAACCTTTCAAAGCTCTAACTCTAGTTCTAGTTGCTCTTCTAGCCTAAGAGAGCCGAAAAGCTCAATGGAATTAAAGAGCACACACGCACGCACTGCTCTCTTCTACTCTCCTCTGCTCTTCACTCCTCTCTCTTCGTTGTGATATTGTAAACAAATTGAAAGGTGTGTGTGTGTGTAAAGGCGCGTAACTCAATTAAACACACGCACACATACACGGCACTTAATCATACATATCTGCGTATGCGTATATTCGCATATATTTTTGTTCATTGAACACATAAATAGAGAGGAAGAGAGTAGATGAAGAAGTAGATACGAGTAGGTAGAGAGTGACAGACAGAGAGGGGGAGGGCGGGGGTCAAAGCATTTGCCTTCAGAACACGGAAGTTCATTCATTCGGGATGTTTTATTTTCTTGTACCTGAAAATCATTTGTGGCTGTCGGCCTACCTGAACATCCCGTCGCCTCAACGAACGATTTTTGTTCTAGGAAATCTTCTCTGGGCTGCTGCCCGCCTGCTGTCTCAAACTTTAGACTTTGCCAAAAACCCATAAAACACTCGGAATTATGTCCGTTGCTAAATATATTATCTACACACATATATATGTACTACATATAGGATAGGCATGTCATTGTGTGCGTATTTAAATAACGTAATTATTTAGATAAGGTCGCGCGTCGTTGTCGTTTTTTTTTTATTATATAATAGCGTTCTAGCGAAAGGTTTATGGCCGCAAATAATGGTGCCCCCACACCACCCCACCCCACCTCACAAAAAAACAAAAAAACCCAAAGCAGCAAAACGAATTGGGAACGGCAAAAAAATAGTGAAACATTCCAACAACCTGACCTAAGCCACTACTACAAAACTACAACTACAACACCACGCGACTGACAGCAGCAAAAATCAAAGCAGAAATACAATGAGAGAGGCTGTCAAAAAAGAGAAAGAGAGACTGAGGAAACCCAGCACAGCAGAAACTATGATTCGAATAGGTCATACTCTATACTCAATGTTTCAAAAGACAGATCCACACGCACCTTCGGGTACCTTCGGAGGTCCTGTCTTTGGATTGCTTTCTCTATGCTCTCTTGATCTCCGACTACTGCCTCTTTCTGGGCTCTTTAATACGTAAAACCTTTATCGTATATAGCGATAGATACTCCTTTACCTCTAATTGAAGTCTCTTGGGCATTCGCTCAACAAAAGCAAACCGCTCTACCGCTACCCTCGTTTTACTGGGTATCCCCATCTATAAATAACCCATTTCGGGGGAGTGTAAAATTCTAATTGCTGCCAACTAATTCAAGTAAATTAAGGTGAGATGAGCGTTTGCTATTTGCATTTCTCGGCTGTTAAATATATTCTTCGAGTCAATTGTATTTTCGGCCAGGCGCAAATTGCGTCGCACAGTCGTCCCCCAAATGCGAATATATTGAATAATATGCAACAAGAGTTGATAATATTATAGAACGTCATTATTTGAAACAAAACAAAACAAGAACAGAATAACAATAACATCAAAACAAAACGAAGGCGAAAACAAAGTTTCTTTCGTGGATTGGGAAGTGGATTTGTGCCCGATGTGAAAAGAGAGGCGTCACACGGCTCAAAAGCCAATTAAGAGAGAGGAATATTACGATTAAGAGATGGCATTTTCCATACATCACGTATTACATCAGATCCAAGGAAAAACATTCGTCTGACGCATATTTGCGTAGGTGTTTTACCCCGATCCGATCGCTTGAAGATCAATGGAAAACAACTTTCGAATAAACATGTGAGAGATTATGTTAGTGATTGCTAAAGTACAAAAAAGCACATAAACTTCTAAACAACCGCTGGGCAGACAGACATAGCCCACTCTTTAGAAACCCATGTACCATATGTAATCCTTAAAAGATATTCACAAATTAGATGATTCAGAATAAATGTCTGTTTTCCGTTCCCCCGCCGCGGCGTGGGTGTGTCGGTTGGAGAAATTAGCCTTGAAAATATATGTAGTAGTCTTGTTCGAAGCGAAATCTATTCCTTCTCCTATATTACAAAATATTTGTATGGGAAAATGTGTAGGGAAAATTTCGGATGAAATGCACGAGTATTGGGGGTACGAGTATTTCAATGTCACGGACAGCAAAAACGTACGAAAATTTCATTTGACAAGCGCCTCATTAGGGAAATGACTCGGGCCGTCTCTTTTGGTTTTCACATTTCTAGGTAGGTGTGGCAATTGTTGTGGTAAATGGGGCACGCAACAAGTTGAAAATTTCTACAACCCACCACTACACATACACACTACTCGTATCTGTGTAAGTATGTATCTTCTATAGGTATGGTTGGGGGAAAGAGAGAGAACGAAAGGTAAAAACAGATCTTAAATAATAATAAAAATATAAAAAGAAAAGCACCCAAAAGCAAACTAAATAAAGATGGCAATAAAAAAGATATAATGAAAATAAAAACAGAATCCGAATGAGAATGAAAAGAAAAGAAACCGAAAAGAAGGAAAGAATATAAAACGAAAGAAAAACAACAAAAGAGCGAGAACAAAACAAAAATAAACCGAACACTTGTTACGTAATTCCTTTAATAGTTCTCTTTTTCTCTTTTCTCTCCTCCTCTCTTCTGATTCTCCCACAAGCTTTTCTCATTTGTTCCGTTTGATTCCACACTCAAACATATATTCTACATATATGTAGAGGTTTCATCCATTTCTCAGGGGTATACAAATGTTCCGCTATCAGCGCCTACAGTTCTACCAAAAAAAAAAAAAGAATCTCTTGACTTTAAGAACATCTGCTCCGGAGACCCGAGACGAGAATTGCCCTCTCCGTAGAGATCAAATGATAAGCTATGAAGTTGTAGGAGTCAGGGGCGTAGGGGCAACACATTAACAGAGTGATGATTAGGGCGGGGAGGGCCTTATAATCATAATCAATAAAAAGTAGGTCAAATCAAAATTAACAAGTCACCGATCATCGGGTTAAACGTTAAAAGAAAGAATACAAAATTAAAGGTCGCTCCCAAATGATGACCCAATATTATGTGTCTCGAAACTGGTAATCCCGACAATTACAATTTACACAATATATAGGGGTAAAACAATAAAAATAAAATTAAAATAATACATAGACATTTTTGTCTTGTGCTATTAAATCTGGAGAAGGAATCAAAACCAAAAGGCCTCTTTTAAATGGTGACCCCGAAAAGGGTGGCCAAAAAAAGTGACCCATAACAACTTTTTCATAGGATTCTAAAATGCAAAAAAATTTATTCAGAGTCTGAACAGAAGAAATACAATATATGAAGTTACCCTCAACTTGGTGACCCCGACATTGGTATAACTTCGATCTTATCGTACATCCTCTTCTCAATATTTAATATCATGCAGCCCAGTACAACATTACTATATATACTAATTTACAAAGCAAATCCAAGGAAGGAATAAAAACTAAAAGGTCACAATGGTGACCCCGCCACAATGGCAGGCCCTGGGGCATTCCTTGACCCTCCCTTGACAGCTCCGCCACTGCGGCTGCTGTCGCTGTGCTTATCATTTTAAGGGGAAACCGAAAGATCACGAACCGGGATCACAAAACTATCTGCCAGATGCGAGACTCTGTCCCTCAAAACCATGTGATTATATTCGTATGCATGGAAACTCTTACTCGTATGCCCACTATGCCTGTCCCCTGGCGTGGCGTGGCCTGGCCTGGCTCTTGCCCCTCACACATAAGACCAGGTTCAGCAATGTGGAAGTAAAAGAGATCTACTCCCCAGCAGCAGCAGCAGAGCAGTAGCCCCAGCAGCCGTAACCCGTCAAACAGGATTATATAGCAAAGTAAGTCAACTCTCGAGAGAAGGTCTCTCCCCAGCCAAAAACTAAAAAAAAAAAACAGCAGAAAAAAAAGAAACCTAAAACAGAGAAAATAAAAAGCAAGACTGACAGCTGGTCGATCGGACAGCATCGGCATCGCAGATACAATACCCACAGGCAGCAGCAACAACTGGTATGGTCTGCCCTGATCTGGGTCTGCTCGGCCCTCTGCCTAATGAGCCGACGACGACGACGACATCAATCCCCAGCCCCAGCCCAAAGCCCAAACCCAAGCACCTCACGACCCTACAATGTGGGGGATCATAATGATGATGATAATGATGATAATGACGATGACGAGGCCACATCGAAGTCACTTGTCCGCTATACTCTCTACTCGTGTGCATGGCTGTGTGTGTGTGTGTGTGTGTGTGTGTGTGTGCGAGTGTGTGTCAGTATGCGGTTTGTCACCCTCCATAAAGCCGGAACGACCTTTGGTTTTTAAGTATTTTAAGTGTATTCCGAGCAAAAGCAAACCTGCTGATAAAGAACTTGAAATTGGACTGCATTCTTGCACTCTGCTCGAGAAAATGATATGGAAGGCTATGGCAGTTTCAGGATGAGGCCGTTTTAGTGGACACAAAGGTATTTTTTAATCTAGGCGCTTTGACTAATGCTGTTATAATATAACTTTAAGGAATAAAGGCCAAAACAGAGATTTGACCATGAGATTAAGGGAATTCAATCCATTTGAAATACATATTTTTAATCCTAAAAATTAACAAACGATAACAATATTTCTTTTCATATTCCACTGATTCTTCAATGCATTGACTTTCCACTTTTCCAATCCGTTTCCCATTGATCTTTCGAAACGATCGAACTATATTCCAGTAATCCTTCACTTTGAACTCCTTCCCTTTTACCTCTCACTCTCTTTCTGCATTCGCAGTACGTTTCTTATCGAAAACAGGAACGAGAGGGCGGCAGATAAAAGCAAAGATAAAGGGGAGTAACAATAGCAAAATGCACATCATATTTTTATGCACATTGTAACTGTTGCTATGCTCATCTGTCTCTCTTTATGTGGTTTGCGCTTATCTCTCTCGCTCTCTTTCTTTCTTTCTTTCTGTGTCTCTCGTTTGCTCCTGTCTCTGCCCAAACCAAACCTAAACCTTGGACAACAAAATCTATTTATGCGACACTTTCAATCTGTATCTGCATTCTGCTTTACTGCTGATTTCTTCTGTAATTTCATTCTGTTTTTGTGCCATCTGGGCAGCAGAACGGACGGGGGATAACACGTGTAAAAGGGAAAGAGGGAAATGCTTTCCATAATTTTCTCATTACTTTTCATTCCGGCATCAGCTGGCAGCGCTCTCCTCTCCAGCGACAAGTGCCTGCATTCCCACTGCATTCTGGTTTTTTCTACGCTGTTAATATTTAATAATTTATTAAGTCAATTATCGCGGAAGCTTATTCAAATAAAAGCTTATTGAGAGTGCAGTTAGCTAACAGCCCAGAGCCTCTGGCCCCTTTCTTTCCATCCCCACCCCTCTACCTCTCACACTCTCTATCTTTATCTCTTCCTTCCCCCCCCCCCAACACACACACGTGGCGGCTTGGGAGAGAAACACGCGCTAGAAAAGAGAGCGGTTCAAGGGAGAGCGAAGAGCGAGGAGCACCAGAGTGTGCAGCGGCGGCGGCAGCGGCAGCGGCACAAAGGCAATGTGCAATAGTTCACAGTCACCGAAGGAGGAATGCAGCGGCAGCAGCAGCGGCAGCGGTAGCAGCAGCGAATGCAAATGTAGGAAGTAGGCAAAAGAGCGCGTGCAATGCTTGTAGAATTCATTAAAATAATTAAAGAGCAAAACGATTCCGAAACCCACCAGTCAATCGTCGGATTGATGGATCGACTGATGGATGGATGGATGATGTGATCATCCTCTTTCCAGTAAATCATCTCAATTGAGGATGATCTTGAGCTAGCAACGGAATGTGGATTCGATAGTGTGGGATGTGGGATCTATGTATGTGGATCGATGGTTATTTCAAGCATTTTTAGTTCCACTTGAAAATTATTTTTGGTTGGATTTAGTATTTATTGTCATGACAGCGTTAATTGACACTAAACCGACACTTCAATCAAAGGGGATCTTCGGCTCATTTCATTGATAAATATTCCATCATTAAATCAATCAAAGGTATCGAATGTAACAGCAATATCTACAATGTTCCTCTTTTTTAAATTGTATGCGAAAATGCACTCCCTAGTGGTGCCTCCCTCGTCCTTCTATCGTAGATCTATTCTCACTCTTTTCTTTCTCCCATCTTTCAACTACAAAATTGTTCAACAAACTTTTAGTACATTTTCCGCAACCTTATCCGGGCGGCACGTTCCACCGTTGTGGCCAGCAAAAACTCAAGATATGATAACACCCACACACAGACGATACCAGTCCAGACCAGACCCACTGTGGGCCATCAGCTTCTGTACCTTGGCACCGTAGATAAAAAAGGAACACCTTATCATAGAGAACTCTTTTTGACAGGCAAACCGAGTGGCGTATTCAACCCATTTATTAAAATTAAACCTAATCGCATTTCAATGTCAATAATGTGCTCAAAATAAGGTTTAAAAATACAGAAACATGCGAGTACTCACTAGTACTCGTACTCGTACCAAACGAATCGAATCGAATCGAGAATCGGGCGAATATAAACAGCAAAAGCCAACTACTATATATACTATATGTACTATATGTACAAGCGCGGCGACACACGACACTTGGGGCTCGGGGCATGGGGGCTTCAGCGTGCTATCAGTGGATGGTGTGTGGCGCTGAATGTTATATTTTTAGAGGCATTATCAGCAGTGCTCTAATTAAGATCTCCCCACCGATCCCCTCCCCCCCCAGGTCCCCTCCCACCACACTCAACAGTCGAATAAAATGAACACAAAAACCAAGCTAATAAAAACCCGCACGAGTGCCGTAGAATATCAATCGAACGTGACTTCCCTTTTCATTTTTCGAATAAAACTCACTTTCTCATTGATCTTGAAAAAGCAAAGGGTTCCGCTTTCCGAAATTTCGACGAATTTTAGGAAGGAAAAACTGTTAATTGCAAATGTTTTCTTGGAAAAACACTACTGACAAATGCAGAAATATGGACCTAAAATCGTATGGAATTTTGGCAAAACTATTCCCAATGGATTCGGGAATAGCCCTAAATATTGAATGTGGTGCACCTCAAGGATCGTTACGAAAACTGTGCCACATTCCGATTGTATAGCATCATTTGAATGTCTCAAAAATTAATATTTTCCAAAAGGAAAATGAATAAAGGTAAGAATTAACCTTAAAGATCTGTCACACATTTTATAAAACTTATAAAATATGGAAAATATATACTATAGAGTTCTTTAAATGTAGCCTACAGGCATTCGAGTGAATAGATATTTATGTAATCACTTTTCAAAAAACCACCCAACTAAAATAATTCATTGTAATTTGGAAGACCGCATTTATCAGAAATAATACAATATATTTGGCAACGAACAACGAATTTCGAACAAGAAAATTCTATTCAATCCTATTCATTGAAGGAATTTTACCTTAAAATAAAAAAACTATAGATCTAAAGCAGTTCCAGAGCTCGGCTCTACTAGAATCTACTAGAATCAATATTATTGATAGAAAATATGTTTTTCTGTTAGGAAGTAGTTATCGTTCTACTCGTAGTTCTAGTTATAGTTTTAATTATTTACCCGCCAGAAAAGTGCCAAATGGTTATGGAAATTATTCGGCAAACTGTTGCTCCTTGTTGACTGTGATATTTTGTAGATATTATTTATTATAACTGCTGCCGATGACGAATTTTTATGTTTTTTTTAGTTGTTGTTAATTGGCACTGTTTTACTTTGTATTTTTGCACTTTAAATGGGGTTTTTATGGGGTATTTCTGGTTATAGTTGATGATGTTGTTTTGAGCAAAACTTGTGCTTTCTTTACTTTTTATATAGATTATTATCAGATCTCTACAGGTTTTGAATCGGCATAACTTTTTGCTCGGTTTTTTTTGGGATTTTGGTATTTTGTTGGGCGGCGGTTTTGCTGAAGCTGTATTTACAAAAATATTTAACAATTATAATGAAATTCAAGAGAAATAAATAACAACAATACAGAGAGCAGAAAAACCCAACAAAGAAGAGAAAAGCACACACAACACACACACACACACACGCGATAAACGATAAGAGAGAGGCTGAAGAGAAGCACTGAAAGAGAGTGTGTTTGGATCACGATCACGTCACGTCATCAATTCATGCCAATTGGACACACACACAGAACACACACATACAACCGTTTAATTGGAATTCGTATGAGAATTCAATGAAAACCAAAAACCGAAAATGTTGTTTAAAGTTCAAATGGGAGGGGAATACAACAAATTTTTAATATAAACACGTTTCAGGTTTACTCCAATTTGCGCACAAACCCAACCAACCCCACCACCGCCTAATGGTGTGCGTGTCGTGTTGAAATTTGAAATTTGTTCCCCCCAAAAGACAAAAAATAAAAAATCGCATATACCCGCCATACGTTTTATATAGAAACATACAACAACGTGACTTCTTCGAGACGAAGATCATCCAAGCATCGTGCTACGTACTATGTATATACGCTGTTTCTCTCTCTCTTTTCTCTTTTTGCTTTTATTTCGCTTTACGCTACGCTTTACGGAACGCGTTCTTTTTACGCTTTAGTTTTTTTTCGAATTTTGTTTTTTGGTGGGGACACTTTTTCTTTCTTTCACATGTTTCTGATTGCGCACAATTCTTTCACTTTTCTTGGATTTTCTTTTTGGCCAAACGCGTGATCGATCGTGGCTTTTGTGGGAGGACGGTGGAGGAAGTTTGGGCTAAGTAGTGTTTAAATGAACGACCTCGTGGCTTTTAACCGCGCAAAGACTATCGTTAACGCTGCTGCTTCTAGTTGGAAAGTTGGATGCCGACTGTGAACACTGATTCGTCGTTTCAGTGGTTCAATCGTTCATTCGTTTCGTGGCGCAAAAAAGGCGGTCGTTCTGGTGTGTGTGTGTGTGTTGTGTGTGCTTGTATTACGTCGTTCGTATAGGAAACGAAGCAAAGCAACAATCGGAAAAGAGAGGGAGAGAGAGAACAAGCTTTGCTCTCCATTCAAGTTCCACATGGTGCTCCCACTTACGTTCCACTTGTTTTTGCCGCTCACTCTTCACGTTTTTTGTACAAACACACACAGACACACACACACACACATACTAATGTATACATATACAGTAGATATAAAGAAATAAAAGCCATAGTTTACCTAGTTTATATATTTGGAATTTAAATTTGATGCCTTTTTCACATTCTTCGACGAAAGCTGATCAGAGAGTGGTATGTCAGAGGAGGAGGGGAGTATTTGATAGTGGTGGTGAGCCATGAAGGCGGGGAGGCGGGGCTGTGGGGTGTGTGTGTGTGGATTGTGGATGGGTCAGTGATTGGGTGGGTTGGTTCGTTGGGTGGTTTTGCGTTTGGCATTGCTGATAAGAAAACGTAGGCACCGCAGCTGTTATCTCACAGTTTACTCTTCTCCCTCGAGCTCTCTATCTCTCTAGTGTTCTCTTACAGTGCTCTCTTGCTCTCACTTTTGGCCTCTCTTACGACATTCCGTCGATTGTCTCGTGATGGAAAATTTCCCGAAATTGCATTCCACTGATAATGCCAGCGCTGCACATTTGTGCAGTCGTCTATATAAGGGGGGAATGTACATTTATATACTATATGTACATATTTCAATATCGTCGATCTAAGGATCATTTGAATTCCAACTTGTAGAATAGTCTTCTTTTATAAAAGCCATCGTAAATGCACGATTTATTAATCATTTATAGGATACAGGATGATACAGATTCAAATACGATAAAACATAATCCCGAATATGAACATGAATCTGTGTCAGAGTGTATGCGTGCCTTTGAGCTTTTTTTTGGGAACAAGTATTTTATTACCATAGCTTTTTTCTACATCTGCCACACCACCCCACCGCCCCCTCTCTACGTATCTATACAGAGTACCAGTTTAAGCAAGTTCGCCTAGTCCCGGGCCCCGGGCTCTCGTGCCCCATGTGTGAGTGTTAATCGGTGTTTTTTTTTTAATGTGCCTGCCACATAAATCCCGCAACATTACACGGCTAATGAAGTCTAGACTCTAGACGGTGTAGCCGATCCACCACTTTATGGATCGTCTAAGACTTAACTTCGCTGCCCAGTCCCGAGATGAGTCGCCAAACGTGCTCAAGGTGGATTAGAGACGATTACAAATCAGAAAGGAAATGCAATGAAAAATGAGAACATATCTATGGAAAATAATGGGACATTTTTGTGGATTTATATGTGGAAAATTTACTAAGAAAAACAACCTTAAAGCAAACATCAACTGAAACTTTTCAAAGTCAAACAGTCTGAGGTGCTTCCAGCAAAACAAAATGACAAACAGGAATGTTTTTATGGACCTTGGGGATTTCCGAATACTACCCTACAAACGATAAAGATTAACTCATAGATAGTTATCTTTTTTCTAGGTTATAAAGGTTAAGCTTAAGCAAGTAAATCCTTGGTATAGGTAAGTTCCATTGGGGGATCAGAGACCACAACATTTGGGTACAGAGAATACTTCTTAGAAGGAAAGAAAACCTGAGTGAATGCCTGTCAAATCTCATTAGAATCAATCGAACCGCCCACTCATACGCAAGAAATTCCATTCAGATTACACAAACATCTCAGCCATCAATACCCTGGCCCACCCCACCGAAAACCCCTTCAATACCTGACCAAAATTGCCACCAGAAACATTAAAGAGAGGCTTGTTTCGGAACCAAAGGATACCCATGAAGACCGTTTTATTTTATGAAAGCTACAAAAAGTAGAGCTATGAAGTAGATCTTTTACACAACCGATGGTTGCATCCAGAGATCCAGAATATAGTATGTAACCTTTACAGGTTCCTTTCTCTCCAATACATATATGTACATCGATAGTAATAATCCTATTATTATGCGCCCAAAATCGTCTTGGGCTAGAATGAATATTGTTCGAAGGCCAGATGTTCAAAGAGCCAAAAGACAGGTGCGTTTTTAGTTGTTTTGTGCATTCTGGCTATAATAATGATCCGAATGCAACGTGTTTCTGCAATATAGTAGATATGATCGCCCTTTATTTTTTCGGCATTGGCAGTTCTCTCGTATCTTTAAAACGACACTGATGAAGAATATCTATTCTTTATAGGATCGGAAATTTGTCCTTCTGGAGCGTACATAGGTATGTACATCTATTCGAAATGAATATACCCGTAAACTCTTTTAGTACTGGGTATAAATATTGTACGGGTATCTGAAGCGTATTCATTTGCGTTGGCGCGTGGCGAATTGCTAACTGTCGTCGCCCGTTGGCGGGACTCTGGCCTCTCTCCATCCAACCCCCTCGCAGTCTGTCTGCTTCTCGTAATCACTGCCAAATTTGACAAACTGGACACGCAAGGCATTAACTCAGGTTTCAAATTGCGCGCCAAAAATCTCGCTGCCAAGCGAATGGAGGTTTCAGCCGAAAGAGTGACGTTACGAGCCAGCTCCAGTGACGTACTCTCTCGGACACGAGCGTCGCATTTCTCGTATTGCGCCTGCGCAAAGCTTTTAAGCCGCGAGCAACGCAACACAAAAAAAAGAGCAAGCAATCGACGACGTAGTATCGCAGCAATTGACATTAGAAAGATGTTGGTTGGAGCCACCACCCACCCCCCCCCCGAACAGCCGATACGATCCGAAACGAAACGAAACGAGTGGAACCGAAGCACACAGAGTAGATTGGCCTTCAAAAAATTATAATTTCTGTTTTAATGTCTCGACTCGACTCGACTCGACAGTGTGTTGGTATGCGGCATGTGAGGGGGTGGGGTCTTGGGGGTCTTGCTGGTGCTAAGTATTGCTGGTGGTCTGATGTTTGGGGCTCCAGTTGGCCCGCTTCGCATCGCATCGCCTCTCCTCGCCCGATGTTTGTGTATAGGTTCTCCGTCTGTGTGTCTGTGTGTGAGTGTCTTTTATGGAAATTTGAATATTGTTAGTATCAATTTGTTAACTCAACAATTTATAGAGAGCATTGTGTGTGTTTTTGCATTGAGAACATAGAACTAGGTTCATAATTGATAGCGAAATGGGCGGGTTAAGCGATGAAGCGTAAATGATATATTAGTGGAGAGCTTTTTTAAAAGGAAATCTATCGCCAGGCTATCATCCTTCCAGCTCCAGTTCTTCAAAGTTCAAAGATTTAGATTTGAACTAAATCTTTGCAATTTCACACATTCCTTTCCACATACTATATATTCCCTATAATCCGCTTAATCAACTGTATCTGAAACGGTATGTTTTCAGGGCCTGTTGCATTTGTGTCAAAAAGTGAAAATAAATCGAAATATTTGCAATTTCAAACATTCCTTACACTCCTCCACATTCTTATGGCCGTCATGGATAATACTGTAAAAAATTCCCTATAATCCTCTCGATCAACTGTATCCGAAACGGTATTTGTTTGTGGAAGGAACACAAGATTTTGTGACGTTTGTAGCAAGATGATGTCGAACGTTGATGAGCGCCAATCAGGAATATAACAAATGAATACAGATGTATGTACGTACAAACATATACATATGTATGTATGCATGGGTACATACTCGTATGTACGTAAGCATATGTATGTATGTACGAGTATGTATGATTGTCAAAAGCGAGCCCCCCTAATGTGGCCCCACATGGAATGCTTCAGACCAAAGGCGTAGTCGAAAAGTCTCTTAAGGGGGGGTTATATTAAGAAGATGACATAAAAGAGCGCAAGAGAATGAAGAAAATCGAGAAAAATAAAATATAGCAGAGAGGGTAAGGTGCTTGAAATTTCGTGAAGTAAGTCGTTGAAGAAATTCATGGATTACTCCCATTATTCACATATCATACTATCATTTCAGATAATTATTACAGCCAGTATATATATGTATATATTAGTATAGTATACCTTGCGCTCCTTCTCTCTTTCCCAGAGTGGCTTATCAGTAAAGGGAGATTTTTAATTTTACTACATAGAGCTCTCAAACTTCTGATGATAAAAGAGTTTCCTTTCGTTTCTCCATCCACCATGTAGACCCCCTTTGTCTACGCCCCTGTCTCTCGTACACACACACCCACTTACATATACACAGCACAGATCAGTCTACACATGGACAAAGGGGTTGGGGATGCGAAGGCTTTCGGGCGGCGAACGGCACTCGCATCGTAGTACTCTCGCACTGGACCCCCATCCATTTCAAATAACTGTACCGGTAGCGTGTGGCATTTAAAATGCAAACAAAAAAAAAAAAAAGAAGAAAAAAACTATCGCGTAAGCGTTATCTCTAATTTATTGAGATTAAGGCAAACTGATTAATTTAACGACGTAATTGATGCAGGCCGCAAAAGCGCACGACTCGACCAGAACACAGAACTGACGCAACACACAGATACAGATGCACACAGATGCAGATACAGATACACAGATGCCTAGATGGTCAGATGGTGTTGTACCTGCCCACGGCGGCCCTCAATCTCCTCCAGAGAGAATGGTACGGTACGGAGAATTCCTGATAGAAGTGCGACTTAGATTGGCCGCCCCAGTGACGGGGGAAACTGTGTTGTTGGAAAGTGACTGTCGATGGTCGACTGTCGATCGGTTAGGGGCGGGTTCTGAGCGGATCGTATCGTATCGTATCGGGACGGGCCGGGCCGGGCCGGGCCCGTTTAATATGCAAATATGTTGGGCCAGCGAGAGTGGCGCATATGTAAATTTGATGAAGCACTTCCTGAAGTCGGGTCGAGTCGATCCAAGATATTCACAAGATACAAGAGCGCGATCGGCAATGGCATCCACACACTACACAAACAGCGCCCACACGCTTGGCATCCACATAGCGCGACATTCATTCCGACCACGTGGTCGCTTCTCGCCTCTCAAGTTCAGCGACGAAGCACATAGACAAAGCGCAGAGCGCAATAAATAGGCAAAAACGCCAAAGAGAAGCAGCAAAGGAAAACAGAAAGAAGACCCAAGCGCAAGAAAAAACCACAAAAGAGAGCAAACAACTAGTGCGAGTGTATCAGTGAGCCATACACTGAGCGAAAAGAGCGCGGCAATAGGTTCACGCTCCCTTCTTCAGTTTGGCGATCAAAAATTCCCTCAGATATGTTAACCATTTTTCGATTCCCCTTTTGGGAAAAATCTCTGTCAGTGTAGCATCGCATCGTCTGAGAAATAATTGAGGAAAACCACATGGTACGCGAAAATATTTCAAAGCGTCGCAGTCGGCGGCGCAAACCAGTTGCGGCAGAGACAGCGAAAGCAGAGCAAACAGCGAGGAAAAGCGGAAACAAATAGCAAACAGAAAGAAAATCAAATCAATGACCGGTACCTTAGATACCCTTAAAGATCAATAAGGTGGCAGGGACCTATGAAACTGTGCCTAGAAAAATAGGAGCAAAGAATAAGGAATATAATACTTTTGGGTATTTTCTCTGTGTTTCAAGCTTCTCTACAAAGGCCTAGTAGCTCTCCCAGAAAGGGTATGAAAAAAGCTTGGTTTATGTAAACAAAACAAGATTGTGAATGGGAAGGTGTACAGCGAAGGTGTACAGAGAGCCAAATAAAATGTCCAAGGCACAGACCGAAACCAGAACAAATTTGAGGCAAGGCAAAAGTAGAAATACAGAAAGCAGAAACAGAAACAGAATTAAAAACCTAACCTTACCTAATGTGGGCTATGAAGTGGCACGCAACACTCACTCACACACGCACACACATGTGCGCTCTCTCTCTCTCTCTCTGCTCCCCCACCCTTCATTCACCAATACTATGGCAGCGGCAGAGTAGAGTACGCAAAAACGTGGTGCGCCGGCAGCGACGTCAGCGGCGGACTATTGCGTCGTTCACAAATTCTTACAGTACAAAATTTGAGAATTGAGAAAAAAAAGCCGCGTGGGGCTTTGAGCTTTTGTCGGTTTCTTGGGAGAAGGAAGGGGGCAACAAAAACGAAGGGACCGAAAGAGCTGACGAGATGAATGGTGGGTGGAGTGGGGGATAAAATATAGAAGTCTTCAGATATATCTTGGCTTTGGCAGGCAAAAAGTTTCTAGTTTGTGGGAGAATCTTTAGCCGAAGTCAAGCAGTTCGATACCCTATGAAAAACCTAAAAAGTTGATCGATTCGAGCACCACACAAAAGCTGGAACAGTCTAGTAATTAGTAAAATATACTAATTTGTATAGAAATGTCCTTTCCCACTGATCCTGCAAGCAACTCGCACTCTTGCCGCTCAGCCCAGTCCAAAATGTTCCCTTCCTTGGCCACTTGTTGGATTCTACTTCAGCTGCACTTACGTTCCACAAACCGTTCTCTCTCTCGCCCACCCACACACATACACACACTAGCTCTCTCTTCGTGAACAAACTTTTTTGTCGGATGTGATGTCCTTCGTGAACGTCGATTCTTACGACAAACTTTTCGCAGCCTTCGGTTCGATTGCTTGACTTCACCCAACCTCACTCCACCCCCACCCACCTTGAACGGTGCTGCCTCGCTCGCACCAGAGCGGGATGGCACTTGTGGAAGGACTCGGCTACAGGCAGGTAACGGTAACACGTACCGGAATGCCCGGTCCTTTTCGTGTGACACACTTTCGTGGCCGTGCATTCGAGCCCCGTTCCACCTGTCTACAGTTAACGCCTTGGTTAATGTCCCCCGCTCCCGCTCCAAGTGGGTGTGGCCGGGTCGCTGTCAGGAGTCTGCGCAAGAGGTCCTCGCCTCCAATAGGTTGGTCCTCTGCTAGTTGCCCATTTAATTGCCGACTGGCTGCGGGTCCTTGACGAGCCTCCTGGTTGGATGGGAGCAGCCTAGGGAGCGAAGCGTCTCGCACTGGTGTGTGCTCCCCATCCTGCCGCAGGACTCTGCCGACGGTTCCTATTGTTCCGTCGTTGTCCGTCGGCTATTCGGTTGCTCCTTTGATTTGTTTGCCGTCGGGCTTTGTTTGGTGGTTGTTAGGGCGCTCTCCTGCGTCCTTGGATGTATCTAAACATGTGGCAGGAGAAAGAGAGAGAGAGAGAGAGAGAGAAATAGAGAGAGGGATGTGGGTGGGGGAGGTTAAGTGGGTGACAAATGGTAATGGTCCATTACCATATTGTACGCATACATTACACGTGTATATCATAAAAAGGTACTTACATATATTCACATCCATGGGTGCACACATTCATCCGTACATATGTTTGATCGGGGTCACCATAGTCCTCTTCCTTCAGCGTTTCGTCTTTAATTACTTTTGCCATTCAATAGAGAATCACTGTACTGTGCACACAATGATACCCTTACAATGATGTAAGGATATGGCTTGGGCGCTGCCATATCAACAAGTTGGCTGCCTGGCCCTGCCCTGCCCCCCAACGTTACCATCTACTGGTCATCCTTGGACATCCTTATCATTATCATGGTCCACTTTATGCATCCATTAGGAAAATTATGCTCTCGAATAGTCGTACTCGTGTGTGTGTGTCTGCGCGAACAGTTTTCCCCCAACATTTGACCCATTTAAGTCATTATAAAACCTCTTAATTAAACACTTTGTTCTGCGGTCTCTGTATGTCTATCCAGAGCTTCCTTTTTCCTCCTCCAAGTTGTTGTTTTTTGGGGGTTGGGTATCATATTTATTTGTACTTGCTTTGTGTTATTTATGGAACATTCAGGCGGAGGCTTGTCATTTCCCAAGGAACTCATAGAATAAAAGAGAGCGATGAAGGGGATCCTAAGTAAAGCTGAGAAGATATTGCTTATTGAAATCGATGTTTTTTTGCATTGGAATCTAGAAATATGCTTAAGGAATCATATGATCCTTAAGTCTTAAAGATTCTGTTCAGGGGCGTTAAGTTAAAGCACAAAATGGTTTCCATCATCCTGTAAAATCATAAAATAAAATAAAACGAGGGGGAACGTTATGAGCCGCGTCTGCGCCGCGGCTCTACTTTATACCCGGTACTCAGTCAGTATATATGTATGTGAGCTTGTTGTAATTTATTACATGTTCGCAAAAGGAAAAAATTAAATTTTAGCCAAAAAAAAACAATTTAAGTCGAACCTTTTCGGAGATTTTGATCTATTAGATGTTTCCATATTTGTTTACATACGTTTTTTACATCTGTCTTTTCTACATGTCTTTATCTACTTCCTACATATACATACACGGCTGTGTGCGAGAGAGAGAGGGAATCAGTCTGCGCTTGGGAGGCCACTGAAATTTCATTTGTTCCTTCTGACTATATTTATGATCCGATCTGATCCAAATTCAATACTCTGATAGATATAGTCATTTTCTATGATTCTGCGTTTTTGGTTTTCCCGTATCTTCAAAATTGTAGATTTTCATCTTTTGTGGGGGCGGAAGGGGGCGTGGCCAAATTTTAAAACAAACTCGTCTCGGTTTGATATCACAGGAGCTTGGATAGAAAGTTTGGTGGTTCTAGCTCTTATAGTCTCTGAGAACTAGGCGTCAAAAAATTCGATCAGGCATAGCGCCTACCCCTGTGTGTGAGAGAGAGCGAGAGGGAACGATGCATTTCGAAATTGTTTTCTTCATTGTAGCTATATTTATCATCTGATCTGATCCAGATTCAACAATCTGATAGATATGCTCATTCTCTACGATTCTGCGTTTTTAGTTTTCTCGTATCTTTAAAATTGTGCATGCCACAGATTTTCGTCCTTGGAGTGGGCGGAAGGGGGCGGGGCGAAATTTTGAAATACACTTGTAACAGTGCGATAGGACAGGAGTCTGGATACAAAATAGTGTTCCTCTAGCTTTGATGGTCTTTGAGCTATAGGCGCTAATGAAGACGGACAGACGGACAGACGGACGGACGGACAGACGGACAGACGGACAGACGGACGGACAGACAGACATAGCTATATCGACTCGGCTATTGATGCTGATCAAGAATATATATACTTTATGGGGTCGGAAACGCTTCCTTCTGGGTGTTACACACATTAATTTTTTGCACAAATCTAATATACCCCTTTACTCTTCGAGTACCGGGTATAATTACTTCAAAAATAATCAATTAGGGCAAAGATTCTTATACTCGTAGATACGTATAGAATGTGCATACGATACTCCTGCCATTCAACAATATGCGGATTAGCGTTGCGACATTTGTGAGTAGGTCAGAGGGCAGGCAAACGACGTCATCGAGAGCGAAGGAGGTGGGTGGTTGAATGCGAAGTGGGTGTACAATGGGGGAGCCCAGCCTCTTACGTATAAGTACATATACGAGTATATAAATGCGATACGAGTGTATTTCTGGTTGCTTATCGTTGTTATCAATATGACTTCTTATCACTTGGACGGGTCGTACAGTTGGGCCTGCCTGTGATGGCTTTTAATTGTGGAAATATTAGAACTATAAATATCCTCAGGGAGTTGCTTAGAACGACTGTGTAAAGTGAGCTATTAACGGACATAATATGCACATTGAGAGATGAAAGAGAGATTGGGCGCGTTCACCAGCTCAACTTGATCAGCGATCAGTGATTTTATGATACAATTTTGGAATAAATTCATGGATCACATGACATGTAAGGTATGCAACATTCGCGTTCACTAGTCCTCAAAACATGACCAATGCGATACTTCACTGATCGCTGATCAAGTTTCCCAATGACTTATCTTCAAGGATGGTCCCATAATATGATCATTTCCCGCAGTTTCTGCGTATTCCACCGTATCCCTAATGGTTTATGGACATTTTCCCCTTCTGAGGCTTCACTTTGCACTTTTGATGGCTACATTGAACCTCTGCTCGGAGTTTTGCTACTGCTTCCCCATGAATTTTGCTGCCATTGGAAAATTCTTTGTTTCGCTCATTTGCATGATTATCACCGACTGAGAGAGAAAGATATTGTATGTCTACATATATATAGAGAGAGACAGATATATGTAAGTGCATATAGAGAGTGGGATCAGTGATAGCCATTGCGGGGGCGGGGGTGGGGGTAGCAGTTTTTGTGGCAAGGGGCAAGACTTTGCTTGGGCTTTTGTGTGCACTTGTGTCGGCCTTGCTGATTGCAGTTCCACTTCTACAGCATACGGGAATTGTATTTGTATGGGTCTTCCCTCCCATTTGCCTGTTGCCAGGCAATACGAAAATGCAATTGCAATTGCAACTCCAAGAGCATGCGGAAATATCAAGTACATATTTCTGGGGTTTGAGCCTCCGACTGAGTTTCAGCCCGAGCTCTTCTCCTTTGTTCCAATTATAGATGAAAGTTGTCTTTATAAGACTGTATCTCTCAAGTATATATTGTATATATGTATATACCCGTACGTATATGTGCCGGTTTGTGTCTGGCGCTTGACTGATATCGGGCCGAGGGAGTCGCCACCGTCTGGCGGAATTTCTGAATTGAATGATTCTGATTTCTGTGTTGCTGCTGCTGCTGCTTCAGAGGTACGGAGTAGTAGCTGATTGGATGTTCTTGGATGGCATAAATCATTTCATGAATGAAGTTGAATGCACTGGCAACCAGTTGAGCGATATCCAACCGACGAGGCATTTTGAAATTCCTGTCATATCGGCTATAAGCGGTATATGTATGTGTCAGTGTAAATGCGAATGCAGGGCAAAATAATTGAGATTATACTCTGGGATATACATACATTAAAGGAACGAATTAAATATATCATAATTTATGAAACAATCCATCTTTAAGCCTGTCTGAAATTATGATTTTCTCTGTGAAAATTGGTGGAAAATATATAAATACACGACTAGTATTTGAAATTTCTTTGAGGTGTCTTCGAAATCGAGTGTAAAAGTGGGGTACAAGTTTTCTGAGTTACCAAATACACATATTCTTCCCCCATTTGTTCGTCTTTACGTTAATGACCATCATTAGATCATACCTACTGCCTCTCTGGAGCCGCAGAACCCTTTGTAGTATGCTAATCTGCACAGTTTTTTTGGGGTTCCACATCCCACATGTAAGATGTAAGGCATTAAGGAAGACATTAATATTGATTAGTTGATTCATAAATTGAAACTATTCATTCCATAATCATAAATTATGCAGCTTTTTTCCCGTATAATCAAGCGATTAAAATGTAAAACATTTGCATATCAAATGATGGTCAAAGAGGGAGTGGAGGGATTGGGAGGATTGGAGGGAATCTGACTATTTAAATGCGATTGCCCTTTGCCAAGATTTCGCCAACACAGCTGTCGATGGCTCCAGCGATGGCTCCAGCGACCTAAAGCCCAATGGAACAATTGCCAAGGCAACCAATAGCCACTAAAAGGCTTAGATAATCCATTAGTGCCCAAAGGCCAGGCCAAAAGGTATAAAAAGGGCTAAAGAAATCCGATTTGCCAAGGGCTCAACGAAACAGGGATGCTCTTTTCCAGGAATAGACTCGTTTTGGGGCATGCAAATGGAAAACGGCCTATGATGCATATGCTCGTATGATCACTGATCATTGGACAGATTTTAAGATAAAAGAACAGACGAATTATTAAGAGAATAATGAAGTCTAATAAATAAAATCAATCTTTAAATCCTACCATAAGAACAATGATTATTGTGCTGAATGGAAGCAATGATGAAAGGTAAATGAATATTGAATGAACGCATAAAAGGATTGATCCATCCTTGATTGATTCTTTATGAGATTCCTTCGATAGTTTACCTAGAACCTTTTCCTATGCTTTTGGATGCCTAAGGTTCTTCGCAGAATTCTGCTTCCGGTCAAAGTAGTGCCTTTTTTTCAGTCAAACCTAGGGATAAACCCATCCCACCTTCACTTGAAAAGAGTATTCCAAAAAGGAGACACAAACGTGTCTACATTGCCAGGACAACGACGGCGACGACGGGAATGTCGAGTTCCACCCTCCTCGAACCCGTCCGCTCCCACTATATCCTGTGCGTGCGGGTGCGTCTGTCTAAGTGTAAGTGTATCCGTGTGTGTGTGTGTGTATGGATGCTATGGTCGACACAGCAATTTGTACAAGTCAAACCCGTTGGCGCCAAAAGTCTACGGTGCTGCCAATGGCAAAAGGAAAAAGCCCGAAAACGAAAGATGAAAATCGGCTTAAAAAAGGCGCCCAGCAAGCATTGGGCCAAAGAGTGCCAAAGGTGCTGTATAGAGCAGCATCCCCCTCCCCCCACCCCCTCTATTTTCCCCTGGAGAGGATAATTTATAACCCGACAAACTTTGCGTACAAAAGTTTTCCTCGTTTTCTCGCTCTCTTGTTTTTTTTTTTTTGTTGTGCTGCGTTGCGATGAAAAGTTTTCCACGTTGCGCGGCGTTGGCGATTTTTAATTCTTGCGCTAAATTGTTTAAAAATGTTCGAAAAGAATTCTGCAAAGCATGGAACTTTGACACTCATCTACCCGCCCCACCCCTTTCCCGGAGTGCCCTTCCTTCTGTCCACCCACTATTGGCAAAGGGATAACTAACAAAAAAGTTTGTGGCATGTTGACCACTTTGTCGTCGGCCTTTGGCTAGTTTTTTTCCGATACCCGGTACGAGAAGGGTGCCAGGATGTATGGTTTCTGTGAGGATGCATGTAACAGGCATTGCAGATTTCATATTTTGTCTAAGGATCGGTCTTAACATCTTCCACTGTCTATCTGTTCGAATTTGCATCTAGAACTAGGATGATTGGTTAGTGTTTTTTTAACTTTGTCCAACATATTGTCAAAGGTTCTTATTCCAAATGATTACATTTGTAGATTTTATCTACTTAGTTTCCAAAAATTATTAGTCTCAAATGAATATTTAGTATGTAGAGAATTCATTAATTAATGGGTTTAGTAGTAGTTTATAGATTTTAAAGAAAAACATACCATTTTAAAAAATGAAAAAAATCAAAATAAGCAAAACGAAACATTATTTCCACCCTTAGGAATGTTTTCTGGATAACCCAAGCCTTTGAAATGCCATTTAAATCACTTAGCCCTTAATAAACAAAAAACTAAGCCATCTAAGAGGTATCCTCTAGTCATAACAGCCGCTAATACCCTTCCCACTCACTTTATTCCTCACTTTGTAAAATTTCCGCTTCAGTGTCGATGCAATTTGTATTAGAAAACTTTGCTAGAATCGAAAGAGATAGCCACCAAGCGATGGAGGGAGACGGAGGGTGGGAATGAGAGGTTCGAAAGAATTTCAGAGTGCGCAAAGTATCTGAAGGCAATAAATTCTTCGTAACGAACATTTTTACCAACTCTGATTTATGCTCAATTAGCGGCCTGGCACACCCCTTTTCAGCGCCCCATGGTAGCTACTGCAATTGCAGATACACAGATGCAGATACACAGATGCAGATACAGATACGTACCCATAAACCTGACAACGCCTTCACACAGCATTCATCAAAACTCTTTTGGCGCTTTAGCTGGCTTGACTTTTATGGCCTTTGCCAGTACTAGCCTTCCCCCCCTTCCCTATCCCATGGCCTGTGGTTCTTGGTTCCTGCGGTCGTAAAACCATTTAAGTCCCTGTCGCCGACGCCTTGGAGGATTTTATGCTCGGTTAACCCGATATCTGGGGGCGGTAGGGAGGGGCTTGTGATCGTAAAACTATACACGCGCCTCCCTCCCATGCCCTGCCCACCCCTCAGTCATAAAGGCGTCAAAGTCAATTTCTTTTATCCTTCCTTTTGGACCCCTTCATATGCTCTTCGGCTCTTCACGCAATATTTTTTATGACTTAATACGATTTTACAAAGTTTCGGTCGGGCAGGAGACCGAGGAATACGTATATTATGGGGGAAAGATAACTTTTTGAGTTTGCCGCTCGTAAAAATTAATTTAAATTGATTTCTCTGATGAGTCGCGGCGTGTCCGGGGCCGTAATCAGAGCCTGGCTTTGGCATTGGTGCAAGGGATTGCTTAGAATCATCTACAAATGCGGTTTCGTGTCAAGCGATTAGCGATGTGATAATCTGGCACTCAAGATCTTAGAGGTTATGCTTGAAATAGGGCTTGATTATGTAGAAGGAAGTAATGTACCTTTTGGTGGTAAACTTTGGAGGAGAAGAGATATTTTTGGAGAGGAACTGTTGGCTTGATGGCCTGAGAGAGCAATGATCTATCCTTAAAATTGGTTATTTTTTTTCGTTTGGCATTGAAGGGAAACCATCAAAGGTTCAAGGCATTAAGAAAAAAATCCCAACCAGCATTAAGAAACACTTGGAAGCTAAAAGACTTAATAAGCTTGATTCATGAATTCTATTTATGTAGTAGAAACAAAGACAATATAAATACATGGTAAGACGCGCAACGCCACACTAAATTTTGGAGCTCGATTTTGGCTGTTTGGAATTCATTTGAATTCCAACTTGAAAGAGAGAGAGGGAGAGAGAGACAGATAGACAGCGCAACAGAGAGACAACCGCTCTCTCGTTCTATCCGTGAGGCTGAGATTTAACTGCATGTGTGATAAAATATATTAATACACAATATAATATAACACCATACAATTAAATATATTTATCCGTATATAAAGTACACAGACTAGCTTATATACAAATATATATATTAAATCAAAATTCTTTGCTTATTCACAATTTGCACCTTGAATAATCTATTGGACAATTATTCCAATGGGAGTCATGTATAAAATATATTATGTATATGTTAAAGAAAATTATCATCTAAAGCATATAAAAACAAAATGACAGCTATTCTGATATTGTAAGGAAGTGTCTTTAAAAAGTGTCGACTATAAAAATGCAAAAGGAAAGGGTGACGTGAGCCAAGAAATCCAAAAACTCAAACGAATTCTGAAAATTCAGTTCAAGCTCCCATCAATACTATAATACGCACGCAAAGTACGTGAGAATGCATTCAAATACGCTGAGGAAAAACAAAAAACAAACAAAAAATCTAAAGCACAAAAATACTTAATACTTAATACGAAGAATATTTCCTTAGTTAGTACTTTAAATTTCTTTCAGAGCGATATGTATGGAACCTGATTCACTTGGAAAAATTGGAAATGCAATCGTAAAGGCTGTCACTTGATTATTTTTATATTCCATCAGACGTGCCGATATGTCCGAAGCTCAAAAAGTTGATGTTGTTTTATATTGAATGTTACGTTAAAAACCTTGCTGAAATTATTTCAAAGTACGGAAACACCCTGGAGACCCTATATGTATCGCCTGAAGATTATTAATACCTATTCTATCCGATAATAATAGCTCTCAGTAAATTTAAACGCGTGCAGTTTCTTAGGACCAAAAATCGAATAATATGTCAATTATTCGTTGATTTGCTGGAGTCATTTGTTGCCGTATTAAAAGAAAATGGGTTTAACAAAGAGAAGCGTCTTGAAATATCAGGGGACTTAGAAAAAACCGATGAACTTAGGCAGGAAATTGATGATTGTTTGCTCTCGATAGAAAGTGTATCGTATCGAAACCATTTTTTAATGCAGATGGATAAATTCCCAAATTCCGAGGTGTGGAATTTAATTAACTTGAGTTATAGGCTTCCTAAAAATGCACTCTAAAGTTTACATACATATGTAGGAATACTGAAAATGTATAACATGTTTAAACATAAAAATTGAATACAATATTAATTTAAAAACACAACCGAAACTAATCAGTCTACCCTCTTGAGGCACTAGTATGTATGCGTGAAATTAACTATATGCAATATATATTTATATTTTCTTTGGTACAGTGAGGGAGCTCGTAGCATGTATCGGTCCTGTGGCTACGGACCCAGAAGATTACCGAGGATCGATTCATGAGTACACACTTAAGCACATCTAAAAATTACAGTATTAATTTATATTAATAAATATTAAATATTAAATTAAATATGTCAGGAATCGCTGGCAAAGTCAAGTCTGACATGGAATATTACTGGCTGCCAGGGCCATCGATTATTTACTATTAATATTAATGTATTATTTGGAGGTTTCTACCCTCTTCCCAGTGCATACCATACCCTCTTCCATAAAAAAAGGGGAAAACTTCTTTATGCCCCACGCCATTAGATTTTCTCAATTGCCATATCACTAATTGCATTCTGTGAGAGAAGGAGATTGCTTTCAATGCTGGAGATCTCCTATGGCCATAGTTGGCACCATAGTTATTCATTATCTAACCATAAATTATATAAGACCTAGGCAAACGCAGCTGTTGCGAAGGCTGCAAACCAGTTATCATCGCCATCAGCATCAACCGAACAATGGCCAGAGCTTTGTCCCAGTTCTAAATTTAGATAAGAAAATTTCCGCTCATAACTCTCATTCGCACAAAAGGCATACAGAACGGGCATTAAGAGTAGAGATGGAAGAAAGTATAAGAAGGTAGAAGTAAAGAAGTTGAGGTTGAGTTGAACAACCACCAAAAGATCCCAAGAAAGAAAGTGACGAGGTGGCCGAGAGGTTAAGGCGTTGGACTGCTAATCCAATGTGCTCTGCACGCGTGGGTTCGAATCCCATCCTCGTCGATAATCATTTTTTTCCTACGTATACGGTACACTATTTTGTTATTTCATATTTTCTTTTTCTATTTAAAAGTCTATACACACTTAAGACGTTCTTATTTTACAGCAAAATATTTTTAAATAATTGCTTAAAACTATATTTTACTTTAACAGTTGTACTGTTTTTATGAATTTCCTTTTCCCTAGAGAATCAACATAGTATGTATTATCTGAGAGTTTTGATAAATATTATATTTTTTTGTCAGCTTTATACTTACATATTTATAAATAGTTTTAAATATTTCTTTATTTTTTTCGTCCAAATATGGCTCTTTATCGAAAAGATTATGTTTCTATAAATGTCTATTTCTACTATATGAACATCATAAACTACGGCTTCAATTTGATCAATAATATTCCTATATTAAAACGTATCTATTAACTTAAATTTTAAGGTAATTTCTATATATTTTGGTAGATTGATAAATCGATCTTAAATCCCTAATATTAATGAATTATCAATAAAAGCTGGCACGTTTTTCGTATATCCTTGAAGAATGATTTGTGCCACGAATTTTTCATACAATTTTACTTTGAATTTATATTTTAGGTATATAACACTTAATCGATCACTTTGCTGGTTTTCTTCCTACATTTTTTCAACCAAATCTATTCCTTAAAATCTTAAATTTGTTCACCTGCACTTTTGGCAGCCTTTGTCTCTAGACAACTTTTTCTTCCTTTTTTTTGTGTTTGAATTTCTTGGCTGGCGTCATATATCAATATATATTTTGGCTGCCTGATGTGCGGCTAGGCATCGGCAAAGCCATCGATATGAGTCCCCAGTCATCCAGCTTAACCCAATTGGCCATAAAGCCAAGAGGCAAGTGGCAAAAGCCAGAGCCGCCTGCCGCAAAATTCGGAGGCAGCCACACTTTGGCTTGATGAAAGTGGCGCGCGGCTAAAGGAATGGCTACCAAATGTTTCCACAATTGCTGCCCTCCCCGCCAGTCCGCACTTGTGGCAAAAAATCACAAAAAATCCAGAGAGACACAGAGAGAGAGAGAGAGAGGAAGAGCGAGAGATGGATGGAAAGCCGAGGGAAATGAATTGGATTGAATTGGAATTGTAGGCGATAAAAATAAATCTTTGCGAGTGCGCAACGCGGCGCCGTCAACAGCTGACGTGCTGCAGGATGACAAAGTAGGGGTAGCGGATAGTCAGAGGAGGACATAGGGGTGGCGGGGTTTCGGTAATGATGAAATTGAAAAGCTCTCTGTACTCGTATGTGCTCTGTGTGCAATGGGTGCTCCCCCAAGAACAAGAAGAGCTCTAGCCATTGCCATAAGTCATACAATGAGCATTTTTCTTTTGCATTGCTGGGGTTATGATATTGTGGGGTGGAAGCCCCCATGCCATATCCCTCTATCCACGCCACTGAGCCTGGGACTCACATCAGCTCAACTCTGTTCGAGTCACTTCAATATGCAAATGCTGCTCAGTCGAGCTTGTCTTTCATTTTTATGCCCCAACCAGCCACCCATCCCCATACACCCACCCACCCATCCACCCACCCATCCACCCACCCATCCATCCATCCAGTGCTACTTTAAAGCCTTTCCTTTCTGGACAGCAAGCAGGACCTCATCAAACATTTCGGCGAATATTCCTCAACTTTCCCATCGATGTCATCAAATTTGATGCGTTTTCTATCGCTGGCCATTTCTGCTGCAGCGCGGGGGGGTTCATAAAACGAAAGGCGAAACACATACAAAACTTTACGAGTATGAAGAAAAATTTTCATCGAGGAGAAAAATGCCATAAATGGTTTCGAGATGCTGTCCGCCAAAGTGTCGCTTTGACGATGATGATTCGGACACATTTGGAGATGGAGTGGGAGATGGAGATCCTCTCCTTCGGAGGACGATGATTGTATTGAAATATCTTGTGTATTAGTATTATTGGTTTATGGTCGTACATATAATATGATATGAGTATTTATTTGCTTTAATGGACACTGATGGGTTATTGAAAGGGTTAGAGTTCGATAATAATCGTTTAAATGATCATACGATTAGATGATGGATAATTTCTTATATTTTATGGCATTCCTGACAAATTAAATTGCTAGGATATCTTCCTGGAATTCCCCTTTAGAGTAATAAATATTGTATGTAAGAATATAAACATTTTGGGGTTTCTATATTTGCTGGGACTGTTTTATTTCAATTTATTTTGTTGATTCCCCTGCTTTTCGATTTCTCTGACATCATCTGCCTACCAAATTTCACTCGTATTTTGGCTTTCAACCCGTGCACATTCCATTCATATTTCAAACACTTTCTATGCACTTTTCCAACTTCAATTCACTGTGAAACTTCACCTGATGCCTCCACCTGCCTCAAGGTCGCTTCACTCACGAAAAAAACTACCAAAATTTAAGGCCATGGCAGACATGGGCTTACTTGGTCTTACACCCACGCAACATACAAAAGAGCCGGGCTACACGCAGTTCCAGGGGGTGGGGGTTTTGACCGGGTCTCTGGACAACCCATCGAGAGGGTCGGAGTCCGAGAGCTGATTGAATAATCGCACCACTGCGCCCTGCCGCTCCGTCTCATGTGGGGAGGACAGTGGAACAAATCGTGTCTAATAGACTGATTAATATACAAGATTTCCAGTTTGGCTCAAGTCAACTCGAGCAGAGCCTGATGGCCTCCTGCCCTGCTCTGCCCCTGCCCCTTCTCCATTCTCTTGGCCACCTCCCTCAATGCCCTGTGCCCTCCTCTTGGCCACATGTAACACGATTCGTGTGGATTAACTCTGCTTCAAATTGATTGATTGTTAAAATGATGTATAGACATTTGATGGTTTTTTTTTCGCTGCTCGTTTTTTGCCTTCTCGCCTTTGGCTCTTCTCCCATTCCCCATGCCCCATTCCCCCCACCTCTCTCTGTATGGCACCTTCTACATGCAACTTTTCGACCGTCTGGCAGGCCTCACTTCTAATTAGTAACACTCTCAGGCGAAAAATTAATATTTGAAGATTCTTTTCTCTCTCTCTCTCTCTCTCTCTCTCGCTTTCTCTTTTTTTTTTCCTTTCGAATTTTAGCAACTTTTTTTTGCGGCTGAAATGGTGAGCGCATCAAATTGATTGAACGGAACGAACGAACAAGTTTGTGGATGGGATGGGTGGGGAGGGGGGGCAGAGCCATTCTAATGAAACAACCCTTTGGCTTGATGCGAAAAAGTAGCAGTATTCATAAAAATTATAATAATGTGATATATTAGTCGGATGTCCGGTTGTGTTCATTGATTTACACACTCCCGAAACACCCTAGAATTCCTGTTTATATGCGGTATATTGGTTGGAAGAGGAAATGGGGTATGAAATGGAAAATTGACGATCGAAATGGTTGTTTAATTTCTGATTTATGCAGAGAGAGAGAGAGAGAGGTAACTGCTAAGCCACACTGGGAGAGAGAACGAGAGAGATAGCGTGCGCAAATCATTGCAAAAATCTCTCAAGAAATTAATAAATTGACAGCATGTATATATATATGTACATATCTTCACTGTGGATCCATTTATTTTATATATTCCTTTATTTTATACCTTCCTTGCTATTCCTTATATAATAAGTGCTCTGTTCCCAACAAAAAAAGAGGTATTCTGCTAGTTGAGCCCTTTCCACTCAAAAGTCGCCTTCGCCAGACAAAGGAAAAAGGTTCCGCTGAAAAGTATTGCACTGCTATTTATATTTTATTATCCTTAGCACATCCCGCATCCCAGAGATATATGGGACGTACATTTAGTTCCATTTCTCCCCCACCCACACCCGCACTCAGTCCGTCTCTCTCCCACTGGGTACACCTTAAGTGCGCTGGGTGGCATCCCATCCGTAGTTTGGTTATAAAAAAGAAATATTACACATTATGCCAAATTGGCGGAGACTGTCAGGCGACAATAATAACGTTTAAACTTAAATGCATGACACAATGGCAGACAGTTTTAGTGTTTGCCGGTCTTATAAAGTCTACAAAAATAGTACGCTACGCACTGTATCCGCACCACACTCCACCCCTAACACCCCACCCCCTAGCATCAATCGTAAGGGTTATGCCAGTATAGCTCATTGATAAGAAGAGCCTGGGAAATGTTTATGCACTCTCTCTCTCTTTCTCTCTCTCCCCCTGAGTGCCAAAGTTCCTCTTCTCTTATCGCAACTTTTGCTCCAGAGTTTCTGCATACTTGGCTTTTGGTGGTTTTAGCCAGAGTTTACTTAACGGTAAAATGTGGCATGAATGTGGGTGGAGGGATCGAAAAGAAATGTGCAAAATAACAGTCAAACTTATTGAATCACTTCGGGACAAAGTGGCAACGTAGCTGCATTAAGAGAAGTAGAAACGGAGTTGGTGCAGTGTTGGTAAATGTCAGGATGGTATATGGGTATATTTTCGGAATCTTAAAGCTGGAACTATAAATGTTAATGCCTTTTAAAGTGAATGAAAGTACCCTTAAATAAAGTATTAATTGCCACTGCAACTGCAATTTATACTATAAAATTCAACAAAATGTTGTCATAAAGATGCCTTGTTTTGTACGTTTTTCAACACTTTTATGTGTTGGAAAATGGTAAATAGATAAAAGACATGAGACAGCATTGGTTTATTTTGCAAAATTAAAAATATTTGATACAGAAACGTAGAAACATTACCTTTCAGTATTCCCACAGAACAACAAGATCATCTAATCTTCAGCTATGACCACAATTTATTTGATAAAAAATACATATGTACATATTTTATGATACTTTCCCCATCAATGAAATTTAATTTGTCCCAAAGAAATAACAAACATTTTCTCTACCATACTGGGGCCATATATCATTTCTGTTTCCCTGCTTTCCATTCATTATCCCCCCCACCCCACTCAACCTTTTTGTAGGCGCTCAATTGTCTACCTAGAGAGTAAGTACCTCTATATCAAGCAGGTCCTGTCCCCCCTCCCCGCAATCTCTTGGAAAAGTAGGTAACTTATGTAAATGTTAACAGACACTAAAAATGAAACAAAGGCAAAAGGAAAATCCGACCTACAGCCACATAAAAATGTATTAAGAGCCAAACCGAAAACCCCAAATCTAAGCAAAAGCAGTAGGAGAGGGGGAAAGCCAGAGGAAAGCCAGGAAAACTCAGTGAGTCGAAAGGTATAAAGGATGTTTGGAGTCGTTTCGCCTAACGACACTAATAAAATATTGAACAGGCCATCGATAACCGAAAGGAGTTCGCTGGGACGTCAACGAACCTTTGAGGGGGGGGAACCCGTAGGAGTCCTGGCATCCTGCGGACCTGGGTAAGGAGAAACGCTTACGTAGATGGCAAAGATGACGATTAAAACAAATTTCCACGACAACCTGGCGCCGTTTAGCCAGCGGAAGGAAGCGAAATTGTTAAACGCAAAAGTTGCAAAATGTCAGGGATACATTATGGGGCATGCGGAAGGGGGGCATCGGGTGGCAGGAGGCAAACGGAAGCAAAGACACACACACAGACACAGGCACTCGAGGAGTGTTTGCACCTTGGTTCTATTGGAAAGAACTGTGGGGGGGTGGGGGGATGGGGCTGAGGATGAAGGAGCCAAGTTGGCAAGTTGCAGACAAGTTTTAAATGAATGAGCATCGACTTCCGTTCGATGCGTTCGAAGCTGGCCAATGCCCAGAGCCCAGAGCCCAGGGATATAGTGGATGTATCTCTGGGTTACAGATGTATGTGTGTGCTAGTGTGTGTGTGTGTGTGTGTCCATCCTGTGAAGCATGACAATGGCCGAAAGGATGCTTGCTCGAGTGGCGACCACTTGCCAATTGCGATTATGGTTTATGTACAGACCCGATAAAGGTCGTCAATGGGTCGCCGATGCCCAACCACACCATCGACGAGTACGAGTCCCTTTCCTTGCCGAAGTATCCTTTTCGTATCCCTTTCAAGGAGCAACTTTTCCCACTGCGATATCAGTTACTGTTGGAACTTTTGCTGACCATTCGAGCGCCTTCAATGGCTCAATTATCCTCCCCGCTCTCCGGACCATTTGCGAAGGATAACCTCCTTGTGGCGTCACTCAAGCGCACATATAAATATACACACA
This sequence comes from Drosophila helvetica, assembly GCA_963969585.1. NCBI lineage: Eukaryota > Metazoa > Arthropoda > Insecta > Diptera > Drosophilidae > Drosophila > Drosophila helvetica. The sequence goes on from OZ018403.1 coordinate 45,464,704, forward strand.
TAAACACAGTAGATTTGAGCCGAGATTCCGATTGTTATTAGCGTAATTGAGTTTGCTAGCCAATTATCCATGCAATGGGCCGGAAAGAGGGACCAGAATTTAAAGATATGTAGATCCTGCCTCCCCTTCTCCGCGCACAGTGTGTTGTCCTTGAATTGAAATTTTAATGCAATTTCCCTCTCACTGCGGGCGGGATTCACCTCAAAAACGTGCAACAGTCCTTGAAAATTGCATTTTCTTAATTTATTTGCTATGCAAATTTATTTATTGACTGACGGACCGAATGTCCAGCCCAGTCCAGTCCAGAATGTTCTGGGCCCAATGACACAGACGATGACAGGGCCATGGCATCACGTTGCAACATGGATATGCAACACACAGACAGGGAGACAGACTGTCGATTGCATTCTTCCTAAAGGGAAATCCCCCTTCAACAAGAGGGGGAAAGGGAGACGGGTCATTGAGCCTGAAGGCTATGCAGCCTTTGGGGGGTGGCCCATTGGTAATCATGGTTCCACCACCCATCCCTCACCCACTGCATCCTTGGCATCCTTGGCTTTATTTGGTTTACGGAAATAGAAACCCAAATCCGGTAATCAATGCGAATGTATAAGCAAACGATGGAAACTCATTTTGTGTATACGATGTGTGGGAATTTAAGGTAGAAGGGAAGCTACAGATCAGACCATTTGAGACTCTTCCGATTGTTTCCATAGTGCTCCAAAGGGTGTTTAAAAAATGCTATCGGAAAGGTATCTTATGGGAAAAAAGATATAAGCTTCATAGCTTCCTGCAGCCAGAGAAATACTACAATCTTTAAATCCAAAAATTAATATTATGTTCTGGGGTTACGTGGAGAAATGCTGAATACTTTGCATGCCGGAAACCATTCCAAACTGTCTGATAGCTCGCTTCAATATTCCATAATTTTTTTATCCATATTTGAAGTTCTTTAACGGAGTGCGTATCCCGCTTCCTTTAAGATACGAAAATGTTGTACAATTCTGATGTCATCTGTATCGTTTGTCCCTCATGTCATTTTAGAGCACGAAAAACTCACCCACACTATCCAAAAAAATAAGAGAAAACCATAAAAACCTAACTGTAAAACAGGAAGTGTAACGACAAAAAAGGAAAACCCCTCTCCTTTCCCCCCTCTTCTCCAGCGGGCAAAAGACAATGCAAGTCAAATTACGTCACGCGACCGAACAATTTTGAGACCCACACGCGAGATCCCTCGCCCACTCCAAGGATTGACTCTCACTCCAAGGCTCCCACTCTCATTCCTACAATTGCTTGCTCTCCCACTGCCCTACCACCCCCACTGCCCCCTTTCAGCACCCATTTCCACTCAGATATAGCCTCATTTCCCCACCGCCCACTTCCTTCTCCCACTCGAATCTCTCAAACAGTTGCAAAAAATTTACTGTGTGAATTTTGGGCTGCAGCTCACACATGTACACACACACAAGCACACACACACACCCAAAAGGAGAGAGTGGCGAAAGGATATGTGGGTTCATTGGCAGCCACAATGCCAACCGAAATTGCCAACTTAATTTATGTTCGACGCTAATTAGCGCCATAATTTAATTTCCAATTGGAAAAACGAAGGCCAAAAAAAGAAACGTGGAGAGAAAAACGGTGGCAAGTGGGTGGCGCATGGGTAAAAGGGTGGGTAGTTTGTGGGCGGAATGGGGATGGCCAGTGGGGTAGAATTGAAAATCGAGAACTGGGCTAACAATGCGGAAAAAAAAGAAAAATTTGCCACAGCGCGCCTGTTGCTCTTGCAATTGGAGATGCAGGCAGATGCACACACTGAAAAATAGACATGGATGCGTTTTTAGCTGCAATTGGGGTAAACACATTTTTCGGCATTTTCTTTTTAGATACCCTAGAAGTGGGTATGACAATCAAAAGGCGGAGTTCTCATAGATGGTTGCAATGCCCATTGAGAATCCATGAAGAATGCATATTCGAGCGCTCCCTCCGTCTGGATCCAGAGAGAATTTCATTAGGTGATCCCCTGGGTATAACATACAAATTATGTCTTTCTTTTATTCCAATACTTTCCATCTTGTAGATGTTGGTTTTGCCTCCATTTCTATAACCTTTCCTCTCGTTGTGTACAGGATGACTTTAATGGTTATTATCTTTAGAATAAAGCGTATCCTTTAGTAGTCCTAGAGCCTTCTTAAAGGTTACTTTTGTCAGCGCTCTACTGCTCTTCCACGCGCTCTGCATGCAAAATGTGGAACCCGAAAAAATTCCGAGCTGTCAAAATAAAATCGAATTAAATGCAGTGCACATATGGATGTGCCCCAAAAAACCTCCATAAACCGCCACAAGACACACACACACACACACGACATCATCGCCACACCCTCTTGAACCCCCGCTACACCCCACTAAAACCCTACCCCCACTGACAAATGATGTTGACCGCCCATGGTCATGGATGCTAATTAATCTTGATTTTCAACAGAACCCACACGAAGGAGTACACGGAGAAAGAGACAAGGATAGAAAGAGAGGGCGAGTTAGAGATGGAGCTAGAGCTAGAGAGAACGCTAGAGCGAATATCCTTACGTTAAAGTGACAATTAAATTAATCATGATGGCAAACGATTATGTCAACAGGACACACTGACACAGACCACCCGCTGAGAAGGCTACGGGTACGGGGTACGTTGGCGGGTCAGTTCAGACGGTACGCGTGCATATGGTAGTCACTGTGTAAGTATACGGAAGCCCTCTGCCAGTGCAGAAATCTAATTATATTCGACATCAAACTTATAATTAACATTTTGACCGCAGCATGAAATTTTTGCAAAAGCAAAAAAGAAACTAAAGAAAAAGTAGAGAAAAGTCGCAGGCGAAAGGGGAACACACACACACCCCCTAAAGCATGTGCAAGAGACATTTTTAATTAGTTTTGCGGTTGACATACAAAACTGAAAAGTAAATCACATTTAAATTTAAAGAATAAACCCCTGCAGTTTTAAGTAAAATGCAGTTAAATTTAAAGAAAACCCCAGAAAATTGACTACATGTTTCCCACTACAAATTAGGCGTTACTTAATTAGAAGAAATAATATGGATTCTAAAGAAAACCCCATTCAAATTTAAATATATTTAAATTTGTATTTTATATGAAATCTGAGACAATTTTAAGTACTCCTGGTGCGTTCTATCAAAATTAATGTAAAAAATATGCAAACTTCCATTTTAATTAACTAAATTCAAAGTTAAAGAAATGACTATATTCCTTGGAGTTTTAATGCTATTACTATTCCTATGGATTATGATTAAGGAACCTTAATATCAAACCAAAATTCAAATACGCGCGCCTAAAAACAGAGCTACCAGACCTCATTTCATCGCAGGTAAGTGGCAACATTTTGGAGATGCGCCATTTGCCTATATAACAATTCTCAATATCTATATATATGAAATATATATATTGTTTTCGTATGATATTTATCCCACAAAGGCATTGATATGAAATAATATTTATTTCTCAATCGGTCCCGCTCTCCACAATCCATCAAAATTAGTTTTTAGGTGTAAATTAAAGTACGTAGGGTATAGAAATACAAGAAACTAATCAAATACATGAAAAAGTCATAAAATGTATGTTCAAAGCAGCTTGGAACACTTAATTTTGACATTAATTAAAGGACATAGGGTATATAAATGTCCAAGCAGCTGAAACAGGTCCACTTGCGTTCTGGTTCCAGTTCCGCTTATCGTTCCAGTTTAACCAAAAGTACACATATCCCCGTGAGAATTGCATCCCTGTGTAGTTTCCCTGTAGCAAAATGTGTAGTTGCCATGTAAAACCAACTTAATTTTGTGTACTTTTTTGCTGACCCTCTTTGTTTATTTATAAAAATATGAACAATCCAATAAAAGGAAGTACTTAAAATTAGCCAGTCTTGCAGAATATTGATTCATTTATCGGATAAAATTATATGTTCATTGGCGACAGTCCTATCTCGATCGTAATACTAAATCGCATATCAAAATCGATGAATATAATTTACAAAAAATAACGAATAAACTAGTTCATTCAAGTAGTTCCACTAGTCAAGTAGTACATAGCACGAGGCCGCCTCGCGAGCATAAAAAAGTAAAAAATTAAATTAAATTAACATTAAATTTCAAATTATCAAAGCCAGACGACATGACGGAAGCCGAACAAGAGGTGGAGGTGAATGGCACCGAGGCGGAGGATGAGGGGCACGACGAGCAGGACACAAAACAGAAGAAACAAACGCGTCACGACGGCGGCGCCGCGGATCTGGAACGTGTTACGGACTACGCGGAGGAAAAGGAGATCTCTGCCGCAAATATATCCAGTGTACGTACAACCAGGGGTATATCATATGAGAAGAGAAGTAATCTAAGGGCTTCTTTAATCTGCAGGCGGTGGCACAGTTCGGCAATCAGCGAAACAAGGAGAACGAGCTGCGTGTCGCCAAGGAAAAGGAGCTGCAAATGGTCCAAGTGAAAAAGGAAGACATCGAACTGATTGTACGTATGCGACCACATAGAGACCCTCAACACATAGAGGGTGTGGGTGCTCAATGTTCAATGGGATTCTCTCTTTGTAGATGAACGAGCTGCTGGTTAGCAAAGCGCATGCCGAGAAGGTTCTACGAGAGCAGAGCGGCGATGTTGTGGCCGCCCTGGAGGCCATCATCAGCAATTGACGGTGCTACTGGAGTCTGGACCATCTGTTTACCAACTTTTACTTAGCATAACACTGCTTTATTTGTACATTTATAAACTCTTAGTGAAGAAAAAAACATAAACAAATGATTTATAAGCGAGGTTTTTTGAGGTATGGATTGGGGGAAACGTTTCTGCCTGCAATAGCAGTGCTCTCGGTACTGAAGGATCCCTCCCGTATATATGTCATCATGGACCAGCAATATATCGTATTCCTTGTTGGGATAACATTGGCCAGGTTTGTCTTCATCCCTCTCCACCCATATATCCATAAATATCAACCATCGAACCACCTCAAATCATTGCAATTAAATAATTACATTTAAAACGAAGGAAACCAGTTCTCGCAGTGATATAGCAATTGAAACATCTCCTTTTTTTAGAATGATTCTGCTTGAAATTTTATTCAGAGTATTGCAAAACACTGCCCAATGAACGATCGATAGGATGTGTCCTTAAGAAAAACCAGTTTACAATTTGTCTATCAATATGTATGTATGTATCATCGTATCCTTGCATTATGTCTAAATATCCGAATTCTAAATAATGAAAAAAACACGCATGTCCTTGAATTTCAGCCTCCCACTTATATATGTAGTAGATACGCGTACTCGTAGATACGTGATGTGACTTAATGGCAGTTGCGTTTGCATCGCTTCGCTTTCAAACATGCCGCGGGTGGAGGTATGGTATGTGGGGATTGCACTATGATTTCTCTATTCAACTGTTGGAGAAGGTACATCTTCTACCAAGTATTGTGAACGTCTTTACCGTCGAGCCATATATAAAGTCTATTTGATTGGTCGAGGAAATCGGGCGGGGGTAGAAAGGAAAGGTGAAAATGATAACAATCAAATGATAAAACAATGAAATTCATTTATAACAACTAGAAGCAATGGTTGGTATGGGGATGGGGGACAAACTACAACCAAAGGTAATGGCTTTTTAAAAGGGGAATTTCGTGTAGCAGCAACGTGTATTAACTAGATTATGTGATTAAATACTTTTGCAGATTCTCGCACGAAGGCGTATTGATATTCTGCGCCTTGCGATACAGGTCCCGATCGCCAAACGTACGCGCCTTGGCCAGCATAGAGTCCCCTGCAAGCGAGTAAGACAATCATTAGACATGGATTCCCCTGAGAGTGCAGCTCTTGTACTTACGATAGTTTCGTTCACGACTGCAAGAGTGTTTGAGATGATTCACAAAGTCCTCCTCAACAGACTCCTCCAGTCGCGCCACGGAACCCTGATACTCTGAATAGAAATTCTCCTTGACATAGTAGGGCACCTTCAAGCCGTTCGTCTCACGCTTCACCGAGTATTTACTAGGCAAGAAAATAGATAGATAGAAAATAGATTAGGCAAATGTCTGTACGGGATACGGGACTCTCTATGGCACTCACTGCGAGGGCGTCAAGCTGTACATAGGGTCAGAGATAAAGAAGGACGACATCATGGACAGGCCAATGAGCAGCAAGATGGGCAACAAATTGATCAAAGCCGATGAATTGTTTCCCTGTAAACAAAAACGATTAGACTTTAGATAAGTCTCTGCCCACGTTGGCCGGGTTCAAAGGTCACTGCACGTCACGCTACGCCACATACCTCGCGATCCTCACGCTGCTGCCGTTGGCGCCGTTGCTGTCGCATATACACGTTCTGCTGTGGGAAACCGCCATTGAAGAACATATTGAACAACTCCTCGGCACTGATGTCGGCCTGGAAACCACGCGAATATCCATATTCATTGTAGTACTGTCCATGTCCATGGTTTCCGCCTCCATTGTTATGACTATGTCCATTGTTGGTCTCGTTTATGCCGTACAGATCATAGTTTTTGCGTTTTTCCGCATCGGTAAGGACGCCAGCAGCATTGCCGAGGGCCTTGAAGGCCTCCACCGCTCCAGGTGCCTTGTTCTTGTCGGGATGCAATTGTAGGGCCAGCTTTTTGTAGGCCTTCTTGACCTCCGAATCCGTGGCGGTCTTGCTGACGCCCAAGACCTCGTAATAATCTTTGCATCTGTGCAAAAAAAAAGAAAGAATGGAAATTGGTACAGAGGAAAGCGGAAAAGGGTTTTCTTGGTGGACAAACTTTTTGATCTTGCGCACAGCCTCTAGCTGATCGTTGGTGTAGTCGGGAGCGGTGTTACGCGAGTCCGAGTTGGTGCGCTTTCTGGGTCCACTGTCCTTCTCATCGGAGGCTGCTGCTGGTCGAGATTTGCCATTGCTGCCGCTGCCAGGTGTGCCCTTCACTCTAGCCAGTAGCTCTAAAAGAGATTATCGATTGAGTATCTATAGGAACAAGTATTAATTAAACTCCTTACTCTTTGCATTCTCCGTGGGATAGAGTTTCTCTGCCTTGAGCAGAAACTTTTCCGCCTTATCGATCTTGCCCTCGGCCAGGGACTGCACCGCGAGGTCAATGCACCGCTGTGCCTCGTCCTTGTTGCCATCCATGCTGTATATTTGAATGTGCTTGAACAGGTGATGATTTTTATTGGATACTACGTGGTGCTCAGAGTCGCCGTTTCGTCAGTAAATACTGGCTTATCACTGTATGCGTAGGGCAGCCCGTATGTGTGTATATACATATATCATATATTTCCGGACTACACACATCCAAACATATCTTACAGAGCCTTCTACTGTTTTTTTCTTAATTTTTGTTGTTGTAGCTGTTACTAGTACTAGTTAGTAGTTACTAACTTAAGGTCTTCCACTATAATTTAATTGATTTTACTAAGTAGGATGAATTTTTCACCAGTAAAAAAGTCTGGCTGCGTTGCCACCTGGTTGAAGTGAAAAAACACGGTCACTTGACCAGTGCTGTTACTTCAGCATATTTCTGGCTACTAGCGTTTTTTTACAAGAATCTCTTTTTATTTTAGATCTCAATGTATACGGCAAATTTTCTTGATTTTACGGCTGCATAAAAAGTAGCAAAGTATCCAAACTATTTTTTGTTTGCGAACAATAACTCTGTTCTGAGACTGCATTTCTGTCTATTTATTATCCCATTACCATTGACAATGTGCTGCATGCCAAAAGAAACAACATTCAGTTGTGCTAGCCTAAAAACACTCGGAGAACACAACCCATTTGAGACAGGGGATGTGATGTTGAAGTCCACTATGTTCCTAATATATCGCTATTTTAGATAACAAAACTAGAAACTTTAATATTTGGGCTGTTATAGACTTGTTTTAGCTTATTTATTTTTTTCAGTTTTAGCCATATTTGGCCTCTATTTTAATCTGGCTTGTATTTACTTAAAAATTCTGGCCACACTACATTCGACACCAATGGAATCAAGGTATGCGGAGAGTGAGGTAAGCCAGTCTTGGGTTCCTTTGTTTACCCCGCTCTCTGTTTTGAGTTGTGCTCCTTGACGTCATGCAAACAACTACAATTAAAAGTGAATTAATTTAAAATGCAAGTCGTTTTTCTACGATTCGTATTCACAACTTAAACAATAAAAAAACTGAAACGGTCATGCCTGTGTTATATAGGCCGCTGCCTCACCTGCTGTTCAATATACCCTGCTCACAACAGAGTTGCATTGACGAGGGGCACCCACGAGCACGAATACTCTGATTCGGCCGTATTCCGTCATATTTATTTAGTAAATTAATAAAGTAATAGAAAAAATCGATGCTGCATTCTATGAGCTAGCCAACCGGGCCGCAAATACCAGTGAAGTGCAATATAATTAGTTAACGGCAGAGCCCGCCCTGCCTCGTGTGCCCCCTATTCACGCCGCGTACGCTCTGTGTGTTTCTGTGTGCGTGTGTGTGTGGTGTTTGGCCTGGAAAAAGTGAAAGAAGCAATAAGGTATTTTTTCGGCCATATTGTGTGTTGTCATTGCTCGGGGAAAAGTGCATTTCGGATGCACATGCAACTGCCACACACAGGAAAATATAATACTCGAAATACATCGATATATCATTGAGTAAATAGTGATTGTGTGCGCCCGACTTATGTAAATCGGGGGAAGAATACTATTTACATTCACAAAGAGGTGCGTATTTTCTTTGTGTGTATTATGGGTGGAAGGGGTGGGGGGAGAAGTGCATTGTTTGACTCGAATTTTAATTATTATTTTATTTATTATTAACGCTAAGATTATGAACTAAACAGGGAGAGATAATTCAAGCGGCTACTTTTTGCGGGAGAGACGCACATTCACGCCGACTTTGGGCATCAGGGGGATCCCATGGACGCTGAACTCAATCTCCCGCTTCTCCTTGCGCATCTCCAGGTTGAAATTCGAGAGAACCTTGGCCACGGCAATCTTCACGCTGACCTTTCCCATGCGAAGACCTACAGAAGGGATATCATTAAAGGAAATTATATCAATAGAGGGTGCATCATTCTTACCGATGCAATGACGCGGACCCTCCCCAAAGGGCAGATACGCCGCCGGGTTAAAGTTCTTATTCTCATCCAAATACCTCTCTGGCCTGTATGCCAATGGATCTGGGAAGTTCTCTGCATCGCGGTGCATTCCAATCAAGGAAATGATAATGGGCGTACCCTTTTTGATGACCATCTTGCTGTTGGGTACTGGGTAATCCTGTGTGCATACACGATTCAGCAGAGGCAGAGCCGGGTATTTTCGTGCAGTCTCTGAAAAATGGGACTCCCTGTTAGACACTTTTCCATAGAAGCAGGCTAGCCTTCTCCAGACAAGACCTACCCATTATGCAGGCCTCCAGGTACTTCATGTCCTGTATGGCGTCGTAGGTTAGCTTTCCATCGTGCTTTTCCAGCGCACTCCTCACATCCTCTAAGGCCTTGGCCATCACCTCTGGATTCTGGGTCAGCTCGTAGATGGTAAAGGCCGCCGTTGAGGCTGTCGTCTCGTAGCCGGCCACAAAGAAAATAAACAGCTGTCCGGCAATCAGATCCTTGGACACGGTTTTGAGCCCCTTGTTGACATTCTCCGCCGACCACATGCCATCATCGCTGCTAATCTGTCCAGTGTTTCGGAGCTGCAACAGAAGTTGCAACAGATCGCGTCGCACAATATTTTTCTCCTCTCGGAGATCCACAGTGCGGTGCGAGAGTTCCCTCATGCGCTCAGGCCCCTCCTGGGTCCAACCCAAGCGAACAAAGATCTTTTCCAATCTATAAGGATACAAAATATAAGCCAGGAGCTCCGAAATTTCCCTCTTGAGAACTTACCCTGGGTACAGAAAGGATGTGGTGCCGCGTAGGATGTCAGTAAATGTATTCTGATTGATAGTTTTCGTGATGGCCAGGAACTCATTGTTGGGATCAGCAAAACTATCCACTTCCAGGCCAAAGATGGTCGAGGCAATGATATCCACAGCATAACTGAGTTATAAAAGAGGGTATTAGATCTGTTTAGGGATCTTATTGCCTTTAGACTCACGTTAACATCAACTCCTTCAGTTCAATCTCCTGGCTACCGCTTTGAGGTAGTTTTCCATTCAAATGTGCCACCATCTTATCGCCAATTGCCTCGGAAGTCGGGAACATGGCCTTCAGTTTGCCCGATGTAAACGAAGGCGTTAGCTTTGCCCTCAGGTTCCGCCAATTACTGCCCTCCATGGCGAAAATCGTGGCCGACATGGGATCGTTCTTCTCATCCACATAGATGCCACGATCGTGGAAGCTGGCAAAATCCTTGACCAAAATATCGTGCACCAACTGCGGCTCCCTCACCAGCAGGGCCGGACGCAGGGTCAGGTACATGCCCATCACGGGCTCCTTTGTGGCATTGTACATATCATAGATGGCCATTCCAAAGGATCGCTTGCCTCTGCGCACGGAATCCAAGGCGCCAAAGGGTATGGTGACCCCAGCAGAGGGGAAGCCCTGCCGATCCCAGTAGCTGAATGTCCATTTGAGATACACAAACAGCAGGCTGACTGCCGCAACCAGCAAAAGTATTCCAATCATTGTCGACCGATTCCCTACGGAGATGTGTCTTTCTACAGCGTTGAAATGATACTAAGCTGCTCGATTCTATCTACAATTTATAGTCGTATGGCAGGCAGGCAGGCAGGCAGACAGTTTTATTTGTTTCGTTTCGAGAGCCCAGAGTTTCGCCATTTATTTCTGGTTGATTGTGCTATCTCCGGCGTAAACACAAAATCCTATGCGATTCCCGCGGTCTCGTAGGGGGCCTCGTAGAGGTCTTGCTGCACAGTTCCTTCGGGGCTATTCGGCTTCATCAGTGTGACATGGCAGTTTCCCAGCTCTGAAAGCAACGATTATGAGGCTATCGATTTTGAGGCATAAATGCGACGCGCCAATTGATAATGATAGAGCAGCAGGCACTTAATCGTTCCAGTAATTATACATATATATTGTATATGTGTTCTCGATGTGTGTTCTGAGTGCACAAATAGGAAAGTGGAATGCCATGCAATTCTATTATTAAATATTTATCGCATTTTGTGGTCGTGTCTGTCTGTAGATAATCTAGAAAAGCTTAGACGCGATATTAGGGAATATAAAGTCATAGCTTAGCTATAGTTTGGTTCGATAATTAATCTTCTTTTATCCGCTCTTGGCAGGAATCCATCTGTTTGGTAATTCTTGTGTCGCTTGGGTCTAAATTTGAGTTACTTAAATAAAGAAAGTCCTTGAATAATCCTTGTATAATCTCACGGATCATTTCCAATGGAAAATATAAAATTCAAAGAAAAAGATATTTTTAGTATCTTTTTTAAAACTCTTTCCTATACCCTTACTTTCTAAGAGCATTTTTGAAGCTAAAATATTAAGAAAAGATAAACGCCAGCTGGGAGAGTCCCATGGAAAGGGATATCTTTGGGTCAAAACATAATCCCTTAAAACCGCAGCATGTCGTTTTTTCGATTAACCTTTAACCGGAATTTGTACGCTTATTTTTGTTAGACATAATTTCATGAAATCCAAACGATTGAAAACTAGTTTTCAAGATGCTAATCTAGAGAACGAATACCGTATGGAATAGCACGTTTTGCACCCATATTTAACTAAGGAACGAGTAAGCAAAGATTGTTTGTACTATAGACTACGTTTACATAGATCAAGTCATCTGAATCTATGGAATCTATAGGGTGTACTTACCGAACACACCACTGGGGTCATCATTTCGAGAGTAGAATATGGTTTTACATTGTATTTATGAAAAATGTGACCTGTTTTCACCATCTTAAATCGATTTAATGACCTTGAAGCTTAGAAGACACAATTTGCTGCAGAGATACTTTTGTTTAATCAAAATTAATTTATTAAAGCTCTCCAAAGCTTTCATCAGCTCACACGCAGATGAACAGATGCTTTATTCATTTAAATACAACGCTCAAATGTGAGTCAGTCATAAATATATATATGTAGATCTACAACAGTTTAGTACATATCGGAATTCCTTAAGAGAAACCACAGACAAGTGTTTTCTTTTATGAGAACTGAGTTCTTAAAGGGAGATTAAAAACTGAAAAACATACTTGTCTCTGAAATTACCATCTAAACCAGTCTAAAACTTGGGACGTGGCACGACACTGTGATACCCAGTATGTACCCGATTTCTATTAACCGAGATGCTGCCCAAAAGTATGCAATAAACCCCCGTTTCTCTACCCTTAATAATTTTCAAAAACCAGGTGTTCAAACAACCAAAAACAGCTGCACATTAACTTGTTTTTGATCATTTTGGCTATTATAATCATCCGTTCTTCTGCACTCCATGTATGATCATTCTATATAATCAACGTTACCTAATGTCTGAGTACCAGGTAATAGGTACCAAAAAATATTTTCCATTGCTCACCAAATTCTTTATAATTTTCATCTTTATTTTCTTTTAGAAATTGTGAAATTATTCCAAACTTTGGCTATGAAATTAGTCTGTATTTGAACGAAATTGTTAACGAATATTTCTGGGAAGATTAGCCAGAATTAGCCTGATAAGAAAATTTTCATGAAATTGATAATGTTTTGGTCTGATAAAGTTCTGTCTGGGTAGTAACAACAAATTGATAAAAGTTTGTTCTTGCGGATGTGTTAGGTAGGGGTAGGGGTAGGGGTAGGGCTGGTGCCTACCTATGCAAAATAAATTGTCCTAGGCATAACTGGTGTTTCCCCCCTCAGAATGATGGTTTCCTTCTCTAGAACGGTGAGTGTTCCCCGCTCTTTGAGTGGGTGTTTCTGGGTAGATCCTAGAACTCTTTTAAGCCAAAAACTTTCCGCTTGCCACCGCTTTGACCCGCTTTGTTGGCTTTCGACGTTTATGTGGTGGTAGGTGGCATGTGTGGAAGAGGAAGCGCCATTGGATGACGGTGAGGGGCCCTCCCCTCTCTGTCTCTCGTTAAGGTTGTTCACTTGAGAACTTTTGTGCGCTGTCAAAGGTACTCTCGTACTCGCATTTGTTGCTGTTGTTGTTGCTGTTCAGCGGAATGGCAACGACTTTGGCATGGCATGGCATGTACTCGTACTCGAACTCGAACTCGTAAGACGTTGAACCGATACCCCATTTATTTTTGTATATTTTTTGTATAAAACGAGTTTTTGTTTTTGTTTTTCGAGAAAAATATGTTTTTAAAATCGATTGTATTTGTTTTTCTTACAGACCTCTCCTCGCCTCAAAGCTGGGACAATTAAGGAAGGTATAGAGCCCCTAAAATATCACAAAATAAGGTGAGTTTTTGTCTATCGTAATATCAATATCATCTTATCGTCATATCATCATATCATCAATAATTATATTATAATCAGAGCTATTTTTGTTATTCGACTTTAATCAGGCATTAAATGATTTCCATTGAACTTTTTTTGCCTGCAAAGGTATTAAGTCATTAGCTCTCCTTCTCCCTCCCTCGTTAAACCTCTATCTATCTTTCTCTCTTGCCATTGTTTTGCTCTTGATAAGCTTCTGTTGTGTCGCGCTTACGTTCTCTTGGCAATAAATAGCCTTGATAAGGGCCTTGAACGGTCGCCGCCATCAAACATCTCTCTCAGCCAGAGAGTTTTTCGCTCTCTAAAAATGCTGCCCAGCAAAGCTTTGCTCTCAGCTCAGCTCCGTGAAAGCTCTCTCTCCGCGCAAACCCAAAACCCAAAGACAAACAAAAGCAATCCATCGAGAAGAAAACTTTTCGGTCGTTTCAGTCAGCTGCTGCGCGTGTGTTTGAGTGTTTGGATGTTTGTGTGCTTTTTCCTCTCTCACCTAACGCAGAAATGAGCTCTCTCGCTCTGGCGGCACATTGAGAATTGAGAACTGAGAATGTTTGAATGTTTTCTTGGTCGGGCGGGTGAATCAAAAATTGTACGGCAAGCTAAATCAGCTGCTGCGCGTGGCGAGTGTTTTTGTGCTTTTTCCGTACCGTCCGCGACTCCGTACCACACAAGAACCCCCTCCCGCACATTTACGTCGTCTCATCTGCCTCTCTAGTGTGTGCTGCTAACTAATTTTCCATAAAAAAACCTATTCGAAACGGTAATGAGTATTCCAAAAGGTGCATTTTCCATACAAAATTAATAGCGTGACTCCTAGGCTGGCGCGTGTCTCTCTCACCAGAGTGTGTGGCCTTAATTTTAGTGGAAATTACTTTTGGAAAATGTGTATTAAATCGTTAAACACAAAGAGTGAACGATAAAAAGAGCTTTAACTAGAGGTTAAAACCACAATAACAACGACAACAGCAGCGACAACGACAGCTTCCTCCTCGAATCTAACGCCCTTCAAAATCGTTTAAGCCACAAAACGAACCTGAGACCAGTTTTTCTATATATACTATACTATCGTATCTTTAGTTAGGAGTCGGCTTTTTTACACACACGGACTTTCTTATAGAATCAACCCGGTAAATGCTCTATCTCTCTCTCTAGCCTCTTACTCTCCCACTATTCTCTCTCTCTTTCTGTCTCTGCCTCTCTTTTTGGTTATATCTGATTCTTTATCTCTGTCGCTCTTGGCAGTCGGTCTCTGACGCAAATCACATGTTTATGTGGTCGTTCGAATTTGATTAAATTTATACACAATTAATTTTTGTTTGCCTAACGTACATGAGAGCTTTTTTAGTCGCTATGGCTTGGTGGCGTTGCCATATGTCTCGTTCGAATAGCATTGACATTCTACAAAGGGAGAAAGAGACAGCAAAAGAGTGAGAGGGTGGAGAAGAGGGGGCGAGCAGCACTACACATGTTTTGTGGAAAAGCTCTCAGCCACATCCAAAAGTCAATTAAAAACATGTGCTGTGTCCACTCTGTCCGTCCACTATTTTTGTTTATTGTTTATAAATGAGAGAGGCTCTCTCTCTCTGGTTATGTTTCCCTCTCTTTCGCACTGCATTGGAGGTCAGCCTTTGCCCCAGCAAAGCACCCACAGCAAATGCCGGCGCTGCGCAGCTTTTTGAGAGAAAAGAGAAGCAAAGTAAATGGAAGCTTTTGTTTTCTCAACTGCGCGAGTGTTTGCCTTTGCTCGAAGCTTATTTGTGTGCGTTCTTCTCTTGTGTGAGCATGTGTGTGTATATAGAAGTAAATGTGTGTGTGTGTTCGTGTGGAAACGAGTGATATAGGAAGAACCTTGTATTTCCACATACATATGCATGCACATGAGGCTATGGAATGGAATGGAATTTAGTAGGTTTTAGTTATTGTTGTTGTAGCTCTACAGTTTTTGTTGTAGTTTCTCAATTCCGTTGAAGCTGCTGCCCCCGCCCCCCTGCCACCCCTGCTCTCTGATAATGTTGGTTTTCTGTTATTATATAGTTTTTTTTTTGTCTTTGGTATGTTTCAAGGAGCAGCAGAGTATGTAAATGACCTTTGAAATCATCTTAGGACTTTGTTTCAAGTGTTTCCTAAACGATTCCTTAGAGTTTTCGGAGCGAAAGGTTCTTTTTAGAACCTCTTATCACACATTTGTGTTTACTGCTTGTTCCACTGCTTATTTGACTGCACTTTCTAGCACTTCTCATGGTCAAGCAGTTTAGATAGAAACGTTTTCCAATCAAATCACTTCCTCAGCTTCTGTTTATGGCTCTTATTGGGTCTTTTCTAAAGAGTTTTGGAGTGTATCTTCTTAGAATATATGAAAAAATTATCTTTTTCCAGTGCTTGCGCTACTACTTTTGTTTCCAACTACAGTTGAAGAGAAAATGCAAGCAGTTCTTGAGCGTTTCCTTTTCCGTAGTCTGCTTCCAGTATCGACTGCTTCGTTTACTTCTATTCCTATTTTACAGGTTAAAGCAGTTGATATTTCCGCACTGCTTCCCCAGCTTCATCTCTTTCCTCCTTCGGATTGGAGGACTGCTCCTTTTGAACTAACCCGCATACTGCTTGCCTTACAGTTTCTTTTTGAAGCTTTCCCATATTCAAGCAGCTTAGAAATTCATAGAACCTTCTCAACGCCTCTTCTAGAACATCCTTTTCCCACAGCTTGTTCTACTACAGTTTCCAGTGCTGTTTTTTCTAGTTACAGCTACTCCCACGTTTCAAGCAGTTTCCTGAATTCCGTTGAAACTGTTTTCCCAATAATTTCTCTACAAGTTTTTCCCAGCTGCTTCCTCCTCCTCCTGCCCCTTCTTCTAGCTGTGATTCTCCTTCTTCTTTGCGTCTTGGGCGTCAATGCTGACCTCCAAAGCTCTTTTTTTCGCACTGATTTATTTTGCCGGCTCGCAGCAGCGGCAGCAGCAGCAGCGGCAGCAGCAGCTGCGGAAGCGCCACGAGATTTCTACTTCTGCCTCATCTGTTCCGTCCCTTGTCGGCTTCTTTGCTCCCCTTCTGCTTTTCTCTTTTCTTGCTTTTTTGTGTTTTCTTTTTATTGATTTCATTTACTATTTGGCCCCGAAGGCTGAGGATTCTTTTTAATGCCGGGCCATGTGCAAATGTCTAGAAAGAGATGGACTGCAGGTCCACGCACAGAGTGTAAAAGAGAGGTCTAGACTCCAGACTGTGGGAGACTGAGAGAGAGAGAGTGAGATGGAGCTTTAAGCACTCTGCTGTTTTTGTTGGGTCTTTGTTTAATTTCTGCTTATCACAAGCAAAACAAGAAAGAAAAAAACACAAAAATTCTGCTGCTGCTTCTGCTGATAACTGGAATCGGTTTTTGGCGCTGTTCTCTGCGTGTTTCCAGTATCTTTTGTTGTTGTTTCGTGAATTTATTTTTATTTTGATTTGGCATTGAACATTGTACGTACGCTCGGTTTTTTCACCCTTCCTCTTTGATGTATGAGTGTGCCCCGTGCCCCGTCCGTATCCGTCTGTGTGTCCGTGCGTGATAATGTGTGCTTGTGTTGGTTATACCCTGAAAGAGGGAGGGTACTATGGGACAGTTTTGCTTATAAATATGGCCTTGCCGGCATATTTCACAGAAGAAGCACAGAAGAGGCTTTTATAACTCAATGAATCTCTGGCAATAGTCTTCTCACGTGAATATGTACAGCATATATGTATTTATGAGATTCAGCCAAATCGGCTAGGAAATATTGTGAATAGATCGAACAGTAATCTCTGAAAAACTCTGCAAAGCATATCGTATGTCTTTCACGAATAGAATATATCTTTTAGTGTATCTAAAGTTTCGACCTTCAAAGATTGTCTTTTCTACGTTGACTTTTTGATTATTTCGCGTACAAATATCACGTATTTTAAAGGGGAGTTCGTAAGAGTACGAGTATAGGAGGAACCTGGCCATTATATGGTCACACACGTACTATATGTTCTATATGTATTATGGGTACGCTTCACAATTGAAATGTGATACAATTTATATGATTTTCTTCTTGTTCTTTGGCTTCTTTATGGTTCTCTTGGGGAAAGGGAAGTTGTTTTTTCCCTCCGCTGATTTCTGTCGTTTTGGTTGCTGTTGGAATGCCATTTTAATCATAACAAATTTCTATGTTGAAGCACAAAATGCTAAGAACTTGAAAAGATTCTCCAAATAAGTGCCAAAAACATACAAATTTATACAAAAATAAGAACCAATAAAAATCAAAGCCAAAAAGTTTTGATCTGTGATTTTGTGTGCGAAAACGGTTTGGAGAAAAATCTATCAAAGTGGATACCCTGGCGCTACCTCACGGAGGGCTTTCCCATGTTAGAATGGCCTTAGCCAGGTAAGAACACTATAACAAATGGGTATTACCCATAATATATAATATTATTATAATATTTTAAGTTCTTTAAACCATTTATCTTTTATATCATCATTTTGGAAGCACTTGTGGGATGATTCATTAAAGAATTTTGCATTGTAAATCTTTCATATTTGAAGGACACTTTGTTCTCAGATAAGTTTCTTTATTATAAGAACTTATCGCTTAAGAGATAATAAAACTCTTTGGTAATGATATCGTAAGAAGAAAGATAACTTAAACGTGATGTGGAGTAGGAAAACCCGCAATACCCTCTAAAAGATCTCCCATATCATTTGGTAAGCGATCACAGCTTTTCAAAACTGTTCTAGTTCTGAAAAATCCTCCAATATTTCCGCTACGTTCAATGAAAAATCGGGCATAACGATAAACATTAAGTTTGATGATCTTGGGACAGACATCAATTAGTTTTGTGATGCCACCGCGCGCGTCATGCCACGAGCGGCAGCAACAACAAAATTCAATGTCGTCATTAAAGGCGATTACCGTTAAGCTATGAAAATATACAACGATAGGAAATCGGTTGGTGCGGCGGGGGGTGTAAACAATCAAATGAATGCAACATTTGATGCATGCATGCACGTGTGTATGTGTGTGTGTCTGTGTGTGCATTAAAATTCAGGGGCAATGCCGTGCCTAGATGTAATTACCGTTATACTCAAGTGCAAAAAGCGCATATGGGAGATAAATATCGGGTGACCCCCTACAACAGAGCCCCCCCATCTGTCTCTCTCTCTTTTAAAGTGAAATGAAATTTCAGAAAACAAAAGCAAAAGCAAAGAAGAAAACAGAGAAAGCGATAAGGGAAGATAAAAGTAAGGTTCGGGTGACAATGGTTTAGGACAGAGCCTGGACAGAGCCGATGGTGATATAGGAATCCGATCTTATGAGTGTTTCGATCCGGTTTCCAGGATGCATGGTTCCGAAATCAGAGCCTTTTTCGAGGGAATATTTGTAGATGCCTTTTCTGCGTTGCTCATAATCATAACACCCGTCTCTGTGTAGGGTATCGAAAACTCATTGCAATTGGCGTAATTGTAATTACAAAAATTTTGCCGACAGCCTCTAATGATAGCAGGGAGATGTGGGAGCCACAGGGAAGGACTGATGCAGAGAGAGAGAGAGAGAGAGCGTAGAGAGGTCAAAGGGAGAGAGAGAGAGCGTGTTTGTGTGTGGGTGAGCGGGTAGAGTGTGTGATAGATACAGGCAAAGGGCGAAGGCAAAGAGACTGGAGAATGGCGCAGTTTGCTGTGTTGTAAGGTGACCCCCTCTGCTGCTGCTGCTGCGCTTCACTTTCACGGATTTCGAAAATGTCTTTTGCATGGAAACTCGATTTCAACTATTTATAGAGAGAAAGTAGACGATGGCCGCTCCATGATCCACTCTTCACTTAAAATAAAGATCAACGGGCAATGCTTCTGCCCTGCCGCTCAAGAGAGATTGCCTCTCTTTCGATTGCACAATGAGATCAATGAGAGCGCGCACTATTTTGCGCATGCCTCACCTCGTTTTAATACACTTTGGGCATGCAGGCGCAAAGCCTCGTGCTAATTCACTTTAATTCGTTTGACCGAAGGTGAATTGCCCGAGCGACGAGTGTAACAGAGAGGGAGCGAGAGCGTGTAGGTGAGTAGCGATGAGCTAAGAGTGGAGTGGGAAGGGGAGTGGGAGTGGAAGGGCTAGGTACACATGTGCACATTTGCGACAGTAATCTCTCTCTCTACCTACCGCTGCTGCTGCTGCTGTTTCTCTCTTGCTCTTGTTTTTGCTTTGTGCATGAGCAGGGTATGTTAAACAGAAGGTAAGGTCGTACTGCTCTTTGGGTGGCCTAATCTCACGTTTCTCTTTGTCGCTCGATACATGCACCAGCTAAAGCAGATGTTGGCCCCCCTCCCTCGTGCTGCCTCCTCACCCCTTCTGTGGTGTGTACCTTGTGCATGAGGAAGTGTGTGCAAGCGTTTTTTTTTTCAATTTAGTGCGAAGGTGTTTTCATTTCCACTTTGTTCCGATGCCAGTGCCGCCACTTTTGTTGCTGTTGTTGTCAAGGCATTTGTAATTACAATTACACACACACACACACACACACACACCCATTCCTCTGTGTGTGTGCATTTGTTGTAATCATGGGTTACAACAGTATTTTGTTATTGTAAAATGAACAACATACATACATTTATGTACGTCGCGACGAGCAAATGCTGTTGCTGTTTCAATTTGTGCCTGCGACGATAAGGTCGTCGTCTTGCTCTATGATTTTGCGTAATTACAGTTGATAAAATATTTTCAATGCTGAAAAACCTTTTCGGAATAACCCTGACAAGGGGTCATGAGGGTGGGGTTGCCATATAAATACATATAACACAGATACGGAAATGGAAACCTAAGGGAATCCATGAATTAAATGAAGGATGTTCCGTTTATTACTCACAAAAGAACCACTTCGTCGGAAAGATGTATTCGTAACAAAATTCAGAAAAATATAAAGGATAAAAACCTTCAGACTTGAACAGATTTCAGCTGAAGATTCCGCATTATCTCTGGCCCTAAATCGAAATTGAAGTCCCTTATCCCTGTAAGGCTTCCCTCCTCAATGAATTCAGCACGAAATTTTCTTTTAAACGTGTGTGCACTAATCCCCTTGAAATATTCCAATGATTTCCCAATATCTGTTTCTGACACCTTCCATATGCTGCTGCTCTCTGGTTCTGCCCCAAGGTTCTTTGACACCGAATGTCCCTGCTGTCAGTTGGTGGAACCTGTTGAAGAGAGAGCAAGAGAGACAGAGAGAGCTTTTCCCATTGTCACAGTCCCATAGAGAGGTGGTGGTGGGGTGGGGTGGGGTTATGGAGTGGGAATTGGATATGGAAATCAATGTGGTCAATAAGAGTGAAGGTTTTTCCCCCCCCAATAAACCAATCCATAAATTCTACCCGAGTGTGCGGGTTGGGAGGTGTGGGTGGGGGGGTGCCTGTGTACCCGTGTACCCGTGTACCGTGCGAGACCCTCAAACTTTGTCATTTTGACGTTGACAAATAGATAAAGGGGCACACAGGAGGGGGGGTTGGGTGATGGAGGTTAGGTTAGAGAACATACAACCTCCCAAAAAAAAAAAACATATTCGTTCTATATTTATATCGATGACATGATTTCATTTCAATGTTCATGCCACACAAAACTCACGATTCCCGCGCCCGATAACAATGACACACAATTCACGAATGTGTGTTGCCACACCACAGTGTGTGCCTGTGTGTGCCTGCGTGTGTGTGTGCGTGTGTGTGTGGGGGTAGGTGGAGGTTGCCAGCCACCCGCAACGGAATCCGAGTACAATCGTTGACCCTCAGTCGATGTGTCCATGCCACCGCCCCTGTCGCCCCCTGATATGCGTATGTGTATGCGTATGTGGCGTGAAATTTATTGATTCAATATTATATGATATGTCTCTCTGGCCTAATTGCTGTGGCCAGACACACCAAAGGGAATTGTTATACATATCCGAATTGAGTGCTGGGGCAAAGTCCTTCTGAAGAGAGTAGGATTAGATTAGGGACAGTTTATGGGACCCTCAACTACAACAGAATTGGATGTACTAAACTACACTTCAATTGATCCAAATATGCTGAAGAACAGAAACTAAAGAATGAATTAGAGAGTGAAAAATATTCCCACTTCCTTCCGAGACAACTACTGAGGAAAGTTGAAAAAACTTAAGGAAGGGTTCGATAGAAATGTTGGATTCCGACATTTGCCAGTAGAATTTCTATAGGAATTATTGAAAATGGAAGCATTATTCGACTCCCTATATGGAGAAAAAATCTTTAATTCATGCAAATGCAAGTTTGCTAACGATCTTTATAGACTATTTACCTTAGTGAAAGAATTTCAGGGGGAAGTTTGCTCAGGGGGCATTAAGTAAGGTTCTCTTTCTTTCCTATGTCTCTGTCGCTCTTTTGGCAAATCCCATTGAATCTTTAACATATTTCTCTCTTAACAAATTCCAAAATCTCGAAAGGTCAAGTGTTCTTTCATCACTAGTTCCCTTTTCTATGCCTTTTATCACTTGTTGTTCTCCTTTCAATCAGTATCCCTCTCTCAATCTCAATCCTGATCTCAATTACCGTTAATTCCGCTCTCTCTCGCTCTCTCTCTCTATTGAGATGCATAGAGCAGCAGCAAGCAGCATTCAAACATTTAACAAGCAGAAATGCTTACAACAAAAAATAAAAACAATAAAACAATGAAAAAGCCAAAAGGAGGTGGAGGCTAAAAGCAATACAACGCAGCGCAGCAGAGCAGAGCAGAGCGGAGCGGAGCGGGACACAGGCAGAGTGCTGCAGCAGAGAGCCGTGAGCGAGCAGCTGACAAGCGACAAAAATGCAACGCCAACGTCCAAAGCCAGCAGAGCCAGCAGAGCCATAGCCGCCGCGCGTTGGCGTGCTTAAATTCATACAAAAGCAATGCTGCTGTCGCCGTCGCCGTCGCTGCTGCCGCTTTAGCCTCGTTACATCGCGTCAGCCGCGCCCTCGTAAATGGCAGCAGCAGCAGAAGCAGAAACAGAAGGGGCAGCGCAGTCGCCCTCCATGTGGCCACAACAGAAAATCTCTCAACACCCGAATTCGTCACCAAAACTTTGGACACTTACAACAACAGAGGGGGCAGGGGCAGAAAGACAGTGAGAGAGAGAGAGAGAGGCCAAAAAGCTGACGTCAACGTCTGCGTTGGCGGTGGCGGAGGCAGCAGCGTGTACTACTTTTGTTTTCATTGAAAACGTTTGCTGTAATATGTTTGTGGTATGTTGTGTGGCATCGCAGTCGCAAGTCGCAAGTCGATGTCGAAGTCGAAGTCTCAGCCGCAGTCGCAGTCGCTGCTGCCTCCGTTACAGTCGCAGTCGCTGCTGCTCACATGGTCACTGAGCTTTGGGCTGCTTCGCTGCCTCTGACACCATGTGCTCGCTAGCTGGCTGGCTGGCTGGCTCTCTCCCTCTCCCTCTACCACCAACCTCTCTCTCACTTTCTGTGTCTCTGGTGTTGCCAGCCGCTCTCTCTCTCTCCCTCTGCCTCTCTGTTTCTGCTGCCAGTGCTGACTGCGCTGCCTGGCGTTGCCTCGCTCATTTGTTTTGGGTCGTATTGACCTTCTTAAAAAGTAGGTAACCTCATTTCTCATTTATCGTGTACAACTTACATGCTGCCTCCTCTGCCGTTACCTCGGTCGGTCGCTGTTGATGTCTCTGCTACCGCTGCTACTGCTGCCCCTCCGTCTCTGCCAGCTGAGGGTTGCTGCGTTGCGTTGCGTCGTTGCGTTGTGGTGTAAGATCATGATGGGTCGGTGGGTGGTGGGAGGGCTTGTCTCAACTGTCACTCAAAGAAATCGCATCGCACGCACTGAGAACGCCTTAATTGTTTTGGCCAAGATTCTTTGGTTTGTAAATGTAAATTTTTTAAAGGTACTATATGGAGTATAATGGAGTATATTTAATATACGATAATTCGATACACTTATAGGTCTTACAAAATACACCAGAAGTGTATCGATTATTTAATTAAATTGCATTTTGTTTTTAAGGAGAAGCCATAACAAGTTAATGTAGGATAACGAAAAATACTTTTAAAAAAATACCAGAAATTTATCAATACTTCGATGAACGTGGGTATAGTCATCGCGATTAAATCTGGTAATATTATAAAAAATGCTAGACAAAACTTAAAAAATTCTAGTTAAAAATATACTTCAAAATACCAGAAATACTTCAATATATTTTAATACTCTGATCATGGTCATCGCGATTAAATCTGGTAATATTGTAAAAAATACTAGACAAAACTTTAAAAATACTAAAAAAATACCGTAAATTATTTAAAAAAAATAATAATACTATAGCATAATTAGAATTCCAAGAATAATTACAAGAACGAAACGTGTTCGCTTAAATCTTAAAAGTGATTTTAGTATTCTCAAAAACTACCAGAAATTAATCGATACTTCGATAATACTAGATGTAGATGTCAATGCAAATCGATTTGTGAAACGAAATAGTGAGATTCTGGCTATTCCTGAAACGGATTTGATGAATTCAAATCCACTTAAGTAATCCCGCTCTGAATGGCGATTTGCCAGTCACGCGTAGCGGCGTCACCTCCCAATAAAATCATTTGCTCGAAGAGAAAACCCTGAAGAGAGTAGAGTGACTTTGAGCATTCGAGGAAGTCTTCCTCATTCTCGCACACGCACACGAAGGGCATTCATTGCTGGTGCTCTCGCTCGCACTCTCGCTCGCACTCAATTGATCGCTTCCTTGTGTCTCTCTGGCGCTGACGTCACAAGGCGACGGATGGCGGATTGCGGATGGGCGGATGGGCGGGTGACGGGCGATGCCATCGAATTGAGTCCGGAAAATTAAGCAAGGTTTCCTTTTTGGGCCTGAAGGCTGAAACATACATAATTTCAAATATAATTTGTGCTGCACTTATGCTTGAGAGAATCTCTCATTGAGAGGCATTGAACGTTCAACGTTTTGCGCTCAGTTGAACAGAGAGTGAGAAGAGCGGAGGGCGGGCGGGCGGTCGGTAGAGTGGAGCGTAGCGCACCGGAGCGGAGGTTGTCGCCGTCGTCGTCACCGTCAGAGTCTCGTTTACTATTGACACCATTAATGCTGCCCCGAATGTAGGTCAATTGCGCGCTAATTGCCCCGCACTCGCCTTCTGCCGCCGGGGTCGACTCAATGCTGCCGCTGCTGCTGCCAGTCAGTCGCTGCTGCTGCCAGTCAGTCGCTCTGCTACTGTTGCTGTTTCCCCTGCTGATTGAAGCTGACTTCGACAGCAGCAGCAGCTTGACCTTTTAGGCCTCAGGAGCAGCTGAAGCTGAAGCCGAAGCAGCAGCAGCAGCAAAGAAATTGCTTATATTACGCATACGCCGTGTGAGACAACTACAAAATAAAGCTCTGTTTTGGGCAAATTGCTGTTGCTCTTGGATGCCCTATCACAGACCAGGATGTTGCCAGTCAGCAAGAGCAAGATATGGATGATTCATTCCATGAATGGTATTTGCTGTACCGATTGCAAAACCCAAAAATGCTTAAGGGAAACTTAAATTCTTTGCAATCATGAATACGCAGTACTAATGTCGGAATCTGGATCATTGTATTTATCGTTTTATCTAGAAGAACTTTTCAAAATAAGTGAAGGAAAACATTTGTCATGGGTGTTTCTTAAGAAATTCCATAAATCAAAATAATATATCATTGGGATTGCCTTCAGATCTTTCGATCTAAAACCATTCCTTATACAAAAAACCCACAAAAACCACGAAATTTATAAGAGTATCACAAACTTTGCTTAGCCTCCCGTTCTGTACTCTTATTTTATGTTATTTTTTTTTTTTTTTTTTGGGGTCACTCATCAGCCCCCGAAAAACTCTGACCTACTTTCCGCATTTTTGGGCAACTGAAAAACTTTTTTTTGTTCGCATTTGTTGCTGGCTTCTTTTGTATTTTTTGCATATTTTATGATTTAATCAAAGGAAATTATACACGCATGTAGAGCAGAGCAGAGCACAGAGCCGCAGAGTCACAGAGAGAGCATTCAATCGCATCATCAGGGTGTGCCCTGGGGAGAGAAATGGAGAATCAGACGAGTGGCAACAGAGGCAGAGACGACTCATGGGGCAATAAAACAGAAACTTGACCCAATTCTGATGCCCTCCGCCGCTGCCTGCTCTCTTGAGGGCCTGCTCATCTCATAGACAGATGGATAGAACCCTGAAACGTGTATGATAATGATATACAATCCCATAGGTAAAAGGCCGAGTACAAATATACAAATTGGAGGGGTTACATATCAATCGATCTATGAGCTAATTGAGTACTTGGGACACGGCAATGGATTCTGTATGGAAATCGTTTGAAATAGCAAATAAAACAATCATTTCGTTGAGTAATCCAAAGATCCAAAGGAATGTGTACCATGTAATACCATAATGGTGAATATTGTTGTAATTTCCATTAAAATGCTCATATTTATGTACATCCCACCCGAATATCTTTGTAAATGATGAAATTTTGATTGGAAATCTTGAGAGATTTATGTAAGTTATTTTTTCATTGGAAAATCGAAAAATAAAATACTTTTTGTTTGGAGCAAATGTTTTCCTAAGAATTCTGAATTTATTGATAGATTTAGGGCATGTTTCTCAATGATTTTGATAACAATGTCAATACATTTCTGGGCTTTCATGAAAAAAATATTCAAATATTTTCTTCATTGGAAATTTAGCACGAATTTGTAGCACTTATGTATCCTTTCGCTTATGAGAAGTTGTGTACAGCGAACCATAAAATAAACCTATTAAATGCCTGTAAATCTTGTAAAATCAACTCAACTGAAAAGCTTTCATTTCATAATTTAATTTTGGTTTCCAGATACGAATATATATAAACCTTTAGATGTTGCCTCAAAGAGGGATGTTTCCCCCCGGTTTCCCCCACTCTGCCTCTCTCTGTCTCTCTGTCTGGAACACCACTTGTTTGGCTTCTTTATAATTTCCCATTTTGCACACTGCAATTATTTTGTATTCAGTTGAATTGCAACAGATGGTGGCACTCCACCATCCCCTCTCTCTCTCTCTCTCCCTCTCTCTGTATTTCCTTTGATTAATGCATTCATTCTCCTAGTGGGAGACCATTCCATGGAGCCTTGCCCCTCGCATTGTGCTTCTATTTCTTTATTACTATTATTATTCGCATTTGTTTTTTCACCACTCGCCCAGCCATTTTTGCCTGTTGCTAGCCAGTGGCTTGCCATCCCTTTTCCCCGCTGTGTTGCTTCACTCTCTCTCTCTCTGTTTCTCTGTGTATAATTACGCGCTTCCATACATTTTTCTACACTATTTATGAAAGGGTATACGGTCGTGGCGTTCTCTGAACAAAACAAAGCGTAGTAATAAGTAAACAAAACAATTGAAACCAATAATTAAATATTACACAAAAAACAAATATTTTTGTATTCAAATTTAAAATATTAAAAATTGAAAAATAAAATTAATTAATACATTTTTTTAAACTTAAATTAAAAAATATATTAAAAAAAACAATTTTTAAATTAGGTTAACAAAATAAAATAAGAAATCAAATAAAAAATAAAAAACATCCTTTTTTCCGATGAATACTAGAATAAAAGTGAAATTTCATATTTAATGTTTCGTTAAATAGTTCGCGCGTCATGGAGCAGCGTCCATCGGTCATGTTTTTCGTTTACGGAAAATCCTTGATTTTTTAAGAGTATCCAATATTTGTTTTACTTAAATGTGCTACTCTGTCATCTGTTTTCTGTTTCATTTGTACTGGCATTCCCTTGTACTGTCTGTCTCTGTCTCTGGCTCCCCGGCTCTCCGGCTCGAGGTATTCCCTTTCCATTGGCCGCCAGAGCGGAGACATATCCCAGACCTCAAACCCGAGAGTACAATAATGAGAGTAGACCCCAACGGCTGACCGAAACTGAACCCAAAACGAACTGAAAACTGAATCGAAACTGAGACGGAGACTGAGACTTCAACTCGGACTGGAACTGAAACCAGCCACGGGTTCTAGCCTTGTGATTGTTGTTGTTGTTGGTACCTTTAACCTTTGGGTAAATGGAAGCAGCGACGCTCTGAGACGTATCCTTGAAAGTATCTATCCGACGAGGGTCATCAACTACTGCTGCGGCTGGGGCTGCTGTTGCTGTTGCTGTAGCTGTAGCTACTGCTTTTTCATGGTCGAAACGAAGCTCTGGATTATAAAAGGGAGGAATAAATATAATAAAATATGGAAAGGAAAAGGGAGATACTCGTACAGGATTTGGCAGAGAAACCGTTGGGTGGCACACGTGCAACTGATGAGCGGGCAACCATTATCAGTAATTGCTCCTTTTTTTTGTTGTTGTTTCTAATATCGATTTGCGCTTTTGCATGTTTTCCATAGTCAATATCGCATATGTAAACCCCTACTATATAGTGCGATGTATCTGATAGATAGAGACCGACGCACACGCACACCCCCTATCTCTCCAAAGAGAGAGAGAGAGAGAAAGAGACAAATAGGTACGGTTTCAGGTCAGGGTTTCCGAAAAGTACACACACGCACTCTCGAACCCAAAACCAAACCCAAGCCCCTGCCCCTACCAGACCATACCATACCGTAATTATCTGACAATGAGATTGCGGACGGCTTGGACCCCGGAATGGACCCTGAAAGATGCGGCTGGGGGAAGGGGGAGGGGCGGGGTGGCACAGGGGAGGCTAAAAAAGTAAACTGCATTAATGAAAAACTGGGTTATAATTGAAATCAATGAACAAACGACAGGCCACAGAGCCACAGAGCTACAGTTCGTAAATCCAGATCCCAAAAGTGGAATTTCAACATAAACAATGCATAAATCCAAAAGATACTTACAACAGAGGCGGCAGCGGCAGTGGCAACGGCAGTGGCAGCGGTGGATCCACAAGAGCCCTACAAAAGTCAAACGATTTATGACGAGTGCCACCACAGTGGAAAGTCGACTCCCGAAAGGCACAGTGGTACGAAGAGCATTCGAAATTGATTGAATTTCAAGAAAAAAAAAAGTGTCAAGAAATAAAATCCTATAAAATATTTTCATAAGAAACTAAATTTTTAGAAAATTATTAAGATGAAAAAAGAACATACAATGCGGAATCTTTGAAGGGCAATGTATTTATTTTTTTTTGTTTGAAGGATATTTTAATCAGAATCCTTTTACAGGCAAACTTACGAACAAAAAATTAAAAAAAAAATTGGTACATTTTTTTCTAAGTTGTTAAACGATTTATAAAGATTTCTTTATAAAGATAGCATGATAAATCGTTTGATAAATCTACTAAAAAGTACAAAATTGTATAGACCAATTTTCCATGCAGTTATTTGAATTATCGAATTATTCAGAACATTATTGATTTAAAAGATATACAAGAAATATCAATTTATTTAACTCTTAAATTTTAAAATTTAATTTCAATATAATATTTATCATTACTTTAAAAACTATCTATCTATCCATTAATTAGTATTGACTCTATCGCAATCTTTATATCTGGATAGCTCTCCCACCATATCATCTTTCAAATATGTAATTTCCTATAGGTTATGCCCACAAATATCTGTTTTGTCGCACCTTTGCCCTGGGCAGCGCTTCAATCTCTCTCTTCTCTCGTTTGGGTGTTTCATTCCATTCCGTTTCGTTTCGGCACGCTTAAGCGCTTAACAAATTGAATTCAAGTGGCGGACGTTGGCGGCGGCGGCATCATAAGAAAGACAGAAGAGAGGAGAAACAGCAGCACACAAGGCAAACGAAGAAGTAGCCGCAGAAGAAGCAGCAGCACAAGAAGTAACCGCAAAATAGCATAAGAAGAAGACGAAGAAGAGGAGGCAGGGAAGCCTTCAAACAGCTTTCGTGCGTGACAAAAATGATGACAAAACTTGTCCATCCGTCCTCGCCCCCGCCCCCGCTCCCATCCCCCTCTCCGTGTCAGTTCATTGATGCACATTTTTTGTTTTGTGGAGCACTGGATGACATTTTCCGTTTCTTTTTATTGCCATCGTTTCTGCTTCCTCGACATTTGCATGCGCACACACACACACACACAGTCGCGAGTGTTGTTTCAATTCCATTTCATGGCGTTTCGTTCCACTGTTTCTTTTTTTTGCTTCTGGTTGACCATGAAACGGCGGCCGCGACGGCGGCGACGACGGATCGAGTCGAAGAGACATGGACATGCTCTTAAAGCTCTTTTAATCATCATCTCTTTTTCTCGCTTGTAATTTGTATCTTTAAGATACGCGAACGCGACTACTGCCCTGCTGCTGCATCTCTCCACACATCTTCCACACAAAGAATTTATGATGTAGCCAAAGAGCTAAGTCGCTCGAAAGGCGTGTCCCTGTCCCCCTGTCCATTGTCCATTGTCAGTCGCTCGATTCTTGTGTGCCGTGTCCGTGTTTCCGCTTCATGTCCAAAAGTATCTCAAGAGCAATAACTACCTCTGCTGCGGCTGCGGCTGCGGCTGTTGCTGCTGCTGATGCGGTTGAGGCTACCTGTCTGCTCTCGTATCTGTATCTTTTGTATCTGTCTGTGTGAATGTATCTTGAGGCTACTTAATGTCGACTCAAATTGTATGGCCGCTGACCGCTTCCTTGTCTCTCGCTCTCTCGAGGTTGGATCACTCTCTCTGTCTCTCTGTCTCTTTGAATTTTGAATATGTTTAATCCGACAACATCTTCTTCCCTCAACAGCCTTTTATTGCTGCTAATCGCTTGTATTATATCGCATTTTGTCTACCTTCTGGCTATATCTTCCACTTTGATCTAGGGTTCATCATTTTACCACTAATTACTTGAGGTTTTCCCTCTACACCTTTTTGTGTGGTCTGGTTTTTAATTTGTATAATAAATCAGTTCTCATTTGAGAGGTTCTCCTACTCATCCGTCTTCTCTTCTCCCTCTGCGCTTCTTTTAGCGGAAAAGCGTGAAAATTATGCCATCTGTAATCTGTGAAACGCTTTCACCCGAGAACTCTTGTCGCTTGTCGAGAATTTAACACTTTGTTGGCCACACAAACCGAAATTTGATAGTTGGATAGTTGAAAAGTATTTTACTTTTGTGTTTACTTTTCTGCTTGTAAGCGCCGATCCCAGGCCTAGTTTTCATGTTTCCAGATGATGTTGCGAGATTATGGAATGCCCAAAATACGAAAGACAGAAAGAAGGTATTGTCAGATGTTAGATGTTAAAAAGGGAACAGTTTTCTTTGAATTTAAGTGGGTTTAAGAGTTAGAAAGCTCTTGAGTTGCCCAAGTGTTGGTAAATCCTTTAATTGGTGGTGGTAAACGTTCCTAAAAAAGTAGACGCAGTTCCTAAATATATAAAAAATTTAAGAAAATAATAATAAGAGAAAGAGCAAGTTTCTCACTGCAGTTGTGTGATCTAAGTGTTGGAAAGCTACTCCTATTGGTTAAGTGTTTGTTAATCTTTGGATAGAAATAGCAAAGACATTTGTCAACTTAAATTTTAATTGTTTTTTTAACCGATTTATCTTCAAAATGGTGTGGAGAATCTCCAATTAGCGTTGGAAAATTCATAATCAGTATGCCAGAATGTTGATTAATGCTAAACAGTATTGGTAAACGTGCCAACTACAGCCAAATCAGTAATAATACATTTTAATCATCATAAACTACAAGATAAAGTTCCAAATGGCTAAAAAATTACTGATGCCCCTAAAACCAGTGTTGAAAAAACCCTTAAATTGCCACAAATTTCTCAATTCCTCACCCACTTTCCACCATTTGCCATTCATCATACAATTAAGCTATTAATTTTTAGCCATTCACCCCATGGCGCTTTCCCAAGGCCCACTCACGCCCACCCGAACGCGAGAAGGGGGAAAACCCATCAGGGGAAAATGCAACAGCTAATCTGCAGAGTAAAAGTTAACTTTTGTTCGAAGAAAATCAAATGCGAATGCAACAAAACAGCAACAGCAACGGCGACGGCATCCCATGGCCAATGAAACCCATTTCACTTCCTGTTTATCTATAAGATACTTTTACAAATGAGCAGCAGCAGCAGTCAGCAGCATCGGGGCATCGACGAATGAATGCAGCTGCCATGCACACATATAATTAACTGCACAGAGCGTTTCGTGGATGCATTGGATATTTGAAAGCGAGGCAACGATGTGAAATTGAAATTGAAATTGGTCCTTTTCACTCTTCAAAATGAAAACATCTCAGAGAGCCAGTGAGCCAGGGAGCCACTGATCAGCGGGGGCAAGAGAGAGAGAGTGGGAGATGATGATGATGATGTGCTTCGAGAGTATCTTTCACTCAAATGAAAGTAAAGGAAAGTACTACTGCGGGTGGGCGCCCGCAGAGGCGGAGTCTCGGAGTCAGAGTCGAAATGGCAGCGAAATGAAATCAAATAAAGAAATGAAACGAAATGAAATTTGCTTTCAAACAGAGCAAAAAAGCAAATGCAAAACCGAAAACAGATGCACCACAAGCGTTGCATGAATCACCGAAGGCGATGGGTGGCATAAAAAGATGTAGAATTTATGTACAATGATTTAAAAGATTAATTCGGTTTATTTTATGGAAAGACTATGATTATTAATGATCTGATTCTACTTTATGTTAGTCTTTAGATGTAACTATTGCATTCACACAGTCTGAAAGGGTGCCAGTCACATGTAAACGTTGAATGATACAACTCTGTGGAGAGAATGATGTGAAGATGTGCTGAGTGAAGATATGAGAAGATATCCAAGCAAGAGACACGCCTTAGAGAGGAAGTAGAGTGCAACTAATGATCTGTATCTATTTACTTTTGAATTTCTAGTGAATGACAGTCACACGTAAACGTTAAATGATGATACTCTGTGGAGATGCTTTCATTAGAGAATGAGGAAAGAGATTAAAGAGAGAAATGTCTGCCAGTCACATGTGAGAATGAGAGATTAATGGGAAACAGGATCACAATCCGCGCAAGAATGGAAAAACTAGAGCAAGTGGAGCCTCTTTCCAGCAAGACTGAGAGTATGACAGTCCAGGGGGAGTTTCTTTCATGCCAGAATGAGGGAATGATAGGCCAGTGGAAGCTTCTTTCATGCCAGATGGAAGCTAATAATATGCTACTAGAATGATGTCGTTTAAGATAAAAAGTACTTCATACTAAATGGATGGATACTTTATGGATTTACATGTCTTCTTCATTCTCTCATTCATTTTACATCCGTACCTGCATCTCTCTCTCTCTCTCCCTCTCGTACGTTCACTCTTTCTCTCACTTGCTGTCTCGCTTTGGTTAAATGAAAGCTTGAAGCTGGCCCGACGACAGCTGCCGCAGCAGCAACAAGCAAGAAGCAGCAGCAGCAGAGGCCGCAGAGGGGCAGCCTCGATAACAGCAGCGGCAACAACAACGGCAGACGTTTTCAAGGTGGCAACTGTCATTCACTTGGCGGCCAGCAGCGGCTGGAACTGCTGGAAGCTTGAGCTTCAGCCTCAGCCTCAAAATTCAACTTCAACTTCGGTTTCAGCTGCTGCTGCTGCCTCTGCCACTGGGTGCTGCTGCGGCTGTGGCGTCCTCCTCCAGCTCTTTGGCATTGACTTGACACCTTGCCAGCAGCTAAATTTATGAAGTGAGAGTCGCCCCAGAGTCAGAGTCAGAGTCAGTCCAGTCGTCGCAATGGAAGTGGTGGAAGTCGATGAGACGGAGTCACATTCGAAGTCGGACTCTGGCATGGAAGCTGGCATGGAAGCCGCTGCAATGCATTACTTTCTCTTCCTGTTTCGGCGTTAAATGAATGGAAATCATAAAACTCCAACTCCAACTCCAAAGCGAAATCCAACTTGAAAAACTATCGAGAGGCCCAACTAATGTGGGTGCAGAGCGTTGCTGCAACAGTAATTGCAATCTGGTGCATGGATTCGTGTGGCAGACAGAATGTGTGTGTGTGGAGTGGAGTGGTGGAGTCCACTGAACAGAGACAATAACAAATGACAGTTGTCAGTTTCTTGATGACGGTTTTACTCTAAGAGAAGGGTGTACCGATGTTGGAGAGGAGTTTGGAGCGACCTTAGAGCCCCTCCATAAGGATAGCCATACATATATCTGTATTCATTCAGCTGTAATGATCCTTTCTTTAGATCTTTCCATAATTCTAGAAGCCTTATTGACGGATGTATCTTCTAGATATATATTAAACTGAATGGCAATCAATGCAAATTTCAAAACGCACTGAGACTGCTGTTCCACTAGTTCCAGTGTTCCACATTTGTTGAATGATGAGGAATGACGTTGGTTCGCTGTACAAAATGTTCCATTAGTGAAAGGACACATTCGTTTCGAGTGACACGAGCAATACGTGGATTTTCTACTATTAAATACCAAGAAAATAGAGATCATCCAATTTGGAAGAGTATCTAAAGATCTGCTTCTCCTTAGATAGTTTTTGTTTGCTGTTGCACGCTGCTTGTCAGCCAATTCTCATCTCAATTGCCGCCACAGACACAGACTTGACGTTTTTCTCTGTATATCTTTGTATCTTTTGCTGCTGCTGTCTGGTGTCTGCAGTTTGCGGCTGATTTCATTTGTTTAAAGTCGGGAAAAGAGTGGACAGCGCCAACACCCACGCTCCAAGGGGGCAAAAGCGGAAGGGAATGGCGTCTAGACTTTGGAAGGGACACAGAAAAATGGGAGTGGATGATAGTTTTATGGATTATGTGGAGATGTCGAGATCGCTGGAAGATAATGGATTGTGGGAGATAAAAAATCAAAGATTAAAAATAGATTAAACATAGATAAATGAAGTTTGGAAATCATATTATATTTATTTATTCCCATTTCATTCCATAAACCATCTTAAATATTCAGCTTTTATCGCTCCAATCCCCAATCCAAATATTAAGATGTATCTTTATCTTTGGGTATCTACAAAATCGCTGGAATCTTTGAGGTTCACTGAACTTTTTCTGACTCACACGCAAAATGTTGTTTCGCTTTGGTTTTTCTAGATTTATTTTTCTTTCGGTTTTTCTCCTTTATTTTTGTGGTTGTTGTTTTTTTTGTGTTTGTTTGTCGGTGCACAAAATTTGCATTTTGTACAATTATTTGTCGTCGTTAGTTTATTGCACAATTGGACAACAAGTCGAAATGAGTTTAACCGTAAAGTGTGGCTGTCTGTCTGTCTGTCTGTCAGCTGATTGTCTCTGTGTTTGTGCAATGCTTTGGAGGCAGATACTGCGATACAGTGGGATGGAAAAGTGATTTTATGAGAACGTGAGACTGCAGGCAGGCAGAGAGAGAGAGAGAGAGAGAGAGAGAGCAGCAGCCTTTGCTGCACAGCAACACTGGAAAAGGGAGATAAAAAGTGATTAGAGATTCTTAAGATACATAAAAAGTATCTTAATCTATTCCGTTGCTGCTAAGCCACGCTGTGAGAGGGTGAGAGATGATTAGGGATTCCGAATCCCCGCATTACTGCTAAGCCACTCGGGAAGAGGGAGAGATAAGGCTATTGGAGATACTTTAGATACATAAAATGTATCTAATGCTAGGCCACTCTGGGAGAGAGATATAAAAAGTATCTAAAGCTCTCTCTGGCAATTATTTATGCATAATTTGAACACGCTTGTTATCCTGGGATCAGTAGGATCTTTCCCTATGAACTCCCTTCGACGGCTCGCATTTATTTCCTTCAGGGATAACCTCTTCCCCTCTGAAACCCCTGCCGCCAAGGAGCCAATGCTTAAGCAATTCCCATAAAATGTCTGTTCGATAAATTTGCATTTGCCACTGTGCCACAATATGTTAAAGTCCCCCCCTGCCCCCTACACGTTGCAGTGCGGTTCGGAGTCGACTCCCCGATGCAGTGCACCCACCCTTCCCTTGCCCTCCGTCTCCCTGGCGTGGCATTCTTGATAAGTTAAGCTTTATGGCTGCGCTAGTTCATTAAATTTATTTTACAGACACACGGGTCGGGTCTCTCCCTCTTCCCCTCCCTCTCCCTGCCCCCTACCACCAGCCGCAACAATGTAGCCTGCCCCCGCTTTGTGCCGCACCTAAAGACTTTTGCCGTTGCAGAACGAGCGGGGACGGAAGAAAGAGACCAACCAGCAGCGCAGACACAATCCTGTTCTCCCTCTCCCTCTCTCTCTCAGAGACTCTCTTTCGCTCTCCTTCAGTCGCTCTCGCTCTCTCTCTGTTTGTGGCATGCAACATCGCTCACAGTAGTCGTCTTGTGGCCGGGCATAGTGTGGCAAAGTAGTAAATTTAATGTCAGTTGCATTTAAATTGAAACTTGAGTGCCGCCCTTCTGCATGAAGGTTCTCTCTCCCCTATCCCTATCCCCTGCTCCCTGCTCCCTGCTCCTTCATTCTCCCCTGATGCCTCTTTGGCCATCAGTCTCCTCCTTTCTCTCTCTCCTGTTCGTACCGCAAGACACTTCTCTCCTTTCGTACCGCAAACCAAATACTTCGTTTGTGGCTCTTGTCGACAGTTTGAGTTAATTTCAGAGTGTTCCGCCTTTTCCGCACACATTTAGTTGCAAGTACAGTGCGTTTCGTAGCTAAAAGAACACCCGATGGCAACCCTTTATTGCTAAGCCACACTGGGAGAGGTAGAGAGAAGTGGAAAGTGTTGCAATTTCAGAGAATTCCTTGAGAATCTCCAACGACAGACAGTCGAATCCCATAATGGCAATTCTAACCTCAAAATCGATACACCTTCGATAAGTTATCGCTGTCATATGATTACTTTTTCGATAATTCATCAAAGACTTGCCTTAAAACTAAGCCACGCACTGTTTTGTGTGGATGTATCTTCTGCCGCTGGCATGCATCCCAGAAAGAACGGAACAAGCAAGGGACACAGCAGAAGGATGAACATGAAGAGTGTAGAAGGATGAACATGAAGGCTGTAGATGGAGATGGAGGATTGCCCCTGATTGAAACCCCTTAACCACTCCCCTGTGCTCGTTCTGCTGCCGTTTCCATTTCTGCATCCCCAATCCCTGTTTATGGTTTTCCCTCTTCTCTCCCTCCCTCCCTCCCCTCCCCTCCTCTCTCTCTGTCTGCCTGTCTGTATCCCCTCCTCCTCTCATGAAATTTAAAGTTGAGCAACGAGTAAAAGTTGGACCCTTGACTCTGGGAGTCGTCGTCGTCGTAGTCGCAGTCGCAGCTCTGTTGCTGTTGTATTACTTTAACGCGCTCCACTGAAAGATACAAATTGTTATGCAAAATGGTGAAAAGTTTCATTCGGATACGGCATGGTACAAGCCGACTGACTGTATAACTGACTGACTTCTCTTGTTTTCTGTTTATGCTGCCCTATACAAAGGATGGGTATTGTGATTTCGAGCTGAGGCTGGAGGAACAGATCCTATAAAATAAGGATGATTCGTTTTAAAAATCAATTTAATGATATTTTCGATCTTTGAGATCGAATCACTGTATTTTAATTTTTTCTTAATTAATTTATTTTTTTTTGCCAAATTTTTAAAAATAAATTTATAAATTAAAACTTTGTTTTTATCAAATTAATAGTTGTACCTTATTCGGATATTATACATATAAATACTGTAGATTTTATTTGAAAAATCTGTAGAGATTTTTAGACTAATTTTTTATTTTATTTAAAGTTGAATTTAACAAATTGTTTATTTAAATTAAAAATTTATTATTAAATAAAAAAAAGGAATAGCTTTTATTTGGCTTTAAATAAAATTGTTCAGATAAAAACTTTCTTAGTTCCAAAGATAATCCCAACCAAAATAAAAAAACTATAATTTTATATGTTTTTAAACCAAAGATGTATCTTCAAGAGTATCCCTGCCTTCGCTCTACGCAGTTTCTTCTGTCTTTTATATCTCTGTTGTTCCCGTTGATAAAAAAAAATTAACCCATAAAAAAACAACACATTTTTGCTGTACAGTTTTCTTTTTTGATTTATTTTCATTTTATGTTGATCTGCTTTTTGCAGCCGTCGCATCGCATCGCATCGTCGATGTCTGCGCTTTTATTTAATTTCGCTTCCTTCAACAAAATGTTCATTGTAAATATCTCTCTGTGCAACTTCAATTGGTGGTGCTTCACGGTGGTGCCCCTCACTGTGTTGCCTGGTGGTGCCGGTGGTGCCCCTCGCTTTCAGCGGACTTGTCATCCCAGCAACGGAGATCTTCCCCTTCTGGGGAAGGCGATGAAGAAAAGACAATGCACAATGCGATCTTTATCAGAGGCAAAAAGCCTGGCAAAACCGTTGAGAGACGAGACGAGGCTCATTGTACAATATGTTATTTATGTTGTTTAATATTCCCTTACATGTCACGGACCTCCCTCTCCCTCTCTCTCTCTATCTCTCTCTATCTCTACCGTAAACCTCCTCCTGTCCTGCTTTGAACCTTTATTAATCGGTTGTAAACCTTTAACTCTTGTCGTTCCAGGTATGTTTATCATCCGATGACATTTATGTTGACAATTGGCGAGGGTCTCTCGTGTCTCTCGTGTCTTCTGTCTGGTGTGTGTAAGTAAATGGGGTTAAGCAGATCTCAGATTTGATCTATGAGTGATGGGGCGGTTGGGGGGCTTACATAAGCCAATGTACAGTTGCGTAAACCATGGGAATGGGGGAGAAAGGTTTTTTTAATTAAAGCGCATTTTTTAAGGGTAAACAAAAGTAATTGGTTCTTTTTTCTCTTGATTATAATTTTTAGATATTTCTTTTTAATGGAAATATATATCTGGTGTTGTAGTAAATACTTGAAAGGGATTTTGTTTATCCTAGGAAAACGATTAAAGGATAATCGAATGAAATTGTCAAAGATTCACCGAAAGCATTTCTGATATACCTTCAAATCAAAGAGGGTTACGAATAATCCCGAGTAATATTGGTATTATATATAAATATTAGAAAATACTAAATAAATAGTATAAAACATAAAGTGTAAAAATACTTAAATCAATGGAAAAACGAATAAAAACATGTTTTAAAAAATCTGTACAGAATACTAAAATATATCTTAATAAATATTAATATATTTAATATTAAAAAATACTAAAATAAAATTATTAGAGTGTTATTTAAATATAGAATCGTTTGTGCACCAAAAAATTACGATATTCTTTAAAAAATACCAGAAATGTATCGAGAGATCGATAAAAACCAATTTTCAAGGAAAAGAGTTGATAAAAGAGCTTCCAAAATTCCCAAATATCATATGGTAAGCATTCAAAAGTTTGTATATATTGATTTGTGGGATGAAAATACGGAAAAATATACAAGAAAATTATCGATACTTCGATAAACGGCACTTTTTCACTCGAATCAAATCCAAAAAGAGTAATTTTGCATCCTTTAGAGCAAATCTTTACACGAACTCAATTTAAGGGTCGGCCTCGTGTCCCTTCTGGGACCCCTCTTTATCCCCCAATTTAAAGTTAAAACCCAAAATTATGCCTCAAAGTTATGTAAATTTTGCAGCCATTTGAAATCCCCCGCAAAAAACTTCTTAGCCATCTCTTTCTCTCTCTTTGGTTTTTTTCGCCCAAACTTATTCAAAATTAATGGCCATCAGGCAAGAGAAAGAGAGAGAAAAAACGCCGCCTCGACCAAGCCCCCGGGGCCATTGAAACACAAAACGCCCTAAACCTTGAGGTTCTGCTTCGAGTCGATGGCACGTTTAATGCCCCCGAAAAAACAGTCGAGCCGAGTCGAGTCGAGACACCTATATAAGACTTCTAACGTCTATAATTACTAAGCAAATACACGCACAAATACCCGTACACGAAAGATACGCAGATACTCGGATACAGATACAGTCACGAACGTTCGTACGTTCATATCGTTCGGTCAATAGCCAGGCCAGACCAGACCAGAGAGCTTGTTAATTATGACCGTCCTCTAACCAACGAAATTATGACAAATTTATGTGGCCAAGAACGCATTTTGGAGTACGATCGAAGGAGAGAAGTTCAAATAGTCTGCCCATTCGAATAAACGAAAATCCGAGCCCCAAAAAAGCCGAAAGCAAAAAAAAAACTACCCATAGTAACACGAGAGGAGCCCCCCAAAAAAAAACCAGAGACGGGCGAGACACATTCTACGGCAAACATTGCCCCAAAACTGAAATAAAATCGTGAGCCATTTGAAACTTATGACGGGACCGACCACGGGGTTCATGGTCAAAACAACCTGAGTTCGTTAAAACAGTACAAATATACAAATATAAAAAAAAAGACGGCAAAGAGAGAATCACAAAATAGCAGAAAACCAGGCGATAAAAAGGCGCAGAATGCGAAAAACAAATGAACAAAATTTGTGTGTACTCGCGGGAATAAAATAAAAAGAAGAAAATAGATGGTGGGACTAGAGCAGGAGAAGATTCGCTCGAGGAAATACTCTATAAAGATTCTAGCGAACAGATTTACGGTTACGTTTTAAGTTTATTCGTTGCAAAAATGTCCCAGAAGCGAAAGGACACATGCGTTTTAGTCGTTGCAGTGTTCCACGTTCATCGAATGATGTGGAATGAAATTTAGTTGCTTTTACAAAAATCATTCGATTCCGGGATAGGATCTATAAATCGAAAATATTTTAATATTATAGGAAAAATCGAACCAGTAGATTTAATGCGAATATTTTGAAGGAGTATTATACTTCTTAGAAACAGAGGTCCGCCAGATGATTTGCAGTTCAAATTTCCCATAAGCGAATGGATATTTGGAAAACTATCTTTTGTTGTACAAACTTCTTGCCTCAACCTTTAGCCACTCTCTGTAAAGGGTATCCGACGAAAGAACCCAAGCATGTTGAAAGATTTTTGGCTGTCAATATTTATGACTAGCAAACAATATTCTAATGGTTCTTTCTCGTTGTGTGTGAGATTTCGTGCAAAAGTTTATCCAACTCCCCAGAGAAGTATCTTGTATCTTGAGCAAAAGTTTCTGCATGTATCTGAAGTGCGCTCTCGCTCTCGCTCGCTCTCTGTCTATCGGATGTCAGCCTCGTGTCTGTCCATAAATTATGCTCTCTATGGGGCCTGGGGCTGGGGCTGGTGCTGGTGCTGGGGTTCTTCGCTCTGGTCTTCAGCTGCTTGAATATTTGTTCGTACAACTTCTAGTTTGGCTGTCGCTCGTTGTGCCTCCGCCTCTGCTTCGCTTCTCTTCCGTTTGAAGCGTGTGCACACCTTGAAAATAACTTCCAAGGTTGCCTCTGCCTCTGCCCCTGCCTCTGCCCCTGCCTCTGCCTGCGACGAGAATGATTGCCACTGCTGTCGCTGTCTCTATCTATCAGTAGTTTCCCCCCTCCCTCTCTCTCTCTTTCTCTGTCTCTGTCGCTTTTTGCACGATTTCATTGTATGCCCCGTGCCATGGCCACACTCTGGGCTGTAGGGTTCTGCGGTGGTTCCCATCATTGGCCTGCCCTGCCCTGTCCCTGCCCTTCCGCGGATGGGTGAGTACTTGTCTTCTTGTCCAACTTGTTCTCCGTTCAACCCGTTCATCATCAGCCAGGCCAGGCCAAGCCAAGCCAAGTTCTGGTCTGGAATGGGCTTTGTTTTGCTGCTTAGCCTTTAGCCGGTTGTTGCCACCGCTTTTTGTCGTGCTGTTCGTTCAGTGACGTCAGAAATGCTTAGCCGGTTCCGGTTCTGGTCTTCATTTCCAATGCAAATCAATGCTAATCAAAAGGGAAGCCATAAAAACGATTCAATGAAGGGAAATTTAGTAAATTATCAACCGGACAAACATCAGAACAAGTTTGAAAAGTGTGATTTAATTAAATGAAGGATATACTTAATACGTATATTAGGTATAAATATCGATGAATGAGCAGAAACTCTCACTGGGGATAGTCACTTGTAGTGACTTGTGAATCTTTGTAGGACACTTACGAGAAAGGAACAGCTCTCGAGTACATTTTCAATTGTTTTTACTCGTATCTATCATACTATAAGTTTTCCATTCTATAGAGATGCTGGAGTGCTGAAAGTAATCAGCATTTAGTTATTGCCATCGTCCTCTGTGTCCCCCTGGTCGGAGACCTTATTAATGACCAAGCCGAGAGGTACCTGTTAAAGCTAAGGAACCATTCAAATGTCCTGGCAAGGATACTTGCTAGGAGCAGATCAACAGGAGGACTTAGGAAGACCCTTATAACTGTTTCCATTAACAATGTTAAT
Source organism: Drosophila helvetica (assembly GCA_963969585.1). Classification (NCBI taxonomy): domain Eukaryota; kingdom Metazoa; phylum Arthropoda; class Insecta; order Diptera; family Drosophilidae; genus Drosophila; species Drosophila helvetica. The sequence continues at coordinate 45,506,256 of OZ018403.1, forward strand.
CAGCCTGATATCATCCGCCAAACATTTAGTACTCGAATATTATTTCCTTTAAACGTACTTTTATTTCGCTTTAAACAATTTTTCTTATGTTTTCATTTAAAAATAGTTTTCTTACCTTTAATGTTTGTTGTTTTTTTTAACAAAGCCGTTTTTCATTAATTTACTAATGTTTTCTAAGTTTTCGGTTTTTTTTTTTAATATATGTAGTTTTATTTTTTAATATTAATCTAATTTGTATCTAATTTATTAATTTGTATTTAATATTTTAACTTGTATTTTCTATATTTTTCTTTTTAATTTTTTTTATATATATAAATTTGCATTTTAATACATATTTAAATATAAATTTTATTTATATTTTTTAATCTTTTATTTATATTTTTAATTATTTTTTGTTGCATCTATTCCATTTTTTCTCTTACATCTGTACGTATGTATGTGTATTATATATTTTATTTATTTTTTTAATTGCACTTTCAATTGTTTGTGTTTTGTTTTGTTCTTTGGATTTTTGGTGGATTTTCGAGTTGTCTTGTCTCACGTAGGGCGAAATGTGTGCATTTTAATGATCTAAATTATGGTTACTTTATTGCGTTATTAATAACATTTTGATTGCATCACGTAGGCACGCAACGAACGACGAAGAGCATAGCTCTTCCTCAAAGAGCAGACCCCAAAAAATCCGATCCTCTGTAGCTCTTTTTTCTTTTTGGGGCTTTGGGGCTGTCAACACGCGCTTCTTGGGGGCTCTGCTCACGTTTCACGTACATATTTTTTTGTTTTTTTTTTTTTTTTTTTTGGTGGCGTCCACGTAAATGGAAATGGCATGGAAATGGGTGCAAGGTGTGTGCGTGTGCTGGTGCGTGTGCGTGTGGGGCAGTGTCTGCGAGGAGGAGGCACTGGGGTCGGAGGAGTCTCTGCGTCTGCGTCTCCTCCTTGGATTGGATTCCATACACTCGCGAAGGGCATCGCGAGTTTCATTTTGCAGCTGGTAGAAATCGTGCTTCAAGCGTCCAGCCTTGGTTTTGCCTCCACGTACCCCTGCCGCCTCTCGGGACACCCCCTGCTCCCCCTGTCATCTCTTTTCTCCCTTTTTTTTTTTTTTGGTGGTGTCTTATCAATGTTTTTCGAGTGCCGTTTTTCAGTTAATTTTCCGTTTCTGTTATTGAATTTTTACAACTGCCCAAAGTGGGTCAAAGATACAGATACAAAACCGAGACTCTTTGCCTCTGCTTCTGCTTGTGCCTCTGCCTCTGCCTGCGGCTCTGCCGGCGTCGCAGTCAACATCATTTTGTCGGCATCGTCGTCACATAATAAAGAGAGCGGCTATGGCGGCACCGTCGCGACGACTCGACGGTAATTTAATGTTCATTAATGTCTGGGGCATAATTTTTGGGTACTTCTTCGTTTGCGTGCAACGTGCCACGAACAAGAAGATGAGGAATGTGGCATCATCCTTCGACCAGAGATCTCAAGAGATCCCATAAGCGGCAGTCGGGCAGGCAGCAGCTGTCGAAAACTGCAGGCGACTCTCCTTCGAATTTAAATGGTTATATTTTGTGTGGAGGTTTTTTCCTTTTTATTTTTAACAGCGAATTGAAGGTTCAGAAGGAAAGGCTGTCTGCTCTCATAAGTTTAATGTTCCCATAAACGAACTGAATATGCAGATGAAACGGGGACTGAGAAGCGATTACAGTCGAAAGATACTTGCAGGAACAGCTGCCTGGCATCGATGAGGAAAAAGTAGAGGAGCTTATGTGCTTGTTTCAGATATCAATCGATTGTATCCTTCAATTGTGTAACCTTACATATAATAGCTATTTTTAATCTATTAATCTATACAACAATCTTTCTGAAACTCCATTAGAGCTCTGATTAACATTGGATTTGAGGAAAATGCACGACTTTTGTTAAAGATCTCTGCCACTTCTAGTTGTGATTCCAGTCATCTCTTCTCAACTTTGGACGATCTTGTCATCTTTCTTTAACCCTCCAAGCTGTATGCTCTCCAGTTATCTCTCTTCAACCCGCAGGCTGTCTGTCCTCTGCCTCGTCATCTCACTTGTCATCTCCTTTTAACCTTATTCGTCGTGTGTCTAGTTATCTCGCTTTAACCTTAGCTGATGTCTGGTTTTTTTTCCTCTTTGGAGAGTGCATTAGAGGTGATTCCGCTTTAGGAAGATCTTAAACAATATAGGAATATTTAAAAGGCGATCTAAAGCGATTATTTCTTAAATAAAAAACTAAATTTTTGTAGATATTTTTTAGTCTTAGATCTAACCATAACGAAAGATAAATATAGCATCCTCCCGTAGTTTGTTTAGTCCCTCCAAAATGATTATATTTCATAGTTTAAAGTCATTGTATATCAATGATAATTAATTTCTTATTTAAAATAAATATTTTCCTATGATAATCACTTTAAATTCGTATGCGGAACAATGTCAATTTTCCTTTGATTTACCTTAAAAGTTAAACAAAAAAATTAAGTAGAGGCATTTCAAAACCCTTTTGGCAGTGATGTTGGCGGCGCATTTACGCGATAGTTTAAGTGTTAAGGTAACGCCCAACGCCCACCGCCCAACGCCCACTACTGCCTACAAGCATTATCTTTCTGTTGAACCACTCAAGCGGAAGCCGTGGCTAATCTTTGGGCCGTTTGAGCGTCTGTGTGTGTGTGTGTGTGTGTGTTTGTGGTGGAGTGTTGCAAGCGCCACAACGAACCCATTGATTAGAGGGGGTCTGAAGGGTAGATACAACACCTTTGGTACTTGACTCCACACCAGCTGCAAGGCTAGAAGAAAAATGATTGGATTGGAGTGCCTTGATTGACTGCTTGATTGATTGTTCAAGTCTTGAGGGTGGACCCTTTGGGTGTGGGGTGGGGGTTTGTGGATGTTGGCTCTAATTGAATTATAATAAACAGAAGAGTGGCGTAATTGTAGAGATCTATTCCCTGAGGATACTCCTGGCATATCTGACAGATACTAGCAGCATCTCATCCTGAATCATGTATCTTTTACTACCCCTAAAAATTCCCCTGTTTCCATGACCTCAAAATCAATTACAAGAAAATTCTCTGGCCCACACGAAAATTGCACCTCACAGACGGAATGAGGCAACATCTTCCCACAAAACGTGTGGCAATGTAGTCTTGCAACAATATTTTTGGGCCAAAAGGAGGGCAGGAGGCACCCCTAGGGGGATGCTTGGTCTGGAGGTGGTGGGTGGAGGGAGCAAAATCAATATTGTTTCTGATGGAAAAGTGTTTGCCATTTTGCGGCAATTGTCGAAGAGCAAAGCAGCGATAAGCTGACGCACAAAAGAAAAGTGCCAGGAAAACTGCAGGAAAACGTTTTAAGTTTTCGGACAGGAAAAAAAAAAAAGGCGAAAGCAGGGCTGGTGTTAGGGAGGGGTTTGTGTTCAGGAAAATGGGTATGCGATAAGAGGGAATAGGAAATAATTGGATGAAACTTCTTGAGAAGAGTCAAAATATAGAAAAAATATATTCAATATCTTTAAAGATATTACAAAAAATTTTTGGTTGGGTTTTGGTTTTGTTGGGCCTCCGTTTTTTTTTTAATCACAGAGAATGCATTTAATTTAATATTGGAAAAGCTATTTCCCCTTCGTCTCACATGTGTGGATTCAGATACCTCTTTATTTTCGTTGTACGTTTTTTTCTTGTATTTTTTTTTTGGGTGCAAAGAAAGCGTCAGGCGTTTGATAGGCAGCCGGCGGCAGTATTGTTTCAGCTCCATAAACTATTACATAAAACATTGAAAGCAGAAATAGACAGAAAGAGAGAGAAATAGAGGAAGCAGAAGGTGGATAGAGAGATGGAAAGGTGAAGAGGGCAACGAGAGGCGGAGAAAGGGAGAGAGAGGGAAAGGCGAGGAATTAGGAGGAGAGTTAGGCCTGTGGCTGAGGTAACGAGAGATTTGCTTAAAGGAGAAATCATTAGATGCAAAGTGGGCGACGAGAGAGAAACCGACCGAAATATAGAGTGTGAGAAAGAGGTGGAAAGCGACAGACAGAGAGAGGGAGAGAGAGGGAAATGGCAGGAGATATAGAGATGCAAGAGGAAGCGACGGATTTGAAAAGAAAAGTTGTGAAAGCTAGCTTTCAGATATCCTTACACATTTCCCAAAGTGGCTCTCTTTCACAGTGTTGCTTAGCTTTTAAGGGTGGGTTTTTAAATGATTTTGCTACCTATCGTTCTTCAAGCAACACAAAGATAGCTTTTCCGTTCCTAGGTACTTTTTCTTCATCGTATCGACTAGTTTTTCCAAGTACATCCAAACTTCACTGCAAAACCATCATACTCTGTTGTTTAAAGGGTATAACAAGCTGAAAACTTGCTGATAGCTAGAAAGGAGTGACAAAGACAGAGAGAGAGAGAGAGAGAGTAGAAGAGTGGGAATGCAGAGATAAAAGGAGACAAAAGGCAAGTGAATGGTGGGTTCACTGCAATGAAAGGAGGAGGTGCCAGGGTGGGGGGGTCTATCGTTATGCGGTGATATGTTCAGGCGATATCAGCAGACCCCGAACGAGCGGCAGCGGCAGCGGCCACACGAAGCTCAAGTGAAGCTCGAGTTATGTTTATGACAGTTTTCCCTGCTGCCACCGCTGCTGCTGCTTTCCATTTTCCATGCTTTTCTCTCACTCTTTCTGTCGCTTTGGGAAAATGCAAATTTGTGCAACGATGCGTTTTGCCAGCATTTAAAAGTCGCGCGTGAAAGTCTCCGAAGCCAAGTTAATAATCGTCTTGGCCCCGACTCCTGTCAGGTGTGGATGCGCTGTTGTGGCCCGTTGATGATCCTTATTAATGATGATGATGATGCTGATGCCGTTGATGGCTGTAATAGTATTTACATATGCGAATCAGGAAGCCAAATACTTGATGGATTGTTTGAAAGTGCAAGAAATGTGGAAATTCAATTGTAAACAGAGACAGAATGAAGAAATCAAACTTTCCTTGCTCTCTCTCTCTCTTTCCCTCACTCTCTTGCAGTGTGGCTTAGCCGCTAAGGGTGAAACTCCCCCAACTCTCACGCTTTTTCACCCCAAACACAACTTTTTCAACGCTTTCCCTTTAACCCCTTCATAAAATCAAAAGAATTTCTATAACCAATCGAATGGCGTATGCTTTTACCCCCCAAATCATGCTTTCAATTTCGATTTTCACATGATTTTCGTCACAGTTTTCTCAACTGATTTTCACTTCAGCTTTTTCGTAGCTGCTGCTGCTGCTGGCTCAGTTGCTGTTTGGGTGTTTTGCTGTTGCTTTTGCAATTGTTGCCGGGCAGAAATGATTTCCAAAGGCCATTCAACGGATCGGTCGGCAGCACTAAATTGTTGGCTTTTGCGTTTGCGCTGCTGTTGCGGCCATTGGCGTGAAATTTGTGTGAATAACTCGAAGCGAAACAGAAAACAACAACAACAGCAACAGCAACGAAAGCTTTTCACTCTACCAACCAAAAAAAAAACGAGGGGGAACGTTATGAGCCGCGTCTGCGCCGCGGCTCTACTTTATACCCGGTACTCAGTCAGTATATATGTATGTGAGCTTGTAATTTATTACATGTTCGCAAAAGGAAAAAATTAAATTTTAGCCAAAGAAAAACAATTTAAGTCGAACCTTTTCGGAGATTTTGATCTATTAGATGTTTCCATATTGGTTAACATAAATTTTTTACATCTGCCATTTCTACATGTTTTTATCTACATCCTACATATACATACACGGCTGTGTGCGAGAGAGAGAGGGAATCGGTCTGCGCTTGGGAGGCCACTGAAATTTCATTTGTTCCTTCTGACTATATTTATGATCCGATCTGATCCAAATTCAATACTCTGATAGATATAGTAATTTTCTATGATTCTGCGTTTTTGGTTTTCCCGTATCTTCAAAATTGTAGATTTTCATCTTTTGTGGGGGCGGAAGGGGGCGTGGCCAAATTTTAAAACAAACTCGTCTCGGTTTGATATCACAGGAGCTTGGATAGAAAGTTTGGTGGTTCTAGCTCTTATAGTCTCTGAGAACTAGGCGTCAAAAAATTCGATCAGGCATAGCGCCTACCCCTGTGTGTGAGAGAGAGCGAGAGGGAACGATGCATTTCGAAATTGTTTTCTTCATTGTGGCTATATTTATGAGTCGATCTGATCCAGATTCAACACTCTGATAGATATTGTCATTCTCTACGATTCTGCGTTTTTAGTTTTCTCGTATCTTTAAAATTGTGCATGCCACAGATTTTCGTCCTTGGAGTGGGCGGAAGGGGGCGGGGCGAAATTTTGAAATACACTTGTAACAGTGCGATAGGACAGGAGTCTGGATACAAAATAGTGTTCCTCTAGCTTTTATGGTCTTTGAGCTATAGGCGCTAATGAAGACGGACAGACGGACAGACGGACGGACAGACAGACATAGCTATATCGACTCGGCTATTGATGCTGATCAAGAATATATATACTTTATGGGGTCGGAAACGCTTCCTTCTGGGTGTTACACACATTAATTTTTTGCACAAATCTAATATACCCCTTTACTCTTCGAGTACCGGGTATAAAAACAACAAAAACTATGCCTATGCCTATGCCAATGAACAGGGGGTCTGCTGCTCTGGCCGTGAAACAGGCACATGGCACCACATTCGGGCCTTCAACTGGGGGCTCTCTGCTCTGCTCTGCTCCGCTCCGCTCCTCTCGGCGGTGCGTCCTCCATTTGGTGGAGATTATGCGTGAGTATTTATTGTTTCAACTCGAATTGTTTGAATGTTTGGACTTGTGTGTGTCTCTCCGCAACGAGGCTCAAACGAGGAAAACTTTAGAGAAAATCAAACAATTTTCGGATGCTCTTTTGGGGAGTTCGATGGGAGCTAAAGTACTCCTCGATTTCGTCTGATACATATATAATGGAAATTCTACAATTTCATTAGGATTTATTCATCCATCCATATATTCAAATAATATAGAAGTAGGAGATGTTTCTATAATTTTAATTCTTAAGAGATTATTCGAGTGCACCGTGGATTTTCTGCACTGCTTCACTTTGGAATCTACTGCTTCAGAAAATACTTGCACTGCTTTGCAACCTACAAGTGAACTGCTTATTAACTTTGTAGCTCACCAGAGATCATTCTTTTTTAAATCGTTTAATTTTTACAATTCCTTTAAATATTCATCTTATATTTGAATCAAAAAAGTCTCACCTAATTGCTTAAAATACTCTAAAACAGCTGATTTTCTAAAAACTAGTGCTGTAAAATTTCAAAAGTATTGATGCAGGTGGTAAAACAGCTGATTTGTTTGAAAATCAGTGTTGTAAAAGGTCACAAGTGCAAGAAAGTTGTGTGGAAAAATGTGCTAAGAAAATTACAAAGCTTATCATAATTTTTAATAAGAGAATCACCAAAATTAGTATGACTTACTTGCAAATTCTTATAGCACTTTTTATTCATTTACCTGAGAAATGTTACAGCAGCTTAAAAATTATATAGTCCTCTCCTCTCAAAAGAGTATACCAAATTGTGGGACTAACAAGCGCTCATTGCCAGCCAGCCAGCCAGAAGAGGAACCACCCATCAGAGAGGACCATACAGAGCAGAGTAGCAGAGCAGAGCCACAGATGAGACCCTCAAATTCGTTTAAAGTAAACCCAAACTTTCGATGGTTTTAGGCAAACACTCGTGTATTTGTGCGTCTTCTCATCATGAGATCAGATGTGTGGAAGCCAACAAAAACACAAAAAATACAAAAAATACAAAAAATGGTCATGGATGCCCTAAAAGTCGCACACATGACGGAAAGGCAACACCAAAAACCCTAGACACCACAAGATAGACGACAAATGGACAGCTATGGGCCAACGCCTAGGCCCGGTCCAGTGTGTGCGTTTCTCCCTCTCTCTCTCTTTATAGAGATATATCTCCAGAGAGAGAGAAAGACGGGGGACCGGGGGGCCGGGGACCCTGTCAACTTTTGACATGATGTCCAATGTCCGAATGTCTGGTTTGGGTTGATTTATGATTGGGATTAATATCACATCTCTCGAATGTATTTCTTTATAATTTTTTTTTCGTTGTACCCTTTTGACGAACATTTCGGGGGGTTCATGTAGATTTCTAAATGGATTTCAACTTTGGGCTAATTTCACTTTGGCATTTCGTTTGCCGTCGTCTCAAAAATGATTTCATATTTTATACAGATACTTTTACGGAACGAAGCGTTTTCTTTTTGTGTGGTTTTTGTCTCGCTTGAACGAGCGATTATTGATGGATACTTTGTAAGGAGGTTCTTGGGTTTTATCGATGCTTCACTTTGTGTGTGGCTTTGTGGAGAGAGGGAGTGGGTGAGACATTCTTAGAATTGAAACGATTTTGGAGTTTTAATGAATCATTAAGGTCTTCAGAAATTTATGATCTCGTCTTACTTTTTATGATGTTCTTAAATGCTCACTCGTAAATCATCATGTCCTATAAGAAATTAAGGTTTAATTTTTATAGAGGGCTACCACAATATGTACAGTCTAGCCATCGCGATCTTTCATTATTTTATGGTATAATAAATCAGAAAACTGATTTATTTTATTTCCCCACATCATGGATACTTGGTTTTTATGGGTATGGGTTATGCGTACTTTGTAGATTGATATTCTCTCGAAGATCCAACTGTTATACATACAGACATATTGAAAAATAATGAATTTCCTTATCACGTTAATGAACTTGTTAAAAAATGCTATAACAACTGTTATACAACTTTAATACGACTGTTATACAAACTGTTATACTAATTTTCTGCTCAAAATATTGCAAACTATATTATATATCACATATTGCGCGACAAACCGTTAAGCGACTGTTATACGAGAGTTGTATAGCTGTTATACGACTGTTATACAACTGTTATACTTTTAAAAATTACACAGTTACACTAAAAACCCATAAAAACAATGATGGTCGGACATTTGTTTCATCGAAATATAATATTTCTGGTATTGCAAGCGCCTGATTCTCTCGTAATTCTCCTTCTCAGAATTACGTTACTCTTAAAATCATTAAATGCGCTCCCAAACATTAAATTAATTTACGTTTTCCCCCTCTTTCCATATCATTACAGGTATGTACGAGTAGATTGGGTGCCATAAAAGGGCCTTCCCTTCAAAAGCCGTAAAATACTATCGCCCTGATCTCGTTTGTCCAAGGATCCCATTAAAGTAAAACACGTTACCCAAGCGCGTGAGTAATTATAATTTATTTAAATCGATTACGAGGCTTCGAGATGGTGCTCCAGACAAAAGGGAAACTCGATCGATTCGAATCGATGCGATCTGCGTCTGCGTTCGGGGTCTCGCTCTGGGTCTGGGTCTCACTGGTGACCCATTTTGGAAAGCCCAGCGCAATTATTCATTTATAACGACACCAAAGAAATGTCTGAAAAAAAGAGGAGAAGCGATAAGCAAACCAGTTGAAACGATCCATCGATGCGTGTGCCCCAAATATTCTAGAGATATTCCACTCGAAAGGGTTGATCTCGGAGTAGAAAGGGGAACGAACACTGGAAGCCGAGAGGGCCAGAGAGGCAAAGCGGTCCATCATCTATTAGAAGTTCTAAGAGGGAGAGAGAATAATGAGAGCCCGAAAAAGAGGTGTTAATGATCGTTAAATTCTGGTGATCGATTGGGCACACGAATATATGGACATACCTTCGGCTACTGTTGTGCTTCGGTCTTTGTTTCTGCTCTACTTCTCTCCTGTGGCCAATGCTTTGCTGCCAAGCCACACTGGGAGAGGTAGAGATATAGAGAAGAGATCTCATGTCGCCTTAAGTACTGGCTAAACGAAACAGCAGAACGTTTGGAGTCGTGTTTGCCTTCGTTTTGGCTCTTCCATCCACAGATCTCTCAAATCAGAATTACATATTATGATCCGCTAACAATCGCATAACCACACAACGAAATGCTTGTGGATTGCAACACCCAAGCACATATGTACCTACCGTAAATCATCTGCTGCCCCATTAAGCCAGTACTTGGGGCTTAACCAGAAGAGCAGAGCGTTCCACTAAAGCAAGGGCACCACTGCTGTCGGAGCCGCCTCGGAGCCCAGGGCCAGAGTAGATGGAGATCCATCTCTACTCCCCCACCCCCCACAGCTCCCTCTCTGAACATTAGGTAATCCTCATTTCAGTTGAAATCCAACAGAAATTGGGTCAAAATTTTCACCTGAAAACGTTTTTTCTTCTTTTTTTGCCTCTAATTTGACAGACGACAGCGACCGCATTTTGGTGGCATTTCTGTTTCCTTCTCTCTGTCTCGACTTCTTCTCCTTCCTCTTTTGTGCGCTCTGTGCTTCTGTTTCTCCTTCTCTATACCCCCCTTTCCCCCCTGGTTCTTCTTCTTTGACTTCTTTTACTACTTTTAAACTCTCGCGTTTACAATTTTAATTGCGGATGCGCACACTTTCGTTTTCGTTTCGTTTCGTTTGTCTCTGTCTGTCTCTGTTGCTGCTATCTCTCTCTGATGATGTTGTCGCTATCTCTGTTTGCTGCTGTTGTTGTTGCTGGGTGTCCCCACGCATTAAGTGAGGCCTGGCCTACGGCTTTCCAAAAGAAAAAAGGCCTAAAAGGAAAGCTAGCTTCAGGGTCGAAATATGTGATACCACGCGACACATGTGGATCCAAGCCATGAAGGATAAAGGAATAAACCTTTTTGGATCAACATTTAACAATAAAATAATAATGATAATAGTAGTGCTCCCAATGGGCGCAAGGATCTGTCTCACCCCTATATCTGTAATACTAACAGACATAGCGACGCTTTCTGTGAGTATCCAACTTTTACTGCTAAGCCACACTGTAAGAGGGATGCACATCTAACAAAATAGGGATAAAAGACTATGCCCATCAAGAATACACTATATAATCTGAAGAGCAGGAGATGCTACCTTCTCAGCAAACCCAAGGTACCCTCGAATAAGGGTATAAAAATAAGAAAAAAAAAAGCAGCTACATTTAACCGCAGCTTAAAGTTTCACTTGAGGGAAATCGCACCTTACCTCTCCGTTTTCTCCCTTCCCCCCTCCGCCCTCTGATCACGACTTACCTCACCTCTGGGTATGACATAACCCAACTTTTGCTGCTGCTGCGACTGCGCTGCTCCTCTGCTACTGCTGCTGCTGCTGCGACTGCTCTGTGGAAAGTTAAACACAAAAATTTGTTTGTCGTTCGCTTTGAAAATTTTGCAACTTGGAAAGTTGCTTTTGTTGCTATTGCTGTTGCTGTTGTGTTTCTGGGGCAGCAAATTGAATTTCACATTAGTGTTGCAGTTGCAATTATACCCAGCCCCCAGCCCCCCCACACCCCAAAAAAAAACCAATATCGAGAGGAAAAACTCCAGGAAAATTGTGCAATGCGGCCGCACATTTAGAAAGTATCATATGGGGGGCGTAAGACTTTCATTTGAATAGGCGCGACTGCTAACAAAACAAACACACAATAAATTGAGATACATTTCGGAAAAGTATCCCCTGTATATGTATCTGTATCTGTATCTGTATCTGCATCACTCGTCTCTCTCCCCCCTGGCGGCTAATGGTGGATAATAATAATAATCACTTAATTTGAACGCTAATTTGTGGCTCTTCGGCCACTGCCACTGCCACTGGCCGCTGCTTCTTTTCATTTCTCTCGTCTCGTCCGTCTCCCATTCACTTAATGGCTTTCTTTAGCCCAAAAAGAAAATAAAAGACAAACGATTGAAGATCACCACGGGATGGAAGGTTGTGATCTGCTTTTTCTCCAAAGAGGTTTTCCACCGGAGAAACGATGTCTCAGGGAAAAATATGCAAAAACAATGAAGAAAGGTTGGAAGCATTTGGAAGTCGAAGATGTAGATACTCTTAAAGATTGAGCAAGATCATGGAAGATCTGATAGATAGATATATGATGGAGTGACGCGATTATAATCAAAAGTGATTGTGACAGTAGAGTGATTGAAGAATGTAATTTCTTAGTTTTGTTGAATTACCTTTAGAAATAAATCGATTTTTCCCGAATATATTTATTAAACAATCGATTTCTTGACAGCTCTGGCAACAATTTGATGTAGCACTCATTACTGCTAAGCCACACTGTAAGAGAAAGATATACAAAGAGCGATGGAGAGAGATGGAAGGCTGCAGGGGCTGATTGGGGCTATCTACTGTCTTTAGGATCAGGTATCGTGTAGCATCATTGCATGTGGGTATAGTACCTTCTGGGAAGAGTATTTACAATGAATAATACCCCCTCTTTACCATGGCGATGCCCTGCTCTGCTTTTGGCTACTTCTTGCCTGAGCTTTCGAATGCAAATCGTCTCTCTGTTCATTTGAACAATTTCATTTGGGGTTTTTTGAAAGTTCCAGGGAGGGAAATTTATGTGCCGGCCACAGAGAGCTACAATAACGATAAAAAAGCGAAACGAAACGAAAAAAAAAGTTCCCGAGGGTCTGGTAACAATGCGGGCAATTCGTTATGAGTGGGTGGGAGGGGTAGTCAGGGTGGGAGGCAGGTCGAGGGTGTTATACGGTGAGAGGGGGGGATGTGATGTGGTCTAATGGGGAACGGACCGACCGACGGACGGACGGACGGACGGAGGTTAACCCCAAAGTAAGTGCCAAGTGCGGGGGCGATAGACGGAGAAGGGTCCCGTCCGTCCGTCCGTCCCCATGACATTTCGACACGAACATTCGTGTTTCTGAACTATTGTTCACCATTTGATTTGTTGCTGTTGCTGTTGTTGTCGTTTCTACTGCTGTATATGCTATTTTAAGATGCATATTCGACAGAGAAAGAGAGGGAGAGAGGGAGAAGAGAAAGAGGGAGATAGGGAGAGAAATAAATCCATTTTAATAGAGTTTTCACCTTTCGAATTGGGTTTTATAACTTTTGGTTCGGGTCGCTTGATTGGCGCGCGATGCAAGCAAGTCACTTACTTTCGATCGATGTCATTTGATAGGTCAACAGGTAATCGATTGGCGTATAACAGTTGTATAACACGCTGTTTGTGCGGTTAGTGGTTTAGATGGGAGATTGTTACTATGAAAGATTATTGTGTGTATGATTAAGGAAGTTAACAGCTTGTCTAACAGACTTTTAACAAACTCTAACAGTCTGTAATAATTAATAGTAATAATTAATTAATTAATTTCTTTCTTAAGGTATAACAGTTTTCATACACATTTTTAGAGAATATTCTGTGTTGTAATAATACGAATTATTTAGTTTTTCATATTGTATACAAGAGAGTACATCGGTTGGTATAACAGTTAAAATGTATAACAGTTAATAATCCATAAAGAACTTGAAAGTATCCATAAATACCACAAGTATAACACTTTCCCTGAGTATAACTCCTCATACAGTGTCTGTTTCTATGCGTATAACACTTCCCATTGCCCGCTTTTGCAATTTATGCAAATGTACCATCCATCATTCACACCCTCTTGCCAGTTTTCACCGCTCATGTATAACAGTTGGCGGACATATTAACCTGCAGCTAAATTTAAATCCAATCCCCACTCGAGATTCCCATTAACACCCCACCCGCAGTCGCACAGTTTCTCTCTCTCTCTCTCTCTCTCTCTCTCTCTCTCTCTCTCTGAGGCCCCGGCCATACACATTACAAATTGAATTTCCATTCGCTTTGCCAATCAATTCCAATCTGTGGATCCATCCGTGTGTTCCCCCCTACAGGGCTACGCGGTCCACGAATGCCGGAACTATCCGTTGGGTTTGGCCTAAAAAACAAATTCATGCACTTTTTCCATCCTCCGCGATTTCACTCTCGGATTCGTAACACCCCCAAAAAAAAGAGCGAAGAAGAAGAGCTGCAGCAGCAACGAAAGAAAGACTTTAAATTTATATTTAAAACAAAACAAAAAGAGACTGAAAATATCGCCGAAACCACCCGCGATTTGTTTGGTATCCAAATCTCACCCGCGCTATCACACACGACGTCGGCGACGGCGACAGCGATGACGATGACGCTGAGGGCCCCACACTGTTGCCATCAACTCTCTTTTTCTGCCGCTGCCCGATTATCTACACCTTTCACCTTTCACGCCAACAACAACAGCACAACCCTGGCCCGGCGATGCTCAACCTTTGTTGTAGTTTCTTCTCTCAAATTCGCTTGGCTTTTGGGCAGCCTTTCTAATTTCAATTGTCTTTTAGTTGTGCGATTGTTGTGCAATCGAATTAATTGCTGAACTCCCGCCCCTATGGGCGGGAGCCCTAACAAGAGGAGCGAAGGGTGACCCCAAAACGAGCGGTGGGGTGACCCAGCGATGCATTCCAGTGGAGGTGGTGACCCCAACAAGAGCATGCATGAAGCCCATAGCCCTTTGATGCATTCCAAGGGTGGATAGCCCTAAAGTGGGGAGGGAAATGGGCTATTGCCCTCTCAGAGTAGCCACCATTCTCTCAGGAACTCAAGGAGTAGGCAATCCTTAGAGAGTATACAAAAATATAGGGTATCCATATAAAGTTTGGTAGCCCTCAACATGAAACCATTTATCATGGCTTTCGGGAGAGGGCGCGACCCTAACAGAAGCATGCACTCCAGCAGTGTGGCAACCCTACCACAAACACTACCACTAAATCCATCTCCTCTCTCACACATGCTCTCCTGCTCCCTTCTCCCTTCTCTCTTCACGCTCTTCTCCTTTTGCTGATGCTGTTGCTGCCGTTTCTTTTCCTCATTCTTAGAGTGACATTTTACAAAAAAAAATAAAATAGAAAAAAAAAACCAGCAGCGTCGCCCACTAAAAACCCGAAGCCACAACTCTACCCAAAAATTGTATTACATAAACGCTTCGAGGGATTTCCACATACCAGCAACAAAAACAACAACAACAACAACGACACACATAGAGGAAAAAAATTAGTTTCACCTCTTTTTCATGGCTTGAGCTTTAAAAAGCGCAGCAAATTATAAAATAAGCAAAACCAAACCGAAAAAAACAGTAAACAAAACAAAAAAAAACTCCAAAGAAAGGATAGGGTGCAATGCAATACCCGAAGATCTAAATACCTATTGATGTGGGAGAATTATTTGCATAAGAAATTATTGATTTAAACTTGGAGAGATAATTCTGAAGCGACTTGCAAACGATTGTTCTTTAGAAAATTCCTTGAAAATTCCGATGCCTTAGGGCTCCAAAATTGCAAAAGCACTACCCCCTCACTGCTGCACAACTTCTGCTCAGGTCTGTCATACCCATACACCCTATTCTCTACGTCCAGGGTATATGTAGCTCAGAAATAACAATTTTTATCTCAATGCGAGAGGCGCGAGAGTCGCCCACAGTCGAAGCTGCCGCTGTCGCTGCAGCTGCAGCTTGCAATCGCTTTTTACTTCCACTAACTGTTTTTTTTTCGGTTTTTTTTTTTGGCAACACCAAAAATTGAAACCAAAAGAAACCCAAATAAACGGCTAAAGAAAGAGACGAATAAAAAATGAACGGCAAATGACAAAACGTAGCCGACGCCGATGCCGTTGCCGTCGCCTCGTTCGCTGGGGATATTACATAACAAGCGCGACGCGTTTTTGTGCAAGCCTCAACGGCGGCAGCAGCAGCAGCAGCGGCAGCGTCGTCATATGGCCCCAAAAAGGGGGCACGACAGCAGCAGCAGAGGCAGCCAGCAGCCAGCAAACGTAATAAGCGGCAAACACGAATGAGAGAGACGCAAACACAACAAAAACAAAAAAACAACAGCAAAAACTTTGGCTTGGTTTGAGCGAGCGAAACGGAACGTAGATCGAACCGAAGAGCCAAAGAGCCGAAGAGATTCGTGCCAAAGAAACGATCGAAAGAGCGAAACACCTTTTCGGGTGTTGGTGAGGGAAGGGGCGGGGGTTTCTTTCGGCTTTCTTTTTCCCCATCTGTCTACTGCTCTCTCTCTCTCTCTGGCCCACAAACTGTAACTTGCATCTCTCCCTACCCTACCTCTCTTCTTCTTTTTTTTGGTTTTTGGGACTGTCCTAATTTCGCTTAATTACACACACAACAACAAATGCAACAAGAAACGAAGTACAGCTTGGGGGAAGACGAAGTTTGAGATACCCTTGAATAGCCAGATAGTTCCTTATATTTGCTATACATACGATATGTTGTATCTACTGTACTCATAGTGATCAGTTTATATTCCATTATTAAAAAAAAAAACATAAGCTAGTATTTGGATCTATGTATTTTCTGTATGACTAATCTACATATGATCGGACTTTTCTATGAGTTCTATATCTAAAATTAAATTTTCATATTCATCAAGGGATTTTCTATAGTAACCACAGAGTTGTTGCTGTCATAGGAATTTCTATGGAAAATGACAAGATTTCCCCAATGAAACTTGTCTTACGAGCGACTTTTACCATAGCATTTACAGAATTTTGGGATCCGATTGTGATCTGTATAGATCTATAATATATACTTTTTCCCAGTTATTCGTATACTTCGCCTAAAATGTATGCCTTCTCTTTGCAATCGATTATTTTTGTATGACTATTTAAGCAAAGATTTGTTTTGCTCTGAAAATTTAATTTAATTTAATTTAATCCTCAAAATAGTTGGAGCTTTTCTCTCCAAAGAGTATAGTCAGAGCGAACTGTGCAGATATTGTGCGTAACGGTGGCGGCGGCGCCGTCTGCTGGGGCTTCTTTCTGCCTATCCTCCCCATCTCCATCCCCATCTCCAGCCACCTCCTCCTCCTCCTCTCGCTAGTCTTCCCTCAGACACCATTTTAATGTTCCATATGTCTGCTCCAAACCTTTTCTTCACATTTGTATTTTTTTATGTAATTCGCTTTATTTTTTTTGGTGGTCTTTGCGTTTAAATGTTTGTCCGTCGCCGTCGCCGTCGCGCACACAGTTTTCACTCTTTCATTTCGAAAATTTACGTTTATTTACAATTTGTCTTCATTTAGGGCGACGCTCAGACGCAGACACCAACATTTTTTTATTATTTCTTACCATTTTTGAGGGCCAACTCTTTCCCCGTATTGGATTGGGGGCCCATTGTAATGTTGACTCTCTTAACTGGGCCTTGACGCGCCAGTCGTGCTGCCTCGTTTCTTTTTTTCGGCTTTTACTGTTTGCCGTTGAGTTTTTCTTGGCTAAATATGATTAACAGCTGATTTGAAAGTTTTTTGGGGCAGTGTATTGGCAGTGTTGGAAAGCCATGCGATAATTGTGAATACTGAAAGTTTGAGCTTGATTCAAGGGGAAATGTCAGGGGACAAAAGATCGATTTACTATATTTCTGGGCTATTCTTCATTCTATAATAATATATAATAATAATAATCATGATGAAAGAAGGAATTGCAATCCTGTTTCCGATACACCGTATTCTTTTATAGCTGTACGTTTATTTTCCTATCGATAATTAATCGATAATTATTTTATTTTTACGAGTTTCTTTATAGATCATATATTCCCATGCATCAATCATCTTTTCCTTATCGATGCGAAGCTTCTTTTATCGACAGCAATATTTGCTCACCTTGGAAACGTAATTGGCGCGATTATGGGGAATCATTAATTATTGTTAAATCTATTATCAATATGCCAAAATCGACTTTGTAGCGCTTCTATGCAATTTCTAATCTTTTTTTTGGTTTATATTAGACGGAATTTCACTTTTACGAAAAGAGATAGCCTTGAAATGATAAGAAAATGATAACCTAATGGATTGGCATTTATTATAGACATTTCATAGACATTAGAACCATTAATGAATGGAAAGTTCTCAAGGATTGGATTGAGGTCGTTATTATTGAACAGATAATACAGTGGAGGAGTAGTTTTCTCTTGGGAAATTTCGAAACAGTTCGAAATAGTGTTCTTTTCTGTTTTTATTATTTTTATTTTTTCTAAAAAATATTCTAGTATTTAGCTGGTATTTCTAATAATATTCATGTATTTTTCTGGTATATTTTTTAGTATTAGGAGAAGATATTTCTTGTGCATTTTTCTAGATGAAAATTTCATATTAGGGGGTATATTTTTCGGATCTTTTCTATTTAAGACAGTAGTTTTGGAACCCTTAAAGGTTATACGATTAATTTATTTGGTGAATCATTGAGCACTTTTCTTTGGAACACTTGGAACATGTCCCATAAATATTCACCATTAAAAACTACTGAAATCTTCTTCCCAATGAAAAGCCAACAAATTCCCATCCAGTTACAAAGAAGTCCCCCGCCTAATGGCTTTTGGAAATCACTTAACAAGACAAGAAACCGAGCCGAGCCACCACCCAAGACGAAGGCCCACCCCACAGTTTTCCAGCCATAAAATCCAACCTGTGGCTAATTGTACAGACTAATTACAGCCTAAAGGCAAAGGCCTCGTGGTAATAAAGATAATAATAATAATAATAAAAAAAAAACAAAAGGGAAATTAATTATCCGCCGCCTTAATCCACAAACACCAACAGGAATCCCAGCGACAGACAAGTGTCAAAGGTCAGCAGAGTGGAGGAGCTGGTAAGGGAAAAACTTCTGGATGGGAAAGAATGGAAAACCTTGGACTTGATCTGTGCAGGGAAAGCAATTAAAAACAGAAGAGCAATGGCAATAGCAACAGCAGCAGCAACAGCAATAAAAATCCATAAAAAGACAAAAGGCCAGGCCAGGCCAGAAAGTAAATTGAAACGGGAGTTGGACAAACAAAACGATTCTACTTGTTGTATCTTTTGGTTCTTGGTTCTTGGCTCTTGGCTCTGGGCCCTGTCTCTGAGGCCTGCCTTGTGCCTGTCCAAGCGAGACGTATCCGGACAGTCAGCGATATGGCTATAGGTATGGGGTCTCTGGGCCTGGCCCACCAACGCTGCTTGATATTCGTGTGTGGCTCGCTGTCGTCATCAGAGACCGCCGCGCCGTCCGTCCGGACGGTGGTCCTGAGGCCGAGGCTGAGGCCGCCGCTGCTGCTGCTGCCGCTGCCTCACATGTTTGTTCCCCTGTTTGTCTCCGTGTGTCCGTGTGTCTGTGTGGCTGAGACTGTGTGGAGTATCTGCGTATCTGTGTGTGTTTAGGCACTGCGTCTGCGCTTAATACACCCAAATACACACTCGTCCGAGCATAGCCATGATGTTTGCCCACAGCCATAACCCGAAACCACTTTGGTGGCATTTTTTTATATCTATATTTTTTTGTTGTATTTAAATTATTAAAAACAAAAAAAGAACCACCCAGAAATTTGTATTTAATCGGCAAAGAGAGGGGAAAAAGGAATGAAAGGAGTTCCCATCCTAAGCAAAGGCTCTGCAGGAGTTTTTTGGTATTTGAGGGGTACAGTAAAGACTGCCTGGGATCTACAGAAAGTCAGAGATCCATTTAAATGATACAATTTATGCTGTAAATGTATCTAGAGATAATCTGAAGATCTTATTAGAGGCGTGGATTAACGAGCACCTCGTTCCGATCATTTTCCCACTCCCCAGACGAAGGAAACCTTTTCTTTAATTAATTAGTTTCCCATTCTGCGAGTGTCTACTGTGAGCAGCGGAGATTTGTGTGCCTTTAAAGGCCACACACAAAGCCCTGGGGATACGCACACGCACTTCAAATTAGCCTAGGACGCAGACACAGATACGAGAACCACACATGCAGATACAGATACAGATACAAAGACAGGGTGGTGAAGAGGGAAACCACACATGCAGATACCCCGATACCCCTCAATCCACACCTGAGAACAGTCGAAGATCTTTGTGTGTGTTCGGTGCTCCCTCTCTCTCTCTCTCTCTCTGTGTCTCTCCTTCAAAGAGCTATCCATCACACATCCATCCATCAGACAAAAGAGCAGCTAAGCAGCGGAAAAGCCAAAAGATTGAATTATATGCCATTGAAAGTCGGTTGTAATTGTTAGAGAATTGTATTTGAGCTGTAGAAGAAAGAACCCAAGGAACGGGAGAACCTTCAGAGATCTTCAGCGGTCTGTACAGTGTGAGTGAGCTGCAGAGATCTTTCAGAGTGAAGAAAGGGGTGGTTGTACGAGAGAGAACGAGAACGAGAACAAGAAGTACATGAGGGACCGCAGCGGACCACACACGATGGCTGGATGGATGGTGGATGGATGGACGGTTCGTTGATCTACAGGTGCTAAGGTTTCCTCCGGTGGTCTTTTGCCTATTCGGATGGCACCTTTTCAGCGTTTAATGAGCGTAAACAAACTCCGTGGGATGCAATTCTCCGATTCAGGAGACAGGAGACAGGCGACAGGACAGGAGAGCAGGGCAGAGCCTTCATCCTCTACTGGAAACTACTACGACTTCTCCTTGGGCTTCTATGACTTCTCCTTCTCCGTTTGCTGCCTCTCCGATTTGTGGTTTCAGCCAGCGGGATTTGTGTGGTGGTAGATCCATCAAGAAGATGATGCCTTTTGCACAGAGACAATTTCATAATTTACCTACCACTGAGAGTCACTGAGAATCACAAGGGTAGGGAGAGGTAGACGGAGGGAGGGGGTTTGAATGTTTTGACATTTTTGTTTGAGTCCCGCTGATAAGATCTTGACAAAATCCCATCCTGGGTGTTCTTCTCCTTTGAATGATGTCGTTCTTGGCCTTCTCTTGGGCTTGCCTTTACTGGCTCTTTTGTGTGGATGGATCTTTGTATATTGATGAAACAATTGAGAGATTGAGAGATTGAGAGACTGAAAAGATAATCCCACAGCTTGACAAATTGTTTGCACAAGACATTTTTGCACATTCAGACAATTTGTCGAAGGATTTCAGAATCGGATTTCGACAAGCCGGAAATGCATTTCACAATTTTGTGGCTTGTTGCTACCTGAAGAAGAGCTTCTCCATCACCATCTCTATCTGTATCTTTTCTCAGGCATCTGCGGCTCTCTCGGTGGCTATAGTATTGTATAATCGAAACCACAAACCAAACAGCAAACCACCAAATAAAAATCCAACCCAAGGCCAAGTGAAACTTTTCTTTTCCCCCACCATTAAAAGCCGGGCCGAAATGGGTTTGGCATCGCACAAATACGACTGGAAATTGTAAATCATTTTATGATTTATCTTTGAACTAGTTTTCGATGGGGCGCGTGACAGACACGGGGAATATAGGCCCAAAAAAAAGCGAGTTACCAAACATCAAATGAACAATCGGAAGGGAGGACTGAAAACTGAAGCCTGAAGCTAAATCTGGGAGCAAGTCCGATGCGATCCAATCGCTCAGACCTCCGTTGTAGCTGGAAATCTATTTGGGTTATCTCTAAGAAATTTGTGAATTGTATGAGAAATAATAAAATATTTTCAGATTAAAGGGGAAAGATTGGGAAGTTCGATTTAGTTGTTATGGAAAAATTGGAGACAGATTGGAGACTTTTTGAGAAATGTTTGAAAATAACTACAGATGTTTCGTATTTTTCTTATTTTTTTCTGTCTTAAGACCTTATAAAAGCTGAAGATGGTGTAGATGGAACTTTGCAAAAAGAAGATGAATCATTAAAAATAAAATAATTAGGGCGATTCAAAACAGAATCAAAAGGGAACTTTTAACATAATTATACCTAATTCTCTAGGATTATATACTATCTTTCGATCGTCAAGAGGCCATTCGAGGTGTCTTAGGTTTTTTTAATACAACATTTCTTCTCTAAAAGTTTTAATTGGGGATTTACTTGGTTGATCTAAGTGGAATTTGGAATAAATACCAATATTAACGAAACAAGTATAAGGACAGTCCCAAAGAACTCAAGAAATATCGATGGTACCGAGAATGATTCTTCGATACGAAGGCAATCCATAGGAAAGCCAAGAAAACAAAGGCAAATCAATCCAAAAAAGTGTGCGACTAGTCCCAAAGAACTCTAACTATATCAGTGTTAATTAAATGAAAATGCTTATAGACTTATTTTACTTTAAAATCCAATTTACAGAAATTGGAGCTCTTAACAGATTAACTCCGCGGCCTAAACGTCAAAAAGAAAGCATAAAAAGGAGAGTAAAAGAGAGCCAAAGCCAAAGCCAATCCAAGAGTCAAAAAGAAAAGATGACGACAAAGCGCAGATTTCTATGATCGTTGTATCTTTTTTCTCCATGTGTGTGTGTGTGTGTGTGTGTGTGTGTGAAATGCGGAAAGCTGTGTGCCCCAATCATTCATTTGTTACATGAGCAACAGACACTCCAAAATAAAAGAAAGAAAGAAAAAAAAGATTGTGAAAATGTGAAATGTAAATTTCTCGACAAAAACCGAAAACCAAACCGAAAACCGAACCGAAAAACGCCAATTGCTGCAAAGTGATTACGAAAAGTTGATCTCTCTCTCCGTCTCTCACTCTGGGGGGCTCTCTCCCTCTGTGGCTTTCTCGCTCTCCCCCCGCTCTCCTCCCGCTCTCTCTCCCTCTCTCTCTCGCTGTTTGAAAGTTTCACCTGGAGGCACGAGTGCGGAAGTGATCCCACAGCAGCAGCAGCAGCAACGGCGGCATTTTCGGAGTCAACGTATCTGTATCTTACAACTCCATTTCGAATTTAACGGATGCAATGTCAGCGTCTCGTAACTGGTTAATCCCTTAGTTTCGATCTCTTCTGAGATTGGGGGGGGGTGGGGGTGGGGGAACCGATATTTCTGCCTACTTTTGAAGGCAATCTCCAAATCAATTAACACTTTCGTTGCGTCGCTGCCCACGCAAAACGCTTACGCAGGCAGAGCAGTCAGCGCCGCAGCGCAGTCAGCGCCGCAGCGGCAGCACAGCCTCCAGTTTTGATTGCTTCGATTTCAGTTTTGTCATCGGAGGTGCTTACAATGTTGCACAGTGATGCCAAAAGTGGTCTAAAAGCACTGAGAACATCTCGCTTCTGGCCAATAAATGGGATTCCCTTCAATGCGCTTCCACTCTCATTCTGCTCGTTTCATTCTCGCTTTCCCCCCCCCCCCCCCACTTTTCGTTCGATTTTTGATCCAGTTCCAGCTAGGTGGAATGTATGTGTGTATTTGTTTTATAATCGGAAAACCCCAATTTCGAGCACCACTTGAACCACTGTGCCATGTGGCGGCGCCTGCCTCGGTTGTGAAAATTGGGTTATTGTCAGCCAGCAGCGGCAGCAGCAGCCGCAGCAGCAAACCATTGAAGCGGCAGGCAGGCAGGCAGGCAGGCATTTTTATTAAAACTTTTTGTTTTATTTATGGAAATTAGTGTCAAGTAAATCATGTGCATGAACATATTGGCTGGCACACACAGAAGCAGAAATACAGCCATGCCATCTATGAGTTATATTTATATCAGTGTGGATATGGGAAAGCGTTAAATGAAATTTCTATTTCATTGAAAATCGATTGGCGATGATGAGTGGCGGCACCAGCGGGAGACGAGAGGAGAGTAGAGAGGCAGGAGGAGACGGAGGAGATACACGGGTCAGCAGGCGCCAGCCATGATGTTGTGAAAGTTCCAATGAAATTGAAACTCATTGAAGATTCAATGACGAGGTGGAAAAGGTGAACCAGTTGGCATAATGCTTCCGCAACTGCGGAAACTGAACTGAAAAGCCGAAAGGAAGCTGAACAGCGATCGACACTTTGTACGCCTCCAGCTGCTGCTGCTGGCCCAAAAGGTCACTGAACGTCCGTTTTGGCCATTCCAAACAACTAAAAAAAAAAAAAAGATGAGTAACCACACTCGAAATACGAATATGAAAACGAATAGATCCGCTCTCTATAAGGCAGTGTCGGGGGCGTATTTAACTTTGAAATTAATCGTTGGATGCTCTCCGTCCGACATGTGATTCAATTATGTTTAACGAACGGATTTGCCTTGGAATTTCTGTGGCCATGGGCCATGAACCCCTTGGACAGAAACCTTTGTCAAGAGTCGTTTAATTCTTTATGGCTGGCAACAGAATTCGAGGTGAAACTGTACCCACGTTTGAGATTGTTTAAATATAAAAAAAATACCTTAGATTGGTTCTACTAAAAGGAAAAGTCTGAACGGAAGTAACTGCCATGTGAAACGATCACTCTCTATGGAAGTACCCTCTACATTTGTGGATAACTCAATTATGCCAACAATTTCGCAACTCTGCGAGCCCACTCCCCCCTCCGCCCACCCCCCACTGCTGAGCCATTTGCGATGGGTGTGCAATGGGTTCGCATAACTCGACTTTCAACACCTTCGGGGCGTCGCAACATCAAAGGGCGGGGTATTACTGTCAAATTTTCACACATTCTAGCAAAATGCCACAGGGAGACCAGAGGCATATGGACTTGGACTCTGACTCGGACGTGGACGTGGACCGACTGAAACCATCTAACTAATGAGCAGGCAAACAGATACGTAGACGGACAGACGGAGGGCCACACGTGTGGATTGGTTACGGGTGATTGTTGCGTTGCGAGTAGTCGGACGGAAGCTGCAACTAATGCGAGATTCCTCCAGTGCCCGTGTGTGTGTGGCCATTACCCAAAAGGACCCCACACGAGGCCCTTTTGGCCTTATGCTAATTCGCAGGCCATAAATGAGACGAATGGTGGTGTCGAGTGGTAAGCGGTGAGCTGCGAGTAGTTGCAGATGCAGCTACAGATACAGATACAGATACACTGCATCTACATGTACATCTGCATCTGTAGTTGTGGTAAGTGGAAAAGTGGTGCTGCTGCTGCTGCTGCGGCTAGGCTGCTGTGGAGTGCCAGTAGGGGCAGAGGCAGGGGGTCCCAACGCACTGCCAGCGACATGTGTTGCAAGTGCCACCGACAACGCCCCATTTGGATATACAGACACACACACACACACACACACACACAGGCGCAAAGTGGGATGTGCCACCCCAAAAAGTGACAAAAGAGAAGGACAACGTGGAGAGTGGTCCGACCATGAGATACCCTGCAGTCGAAGAAGGCCACAGGCCACGCTTCCATCGTTACACACAGCCCACTAGAGGGTATGGAAAGCGTCACCAAAGGATGGCCAAAAGCTTATGTGTTCCAATGTCAATCGTTCCAACAGAGAGAATCTCTTGTGTGGGTGGCGATAACTGTAATTCAAAGATATAGGAACTGAAGGGAAGGCCGCCCGCCGCGGTCGGTCCCATTGAAGAGCCACAACAAGAAGGGGGGGTGGGGGCCAGAGCAAGAGAGAGAAAGATAGTGAGAGAGATAGAGAGAGCAAAGCAAGAGCAAAGAGAGAGCAAAGCGAGAGCGGTATTTTTCAGTGAGAGAGTTAATGCGCAAAAATGAGCAAAAGAGCGAAAAACGCTCGACCGGCCGAGCGAACTCGAACCTCGGCGAACTCGAACCGCTGGGCTATGGAGAGGTATGAACAACGAGGAAGAACGGCCCCAGCAACATTACAAGCACCCACGCACCTCACCTCACCGTGTTTGATCCCCGATATACCTTTCATGCGCCGAAATTTTGTGTGCCGTTTTGCCTTTCCGGCAACACGTTTCGTAGCAGCATGTGGCCGAGCAACATTTTTAAGCACCAGCCAGCAACATAGAGAGGAAAAATCCCATACCAGTTGCCATACCGAAAGGGAAAAATTGTCAAGTATACGAACACGATTGAACATATCTTCGCCGTTATTTGAACCGAGAGGTTGCCTGTTCTGTCGCACCAGCCAACTCTTGAACTGAACTGCACGGTTGCTGCGCGCGCGTCAAATAAGTTAATAAGTAACACTAAAAAGTACAAAAGTTTATAAATTTTAAAGTAATTTTAACTTGGGCACCCTCTTCCGGCCGCCACGTCTCTCGTTCTGCTCTCCTCCGCCCTCTTTTCGGCCTCTTTTCTCGTGTCGTTCGCCCACCAACCAACCAACCAACCAAAAAAAAAGATACAAAGATACAAGATACAACCAAAAATCCAAAGCACACACTCGAAAAATTATACAAAAAAAAAAGAGTAAGGCCTGTGGAGCAATGTGTGGCACAAAGATTTGTTGAAATGAATAAAAATTGAAAACAAAATTGAGTAATTTTGTTTTAAATCTCATAAAAGGTGTACTCTGTGTGCGTGTGTGTGTGTTTAAGAAATAGATAAAAGATAGATTTGTATCTTTCGAATTGAGAGTAAAATGTTTGAGCCCTATGTGAAAATCAAGAAAAAGCGAAATGTCCATGAAGTTTATCAGCAAAACGACGAGAATCTAGAAAGGGAACGGGACCAACAGCAGCAGGAGCAGCAGGAGCCGCAGGAGTCGCAGGAGGATAGTAGTGATAATTGTTGCTGCCTCGAGGAGGTGCCCCCAATAGCACTAGGAGAGGCCGCCACTGTGGCAACAGCAACAGCAGCCGCCGCAGCAGCAGCAGCAACAGCAACAGGAGGAGCCAGCAGCAGCAGCAGTGGAAACTGCAGCCGATTGCAGCAATTGATTTCCACGCCGCCAGTATTATTGCGTAGATCGTCGCTGTCGCCGCCGCACCACCAGCCCCACCAGCCACACCAGCCACAAGGGGGCAGCTCTCCTTTGCACCACCTTCCACCACAAGCTATAAGCACACCGCCGCCCACACCACCCACACCGCCGTACCACCAGCAGCAGCAGCAGCAGCAACATCTAGCTGCTGCGCCTTCAGTTTTGCAACAGCATTTGGGTCACCTGAATTACGAAAGTGGAGCAACTGCAGCAGCACAAGCGGCAGCTGGAACCAGTAGAAGTGGATCGGCAACACTGGCACAGCATTTGGCAACACCCAGCAACATATTGCAGGCGGCATACAGCAGCGGCAGCAACAACTTGCAAAATATATTGACGCGCTCACAAAGTTCCTCCTCCGCCGCCGCCGCCGCCTCCTCCTCGCACGTGGCAAGCACCACCTCTGCCGCTGCATCAGCATCTGCCTCATCGTCCAGTTCCTCCAGCAACAACAACTGCAGCAGCGCCTGTGCGGGGAATACCCATTACAACGGTGGCAGCAGCAGCAGCAGCAATCACCACAGCAACAGCATCATTGCCAGCCGCTTGTTTGGGGCAGCATCATCCTCTTCCTCCTCTTCTGCATCGTCCAGTCCCTCCTCCTCTTCGTCGTCGTCGTCGTCATCCCACCTGCCGTCATCGTCGCCTCATCATCTGCATAGCCATCATTCCGCGTTGACCAACTCCATCACGAATCGCATCAATCAGAGTATACGGCGGCATCTCAATCAGCAGCAGCATCATCCCATCAACGCCTCCTCCTCGTCCTCCTCCTCAAGTGGCACGTCGCCTCGTTTGCCGCATTATCAGACGCAACAATCGCCGATTCACCAGCAACAGCAGCAGCATTATAATTGCACTCATCCTGGACAGCAGCAGCAGCATCAACAGCATCATCATCATCAGAGTAGCAGCAGCGGCAGCAACCATCATCATCAGCAGCAACACCACCAACACCAACACCACAGCAGCAACAACAACAACCACAGCAACAGCAGCAACAACAATCAACAGCAACAACAACCGCAACAATCTCCTCTGTGCCTAGTATTATTAGTTAAATGCCCCAATTCTAAGGAATTTTGTAACGCAGCCGCCGCAAATTTCTGTGATAAAAGGTAAGGGATACACCAAAAATGGAACGTACTATTGTTCATACGAGTATGTGTGGCATGTGGCATGTAAATGAGAGCAGAACAGAACAGAACAGAACAGGCAAAACGAATGCCTAAATGCCATCGACTGACATTTTGTGCCTTATGTACATATTTTATGGGAATTATTTACACCTCCAGACGGTGGCAAAAGCTAATGGAATTCGGGCAGAAAAGTGGCAAAAGCTAATGGAAATCGCCAGGGAATGCCTTAGAGATCTCTTAATGATAATATTTGAAGTTTCAAATATTCTGAAAGGGTTTCTTCTACAGATATAAGTATGAAAATTAGGGGAAAGTTTTACAATAAACTCATAGAATGATTATAGAACCAAAAAGACTCCATCAAATCAGAAGTATGATATAAACGAAAAAACCCTCAAATAAACCATTAGGGGGGGCATAGCAACAAGTACTAAATAATGGCACATTTTACTCAGTTCAAGAAGGACTTCTAGGGCAAACAATCATTAGCAGCAATTCGAATGGTAAATGCTCTTGAGATGTGTGGGGGGGTGTGGGTACGACTATGACCCACTTATTTGGCATTCAGGCAGCAGGACCTTCCCTTCGATCCTGCCCTGAAACCCATTCTGCATACACTCTTACTTGCACACGTACTCGGAAGCCATTGTCACATCCTTGAATTACTGGAAACCACCAACCAGCAACCCCACAACAAGCAAACACACAAACAAACAAGCAAACAAACCACCGAACAAACAAAACTTTTCATTGGTACTGGCTATTTTTTATGTGTGTATGTACAGTATATTATTTTTGATGACTTGTAAGTTTTTCTGTACGAACAGAAGACCTCGATGGATGGATGGATGGGTGTTTTTTTTTATATACGGCTCTGACCTTACTTTTGCGTAAGTAATTGGTTTCCTTTCCTTCATGACATGAGGCTTGATGATGATTTGCCTACTGACTCGCTATTGATTGGTGGTGGCACGTGGTGGTCACCGATCATCCCCACCCCCACCCCATCCAACCCAAAGCCAGGAACCCCCCTCTCTCTCTGTAGATGGGTTTCCTCTTGCCCTGAAAATGTCGTAATATTGCATGGGCGTATAAACACAAAACTTAAGTAATTAAGTTTTCTCTCACTCCCCCACACTGTGCATCACCTTCCTCATCTGTGTCTCTCTCTCTCTCTCGCTCGCTCTGGCACCCCTAAGCATGCTTTACTTTGAGCTTTCAAGCACAAGCACACACACACACACACCCACACCCACTTACTCGGGGAAAAGCTGACCCCAAAAGGCGTTCGCCTAACCTCAAAAAAAAAGAAAAAAAAGAGAAAAAAAAGTATAACAATTTGGTAAACAACAAAGAAAATGTTTGTGTTTTATGCTGATGCGTTTTGTTTACCGTTTCAACCATTGAGTGGCACTCAATTTTCGGCTAATTAATGGGCGTGGAGACCAGCTGTTTCTTCCGTCATTAAAGAAACGAGCCAGAAGAGAGTAAATAATGGGCAGAGAGAAAGGGAAAGAGAGAGAGAGAGAGGTGCTGGAGAATTGAGACCATGGCTATGGCTGCTGCTGGTGGAAACACAGAGGGAGAGACGCGAGACCTCTTTCTTAATGCTTTTGACCATGTGCCACAAAATTGTTAATGTTCTTTTGCCCCAGCCCCCGCCCCCGCCCCCGCCACCCCTTCACCCCATTTGGTTGCACTTGTTGCGCATGGCCTTGCTGGAGTGAAATTCTCTGATAATCAAGAACAAAAAGCGTTTCTTTGTGCGGCCGATTCTGAGTCATGGATGGATGGTGGCAGGGGGGCGATGGGGGGGTGGGGGTCTTTGAGTCTTTATCAGTGCCTTGGCCCCGCATTGGCGTCTGCGAATCTACAGACACGACACACAGGACGGGTGCATTGACAGCATTCTGCAGGGTGTATACTGGGTGTATACTGTACAGGGTGTACAGGGTGTGCAGGGGCCTGCTGTCACTCTGTTTCGCTCTGCGGTTTTTGTGGGACCAAACGGGAAGTCTGCTTCACTGAATCTTTGCTGCTGTGAAAGGGCTCGCAGTCGCCTTGGCAACATTATGCAATGACCTCTTTCAGCTTCCGCTCTCCGCTCAGCTCCAATCCACCCTCTCCTGCCATCCACCCATCCATCATAGCTCCCTTTGAAAGCTGAAGGTACCCACGATATACATATGATAGTTGCTGGAGGGGAACAAAAAGGAAAGTTGATATTTCTGTCCATTTATTGGTGAAAACCCAAATAAAAACTGAAATTTGAAGCACTTTACAACACCATTGTTCAGATTTTAGCAATTTTTGGATAATGTTCATGTTTTTAAATCAGAAAATAGGATTGGAAAATCATAATACATATTCATATTAGCGATCAATAGCTGAAAGTTAATATTTCGAGCGAAAATGGCTTTGTCCATACTAAAACCCAATATGCCAAGCATTTTACAACACTCTTGTTGGGCAATCAGCTGTTTTTGGATGCACTCCAATGCCATTACGAAGCAGTTCATTTAACAAATTCAAGCAGTTTATAATGCTGTGAAGCAGTGTACGTACTAAGCTGTGAATCAATAGAATTTCTGAAAAATTTCCACTAAATGTGGATTTTAACCAATTTGTATTATCTCTTTCACTTGCATGATATTATAGTGATATCGGCTCTCGCTGTGGCTGCAATGCAACTTTCCCATTTTTGTGACTGCTGCTCGCCACGGCCTTCCATTTATTATATATAAATTATTGAAAACTTTCAAAAGTTAAGGCGAAATTAAATTCATTAACATAGTTGCTGTCCGACATTTGTTGCGGATCTGATGATAACATTTTGCATGGGTAATTTGCAATGGTTTTTCAATTGATACTTTTGCCTCCATAAAGAAAACAGTTCCTTATTTTAGCAGATAGTTTGGCAAAACTCTTCATTTTTCTGTGGTATTACTATGTACATATATCGTCGTTAAACCAATTGTTTATTTTTCAAGAAAATCCAACAAAACTTTTCAAGCAATTCCATGGAATGTCATAAAGATCCTACAACTATTTCTTATTGCCCAAATCTACGATCTACAAGGGGGTGTATCTTTTTGTCTTTGGCCTCCATTCTTTTTGGAGTAATTGCTCTTTCGAATCGTGTATCTTGAACTCAGCCAGAGATACAGATACAGATACAGATACATATACAGGAGGAGTTTTCACTTTGCTTCGGCACAGCTCAGCGCAGCATTTCACCCAATAATCGTAAAACGAAAAATCTGCCTCGCTCTCTCACTCAACCCACATTTTATTTAGAACAAATCTCTTGGAAATCGGGCGAAAAGCAAACAAGAATTTCTAAGCCAATAAAAGACAGAAACAGAGAGAGAGAGAGGGAGAGGTAGAGATGGAGAGGGCGAAGACAGGCAGTCGTCTTGAAGCCAAATACAGATCACGAAGACGCATTGCGCCTAAAGAAAAAGTAGTAGAAATCCAAAGAGCAACAACGAAGCGAAGAAAAAAAAAAAAAAAAAGAAAGCACGACAAAAACAAAATGTGAAAACGCATGAAAGCCAATTTCTCGCCATCTCCCTCTCACTCACCGCTCTCTTCAGTGCCGCTCAATTTGTTTAGAAAGTGCAGAGAAAGAGGTAAAAGCGGCAAAATGCAAACAAGAAAGCTCCGTCCGGCGTCCGGGCGTCCGTTCGTCGGGTGTCGGGCAAAAGTTTGCCCCAAAAAATGTTTGAATGGGAAAATTGGGCACACATGGAGCATGTTGCTTATTAATTTATTGATTTCATCATGATGATGATCATACCGAATGGTCATAATGGTGTTTGCCAGTGCGGCTCAAACTTGTTATACAACAACAACAACAACAGTAACAACCACAACAAAGAAAACACCAAGAGCCACGCGCTACAACTCCAACCAAAGAGAGAATCACGAAGAGAGAGGCGGCGGTGCACACAGAGACACAGAGAGAGAGAGAGAGCATCAAGCTCGACGACGTCATCAAACAAGTTTTTGACTCGCTTTACGATTACATAAAAGTGTTGCTCTCGTTTCGAACTTCGGCTTCGGGCTCTGGCGCTGACTCTGGCTCGGCTTCGTGTTTGCTTGCGATCGGTGAAAACGTTCGCTGCCCACCTACGCGCCTTTGCACAGTCTGCGCCATACAAATAAGCACAGGACAGCGCAGCGACGTTGGCGCCGACGCCGACGCTGACGTTGTGATGTTGCTCATTTTTTATGCTGCCTGTAATTTTTACGTAATCGAAATATGTTTTCCCTCATTATTATTTGCGGTTAAAAAATGGTCAACTTTCATTTATGCTGCAATGGCCCCCGAACCGAACCGAACCAAAAAAAGTGTCAAACAAATGTTGCAAGCCACGCCCACGGCCGGCCTACTTTCGGGCACACACAAAGTGTGACAAAGGCCTCGTCTTCAGTTGATTAGCATTTCAAATCCACAAAAAACCAACAGAAAAAACTAAGCCACGGCAGTTATGTAAAAATTAACAGCATGCTCGGATTATGCGTGGAAAATGGGACGCGATGACCATTGTCACATGCTGATGACGAGAGAGATCTGTTGAAATTAATTGCGATTTCATAAGGTCACAAGGGGGTCAAAGAGTTGAAGCTTCATAGAAGGGATATTGAAATCTATTGAGAGGTGATCACAGGAGTAAATTCTATCTCCCCAGAAAAAGTCCCTACTCTGGAGCTTTCACTGCAACTAAATTGACAACAAAACATGTGTCCATTTAGGGTTCCCTAAGGGAGCTGCTTCCCGCCTAACGAAATTTCCCCTGCAATCAAGGATCATTTAAGAGGTTAATGTATGGAAACATAATTTCCCAAACTTTCAATTGTTTTCATTAGTGCAAACAATGAAAAAAAAAAACAATCAAATAGGCCCAAACAAGGTAAAAACTGCAAAAACATCGAAACAGAAGGCAAATTTCACTCCACTTACATGATTTCGTACGCTTTATATAACAACAAAAGCAACAAAAGCTCAGCAAAGGGGCAGCACAGGCGACGACGCGACGACGCTGTCGACTTTCACGAAAACTGCAGGCAAAACTGCATATGCGAGAGCGAGACAGCGAAAAGGAGAGGAGCTTTCTCCCTCTGCAAAAACGCAATGCGGATCGTGGATCGTATCGTGGAACGTGGATTGTGGAGGATAGTAGAGGGGGGTAGGTAGGGCAAAAGGCAAATGGACTGACGATCGGACCAAAACGAAGTCCAAAGAAAACGAAGCACAACAAATGGAGAAAAACAAAAGCGATAACAAAAATGTTGAGCGTGGGAGTTTTGAAAATTAATATGCGTCAAACTCTTGACGACAGACACTCTAGGGAAGGAAGGAGGGGGGGAGAGTTTGAGTGTGGGGAGAGTTGGAGAGAAATTGCATGCGTTGGCTCTGCCCCCTCTCTCTGTCTTTCTCTTTCTTTTCTTCGGGTGGGTGGGTGTCATCGTTGCTGTTGATATTGCTGAAGCGTTTGCTGCTGCATTTGTAGCGGAAGTGATGTTGTCGGCGGTTCGTTGTTTGGGGAGCATACGAACGAACCGAACGTGTTGGATGGAAAGAGAGTTAGTTTCTCTTTTGAAATCATTTTCATTGGCATGAAAGTTCACATTATTTAAATTAAATTGCCAACCGGCGACGCTTCTTCCTCTTATCGCGCGGCGCCTCTTTCCCTCTCACGAAACGGTTTGATTTCTTTATATCGAAGCTTCGGATACCCTTGAAAGTATAGCATAGGATTGCATTTTTAGTAAGATTAGTAAAGGCGCCATTGAATGAACAGAAAAGTATCTTCAAGGGGTAGGAAAACCCATTCCTTTCTTTGCTGCAAACTTGTCATCAAACACGTAATAAGCTCCTTCTGTTAGGGTATCAAATATGTGTCTTTGCATTGACGATATGTAAAAAGAAAAGCGTTTCCTTTTGCTCGCTCACTCAGCGACAGCAGCAGCAGAAAAGCGTTTTTCACTCCGCTCCATTCATTTGTTGTTTGCTGTTGCTTTTGGTGGTGTTTTGGTGTTTGGGCGGCGAGTGAAAGGAGGCATTTGTTGTTGGTGAAAACTTTTGTGGCAGCCGCCATGCAAGTGAAAACTCATGCGATAATTTGTTGTAAAGGAAAAAAAATGAACAATTTTCACCGTTTTTGTTGTTTTGTTTATTATTGCCTTTTGTTGTCGACGTTCGTTCGCGGTGATAGTTGTTGTAGTTTTTATCAAATTTCATTTAAATGCTAATGAAAAGTTTCCGGAAGTGTGGAAAGCGCCTAAGCGAGTCGCTCAAATTATATAACTTTTCCTCTTTTCTTTTTTGGCGGAAAGATTTTGGTGAAAAGCTGTGAGCCGCACACTCTCTCTCTCTACCCCTCCACCTCCTCTTCCCTCTTTGGAGCAGCTGCTGGCAAATCAATTTCTCCTTCTCCTTTTCTCCCCCTTTCTTTTCTTCATCTCCTTCCTCCTTTCGCTTAAGCCGATTTATGAGATTTTCTTAACGCGTGCTGCCTCGCCTCTGCCGCGCCGTTTTTTCATTTGTCATAAATTCTCTCTGCTCTTTCGTTCTTCCTTCATCTTGTCTCCTTTGTGAGAGAGGAGCCCAGCCCACACAAAGACAGCGAAAGAGAGGAAGGTGACTGCTCATCTGTCCGCCGAGGATCGCCCAGGGTGATCTCCTCTCCTCTCCCACTCCCACTCGCATTCTCCTTGTCCCTTTCTCGTGTCCGTGTCCAAGTGCATTCGTTGCGTCTCAGCTGTCGGATGTTTGAACAGGCGCGTCCTGCCGCATTAGGCTGGTCCCTACCTACAGTACTGGGCAGCACGAACTCGTATTGTTGATATTGGGAAGGGTCAGTATTTGTGGGTCTGCTTTGGACCATGGCTAATGGCTTTTGGCAGCTAAGCAAGCACAGCTAATGGCATGACTGGGGGAAATTAAATGACAAGGAATTTGCATTCAGATGTGTGCGTGTGTTTGCTAAACAAATTTAATTATAATCACATTTGGACTCGAAATCTTCTCAGTCGGAGGTATTGAAGGTAGAGAAGCTGCCACAATTCATTTTGTATTTTCGTATAGTCTTGAAAAGTCGTTGAAGGTCCACCCTAATCCGCAGCGCAGTACCAGAACATCACCTTCCTCCTCCTGCTCCTACTGTCCGCTCATTAAGCTTCGGCTTCTTAAGCTTAACCTTCTTAAGCCCCCGCTCCCCCCTCCACACACATTGTGTCATTTGCCTTGTGGCGCCATATCCAAATGATTTTCAATGTCATAACGAAACAAATTTTTTCGGCTCTTGGGCCCTTGAGAGAGCGAGAGGCGAGACAGAGGCTACACACACAGAGTGAGAGAGAGAGAGCGACAGAGAGAAGAGGCAGCTTAATGTAATGGCTGAGTGTGTTTTTGTGAGTGTGCTGGTATTTGTGTGCGTGTCTCAATGCCAAATCAATGTCATTAACATTAAAGCACACTCACTAAAAATTGAACAAAGCGGCCTGCGAGTGCTAAACAGTGGAGTTGCGCTGCCTGCGTTGACTGCTCTGCTGTGCTGACTGCTCTGCTCTGTCGGCAGCGTTGGTTTTACGGTTTGTTCACCTTGACGAAATGCGCGTCAACCTTTTGCTGTGGCTGTATGACAGCCAGCTCACACATGCAAACGCACACGAGAGGGAGACAGAGACCCATTGAAGGTCCTTCCAGCTGGATTTGGTGATGGCCATCAAAATCGCCAGCCCAGCAGCCTGCCAGCACAAGGTACATATTCGCAGGAGAGGGTACATGTGTATATGGTACCCTTCAAGCGGTCCTCACCGCCTTACCTTCCATTGAATGTACCCTGTGCCAACGCACCTTGAAAAATCTCAACCTTGCGGGAGAGCAGAACACACAGAGGCTATTATTGTTGATGCTGGTGGCCGCAGCCTTGTACAGATTTTCCGAGTTTTCCTCCGCTTAATTGTACAAAAAGTGCTGCTGCCGCTGCCGCTGCTTCTGCTGCTGCTGCTGCATCTGCGCCTGCTGACAACTCCGACACAAACGAGACGAATGTGTTTTGTTATAGTGTGGCAGATCTACCTCTACCTATCGCTCTCTCCACCTCCTTCTCCCTGAGCATCACCTTCACCCTCTGCATCGCTGACCCATTGTTTGTCAATTTTCCACTCTTGGCTACAATTCTGGCTGTTCTGTTGGCCTTTTGTTTGCTGTCATCTGCAGAGCCAGCGCCTCTTCTTTGCCTGTTTTGTGTCCTTAGACACGGATTTCCTTTCGTTTCCTTTAGATTTTCCAGGCTCATCGGTCCATCAGTCCATCAGTTTTCTCTCGCTGCTCCTGCGCAACGGTTGTGTTTTTGTTCGATTGTGATATTCCCGCCCGACTGCCGCTCTCGCTTTGTTTCCCTGTTCCGTTCCCAGTCAAAGCACAACGAACTTTGAAAGCTTCCAAAGCTTCACTCTTCTTACTGTGATCGATCTGCATATACTGCCATCCCGCTTCGTTCTACACGGATTCCATCTGCCTCTCCCTCGTACGCCCACGCTCTCCAGCGCTGACTAATTTACGGAATAACGGTTCACGTTTGAGATTCCTTCGTTCCGCAATTCGACAATTATGATTCCCCGCTGCCGCTGCTGCTGCACTTTTTGGCGCATTTCATTTTGTGTTGTCCTCGCGTTTGTGTCGTGTTAATCGTGTTTTTTTTTTAACTGAAAAAGTGAAAAGTTTATTCTTGTTAATTTAATTCTCGTTAACCTGTAACCTGTCTCGCTTCTGTCTCTGATTTTATTCCGTGTTTTGTGTGCGTGTATTTTAAACGGGCGGCAAGCTGGAGAACTCCCTGCTGTTGAAGCTGCTCAATCTGCTAGCGAGGAACTCGACTTCTGACTCCAATTTCGTCAAAGTTGAATTCGAGCGCAGTATCATGGATCTAATACAAGATCAAAGGTGAAAACACATGAAACTATTCGATTTTACTCGATGTTGAGTTCAATTTGAGGAATACTCATTAGAATCCTACGCTAAATGCCTTCTTGTCCTTCTCTGTCTCCTTTTTCCATATAACCATTCCTATAGGTCTTCTATTTATTCGATTCCACTATTGCCCCTCTTCTCTTCTGCTTCTTCATTTACCTACAAGAGTCGTGGATCTATCAATAACTCAGTTTATATATATTTGTATCGTCCAAGAAGACTTACATAACATTGTAATACATTGAATATCCCTCCAATGTCTTTTTTTTTGGCACATCTCTCTCTTACTTTTCTCCATTCCTCTGCTCTAATGGCATACAGCTTTTGTAGAACCTAAACAAAATGGTTTCTTAACCACGAATATAAGTTTTCCATCTCTCTATATCTCTTCTTTCTGTTCTACTTGAAATAAATATACATATGTATTATCTAAAGAAAATTGCATTAAAGGTCTAAAATGTCTGTTTTTGATTCGTTTTCTTACAGATTGCCGGTGAACGAATGTCAGGCAAGCCAAACAGCTAGAGTCACCTCGAACCTGCACGCATCCAGTAGCACGATGGCGGTCAGCCGTGTACCCTCGCCGCCCTTGCCGGAAGTTAATACGCCAGTTGCCGAGAACTGGTGTTATACGCAGGTAAATCCGACTCCCAATCCTCGACCTCATCCTCCCTACCTTGCTGCTGATAATCCCACAGAAGGGATTAAATTTCCCTCCCTATACACGCACACATTCAAATGTCCGTCTGAGCATTCCTCTCTCTCTGTGTGTGTGGATTTTTGCATTCCTATGGATTGCCGATCGAATTTCACAATTTCGTGTAAACTGAATCCATTTACGTTGTGTGGCGGCGGTAAATGCATTTCCGTTCGGGATACAGGTGCACACTCGAATGGGTGCAGAGAAATCGGAGATGGTCTCCCAGGAAGGAGATGTAATCTGAAAACTGTACTAACTCTTGCTGTATCATCTCTTCTCATCTTTGCAGGTTAAAGTGGTTAAATTTAGTTATATGTGGACCATAAATAACTTTAGTTTTTGTCGGGAAGAGATGGGTGAGGTACTCAAATCGTCCACATTCTCAGCCGGTGCTAATGACAAACTGAAATGGTAAGGAAATCACATATTGAATCGAATTGGAGAGACATATAGCTATAATGCATTTGCTATCTTTGTGTTTGTGTTGCAGGTGTTTACGGGTTAATCCAAAGGGCCTCGATGAGGAGAGCAAGGATTACTTATCATTATATTTACTATTAGTTTCGTGTAATAAATCAGAAGTCAGAGCCAAGTTCAAATTTTCCATACTGAATGCGAAGCGTGAGGAGACCAAAGCCATGGAATCCCAAAGGTAAATCCATCAATCTCCATCATTCGAGGATCTCCATTCATCACTAATCAATCAACCACGTCTGGTTTACCTTTGTAGAGCTTACCGTTTTGTGCAGGGCAAAGATTGGGGCTTCAAGAAATTCATAAGACGCGACTTCCTGCTGGACGAGGCCAACGGCCTGCTGCCGGAGGACAAGCTAACGATCTTCTGCGAGGTCAGCGTCGTGGCGGACAGTGTTAACATCTCCGGACAATCCAATATTGTGCAGTTCAAAGTGCCCGAGTGCAAGCTCTCCGAGGATCTTGGCAATCTCTTTGACAATGAGAAATTCAGCGATGTGACGCTCTCAGTGGGCGGTCGAGAGTTTCAGGCGCACAAGGCCATACTGGCAGGTAAGCAGACAGATTATGAATCTTTAGTCTTTAATCTCTAAGCCGTCATCATATGGAAATCGTTTTAACCCACGTTACGTATGATATTTGCAGCGCGCAGCGATGTCTTTGCGGCCATGTTTGAGCATGAAATGGAGGAGCGTAAGCTGAATCGTGTCGCCATAACCGATGTGGATCATGAGGTTCTTAAAGAAATGCTTCGATTCATATACACGGGCAAGGCGCCCAATTTAGAAAAAATGGCTGATGATCTCCTTGCGGCTGCTGATAAGGTAAGGCAATCCTCAGAATTACCTTCTTTGCTTTGTTTGGATTGTGTCTAATCTGGAAACTCATTTTCAATTACAGTATGCACTCGAAAAGCTGAAAGTGATGTGCGAGGAGGCGCTGTGCGTCAATCTCTCTGTTGAAACAGCAGCCGAAACATTAATATTAGCTGATCTCCATAGTGCGGATCAATTGAAAGCACAAACGATAGATTTCATAAATACGTAAGTGCCTTGAGGCATTATTTTTATCCTTTGGGCTTCCTCATGCTTACCTCTGGACTCTTTCTTTCGTACAGTCATGCCACCGATGTGATGGAAACCTCTGGATGGCAAAATAT
Organism: Drosophila helvetica; assembly: GCA_963969585.1. Classification (NCBI taxonomy): domain Eukaryota; kingdom Metazoa; phylum Arthropoda; class Insecta; order Diptera; family Drosophilidae; genus Drosophila; species Drosophila helvetica. The sequence goes on from OZ018403.1 coordinate 45,545,121, forward strand.
GATCACAACACATTCACATTTGATAGCAGAGGCATTTCGTGCACTCGCAACACAACAAATCCCACCAATTGGACCACCAAGGAAACGCGTGAAAATGAGCTGAAACCACACTTCAACAACAACAACAACTACAACAACAACACCAACCACAAACCCTAAAGCAACACCAATAACAACCTACAAGAATCAAAGCAATATACTATATGAAATGTACGATAAATGCAAGAATTTGTTCGATCGATTGGCAGCTAACCTCAGGAGAAGATGCCGGAGAACAGCTACAACAGATACAATAATTACACCCACAACAATCAATTTTTTCAACAACAGGCAGAAGGATACAATGAAACGGGAAATGGAGTTAGAGTTGAAGAAGGATGGAAAAATGATAGAAATGAAGAGGAGGAGGATCATGATCGAGCCGTACCCTCCTATACTGTTTCGATTTTTGAGTAATTTAATTCATTTTTTAACATAAACTTGATTCTAATTTTATTTTTATTTTAATTTTGTTGAATTATGATTATGATCCTATGATTAAAATGTTTACGAGTAATAATTATCCATTAATTCTACGTTTAAGTCCAACAAACAAACAAACAAAAGAAACAAACAACAAAAGTACTAAGTAAAATAAAGAGAAAGAGAGCAGAAACACAAAAGGAAAGTTGAAAATATAATAGAATATAAAATAAAGTAAAAGAGTAAAATGAGCGATTAAGAAATCCATCAAAAATGAAATAAACAAACAAAAAAAACGGAAAAGCAACCAGAAAATGCAATGAGAGAAAAACGCAACTATTATTATTATTATTCTAATTGTAACGAATTATGATTACCGATTACAAAGCGTACACTTTGATTGTGATGTATATTCGATGAGAGAGAATATGAATATGAGTATGATGAGGATGAGGATGAGTATGACTAATGTTGAGTAACGAATAACGAATAACGTGTAATGATGAGTATGTAATTGAGTAATGCATAATGATACGGATATGATAATGAAGTTGATTTATACTATATTGTGTGTATATGGAAACTCGGAAACAATTTCTCCGTTCAATCAAGGTTCAGTTTCACCTCTTACCCGATCCCCACTCTCCTTCTTAAGCGGAGGAGTGTGCACTCTGGACAGATCATGGAACTATCGTACTACTAGATCCCTGTATGAATCCGCTACTACATTTGGGTGGGGGAAGTCGTCTGATCAGGCAGATTTCCAATTCGGCTTCATGCGGAGCTCTACTTTCTGCAATCGTTAAAGTGTTTATCATGTGAACATGTCCATCAGAAGAGCTGCTCTTCTCCTCAATGCAATACAAAATATCATATCCCCAATGCTACCACCGCTACCACACCCCTTGACACCCGCCAACATCCCCCTTTCGGATCCCTAGGAGGAAAGCAGAACCTTGTTCACACTTTCTTTGCATGTTTTTCTCTTTTTCTGTCTTAGCCTTTTTTTGTATAATTTAAACAGAGCCTCTTTTATCCTTTCGTTTAAGCGCAAATGTAATTAATTTGTTGTACAAAACTCTTTAAAAACAAAACAGAAAACAAACAAAAACTATCATAAAATAAAAGCAAAACGTAGCAATTTGTGTATAGTAAGCAGATAAAAACCACAAACAAAAAAAAACCGCATCAATTCATTCGTTTTGTGGCATCCCAAGAGAATGTGAGGTGGGATTGAGGTGGAGGATGGATGGATGGATGTATGGATGGCTACAGTAGATCCTCCCATTAGTCGCTCTTTACCATAGAAACTGCAACTGCAAACAAGATCGATCGAATAAAGTGACAGTGAAGTAAACGTGATAACAAATTATCTAAACTAAAGTAAACTTTAAAGTAATTGACACATTTTTTATGCTAAAATGCAAATGCAAATGCAAATCGCGAGAACACACAAGAACTCCTGGGTGGTATCCTGGGAGTGTGTCAAATTCAGGTATTCAGGAATCAACATTGTAGAGAAAAGAACATGAGCAAGAACCACAAACGAATAATAATGATAGTGAAAAATGCAAACACAAATGCTTTCCATTCAATATCGTACTTCCGATTGCATTAGCCGAAAATGTATATAGAAAAACTCCCCTAGCCTTAGTCGTCGCATCAATTACATTTTGTTTCGACTGCACAAGAATGCTTTAAATCAGTGTATGTGCCGTGTGAGTGTATAATATTAGCTAAAGAATAGGGACTCCGGGAAGAGCATCCACATCTGTGTTTGCTGTACGACTATTTGTTTCACTTTGTCGCTCGCTCGCTCGCACGCTTTCCTCTCTGTTTGAGTGTTGCGAAGGCAGGCATCAACAGGCAGGCCTTACCAACACTGCTATTTCCTTTATTTGCTCTGCTGGATATTGAAGGGAAATTGGGAGGGGTGGGCGGAAACAGCGGGTAGATCTAGATCTAGATCGGTTTGGAAATACAAAATCAAAACATGATCTAAAATATGTAGCAGATATACATACATACATGTATCTAGTAGAGCAAGAAACGGACACCAAGAGAATCAGATACAACTTTTATGCATGCGCGTCAATCTAAATGTGTAGCACAGGCGAGTGAGAAGAGGAACTCATCGTCAATCTAATTGAAATCTACCATGAATTAAAGTATGTAACTTCGAAGGGGCAATACAAGTGAAAGCAAGACACGACATTTTTAAAAAGCAAAATTGTAATTGTATTTAACAATATTAGATAATAAATTAATATGTTCTAAAATGATGCGACGGCCTATTCCTATTTCTTCTCCTGCTCTTCCAGGAACTGCTGCAGAAGGTCTCCACTAATGGGAATGTTGAGCTGCTCCGAGCCATCGACACTGCGCTTCGACTTGACCAGCTTGTGGTCCAGGAACTCCGTGAGCTGGGCGCGCAATGCCAGATCCGAGCTAACCAAAAAGGACTCGCGGCAATTCGAGTAAAGATCCTTGAAGGGCATGCCCTGGTACTGGGCATTGCCCTTGTTCTTCAACTGGTACTTGACAATCAGCATGTAAATGCCGCGCGAGTTGGTTGTCAGCGAACAGAAGACACTGCGCATCGAGGACAGGGCCAGCTCGCCAGAGTTCTGCACCAGCAGGGAGTTCTCGAAGGCCGTCTCGTCCGTGTAGGGCAGCATGGTGGTGCAGTCCCACCAGGAGAAATTAAAGTTGCTCAGCTTGCCCTGGTCCCACACTGCAGGACGAATTAAATGGAGGAACTTTAGAAGACAGGCCCTCGGGAGCAAGGAGTGTGTCAGTACTTACGCAGTGGTGTGTTGATGTGGTCGATGGAAGCCAGCAGATGGATGTTGGGCACACGCGCCAGCCGCGACAATATGGCCTGGGCCTTCACATTCCGCAACATCGCACCGTCCAGGTTGTGTACGATCAGAAAGAGATGCGTTTCTGGAATCAGGTCGAACTCCTCCTCGATCATGTCCACAGCTTCGTGCGGATTTGTCGGGCTGATGCCGGCGTCCAGTATTTCACTGGTGATGCTGTCCAACAAGTCTTTGATCGTGAGACTGGGAAAGAAGCCATTTACCACCAGAACCGTCTGGCGGGCAAGGACCTCGTGGTGGAAGGACTGCAGCAGCTGTCGTTTGGAGCCGAGCCCGTAGAGCAGGATGTTGAATCCCTCGTTTAGAATGCACATCCATTTGGGAAAGTACGAGCGGTACTCCTCCATGATGGCATTGATGGCAGTCTCGTGCTCCGCAGACACTTTCATTTCGGAGAGCAGGCTGAACAGACGATCGGCGGCCAGGCGGGGATTCTTCAGCCGATCCAGGGTGTGGTCCGAGGTGAGAATCTTGCTGCTGGCATGCGAGTGGAAGTAGCCTTCGCTCTCTGGCACAAACTCATTCGACTTTTTGGCACGCGCCGACTGGCGCAGGCGAGCCGCTGAAGGAGTCTTGGGCAGGACGGGCACGACGATTGCGCGACGCGCCTTGCAGGGTGTCTTGGGCTCATCATCGGCGGCATCGTTGTCCGAGGAATTGTCATCGCTGCTGCTGCTACTGCTGCTAGACGACGACTCCTCGCCGCTGGGTCGAAAGTCACTCTCGTCTCCAGAGAAATCCTCATCGGAGTCGGCCACAATCTTGGCAATCTCTGAAAAAGAATCGCTTTTAGTGAGACATCATGCAAGGCTGTGCTGACAGCACTCACGATTCTTGACGCGGCTGCGCACATGGGACGGGGTCTTTGGCTGCTCTGACGGCTTCTTTCGCTTGGTGTCGGGCGTCTTGGCGCCCAAGCGAGGGGTCTTTGGCGTCTTGGGTGTACGCGGCGTGGCACTGAGAGCTGCCAGAGCCATGGCATCCCGCTTCTTGGGCGTGTTGAACCCGAACAGACTGGCGCCGGCCACATTGTGCTCCGACTGGATTAGGTTCAGGTCTGGCCGGATGGGCCTGGCCACGATTTCCGGCTCGCCCTCGCCAGCCTCCCCCAGCTCTTCCCCGTTGCTCTCCTCCTCGGTGCACTCCACATAGTTGACAACAATGTGCTCGTGCTCCTGACGCTGGCCCTTGCTCCTCTTCTGATAAGCCTGATACTTTTTGGTCGGACTGGGTTTGCGTGCGGAGCGTCGAGTGACTGTGTGGGACTGCTCCTCTTCGGATTCCCCTGAATCATCCAGCATCACCAACGCCGTGTCCAGGTCGGCGGCAGAGTCATCCTCCTCAATGGATTTTAGGTTTCTCGACTTATTTTGCTTCTTGGGTGTTCTGTACTCGCCATGATTATTGGCGCTCATTGTAAAATTAAAACAAAACGCAACAATATTAAAACAAAATTGTAAATTTTCTGTTGATCAAAACAAAAACAGCGCAGAAGAAGCGGGAAACCATCGATGACACTATCGACAACATCGATGGTTTCGAATTTGTGCGCCCGCAACAATTGCATCCCTGTGTAGTTATCATGTCATGTCGGAAAGTTAATTCGGTTAAAATTTAAATTTTTGATACGGAGGAATATACTGATTGTGTGATTGGAATCATTCCTTGCGGGAAAAAAATGTTAATAAATCGCTCTTAACTCAACTGCTCTCATTAATTTAACTTTGGCTGAATGCAAGTGTTCAACGAAAAAAATGGATCAACTTTTATGAAATTTAAAATTGTGGTTTTTGTGTGCTCTGATTTTTTAAATTGCAACTCTGACCTGTAATTGCATCGATACATCGACTGTAATGTTATCGTTTCCTTTCCGCTGATTCCACCGTTTATCCCCTTTGCTTTTACCCGACGCGTTTGTCTTCGACCTAAAAATTGCGATATATGCGCAGCCAGTGAGTTCAAAGTAAAATAGAACCTGAAGACGGGAAGAGAAAATAATATTCCACAATAAAACAATCAAGGGCATTTGTTTTCTCAGCATTTTGGTCCCGAGACGCGGGAGTATTTCAAACGCAAAAAACATTGATATCTGGTCAGCGGCATCGTTTAAAACATATGTAGATATATATTACGCACATCTATATTTTTCAACAATACGAGTGTATTCATCAACTTCGAAAAATCAGAGAGCTAGTGCCTCATAATCTTTTGCGTAAGTATTGACCGGCGACGAGTCGGCGACACGCATTAACCGTTAGGTCCGCCATGTTGATTTGGCGTTCTCTTTCGTTCTCTTCCATTCATATGTGCATACACTCACATACAGGTGTTTTTTTTTTCTGCGCGATCGTAGCGTGGAAATTTTTGTTCTCGAATTTGCCATTGAGCGAATTGCAATTGCAACAATGAACACCGTTCCTGCTGATACGTTTTGTGGAGTTTGCGGGAATTCCGCTAAAATGCTGTGCGAGCGTTGCATGGAGCCATATTGCAGCCGAGATTGTCAATGCGCTGACTGGCGTCGCCACAAATTGTATTGCATCCCCATGCCGTAAGTAGCTCTGCTGAAATCTGTATTTCCATGCGTACATGTTTGTGTGTGTGTTTTTAGTGTGCTGGTGCCCAAAAAATATACGCAGAGCTTGCTAGAACAGCCAGTTTCCGATAAGCCTCTGGTTTCCAGCCCAGAGCCTGGGAATGTTCCCAAACGGAATACAATCAATAATAAATCGGCCTCCATCTCGAAGCCAGAAGTGAACACTGTTGCACCGGCATCTGCCCCCAATCCAGTGAAGAGCGTTGAATCGGAGCCATCCGTGAGCTCTCCGGCTGCCGCCATAACGAAAGAAAAGAAAAAGCAAATGTCTTCTGTATGGCGTGAAACATTTTTGCCGCCGCAAAAAATCTTCTTCGAGTGCCGCGTGACGTACATAAGATCCGACGGCATCATCTTCGTAGTAGACGTGGCCAATATTGAGCTCATGGAGCATTTCAACGAGAACATGCAGCGCGTCAAGCCAAAGCTTTCCCTAGCCAAATCTGTTGAGAAGGACTCGCTGGTTGTGGTCCAGGACGACAGAAAAATCCATCGTGGACATGTGCTCTATGTGGACCCGCAGTCTGGGACTGCGCGGGTCCATTTGATCGATCATGGGTCCGAGGTCACTTGTCCTTTGCTGCAAATCTACGATCCGATGTCGCGCATGGCAGATACCAAAACATTTGCGATTCAGGTGATGCTGCTATCGAACACGGGCGTGGAGACCAAAAAGAATCTGACGCTGCGATTACTGGGCCCCAAAACCCCGGAAGGCATCTACCCGGTTCAGCTGAAGCCCAAAATGATAATTCCGCTCAACTTGCCGATCGAGATGCTGCAGATGAACCCGGAGGTGTCTGTGGCCAGGATCCTTGAGGGTCGTCCGCAGGGCAAGGAGGAGCCCATTGCCCTGCTCCAAATATCTACGATGCACCAGGTCAATGCCGCCATGGACGACAAGCTGAGCGGAAAAGCAAGCCAGCCGCAGCCGATTTCTCTCAGCCGAATTGACACGTGCACAACAAGATTTCTGGCCGCTCGCACCAAACGGGGCTACCGACGCGCCTTTCTGCTGGACTTAATTGAGTTGCCGAACCAGCGTATTTTTCTGGTGTACGAGATGGACGTGGGTCGCATCACCATCACCGCTGACGTGTGCCGCATTCCCAGTGAGCTGCTCGGCCATCCCATTCAGACAATTGCCATGAAGCTGAACAACGAAACGCAACAGACGCCGCTGGAGCAACTGGTGGAGAGCAATGGTCCCGACTTTACTGTCAAGCTTCGTCGGGAGAGCATTCACGGCCAGGAAAAGGTGCGCAGGGCCCGTGCCACCTTGCTGTCCAAAGGGAAGCAGATGGGCGGAGTGGAGCTGCATACGTTCATGGGAGAGGTGTCCACTTTGGGCCACAAGTACTGGCGCGAGGGCATTAAGAACGGCAACATGGTTCGCATAACTCACATTGTCGACTACAAGGAAGTCTTCATCAGCTGCATGGAGACCTTGCCATATGCCAGTCTCTTCAATAGCATGGAAAATAAGTGCAAACCCTTCGAGTCGTTCGATCAGATTACGATTGGCTGCATGGTGCTGGTGGCGAGCCCCAAACTGGGACACTTCCGTGGCGAGGTAAGCATCTCGACAAGAAATAAAAACGGCAATATTATAGCCCCCCATCTCTGCAGATATCTGGTGTTGCTAAAGACCTCTTCGACGTCTACAACATTGATACTGGCGCCACATACCAGGTGGAAGCGCAGTTCCTGCGCATGTCCTGTCGCTTTCTGCTCAACATGCCCGTGAGCCTGTCGCGCGTCAAACTAAAGTCCGTGTGCGACATTCCCGAATCTGCAGTGACCCCAAACAATGCAGGCTGTAAACTGTTGAAGGAGCTCTTGGCCGACTGTGTCCAATTTCGTGTCGAGTTTGTTGGCTCAAACACTGAACGCGTCGACTTACATTCGTGCTCGAACGAGCCGTATTCGCTGGCTCTTCGAATGCTGGCACTGATGTTTACGGCCGTTTCGAAGCATTCGCAGGAAGTAGCTGCTCCTGCTTCTGCTCCTGCGGCGGCTGCGGCTGCAGTTCCTGCTCCGGCAGTTATACGAAAAGAACTCAAGGTCAAGGCGACGCCTCCAGCTGCTTCAGAAATAACCAAAGACCTTGCATCTTTGCCGCCATCGCCCCCAGATTCCCCCGTTATCGAGACTAAGGGGGCAGATCAATTCGAACGTTTCTATTACAACGATGTGCCAAAGATTCTTATTCCACTGGGCGAAAGGGTCTCCGTTTTCATTCTGAATGCATCGGGACTCTCCGAAACGGGCACTATCACCGCCTGTTACTTTAAAGACTACACTGATGCCGCAACATATCAGAAACTGTTTATTTTAGTTGATAGACAAGGAAAGAGTTCGCCCCGACACCTTGTCGACTATGTCCCACGGTAAGTCCTAAGCCAAGGCCATATGCGCATAAAGCTTACAAGTAATCCCGTTCTCTATGCAATTTTCCGCACAGTGTTGGCGAAATGGTCCTGGCCTTGTTTAGCGAGGACAATAATTGGTATCGCGGCGTCTGCGAGGAGATCCTCGGCGATAAGGCGCGCATTTTGTACTGCGACTATGGAAATCATGAGGTGGTTTCTTTCGAAAACCTGAAGCCCTTTTGCGCCAGTTTAATGGAGCCCATCAATGCCACCAAGTGCTACATTGAGGGTATGTGCTGTCTTGGAAAACAACCACATCCACGGAATCGTTACTAATCGCTTGTCTTTTGCAGGTTTCGACAAGTCAGAAGAGAAGTTCAGGCTTTGGGAGGAGCATATTAAGACGGACCTGAACATTTCGTGCCGCGTCACGAATGGCGCCGCTTCCGATTCGCGTACCCTAACCATACTCGATCTGGACGAGATCGTGTCCTAAAATATCGAGTTTTAAATTAAGACAACAAAAATTATAGTTATCGCGTTCCTTGATAATCTCTAGTAATAAGTAATCAGTACACTAATGTGTACGAGACGACTCTGTTGAAAACATTCCTTTATTTCTGTTTTTTCTCTTTTGATTTGGCTGGTCCTACTAAGATCAATCAATAGATATTCTGACACAATCCACAACATATATCTTTCAATTACAACACTTATGAGATTACGAAATTAAAAGCATTAACAACTTTCACTGGGAGGCCAGCTTGGCGAGGAGCACTTCCATCGCATCTACGTTGCGTACGGCGATAATGCCGGCAGCATTTCGCTTCCATTCGGATCCCGAATCCTGCATCAGGTACTTTAGGGGCACTGTCTTCAGCTCCGCCACGCTCGCACCGTAGTCGAAGATATCGCCGCCCAGAGCGCGTAGAATCGCTTGCGGCGCACAAGTGTCCCACTTGAAGGTGGATCCCTTGCTGAGGAGATACACCTCCACCTCACGGGTGATTACTTTGAGGGCCTTGTGTCCAGCGCCTGCTGAGAACGCGAACTCGTAGCCCAGGTCAAGGAATCGCTGGAGTATATCGGCCTGTTCAGAGCTGGAGAAGATGGCTAGCTGCCGATGCTCATCCCGCGCCTCAAAGTCACAGTTGTGGGCCTGCAGGCTGGGCAGGCAGATGCCCCAAAACATCGAGGAGCTGTACACGTGCTCATCCAGCTTGTTGCCAAAGGGCTGGGCAACGACTCCGATCACGGGAGTTCCGGTGTCACGTTCATAGACGCCGATCAGAACGGTTACACAGTCCAGGCCGGTGGAGGTGATGCCGGGAAAGTTGGTGAACATCGTATCGCCCGAGATGTACTCTGCGGTGGCGTCTGCAAAGAACAGAGCATTACAAATGTCCAAGGGCAGGCATGTCCACCTACGTACCAATTGGATCGATCCATATGCCCAGATTGGCATAATCCAACTCCTCGGGCAGCTCTGGAATGTCGCCCAGCGCGCTGCTCTCAAAGCTGACTACTCGATGCACTTCGTCGGCCAGTGCACTTGCTGCACCCTCATGTCCACTGAGTACCGCCTCCAGGCAGGCGGTGGTGTCCGCTTCGGAGGCCCCCACAGCCACGGTAACACTCTCTCCCAGCTTGTTCGTAAAGTTGGGCGATTCTTCGCCGAGAATGGCGTCCTGCATCTCTGGAAAGACCGCGCCCACCTCGTGCTTGATGGTCTCCTGGATGAGCACATCGGCCAGCGTTTTAAAGTCGTGTTCGAACCGCTCGTTGGCCTCTCCTTCGGTCTTTTCTTGAACGAGCAGCGACAGCAGCTGTTCATTGGCTCGACATGTCCTGGCTATATTTGCCGCCTTCTCCGCACAGTTAATCAGCACCCGCAGCAGGTTCGCCTTGTCCTCCGAGCCCATGGTCCTAGTTACCTACAGATACCTTCTTTTAATTACATACTTTTATGGCTTTTCCTGTGGATCTTTTAAGGCTTCCTTTCGGTGTTGCGCAGCGGAAAATAAACGGAATCTTCGCAGCACCGCCACTGAAGTGCTGTGAAACGGAAAACATACGGTTTCAACACCACGAGAGAGCAAGGTCACACTTAGGGATGAAAGTCTGATGATAGACATGATATCGATAGCACAAGGTTGGCGGCTATTTTTGAATCTGTTGACTGTACAAATTTGTAATTTTATATCACGTGCGAAACTTTAATAACGAATTACCCTAATGTTCAAAATTGAATGAATAGCCCTGTTTATCAAGGATTTTCGTTGCCGACCTAAGGGGAAGCTGCTTTCACATCTTCATTGAAACAATTTTAATTGGCAATTAAAAATTACGCGCTCGCCGCCCCTTAAGGCCCGCTCAGCAACCAGCCCAGCCATGAATCATGCCCCGGCAAGGAGCAGCTTGGGCCAAGTACCAGTCTCCATCCCGTTGCCCCCATTCCTGTGAAGGGCTTTGTTCCAGCTGCGGCTGCTGCATAATTTGCACCCGATCTTATCAACGAGCACTGCTAATGATTCGCATTAATGATGCTGCATACATGGCCCGCTCCCATACCCCCATACTCCCATACTGTTCATACAGCTCCCCGTTCCTTGGCAATCGCTGTACCGATCTCTGGTTGTCTGGGCTTTGGGCTTACGCACTTTGGCATCTTATGAAACGAAATGAGACCATCAATCAGTAACCAGTGCCTCTCCACTCGCTCCACTGATGCATTTGCATATAAATTGCTGCTAATGTCGCCCTATCAAAGTGACTGCATCAATGCGGCATTCCAGCCATGCCTGGCCCTGGCCATTGCCATTGGCAGGGCTCTCTCCCCTCCCATCCCTGTTCCCTGTTCTCTGTTCCCTGGTCCGTGTTCCTTGTCCTGGAGTGGCCCTCAGGGGCTGTACCGCTTGGCTTATGCTAATTTTTTCCCAGGCCAGGCCTCGCAGTCCTGAGAGCTGGCCATTGATGTTTGGATAACGTTGACTTGATGACTTTGCATAATTTACGCCGCCGCCGCCGCAGAGCAGAGACTGCTGCTGCTGCTGCTGTTGCTGCAGCCACATTTCGGCTGCTTTGGGTTAATTTTTCACTCAACCACGTTTGCCTTTTTAATGTGTTAATATTCATGGGGGAAGGAGGCACGGCACAGAGCAATGTTTGCTGGTTTTCCTCCTCGGCCTCGTTGTGACTTTTGACGTTTCAATTTGGTCGTTGCGTGATCTTTTGCCAAACGATTTTTCAAACTGCCCCCCTCCCCTGCCCCCAACAAAACGGCGGGCATTTATCAACAGCTCAACCAAAGGCATTTGTCATCATCCACATACAATACTACGAGTATATGGATGGATATATGCATACGAGTATATCCTCCGGCCAGATCATCCCCTCCCTGGCTCAGGCATAATGGTATGTAAATTTGATTGGTGCGTATTTTGCATTTTCGCCAGACCAGACCCAAAAGACCCGAACGGGGCTCGGCCTGGTCTCTTTTGCTGGCCATTAGTAAAACTCTCTTAATTGCTGTTGTGTGTGTGTGTGTGTCTCATTTTGTGCCCTTTCCACACTTAACAGCCTTTTAATTAATCGCCCGAGTTGAACAAATTCTTAATGAGTCTTTAATTAATCGCCAAAACGAAATGCGCGCCACTCTCTCGCGGCTCTCTAAATACGAAATATTCAAATTTGATTGTCACTCGATTTCAGTGATGGCCTCTCCCCGTCTCTGTCTCTGTCCCATATTGTACATTGGCTCCACCCCTGAGGTGTCTGAAACGAGTTTCGACGCTTCCAAAAACTGTTGCCTTGATTGTTTGCTTGTTTTATTAATACTCGCACAAGCCCCACACAACTGTGGATGGGTTTCCTTAAGTTATGCTTCAGAGCTTCATTAGAGATCGTCTAGCGGTTTCTTCTCGCCAGACAGACCTCTTTGGGGGGCGTTTCTAGGCTTTGTTCGATCAATTTTCCAATTTATTAAGCTGTCGTTATGGTGAATGATGAACGAACATCATCAGTGGTGAAGTCAAGCCAAGTGCAGTGGGGCGTATACTTATTGTAGGCCACTTGTCTCTGGCCAACCAGCGCCCACTCATCCGCCAATTCTGTGTTCTATTGCATTCCCTTCTGGCCACCTCAGCCATCTTTCCATTTGCGACTGAGACCCGACTGAGACCAGGCCCGCAGCGCAAACTGGATTGGGTCCGAATGGCACTCGCTGCGGATTGTCGTTGTGTTAATTTATGCGCTTCAAGGTGTTTGCCTTTTTACGCTTATTGGCAGCTTACTTCCCTGTTTTTCCTTTGAGAAATGGGCATTTTTCGATCATATTTGCATTGCTAGTTAATTGTTTGCATTTCGCCGAGCAAGCGAAGGGAGTGGCTGCCATATGACCAATTATGGCAGCACCCAAGGCTAGTGGCTGATCAATGGGAGAGTGCTTGGTCTGGCATTAATCAAGGGGGAAATTATCATATGAATGGCTCAGAGAGAAACCAATCGAAAGCCATGCCAAATGGTTGACAATTTCAATGACTGTTGACGATCCGTTGCACATCTTCCAGCGATCTCTAATATATCGGTCCTCAACCGATCCACAGGAGTTCATCCGATCTGTCACTTTGCTCCACAGAAGCCGATCTCCCAGATTGAACCGTTCACACTCATCCATTTCAATGCAAATCCCAATCCTGCTCGCTAACCTATCCCTCCCTGGATGCCACCGCATGTGTCCCATTGTGATCGTGTTCGCCTCAGCGCTTAACATTTGACCATCGATCGGAGCGGACCGGAGCGGATCGGAGCGGAAGCGTGAAATACAACATGCGGCAATGCAGATAGCGATACAAATACAAATCTGTTTTGCCATTGCCATTGCCAGGGCCTGTTGGTTATAAATTTTATGCATTTTGCGCATAGTTTGCCATTTTGCCACTTTAACATTATTGTTATGATGATAAGCGAGCCCCAGTCGGAGGCACAGAGAGATCGTTCCAGGGTCCAGGCCATGCCGTACGTGCTGGGTCCCAGATTCATCCAGGAGTTGCCCACAGTCTCGGGCTCGGTCCATGACTGCCTGTCCGTCGGAGCGTCGAAGAGTCGCCGCGTCGAAGCATAACGCATCCTGCCTTCTCCTTTGTCCGCTGTTTGCTGATCTTCAATGCGATCTGCAGCTTGTTTGGCTTTCCTCTGTATTTAAAACCATTTCATTTTCTGGGGGCCAAAGTGTGAATATAATTTAATGTGCCTGCGCCCGTGTCCGTCCGGCTGTCCCTCCGACTGTTCCTCCGTTCGGGCTGCCCATCTGTGTGCGCAATTTTCAATATCTCCTGTTGTCCCTGCTGCAGAAAGATTATTTATTGTGCTTGATTGGTTTTCAAGTGATCATAAAGTAAGCGATCGTCGTGCTGGCCCCCCGACTCTTGGCCAATTGTGGCGCTGTCCGTTGGCATTGAGTTGGCCGGGCTCTGGCGTTAATATGTAGATTTGGAGGCGTAGATTTATGTCCAATGGGGTGGAGTAGGAGTAGGAGCTGGAGCTGCAGTTGGAGTTGGAGTTGCCATGTGAGTATGAGTAGGAGGCTGGCCGGCTTGACCCTGCTGGCGGAGATAACTTCATCTGGGATACATGCACTCCCCGGCCACATATCCAGGGCCATATCCTGCTCGAACTCCCGCAAATGGCCTCCAACATTTTAGCATTTAATTGACATTGATGATTGCCCCACTGGACAAGTCTGAGAACGCGTCTGGTATCCTATCCTATCCTATCCAATCCAGCTGGCAAACCTCTCTGGCATACCAAGTGCCCGGGCCAGGGAATTATTAATTTTCATATCGAAGAGCGGAGCGGAGCAGAAGAGAGGAGAGGAGGAGCAAAGGAGCCATGTGTCAGCTGTGCTCGCCATCAAGCTGGACATGAAGAAGACATACAAAATAAATTTTCTGGCATTTGCAGACAGCCGGCAGACAACGGGCATGGGTGTGGGATCCTATATCTGGGATTTCTCTTTCAGCCGATGCCTTTTCTCAGGTTGCGTTTCTAGGTCCAATCATTCAGGGTTTGTCTATTGCGGCTCCAAATGTTAAATGCTCGAAATCAACGCCGAGTCATTGGAGCTGCCTCCCTCCCAGCCGAGAGCGTTGTCTGGTCTTTGGCTGTGGCTCTGGCTATGGCTTTGGCTCTGGCTTTCTTCGAGCTGTTGTCGGGTGTGTGTTTTGTTTTCGCTTCTTTAAATGAACGTTATTAAAGAGATGTTTATCGCTGAGTGATTTATTCATTAAAAAAACATTTATTAGCCAGAAACAAGCTGCTTGGTGTGTTCATGCGTGTGTGCGTGCCAGCAACTCACATCGCATTCACATTCACCATCACCATCATATTCACATTCACATTCGTCCATTTGGCTGTCTTCGGCCGCTGGCTGGCCCGCTTTTGGACGCCTCGTCTGCCTCGTCGCCTCATTTGTGCGGCATTAAAATGCAAAAGCGTGTTTGTTCCTGGAAAACTGCAAAGCCCCCACCCTCAAGACTCACCCCTCCCCACCTATCTGCGTTCTCACTTCTTATCAGAATTGCGGGTGTGGACTCTGCCAGGTGAGGCGTGCGGCTTTGTCTTATGAACTTGCATATTTCCACTGTCTTCCCTCTCCCCTCACTCGGCTGTGTGTGTGTGTGTGGGTGTGCGTTTTAATCACTTAATTAGAGAGTCTCTTAATTGACTTGGACCTGTGGCGAATTATGCACACAATCGAAGGGGCTGTTGTGTTGCAGGAAATGTGCCTTGACTGCGGCTAGTTCGTGCCTTAAGTCTTTTGTTCAGTGGTGCCTGCAGTGCCCATTGAGAGGGTGCGGATGTTTCAGATGAACTGGACGACACCTCTAATCGGAGAAAGCTTCCATGTCGCTAGTGTGAAGCCATCTGCAACAGGGTGTCATTATATATCTGGGTTATCATTGCCATTGCCATTGCCCTCCCAAGCGCCCGTTCGACCTGTTCTTCCGTAAGCCTCAATCAGGCAACCCATTCATTAGCCCCATTGGCCTTCCTCCGCAAACCTGTTGATGAGCTCGACTCGATTTTATGGTCGATTTTCTCCAATTTGATTATATGTCCACAGTTGCCATTTAGAGCCAGACACACCCCTGACTTTATCCATTCCCATACGGAGTCTCCGCTGCACAGCTAAAGTGCAATGGGAAATTGTCTCGTTCTGTGCAGACATTTCAATTAGCATTTCGGCTAAGCATAACGTAAACATTGGTTAGCTCTGGCGATGCTGAGGCTGACGCTGGGGCTGATGCTGACCATGTCCAGTCAATGAAACCAATAAAATGGCACAGGCCTCATCGTAACATAAATACTTGTTAGTCGCCAAAGAAAGCATGACATTCGAGTCCACAGTGCTCGTCGTTTGTTAATCACCAAGCCAAGCCAAGCCACCATTCCACGTCACTCCTCCTCCGGTCAGGGCCCATCCATGGCTATGCATCATCAAAGTGAGGCCTGCCTGGTGCCTTCTTCTGCCTTTTGGTGTCATAAGGAAGCGTCTAAATGATTCATAATTTATGCCTGGGCTCTTTTGCCTGTCGCTGGCCATGGTCATTGCTATTCCCATTCCTATTCCCATTCCCAATCCTATTCAATGGTTTCGTTACTTAATTTTTCCAACTTAACGCGATGGCTTGTGCCTCTTGGCCAGTCCTCCTCCTACCGTCTCTCCTTCTCCATCTACATTTCCCTGTCCTTCTCCTCGTGTAATTGTAATGCATTTTGGGCTGGTAAAGTGCGTGGCCGTCGTCGTCATCATCGTCGTCGTTGTCGTTGTGGTTGTCGTGGTGGCTGTCGTTTGTCTGGGCGGTTGATAGTTGAAAAAATTACTTACAAATTACATGCGTAGCTTTTGCCCCCGTGCCGCCTTCAGCTTGTTTGCTTAATGTGCTTTGTGCCTGCCACACCAGACCGGGAACCGGGCTGTGGCTGTGACTGTGGATGTGGCAGCCTGATAGGTATTAGCGCTGTGTCTCGTGGCTGGCTCGTAAATTGCATTTTCTAATTGAATTCTGAGCACTGCGGCGGCAAGTGACAGTCCGGAGAGGTCGCCACTATCACCAGCTCTACCCACCACCATATTCATATTACACTCGTATGTGGAAGTTGGGGGAATGATCCAATCCAACACCTTTGGGCTGCCACTGGTTCCTGGAATACTCGGCTCTGGTTAATTTCCCATCATTATTGCATTTATGCCAAGTGCAGGGCTCATTAGCATATAAAATATGGTTGTAATTACGCCTGGTAAATAATGCAATTTTGCAAATTTTATAGGCCATGTTTGTGTTAAATTAAAATTATTATAATTGAGTTGAGGTGAAAAGGGCTCGAGCTGAAGTCGAAGGGCTCGCTGGCGAATATCTTTGGCTTAGCGGAATTTCGCGTGGTTTAAAATGCAGCGCGGAACATGGCCATAAAGTGTAGCTGCGTTTAGCTTAAACAAGTCGACAATTTAAAAAGCCAATTTGCGCATAATACGACGAACGTGAGCGAAAATTTAAAACAGAATTGCACACAGAAACAGGCAAGGGTTGCGTGTTTCGCCTGTCCCCGTGTCCGCGCGAATTTCCACGCCAATGACCATTAATGCAAATGTTGTTTGCTCATTACGGAATCATTGACCGCCCACAAATACTCGGCCATACTGTATGACCCAGTTCGCTTTGCCATTCGAATTCAAATTTGAATTCAAATGCATCATTCTCATGCGATCGATAGCAGCACTGCCCACCACATGCAACCTTGCGTCCAAGTCGATATCGGACATCCGTTTCAATCGTCTTAAAATATTGCCAACTCTATCTTTCAAAGTTTTTCATTCGCACCAAATCATAAATAGTTCAATAGTGATAATAGCCGTATTACATTAGACTTTGAAGCTGGACTAGCTGCAAAAATAGAGACAGTCATATGCAAAAGGCATGCAGTGGGAGCGAGAGAGATATATGCGTCCAGCTGTTTTTCCAGTTGAGCTGGGAGCAGCGCTGCGGCAGAGTGTATCGATTGCTATACTTTTTAGATACAATCATTTAGTTACAAATTGGGCCTCAGTTATTAGGGAGTCGGGCTTAGAGACGACTACGAACATTAATTTTGGATTTATTTTTCATGCTATCTCTCTCTTCGCAGCAAATTTAGCAGAGTCTAATGTCATATGGTCATTAAAGACGACAACGAATTTTTTAATATAATTTTAATTAATTTTTGGTTTTGTCTATCATGCTATCTCTCTCTGGCCAGCATCTCTTCTCTTCTAATAATAAGAAAACAAGCAAGTATTAAACTCAAATAAAACAAAATAATATAACTATAAATTGTTTCCCAAGCATCTTGACATACATATATAAACTCTTCTTCATTTGAATTAAGCCTAGTACTTAGATACGAAAAAAGCGCACGCAGAACCAGGGTTGATATTCGTATGAAACCGATAAAAAAATTCAGCTAGCTAGATCTCGGAAAAACTAAAAATCATTTAATACAAGAAAAGTATTTCCTGGCATCCGGTGGCATTCTGCTGGGTATCTAGCTGCATATATCAAATTTATATATTCCGCTCCGTAATAAGGTGCAAGCCTTGCGACTCTATCAATACCGACGATCTGGCAGCACTCGCCACTCAACGAAATGAGAAGAGATCTACATTATATTTGAAATCGTTCGTTCGCATCTAGGGCTCATCTAGATAGAATTTGTAGTATCTTGGCAACATAATATTTAAGAAAATTTTAATTTTGAATCGTAAGTTTAACCCCCGTTTGGCCCTCTGGCCTGCACATTTTTTTTGCTTCAAAAGGCAATTTTTTCTTAAAGAATTTTATTTTATTAGAGAATTAGGTCTTATATAAAAAATTGGATCTAAAAAACACGATTGAACGTGTTCTGAACTTAGGCCGTCTAAAGCCGGTCTTGGGCACCAGAGGGTTAAACTTGCGATGCTATTGATTTCGTCGATCTGGCAGCAATGGCAACTCAACGAAAGGAGATCGAGCAATCTTATTTTTGCAATCTTTCGTCCATACAATTGCGCAGCCGATCGATTTGTGTGCTCATATCCATTTTGAGCTATTGTCGCGTGGAAAATTAAAGCAATGGGAAAGCGGAGGAGAATGAAGAAGCCCCCATTCGCAGCTGGGCAGTTTGTGTTTGCAAAAATGCGAGGATCTCGCGCATGGCCAGGCCGGATTGTAAATGAGCTTCGCCATGCGTATAATGTCTATTTCTACGGCACGTGGAATCATGCAAAGGTGCCGAAGAACAAAGTGTTTGACTTTGAGAAGCATTCCAAGCGGTTCGGCAAAGTGAACGATCAGAACACCAAAGTCTCCCGATCGTTTCGAGACGCCATGTTGGAAATACAGCTGGCTGTGTCCGAGCCCAGGTTGGATATTGGCTACATAAATATGGTGGCTCACCTAACGCAACCTAACGACTGGGGACAACCACAAGATGTCACCGGATCCGATGTGTCGGATTCGGATACTTCGGATTCGAAAGACAACGAACTTGATGTGGAACATCAATCGAATCACATAGTCGCCGACAGCGACACGGATACGGATTAGTCTCCATGTTGATATTGTGTTGAAATTCCTGTTTTGTTTCTGTATTAACTAGTTTTAACCTCAAATGTAACCAAAAAAGAAACTTTTAAGTAAATAAAACCTACATGTATGTATCTCCAATTTAAGACCGAGTTTCAGGAATCATATGGGATACCAGTCCACCCGTACAAGTGGGTCGCAGGAATTGTTGGTGATTAGGGAGGCGCGGGCGTGCCGCTGGCCGTAATGGCCGCTGCGTGATCTCCTGCTGCTGACCTCCACATATCCGGGCCGCTAATCGAAGCCCACTTTGGGGGCACGTTTTCGCATTAAATAGTGCACCATCAGCATGGCCAGCCCCTGGACCTAGCCTCCCCAGGGGCGTGTGCTTGCAGCCTGCGCCTGCAGGATAGTTTAGCTAAATGCCATCGTAAAAGAGCGTCGGCCGTAAAACAAACAAGCCTGCAAGGAGCTCATTCCCACCCTACTTTCGGTTATGGCCTCTGCTTTAATTGGACAACGGAAGAGCAGCCGGAGCGGGCAGAAGGCAGCAGGAGGGTCGGGACACTGCTTCGATTAACAAATTATCGCCACCGCAGTAAATGAATCGTTGCAGGTTCCGCATCTGTAAAGTCTTCAGGTACTCGTACTACTCGAATTCGGGTTAACGAGAGGGCTGATCCTGCCTGCGATGACCTGACCGCAAATCAGATTCAGTGCGCCGGCAATGAGATTTCGCAACCGCATCAATTTGTTTTAATGCCAAAAATGTTTTTACATTACTCCAACAGATTGCGGCAGCTGCCGAATCGGAGGAGGAGTGCAGTTGCAGATCTGCGAGATCTGTTGGTGGCTCCAGCATCCTTCCCGACAGCTGTCGTTGTCCTGTGTTCCTCTGCGGTCAGCCGGGGCCAGATTGTTAAGGAGTTCGGTCAGATATGCATATGCATGTGCAGGCTGTGGACTGGTATCCCATCTGATTCCTGGATGCTATCCCGATCCCGATCCCCCTGTCCAATGCACTAAAATGTCAAATTAATGTTACAACATGTCCAACAACTTTTGATGGCATTTGACAATGTTGAGTGGAAATTCCTGCAGGTGACGCAATTTCCCTGTAATTTGTTTGGCCGCACGTACGTGGCATGGGCATGGGCATGGGGAATGGGCATGGGGAATGGGACATGGGGCATGGACTTCGACTTTGTCTTCGATTCCATGCAGCAGTGTCAGCGCGTTTGTGCCTGCCCAGCATTAACAAAAAACCACTACGAAATACGCCAAGGGACCTGCAACTGCTTCGAGTTCTAGATGAGTGTGTGTGCTGGCTGTCGCTGCCGCTGCTGCTGCTGCTGCTGCTGCTGCTGCCGTGTGGTTGGCTGGCTGGGGGCTGGGGCTGGGGCTTGCCCCGCTCGGTGTGGCAAGGTGTCAATGTGTGGGCATGTCGCACACGTGTGCTGCTTGCCTCTTGCCCTAGGGCCATAAATTTACTTAGTTTATTTGCTGCTACCACTTGTCCTGCCACAGAGCAGACAATGCGGGGACGCGAGGCCCAGTTCAGCGGAAATTTGTGAAGGAAATCAAATTAAAATGTTGCTAATTTATCAGTCGCTCCAAAATCGTGAGCTCCACTCCGCCGGCCGTCCACTGTCCGCCAGGGGGGCGCTAATTGGCCAACACTTGGCCAGCAAAGGAGTGGTCAAAAAGGGAGCTGAGGCAGGGATCGGACAGGGTTTGGTGCGAAATTTTTGCATTTTATCGAAACGACTTCATCAGAGCCTGGGTCCGAAACAAAGGCATTCTAATTAAAATTCCCAAGTGTCAAAATTTTAATTTATTTCTTTGCCAAAGTAAGTGCATCAATCAAATTTTCGCACAACCAGCAATTAATTTTTTTGGTCATCCGCAGGGGAGGATTGCCAGAGCCGAGAGCCGAGTGGCAGCTCTGTTAAAATCAAATTGCCGCATCGTTAACACCCCAGGGAAAGTCGATTGGATTTTGGAATTGGCACTGGCATCGTATAAGAATTGGTTTCGCTGGTTAATCGATGACTGATTGTCCAAATGAAAGTTACACCCGACAGCCAGACAGCCGGACAGCCAGACAGCAACACAGCCACACAGGGGAGGTGTGGTGTCAGAATTTGGCTTCAAAGTGGAGGGGGAATATGTTCAACTCTCCCTCCGATAAACTCCAGTTTGCTGTCTAGGGTATGCTCTCTATTAAAACGATTATGATAGGCCAATCTACCCCTGGCTTCGGTACATTTTGTAGCCTTTTGTTGGGCCTTGGAATGAGCACATGTTATTATTTTTATTTGTTTTTGATGAAGTGGTTGATTACAATCGACCCTCCCCAGCCATTTGCAACCACCCTCGAACAGAAACTTCCAACATAAGCCCCCCGCCAGGTACAAAGCCCAAAGTGATAGAGCCATCAACTATTTAGGTTTATGGCCATGCGCTCTTGTGGGTCAGCAGGTGAAAATCTAGCTAGTCTCTCCTCTGATTCATGCATAATTGGCTGATGTCGAACATTTGGTAATACACGACCAATGCGCTCCAAGTATGTCGAAGAAGACATCATCGAATTGAATATGCAAAGCATCAACGCATTTTTATGGGCCACAGTGGGTGGCATTCTCAATGGGAACACAACGCCGCAGCAGCACCGCGACAGCACAACACTAATGGAAACTTGCGTAGCTATTTAATTGATTTGTGCCAAAAGTTTTATAGGTTTTTAAAGCCAGCCCGAACACAGGGCTGAATAAATGGATTCTATTGTTGGCCAGGCCAGGCCCAGGCCCAGGCCCACTCCCAGTCGCCATCGGTGGAAGGCGGGAGATGGAGACCCCCGGCTGATGAGCGGGCCTAATTATGGAACGACCGAAATGGCAAATTAGCATAAAATTTAGCAACATTAAAAATTATACTTTATTGTGCTCCAATCCCCCGTGTGTGTGCTCCTTTTTATTGTTGCTCTGTGACTAAATTGATTAATGAGCCAATTTAACAGTTCGTCTGCTTATGGAGATATTTTTATGACACTTCAAAAATTATGACGAGCATTTCCAGGTATTTTTTCTTCGCTTTAACCGTTGGGCACATGTTGCACAATTTGTATTCAGCCATCTCGTTTTGGGCCCACAGTGAAAGTGCTCGATCGTAGTGCCGTACCGGCAGGCGTAGCGTAGAGCTCTTAAAATTTGGCTATAAACCGGGTCTTTAGGGCTGTGCGGATTAGCCGGGTTATGGGTTGAGGGGTTGAGGTGTTGGCGGCACAGTTCTTTCACGGACTTTGGTGTTAGCCGGTTGTGTGGGTGGAACTTTTTATTTTTTGGCAGTTTTAATGGGTCCATTAAGGGTAGCTTTTGATTTATCTGGTTTTTCCTATTCAGATTCTAATGGAGAGGATTGAAATGGGTTTTATTGTTGAGTTTCTGAGTAGCTAGAGATAGAGGATATTACCAATTGTCGGATACTATTGGCATGCGTTTGCCTTTTTATGGTCCGACTTCGTAGTTCTATTAGTACCAAAACCAACCAGAAAATCTCCTTTAAAAAAAGTGCCTCTGTTCTCTATAAATCTAATCTGTATACCAAGAAATGTACATTAGTGGGGCTTGTAAATGGGCACCTAAATCATATTACCCAATCTGTACAATGTCTTACACTTGACAGGAGACAGTATAGGGAACGGTTCCCTTAGAAAGTCCTTTCTCAACTTCTTCGCATCTCCTAGTGGGGACATACAATGGAGCAAGCTATCTTCTACAGCAAAATCGAATAACAGAGCAAAACAAAACAAAATGCGGAAATTTGCATACCCATCAGCTGATGATGAGACAATGTGACCATTTCATCAACAGTTTATGACAGGTTAAAATGAGTGGATGCAGTGTTGCATAATGCGTGGTGTTGAACGCTTTAAGCTTGCGGAAAAAAATTCCAAGCGAAGGAAAATTAATATTGTAACTAAAGTAAAGGTTAGGAAAACATATAAAATAGTGACACACGCATATAAAACATTATATAAAACATTGTCAGATTCGAATTCACATATGAACGAAAATCTCTTTCTAGCTGTGAATTGTGGGAATGTCGGGTGACGAGATCGCTGTGTCCAGCCCCAAGTTGCAGAATCTCTGGCTGAATGGGGAGCTGGAGGAGAGCGTCTTTTTTCAGACCTACTCTCGCCTGGAGACGCACATGGATCTGCTAAAGGACACGGCGCGCACCATGGCGTATCGCGATGCCATTCAAAAGAACCGACAGCTCTTCGAAGGGAAGGTCGTTCTGGATGTGGGCTGCGGCATGGGGATTCTCTCGATCTTTGCGGCCAAGGCGGGGGCCCGCAAGGTCATAGGAGTGGAGAACGCGGACATTGCCGCATTGGCCAGAGAAGTAGTGAAGGATAATGGACTGGAGAACGCGGTGAATGTTGTCCAGGGGCTGATGGAGGAGGTGCAGCTGCCAGAGGGCATTCAGCAGGTGGACATAATTGTGTCCGAGTGGATGGGGTGAGTAGCCGAACCAGGGATCACTCTTCCTAATTATTTATCTTCTCATTAGCAACGCCTTGTACATGGAGGGCATGCTGAATTCTGTGCTCTTCGCGCGCGACAAGTGGCTGCGCCCCGGAGGGCTGATCCTGCCCAATGTGGCCAATCTGTGGATAGCTGGTGCCTGCGATCCGCATCGGTCCCTCAACAACGACTTCTGGAACAACGTCGAGGGCTTCGACATGAGCAGCGTCAAGAATCACGTTTCCCATGAGGCCGTCGTGGACTGCGTAGCCTCCCAGAATCTGCTCACGAAGGAGTTTCTCGTGCACACGACTCGCCTGGAGAGTGCCCCAAACGCACAGATAAAGTTTCGCTCGATGTTTGAACTTGAGGTCCTCCGCACCGGAATAATCCATTCGATGATCTTGTACTTTGACGTGGGCTTCTTTGGGGGCCAGACAGAGACGCCCGTGATGCTGTCCACCTCGCCCCGGGCGCCCTGGACGCACTGGGAGCAGACCGTCCTGCATCTGGACAATCCGCTTTATGTCCAGGCCAACGAACGGATCAGCGGCGGGTTCGGGATGTTTCCCAGCGCCGAGAGCAGTCGCTGCATAAACTTCGAGCTGGGCATCCGCTCCAAGGGATCCCAGGGCCAGGCGTCGAACTTCAAGTACTTTAGCTCCTCTCAGAAGCTGTAGCGTGAGATGACTCAAACGCCATCAACAGATATTTGCCTTATTCGCGTCGATCATTAAATGCGCTGAACAGAAATGATAACTGCCATAAAATGGGTCGTTAAACGAGGGTCGAGAAGTGCCCCGGGGACGGCAATCAATCGCGTCGAGGCTTAGAAAGTGGACAACCGAAATCGAAATGTTATCGACTTTCTTAACAAATTAATTTCAAAGCCAGAGTAGAGCTTACATACATACATGTATCCCCCCATCCAGACGCATCGGGAATGTGAAAATGCCTGTGTCTACTGCTCTTCTCCCCTAATTAATTGATGGCCCGTCGTATAAATTTGTGAAAGCCAACGCCGTGGGCCCACAATGAACGCCTTTTATGCGTTTATAACTCTATTTACTATTTTAGCCATTTACATTGTCTCGTTTCGTCTCGAGGTGCCCTACACACACCGATTCTGAGTCGATTTCGAGGGTCGAGAGGCTCCAGAAATCTCTTGTCAGCTCGTTTTGTGCTTGTGCATGGCCGGCCTTTGTTAATGGCAGTTCTTAAAAAGCCATAAAACTGCTTTATACGTTCATGAAATTAATATGCACACCATTATTGGACATGATTATAAAATATTGGTTATCTAGCGCACACAAAAGCGCCACAAATGAGGCAACGTCCAACGGCCAACGGACAACGGACGACGAAGATCTTTGATTTCTGGCCAACACTTGTTCCAGCATTGCTCCCTGGGGCGCACATTAACAAAATTCTAAACAACAGCCACAGCCAGATCGCAGCGTAGGCCCAACAAACATCTCAATTTGTATTGCTTTCCCGCTTGACCCATTCCTACAGCCATTCCTTGTTCTGCTCCGTCTTGTTGTCCGGGTATCGGATTGCTGGCATTTGTCAACGGAGCGGAACACTGCGCAACGAGCCATCTATAAATTAGAGACTCGTTAGACAGCTTAACCCCAGGCCCCAGGCCCCAGGCCCCAGGCCGGGGTCCTGCCAGAGCCTGTTGATAAGGTGCTGCGATCCCACACTTTGCCCATAACTAATTGTTGCCACTCATTCTTGCTTTGCGATAAGCAGTGGAGATGACGGGTGGGGCATGGCCATGTTTTCAGGACTATTATATTCTGTTCTGGTTTATAATTCTGAGAGAAATAGTTCCATCATTGAAGCCCTGGTTCAAAACTCCGATACACAACTTGTGTCATCTCTATCTAAATATATTTAGTGACTATTGAACACCGAAAGTGTCACAACTTCACAGACTCATAATAATTTTATTCCTTTTTCTGAAAAAGCAAAAGTATTTTTTCCGAGTGCGCATCAGAGGGTCTAGACGATAAAGATGAAGTGTAATTTTCCTCCCATCGATGATTACAATCTATTGGAGTTGGCCGCGATAGAAGTCGGCCTCGATAGGATCCCGGAGGAGCAAGACGACGATGACTTGGTTTTTGATGAGGAGAACCAGGTGCATACGAATTCGGAGAATGATGCTGATCCTGATGGGCTTTCAGAGGAAAGTATGGACGAGTCGCAGGAGCAGCAGGATGAAATGCCAGACATAGTGGTGGATCAAAAGCCTGCAGCCGCCTTTTTAAAGTTTTTTAAGAGCAACTGGGGTCTTTTCATCGACAAGGTAAGATATTAAATGGCGAAATTTTCCTCCTGCCATCCAATGACCCACCACGCCCCTCCCCCCAGATTGTCATGGACGTTGGCTGCTCCTCTGGTTTACTCAGCGTGTATTGCATCCAGGCTGGTGCTGCACTGGTCATTGCCACGGGCAATGGGAATGCTGCAAAATATATTGGGCCGGCTGCCATCAGTCATGGATATGGCGAAGTTTTCGTGTCGATCGAGGGTCCCATTTCCGATATCGAGTTGCCTTTCGGCCTGACTCATGTCGACGTCATAGTCTCCGAGTGGATGGGGTTGGTACAGAGTTGCTTGGCCGATGGACATCGAGTGTCTGATACTTTTTCCTTCACAGACATTCGGTCTTCGTGGGCTCGTGCTTCAAGGACATTCTCTATGCCCGGGACAAGTGGCTGGTGAAGGGCGGCCTAATCTTTCCGAGTATGGGAAAGTTGTATCTTACCGGCCTACATGATAATCCCATCAAGTACACGGAAGGTTATCGGGGCGGCATACCCGAAGACAACCGGGATAATCGCACTCACTCTTCCGATGCAGACGATTATTCCGATTCGGAGGACGATCAAGAAGACGATAGGCCTCGGTCAAAATTGATAGATGCTCGTGTAGGCATGGTGGACGTCATGACCCACAGGTTTCTGCTCAAGACTCTCGATCTCTACACGGCCCAGGTGGACGAGGAACATTTTAAAATGCCCTTCAAAATGCGGACTCTGCAGGACGGGCGGCTCCTAGCTCTTGCACTGCACACCGAGTTTTGGGCGGCTGTGCCCAGCCGCAGGGCCAAGCTGCTGTTTTCTACAGGGCCCACACACCCCCTGACCTATATGAAGCAGACAATTTTGATCCTGGATAATCAGCCTATGGTCGCGAAGGATAAGCTTCTGAAAGGAGTCTTCGGCCTATATCACAATGAACGCCGACTCCGTGGGGTAGAGTACTCCCTTTGCTTATACGGGACTGACTTCGATCCAGACTTAGAGCCCAAGAATGATCCACGCGCAGGGGAAAACGATTTGTATTCAGGAATTGAGTCCTTGGCCTCACTGTTCGGCGAGGAGCCAATGGCAGAACTAAATTCAGAAGTGGCTTTCGACCAGGACACCGACTCTGCGACAGAGTCGGACAATGAGCCCGAGTTTTAGCGGGAACAAGAGTCATACATGTATTAGATACACAGTTTTGTTTAACAAATAAAGGGACACGACGGCACTGTTCATGTTCATGCCGATGGTGATGTTGATGTATTCATGGCAACGTTTTGGGGCAGTTCCTCTGAAAGACCAACACGTCGATCGCTGCTGCTGTTGCTGTTGCTGTTCCTGCAGCTGCGATGGGGATGGACTGATGGGATGGGGACTGAGCGATCGTTGGACGATCAAAATTTATGGCCGTGCTGCATCAATTAGGGCGGCGGCGATCCGACGACTGCTAACCGTTGCTACTCAAAGACAATGGCCCAAGCGGGGTCCAGAGTGTGGATCTCTTTTTGTTCGATTTTCGGTTTTCCTGTTCCTCTTGCTGCTGCTGTTTCTGTTGTTTTGGCTGAACTGATCGGTGTTTAGCTTTGACGTTGCTACAACGATTTAAAATGATGTCGCGCATAATTCACCGATCGAGGATCGAGGATCGAGATTCGGGATCGACGATCAGAGACCACGTTCTGCCAGACTGTGCGTCGTGATTTGGCTCTGGGGTCTGGGCTGCCCTCGTTTACAGTAAGAGTTCTTTTGTTCTGATCTCATAACTGATCGCTGATCGCACTTGGTTAGCTATAAGGAGCACTGGAGCACCCTCGATCCTCGACCCTCGGCTAATGTCATTCGCTTGACTTTGAGGGCTCTCCTTCTCCCCTGATCTGCTCTTCTCTTCTCTGGATCACATGCTTAAGTGACATTTCGTCTGCTGAAACTGTGGATGGATGTGGATGTGGGTCTGCGTCCGTGTCCGAGTCCCAGTCCCAGTCTGGGTCCGTGATGGATTAGCATCGTTTTGCCGTGAGGATAATGTGTCGTCTGCAATGATTTTCGTTGACATGTGTTTCTTTTTTTTGCTGTTGCGAAAAGCCTGGAACAAGAGGCTTTCGTTTTGTATCATTTCAGGCCCTGGGTCCGGTTCTCGGAAATAATTATGCTACTTTTGTGCAAAAATAACAGCATTTTTGTACAAATTGCATAAAAA
This sequence comes from Drosophila helvetica, assembly GCA_963969585.1. Lineage (NCBI taxonomy): Eukaryota > Metazoa > Arthropoda > Insecta > Diptera > Drosophilidae > Drosophila > Drosophila helvetica. The sequence continues at coordinate 45,573,078 of OZ018403.1, forward strand.
TTTAAATTGCCCTGGCAGCACGATGAACGGATGAACGGATTTTCGGTTTTTTTGTGTGTTTGTTTCGCGGACTGCGTTCGTCCTGCTGGAGAGCGCAGAAAATTGCTTAATAATGAAATGCCAATGGATTAAGCGCAATTTGTGCGGCATGTGGCCGGTAGACCCGCTGATTGTCCCCTGGATCTTTATCTTTATCGTGTTTTTGCTGCTCCCCGATCAGCATCCCCCCATCCACCACAATCATCATCATCATCATCATTATAATCATCATCATCATGGAGGAACGACTTCAACACGTTCGATTTGCTGAGCTTTATTTTACACCTAACGAGGCCGTGATGGAGCAAGAGCCAAAATACTGCGAGTACAGCTGGCTCTTTCTCACGCACACTCTCCGGCCGTCCCTTTCGGCCTCGGAGCGTTTTCATTAAATTCGCTTAATAGCGCAATATAATTTAAACAAGTAGTAACATAAAATAAAACTCACAGCCACGCACTGAAACTGAAAGGCATAAAGAAGAAGCAAATTACTCCAGAGAACCGAACCGAGCAGAACCGAGCAGGACAGAACAGAACGGACCAGACATCGACGACGAATGAATTCGAACTCCTGGACTCGTATAGTGGCATGTAGTGCGCTGTGGCCAGGCGGGGGGGAGAAAGGTAGGAGGACCCTCAGTGGTCTCAGTTCCAGTCCCCTATCCCGATCCCGATCCCGAACCCAGTTATGGCGCATGGGCGAGACCGCTCCACTGCCCAGTGCAATAAGTTCGCTTAACGAGGGTTTAATTTATGATTTGTTATGTTTCCGGTTCATGTTCTTGTGGCCAGCAAAATTATTGGCCATAAAGCCAAGGTGTGGATTATAGTTGCTGGCAGCAGTGCGAGTGGTAGCAGCCAGGCCAAGTCATTGGGAAAGAGAACGGAGAGTTGATGAGGTCACACTTGGATATGGCATAGGCTATGGGGTTACCAAGATGTTGGCTTCACATCGTCATTTGAAGAGGTCACCAAATGTATCTTTATCCACTTTACAGACTGGTACTCCTATCCCTATCACATGCCTCTGTTCAGCAACTGCTTTGGACAGTTTTGTCTGTGGCCACTAATAGTCCTTAATCCTTTCACGCTCACTGTGCATTTTCAGGCGCTGAATCGGGATCGGGATCGCGCTGCATCGTTGCGTTGAAAATCGATTTGTATTTTTATTTCCTACCATTTTTTGTGGCTCTTGCGTTGCGCTGCGTTGGGCTGCGCCTGCGCAAACAACTCGTCCCATGGATAACAACGGATAAGGGAATAAGCAAAGACAAGCCAAGACACCGCACCGCACCGCAACGCCCCGCCCCGGCCAGGAGGTGGAATATCCCGCGAAACGTGCCCAGTAGGAAGGGGCAGGGCGGTGGAGCTGTGCCTGGCTGGCTGGCTGGTCGGTCCTCGGTCCAAGCAACGCCAACGAGTATCTGGTGGAACATAAATTACGCGACTAACAAGCAGCGCCCCGTGCAGCTAAAAAAGATACAAAAAACAAAACAAAAAAAACTCGCGGAGGGGTCGAGGAGGAAAAAAAAAAGAACACTTCATACTTGGGAACAGACCTGGGGGACTAACGTCTTGGGCCAGAGCCAGAGCCAGGCAATGGGAATGGGAATGGGCATGGGCATGGACATTGGCATGGGTCTTACCAAAGTGAGTTGCACAAAATTATAAATGAAAGCGGGTGTTGGACACTGTTCGTTCTCTCGTAGCATCATCCACATCCCCATTCTTGTACCCATTCCCATTCCCAATCCCAATCCCCATCCATATCCAGGGACCACATCCACATCCACATCCACGTCCACGATTAGGTGCAGCAATTTGGTTGGGGCTGTCTGTGATTGAGACCGAGGCAGTGCTCGAAACGAAGTTAAAAATCAAATTAGCGAATGTGTTGAAAATTAAAAACAAATTCACGGATAAATTGCATCTGCCAGATACGCAATTATTATGAGGGCAGGCCCTGGGACGGCGAGGAGAGGACCGCGTGGAGAGGATAAGACGTGGCTAACTTATGGACTGAGACAGCCCCTCAGTGGCCTCTGTGGATCTGGATGCATGGTTCTGGACTCTCGATTCTGGATTCTCGATTCTGGTTCGGTGTCAGTGGCTGTGTGCGAGTATCTGTGCGCCTGCATCTGTATCTGTGTATCTGTGTGTGCCCTCGAGGTGTTGCAATTTGACGTTTTTTACGCGAGTTTTTATTCCATGAAATCCGCATGAATTTCATGAGGATGCAGCAGCCACAGTCGCAGCAGCAGCAGCAACAGCCGCAGCATCGCACGCAGTGCAAATACTTGGCCCTAAATGGCTCTCTCCCTCTCCCTCTCCACCTCCCTCCCTCTTGGCTTTTTCTGTCTGTGCTGCTGTTGCTGGCCACGGCGAAAAACACGTCGAATTAACACGCTCTAAGGGGCAGCTGGATGAGTGCTTGTGGTTGGGATGTGGCAATGGGTATGGGTATGGGGATCGGGGCTGTGCCTCATCAGCCAGGCTTTTTTGTACATTTAAATGTTGGCAAATTAGCTGAAATTTCTTCTCGCAATTTGCATGTGTGTGTGTGTGCGGGTACGAGTATGTGTGAGATATATAATTATAGTAGAATTTTTGGCGAGGGTAAGCTCCTGGCAGCCCAAAAGCCGCTCAGCTGGCGCCGTGTCTGCGGCGACGACTCTGGCAAATAAATCGCGCTGCTGTTGAACTTTTTATCTGCCTGCAGGGACACGACGCCGATGAGAGCCGGGGAGGACAGGGCGACAGGACAGGACCGGACAGAGCCATGGACGGCGCAATGGCACTGCTGCTGCCACAGAGCTGCCAGAGATGGAAGTCGGCCACGCCCCTTGTTGTCCTGTGTGCTCTGGGAGCTCTGGCAGCTCTGGGGCCTTGCCAAGTTCTCAACGCAACTCGCAGTCGGAGTCGGAGTCGAGTTCGGGGCCGTAAAAAAAAGGGCGCAAATTTTATGAGCGCATCGTTTAACAAATGAATTTACAACCGTGCAACGCCCAAATGTCTGGCGTTCAAATTCAAATTCCTTGCAACGAAACGAAACGAAACGAAATCTTGGCCCAGCTCCCAGTCCCAGAACAACAAGCAGAACCAGAACCAGAGTCCGAGTCGAAGCCAGAACCTGAGCGGATGACTTACGTGGCACACGGAGGCGTATGCTTCATATGCACACCCAGACGAAAAAAAACAAACCTATAGAGGAGCATGAATTATGTCTGGCATTTGGCCAAGTGATTTAAAACAAATACGAGAGGCAGGGACACAACCAGGCCGAGACGGAGCATCCTCATCATCATCAGATGCATCAGCATCAGCATCATTGGTGGAGCATTACGACCACGATGGTGGAATGATGATGATCGCCGTCTGCGGCCGGCCAAGAGTTACATTAACGCTTTCATTAGCCCAGTTTTCGCCTCGCCGGCCGCCCTTTTATCGAGGCTCCACTTTGTCGCTCATAAATCGAGATCATTGCCAATTGCCAGCGCGTTGCTCCACTCGTTAAGTGCAGTTTAATGAGCTCTCGGGATCCGAGCGGCTCTCCAGTTGCACCTTGTCCTCGACGACGTGCTGGCCAAAGGGGCCTGGTCAGCGTTTACAATTTGGTAATTGTCTTTGGCCTGTCAATAAGTTTTTATAGCCTGCCCATAAAGGGAAAGCTCGGCCCCAGTTTCTGCTTCAGTATCGGTTTCGATTCGGTTTCGGACCGAGTCTCAGTTTCAGAGCTACTCGGCAATTACCGACACGATCTCAAATTGCCAGAGGAGACGAAGCCGGTAATTTGTGAACTTAATGTCTGGTATGCAAATACATTGGGGAAGCATTCGACCGATCGGCCGATCGATCATGTCAAGGATATATGCACACTTCCTGCGTTCCGCTTCATTGTAGCCTAATGGCAAATCAATTTTTCGACAAACTTCTTAGATGACGACACGACGGCTACACCTCAAACCCAAAGCCAAACCCAAAAGGAATTTCACACTTGGGCCTAAACCATATGTAAATAGCCAGCGGCCAGGGCAAGGCGATCCTTGCATTGTCCTCGAGCCTGTCTGTGGCTCAGCTGCCGCACAATGAGACCCTTGAAGAGCGGTCCTCCTGTGCTGGCGAGTGGCACTTCAGGCCGCTCATTGTTTGCCTAATAAATGACTGGCCATTGTCGGGGGGTATAAATGTCAAAAGGTTGCCTCTTTTGACACCGGCCAGAACGGGACGAGAACTAGGACAATGAAGAGGACTCGGAGTCGGAGTCGGAGTCAGAGTGGTCCGACATGTCAGTTTTTGCAAATGTGTCAGAGCAACCCCGTGGCCGAGTACACACGATGATCATTTATGTGTCATTAAGACATCCAGAGAGCAGGACAGAGCAGGACAGAGGCAGGGGCTGAGTCAGGGCGAAATTAAGGCGATTCTCTGCCACGGTCGATCGAGCAGAGCAGAGCGGAGCAGAGCGGAGCAGATCGGAGCAGAGCGAAGAGCAGCTGTCAGCTAGGACCGGGAGTGGATCGAAGCGGGCGCAGCTTGAGATCGCCATTTGGTCGGCTAATGGGGCCGCCGGGTTGCCGCCCATACGTCCACCGACTGACGGATCGGCATGCACATGCATGATATGATGAAGTTGTTGCACTGATCACCGCTCAAACGATCGAGCATCGAGCATCGAGTACCGGGGATCGGGGATCGGGGATTGGGGATCGGGCGAGCCAATTTGCTGCAACTTGCTTGACGCGTTTGTCAATTAAAATCAAATTCATTTCATGCTAGAGCAAATGTTTGAGAGGTAGATCGCGGGACATGGCATGGCAGCAGTATCGTATCGGCAGTGGGAATCAGGATTTTGTACGGGTATCATTAACCACTTAGGCGCTAGTGCAATAACTTTTAATCAACCAATAAATTTGGAACGATTTATCAAAAAATAACACACGGAGAAGAAGGAACACGGTGCAGGCCAGGACGCGGACGGAGGCGCAGACGCAGAAAATGTTGTTGGCCAAATTGCCTCTAATAACCGCAATCGATCGTTATTTTTTGTGGTTATTAATACGGATGCGTGTCTGGGGCTGGGACCTGGACCTGAAGCTGTAGTCCGAGTGGATCTGCGATCTGCAATCTGCAACGGCTTCTCAGGTAGTTCACAAGTAACTGCAAATTGCTGCCGTCGATAAAACCCAAATTGGTTGGAGCGCGCACCCCACCCCCCATCCGCGATCGTCTCGATGCGGCAATCGATCGTTGAATTTGCCTAATGGCGACGGCCACTCAACACAAACACCGATCGTAGCCGGTGCGCGGGACCCACGATCGATCCTCAATCTCAGTTCCAGTCTGGGCCGCCGCATCTGCATCGTGGCTACCCTGATTGACAGAGACCGATCCGATCCAAGGCGATCCTCGGCTGCTGGGCTGGGCAGATTCCTCTGCCTCTGCCTCTCCTCTCCTCTCCTCTTTTGCTCCGTCGATCGCGATGTTTACGCGTGCATTTAGCATGTTGTAAAAGTCTGATGGCGTCCATTATAATCAATTGGCCGGGCTCGTAAAATTAAATGATCCCGCAGGAGAATTAAGCGCCAATTACGCGCAGCCAGCCCGACAAAATAAGAGAACCAGACTGTACGAAGAAGTACGTACACATCCATGCATACACTCGTACGTACACTCGTACGTATATAGTATATTGTATGTTGGCCATTGGCGCTGCAGAGTCTCAAATTTGAGACGCGGTCGCAAGACCAGAAATTGAGGAAGACAGCGAAGACAGCGGACTCTTTCGGAGAGGGGAAGGGAGCGATTTCGTTGGCCCCGAGTTAATTGCAGCATTTAACTTGTCTTATTGATCATAATAACTCCATAATGGCGGAACATGTGCGTACAATATAATAATCAGGCGGGGATCGAGTGAAAATTGCAAACGGGAAATGCTCCCCCCCAGAACCAAGGACACGGGGGAGGCCTGGACGAGCATGTGGCCCGAGGAGAACCGCTCACGAAAGTGGAGCAGTGCCTCAGTCTGCCGCAATGATAGTGTGAAAGCAAACAAGCAGTTAAATTAAAGCCCTTCCCCCCAGCCCGAGTACCCGAACATTCTTCCCGTACCCCTTCCATGGCAGAAAACTGATCAGCTCGTAATGGGAAATGAGCTCCGAATTTCAACTCAATCAGCTTAATGGCCTGACTACTTTGTAGCCTGCGTGGATCACTGGAGGAGTCAGATCATTTGGGAAGATCATTCGGCGCAACAGGGGGAGGGGACCATGGCTCCGAGGCGGGGCCATGATTCGAGCAGGTGCTTTCCTGTTGCCAAAACGATTTCAATAAAACGATCAGCTTCGCACGAAATGAAATGAAAGTCTGTCCAGCTGCTTAAAATTGAACCCGAAAGGTAAAAGCCCAGATTTAAACTTAATCCATCCTGCTTTTCAGGTGAGCTCATTATAGATTACTGGTCTTTATATAAGCATCAGGTGTGTTGACAGGAAGTCTGGCATTTTAAGAGGAATTCACTACGAACAACACGGAGGAAACCATTCGCCTGGAGTGACTCAATTTTATTCAAAACAGAAAGACGAATTGCAATGCGACATCCCTGTGAAATCACTGCCAGTGGAACTGTGGTAAAAGTATCGTATGTATATTTGCGGATATATCGTACCTTTAGAAAACTGATTATTCAATTATCCTACACATAAAACCTTTGTACAGAATTTAATATAATGTTTACTTGATATGTATTTCCAGTTTAGCTGTATGTATAGCTCGTATCTGTGACATTCTTTGGACACTTTTATTGGTTAATACTTAATTTTGTTGATAATTGATGTAACTAAAGGCTAAAAATGAGACCATACCATACAGGAAAAAATGATAGACAAATTCAAACTTAGGTCGCTATATCTTCAGCCATATCCACTCTTTTGGCACAAATCAAACATCCTGTGAAAGGTCCTATAATTCTCATCTCAATCCATACATTTTTGTGGATATCCTCGATGCAGAGGCCGAATAAAAATAATGAAAGTCCGCCAGTTCATTTAATCACAAGTTTTAATTTAAAAAAAAATTAAAATTGTTGGTGTTACATTGAAAAATCCAAGTATTAGGCCCGAAAATTAATTTCTGTCTGGTCAAAAGAATAATCAGTTTATTCTGTATTTTTATACATAACTTTTCACGTAAGACACTTGCCTGAGGCATACATACATATGTCAATGGTGAACTCTAATTAAACTTCTTCCAACCACCACATACATATATATATATGTACTTAATTCGAAGACCAATTGCCCGACAATAATTTACACGGAATTTACATATTACTCGCCTCACGCACTCTCCCCTCTACACCACCAATGTATACTACCCTCACTCCTTGTGTGTTTGTGACATTTACACTCCGCAATGGAATTTCATTTTTATTGCAAATACATTGCAGGCTTCCCTCCGCTCTTTTGGCAGCCAAACAAAACATTATAAATTAAGTCATTTAACATAATTTCGCTACCAGAGTACGACGATTGTATATTTGGGGGAATGGAGGGGATGGAACAGCAGCAGCAGCAGCAACAGCAACAGCTGCTAAACGAGGGGACACAACGCATGTGCCAAATGCAAAAATACTCGTATTCGAAACGAACCCAGGGCTCAGAGGAACACACACACATATGGCTGGACAATGGATCGTGTGGGTGCAATCAGCAGCAGAAATGGATTCGGCGAGGGGGGAGAGGGGTGAGGTATCTATACAGCAGGCTAATTTACAGCCCGCTGACGCAGCGCTGGCCAGGAGTCAAAGGAGGCCAGGAGTACTGAATAGCGCAACTAATTTTGAAAAGGCAGCCGAACGAAAACGTGCTATAAACGATGTCCACTTAGCCGAACAATGGCATGAAAGGAGATCGGTAACGGGGGCGTGGCAGACACACATATGCACTGTACATTCTCGTACGTATGTGCATCCCGAGAAGATTGAGATATCCCAATAAAACCTGGCTTCCTTTAATTAATGAAAATGCAATGACTCGAAGGTGTTGCTGTTGCCCATCGCCTTATCCGTTTCGAGAGATCGAGGCGAGAAGCGAGGCGACCCTCGGATGGCAGATGTTGCGGCTCTGCAGATACAGAGAGAGGGAACCTTCGGGAGATGGTTGACAAATTTATAACAAATATTCACGCGTGCTTTGGCAGGCAGTCCTTTGTCCAATTATTGTCTTACAATTGCCACCGAAGGATCTGGTCTGGTCTGCTCCTTTGATTTCGCCTGAAGTGGCACCTCCAGCTCTCCCCGCCCTTTGTGCGCTTCCATGAAAAGGCAATCGCACGGAATGGATTGTAATGGGATGGCGGTTTAGCACATTTTGTGCCGAGTCAACAATAAACCATAAGAGCACAATGCCAAGAAATAATGGAATACACGTACATACGCGCACAATAAAAGGGAAAACAGAAGAACAATTAAAATGAAATTTTCAAATTGAATGCCCCTGGCATTGTCCTGCGGGCCGGGCACTGCTCGAGGGTGCTTCTACGGAATTTAAAGCGTCAAATCCACTCAGTCATAACAAGCCAATAGAAAACAATCATCCAGTGTCGATCCGGGCAGGAAAAGGACCGCAAAAGTGAACAACATTGTTCCAAAAATTGATTTGCACGCCTTGGCAACCGACCAGGGACCAGGGACCAGCCACCAGACAGCAGACATCAGCCCAAAACGAGGCAAAAAAAAATGGCCAAGTAAATGCTGCTAAAACTGCCGGCCAAAGCGTTAATTTCATTTGCATGCCCATGCGTTTTGGCCAGCTCAACTGGTTTGTCCATGGACAGCCCACCCCTCGGACACCTCGTGGAGCCCCTGCATAGCGGCTGCTATCTGCTGGAAATTCAGCGAAATCTCGCGATAAAATGCATAACAACTTCATTCACAGCGGGCGATGCCATAAAAGTGTTTTAAATCGTGTTAATAATTTTGTGCAGCATTTTGCCTTCAACTCCAAAACTCCGAATTGAGAAAAGTCCTGCTGTGCCTGGCACGTCATCCACATCCATTCAGCTCCACTCCGTCCGTATTCCCCATTGCATGTCTGGGGATACGAGTATGAGAGTGCCCACTTGGGTCTGCCACACTACCACACTACCACACATTTGTGTGCACTTTTTCTTTCGGATTTTGGCGGTGGTTGTGGGGTGCCCGAGGCCCTGGCCGGAGCCTTGGCGTGGCCTATTCACACCTGCAGCCCAAAAATAAATTGAGCCTGCTGAAATGTGTCTGCAGGCTGCTCGATCTCCATCACGTGATCGATGCAATTAATTATAATTTGTCGTTAATAAACAGCCCAAAAACTGAACCATCGAATGCCCTCAAATGTGCTGGAGAGGCCTTGCGTGATGGGTTGTGTTGTTCATCGGCTATATCATCGGAATATGTATATTTAAATGCTTTATGGCATTGACTTTTTATGCTTCAATTGGGCTGCATCAGAGAGAGAGAGAGAGAGTGCGGACATCTTGATGGACAATAATTTGACTCGTTAAAAAACACTTAACTCTCTCAGATTGTATATAAAAGATCCCCTAATATTAGAGGACCTGGACCAAAGTGTTCTTAAATTCAATAATATATTGCAGATATTTGTATTGCTATTTATCTTAGTATATCTACCTATCTGGCTGTGTATCTCTTCATTTATCGTTTATCTATCTATTATTCATTTTTCTGTCTGTCCTCCCATATGTTTATGTTTGAATACATGCATCCATCTCTCCTCCATCCCTCCCTTCCATACACTTACAGATCTCTCCATCTATCCTCTCACCCACCCACCAATTCATCTTCAGCTTTTCGCCACCAACAATTTGCTTAATTTTGAGCTGCAACTGCCGTTTCGCTCGATGCCAGAGATCCAAAAGTCCATAGATGGCAATAAAAAGTGCAATAACTTGGGCTTTCCATGGGGCTCAGAATTGGGTTGTCTATCGCACTGCTGTGTGCACAGCCCGATAAATATTTCACATAATGAATGCCCGAGATTGGGCCGGCTCTGGGACTGGGACTGGGACTAGGACTGGCCTCGGAATATTTATGTGGCCATAATGTGATAATAAGCATGCGCTGATATCCTGCGGAACTCTGCTCCCCAGCAACAGCACAGCCCAGCACTGGCCCAGAGAACGGCTGGGATGGTGGCCAGGTTCAAATGTTAAGGCGCTTTTCGTGTTCCAGCTCAATTGCTCAATTATTAGGTGCGGACTGCACCAAGTAGGGTGGCAGGAACGGGGCAGAGCTCGAAAATTATACGGCTGGCATTAGGCGAGTGAAATAAAAGTCCATTACAAATGAAATCAACAACTCATTGCTCATCGGCTCAGGGGCAAAGAGGTGCAGAGGTACAGAGGCACTGTGGCACATAGGCGGAGGCGGAGGCGGAGGCAGCTTCAGCGCCAGAGTCCCAAAAGAGGCAACACTATCATCATCCCTCCTCCCTCCTCCCTCCACAGACCGATCGGATCTGCTCCTCTTTGCAGCTCTCTTTGCAGCTCTATCGATAAGCAGCAATTTCTCGATTCTCGATTCTCGAAGTGAACCCCATTAAAATATGATAAACTGCGTCGATTCAGTGCAGTTGATTTTAACAAGACAATTTAACAAGCGTAATTTAATATTTGACAGAGCGGCCCGCTGTCCCCCTTCTCCCCTGTTCCGCTGTTCCCCTGTCGCCCCTCTGTCCGTCCGTCCCGCTCTAACCGCAGCGGCAACAAAATGGAAAAACGACCATGAAAATGATGTAAAGTCGATGGGTTGTTACTGAAAATGTATCTCACCCTGGGGAACACTTACATAGATGCCAACCGAAAAATTGCCCGGGTCGGACTTCAAGTGAGGCGCTGACTTCATCCGTTAATCTCGGTCGTTGTCGTTGTCGGTATCGGTATCGTTGTCGGTGGTGCCTGATGCCTGGTGCCTGGTTTCTGGTGGTGGATGGTGGATGGGAATGGGAATGGGAATCCGAACCACAAGGAAAACACTCGTTCTGGGGTGGGTTGGCACTGGGTCGGGGGTTGATGTTAAACATTATAAATTAAATGGGTCGCCAGCGATAAGGTAATTGGGGTGAAATGTGAACATGAGAATGTGGTTGACTTCGAGAATGACTTCCAGGATGAGTTAGGATGTGATGGAGCTCTGGTGGTGTCTATGGGAACAACTCTAATCATTTGATTTATATGCTTATTGCATGACTTACCATCGCCAACTCGATTAACCAAATTAAGCAATTATGGCACAGAAAAAGAATCTCAAAAGTCAAGCGTTCATCAGTCGACGACTCGAGATTGATCAATTTATGGCCGAGAGACCAAATTGAATGTTTATTTATAGAGTTAATTACGGGCTTCGGGCTTCAGGCTTCGGGCTTCAGCCTGCTTGGCTAATTAACCTGATCCACATAAAGCCAAATGGCCGTCGGCAGTGGCGGCTGTGGGCTGGGGGCTGGCATGAAAAAAAGGCCAAAACGAAACCCAAAACTAATTGGCCACAAATCGAGATTGACTTTAATTAATTAACCCAGAGCGGAGTTAGTCGAGGCATTTGATTGAGCTGTGTAAATAAATCTTATTGGAGACGTTTGTCGTGAAACCCGAGCGGAGAGGGAAGGCCACGGAACGCACGGAACTAACTCTCCAGGCAGCGATTCAGCTGGTTTCGTCACTATCTTACAGTTCAAATGGTAGATACATCTAATTAAATCCTAAAAAGCCAATCAACAAACAAATCGCTTGAAACAAAGTCCGCAATTAGCTGGAAATCTCTAAGTACTTGAGGAGAGAGGGAGAGAAACCGCAGCCATTTCTCTGTCTAGACGAGACGAGACGAGACCCCACACCATGAGAAATCATTGGGGTACTTCAAAACGTTGACAGATAAAAGTTCAGCGAACCCCAAACACTCGTGAATGCTGTAGAAATCACCAACCAATGGGCAGACTCTGCTTAATGGCCGCCATATAAGGCAATTATTTTCAAATTGTCTCGTTAGTTTTCGAGGCAGCTCGGCAGCAATTACAATTGCCCGCAAGATACTGTATATATAGTGCTGTATAGATGTGCATGTATATGTTTATATGGTGCTATAGAGGGCAGAGCAGAGTTACGCTCCAACACACACGCACTCACCGAATATGGAACATTTCCACAGAATTTCCGCAGAGCTCTGGGCACAGGAAGTGCGCACTTAAGTAGACTTTGAATAGTTTCTAATTAACGGCGACAAACGGCGTAACGGGGTTGACTGATGGATGGACTGGACTGGCGAACTGATGGCCTGAATGGCTAACCGGCAAAGTGTGCGATACGCACAAAGACAGCTAATGGCTCTGAGCAAGGGGTTGGACTCGACCATGGGAAGCTGGAAACAGGCTGGGAAATTTCTCTGCAAGGAGTTCTGAGAGATTGTTAGTCGTGGAATGGTTGCAAGATCTGAATTGTTAATTCAGAACGTGAATATATATCTCATTATGTTTTCATCTCTTTCCGTGAATTACACTACTCAGAAACATACTTTAAAGATCGACTTTCCATAGATTATTCCCTAGAAATCTTTATATTGGTACACTCCTGATATATTGTAATTATTATGTACAACATAGTTTAAATATCTTGCCTCTCCCCTGTCCATAGACCAATCCCGACTGAACTCTTCTTTTCCAATGATCTTGTAGTAATACCAAAATATACAAGCCTTATTAGTCAGTGAAATGGTTCCATAAAAATAGGAAAATCCCTCGTGTCATATGCAAATTGCTGCTGGAATTTCTGTGTTCGAGAAACCGTTTTCTAGTTGGGTGGCTCTCGCCGAGAGACCTTCCAGCCTTTGTGGCCCATAAAAGTGCCCCCACACGACGGCTGCCGTAAGCCTCCTGCCACCTGCCACCTGGAGGAAATTCTTTAAAAAGCCATTATCGGAGCTTAACTATTCGATACATTTTCCCCAGAAATGAATAGGCTACTGTTGGCAGCGGAATCTGCATTCGAATTGAAGTGGAATGGAGTGGATATGGCCGGGGCTTGGGATTGGGCCCATAAATTTCGGCTGCTTAATGAAAGTGTTAGAAATGGGCTGACTTGTCAGAGAAGGTGGGGGGGCACACATGCTACATGCGCCATACGGATGGGAGTATAATAATAACGAACCCCAAAACCAATTCCGACAGCCAGCAGCAGGTTGGGTCCGTTGGCTGTTGGCCGTTGGCCGTTGGCTGCGGCTTCTGGCCGGTGGCTCGTCATAAGCCGAGCATTTGATTTATAGCGAAATTATAACGCATTAAAATCAAAATATATATCACGCCAAAGCCTCGGCTCGGATCGGCTCGCACCAGCGACTGCGACTGCGACAGCGACAGCAACGGACCTGGCCCAGTCTTCTGGCGGGACTCTGGCTGAAAACTAAACAAACTAGTTTCTGACATTTTAATAAATCGATTGGCCTACAACCGAGCGGATCGGCGACAATGTCTTAAGCCGATAATATTATTAACTCTGTGAGTTAAATCGAACGTTTTGTATGTTTTGAAGTCGTTTATCAGGCGCTTAAGTCTCTCCTTCTCCCTCCGTTGGACAGCTTCCGACATTCCAGACCGAAATCCGACTTCGACTCCGGCTCCGATTCCGATTTCGCGTCGCGTGTTAATTTCGATTATTAAGAAACCCATTTAGCTGGGCTTGTTTCCCCATAATTGAAAAGCGATTTGCAAATGGGCGTAGATCTCTCCCCACCTATCGCCCCACTTGTGTCCCGTGATTTCAGTTAATTACGTAAAACACTCACACACACACACACACACACACACACACACACACACACACACGCACGCAGGGAGCTTGTGGATAGTGGAGTAGTAGAGCGTCCTAGAGCCGTGAGTGGCCCAGTAATGAGACCTCCAGGCATCGTGCAATTATTAAATGAGCGCCAAAGCGAGCACTTGCCGTACATAAATTAGAAGCTGGAAGTTTTTTTGTTTGTTGTAGTTCTGCGGTTGCGACACAATTATCTAAACGTTTGCATAACCCCAACCGAGGGGGAGATACACATACACATACACATACACCTCGACGAGTGCGAGTGCGAGCATCTTCCTTCCAATGCCCTCGGACAGCTCGACCTCGCCTCGACATTGGGCACCGCCCACATTCACGTGTGGATTGCGAGTCATCCAAGCCCACAGGGGAGACTGGAAGCTGAGATAATCGGTTTACTCTCCAGACTCAGAGACTGCGCAGTGAATAGCATCAGAAATAGCCACTATATACATACATGCGTCTATATATTTGTATATAGAGCGAGGAAGGCAGAAATATATAACACAAATTGTGGGTTTTCAAAAGAAATGATTTACAATAGGGTTTTTCTCTCTCTTTTAGTTGAAACTGTTAACTAATGAATTGTTGGAAGAGCAAATCACGAGATCTCGAGTTCAGGTATATATAAACCACAGGGGGAACTCCCAGAAAATAATCATATATAAAATGAGCCCAGGCAATTATCAAATTACGTTTTAGAGTAAAATTAGGGCAACCCTTAAGTGTAACTACATTTTAAAGCTAAACGTAATAGATTCTATGGGGGGTTTCAGTGATTTATGTAGAGCAGTGACTCTCATAACAAATAAGAACTTATACCTTGCTACAATCAATAACCTAAGTAGTAGATATATATGTACGAGTATTTCCCCACTCACCCATTCTCGTTAAACTGAAACCCAAACCAATGCTAATTCTGGGAGCTCTGTCAACCAATTTGGATATTTATTAACCTTGAAATTGTATTTTTAATTGGGCATAAAATTTAAATATCCCTTCAAGTGCGGGCAGGACACACAGCCGGTGGCACAGAGTGTGTGCCACTTGAGAGGCATTCCCATTTCCATTTCCAGTGCCATCTATATTTGATTGGCATGACAAAGGATGCATAATTACATAAGAACAAGGCTGCGGACGGCTGCAACTGCAGCGGCAACTGCAGCGGCACCCGAGATGGCATGGCATGGCATGGCATGGTATTACATGTGTTTTCGAGCTACTTGTTTTGCTGGGATGCTAAATGGGTGCTGGGTGGCAGGGCACTTGAGGCAGCGACCCTGGACCACACAGGCATTCGTGGAGCGAAGAATGAAGTGATAAACCAAATTGCTCAAGTGTGTGGCAGGGGAAGGGACAGCGGCAGGGGCAGGGGCAGGGGCAGCAGCCAGCTCGTTAAACGCTCGAGTAATCAAAGACTGGTCCTAGGCTCTGGCATGGTAATGGTAATGCTATTTTCTCATGCTAAGTCATTGATTTTAATGGCACATTAAGCATACGCCTCGTTGCCGCCGGCTGGAGCTCGCTCTAAACCGTGTTTAGGGCAGAGCTAAGCCCAATTTTACGATACGAGTATGTGTGTATATGTCGCAGTCGTCTAATTTGCATAACTCCGAGAGATGAGCGGGGGAAAACAATAAACATTCCCCGCATAAAACGCGCAGCAGAACAATGGACAACAGTTCCATGGTGAGAGCAAAGAAATCCATTTTGGACACGTTTTTCCCGACTGTTTCAGAGTTTCGAAGTGTTTTGGGACGCGTTGCGGAGCTGTCAACTTGGCGGAACCAATTTTGTTAATGACGGGCCATATAAACCGAAATTAACTAAAATTGTTATAAAAATCCATTTTATTGCTTTGTGATCTTCCAATTCGGATTTGCCTTGGGCCGCGTTTTGTGTAACTCTTTGTGGAATTTTGTGGATTTCAGATTTCAGATTTTCGATTTCAGATTTCAGATTTGTTTGCGATGGACGCTTTTTTTTTGTTTTCTGTCTTGGGTGTTGGCCTGGCCTGGCATTTGGAAATTTGATCTACAGTTTGTTGCTGTGCTTTATCACAATGCATTCCTAATGACAGGAAATTAATTCCGAAGGCTTCTCCTTTGAATGTGCAGATCTGCCACATAAATCAATATTATACATATTATTTGTGTGTAGCTTTTAGCTAAACACTCGTTTCGATTGTGTGAAGTGTGGACGGACGGACGGACCCTTGGGCGTGGGCGTGGGCGCTGGCTTTGTTCCGACGCGAGATGCTCGTGCGGCTGCCATAAATCATCATAATTATGTTTCAACGGTTTCTTCAATCTGTATGGTATAGAATTACCTTTTTGGGGTGGGGCTGCCTAGTCGGCTGCTAAAATTATCTCGAAAACTTTAGTTTATTTAAAGAATGACGTAGAACTCTTTCGGCAGCGATTCCATGTCAATGTGTTCTGCTCACACCGCTCCCTCCCCATCCCCATTCAGTGCTTTCCTTTCCATTTTGACAATACCTTAAGCCTAATCCTCTGCTTACCTTCTTTGCCGCACTCCCCTTAAAACCCTCTGCCAATTCCACTCCCTTTCCACGGCCATTCTGCAGCCATTCCCCCATGGAGCCGCAGAGCAGGAAAGAGTCGCAAATGCCCAACGACAGCTAAACAAACATTAGTCACAAAATTGCCTGCCAACAGTGAAATGAACAATATCTATATGCCATAAATATCCTTGGGGTGCTGCCACATCCATTTGCCATCTACATGCACCACTCCCGTCTGGTCTGGATCTACATCTACCCCATCTCGCGGCGTGTCCGGGACCCATGACGACCCGGCTGTTTACTTTCAAAACCGTTTGCCATGCGTAAATGACAAACGATTTTGTGAAATTATTATTGCCATTGTCATCATCGCTTGGCCTAGCTGCCTGACGACCCACTCCACAACTTCATCAACGCCATCCTCTTTGGGTGCCCCTCCCTCCCTCCCTCCCTCCCTCTCTCCTTCTATCATCATCATCGCCGTCGTCGTCATGACCAGTCTCCCAACGCCCAATCGAAACCCTCCCAGCCGGCCTCCCTGCCTTCCTCGCACTTTGCGCTGCTCAATTTGGCAAACAGTCAGCCGTTGACATTATCCTTCCGCTGGCACGGCACTGAAACCAATAAGCCACCAGCAGCCAGCAAAACCATCATCTGTGCGGGGTACAGTGGGGCAGACTGTAGGAGAAAGTATAGAAGTTCGCCTGTATCCTTTCCTTTCCGCTTCTTTCCATTCTGGCCCATTGTCCTCTGTTCTGGCAACTAAATCCCACAGCAATTGCTGCTGGCAATGCGCACTAATCCGAAAGCATACTCACCCACTCAACGACCCTGCCACCCCTGGCAGTGCCACTGCCACTGCCCTTGTCCTGTACCCACGTCACACGAGCTTCCGGAATGTGCCCCGCCCTCGGAATGCGCCCCACACCCGCATCCAGGGTTGCCCTCGTAGTGTATTTATTTTATAACATTGCCAATCAAGATGGCTGCGCAAACATAATCGCAGTGGAGAGACGCACACAGACACAGACACGGACAGAGGCAGTAGCAGAGGCAGAGACAGAGGCAGGTCCTTTATCCTGGCCACATAACGTGCTTTTTTGCATGCCCCAGCATCAACGCCAGCTCTGGGCCGTGATCCCGTTTCAGACCCCCATCCCTGGTTAAGGATCAATAACACTTTTGCCTCCGTTCCGGCACCCGCTGTCTGTCTCTTTCCCGGCCATGACGTTGTTTATTTGTTCTGCTGGCAATTTCAGCTCTCCGTCTCTTTCTGAGCGAGTGTGTGCATTATCCTGTGTACATCCACATGCATGATGGTCCCTGGTTCTGGTCCTGGCTCTGGCTCCGGCTCTGGTTTTGTCCTTTTCAATTTGTTCAATGATTCGCAAGCAAATTGATTCCCATTCAATTCCGCGCCGTTTCGCATCCGACAATTTCGATTTTTATTGGTTTTCTTTCTCTGTTCCCATCTCTTTCTCTTGCTCTTTCTCTTTCTCTCCAGCTGCAGCTCTCCCTTTCCCTCTTGTGTCACTCGGCCATTTTGTTGCTTGTCCTGTTTTTCGTAGGACCTTCATGAGGGTCCCATGCTTTTGCTTTTGCTTTTGCTTTTGGTTCTGTTTTCTACGTGTGCGAAAATATAATAAAATTGTAAATTGGTTTTTGTTCGTTTATTGTTGTGTATATTGTTACTGATATTGTTATTGGTTTGGGGTTTTTGCAGGCCTCGCTCCTTAACGCTTCCCCCCGCTGCAATGTTGGTCCTTTTTCGGTTGGCCATTTTGTGATTGGTTTCGTCCTGGCCTGTGCCCCGGATGTGGGGCTGGCATGAAATAAGTTAATTGGAAACTCAACTCGAGTGTTATGTATGTAAATTTATTAAATTTAAATCAATTTGTTCTCTGATTTGCCTGAAAGTGGTCCAGAGAGTGCGATAAGCGAGTGATAATACAGGTCACCTGATT
This sequence comes from Drosophila helvetica, assembly GCA_963969585.1. Lineage (NCBI taxonomy): Eukaryota > Metazoa > Arthropoda > Insecta > Diptera > Drosophilidae > Drosophila > Drosophila helvetica. The sequence goes on from OZ018403.1 coordinate 45,591,462, forward strand.
GGCTCGTAGCCCCCCACCCTGCAATTGCATCGCTCGATATTCTCCCACAATGCTGCAGCTCTCACTTCCACTAATCACAAACGAATTGCAGCCACCGGACTTTGTGCGATCATAAACCTCTTCGGGGAACTCTTTACAACTTGGCCGCCGCGGACCTCAGAAGCCTATGAGAAATCAACTTCCTACTCAGCGACAGGAACAGGGACAGGAGGGACAGGAGGGACAGCACAAGACGGGGCTGTGCCAAAGAATGTTTGTCACAATACATCAAATGGCTGCGAAATGACACAAAACATGAACGCGTCACTTTCCATCACTATCACTCCAAAGTGCCAGGCCGACGAAAGCAGCCGGCCTGACCACTTGGCCGAAGCTAACAAGCCAACTTCCAGAGCCAGAGGCTGAGCCACAACCAGACCAGACCAGGCCAGGCCAGACCAGACAGTCTGACGCAGCCTCCTCGTACCAGGTTCAGGTTCAGGCTCAGATTCAGCATCAGATCCAGCATCAGCTTCAGATTAACTGCGCGCATGCGCAACTATTTGCGCACATTTTAAATGGGCCGAGGCCTCGTCTCGCACAGCGGTCGGGGGTCTTGGGATGGCTGGGACAATGCACCTTGGAGAGAGGAGTGTTCTGGTGACACTCGGTGGACGATCCAGCGTCGTCGCTGGGTCTGGCCCGGCTGCCTTAATCCGCCAAGCAATGCGGCAACGATGATGACGATGATGATCATGGCGATTATTTGTACCTCTTCTTGTAGGATGCCGGCTGTTAGGGATGGGAGCGTGAATCCTGCTGCTTTGAGAGTAACGAAGATATGATGATATTGGTACCTTGAAATGATCACGCACGAAGCGAGCTACGAATTGTGATTTGGGAGCTCTGTCACTGCGCATCTCGCGATCCCATCACTCTCCCATCTCTAGCCGAGGCTGCTGCGCCCTCAGATACCAAACTTATACACAGATTGTTTTCTCTCCGCTCCCGCGCCCTCCTCCGTTCAGTTTTTGTCGCAGCAATCTCGTTTGACCAAAAACGACTAACGAGCTGGAGCTGGAGCTGTGGCTGTGGCTGGAGATGGAGCAAAGAGAGTTGGAAGCTGCCGCTGAGCGACTGCCAGACTTGATATTCAGCGACGACGACAACGACAACAACCACAACCACAGAAGAGACAGCGACAACCACAGCGACAACGATGACTTCTCAGGCTGAGGCTGGGGCTATGCCTGTAGCTGTGGCTCTGGCTGGGGCTGGGGCTCTGGCTCTGGCATCATTAATCCTTTGCATTGGCAACGCCTTGTATTGCAAAGCCGCCGCGTAAGTTGTCATGTTTTTGTCGCTTTATGGACTTCTAATCGTTCAATTCTATCAAAAAGCTTACGCACTAACAAACGTCCCAAAAACCGGAGTCCCAGCCCAGGCCAAATCGGAGCCCAAGCCCGAACCTGAACCGAGTCGGGCAGCCAATTTTCAGGCAGTCCCAGATTAAGATATTTAGATTGGCCCACGACGACGACGACGACGACACAGACGACGACGACACAGACGAGAGCAACTTATTTAGCACCTTTACCGGGCAAAAACGGCCCACGGGTCCCCACAATGGAGATGGAAATGGCAACGGAATCGGAATTGGAATTGGAGATGGAGTTGGAGTTGGAGCTGGGACTGTGGCTCTGGCTGTGGCTGGGGCCTGAGCTTCCAGCTTGAGGTGACAATAAGCTTGTGGCGAGTGTCTGGCTCGCTGGCGGTGGCGGTGGCGGTGGCTGCCCCTGGACCCATGAAATTTGGTGCAATCCTTTTGCCTTTTGTGTGTGTGCCCGGCGGCCACTGATAGAGTCTTTGTGGCATTTGATGGGCGAATTTGTTACTTAACTTGACCAACACGCAATTGTCTGCCTGTCTGCCTGCCTGCCTGCTCCTGCTGCCCCGGACCGAGGGGGGATTATCGCATTCCATTGGGAAAACGAAGAGGAAGAAGAGGTGTAAGATTGTGCATAAATTGAGTGAGCATTCGGGCATTAGAGACACATCTCCGCATCTCTCGGATTCAATTGGAAAGTGCGATTCATTCGAGGGGAGGGAAATGAATTGAATGCTTATGTGGCTAGGAATCGGAATCGAACGGTTTTGTGGCTCTTGTGAAGGGCATTAGGTCAAGTTGATTTGCATTTGAGTGCGGGACTTTCAAATCGGGCTCTTGAGTTATTGTAATTAATGCCAAATTGGCCATAAAACACAACATTTGCATGTCAAACAGCGGATTTCTGTAAGAAACCCAATCTTGGCACAAATTTATGCAGAAGATACAATATATTATTCATAATTCGGCTTTGCCGGAAGTTGGCATTGTCCGACGATCGACTGAAATAATTAAATATTAAATATGATTTTGGTTTTGTTTTCGATTTCGTTTATTTCGGTATCCCAAGAGACATGATCGCATATTTTTGCCGGGCTTTGGCTCGGGTTTTGGCCCACGCAGAGCCATAAAATATCAACTTATAGAGTCGCTCGAATGCTAAACGCCATTCAAATATAAATAAATGTCAATTTGTGCACGCTTGGCCATAATCATAGCCAGAGTCGGGGCCGATCGCAGCCGATCGCAGCCGATCCCAGGTCTAGAAGTTTTTGTTCTCAGCCGGAGACTCGAGCTAAATGCAAATTAAAGCTCATTAATCCCCGAAGAGATATTTTCAGAAACAGCGGGACATTAATGGGCTTCGCACTTTGCCCAACCGAACATACATATACCCCAAGTAGATTTTTTTTCTTTTTTTTGCATAGAAAGTGGTTCTTCTCGGTCTCGGGATGGGAGTGGGTCCATTCCATTGCTGGAGTGATCGTAAAACACGCTATGATTACTTTATTAAGCCAAATGTTTCATAAACAATCGTCATGTCGTACATAAAACTCGAGTCGAGTCGAGTCTCAATCTCAATCTGAATCTCAATCTGAATCTGATACTCTGCGAGGGCGTCTGTCTCCCCGAGGGGGGGGAACGTACGAGTAGTAATCAAGCGGCGAGCGTTTTGCTTAGATAAGTCACTTGAGATAAATCTGCTGTGTGTTCAAAATTATGGGTTTCAGATATTGAAGCCGAGATACGGACACACACACAGATACCCAAACAGATGGGGTATGGTGCACCGACTGCCTCTCTTTAGAAATTCAAATTTCCCGTCTGCGCTGCGAAGAGTTTAACTAATTTTATTAAATTGTACATTTGTTAAATTTTGCCCGAAATCGAAATGGAAGATTCGGCCTTTGAGATATAGCCAAGAAAAACTGAGAAACTGTTTGCAATTAAGCTAAAACTTAGCATAATTAATTTGAAGATCGATTAATGAGAATCAATGAATGTGGGAACTTGCGCGAAAGTTATACGACGATTTATATATATCTACCAGCTTTATAGTTATTATTCCATCTTCTGATTACAATCTGTGCGGGGGTTTCTATATAGTTTCTCTGGACATTAGCCATGCATAAATGTCTAATAATGATTCACGATCCATTGGGTTGCTTATTCAATTAGCGCTTTTTATGCGTTTTGTCCAACTATGGTCGCAGCCAGCGCGAAGGTCTTAATTTTATGTCTTTGGGCCATAAACAGCGCACACACTTTTGCCAGATTTCGAATGCGATAAATCCACACCCACAACCACACGGGAAACTGATCTGAAATACGAGTAGAGCGGCAGAGCTGTGGAGTGGCAGAGGGGCAGAGGCAGAGGCAGAGAATGTCTCCGATGTCTTCATTGCCTTTGGCAATTGTCACTTCCTTCCTCAATGGAGGAGCTTCCACTACTGTGTTGCCGTGCCGTGCCGTGTTGCCATGTTGCTGCCGCGACGTCTGCTTAATTTTACTATCCAGTTCCGCCATCAGACTGGATCAGAGGTGGGGATTGTCGCCATTGTGGCCAACATGGTCGTGTCTAGCGACAAATTTAATGACTTACTTAACCTCATTGAGAGTGAGGCACAGCCACAGCCATAGCCACACAAACTGCAACACTCTCTCCCTCTCTCTCTCTCTCTCTTTCTATATGCTCTATGGTATATGGGCGACAAAGTCTCCGCCTCGTTTCTGCCACAAACGACAGCCTGTTCGAGCTTAGTCCCCTTCGGTTTTCGGCCTGGGTTTCGTTTCCAATCGCCTCGACTTGGTAACTTAGCATTTTTTAATGACTTAATTTACGTTCGCAATAGGTTCCACCTTCCACGTTTATTGTTTTGACTAAGTACAGTACGGGAGGGGGGAGAGCGGGACTTTCGGATCGTCTGGCAGAGTGGCTCTACATATATGATGGCTTTACAGCTGGAAGTCGCGTAGAGCGTGCGACGCCCTCGAACCCATACCCGTACTCGGTTCTGCTCCTTATCGCTACGCTCCCATCGTCATCGTCGTCGTCGTCGTTGGCCAGGCTTCCTGTTCTGTTCTGCTCCAACGTGGGCTGGCTAAATATAAATTGTGGCCACGTCGGAGCTTGGCTAGCAGTTTGCCGGCGACTTGGCCACATATCAGCAGAGTGGAGGAGGTGTGTGCTTAGGCAGGATGGGGATATCCAAGGGCTGCGGGGGAAGGCTCAGTTTATTGTTAATTTAATTGGCCAATTTCGTGAAAGTGTTAGCTTTGTATCTTCTCGGTTAAATTAGTCGCACAGTGGGACGAGAACTGGTGGGAACTGAAGTAAATTGAGGAGATACGGGGATGGGAAGGGGTACAAAATATACACACGAGTATGATGGATGTGAGAAGTGGAGAGAGCACTGCCACCCTATTCCTGTATTGAATCAGTACCCTTCCCCTTCAAATCTCTCATATCTTTCCACTGTCACCTGCATTTGCTTCTCAATCGGTTGCGTTTCTTGAAATTTATTGGCTGTTTGTTTGTTTGCTTGGCAGAGACTCAAACCTGGCTGACAATCAGAATCAGCGCGACGGTGCCGCGGCGCATCGTGGGCAGTGAGCGGCCAACACGGCGTATGAGTTATGAACGAATGATGCGGCACGGCACCGCACGGCTTTGAGGGGAGTAATATACGAGCACAGGGCGACACTTGCTGACCAGGCGGCACACTTTGAAATGGATTGCGCTGAAATTAACACAAAATGTTGCCCGCAAATTGACAGCCAACACGGTGCTAAATTAGATGATGCCAGAACGGGATCCACCGGGTGAGGGAAGGGGGCCGGGGAGGGGAATGTGACTTGGAGTTGGAGTTGGCATGTTCTTGCTGACATTTCAAGTTCAATGTCGTCTAACATGACAAGTGGGAAATTAGTGAAACACGCTTATTAAATTCCAGCGGAGATGGCTTCAATTCCAGGTTCAAAGCCTGCCACATGGCCCGTGTTCCCGACCATGGCCGAGGCGTGTCCAAGCGTCATGTTCTGCGCATGTAAACCGATCTAAATAAGAATCGTGCCCGGAGCGGTGCTTTATTGGGCCAGTCAGACAAACAAAATGCATTTAAAAGCTACAAAACTACATTTCACATATCACAGAGCACTGCAGTGAGCAGAGCGCAGAGAGCGCGGAGCGCGGAGAGCAGTAGGGTCCAGGGGGAGGGTATGGCCAATGGGTCCAGTTTGGGGTACACAAACACGAGTTGACAACTCATCGAACATTGAACACGTTGTAATGTGATACTTAAATGCTTGATTGGCTCGTAAATATTTTCACTTTGTGCACAACTCTTTGGCCCAACCATGCCCCCTGCACCCTTCACCCTTTACCCGTAGCCCTGCCTCAGGTCTCAGGTCTGTCGTTTCTGTTGTTAACAATAATTTCTACAAAGTATCGCCTGGGCCGCGGCCTGTGCTGTCGCTCTGTTTGAACCAAGAGCCAACCAAGAGAGCGCGGACAAAAAGAAAGAAAAAAAGAAAAAAATCAGCAAACAAAGCCAAGCAAAAAAGCGCCAAATCTTGCACTAAAAACACACCAAATACGACATCAAAGCTATCGCTGCGATCGATCGGAATCGGGGATCGGCCAAGGGCCCCGGCCCCCATCCCGTGGCCCAATACAATTGTAATTGTTTCGCCTGGGCCCCAGCCCGGTCTGTGCCTCGGTCAGGCATCCGCATCCTTTGGGGGGGCCACACAGAGGGAGCACACTCGGCTCAGATCCACGTATCCACGGATCCACAGATCCAGAGCTCCACTCTCAAGGCCCCGTCCTCATCATAATGTTAATGTAAATGCATTTTAAATGGACTTGCGTACAACATTTTTTCCTCTTTGTCTTGTGGCTGTTGTCGCGCTTTGTGTGGACAGTTCGGACAAGGACAAGCTGTTTGCAACACGATGCGGGTCTAGCGAAAGATCATAAAAAAATTCAGAATATCTGCAGTGGAAGTGAACGACAAGGGAATGCTCTACTAAAAGAGTTGAACTGAGAAAGGAAATGCAAAGATAGATCCTGGTTTATACAAGAAAACACAGCGTTTGGCCTGCAAGATTTGACGCTAGGAGTACTATTTGTAGAATGAGAGTCAAGCTAGCCTAAAGATACTCTACCCCATGTACCCCCTTTGGAGCAGCGTATATCCCACACATACTTTATCCGTATACATGTGTGATATCTTGTCTGCTGGAGGCTGCAAGAGCAAAACGTTTTTAGTGTCTTACAAATGAAATCTGACAGTTGGCGAGTTAAAAATAACAAAACGCACAAAAACCAATCCAATAAGCAGCTCCAGCCAGTTCTCTTGGAGCCGAGCTGGAGAAGGGGGAAAAAATTAACATAATTTAATCAACACTAATTCGCGCTTTCAGCTTGACAGATCTTCTTCTATTCTGTCAGAGATGTGGGCGCCGCAGTCCCAATTCCCATTCGGACCTGGCAGAGGGCACACTCGTACTGTACTCGTAGGTACGGGTGTGGATGGTATTTCCGCCCGGCTAATTGCTGCAGCCGCACTTTCCAGATCACTCATTAATATTCGTGACACTCTGCCCCTCAGTGAGCACCGGGGATCGGAGATTGGATCGGAGATCTGGCGAGGAAACAGGATGCTGCTTATCAATGGCAATCAGTGCTGTCCGGGGCTGCTGTCCGATCTTCATGAATGAATCTGTAATCGGTTGAATGTCAAATCAGAACAAGTTCATTAACAAACGTTCTGAAACAGAGAAAATTGATTTTAATCGACATTTTCTTTGTAAAAGTAAAAACCAAACGAGAGAAAAGTGTGAATGAAGCCAATTACAGCGTGTAGGGCAAGACTTTCATTGGAAGATGCTGGACGATAGCACAGGGGCATGGCAGGAAGGGGGATTGACTTTCAGGGGTAACCTAACCTCTTCTCAGGTGTTTCCCCAAACCCTAAGACCCTTTTGAGCCACACCACTGCCCGAATACACACGGAATTTTCATTTCGAAGCACAGCACATCACGTACGCACGAGATTCTGTTTAAATATAGCCACATGCCCAACATATTAAGCAGGCACGAGAGCATCGAGCGCCAGTTAGCGGCCAGGGACCAGGGGCCAGGGACAGTGCACCAAATTGGTTTATGACTTCCTTCTAACCCAAAGTCAAAGAGAGGGGAACAGGGAACAGGGAAGCGGGCAAACGGGGAACGATCGCAGCCAGCTATGGCCTGGATTGGAGCTCCTCTAATGGCTGATTTAAGGCCGAAACCAGGGCCAAGACAACATAAATTACACACTAAAGAACTGTAGGGGGGAACGGGGACCTAGATAAGATCGATTATGCTAAGTTCGGTTGGCGTTAAAATTATGTTGACGCATGTTTCTAAAATGTTCCAACATACAATCTGAACACTGCGGGTATATATCTTGATTCCATGGGCCATATGCAGACACAGATACAGATACAGGTACAGAAAGAAACCGAACCACCACACAAAATTATGCAAATCTCTTGACAATCATTTAAGACCTTTAAAACGTATCGTTTCGTATCGTAACGTATCGTAGCGATGAGGTGAGGCAGTGCAAAAGAGATGGATACACAGATGGATGGATAAGACATTGTGATCGGAACGCACCTCTAACCCAATTTATAACGACTTATCGACAGTAATAAAAACAAAATACAAAATACAAAATACGTTTCTACACATGTTGCGATCGATAACGCCAACGCCTCATTTGCATGAGATCGGGGGAGCATTGAAGCGGGGGATACCTGGTAAACTTGTCTTTGAAGCTGGTCTTGAGAGATAGCCCCCTTGCTGGGGACCGACACTTGACATTGTCAAATCGCGGCTTAATTAAGCAATCGATCTTCAACGAGAGAGAACGGGAGAGAGGGAACCAGCGCTGATCTCAGACTGTTGCTAATTTGCAAACAGACAAAAAACTGCGGTGGGAAAGTCAGATATCAGCCTGGTAGACCGTTATAGGGCCTAATGAGTGGTCACTTATCTGATCTGGCGAAAAAGAGATAGCCTTGCGAGTGTATTGGATATTGTTTAAAAAGAAATTAAAAATTCATTCAGCACGGCGACTGATTCACCACATTTGTTGGGGCCAACGGGTCGGCCCGCGGGCCCATAAATCATGCCGACTCTTGTGACATTATCGAGCTAATCAAATCGCCAGTCCCCCAAATACAAAGACTTACAAAGGGACCCCCAGACAAACAACCAAACAACGAAACAACCGAAACGAACAACCGAACAACCAAACAACCGAACAACTTGAAGAAATGACAGCAAACAAATGATGTTCGACGCTTTTGTGGACATTAATATTTGACATTAATTGAAATTAATATTAATTTCATATTTATTGTAATGCCCGTTAATGCGGAGCTCGAGTGCGAGTACGGGGGCGTCTGATGTCTGGGGTCTGTCCCTCCTATCTCTCTCTCTCTCTCCCTCTCCCTATCCCTCTCTCTCGTCGATGAATTGGCATTTCTGTTGGAGCTCTCCCACTCTCATATCAAGAGCCTGCTGTGCCCAACTGGTTGGCCAGTAATCAGATTCAAAGTCAGAGTGGGAAGGGGAAGGGGCAGGGGAATGGGAATCAGAGTCTGAATCAGAGTCATAATCAGACTCTGAAAGAGATTCCTCACAGCACGATAATTCGCATCAATGTTAAAGGCAACAACTTAATTTTTGTAGTCGCAGGGTATTAGAATTTAAGTAAGGCGTAATTAATGTGGCCAGACGAGGATCTGCGGAGCACTGGAGGAGCACAGTTCGATCGGGGCAAGTCATGCCACGTATGCGAGGTTTATTTATTGGGATCTAAGTGATTTCCGATGAGATTGTAGAGCCCGTCCAGCGATTGAGGCATCACCTTGCCCCAGCAGGGGGGCTGTTAGACAGGGGGCAGGGGCCGCAGCGTATTCGATCTCCTGTTGCGTGCCAGTTGGGCCTGCGTCTGGTCTTGGCTCTGGGTCTGGGTCTGGGGATCAGTGCATCAGGTGAAGGTGAGAGAGCGATCCCAAATGGATTTCACTTTCCTTTCCATCTCCTCTGATATTTTGGGTGTGATATCATTAGCTCCCTTGCCCCCGACTCCCCACACACATATGGCGCATCCCCTGGCGAAACCCGTTTCTACCTGGCCTCCGACAATGAATATTATTAGCGTGAATAAAAATTGTTGCTGCCGATATTTGCGCATCATTAAAATCATCAAATGAAGCCAATTAAAAGTAAATAAATAATACATTTTATTAAAGCAATCAAATGCCTCTTCTTCGCCCCAAAACCCTCCATTCCTGGGGCCAAAAATTATGCACAGCGAGAATTATAAAGTTTTGTTAAAACTTAATTAGCCATCTGATCTAAAACAAAAAAAAGATAGCCCAAAAAAAAACTGTGGCTCAAGGGGTTCATTAATAAATTAAGAAAAGCATCATAAAAAAGCCAAGATATACCTTTCCTATAGAGCTGAAACGAGAAGGCAGAACCTCATAAAAAAAGAGGTTGAAAGAATTTGTCGGAAATCTGCTCAGAATGAGATTGGCAAGCGTTTTAAAATCAATAAAATGCGATTAGCGCTGTTCTCAACAAGGCTGACTAATTGAATACAATTTATCAAAAGGTTGAATGTTGAAAAAAGGCCAGATACTCGTATAGGCAGCGGATGATGAGGGAAGTGCCCTCAAATAGTTGGCATATCTGCAAAGGAATGTCTGAAATCGGTGAGTGGGAAACCTTTGATTCCTGATCCTCATTTGAAAGTTCTTTTTATATGGACAGAACTTAATCCTTGTTAGTTCTCATGCTTCTCCAATTGATGGAATCAAGAGAGAGAGAGAGAGAGAGACCTTTGATTACCGTTTGAACTTAAGGCCGAAACTCTTCCCCAGCTCAACAGCTTCTACGTCTCCAATCCCGCATTTTATTGATGGAATGCCCGAATGAGCTTAGTGATTCTCAACCCAACTTTAGAGAGTAATCCTTGTTAGCTTCCCTGCTCCTTGCACCCGTCCCCAATCTGATGATGGCTTGTCTTGGGATCGCCGCACATTGGCCGTGCCGAATCGCTCCCGCTGTGTTATTTAAGTGCCACATTTCACATAAGCAACTTTTAAAATTATTTACATGCACCACACAGACATGAACACCTTCTGACCAGGCTGCGGCTGCGGCTGCGCCTGCTCCTCCAACTCCAGCTGCAACTCCAAGTCCAGCCGCAGCTCTTCTCCTTTTGGATAATTAATTGATTAAAATGTTTTTCCTTTTCCTCTCTTTTCTTTTTTTTTGTTTTCTTTTCATTTCTTTTTTGCATATTATGGCGGGTATCATATTTCACATAAATGAGCGCATTCAACACGCTAAAGTGCCAAAGATGGGCCTTGGTGTGTGTGAGTGTGTAGAGATTAGCCAGGAGTCTGTGCCACATGGAGTGGGGGAGGAGGGGGCATGGTGGTGGCGTGGCAGACGGACACTTGTTGCCACAACTTACCACCTAGGGTAGGCAAGGCTACAATCATGATCATGATGGGGCCTCAGCCAGTGTCCAGCTACGAGGATGGTCAGAGAGTGTAGTGTGTGCATAGCGCCGCATGGGGCAGGGGCACGGGCACGGGGCATGTGCCAGAGGTGAGGCGACTCCAAACACGGAACAGGGTGTTTATGGTGATTTAGTCAGTTATGTGGATCGTAAACATTTTTGATAGCTAAATTTAAATAAACGACAGATATTTGTTGCTCTCCCTGGCTTGCTTTATGAGCCACAGCTCCAACTCCGGGCCCGAAGATGGAGGCGCTTACTCATTCCGTAAGGTATGTATACCTCCATACTCCTTTACATATCTGTGTGTGTGTGTGTGTCTGTATCTGTGGGAGAGAAGAATTTAAATTAATTTTATTACATTGAAGTTTTTGTGTAGTTTGGCGCGCGCGTCTTCTGCTCTGCTCCACCAGAGAGTGAAAATATCAAATTACTTTTGGTAATATATTTGGAATTAATGGCGCAGCTCTTGGCCAAGAGATTTTGTTACGTTTTACTTTTATTTAGTTGGTAAATTGGCCATAAAAGACAGTCCATGCCAGCATCAGAGCGACAGAGCAACAGAAACAGAAACAGCACGGGCCCGCGATCAGACCCGATAAGACTGTCTTTTTTGTCTACGAAGAAAGCAAACGAAAGCATTTCCAACGAAATGTTGTTTGTCCATCAGTCTGGTCTGGCTCGGAGTTGCCTTTTGGATGGACTAAATAAATATTTAGTTTAAATTTAACCGTTGACAGGCGTTTCAAATGTCAGTCCACATAATTGGCTCACATTTTCCTCCATTTCCACAGTCAAATGATGTTTATTTGTTTGGGAAATTGCTGCCTTTTGGGTTTACCTGAGCCGAGAGAGTCACTGGGATTTTCCCAGCTCCCGCTCTCTGACTCTGTATCTGCTGCTGGCTTGGCCTTTGGCTTCTGCTTCCTTTGCTTCTGGCCAGGATTAGAGGTGAGCTGCAGGCACTTGTGGCTTAACTTTTTGAAATCCTGTTAGGGATCCTGCCACTGCGGCTCTCGCTGCCTGCCCTGAATGAATGTCAGCGGCTGTAATCCTGCGACTCCTTCAGTACTCTCTCCCTCTCTCTCTCTCTCTTTCTCTGTGCAGCCTCGTCATTGTTTGTAGTCGAGTTATGGACTCGGAGCCCTGCCACGCCCACACACATTTGCATGCCGCATTGACTTATGCCTTTTGTCACAAGTCCAAGTCAGGGTTCGCTCGGGACTTCTGCCGGGGATCACAATTCATATTTAATAAGCCCATAATGGCAATAATCATGATTTTACAGCGAACTTCGGCCGTTGCATCTCTGCACCAGCGGGATACCGTTAAAGGGTTCTGTTCCGTGTCGTATCCCTTCCACCACGGCTGACACAATGACCAAGGAACCGGACGGACGGTAGAACCGTCTCTAAACTGGGAGGCGTTGCGCACATTTAATTAATACGTTTGTGCTAGCCCTGGGCCGTGGATCGGCAATGGTATCGGCATCGGATTGGGACTGGGATCGGTTGGTGGGCGTGCCAGCAGATGATTAGAATTTCTTCAAAAATTCCAGCCAAAGAGGTTACCTCTTCCGCTGCTCTGTGTGTGTGTGTCATTTGAGACTGTGCCTCATTGTTCCAAATTTGTGCGATGCCCAGGCAAAGCTTCGTTTAGTCCGGCAATCCTCAGGCCTTTCCTCGCAGCGGGGCGGGGGGTTATTATTCCTCCGACTTCGGCTCCGACTAACGTTTCAACGGAAGCCCGGGCCTCGGGATAAATGTTGTGTTTTTGCAGACAAATGTTTATCAAAATCACCAGCGATGGAGAGGCCGAAACAAAAGACTTAAGTAACGAACTTGCTGCTGGAAGAGTGATTTGTACGGTCTGAGGAGATACAAACGAAAATGAATAGGTTTATGAGTTGGTTATGAGGGATATATCCCGATGGTATGTACGTATGAGTATCCTGCTGTCAGTTGAGTACAAACTGTAGAATTTCTGCCAAACTCATCTTGAGTGATTTTTGCCATCCTTAAGGTATATATATATAATTATATAAGACTATTCTTTCTTCTATCTTACATCATTACCTCGGAAATTTCCAAGTAATTAGATTGATTTTCATTGTTTCCCACCATAAAAAGGACAAAACGAAATACAATATAACAGCCCACAACAATGACTCCTCTCCTAAGGGATCGAGGTCCTCTCCAATGCAATCTATCTATATCTGCTAACGGTTCCCTGCTCGTAAAGAAATCAACCGAACAATCGAGGACAGAGACCACAACAATTGCTGTGCTCAAGTGCCCCCCGGCCGGGCCGAAATCACGCAAAACCATAAGCCGGACAATAAGTCTCAAGACTCCAGGCATTTGTTTAATTTCCAATTAAAAAGAGCAAACACTGGCACAGAAAAAGAAAGAGATAGAGACAGGGACAGGGACAGACAGATGAGTGTGCGAAAGAGAGGCAGTGCTGGAGAGAGGTACGCTTACACTTACGCCCACGCACAGCAGGTTAAATCGTTTGGCATTATCTTCATTGACATCGCGACATGCGTTGTTGCTTGACAACTGTTTTAGGCGGACCAGACGGAGGACCAGGAGGCCTCGGCATGGAGGAGAGAGGAAAGAGGGACAAGCAGCCAGAAAGGATCGCCTGACACCACTTGGCTGACCAGTTGGGCATGGTCTGGTCTGGCCTGGCCTGGCCTGCTCGAAAATGTGCGTGGGCACTGGTTCCCCGCCATCCACAGTCCCTTCCACTGGACTGGTCTCTGGTGGCTGTTGAAATGTTCAGGGCAGTCGAATGAGGTTTTCGTTCTGTGTGAGTTTTCCCGGAAAATGCCACTTGTTCATAACGAGGGTCCTTGTGCTGTACCTGTTATCTAAATTACTCCAAGCAAAACAAAAACAGCAGTTGCCGTAACGGTGATAAATAGAGAAGCCAAGTGGCACAGAGGAACCCAAACCCAAACCGAATCGAACCCTAGATCTGGCTGTGACCCAACCCTATATACCCTATACGTATTGTTAGGGGTGGGCCCTGTCTAATGTTTTAATTTGATTTTAAAATGATGTTAATCTAATATCCGTGGAAAATGTCAAAATAAAGCAGCATTCTCTCACTCCCACAATAAGTATCTCTCTCTCTCTCTGTCTGATTAATTAGAAATGAAAATAGAAGCCAGTCCCAGAGAGAGAAAGAGAGGTCGAGATCCCTAATTGAAATGCACTTGCCGTTGCTGCTGGCTTCAGTTTCAATGAATTTTCCATTTTATTACGAAATACGCTGTCAAAACTGTATGGGGAATCGTTTTGGGTGTGCTCCCTCCGGCTCCCTTTGGCCCCTGATAATCTACGAGCATTATGCTGACAATATTTTCCAATGAATTTCCATTTACAACAGCAGTTCAAGCTGCTCAAGGAATGCCATCAGACATCAGACATCAACATCGTCATCAACATCAACATCAGGGACGCACTCATTTGTTTTGTTCGATTCTGTTCGATTCGTTCTGGCTCTTTTTCTTCCCTGCTTTTGGGGCGTGAATACCACAAATTTATATTTAATTGTTTGATTGCCTTGGCTGCATAATTTCTCAATATTTTCATCGTCCGTTTGCGTGTGTGTGACAAATGTTGATTCATTAATATTTGGGCATTAGCGGGGTCTGGCTCTGACCCCCACCGCATATGCATTTGAATCCAAGTGTGAATAGATGAGTCGCAGAGCGAGTTCCAGTGTGGGTGTGGGTGTGCTCTGCCAGTAGCCAGCTGTGTGACGAATTAGCTGTTTATAAATAAAGATCTCTTTAGCACAAATTAAACATTAACTGCACATAACAGAGGAAGTTGTGGGTCCCCAGATGACGATGACTCAGGCCACATACTTCTTTTGGGAGGCTGTCGAGGAAGACCTGAGGGCATGGAAATATAGGAGGAAAGTAACATCGACAGCGTCCGTAGTCTGGAAAAAGTGGGAGAAACAACTGATTCGGGAAACAACTGTTTCCAAGTAGACACTATATTTATATTTCTTGTTAATTTGTATAGCCATTAATTGGGGCATAGGAAATACGTAATTCAATTATAGAAAACCGTGCAAATGGACTTCATGGAAATAACCAACTGCCCCTTCTGATAACTAACAAATTCACATTGGCTCAATTATGCACATTTGTTGGCCAATTTTCATAATAAATATTCAAATTGGCTTTTAATTACAGGCGAAAAGCGTTTCGTGTTCGAGTCCAGCAAATTGACTAATTGCCAGTCGTAATTGCAATATATTAGACGACGCCTCATTGGGCCGCCACCGCACTAGCGGCACACCTGAACTCTACACTGCCCTGCACAACACGGGCTACACTGCACTACTCACCGCACCCCTGTGCCGCGCAGCTCCCAAACGGGCGGCGTCTAATGGGAAACCCATAATTATTGTACACTGAGCGACTTGGGGCCCGCACGCAATCCGGGCATTTGTTGCTCTGTCAGCTCGGAGGCGTGTCAGAGCCGTAGCCGGAGACCGGGCCGGGCCGATTCTAACCTGGCCGGGTCTCGTCAGGTGGGGGCAATGGGTCCTCCAGGCCCTCTGATAGCGTCGCATCGGGCATAATTCAATAACGGCATAAACAATTCAGTTGCGGCCAGCGCTAATTGATTGTTTAAACAGCTAAATGTCCAAGGCGGGATTTTCTCCAGCATTTGAATAATGCATGACACTCCAGGCGGTGTGGAACTGCATTCAATTTGTGCGCTGATCGACGCACAGTGGGACGGGCAGGAGGAAAAGCGTTGAACTTTCTGATTCAAGTTCGGTCTTCGATGAGTTCATGAGGTTTCCGGTGCAGATGGAAGAGATTTGAGGGGTACGTTTTGCAGATATACGTTTTTGAAGTAAGGATCATATATGGGACAGTAGTCTATCGAAAACCCATACAACATCTATGAGGTATCCCATGAAATATCATCCTTTTTAAAGGAAACTTGGGTCTTGGACATGAAACCCGTTCCCCACTTTCACACCTAGCCGAACCACTGTGCATTAACCCACTGCAGTGCACTGTGGACTAACAATCATACGCAGCGTGGGCGCTGGGGGCAGACAGTAACAACAAAACATCAGGCTGTCATAAAGAGCGCATATTTATGTGGCTAATTCGAAATAAAACATAAAACTCACCAAATAATATTAAGAGTCTTGGAGCAGACCGAATAACTGAAACTGAGAAACCGAGATGCATATCAACAATTAGGACGCCCCATGGAGCTGGCCACGAAATGGGGAATCGGTAATGGGGAACCGAGAACTGAGAACTGAGAACTGAGAGCCGAGAATTGGGAATTGGGAATTGAGAAATTTGACGCTTTTACGAGCCAAGCGGCGATCGGTGGACGGCTGTGCGGATCAGCAGCATAATGTCTCTCTTTGATATACCAAATTAAAGCATTCGATATTTGATCGGAGGAGCACTTTGCATATGAAAGAGACGGCGCTGTGTCAGCGGCGTCTGGCGCCAGTGATCGTGATCAGGTTGATCGCAGAGAGGGGCCCCGAAACAACACAACAGTCGGAGAAACAGTCCCAGAGTCGGAGTCAGCGTCAGAGTCGAGCATAATTGAGGCAATTAGAAAACATCAAAATATTGGGCCCTGGCCTCAGAAAATTGTTAAATAAATAAACGCCAAGTGGAATGCTGTTGCGGCTCTTAATTAAGCACTTGAGGGCCTAAGCCCGGCCAAATGTTTACCCCCGGGTCCGGCCCAAAACTCAAGCAGTTGGCAATGACTGGGCGGATTGAGAGCAGAGCCTGAGACGGAGACGGAGACAGAGATAGATCCAGGGACAGACAGAGTCAGAGCCGGAGCCGGAGCCATAGCCATAGCTAGATCCACGCCCACCCTCGAATCATTCAATTAAAACGCTTACGAATTATTATTATGACAAACAGATGTCGAGGGGGGCTTTGTGTGGCATGGAAAAGTGATGCCAATCTAGCTAACCGCAGGAAGTGGCCCGAAGAACGAAAACGGGAACAATCCCAAGTAAATTACAAGCAATTGGATCTCCAGATCTGATCCGATATCTTCATCCCAGAGATGATGACGGAAGTGGAGCTAACAAGCGTGGCGGTCAGCCGGACAAGAGTTCGTTGCCTAAGTCTTTTTTGGGGCGGACTGATCGCTGGTCCGCTCATTCTGTTCTCCGGCTGGCTGGCTGTCTTTTAGACAAATGGACAGAACATGGACTTTAAAATTAATTACTTAATTTAACACAACACGCGGCCAGCGACACCTTCGATGATGTTCCATTCCAGTCGGGCGACAACGGAAAGCACTAAACATTCATTCGGGCCGAAACCTGTTGGCCATCCACAGCCACCACTGTACTATGGGTGTGTGCTGGTGTGTGTATATCTGAGACGATCCTGGGCCTAAAGAAGCGGGCATAACAGATTAGTTAGCATATCCCATATCAGGGTAATTATTGTTAAATGAGATAACGATCTTGTACAGCGTTGACATTTATTTATTTTCCTTAATTTCGCCGTATTAATCTTCCAGGAAACACACATTAAACAGAACACCGAGATATGGAGAGAACACTCGCCGATATGGCACGTCCCGATCCACTCCGATCTTGAACTCTGCGATGCCCTCACCTCACCTCACCTCGCCGCACAGCTCTTTCCCTGGCTCTGAGGATGACTGCGTGTGATCATTAAGCGAGCATCAGCTTGGCATCGGATCGGATCGGAGCCAGGAGAATTCCTGGCTTGACAATTTGCATTATGCTGGCCATCGATCAGCGATCGGTGAGACCCCGTCCGATAATGAGCGCAACAAGAGAAGCCCATGGGTGGGGGCTCCAAACTGAGCCAAACCGAAACCAAAACTGAAACTCAATTAAAATCCGAAATAACGAAGAAACGAGACACAGCTAATTTAACCAAATTGGATTACTTAATAAACTTTATGGGATTAATAACAACAGCAACAGCAACAATTTGTGCGTGGTGCTGCCCATAAAGTGAATGCCATGTGGTTGTTGGTAATATTATTTCTATATCTTTTTTTGGGGCGCGCCGCATAACAAACCTTTTGAGGCATTCAAAAAAACCACGAAGCCACGAGGCAAAACAAGTTGTACAAAAACATGTCTGTCTGTCTGACTGTCTGACTGTCTGACTGTAGGTATGTCTGTAGGTACAGAAAGATATGTATAACATCATCAGCAACAGCTACAGCAACAACTTACCAAATTGTGTTTTAATTTCTGAGAATTATCAGAAAGGGATTTCAGTTCAGTTCAGTTTCGTTGTGTGTTCGTTCTACAGAAACATTTGAAACGATATTGAAAAGCGGGAGAGATAAGCCCGGGCTCCAAATCCAATTCCAACTTCAGCCTCAGCTTTGAATCGGTTATACAATGTTGGGGCGTGCCCCAGCCCCAGTCCCAGCCCCTGCCCCTGCCCCATTATTAATTACAGTAGGGCACAGCACAGCACAGCACCGACTGTTGATGGGCAAAAGTCAAGAGGTTTATCTGTATCTCTGGATTGCCATCGAATGTGCGTGCCTGCTAAGCAAACAAGAGTCGCCATTAGATCCCCATCCCTCTCTCTCTATCTCTCTCTCTCTGGGGCTTATGGGTAATCGTGCGATTGTGATCTTGGTCGAAGCGTATAATTTGCTCTAACCTGATTTATGCCTTGCAATTGCCATTGCAAACTTTGCCATCTGAGGTATCTGCTGCCGCACTTCCGCCACTTTCAGGCGGAGGTGCGGATTGGTGCAGGGGGGGGGAGGGACCTTTGACAGAGTGCCACGATTTAGAGCTGTTAACAGCTAGTAATTAGACTCGTTATGTCCGTTAATTAACCATATCTGACCGACGAATCGAATCAAACTGAACTGAACTGAATCGCATCGTACTCGTTCTCGTACTCGTACTCCCGTGTGAATAGCTCTACTTTGCATTGCAGTTTGCCCATTGCAATTATCCATTAGCCATTACCCACTGCATATTCATTAGGTTTGAGTCAATTTGAGCCGATAGCTGCCCCGATAAGGATACCTCTCGTGGCTGTCCACCAACTGTCGCATAAATTTGTGGCCCAATGATAATAAATTTGGATTTTAAATCATTAGCACACCTCGATCCGCAGCCAAAGCCACAACATTTTGTTAACCAGTTTCTGCTGCGGCTCCTTGCCACCTCCCACCTCGCTGTGGCATAGTCCCCTCCACCACCCCCTCCCCCTTCGCTCCACTCTGCCATTCTGTTTGATCTCTCACGAGCTGCGCTCAATTAAATTCTACAATAAAACACGATTTGCATTTTAAATTGTGCAATTAAAATGCTTATGAAATCTATAAGAAATAACGATCGCTAAATGCATTTCATAGTCGCCTCCTTCATCCACCTCCTCCTGTCCCCACCTGTCAGCCATCGAGCGGACAGCAACAGCAACAGCAACAACAACAACAACAATGTTAAATGTCACACGCTAATTAATTGACGGCGCATAATTTCCAACTCTGTCACAGTGTCACACAGTGGGACGAAATCACTGCAAATGTTGGAGACATGTGGAGAAATTGAACGTTGATTGAAGCGGAAATTGGAGAGACTTGAAATGATTGTTTGCGATGTTTGAGGAAATATTTCAGAGCACGGTCCATTTGTAATGTGAATTATAGTCCATCCTTATTCCTAAACTATATTATAATCTCCAGAATCCCACGATTGTTTCAGAACCTGTTATGGACTCATACAGTGGGCAAATAGCAATGATAATGTGAGAGAAATGTAAGCGAATATCCTTCTTCTCAGTGGACT
Source organism: Drosophila helvetica (assembly GCA_963969585.1). Lineage (NCBI taxonomy): Eukaryota > Metazoa > Arthropoda > Insecta > Diptera > Drosophilidae > Drosophila > Drosophila helvetica. The sequence continues at coordinate 45,611,253 of OZ018403.1, forward strand.
TTGAGGAGATCGAAGGCATGACAACAAATATATTTCATTGTAGGCATCCAATTTTTTCCACTTCTAGTTTTTGTACCATTAAATCCCGAGAACCCAACATATTTTTCCTCCAAATAAATAATGAAAAAAGTTTGATTAGTTTTTTTCATAATGAATATTTTATATTTAATATAATAATATTATTTTTGTATGTTTCGCTTAAAATCATCATGTTGTTGTATCGTGTCTTAGGAAGTAGTACTCCTACGTAGCTAGCGACTAAGGCTACACTAATCTTCGGGCTTACAAATTATCCAGCTGCAGTTGAGCGACTCGAGAGGTTCGTGCTTATGGCTAGACATAAATAAATGCTAGATCGTCATACAATATACAATAATTATACAGTAGGGTAGGGGATAGTTATTTTCTTCAAGGAATTCACTAATTAAAATTAATGCTTCTGCTTCTGCGCTGCTCTTCATAAATATTTACATGCTTAAATCATTAGATTTGTACAGTTATAGATACTATAATTTATATAGATTTGTTGTGTTCTTTTGTTTTTAGTTTTTGGAAAGAGAGAAAGCTTCGAAGAAGAGGAAAACGTTTTCCCACCTTGAGCTCTACTCAACTTCTGTGTTCTTCGGGGCCCCCTGGCAAAGGATTTGGCACTGTTCTTGAGAGGGGAGATATTTAATAGATGTTGTTCGAGGGGGCCTGAAATCTCTAATACTTTCAACCGCCTGCTATGTACATGTAGCCTAACGCCTAACGCCTAATGCTGCTCGCCATCGCCATCATTTAAGAATATATCACAAAAAACAAACTATTTTATTCGCGGGAGAGCTTCTGGGAACTGGTGACCCCATCGACTGGGTAAGGAACTCACGGATGGAACGGCCTAGTGGTTCTAGTGGCTGGCATCCAGATCGTGCTCCTCATCGCTGGGACAATCGTCCATCTCCATGTCGATGAGCTCATCGTCGTCCTCGTCCCCGCTGCCATTGTGGTGATTGCGCTCGGAGCTGCCGCTGCCGCCCTTCTCGTCCTCCTGCTGCATCCGCTTGTGCTTGGTGCGACGGTTCTGGAACCAGACCTTCACCTGCGTCTCCGACAGGTTGAGGGACTGGGCGAGGGCCTTGCGCTCGGCCCCCACCACGTACTGGTTGCTCTCGAAGGCGTGCTCCAGCTTCAGGAGCTGCGAGGGCGAGAAGGCGGTGCGGATGCGCTTGGGCTTGCGGAATGGCGGCACCAGGAAACCTTAAAGGAGCAGAAGAGAAGCATTCGGTTAGTCATCTGTAGACTGGAGAACGGGGGGAGGTGGTAGCGTAGCCAGGGCACAGCCAAGTGAGAGATACTTACTTCCAGGGAAACGGTGTGGAAAGATGCGTCCATGGCGACTCAGCAGCCAGGGATAGAGCTGGTAGCTATCCCGCGCCATGCCAGGATTCGGCATGAACTGTGCGGCATGGGGTGGCAGTCCTGCGGCGGCAGCGGCCGCTGCAGCGGGACCCAGGACATGACCGGCTTGAATGGCGGCGGCCATCTGGAACTGGGCGGCGGCGATCAGGTGGGGATTGTGCTGGGGCGGCAACTCTGGCGGGGCGTTGATGTACGGGGGCAGGGCCTTGATGTCCGGCATGCCGGGCTGCCCCTGGGGGGGCATCGGGGGTCCGCCTGGGCCCACGGGGAAGGGTCGCACCAAGCCGGCTGGCGGCATTCCTTGCATCATCATGGCTCCGGCCGGATGCATTCCCGGCTTGGGGTAGTTCGGGGGCTGCTGCTGCTGCGGGGGCGTGTTGTGCGGACTGCTGACCAGCAGACTGGGCGATGAGGAGGGCTGCGATGACTGTGGCGACACGGATTTTGGTGGCGTGTGCGGAGGCTGGATGCGCTGGGAGGGATTCTCGGCCTGCTCCATGGATGGTGGAGCCGGAGAACGCTCGCGCTTGAGGGAAACGGGAGCGGGCGCTGCATCCGACTCGGGCGAGAGGCGTGTCATGCCGCTGGCCACGGCCGCGTTGTGGTGCAGCCGCTGCAGCAGCTCCTGGATGTCCTGGTGGGTCTTGGGCGTGCCCTGCTGCTGCATGAGGAGGTGCTGGTGTAGAACGTGCTGCTGGGCCGGCGATAGATGTGGATGAGGGTGCTGGGGCTGGTGCTGGTGCTGATGCTGGTGCGCATGGGGATGCTGATGCTGATGCTGGAGCTGATGTGGCGACATGTGGTGCGGCAGGGGCATGCCGTGCGACGGCGGGGCCATGAGGTGGTGCGGCAGCATGGTGATGGCCGCCGGTGGGGTCTGGGGCGGCGATCCGGGGCCGTTGCGCTCTCCTGGCGGCGGGCTGGCGCTGTGGTCGGAGGTGGCGCGCATCTGCTGGTTGCCGGCGGCAATCGAGGCGGCATCGTTGCCGACTATCGACTCGATGCTGAAGCCGATCTTCTGCTTGGGCGTGGGCATCATGACGGCTGAGGTGGGTACCGGCGGAATCATCTTAGTCATAAATACGCGCGTGGTGCTGGCGGGTGGCGAGGCGGCTAGTAGCTCGGCTATGTTGGCGGCTTCTCTGGGACACGGGTGTACACGTATTTATTGTATTTGGTATTTCCGGCTAATCCTCTGCGAAGCGTTTCTGTTTCGGGGGGGAATCCACTCTGGGGACTTCCTTGGGCTCTGCGTTCTGTTGGAGTTTATACGGGGCGCCTCATCGGGTCGCTGTATACGTATATTCACCGAATATATTATTCACACACAATCACTGGGGAAGCACTGGGGAAACTATGTATGTCGAATGTCGGATGTCGAATTCCCGTGGAAGACGAAACAACTTTCTACTTGTTTGTTTTCGTTTCGTTTGCGATCGACGCGCTCGGTTTCGAAACAACGGTGCTTACTCGACGACGGTTGCGGTTTGAATAATTCGGAGAGTCGTCGCACCACCACCAAGTGTACGATGTGGGAAGTGGCTGTAGCTGCGCGCTCTCTCAACCTCTCGCTCTCACGCACACCAGCGCAGACTGGTGAAACTCGTTTTTCTGCTATTCCACTTCCAGAGTGCGGGTGCGACTGCGATAGAGAGTGTTGGTCCAGAGCTGCCATCGCCCTCTCGCCTGCTTGTGGATTTTATCTGCCCCGATATGCGCCTGCGTGCGAGTGAGTGAAACGGGCATGTTGTCTCATTATCTGACTGCATATACATATGTGCTCTAAAGGCGGGGCGGGTCCAATTTAATGCGGTACATTTACCGCTGCCTCTGTCTCTCCCTCTCCCTCTTTCTCTCTCCCTGCGACTATTGCTGTTTTTGTAGTTTTTCTGCATATGGCTTCCGTTCCACTGTGGTGGTTGTTGCTGCTCTCTCTCTCCCTGTCGCTCTCTCTCTCTCTCTCTCTCTCCCTCTCCGGCTTTGTTAGGGCCTTTGTGTAATTTGGCTTAAACTGCCATTCATAGTTTTTGTGGTTAGACTTTGTTCCGAAAACAAGCGTTAAATGAAAATCAAATGCAAGGTGGCAAAATGTCTCCCTGTCTCCCTGCCTCGCTGAAGGTTTCCCAGCAAATCCTGCGTCTAAATTTGAACAATTTTCCGGTGCTCTTTGTGCGGGTTACTTGGGATTTGCCTCGAAGTTCACTGTTTGTTGGCTGTTGTTTCCGAAAGCTTAAGGGAGTTTGTGTGGATCTTTCTCTCACGCTCCCAGAACACAGCCTCCAATCACAGGGGGGGATAACCGATCCACGGCTGCCGATCCGCGATCCACATTAGCAATTCCACACCACGAATGCACTCCAAGGAAGCTCCATTGGGTGCTACTCCAATAAATCATCCTCGAGCGCCGATCGGGACAGTTTTATGGCATCTGCCGCGATTAAAATGTTAATTTTTGAGCACTAGTTTTTTTTTGGCACACGACAAAGTCCGCATAACTTATGTGTTCGGATCGGCATCTGAATCTGAATCGAAATCGAAATCAAAATCTAAATCAGAGCAGCTCCAGCTCGAGCAATTGCTGGAACGTGATAAAAGGCTCGCACTCGGACTCGGACTCGGACTCGTACCCCCCGAACTGCGATCCGACCGATTCCAAATGTTTTTCGGACTGCGACACAAGCCTCAATTAGCAATCAGCAAATAATGTTTTTTATGTTTTTCACACTCGCTTATCAGCGCGGCTCCAAGAATCTGTGGCTATAAATAGCCGGCGACAATTTGCGTGTTAGATTGAAATCTATCAGATTTTTATGGCCGCTAATTAAGCCACGCATATTTGCACAATTTCCATCCGATGCGACTCGACGCGGGGCAAAAACAACTTTCGAGTTCATTAAATCGTAATTATGTTGACTAATGGATTTTGATTACAAGGCGAAGCGCGGTGGAGAGTTCAGAGGTTTTTTCCCCCTGAGGTTTTGCTTTGCGGTTTAATGCGCAAAACGTGTACGAAGCTCACATTTTTATTTGATTTTTCTGAGTTTCGATCAGAGTGAAAGTACAGATTTATTATGATTTTTGTTATGCATGCCAAACTCCACTATATAGTAGATTTCCTACTTATTAAATTATCTTTGCGATTTCCCATTCAATCTCAACTTTCCAGACATTTTTCCCCTATTCATTTTGCCTTAAAATGTAATTGAACATCTATTTCTGGTCATTTCACACGCCCACCGTTGCGCGGTCCTCGCCGCAGGAGCTGCAGGACCTGCAGCCAGGAGAATTGTGCTGCTAATGAGCGAATAAAGATATCCTGCACCACGAGCAGCAGCAGTCAAGTGGTGCCCCCCGCCGCTCGGGGACGGGGCCAGGGTTCGCAAGGCTCCGCAAAACGAAAACCATAAAAAATGCAACACAGAAACAGGGAAAACAAAAGGGAGTCTGGGGAGAGACAATGAGCACAAATGTATTTATTGGATGGAAATAAAGCGGCAGACAAAGGCCCAAGGTGTCAAAATCAACAATTTTCCAGCCTGCGAACAATTCCACAGAACCCGAGAGGCAGAGGCCCAGGCAGCAGAGGCCCAGGCAGAGGCACAGCATGATGCAATTTCACCTCTTCCCAGTCCACTTCCCAGTCCACTTCCCAATCCTCGTTTCATTTCGTTTCGAGTTCAGCTGAAAATTGTAGAGAAAAAAGAGCAGTTTCACTTTTTGTCTTTCGGGAAAACAATGAAAAACGTGGCAAATTTCCCTTTGTCCGATTCGATGGCCAGAAATTGTTGAGTAGCAGCAAAACAACAGCAACAGAAGACCAGAAAAATTGACTTTAATGATGATGAGTTGGCGTTTAGAATGCGTTTGGAGTGCTCTCCTCCGCCCTCCCCGAGAGTGCCAGCAAATTCATTTGAATTTTTGAATTTTATTTTCCCCCTGTCGGTTTTTCCTAGTTTTTGGCACAGGGAAATCTTGAGGGACAGTGGACTAGTCCCTGAGTCTGTGGGGGAGCCGGAGCCTGAGCCAGACCCAGAGCCAGAGCCGTTTAAATGTAATTAATTTCTGGAAACTCGATTGGAGGACAAGCGCCATCGCTGCGTGGTCGTCCGTGGGTCTGTGGGTTCCCAGAAAAGCGAAGAAGATCTATCGATTTCACAGTTCTTCATTATTTTCATATTTTCCCAACGATCTCTTGATAATTTGAACGCTTGTAAATCCACGCGACCCACAAAATTATGATGGATCGACATCAACTTTTGTGGCTGCATTTTCACGCGTTGTAATCAAGCGATGGTAGCCGGGAAAACTGGGAAACTGAGCGACTGACAGCGGTTCCAGGGGCAGGGGCGTGTCAGCCATAAGAACATCAAACAACTGGACTGTGATGAGCCTGCCGAGTTCTGAGAACTGGAGAATGAGAGGAGCGTCAGCGTTAACCAGGAGAAATCCCATTACAGAACGCCACAAAGGGGTGCATGACCGAAGGATCGGAATCGGGATAGGGATAGGGATTGGGATTTGGATTGGAATTGGGATCGGGGCACGGCATATTTGATATTTCAGGCACGCCACATCGAGGATGGGTCAGAGCCAATCAAGTACAGAAAATACGGAATAACTACAAAGCCATAAAATCATATTAAAACACAATTTCTGGTCGACAACAAGAACGAGAGCGACAGGAGGCAGGGGGCATGGGGGGAGCTGCGGTAGCGGGCCAACATCATAAAACATTTATATCTAATCCTTGACAATCATAAAAATTACACAAACGACACGATACAACGATACGACGGTACGAGCGGAGGAAAACTGTAGGAAAACTGACAAAAGGCAAACTGCCAGCGGCAAGAAAATGTTTAAAATGTCGGAAAAGTGCTCGAAAATTACAAAGGGAGAAACGCAGTCGGAGAAAGGGGCAGGGAACGAGAGTAAGAGCACATACAGTAGTCAGAGAAATGTCATAAAAATGTCAGACTCCCTCTCGGAACCTCTTTTCCCCACCCCAACCCTACCCCATCCCGTCCCTGCCACTGACACTAGCTCTGGTACGTGTGTGTGCAAAACAGTGGAAAACCATCCAAAATCCGAGCCGTTTTTATTACACATTCCGTAGCAGAACAGCAGGACAATCCTTTCGGAAGGGGCATAAAAAATAGTTGCTGAAATAAAATCAACGTAATGTTTATGACTTTTTACCGGTACATTCGTTGTAGTCCTCGTTCTCCTGCTCCTGCTCTTGCTTCGGGACCTTCTGCTGCCACTGCTCCTGCTCCTGGTCCTGTTGACACTTTCGTTTTGGGTAATATTTTGGCTGACAGGCACTTTTGTTCGTGTGTCATTATCGTTTTGCCCAGATCCGGACAACGAGGCGGGATTTATGAGCAGGCGGCATGATATGACCAGATCGGAGCAGGGATAAGGATAGGATAGGCTAGACTTAGGGTGTATTTGATAAAGATATTGGGAGGGTAAAGAATTCACTCATTCCACGAATGATATTTGAGATATTTAATCGCCTCTACATATGTACACACTACATATCCTTGAAATCTTAAATCATCTTGCAACCATCTTAGGCATCCCCTTGAGACCCCTAACCATCCTTCAGCAGGTCTTCCATCTTTAGTACCCCACGCCCCAGCCATCTTCCTCCATGTGCCACCCCAATCAACTTGATAGCCAAACCAAATTACTCTTCTCCTTCTTATCGCAGATCTCTTCCCTCATCGCACGCCTCCCCCGAATGTTTCCCCCATGGCAAACACTTTATAAATTACACGCCCACACTTGTCGACTGCACACTTCTCCCCTCCACTGCCCAAGCAACCCCCAGTCCCTGCCACGGACAACACCCCCACCCCCGGCCATATCGAAACTAATGATGACAGCCAATAAAAAATTCCAACAAATGTGTAAATTTGTAAAAATGCACGAAAAAAAGACAAAAAAGAAATTTCATAAAAATGTAAATTTCCCAAAAAGAAAAAGAATGGAAAAGAAAACAGAGTGCAGAGTGCAGAGTAGGGAAAAAGAGGGATAGAAGAGGGGTTCGGTATAGGGATATGCGGACATGGTCGACTGGTGTTTGGTTGACAGGGGAATGGAGGGAGAGGTTTGGGAACAACAAATGAAATAAATTTGTGCATATAACTCGAAAATGTCGCTGCCAAACAAAAAACAGAAGTCAAAATGGGACACGGACTGAGCAGGGAATCCTAGCAATTGCCAGGATGGTACAACACGGGAGGGGAGGAGAGCCGACCCGACCCTGGCATGGGGGATGAGCTCGACTCGCGGGGTGCCCTGGCAGATGACTCAATTTACACGCAACGAGCTCTGCAAATTGCGCCTCATTTCGTGCCTGGCTCTTCCTCTGGCAATTGCGCAAATGTCAAATGTGAAAATGAAATGTACATATATCCCAGATTTCCTTCCTCCAAGCCAAGCCAAGCCAACCATTAACTTCCAGCCTCCCTGCCAATCCAGAACTCGGCTGCAAATTGGCAAACCTAATAAAAGCGAAATTAGCTGGAGAAAGGAGAGGGATGCCGTTTTACAGAGGGGTGTTTCGGAAGTGTCCTGAATCCCTTCGAGTAAATCATATTTGCGGATGTTCAGTAATACGTCAGGATATATTCAATCGCTTGGAAACTGTCCGGATCTCAAAGATTTCTTAGACAAGGAAAACTTGTATGCAAAGATCCAAAACTTTCATTTGCTGGAAATTCCTCAAAGCTGAGGATACTGCTTGAGTTATGCAATGGCAACCCTTAATTGCGATAAAAAGATGCGTCGCCATTTTGATTACCCCTTCTCCTTACCCCAGGACCTTGTCAGAGTCTGATCCTCGAGCGTTGGTCGTTAAACAAATGAATTGCCATAAGCGTCGCCTGATTGCAATGTCACTTTAGATGGGTTTCCATAATAAGCTGAAGCTGAAGCAGAAGAATGGGTGGGTTGATTGGGTGGGTTGCCAGCTGCCTGAGGCGAGGCGACGCGACGCTTGCCAAGCTCTCCAAAGTGCCACTCAGCCAGCGGCAAACAGAGGCAACAACAATTTGCACATTTTATGAGGCGCATCATTATGAGGCCGCTGTCCTGGATCGAGTGCGTCCGGACCATCCTGAGCGTCTGCCATTATTATACGCCATTTAAATAATATTCGCTTTCATGCTGCGACGATGTCGCCTGGCACGTTTTCGAGACCTCTGGCAACCCCCAGTCCCAGAGGGAAATGCGGAACTCGGGAACGGGACTCGAGACTCGAGACTCACCCCAAAAATCATGTCCCTGTCATTGTCATTGTTCGTCCTCATCCTCATCCTCGTTGTCGTTGTCGTCGTGGTCGTCTGTGCCATTTTTCACAGGCATTTGCCGCGCATAATCAAGGCACATCATCAGCATTTGATTGCGACAAATAATGCCGCCACTTTGTGTTTGTCCTGCGAGAGCGGCTGCCAGGACTTAAGGGGTGCTCTCTCTCTCTCTGTCTCTGCAAAATGGCGCCCAGAATGAAAGGATTTTGGTGGCAAGCGAATGGGAACCCGAGCGCGTGTTAAATTAAAAGGATTTGTGTGTTGATTAAGTGCATGGACAGCATTCGAGTGCATTCAAAAATAAAAGCGAAGGGTTGGAGTAGTGGTTAGGGGGTGAACTTTGAAGGATATCGCATCCAAATTGATAGATACTAGAAATTTCGGTGTGGATTGGTTTCATTAGATCTTCTAGCTAGATCTCCTGCTCTCCAGCTAATCCGAAACAACTGCAAACATTGCAACATAATGGCCCGGCGAAGGTGACTCATGGTCCGCTTTCTCCACTACCTAGATGATGGGCTCAGTGGGCTGTCATACGGTAGCCGTCTATCAGGCGAATCTTAACTGATCCAACAATGAGATAATGCCAACATATATGAACTTGAGGGCATAAACAAGCCGACACACTGTAACTGGATCAAGGCAAGAATCAATCCCGAGGATCCCGGAGACGAGATGCAAACAATGGCTGCTACCGGTTGCTCCCGGGCAGATCGCCGATCTTAACATGTTGATCTTGTTACAAAAGTCAGGCCCGGCCCGGGCTGGGTCCGAGGCCAGGGATCGGTGATCGGTGGCAACGTGCGGGTGTTCCTGTACGGCTCGGGGAGGGTGAGAGGCCGAACAAAGCATTTTCCAGTTGCCATTCTTTGCGATCTCGCAGAAGCGGAAAGAGCCAAAAAGTTAAGCCACAAACATACAAGAGGATCAAAACGGATTTAAATACAAAGTGGGAAATAATGAAGTGCCGCCTCTGGCACAGGGGAAAGGGAAACGTGGAAAGGTGCAAGATTTCCCAAAAAGCAGGGTTGCTTTCGGACCCGGGCCCTAGACCCGGTTCGGCCATTGTGGACGAGTCGAGTGCGTGTTGAAGTTGGGCTTATTAAAGTTATAATTAAAATATGTTCTCTTGTTCCGCCACCCATCTGTCCAGGCCAGGGGTTCGTCTCCGACGAGTTCCAGTTCCAGTTCTTCGACTGCAGCATATTTCTATGAATTTAATTATAACGAGGGGGAACGTTATGAGCCGCGTCTGCGCCGCGGCTCTACTTTATACCCGGTACTCATTCAGTATATATGTATGTGAGCTTGTTGTAATTTATTACATGTTCGCAAAAGGAAAAAATTTTATTTTAGCCAAAAAAAAACAATTTAAGTCGAACCTTTTCGGAGATTTTGATCTATTAGATGTTTCCATATTTGTTTACATAAATTTTTTACATCTGCCATTTCTACATGTTCTTATCTACTTCCTACATATACATACACGACTGTGTGCGAGAGAGAGAGGGAATCAGTCTGCGCTAGGGAGGCCACTGAAATTTCATTTGTTCCTTCTGACTATATTTATGATCCGATCTGATCCAAATTCAATACTCTGATAGATATAGTCATTTTCTATGATTCTGCGTTTTTGGTTTTTCCGTATCTTCAAAATTGTAGATTTTCATCTTTTGTGGGGGCGGAAGGGGGCGTGGCCAAATTTTAAAACAAACTCGTCTCGGTTTGATATCACAGGAGCTTGGATAGAAAGTTTGGTGGTTCTAGCTCTTATAGTCTCTGAGAACTAGGCGTCAAAAAATTCGATCAGGCATAGCGCCTACCCCTGTGTGTGAGAGAGAGCGAGAGGGAACGATGCATTTCGAAATGGTTTTCTTCATTGTGGCTATATTTATTATCCGATCTGATCCAGATTCTACAATCTGATAGATATTGTCATTCTCTACGATTCTGCGTTTTTAGTTTTCTCGTATCTTTAAAATTGTGCATGCCACAGATTTTCGTCCTTGGAGTGGGCGGTAGGGGGCGGGGCGAAATTTTGAAATACTCTTGTAGCAGTGCGATAGGACAGGAGTCTGGATACAAAATAGTGTTCCTCTAGCTTTTATGGTCTATGAGCTATAGGCGCTAATGAAGACGGACAGACGGACAGACGGACAGACGGACGGACAGACAGACATAGCTATATCGACTCGGCTATTGATGCTGATCAAGAATATATATACTTTATGGGGTCGGAAACGCTTCCTTCTGGGTGTTACACACATTAATTTTTTGCACAAATCTAATATACCCCTTTACTCTTCGAGTACCGGGTATAAAAATCCACTTATAATTGTTTTTGTATTTAAATTTTAATGGGTTCACACTATTTTCCCTGGTTGCTTAACAAGAGCTCTTCGCTTGTCTAAGGGGCAGAGGTGTAGATGGCATGGAAAGGGGTTGAATTTCCCATAAAAATGGCTCCCACTCTATAGATTCTTAACTCAAGCAAAAACTGAATATATCTTCTCTTTTAGGGGAAACATTCTGGGCTGTCTGATCCACCGTCCGATCCCCCCTTTTTCTGTACACCTCTGTTTCCATACCCTTCTCAACAGGGCTCCTGGTAGAGAGAGCCTTCGTGTACACATTGCACGTCATTTAAATTTATTAGGATTACCAAACAAAAAGTCAACAAGATGACAAGAAGTCTCTTATCAAGAGTCTTGCTGAAGCACCCCTTGGAAGTGCCCGGACCCGGAGCCGGCATTGTTTCGCTTGAGGAACTCCAAGGCAGGCAGAGCAAAAGAACGATAATACAACTCATATGCGTCCATTATTAGATGAGTGAAAGGAGAGTGGAGAGGGGAGTTGCATCGGGATAATAGGGATGCCTGATGGCCTCACATACTTGACTTGATTTAAGCCAATTTAATGCCCATTGACCGGCAGAGGATCACACAAGTGAGTCAGTCTCCCTGATCCGTAATTGTTTTGGGAAAAATCATCATCCAAGGGCGCACACTCGCACACCAGCTCACACACATGTGGCTTTATCCAGGGGCTTAGCCATGGGAAAAGTGGAACACCCGCAAGTCGCTGACTTTCGAGGAACACTTGAGCACCGCATCCACATCCGCAGCGTAATCCTGGAGTGGATTTGTGGATGGCTCCTGAACAGTAGCTTCGTTACGGGCATTTTGCGCATGCCATTATCTAATTTGCCCAGCATGTGCAACAAAACAAAACAGGGCCTTCCGTGGCGGCATCTCCGCTTTGAGCCTCAGCCTGAGCCTGAGCCTGAGCCTCTGCCGGAGCTGAACGGACTGGAGCGGGCTGGAGCGGACTGGAGCGGAGCGGTGTCTTTCTTGTTGTGCCACTTGGCCGTGTAATTAGATTTGTGCTACTTTCCACGGCGGCCCCTTGGATGTGGCCGGGCCCCGTCCTTATCAATGCAAGTGCTGTTGCGGCCATTACGATTATGATGTTGTTTTTCGGGTCTGTCAGCGCTTATGGCAAGTGCGTATAATTTATTGAAATACTTTTTATTAAAGCTAATTGGCCGACAAAAGCATCGGCCCGTGCCGAAGTGTCTCTGTATTCCATAGCCGAAACAATTAAAATGCCTCTGCATAGAAGCCGATGCCGAGGTCCAATCGAACAATTCCAGGGCATTGAATTCGAATCGATTCCAGGCAATTCGATTCAATTCGATTGCATGCCATTGGTGTCAATGCACGTTCGGGTATGTCAAGCACTCTGTGGAAATTTTCTGGAGCTTTAGAATCGCATTGTGAAATCAATTTGAAATGGAGAATTGTTTTTGGGTACACTCAGGAATCCACAGGGATTAATTGCTAATATTTTTGAAGGAATCAATCGCTTGAAATCATGAAAATTCGAACGAATAATGTTGGCAGTTCGTTGGGCAATCAAAGGATTCAGTAAGTGTTTGATTCTTCTTTTATATTCTCGTTTCTCCCAGTGTATGGTTTATTTCAAAGCTAGTCATGTGGCTAAAATAGATTTAAACAGAGCCAGCGGCAAGTTGTGTGTTTTAATCAGCTGCCACTTGCCACTGCCACGGACCCCACACACGAGACGAGTCCGAAGTTGAGTCGAATGCCTAATTAAAATTGATTTGATTTCACTGACACTTTTCTACCCGATACTTGGGTTGTTTGTGTTGGGTTTTTTTTCGAATCAGAGCCGAATCAAAGCCGCATTGTTCGTCACGCCACTCACTCTGTCAGTTGGTCGTTCAGTGAGCCAGCCAGTCAGCCAGTCAGCCAATCATTTGCTCAATCGTTTCAATTTCACATTTTGATTGATATTTCTGTTGAAACCGATACAGAGCTAACCGATCTCCCTCCACCCTCCATCCTCCGTCTCTCCGCATGGAGCATAGTGTTCCAGTCAGAGTTCGAGCGAGGGCTGCACGCTAATTAAGGAGATCCCTTCTAGGCCGAGCCCTAGCACTGGGCACTGGCACTGGGCACTGGCACTGGGCACTGGCCCTGGCCATGCCCGGCGCTAAGCTCATAATTATATGAAAACCACAGATACTCGAACAGACCCTGGTCAGACCCATATTGGATGCTGTTGCCGATGCTTTCGGTTGTCATCTCGGCCATATATCTTGTTATGGCCACGGCGCAAGCGCGTCTCGTCAATTAGTTTGGCTGTCAAAAAGATGATGAACTCGTTGCTTGATGAGGGTTTTTATTTCCTTTCCTCCAGTGGTTGTCCGACTCTGCTGAGGATCGCCTCGAATGTCCAATGACTTATCACAGTTTCGAGCGAATTACGACGCGTCGCAGTTATTTTTTAATAGTTTTGCCAGTTTGGAGTTGAAGTCTGTCCCCTCCCCCATACGCTCTCTCTATCTCTTTCCCTTCTGCTGGCATTCCTGAAATATGAGTAAGATCTGTGCGTTTTTTTTTGGCTGGTTGGTTGGTTGGTTGGTTGGTTAGTCAAGGGAATGTGGCCCCGGTCAGCGGTTGATAGCATCGATAGACGACGTGTTTATAGTAGGCCAGTCTAAGTGGATTCGGTGGCCGCCTGTGTGGTCCGCCTCCGGCGTCATGTCGTTGACATTTGCGACAAATGGCCTGACGCATGTCAAGTGCCTGATCTCCGTGCTCCGTTCTGTGCGTGTGTGGTCTTCACTCTGCATCCACTTCAGGGGGTGTACACTGTACACTGTACATTGTACAGTGTACACTTTACATGGCCCCGTCGTAATTGCCGAAGCTTGTAAGTGACTCAGTGCTGAGGCGATGCGATGCGATGTCCGTTGATAAGTGGCAGCCTCCGCGCTCCGCAGTCTGTAACCTCTTCCAGTCCAGTTCAGTCCAGTCCAAAGTCAGACAAAGTCGTCGCTATGTTTTGAGTCTTTGTACTTAATCAGCTCATTAAGGTCAGCACATAATTTTAATTGTTTTTTCATAATTTTCGAGCGGCGGCCATCTACAAAGACCCCTCTGGATTCCTCAGAAATCGCTGGCCAGATAAGCATAAGAGCCCCGTCCGAATGCTTTTGCATAATTGGCGGCTAGTTAGCTTTTTAGTTGATCAATTCGGATTTTAGTTGGTTTATTTTGTTATGGCCACTGGAATCGATGGAGCTTCCAGGGGTCATGTCGGGTGTATCCTTCGATTATGATTTCTCTCCCTCTGACTGTGGGAAAAGCGGAAAAACTATGCGATCGCTGAGTGCGTGATTAATTTGAATTTATTTTTAGGCATTCACAGAGCACGCTGCTCTTTGGAAAGGGGGAAACGTGAACGCTCCACATTGTGCCTGGGGCTGCGACTGCGGCTGCGGCTGTGGCTGGGGATGGGGCCTGCCCTGAAAAATATTTGTACATATTTATTTATTTGTTTTGTGTGTTTTTCATTGCCCCGAACTCTGTACGAAAGCCGCAATTAATTACAATTTTTATTGCGGCGACCTGAGGTTTTCCATTGTGATTTATATGGGAGAATATTCACTGAGATCGGAGTTCGGAGATCGGATCGCCTCGCATAGGATCTCGTCCGCTGGGCGCGTTGAAAGTGCCATAAAATGTTTGAGCTATTCGATGAGTTTTGATGAAATGTGAAAGGCAATTCCTCAATTGCATTTTATGAACTGAGAACATTTATAGAGCTCCATTCGTAGCTCTCATTGCCCCGCCCAATCGAGTGGAGCAATATACTCGAAAGGTTGAGGGTTTTCATGAGAACTCGAGACTCTACAGGAGGCATGCATTCCCAAAATAAATAAGGTCTATAATTGAGGTAAATTGGATGTTTCATAGCTATGATGGGGAACAATATTTACTATAATTCTCAGGTTTTTTTCGGAAAATTCTCTGAACTCCGTTCAGTTGTGTATGTATCTTGTAATTGCTCGAAGAATACAACCAATTGACACCACGACTTGAACTGCTTGGCGACCCAATGGCCTCGCATGTCAACACCATCATCATTATCACCGTCACCATTATCGCCATCACCTCGCTGGCCTGTTCATCGTCTTCATCATCATTGGGGCCAGAGAAGTTGGCAATTTGGTAAAGATTTTGCCAGCAACTAAAGTGCAAAACACATGCAACGTTTTGGCTAATTAAGCTGGTCGAGAAGGCCGCACCGGGACCGGGACCAACTGCATTTGAATACAGAAAACAGAAAAGTGTCGGTCCGGCCGCGCCTTGGCCACGGTAGCGATGGTGCCTCTCCACAGTAGCCCCTCGCACTAACGGAAGCCATACTTCAGCTGCGTCGCTCGAAGATCTGACAACTGAAATCTAAGAGATGTGCGACCAGCAGAAGACAGCAGAAGACAGTGGAAGACGGCAGTAGGAAGGCGAAAAAAGGTCGGAGGAAGTGCTGGGGCCGCACATCGCTGATACGCCCCGTGGGCTGCAATAAAAATTAATTTTCTCCCCGTTAGCAGCGCAATCAAAGCAAAGTTGACAAGCGTTTACCAACGCGACTCATCTCCACGCTGGCTGCTGCCTGCTGCCTGCTGGCTGCTGGCTGCTGCCTCTCCGGTCTGCACGAATATTTCATCTCTGGGATAAGCATCGCGCTGGCCAAGCTGGCCAAAATGCAGCCCCCGAAAAAGAAACAAAAATGTGAAAAAGAAAAGGCAGCAGCAGCAGCAGCCACCACTTTGTCATAGCATTTCCGCTGAATACCGAATCACCTTCTCCCCAACCCATCCCCTGGCCCCAGCAAGTGTCCGCCGGCTAATTAGCTGCCCGAATGGAATTGGAACTCAACGCGGCTCACACCTTTCCTGGCCATGGACGTGGACGTGGATGTGGATGTGGGTTTGGGGATGTGGCTGCGGCAGCTTTGTCTTTGGCTCTTTGTAGTGCGAAATTTTTAATGGCTCGCATTTCAGCTCTGAAAGATGATAATCAGTTGGTTTTTGTATATTTTTCATACTTTATGATTGTCCAGGTTGAAGGGATTATGGCGAAGACGTCTTCGTGTCGCTTTAATTGAAATTCGTTATGTCTCTGGACTGGGGACAGGTGAGCAAGTCGTGCAAAGTTGGTTGCCTAGATGTGGGTTAGAGGTGTGTGAACCATCCAAGCCAAAGGGAATCCCTAACTGAAGATACCTACATATGTACATCTGAAATGAGAGCAAACTCAATGACTCTTTATGAAGAGAGATATTTCTTTGGAGATCAGTGAATCATAGATGATTGTTTGTGAAAACAGAAGTACTTACATCAGACATTGTGATATGTACATGTATCTCAAAAAATACTAAAATTAGTCACCTTTCTTGAGGGCTTCTCCAACTTTTTTTGATACCATGAATCACTTGTTATAGTTTGCAGAAATTCTTCATTGGTAATTTAACAATAATAAATTTTGTTATATTTCTTATCAGATTTTTATAGGAAGAGAGATTTCTTTTTTTGATCCATGAATCATTCATCGTATTTTCTAGAAGTTTTTCTCTGGAATAATACCAAAAGTGGTTGATCTTTTCGTAGATAAAGATTTCGGTAATGTTTTCATATCTTTCTGAAATATGATTCGCTGATGCTTTTTTGACATTCTAAAGAATTTGTATAGTATTGTATAACCTTTCCATTGCCCTCAAGTTCCTATCGTTTGACCCCCAATGCCCTGGCTATATTTCGCCCTTAATCATCTTCCATTTTTCAACATACATCCTATCTAACTAATTGTTTACATTCCTTTAACACCCTATTAAAAATCTATTTAATGGAAATATACACAAACCCCGCACACGCCCCTCTTGCATTATTTGCACTTGGATGCATCTTTTGCCACCTTCGAGACTTGAATGAAAATGCGCTTTTAATTGCAGTTCATCAATCAAATTTTCTTCACGCTCTCCTCCCACTCTCACTCGCTCTCTCTCGCTCTCTCTCTCTCTCTCTCTCTCTCTGTGTGTGCTTAACACTCTCATAATGCAGAAAATCATTCGCCAATTTTCGAGCTGAAATTTCGAACTCGAACGGGATGCATAAATCAATGGCCGACTCCGTCGACTTGGCCCTGGATCCGTTCGGTTCGGTAGCCGCCATCTGCGAGAGCTTTTGGCGCTCCACTCTGCTCCGCTCCGCTCTCTCTCTCCCACTCGTGTTCGATGGCAGCTCGTAAAGTTGCAACTGCCAATGGAAGTGGCGGCCATTTTGCAAATCTTTTGGCGTTATTAATTGCCGCTGCATGCTTTTTAGCGTTTATTTATGGGCGATTTCGGACACAGACACAGATACAGACACAGATATCGATGCGGAGTCAAAGTCGAAGTCCGAGTGCGAGTGCGACGCCATTCAATTGACACGCATTCAATTACCGCCACTGCAGCTGCTCTTTGGGGCAGTGACTCATGACTCTGAACGGGGCACGGGGGCTCGGGACACGGGGATTGGGGAACGGAATGCGGTAGTGCAGTGCAGAGGCACGGTCGGGGTCGGGATCGGGATCGGGTGGTTGCTGGAATGCAATCAGCTTCAATCACTTTGGGTTCTGTTATATTTATCGCCTTAAACGAGCATAAATTGTGGCTTAAAAGTTTTCCTAGAATCGAAAGTCAATGCAACTGAGAAAATACATGTGTTCCCCACACAGCTGTGGGCGGGGTGGGGGTGGCCAAGAAGAGTGGACAAGGGAATCATATCTATGTACATATCTGCACTGGAAAAAATTGAGGTGTGAAAAAACTAATTAATATGAGAATTAGCGAAGAATTTGCATGAAAAAGTTTCTAAGGAGAATGGATCATTGAAACTTTGAGTGGTAGTTAAATGTTTCATATTTGGTTATACTAGAAGTGAAATCACAATCCCCCCATTAATTTCTCTCAGTGCACGCACTCGCAGACAAACCGAATGGAACCATATCGTATCGTATCGTATCGTATGGAAGGAGATACTGTATCAAAACCAGTGGCGTTTAATTAAAATTGTACAAGTGCGAGGGTCGATCGGCAGGCATCATTCAACCAGAGCCCGCCGTTGGACCCTTCCCCTTCCCCGGGTGCCCGTTCCCCTCTCAGAGAGTGGTCAACGAAACACGTTAACAGCCGAAACGTGACAAGAGCCCCGCCCCGTCCCGCGCCGCATTGGACCCTCTCCGCTGACCCTAGATCTTGGGTGTTGTCTCAATTGTCAATTCATAAACGACTTTAGAGGTTTCTTCGATATTTTGATTTATGCCCATTGATCCCCCTTCCCTTCCTCCCTCCCCTGGTGGAGGGGTGCAGCAATGGCCGCTCAAATTGAATGTTAATATATGCAGTTAATAAGTCTTGTTCTCTCTCTCTTTCTCTGTGTGTGTTTTCTGATATTATATGGTAGCCAACGGGCTGTCAAAACTCGGATTTCAAACTGTCAACTGCCCACGCGTTGCCCCTGGTGTGGCATATTAATGGGCATGGATTGGGGGAGGGAGGAGTGGGCTGGGAGACAAGGTGACGCTGCCGCCATGTTGACTGCGACGCGACTCTGTGACAAGCTAATTTGTTGGATAATTATGCGAATTCTGACAGCTCCAATGAGATCGGATCAGTGGTCTTAAAATCCCCCTCTCAGCACTCTGCACTCTGCACCCTGCACCTAGGGGTTCCTCCCCTGAAAGGGGGAAAACATTACAGAGAGCCAAAGACAGAGACAGGGACAGATCGTTGGACAGCTCACTGTAACAGGCACCGGCCCCGACAGATTGACATTAAACAAGTTGTAATTCGATACTTAATTGACGCCTGGCTCGTAAATTTGCAATTGCACAAAGTTAATGCCAGGGACAGACTGCAGACCCCAGACCCAAGAGCCAGTCTCCATCTCTGAGACGTCTGGAGCCCCCAGAGCAGAGCAGAGAAGAGCAGGGCAGAGCAGGGCAGGCAATTCCAATTAAAGTTGCCCAAGGGGCCGCCGTTGCCTGTCGAATTGAGGTAATGTAAAAGACACAGCCAACACAAAAGAAGGAGAGTTATCCGGAGGAGAGGTACTCGTAATGTTGCCCACACAGCACACAGCTGGACCTGGACCTGGACCTGGACCTGGACGCCACACCACCAAAGTCATGTACAGATGTCAGTTGTCCAGATCCCTCCCCTTGGCCGGAGTCATCTGTTTGCCTTTCGGGGATTGACCTTTTGCGTGTGCGAAATCCAAGACGGTCCAGTTTTTATTTACTTTCCTCGCATTTGTTTTAAAATGCGATGTCTTGACAGTTTCATTGAGTGGCCGCACCACCTACCACCCAGCCACCCAGCCCACTCGACACCCTCTTCCCGCAAAGACATATTGCACTTTTAGCCATAAATTTTGACCCCATTTCGAGTGGAACTGTAACTGAAACTGTAACTGTAACTGGCGCATCATTTGGCTGGGGGTCTGGCGGCCTGGCGGCCTGGCGGACTGGGGGACTGGCGGTCTGGGGGATGCGACTTACATAGTTGCTCAAAGTCTGTATTTTTGGTTTATGACCCTCACGCACCATTAACACTTCGGCCTAGAGAGCACTTGGGCCCTAAGCACTCCCCAGAGATGCCTCCTCCGATGCCGTTGGCCGGCTTTCTATTGAGAAAGTGTAACTTTTACTCCTCGTCGATTTTAAAGCCATAAAAAATGTTTTATGCGCGGCGCTAAAATGAAAATAGTCTTACACCTCTGTGTCGGAAAAGGAGTTGGAGTTGGAGCTGGCATTGGCGCTCAGAAACCCTCAATACCGACATTGTAGGTGTCTCGACGCGAGGCTGTTATGGCAGCAATTTATTTTATTGCAAATTTTATAGACCCTCGGATATTTGATTGGAGTTTTTGGCCCGCTCCGAATCGGCAAGCCGTTTGTGGGCTGGCAATCTGTGGAAAATATCGAATTACAAATGAATTCAGCCCTTTGATTCGAATCGAAGGGTGTCAAGTGGCCATACTTGCTGCTGGGATTGCCATATGCTAAGCTATAGAGACGTAGATTGGCCCATTGAACAGTCTTCTCATGAATCGTGGGACATCTGAAATCATCTTGGATACTCGTAGATTCATTCTTTGGGCCTACCTGATCGCTGTCACGCATCCGAATATCCCACAAGGAACGCATTGCTCCCCCACGATTGTCTCGATTGAAATTGGAAATAATTAAAATATTTTGTGTGTCCCGCACGGAATCTTTAATTGTGTCTACAATATTGAACACCTCTCTCGGAGATGGGGGGGAGGCACAATTACCTTATGAGCGGGACAAATATGGCGACGATCATAATTACGGAACGAAAGTGACAGCTGTACTTCCGTCGACGCGGTGCCGATCGATGGACAGGCGGATAAGCCCCAAAGGTAATCGATAACTCTGTCAGTGGAGGGGGTGGTGATTGGACACTATGACAAACGATCGAAGCCGGAGGGCGGAGGGCGGAGGAAGCCGACACAATTGTCGAGGCAGTGTAATTGCGGCACAAGCCCAAAGTTCAAGTGGCAAGCACAGTAATGGCCGGAAAGTGGTCGACAATAAGCGGCAGGCTGGCGACACGTGGGCGCTGATAAGGTGGCAGCACCAATTACGTTAACAGGGAGGCGGATGTCAGTGATTTGGGCCAAGTTGCCATCTTCCTCTGGCCCTGGCCCTGGCTCTAGCTCTGGCTGATGGCAGATTACAGATTGCAGAGGAATCAGTCTGCTGGCAGTGGTTAATGTCTTAATTAACTCAAGGGCTGCCCTGGCTCGACTATCCGCTCTCCTATCCATCCATCCATCCCAGCTCTCTCCCTTCAGACCAGACGACTGTTATCGCTAATTTGTAATCAGCAATTAAGTTTCCACGCACGCGCTTCGAGATGGAGCTGGAGCCGCAGTTCTGGCTGTGGGGTTCCATTCTCCAAAGACTTGTTGAGCATTATATAGTATGTTATTATGTGTTGATTTACATGCGTATGGACTGATTGAGCCACTGAGATAGCCGATTGCATATGAATGATAAATAAGATGCTGAGGCTGATGCTCATGATGGGTAGAATGAGGTGACAGTGGTTTCTCCTCATAGAGAGAACTGGATTTGATGGGTATTATGCAGTGACAGTAGACTTCAGAGGAAAAACTTGAAATCAAGTCCGATCTTAAGTGAATTTGGAAGGAGAATCTATGAAATGATAAGGATTAATAGCTTAAGCCCCAACCCAACCCACAAAGAGTAGCGATAATTTCAAAAACCATCTTTGAGCCATCATTCAAGAGGCCATAGATGACCCCAACTGGAGGCAATCTTCGCAGTCCGTTTGGCAATTACAAAACTGAATTCACTTTTGGTTTTTGAGCGATCTCATTTAAGATAAAACACGCCTCTTCTCCGCTGGTTGCCCAATTCCAAAGCCAAAACTGTTCAACGGTTATTCAACCAGCAAAACCCCCCCAAAAAAAAGAAGGGATTGCATAAGATCCCAAACATTTTGTTGCAAGTTTTTTTTGCTAACTTTTCGTTTTTGTTTTTCAGTGCAGCTTAAACAGAAATTTAAATTTTTTACGACTCGAAAATTGCAACATTTAAGGGGAACAGAGACAGCAACAGCACGAAAGGGACGGCTGCTAATTTTCGCACTGGAAAAAAAACTGAAACGCTTTGCAATTACAAAGGCAGCAGCAGCGGCAGCGGCAGCAGCAGCAGCAGCAGCAGAGGGCTAGGAGCTAAGGAAAATCAACCGTAAAATTAAAGCGCAAAATGCAAATAAACGAAACCTAATAAAAGCAATTTGGAAAATTAACTAAAACGCTCGCTCACCTCAGAGTCAGATTCGGAATTGGAGTCGGAGTCGGAGTCGGGGATTGGGTTTGGGGTTGGGGGTCTGAGGTTCTGTTACGGATCCGGAGTCTGGGGCCTGGCTTCGATTGGGCCAGTAAACAAGCAAAAGCTGTGCTAATTTTTGTAAATAAAACTACCGATCTACCAGGCACCTCAATCTTGGTAAATCAACTGTGAAAATTCACCAGCAACAGCAACAGCCAGAGCCACAGCCAGAGCCAACAAAGTAGCTGGCCACAAACTGTACCAAATTGCTGGCAAATCGTGAGAGGAGCCGGGCGCAAAACAACAGTTGCAATTCGCAACGGAATGCAAATTACCCAGCACCGAAAAAAGCTCAGCAAAGGCTCTCAACATTAGAATTAGGGATGGGATTTCTCGAGTTCCAGCAAACGGAAACCCACAACAAGAGGTACACGAATTTGCTTGGCCATGGAGGGTAGAATGATAGATTTATTTGTCTTGCCCAGAAATAATTCTATGCCCTTACAGAGGGCACTCAATTGGAAATTTGAAGCATTAAAAAGAATAGTTTTTCATAGAGTAACATTTATGAATATTTTATACGCATTAATTGATCAATTTCTTTGTGGCATGCTCGTGCGTGCTTCCATCTGGGTTCCATCTCTAATTAGAATCCATCTCTCTTTCGCTCGCTACTTTCTATCTCTGTCTAGGCATGCTGCAAGCAGCATATTGCTGGCGCTGGCATTTGCATGTGGCTCTAACTCTAACTCTGTCTTGGCTCTGGCTTTGGCTGCTTATTTCGGATAGAACCACACACTTGACTGCAATTTTGTGATGTGTCTGCCTGCAAGTCACGCGCTGAGCCGCTCCTTCCCCTTCCCAGGCCAGGCACTGGCTTCCAGCCAAGAATCCCCCTCCTGTGACCGGTGCTCTCCTGTTCAGATGGCAAGTTGCACTGATTATTTGCTTAAATTGCTGCTAATAACATGACAAGCACAGAGCGAGAGAGAGAGAGAGAGAGAGGGAGAGCGACACACAGCAACGGGGAGATGGGGAGGTGGGGAGATGCAGTGCAGCCAAAGAGAGATCGCCCCCCAAGTTTGCATGCACTCGACGTCTGGGACGTCTGGGATGTCTGTCTGTCCATCACTCGTTTAATTTCCACATGTGCCCCCAGTGGGTTGGGGAGGGGAGGGGAGGTGCAACGACGGAGATGGCCTACCTGCCTGCCTGCCACCGTTTATCCATTCCGCATGGATTTCCCAAGCACAAATTGCCGCAAAATTAGTCGTCTTGACTCTATTACACATGCAGATTGCAACTGCAACTGCAATTGGAGCTACAATTTGGACCAGATGAGGCTGGAAGATGTGTTGCATGCACCGCAGCGCGCCAGCACCAGATCTCCCCCAAACCACTGCAGTGGCAGAATGCTAAAATGGCAAAATGGCAAAAAAATGCCTCAGCTTAACCTGCTCATAACTGGAGGGTATATGATATGGAAAACGAATCCACTTGCTGCAATTATGGCAGCAATTACAGTTGCTCTTGCTCTTGCTGCTGCTGCTGCTGCAGTTGCAACTACTGATGCTGCACCTGATCTATAATTTGCATTTGTCCAGCGCAGAGTGAGTTACTTTTCACAGCTCGCGGCTCTTCTGTCAGGAGAAATGAGAACAGCAGCCGAGCACCGATCACCGAACGGCAGGGAGGGGAGGGAGTGCCGTATGCCGTCAGCCGTAAGCCGTATGCAAATCCGTATCCCAATTCGAGTGTCGAGCAGTTGCAACAGCTTGCAGCCTAATGAAAGAATAATACATCCCAGTGACACTGACACGGCAAGAGACCCACAAACATCAAAGTCAAAGATCAGCCAGAGGGTTCTGTCAAAAGAAATAGTTGGAAATGGGTAAGATAATGATGGAAGCGAAAGAGACAATCTCTGGGGATCACGGAACAACAGGCCACAGCAGGAATGTTCTCGGCCTAATCCCGGAGCATGCAGCACTCGACACTCCCTCGAAAAACCCTCGAACCCCCAGAACGAAACCCCAACTGAATCACTGAACCCCACAACCAACCACTTGCTTGTGCCACAGAATGACGCTTCTCCCCGCCCCCCACAATGAGAACTTAAGCCCAACTAATGAGCGACAAGCCCTGAATACTGTCATGCAACACCCACAAAGCTCCCCCATCTCCGCCACAATGTGGCGCCCCCCTTGGCAAAGCAAAACGTTTTGTAAATGTCGAACACAGAAAACAAATATAAATCTGAATCGGAGTCTTTGTATCTCTGGGATGCACGCACCCAGGAGATACATGTGCGTAAATAAATCATGGGAAAAGAAAGCAAAAGTGCCACGAGGTGGATTTTGGCCATGGCGCCAAAGAGCTTAGCCAACACAAGAGTCGCAGCAGCAACAGATACAGATACAATTGACTGGCCAAATCACTGACTCAAATACAGACAGACAGACAGACACTTTCTTTTGGCTTTCTTTCGGGGTATGGGTATGGGAAATGGTCGAACACGGTTACACGGTTTTTTCTGTGTCGATAATCGCTGGAAGATCAGACTCGATGATGATCGCTGGATCGGTGGATCGGCGGATCAGCATGGCGCCTTGCTGGGATTATGATCACGATGTCGTGCCTTGGATTTTCAGTTGTAGATGGTTGCTGCTTGCTGCTTGCTGCATTCGTGAGCCATTCCAAGTGCAACTAATTGACGCACGTTCGCACCCAATTAGCCAGCAACGAGTTGAATCCGCAGAGGCAACAGCCACCAGCCACCAGCCACCAGCCGACCGATAAGTGCAGCTATCAACACTTGCGGCCAGCAGATGCTGTTGCTGTTGCAGTTGCATCCACGGACTGCGCGAGTGCGTTCCACGAATTATGATTTACATACAAGAGAGAGCATTCCTTTTTTACAGATTGAACTTCATGCGTCAAAATATTGAAGGGGGAACGAGCGGGGAGGCGTCTGCGGCCTTAAGTGGGGGGTGTTGACAAATGTCTTTTGTGGGACTGCAGTCTCGGATGCGGACACCCGTACAATGCTCTTTCTCCCCCGGCTACCCTTGACACGGTTGTGTCTCGTTTCTCGTTTCTGTTTGTGTGTGTCCCCTCCTTCGGGGGCAGCTGCTTGTAATTTTCACGCAACATTTTCCACTCTCTGGCGTGGGCGTTGCCGCAGGGGCAGGACAGCGACTACGTTCTGGGAGGGGGGAACGGGGAACGGGGAACCAGACCTCGGTCTCTGGGCCATTTGTATCTATCAGCGCCGTCAGAGTGCAATTGCAATTATGACTTGTGCATTTGCCGGCGATGATGAGTGAATATATTAATGAGCAGCGATTTGTCTAAGGCCAAGAGCGACAGGAGAGGGGAGGGTGGAAGAGTGTGTTCTAAGAAGGGGGGGGATACATGTGCTGGCCATTTGTCTAATGGCAATTCTCCAGTGTTCGTCATAATGTGAAAAATCTGTTTATCATTTTATTAATTACAGCCGAATATTCACCCAAATCCGATTCATTGAGATTTATGCATTCCCAAAAATATAATCTTTTTAAGAAAAGAACATCACATTGGAATCACTCCTCTCTGATATTTCGTGATTCATAATCTATAGAAAAAGAATCTGCGTTCGAATATGGAAATCACTCTCTCCTGATCCCCTATGATCCATCAACTGTTTTGGGTGATAGAGCCCCCATTAAATGGAACTAAATATTTTGGATTTGCCAAGTCTGCCAAATCTGCCAAGCTGAAGGATCAAGCCAGAAGTTAGTCTAGGAGTAGGACAGAGAGAGAGAGGGCCTGGAGATTGAGGGGGGATCAGTGCGATATGGTCCGACTGTTTTCCAGGGAATCAATCCGACAATAGCGCACACATGATCAGCGCGTGTTTAGGCCAGCAAATCCTCAAACTTAACTCGGAATTTGTGCGCCTCAAAGCCACGCTGGAAATCCAAAGATCAGCGCGGGACTAGCGCGGGATCTCGGCGTGGAAGCAGCCCCGTCCCCGATTTAATCCAATTATCGATGCTGCTTAGAGCGCGCGACAGGAACCAGGCCACGGCAGGCCGTGCCGTGCCGCTGCCAATCCAAAGGAGAGTCCTTGCCTCGGAGGGCCAACAATTAGAGGCTGACTCAGGCTTATGAGGCGGTTCGCGGGGATTAAGAGGCGGAAAGCGCAAGATATGTATATGAGGGAGAGGGAAGGAGAGGAGAGGCTGTGCTGCCTGCGAGAGGGTTACGGGGTAAGTGGAAGGTGGAAAGCGGTCGGGTCGCTGGTCGAAAACAGATTATTGGCATTACCGCAATTATCGAACTCGGGCAGGTCCTGGCGTAATTTCAATGCGGTTTTCCGCCGGCAAGCGTAGCCAATTGAGGGATCTGCTGCTCTACCTGATACCAGATATCACTGATCACTGATCACCGATCACCGACCACCTTCCTGTATGGCTGTGTCCCCTCCTGGAGGCTGCCCCTGCCCCGCCGCTGGGAGCCATTCGCATTTGCATAATGAGGCAATAAAATATTTCGCTTGCATCCCACAAACCCCTCAAATTTGCGATAATTTGCGGCAGTTGTCGCGCCTCGATCGGCATCGGAATGGCTACATCTCCCACACACACACACACACACACACACACACACACTAGCACCGTCTCAGACCGGTTGCCACACCCATTGGCCACAGACATGCCACACCTGGCATCTCATAAAAAAAAGCTCATTAAATAATGGCCCTCGTTGGAGAGCTGATCAAAATTTTAATTAATCAACGAATTGCCTCTCTCTCTCTCTTCGGGGCACTGTCTCCTTCTGGGAATGAGAGTATTACCTGGGCTAAGGCTAAGCCTCTCCACCCGCCCACAATTTAGACGAGGCCACAATTTCCCAAACCCAAGCCAAAGCCAAAGGCAGAGCCAGAGCCAGAGGCAAAGGCGAAGGCATCGATAATTGGATTAAATGCGCCGATCCTCGAAGCAGATCTAGATCCACGGCTAGATCTCTGCACTGATCGCTGGATTTTTAGAGGCTTTCCATCGGGGCTAAGTTTAGGGATTTGCGCGATCTTTCTGGAACTGCAGCACCATTGATCCACTGATGCAGGGCTCCTGATCTGCGACTAAGCATTCCAAATAGTTGCAAAATATTTATTTGCATTTAATTAAGTCTCTCGCTTAGCCCCGACTCTCTCCGATGGAATATCGGATTCTAAATCCGCGCCATTAAAATTCAATTTCAATTTCCTTAGAGCCAAACAAACAGAAAGTGTCACGACAGCGCCCTGGAAAACCCTTTCGAAGGGCGACTCGCGAGCGAAATGAGCGTGGAAATTTTTAATTAAATCAGTGCCCAGGGCCGATGCCAAAAATGCTCAATTATTAAAACAAATAAAGCCAATTAGCTGTGTCAACACGGGCCCCAGAGTGCGACAGAGATGGAAATGACGATGGCGATGGCGATGTCTGATGGCCGGGCCGGGCCGGGTCCGGGTCCAACCCTTGTGGCAATTATGCTTTCGCTAAACAGTCAGACATTCATCTCCATCCGCCATCCACCATGCGGCATGCCGCATGCCTCATCCCCCAACCACCAACCACCAGCCACCAGCCACCGTCATCATCCTCCCTGCATCATCGTCCATCAGCTCTCCACACAGACAAGAAGCTGTTTTAATTGACAATGAAAAGCCGTCGCCATCATCAGGCATCAGGCATCGGTCTCGGTCTTGGTCTCAGCCGCAGCCGCATCCCCATTCCAGGTCTCAGCCTCAGTGCTCTGGGCTTCCATTTGCGCGTCTAATAAAAACGCTAACGAGACAAACGCACACAGATACACATAGATACATACATATTAATATATACACACAGATACACACACATACACTCAGGCAGGAACAGTGGAGCATTAGCACAAAACTCTTAGGCGGCGCAATCAATTTTTAGCCCATACCACTCTATGGCCAAGGGTATACTCTTATGGAGGACAAGAGGACCTTCATTAATCGAATGTCCCACTAAAAATGGCAGATATTTATTCCATTTAAACTATCTCAAACTACTAAATTCTCTTCTAAATCAAAATCTAATCAAAATTTAAAAAGAAAGATATATTTGATTAGAAATTTCAATCAAAATCTTTAATTTATTCATATCTTTCCTAAGATAATAATTAACTTCAAAAGAAAAGAAATTTGTACTGCTCTGAAAAGAATATAGGCCCGTAATCCCTTCAAGGCACAGGGTATCCCCCGAACCCAAACTTTTCCTGATTTTGCCTTAAATTTATATACGTATTTCTGTAAGTAATACTGGGGAGACACAGCCACCACCAACAACCACAGCCAACCAGGGACGGCACAGGCACAGGCACAGCCTCCCCACATAAGCCCTCTCCACATCACCATACCCACACCCATCCCCATCCACATTCCCCCTCTCTGGCGAGGGGTGGACTCAGGCAAAGCCGTGCAAAGTACTCGTGATAATGAGCTCCATCTCGTTGGCAATTATTAAATGAATTGGATTTATACGTTCTCAGCAGCAGCGTCGCCCGCCCCCTCCCCTCCCTCTCGCACTCCATCTGTCTGTCCCAGGCTCACACTCATTTAACAGTCCAACCCCTCGCTGGCAGCTGTCCCATACTGTTGTCTCACTCTGACCTGCCTGAGTAGAGCGGACAGCCAATCAGCAACAGCTGCGCGTTTGTCTCGCTCTGCCAGTCGTCTGTGGAACATGGAAGCTTGTGGATTCCATTCGGGAGCGAGCCGAGCGAGCCCCTTATGTGCAGAGAGGAAGAAAGGCAGTTAGTTTCTGCATATACGAGATGATACATAGGATTAGGATGGTATCATCGGTGGAACCTCCACTGGAATAATGTAATTCTTAGCTTGAAACCGACTTTAATTAGTTTGGGAAAACGTCTTAGGAGCGAATATTATACTGTGCGTGGTATTTGGGGGATTTTGCTGAAACGGAATTATAATATTTTAATTAAATGTATAATATTTCGGTAATGGCAGTACCAAAAACAACAACCGGGGGAGGAATTCAGACGAAATCTTTCTTTTCATAGGTTCCGGAGAGACTGTACTATATAAATTACCCATGATGATGGTATTTAAGGAAAACGTATTCTTATTTTAGGGCTAAAAAAGTTTCTATGCCAAGCTCGAAAATGTTTTAATTCATCAGAATCTGGAATTTTTCATTTAATAAACGTAGATTTGACATAGGAAATGTGCAATATACCCGGTATTAATTTACAATCCCATTTCCATAAAGAAATAGTTGATTTTTCTTGATTATTGGCAATACAAGATGGAATTTAAGATTTAATTCTCAGCCAAAAACACCCATAATTCGCATACTTTTATTAACTGATAAACCAGGCATTTCCAATCGTTTCATCGACGGATCCACCTCCAGGTCATATTTCAATTGAACGTAAATGCCGAATGCGAGTGCACGCCCCCCGAAAATCATTGATTGGCGATCGATAACCTTTAGCCATGATGGAGAGCCCCATTCGCCCCAACTCATTGTCTGGCTAATTAAATGATTTATCCCGAAACGTGAGGCAGCCCCGGCCAACACTCTCGGCCACAAGGCAGGAACAAACGCGAAAAATAAAAACCAATTACAATTACCGCACCCAGAGGTGCCACACAGCACACAGGAATGGAGAGGCGAGGAGAGGAGAGGCATGCACAGATACACAGATAGAAATACAGATGCAACTCCAGTTGCAGCCGCAGCAGCAGCATCTGCGGCAGCATCGACCATCGACCATCGACAGGGAAACCTTATCTAGATGCATACAAATCCAGCCGAGCGCACGTCAATTTATTTGCCAGCCTCCACTCTGCACCACTCTGCAGCACTCTGCCCCATTGTGTCCTGGTCCATTCATGCCTCTGCCCCTGCCCCTGCCATGGAGCCAGCCAGGAGATTATGGGGCGCTAGGGGTGGGGCTGGTCGGTCGTATATTGCACATGTCTGGGTGTATTTACCTATGAGAGGCAGCGTTGTTGGCGCTGCATGTTTTATGCCTCCTCCTGCATCTTTAACGAGGTGTTTATTTTCACAACTCTCAGCCAGAAGAGGATGAGGACGAGGATGAGAACGAGAACGAGAATGACCATCCACAGGGCCAGCATGCAACTCTCTGAGAGCGTTCGCTTGTGTATGTGTCTGTATCTGTATCTGCATCTGCATCTGCGTCTGTGTGTGTGTGAGTGTGCGCCAGCAGTTGCAGCTTGGCTGGAAGGTGAAGAAACCAAGTTACCGCCCATTTTCATGTTCAAATGCTTTCGACCAACATCATGCAGATGCCAATTCGAGCCAATTCAGAATGGTGGCAAGGCAAACGGTCAAAGGGGGAGGGGATAGTGGTGGGGTTGGGGGTAGGGTAGCCACCACTGACGACGGGGCGTCTATGCGAATAAGCTATGACGTTGATGCCCAGGCACAGTGGAAAATGGGGGAAAAATTAGACAAAATTACACTTAGGAAAGCTCGTAAAAATGTTCTCCAAATTACAGACAATTTCCAAGAACTTCTAAAGTACAAGGCAAACCAGAAACTATTTTCAATGAGAAAAGCTTCTGAAAAATAAAAATTAAGTAAGATTTGTCTTTGAATATATCTTTGTATGGGCTGGGGGGTTTTCTTTTAGTTTAATCTTTAATTTTGAATAATTTTAGCACATTCGAGGGAAATTTTCAAATTAATATTCATGCGAATGAAAGAATATTAGAATTATTAGCGGACAAATAGTTGTACGAATTCGCCTTTTCCTTTTCAATGATCACTGAATCCAATATTTTCTTACCACTGTGCCAGCTTGCCCCGCTTGCCCCGCACCCTCCCCGCACCCACCCCTGACCGCGACCGACTGGCCAACTCGCTTGGCACTAAAACCACAAACGCTTTAATGATGCTGTTTTGTTTAGCGCAAATTGTTTGTTTCGCTGTCATAAACTGGTGCGAAAAATGGCCAAGAGAGCCGAGAGAGCCAACAAAGGCAGAGCCAGAGCGAGCGAGCGACCAAGAGAGCGAGAAAGAGAGAGACCAGTCTGGTCGGGCGACTCCACCAACACCAACACCAGCACCAGCACCAGCCACAACATAGTCTCTGGAAGGGGAGTTGGGGCGGGAGACACGACCCCCTGCCACATGGTTGGGGAGCAGGTTTCGGTCGTTCGCTGAGCTTCATCTGCGCTGCTTTGGCGCATGCGCCCGTGCAGAGGTGAGCGAGCGAGACGACAGCTGTGCCGCCAGCAGCTCCCCAAATGCTCCACTGGAAGGCATCGGACCGGCAGAGAAGCAGAGAAGCAAAGAAGCAGAAAGAAGCCCGTGAACGGGCCCTGGACGGGCATTGTGACTGTGTGCCCACGACACTCGAGCGGCGGCATCCACGCGACGCTTACCGCGAGATTCCAGACGATTCGCCGACGCCCCCACAACTTGCGGAGCGAAAGAGAAAGACAACGCACAGTAGATAGAGTAAGGGAGAGAGAGCGAGAGAGAGATACAGACTGTGGACTGCAGAGAGAGGAGCGGCCGAGCGCTGTGGACAATTAGACGCCTTTAGACGCTCCATAATGCTAATGGCGTTGACAGTGCTCATCATCGCGGCAACCGCAATCGACGTCGTCCACGTTCAGCCCGCCGCCGATTCGCCATTGAAGCGGCACCGTTACGCTCCATCTGCCAGCGACGGCAAACCCACATCCACAACCCAGAGTCCGAGTGGCAGTAGCAGTTGCAGATCGAGACCCAGCCACAAGCGACGACATTCTCCGGTGATCCAGTTTATCAATGTCAGTCCGGCGGATGCCAATCGCTGAACCCTATCTTTCCGTGTGCTCGTGTGTGTGCTGTGTGCTGTGTGTGTGCTTGTGCGTGATTAGACAGTGACTACTGTACTCGAACGCGACTCCGATCCGTTCCCAATATTCAATTAACCCGCCAAAAACTCCCTCGAATCGCGCCATCGGAAACGAAACCGTTACGCCAAATGGTCACGTGCGGCCGTCAAACGTTCAACATGCTGCCAATGGCGCCGACAAGTCCTTTTGTCAGCAGCTCCTCCACGGCAGCCACGGCAGCCACAGCAGCCCCCCAGCAGGCCTCCGCCGCCGTGTCCGTGTCCGTGCCCATCTCCGCCACAACCACGGCCGCGACGAATGCCACCAGCAAGCCCAAGCTGGCCTTCAGCATCGACTCCATTGTGGGCGAATCCACGACGCGATCGGCTCCTCTGAGGGTCAGTGTGATTGCCTCGCCGCCGCGGAGCGAGAGTCCCTCGTCGCCCACGACCAGCGGCCGGAGGACACCGAGAGGATTCATCTACTGCCGGAGACGTGACTCCCTGGACCGATCGCGGAGTCCGCCGCGCTCGCCGCTCAGTCGTTCGCCCTCGCCAGCGCCAAATGGGAATGGAAATCCCGCGGCAGGCGCTCCTCCAACCCAATCCGCTGTCATGGGTGGCCTGATCCGTCCACTTGCACTGCCGGCACCGCCAAATCTAGCTTTAATCGCCCAGGCCCGCACCTCCCCCCCCTCCGTGGTGGTCCGCCCGCCGGCTGGTGTTCCGCCGGGTCCGCCGCCGCCGCCGTTCCTTGCCGCCCAGTTCCAAATGGCCGCCGCCCTGGCCCACCATCACCAGCAGCAGCAGCAGCAACAGCAGCAACATCAACAGCAGCATCCTCATCCGCCCGTGCCAACAGGACCGCCGCATGGTCCGCCCCCGCATCTGCCGCCCGGCCACCCATTGGGCATCTTTCCGGGCGGGCCACACCCAGGCCATCCCCCACCCCATGGCCATCATCCCTTCGGGGCGGCTCCTCATCTCATCCGCGATAGCTACCCGCTCTATCCCTGGCTCCTCAGTCGCCATGGACGCATATTTCCACGCTTTCCAGGCAGTAAGTACCTTCAGCTTTCAGTCATCGAACCGGTTATGGGGCGTTATCAAACGGTTAGGCGGTAAACCGGTTAAACTAAATGATTTACGCAAAACTAAATCTAAATGTTCTTCAAAATCGGATTCGATTGTGATGGATGGGATTTGTATGCTTATCAGACTACTATATCAACGATTCGGCTAATGATTTATTTCTTTGAAGAGAGAAAAAAGTCAATTCAAATGAGATTCTGCCAACCGGTTCAACAAAAACTAGTTCTAAAGGCTTTAAAGTTTAAACTAGGGAATTAATATGAAAAAAAAACTATGCAAACGTAAAAACATTTCAAACAAGACTAATTGGGGGCCTTTGATAAAGAAATCCATTCGTTTTTAGGGTTTCTAAAATATAATTCCTTTGTCGAAACTAAGAAAAGACTCTGAAGTAATTTAAAGTTACTTAGAATACTTTTAAATACGCCTAGAATGAACGGGATAGAGAAGAACTACTTGTAACTAAGTATACCTCAGTATTTCGATTGGTTTGGCTTCTCTGCGACATCCGTTCGATCCAAATGAATCTTTTTCGATATTCCACAAACTCAGAAAGGAGTGTTCATAATTCCCAAACTCGTTTCAGACATTTCAATCCATATAATACATACATCTAAATATTTCCCGCTTAAAAATTTGTAAGCATTCGAATTAATATACTCCTATAAAGGCCGTTCAAGCAAAGAAGTAACCAAACCAAACCAAACCACTCCTCAAACTCATATTCCCAACCCTCTCCCAACGTCCCATCGTGCATCAGCATTATATGGAGAACCTCAATCAAGCAATTATTCAGTTATCGCTGTTGTAGTCGGTCTTGTTGGCATTGCTCTCGGCCGCTCCATATAATTAAAGTTAAATAAGCAAATGGCAAACATTTATTACAAGTTAATTAGACGTCTATCAGCCTCATCATCATCAGCAGAACAGAGCAGTGCATTAACCAGAGGGACAGAGAGAGAGAGAGAGAGGGGGGAGGAGTGAGCGAGAAAGATATGGGGAACCGAACCAAAAGCCAGGAAAAGAAAACCAAACCCATTTTGATAACTATTTCCAAACAAATTACATTTTAATTAAATTGTTTAAACAACATTACACACATCGTTAGGTCAAGCAGCGAACCTAAATGGCCAGCCATGTGTGCCCGTCCGTCATATGTATGCACGAGTGTGTACATCTTCCTGGAGTCGAAATTACCATTAATGGCCAGCAGACACAGACGGGCGCCAGTTTGGGCCCATGCGGCGTATGTGTAACATACTCGCACACACATCAGCACATAGCCGGGCTAAAAAGTGCAAGGAGTGAAATGTTAATGCGTTTTTAATTGAGGTTTTGGGCCAAAGAACCAACGAACCAACCAAAGAACGACGGAACAGTAGAGATGGCTATGGAGAATGATAAGTGGAGTGGGGGGGGCCAGACCGCAGAGAGCGCATCGCCTCTCAAAAAACAATGTCATTTATTATTATTTAAGCATTTTTTTATACCCCGCTTCCATAATTATAATTTGAATTTTCATGCCATCTTTTTTTTACCGACATACCGACTCTCACATGTTATTTCCCTGTTCCCTGTTTTGTTTCGGGCTGAGCTGGGCTGGTTCATAATTTTCGGCACACTCACACGCCTTTCACCTGCTTTCGGTGTACGAGTACGTATCCCCGTTACGCCTTAATTATGTTGTGCACTCCTTCATTATTTTCTCCCTTTTCTCCTTCCCATTTCCCATTTCCCGCGCTGTTTCCCCATCGCTCACTCTCTCACACTCACACTCGCACTCTCTCGATCTTTCTTTCATTCCTTCAACTGGCTGTAATTTTCGCTTGATTTATGAACGTGAAATGTCAATGTTTCGCATAGCGATTCCATTAATTGTAAATGTTTCTCGTCTTCGCTTGTTTTGTAAGTCGCGTGAGTAATGTAATGCCCGGTTACACAGATCCGAGGAGTCGATCGGAGTGGGGACTACAATCAAAATGATAATGACGATGGCGATGGCGATGGCGGTGGTGATAGCGACGATGATGCGTCAACAACTCAATTCGGGTTGCACGTGCTTCCCTTTTGCTGGGCGTGCCCTTCTAATGCAATGTACCAAAAGGTGAAGGTAGAAAAGGGTAAATTTAGGACTAGGATTGAGTCCTTCAATAAGGCTTGGAACATTATTTATGGTTAGACAGCTTCAATTAGTTTTAGTAAACATTTTGTGTACCAGCTGAAATTTATAATTACAAAAAAACTATTTGCTACGCTAAAAACTGGATTTAAAAAATTAGCCTTATTTGAGTGGGATGAAGTAATGTCACACATTCGAAATCGAATACCTTTGACTACTTATATAGGAAAGCGAAACTGGTTCGCCAATTGATCATACTCGTTAAGAAAAGTAAGTCCAGCATCTAGTCAATTTTTTCGTATTTAATTAGATTAACTTTGTGGTAGAAATTCCAATGGTATATCGAGTCCGGGCACCATTGATTTTTTAGAAAACGCTGGCAAACTCTGATTGATCCTTTTCCTTCAGAACCCTCTACTATCCGGCCATTCATGAGTATCATCTTCACAGCCAGAACCCACAAAATCACATTCATGCCGAAACTGCAAATGGGCAAACCCAATCGAATCGATCAGCCAAACATCCACGACAACTGTCAGAACATTTGATTTCAATTATCGATTCCCAGTCCCCAGTCAACGTCCTTTTCAGCCAGGCATGGGGCACGCCAGGAATGCAATAAATTAATGAAAAAATCATGAGAGCATAAAAATTAAGCCCTAACTCCATAAAAAAGCAAACAAATACAATTGCACATAAGTGATAAATAATAAGGCGGACAAAAAGAGCCAGGACAGCAGAACAAACGAAAACGAAACGAAACGAAACGATCGATGGAGGCAGCACTTCAATCATGGGCAAAAAACACAGTATCTATACTCGTACATACATATATAAAAAAATGACAGCTGACAAGGGTGTGAGCAAGAGTAGCAACTGCAACAGCAACAACAGCAGCAGCAGCAGAAGCAGCAGCAACAACAACAGCAGCAGCAACACATGCAACATTGGCAGCCGAGCGGACACATCAATTAATTGTCAATTGCGCGTATTTTCGCACGGCGGTTTCCTTTGTGACCAAATGGGAGGAAAAAACCGAACCATCAGCGAACTTCATTGAGATCTGAAGAGAGGGTCTCTCCGCCTCCCTCCCCACCCCTCCCCAGCCTACTTCGATGGCTGTCTATGACAAGAGGAAAAAATAATTAAGTAGCCATTGTGAGCGGCGGCATTATCAATTATACAGCTACCCAGCTAGCGAGCCACCGAGCCACCGAGCTACCGAGCAGAGATACTCGACCATCGTGCATCTAAGGCGATGGGCAGTCGTGCAGTCGTGTATCTTGTAGCTACATTGTTAGCTGTCAAATGTAACAAATGTCAAGAAATCGCCCGGGTTCATAAAAAACTAGATCATTCTACGAGTGGTGCTGGTGCTGGTGCTGCAGCTTCAGCTTCAGCTTGAGGCTGCTGGATGCTGAGTGCTGCAATCGTTTGTCAAGTTCATAGCAAAAACCAAGCACGCACGGACCCGAACCCGAACCCAGACACAGGCTCAGGCACAGGCACAGGCACAGTACGAAGTAACAGCATCACTCAGTCAGTCAGCCAGTCAGCCAGTCAGTTGCATCTGTCAGATACATGGCCATCAATGGCCCGAGGCTGCATTTATGAAGTGTCAAATTGACAAGTTCTCCCTCCCTGTCCCGTTCTGCCTTCTGTTTTGGGAGGGTTTTCTTCTTCGGCTGCAGCAGCTATTGTTTTTCTAGGCCCTGGCACGCTAACAAGATACAATGCACGAGTTACAAGATACATTTCAGACCCTGCCACACTGCCACAATGCCACTGCCACTGCCACTTCCACTACCTCTGACTTTTAATAGCTTCGCGCCCTTTGGGCTACCTTTCGTTTACTTGCTGTTTATTTTCCCAGTGGCTTAGCTTCTGTTGTGTGCGGATCAGACAGCATCCGACATCCGTCCTGGTTAGGCTAGACCCATGGTCTGTCCCCGAATTCGATTCCATTTTGCTATGTCAATATTGATTTTGTAATTGGCACGCCTTGTGGGGGTCTGCAGATTCTGGTAGCTTAACATGTTTGCCAAATGGTATCACAACAAGTCTAACACCACTGGGATCTGTATTAGATGTCGAATCAAAGAAAGAACTTGGGAAGAAGAAGGGTTCCATGTCACACTTTATGGCAAGGGATTGCTGGTAGCTTAACAAAATTATATCACAACAACTCTTGTTACTGTGCGTAGACTAGACCCACAAAAGGTGCATGCAAAGGTTCCTAAAAGTATTCCCTGTAATAACATATTGGCAATATTCCATCATCTTTTTGCCCACTCCAATCCCTGTTTCTCCTCTGGCTTAAATCTCAGCTGCATCTTGCACAGTAGCCTCATATCAATATTCAAATTGTGGCTCAATTGAAAATTTGTTAACTGGCAAACACACAAGAAGCAGATGAGTGGTGGTCGCAGGGGTCTGCGCTTCCAGAAATCGTGATAAACGTCAAAATATCACGTTGTGCCTGGCCAAAAGGAAGAACAATGGGGCCTGTGCCTGGGCCTGGGCCTGGGCCTGGACCTGGACCTGGGCCAAGGAGGCGGCTTTTAGGCGCGCTAAAGTGTTCGACTTGGCGTCCAGGGAAGGCCCGGACAGCTGAGCCTTAGCCGCGTTGGCTTCAGCCAGGCTTGGCCTGGCCTGGCAATTGTTTTGGCCTTATCAGCGATTCTGGGACATGGCCCAGACACAGCGCCGACAGCGGCACGAACCAGAAGCCTTTTGTGTTCGGGGCCATGTCTGGAAATTTGTTTATTGTTTTGTAATGAGTGTGTGGGGCATGTGTGTGCGGCCCCTTTGCCTGGGGCATTCGCGGAAATCATAATCAACAATTTGAGGCCCAGCGTCATCTAATTGGCAGAGCCACCAACGTGGCTGCAACAAGCAAAAGGAGAAGCTTTCACTGTGGACGATGCCCGCGGGCGGTACATACAATAATTACCCAATTGAAGAGCCACCGAAAATGTGTCAGTCACGCTGTCAGCCAGCCATAGCTGGAAAACCTGTCTTAAGGGAGCTCACAGATGAGGGATGACAACTATCAAGACCATGAGGAATCAACGATGGAATGTGTCGAAGGTGTGGGAAAAAGGTTTATAATCATTTAGGGAAAGAACTGGGAAGGTGCAGAATCATCCGAACAGGTTGTACTTTCCCATAGGACATGGACCCCCTTTATTGATCCCTGTGACTTGTCACCATTTAATCCATCATAGATCTAAGTACCACTCAATGAAAAACTACCCACCACCCATTTAACCCACTCCATCTCCTGAACTCTTTCAGATTTCCTGTTCCAGCCCTTCCGCAAGCCGAAGCGCGTTCGCACCGCCTTCTCGCCGACGCAGCTGCTCAAGCTGGAGCACGCCTTCGAGGGGAATCACTACGTGGTCGGGGCCGAGCGCAAGCAGCTGGCCCAAGGGCTGAGCCTCACCGAAACACAGGTGAGTGGGAGGCCTTGGGAGACCGTGGGCGACCTCAACCCTTTGCTCCCTTAATGCGCATCAAATTCAATAAGTAACCCCCCCCCCCGAAAAACCCCCCCCGAACTCTTCCTGCTGCTTCCTGGTGCTTCCTGCACTCGTTCAACCCCTTGGCCGGGAGCTAAGTGATTGCATGTCGTCTGGTCGTTAGCCCAAGAAGTGCCGGGCCGGGAGTTACTGAGTTATTAGCACAATCAGGGGGCAGAAGGATGAGGAGCAGGAGGTGGAAAAGGGGGTGTGCAACGGGCACTGGCTCCGGGGGCAACCAACACCCCTACCATAGCAGGGCATAGCTAGGAGGCAGGCCGTAAATAGAATTAAAAGACTCGTTAAGTTTATTTACGACTTGCCAAATAAAAAGAGGAAACAATATAAAATGGAAGAAGGGTTTGCAAGAAGTCCCTCCCCCAAAGGATAGCCCCCAACTAAATTCCGTGTCTTTCTCTCTTCCCGGAACAGGTTAAGGTATGGTTCCAGAACCGGAGGACGAAGCACAAGCGAATGCAACAAGAGGGCGGCGATGGCAGCGACACTAAGAGCAACAAGGGCAGCTCCTCCGGAGGCGGTGGCGGCGATGGCGATGAGGATGCCCAGAAGGATGGCTCTCAGCACAGCTACGAGGATGCCGAGGAGGCAGAGGACGACGACGACATCGAGGAGGATGACGAGGACGAAGTGATCGACATGGAGGACTACGGCAGCGACATGGATGCCGAGGAGCATCAGCGTCTGAGAGAGCAGTTCCAGCAGCAGCTGGCACAGCACCAGCAGCAGTTCCTCCAGCAGCAGCAGCAGCAGCAGCCTGGGGAGCCACCCGCACTCACCCCCCAGCAGCAGCACCAGCTGTTGCAGCAGCACCAGCAACATTTCCAACAGCAACATCAGCAGCAGCAGCAACAATTCATCCAGCAGCAGCAAATGTATCTGAGAGAGCGCGAGCGGGAAAGAGAGCGGGAGAGATCCCTGGACAGAGAAAGGGAGAAGTAATCGCTAAGAGAGAGAGAGAGAGCCAGAGCCAGAGCTCTGCTGGAGAGAATTCTCCGCTATCTTGTGTTCCTTTAATTTCTTGTAAATTATTTGTCATCTGTATAAATTAATTTAAATTGTTTAAAACTTAAAGCATAAATAACAAAAATATCATATGAAAGAAATAACAAGAATTGATGGTTTTTAAAGGTAGGACAACAGCCATCCAAGGACTCTACTTCACAGTTTAAGCGGCAGCATTTTTCTCCCTTTTTCAAATGATTTCACATATGAGCTCTTTTCCGACGTTGCATGATAAACTCATTTCAAATCCTCAATAGCTATCGATCAGCTGTCAGGACATCGCCAATAGGAAATCCAATCCATTGCCAAAATATATTGCTAACAAGGTTTTCCCGTTTATTGAGTTGTTGGTGGGCCAGGGGCTCCTCAACGACCAGAATGTTGTGTGCTAAACGTTGACAGTAAAAAGTGCAATCAACAATTACGAATTACGGTCTCATAAAGCGGCCAAAAAATAAATGTCAGTCGAAAGCAGCAGCTAAAGGCCGAAATTGATTGGATAGCCAGGCGACTGCTGGGGAGCCACTGCTGAGGAGCGAGAGGAGCCACTGAAATTGATATTCAAAATGCAAACGATTGCCTATAAAGTATATTTACTATATGCATATAGTACGAGTACATACCCGTTTCAGATCGCTTGGGGGCTGTCAGTTTATTCAAGAAATATGCATATGGAGCAACGGCAGCGGCTGCCCCGAACTAATGGGCCTGCAATTTGGGCTCATTTAAAGCGGGACGCGAATAAACCAAAAATTAAACTGACAAAATGCGAAGAGATCAGCAATCGACCCCTGCCCATGGCCAAAAAAATATGTGGAGTATAAATAAATTTGTGATATGGCTGGCGAAACAGCAACACAGCGATACGGCGAAACGGCGAAAAGTTCAAGGTAATTGCCGTTGTCAAAGCAGCGCAACGAAAAGTGGGCGGACCCCGTGAAAACTTGGCCAACAATTTATGGGCCACTTGAATACAAGCAAAGGGTGTTGAGGTTGCACGCGAGCAATCACCAGAACCCAGCTGGAAAGGATGTGGGATGGGGTCTGCATCTGCCTACGAGGAGGGTGCACTAGGAGAATGCCTGGAAAATTTACGTATTTTGCATAAACGATGTGAGAATTACTTAATTGCAGTTGCAATGGCTTCATACACACATCCACATGCACATCCACATCCACATCCACTGTTATGTGAATACGCTTATAAATATACATTAGTTGGGTCTGCTTTTCCTATGTGGGCGGGAAATTTATGAGTCTTAGTCTCGACCCACAAAATGAAGTTGTCTACGGCAGCAGACACCTGCTCGGCTCGGGGTCTTGCGGGGGAATGTCACGTCAATCCCTTTTGTTTGCCACTCATACATAAATATGTATCTGAAAGCTGAACATATCTACAAATATGTGTATCCATTAGATGGCTGATTGCTAAAGTCGAATTTGGTCAACATGTTCTTGGTTACGTTAGTCAACAGTAAACAAAGTACGAGTATTACCGGGGAATGAAATCAAGAAGGAAAAGCTAGTTGGCCTTAGTTGGCTCTGAGCAAGGATTGAACGATTCTTCCGCAAAGTAGATTATGGAACGAGGAACTGAAGCATTCCAAATATTTTCCCAAATATTTGTAAAGCCCTAAACTTTTCACTCCCATAGAAAAAGCAATTTTCGGTAGGTTCTTTTCTGGAAAAGTGTATTTGCCAATCGACTTGGCAGACCTGTTTCTTAGCCTTTCCTTAGGCCAACCTCTTCGTTTGATTTTGGCATGTCTGCCAGCGTGGATGACGATGACGACGATGACTTTGAAAACAAAATTTTTGCTCAAATGAGAGGGAAATGGCTTTCAGCCAAGACAACAGGCCGGGCCGGGCCGGCCGGGCAGGGCAGGGCCAGGGCACTTGGAGCATATTAAGGGCGTCATTAGTGCGGCAGGCACTGCAAATTTGACAGGTGTTGGGGGAAGAGTGACGACATTTGATGGTCCTGACATTTGCCGCAGTGCAACGGCAACAGCGGCAGCAACGGCAGCAGAGCTTGCTGTTGCAGCAACAGCAACAGCAACATTGGGGGCGCGGACGTGCTGGCAACGGCGTAGGCCGTGTCAGGTTTCAGCTATTTAGCGGCAATTTGTATGTGGAAAAGTTTGCCAAATGGAAACGGAATTGCAGTTTAAACCTCATTTGGCGCACTCGATGAGCCACCGTCTAGAGGCGTCGCGTCGTGGGCGGTCGATACAAGCCGGGAACAACGGCAACAGCCGTAAAAATAATACTTTCAATAATAATTGCAAAGTGTTTTCTATTCCATTCAGCTGCCGCCTTCGTTTCCAGGCCATAAATCAGCGATTGCTCAGTCAGTCGCTGGCTCTGGGCTCTGGACGTGGCTCTGGACCTGGACGGGCCTGGCGCCTTCTGCCCGAACATAAATTTAATTGAAAGACGGACCAGAGCCCAAACCCAAAGCCAAACCAAAGTCAAGTCGTTGCCAAAGATGCCTGGAAGTGGTTGAGGCGTCAATTGGCAAATTGGTTTCCATGTCAGCCAGAAGGAAAAGTTAATTTTCTCGCCGCCATAAATAACCCACATTGACCGACTGGAACTAAGCCAAGGAAAGATCTTTCCCACTCTGGAACTCAACTCCTATCTATCTCCGAAGATCTCCTCTCCTCTGGCAGGTGAGGTGCTATTCAACTCGATCTTTAGCTCTAGCTCCAGCACCAGCTTCCCATTCCGATTCCAATTCTGACCAAGTCCATGGGCAAATGTTTTTTAATGCTTTTTTAATTGGAAATGCACACACACGACCCGGCTGATGACGCCTCGAACTTTACTGCTTGTTTTGCAATTACGTAATTGCAATTTAATGATCGCCGCGCAAACAACTCGCAAATAGTCGCAGTAATAAATGATCAGCTGTGACGAAGCTGGAATGCCCTGGGCAAACGCGGGTAAATATTAATTAATATTGATATTCATTTAAATAATAGTTATCCATTTCATTTGATATGCATATCCATCCCAGCGGCAACGATGCGAATCCAGGAACCACCTTTTGCTTATCACCAATCGTACAGAATGGAATGCAACAACGCGGAATCGGAACCACAGGTTTTCTCGGTCTCCCATTAAGTGAGGTCTACACAGTTCTTCGTAAGTCCCCAAGATGAGATCCTTTATAGCCTTGAAAAGAGGTTTAGGAAAGCCAATGTAGGATCTTGTTTATTGTTTGTTTATCTTGAAGATCCCTCTGAAGATACATATGCTTCCTGGCATATTTCTTCAACTGTCTGTCAGTATTAAATTCAATTGGTAATAAATCCTCCAATGGTGCATACCGATCATATAGCGAGAGTATCAACATTTTCGCCTTTTCTTTCTTATTAAATTTCTATTGAGTAAAATTGTACAAATTGTATTGCTATTAAAAGGGAATAAATACTACGTAAATATAATGCCTGAAAAATTGTTCAAATTCTCAAATGTTCGTTTTTAAGAGACTCTACAGAACCTGCGCGGGAGAGGCTTTGACAGATTGCCACACAAATGATTTGTTAATTTCATATAATTGTGGATTTGCTGGAGTGGAAAATTTATGTGGCTACCCGTCCGAGGGGAGCAGCGAGGAAATTAACATTAATTAGGCACGAATCTCCATCTCCGAGCATGCCACGCCATGCCACCGATCGCAGCGGCCACAAATTCAATTTGATGCATTTTGGGTTTATTTGAAAATTTTCTCATTTTGTGGAAATTAATGAGCGCCCATTTGGCGCACTCCCCGGCCACGCCCCCAATGCGCACGCAAACCATGGAAGCTTTATTTCCTGAGGTTCGTTTCGTTGTTTTCTGGGTTTTATTCTCTGTACTTTTTTTGTATTTTCTTGTAGAGAATCTGCCTTAGTTATATTTATAAATTAATGGGCCAAGATAAATGGCAAACGATTTGTATTAAGAGACGTTTTTGGGAACAGAATTGGGCGCCGGGACCTCGTTAAATGTCTTCGCTCTACTTACTTGGTGGCCCCTAAGGGCAGCAGGAGGGTTAGAGGTGGGTGTGTGTTGGCCATGAATCAGATATACCCACATATACACTCGTATATAAGACGAACCCCTCAAATCGCTTGGGTTCTGCTTTGGGGTGTGGCAAGTGGAGCAACATTCGGTTTATGCATTTGAAATAAATTGAAAAAGAAATAAGAAATCGGTTGGGTTATAATGATGATGAGGCTAGTGATTGTTGGCCATCCTCTGATGAGTTGTTGAAGTATGAGTCACAGCGTGGATCGTTCGGTTTAAGGGTTTTTAATGATATATAATGATGATAATGGGAAAAGAGTGAAACGATGAAGCATATGCTGTTAAATAGACTCCTCCAAAGTTCCATCAAGTATATTTCTGAGATCTATACGATCAGTTTAAAAGTCTGATCACACAGAGGACAAGGATAGATCTTGTAGACATCTATCAGCTCCCATGGAGTACCCACAGCCGCCTTCGCCCAGGGAATCCACCCATTGACTACTCCCACTGACTACATTGCTTCCTCCATGCCAGAGCTTCTA
The DNA here is from genome assembly GCA_963969585.1 of Drosophila helvetica. NCBI lineage: Eukaryota > Metazoa > Arthropoda > Insecta > Diptera > Drosophilidae > Drosophila > Drosophila helvetica. The sequence goes on from OZ018403.1 coordinate 45,655,398, forward strand.
CAAACCTGCCGTCAATTTCCTTCCAGAGTTCACCTGCCCAGCCAGCCAATTAATTAATTAACCTTTGGCCCCATATCCATGTGCTCCACCCACCCCCGTCCCGGTGAACAGAATCAATAAGTGCATGTGGGGGCGGGATACGCCTTCGAACATGAGGGGGACTCCATTTAAAAGCCATTTCGCTTTGTCGCCGCCGACAAATTGCCGACATTTGCTATTAAAACCTTTTTGAACCCCACGGAGGGGCGGAAGGGGAAGGGGAAGGGAAAGGGGAACAAATATGTAGTTGTTGTATGCTAAAAGTTTTTGTGGCACAGTCAATAAATCTGCGGCGGCGCTGGAAAATGTTGCAAAGGCAACATCGCGTCGGCCAACTACTTTAAAATAATTAATGGGTGCGGCCCAGCAACTGAAGTTAGCCAAGTTTTTCGCTGACGCGGACGCTGACGCTGACAATCGTCTAAATTATGGGGTCGCAGTGGAAATAGCCGCGTTTCCCGGGGCTAGGGGGGAACAGCCTCATGGTTGAGACTGCCTGACACCTGTCCCCGTTCTACGGCATCGATATTGGGCTGTGAATGCCATTCGCTGAGCCCAAATCCAAACAGCCACACAGCTGCCACAATGAGGCAGTTAATTAACACATTTCCGTGGCTGCTGCTCAAATTGAGGGAATCTCGTAAATTGGTAAGACATTTTGGTCCAGAGGGGGACTTGGAGGGGAACGGCACACTGTCGCTACTACCACCTGCAACAATCGTAAGGGATTTGGCCTGGTTATAGTTTTTTGTTTGTCTTGGATGAGGTTCAGGATTCAGTTTGGATGATTCAGTGCGACTCTAAGGTGATCCCATATGTCGCGAAGCCTTCCAGTTCCATCCTTAATGCCGAATGGATTAAGCCCGAATATCAAGCTCAATTTGGATCAATTATTAATGGCATCCCTCACGATTGAGCAGCTGTTTGCTTCTGGCAAGTAAATAAATCCATTTTATTTGCTCCATAATGGCCCAAAGTCTTTGCCAGGGGCTTGGCTGTGGCTCTGGCTCTGGCTCTGTCTGTGGCTGCATTTGTGTTAATTTGAATTTAATTGTTGGCCAAACCCGGAGTCAGCGGCGGACATTAACACATGCTCGCGAAGGCGCCTCGGACTCGGACTCGGCCTCGGAGCAATGTGTTTGGGTTAAATATCGTATGCCAGGAGTGGACACGACTATTGCCCCCTCGTGCAGCACCCCCTGACTCCCACAGATGACTCCTTTCTGGAACTTCGTGCCTCTGTCTTTTGGCTCTATGTCATTTTAATGGCCGGCGCTGCTGTGGCTGCTGTTGCTGCTGTTGCTGGTGCTGCTGCTACAAATGACCAATGGCGTTTTCAACTGGTTGCTGCAGCTGTACACACACCCCCTCTCCTGGCACTTACCCCCCTTCCCTCCCGCTGCCACCCCAAACGAAACTGCGTGCAAAATTGCTGCAACGAAGCGAGTCGAGGCGGCTCGACGAGCAGCTTGAGTTGTGGCAGCCAAGACGTCTCTTGCCTCCCGGTAGCAGGCAACGCTGACAGGCCGCCGGCTGACGTGCCAACCACTGGCCACTGGCCGGTCCCCGGTCCTCAGTCCTCAGTCCTGCTCTCCATCTCCGCTGCAGTGTCAGTCGCAGTCTCTCAGTCGCAGTTCGAGGCCAGACGCTCGTAACAGACGCTGCTCGTTTTTGGGGTAATTAATCATGCTGCATAAATTAATGTAACCAGAAGTTAATTAACTTAAGTTTATTTGCACGGCTTTTGCTTAGAGCCACGCTCACCATTTGCCACGCCTGCCACATGTTCTGCCACAGCAAGAATCTCAGCAGCTCGGGCGGGATTCCTATGGAAAATATCCAAACTAATTGTCCCTTATACTTCCAAGCAGAAAACAATAGAAAACTTATGAAATTTAATTGATCTTTAAAAAACAGTTCTAAGCACTATTAATTTTTATTCATTTTCCAAGACTGTCTCCATATTTGATTCCCCTCCAGACGATGCGACTGCAACGCCAATAACCATCTTGTAGCATCATTTCAAGGCTATCTTCAGATTTGGTTCACACTCCGCTCCAGACTCCTCTCAGGTGTGCCACAGCATTTCGGGAAAGAGTTTATCTGAGAGTGCGGATTTCAGCAATTCGGGATTTGGGATTTGGGATTCGGCATCGGCATCGCCATCAGGCAAAGGCAAAGGCCTTTTAACTGCTTGCAAATTTATGTCTCAGCTTAAGAAAACACTAAATGAGTGCCATGCATTTTTTTATCGCACGCAGCAGCCACAAAAATCCCGGCTAAAAAAGAGCATCAGAAAACAAGAACAACACAACAACTAATTAGACATGTTAAGGAACATGTTCGGAGTCTTCTCGTTGCTGGCAACAGGCAACAGGCAGGGCAGGACAGGGCAGGGCATTAAAATGCTAACAGGCCCGAAAGTCAGCCAGCACACACATTTAAAAATGCTCAACTTAATTAATTGCACAGCAAATGCCGGATAAGAGACCCTTGAGAGGGGACTGGGACTGGGCATGGGCATGGGCCTGCGACTCTCACTCTGACTGGAGCTGGAACTGGGACTGGGACTGGTGCTGGTATTGGGATTGGGGTTAAGTGTGACTAAAGCCAATGACTTGATATTTGCCGCACGATAGGATGCCTCTGGAATCGTTGCTGGACAGCCCAAAGGGCATCATCTGGAGTCGCGTTCGGTTTCGCTGCGCGTTGGTTTCGCTTTTCATTAAACAAATATCCAAACACTTTTGCCGCTGATCCGGCGACACAGATTACGACCCAGAATGGACCCAACCCGGCTGGGCAGACCGCTCGCCTCTCTCTCCCGCCGTGTCCCGCCGTGTCCCGCCGCGTCCCGGCCACATTTGCAATTTCAATTTTGTATCGCGACGCGAGGCGAAGGCGACAAAAGGTCTGCCAAAGTCTTGCCAACTTCTTAATGAAGTTTTATACTTTGTACCTCTTCCTTTTCCTTTTTTTGTTTTTTTTTTGCGCGTGCCCAGGGCTTAGGCTCTGTTTTAATCGAATTTTGAAGGTGTGCGATTTGACACCGAGGAATTTTCAGCCAACTAAAATATTTCCTCAAGTCAATCAATACATAATGGTATACATGTTGATAGTTATTGGAAATCTTATTTTGTTATGGCTCTGAATAAATAAAGAACTTAAAGGGACAACACATTCCCTTCACTGTCTTATAGATGTGAACCACACTGTCTTCAGCCCTTCACATTCTCCTTATTCAATCAACTGTAGAATGCTCTTACGAATCATCTTCCATCATCCCTCTCCGCATTAGCCAGCTTCATTAAGGCTAACACGCCCCCAACAAGATCAGGCACAGCCACACGGCACATCGATCAATGAGCAATGATTAATTGATGATTCGAATGCATAAAACCATTTGACGGCACAATCAAATTAAGGCAGCAAATAAATGTGAGCCAATTATTAAAACTTAATTTTGATGTAGACACCAGGCACCAGGCACCAGGCAGCAGCCATGAGAGACATGAGACTGCGTCTCCGAACCTGAGTCTCTGTCTCCGCAGCATTTTCGATTACCAATTTCACAGCTCACTCCCCCGACCCTACCCCTACCCCTGCCACTGCCCCTGCCCCCAGCCCGTGGCTGCTCATCAGCGGCGGCAGCTAATGAGCCAACATGCACTTGGCCAGCCAAGATGTTGCTGTGGGGCTGCTGTCGATCTGGGGACGGCGACGGACGGTTGTACAACTAATCAAGCTGTTTCAGCTGCCAACTTTGATGCATTTCCCAAATTGATGCCCTCGGGATTGATGGCTGTGAGCGTTCTGTGGCCCTCTGACATATGCAAAACATTTTGTTTGTACACTGGACGAGATCCCGAGGAGGCTACGCCATTCGGAGATACGAATGTATCCAAATAAATGAGCTGAGAATGCAGACAAATCACGGACGCAGAAGGTGAAAAAGCTGCCAGCTCAAGCTGAGAGGAGTAGGCGAGGAGATGATGTTCCAAAAGTGGCGGGTCGCGACGACTAGGCAATGTTCTGCAGAAGATGAGAGATAAAATCCCAAACCTACAGATGGAGATTCCTATTAAGCCTCTTCAGATCCAATCAAACAGCAGAACAGTTGCTCCAACCCATGGACTCCTGCTAACCAAAAACCCCTAATAATCAAAAGCTAAACAAATCTATTTCAATTTCTGAGGCTGCGCCAAATTAACCGCAGGCATTCAGTTTTCGGTTTTAGGTTTTTGGTTTTCGATTTTGTATCTGGGATTTCGGTGTTTTCTCTTTTCGAGCCTCGAATCAGCTCGCTGTTTGAAGTCTCTCCCTCGGCATTGTTTTTGTTTCTGATGAGTATTGATGAGTTTTAATAAATTGCTGATGAGTTGGCCGACTGGGGGCTGGGGGCTGGCTGTTAGAGATACCAATATCTCTGAACGGCAACGGGGACTGGACTGGACTGGACTGGGACGGGACGGGGGACAGAATCAACGCCTTGGCTACCAGGGGGCACGGCACCGCAGTACCGCAGCACTGCAGCCGGGCAGATGAGCATTTGAGTGATGCGTTTTTGAAAGTGGCGTCGAATTTCTCAACCGTGAAGCGCCATGCAGAGCAGCGGTAATTGAGATGCTGCCTGATCGGGCTCCGACTGCGACGCCGCGACGCTGCGACTCTGCCAACAAGACTCTTCGACTCTGGGCTCTTGGGCCTGGATCGGTGAGATCTCGGTGCGAGTGCAGCAACGTGTATCCATTTAATTGCCGCCATTATTAAACTCATTTATCGTGTTTTCATTTCAAAGTGTTCAGGTGTCCGTGTCCGTGGCCGCGACTGTGTCCGTGTCCGTGTCCGTGCCTCTGCCTCTGTTCGGCTTTGGGTTCGGGTTCGGGTTCGGGATGCAGATGCAGATGCCTGAGTGCAATTAGCGTGGATAGCTTGAGCAGCTGCCTATGATTTGAGGATGGCTGTGATGCAGCGTCTTAAATGAGAATTAAGTTGTTTTGCTTAATTAATAAAAGTGGTTTTTAATAGAACGCCATTAGCCAGCCAGTGGCCAAGGGGCAGCCACCAAACCAGAAGGAAGCTTCTTCAGAACTTCTCTCTGACTCAACACCCACCTCTGGGGATCGTTTCTCTTTGGGTTGGGCGATTGCACACGGATGGAAAAGTTTCCATGTAACTCGGACATTAAGCAATCTCTTGGCTTGTCACACTTTCGAGTTCATCAGTGTCAAAAGCGGCGATGATGATGATGACAGGGCAACCGGAATGTTTCCCTGTTTTCACCGTCACATAAACTCATATAATTAACATAATCATAATCAACAAAGTATAAACATTAAATTGAGGCTAATTACTTTATAACCGACACTCAACTGCGAAACATCTGACAATGTTGTTGTCTGTTGAATTACCCCCGACCCCGCCGAAAATAAAACTGAAAAAACATGTTCACTTGTGGCAAACTCGTTTCAATTATGAAGAATCGCGCGAGTGGGCTAAGCGAGGGCTGATTACAGTACACCAACAACAACAACAATACACCAACAGCATTCCAACAACAAAAGTCCTACAACAAGAACAATACACCACAAACTCATCAGCCAAAAAAAGTTCTAAAACAAAAACCAAACACCAAAAGCAACGAAAACTACTCAAATTTAAAAAAAACCACCAACAAGAGTACACTAACAACAAGAGTACACTAACTACAAGAGTACACCAACAACAAGAGTACACCAACAACAAGAAACACACCAACAGTCGACAGTCAACCGGATGGAGTCGGAATAAAAGTATATTATGCGATAGCGCGACAGTTTCACACATGCGAATGAAATTTGATTTAATTTCCGTCTAAATGGAGGCTATGATCACGTTTCTGATGTCCGCCGGCATAAAACTGCAATTGTCTCTTGGCTAAAAATACACTGAAAGAAACATTTCAATGACACTTCCTTAAATCTGATGGTATCGTAATACCTCATGTATCTAACCCCAACATCGAAGAAAAGAATACATCATTTAACCAATGCCCAAGTGAATCTAATCTTGTATCTTCTCTGCCTTCATTATACTATATCTACATTTATCTATTTATATACAGCGAGCTTAGAGTAACGAACTATTAACATAGCTTATTGTAAGATAGCACTGGTTACTATGACCTTCGGCTATAGTATATTTACATAAATATGCATATAGATTCATACTTTATTGAAATTACTGAATATATCAATACACCAATATGTACCTTCAATACCCTCTCAACCCGTCCAACTCCAATAAACAAGCCATTTCTATTGATGCTTTCCTAGCTGCTTTCCTCCAACAAGATTGACAGACCAATGAAAAGTGCCACAAATTTCGGGGCAGTGTGCATCGAGTGAGTACTCGTACTGGCAACGCTGCTGGCCAGCCAGTAGCTTACAGCCGTTAAGCGTTAACCGTTGACTGCAACTGGTCGGCAACTGGTCGTACTGCCGGTCGAAATGCGGGGCTGGTTGACTGAAATTTGAGCAAGATTAAACAGAAAAGTTTACTCAAACCTCCGCTTTGGATTTTTATGACAGGCGCATGGGTCCGTGTGCAATTGTAAGTGCGCCATATAATTTACAGATAATTATTATAATTACAGTTTATTTTCAGTTAACATGTTTGTAGCCGCTGTTGCCGGTCGACGTCGACTGGCCACAGCTGAGATTCGTTTTTCGACCGGCCATTGCATATACATAAATATCTATGTACATATGTATGTGTGTATGCAGGAGGCTAACAGGCTCGTTTCGAGCTACAAATATATTTTGGTAATAATAATTTGGTGGTTTTTGCAATTTAATTACATTTTCCTTATAATTAGCTGCCTTTTGATGTCTTGTGGCAACGTTGGCCCATATTTTGGCGAAAACAAAAGACTTAAGCAACAAACTGCAGCCTGAAAAAGAGATCTATCTGCTATCTGCTGAGGATGGTACAAATTGGTATCTGTAGGGTTTTAGTGTTCAGTGCCGTTTGTACAGAACAAGGTACAAGGGCTTGTTAAACATATTAGGAATCCTTTCTTTTGGTGGAATTCCATTCAACTTAATTTGGGGAAAAGTTTCGAGCAGCCTGAGTCATCTCTCATAACTCTTTGGCCAATTATGCGTTATGGCCGGCGCAAAACTGAAGCCGAAGCCGAAACCGAACCAAAAACTGAAAATATTGTATCTCTGCCGTTGGTCATAAATAAATTTGCCAGTCCGAAAATATGTACAAGGAAAACACAAGCGACTGACAATCTATGGGGCAGGGCCGTTCAGGACAGCACTGGACAGGGTTGGGTTGGGTTGGGTTGGGTTTGGTCTGCTTTGGTTGTGGCTGTGGGCTTGGAGCGCGATAAAAATCGCTGGCAATTTGTTAAATTTAACGATTTTCAACCTCAAGCTAACGAAAACTGTGCCGAAAGTTGGCCACTCGCCCCCGACCTGCCCTCCGCCCTCAGCCCTCGGCACCGTCTCGCCTCCCCCGGCTCCGACTGTTTTATGGCCAAATAAATAATTAAAATGATGCGTGGTGTTAAGTGCCGCCACGTCGAGAGAGTTCCGAAGCTCTTGCTGGAGAACCACTAAACCACACGCAGTCTGCCCAGTCTGCACAGTCAGACTGTGCCCGGCATTTCTTTTAAAAATTTGTCATAAATTTATCGCTTTCGCGACCGGGTTCACTAAACCTCCACTGTCCCCTGGACATATCTGGGCCCAAGCCCAAACAAGAGTCGGGATCGGGGCACGTACTTTGTCGTAGTCCGAGCTTAATTGCTTGTCATGTGGCACACATTTTTGCCGCAAATTGGCCGCCAGATATGCGAGACGTGACCCCCGGCACGCGGACCACACAACGCTCGATGTTGTTCTAAGACTGCCAAAAGAATTATATGATCTTCCACTCCGCCCAAGGCCTTTTGTGGCGGTCAGACAAATTATGTAAACTAGCTTCGGAGAGGTATAAACGAAGCCACGACACTCTTGGAAAGATATAGATAACTAACCAAATCCGTTCGAAATCAATGAAAACCTAGAAAATACGTAGTGGTGTCCTAGTAGGGCAATCTTCTCACTTCCATATTTCTCAGGGCAAACCTCTAACCCTCATTCATATACCCATCATTTGGAGAACTATAAAATGTAAAGATACACTTTTCATAAACAGTTTTACGCCCTTAACCCCTGAACCGGTTCGTGGTTCAAAGAATAAAACGAAAGACGGACACGCAGGCCTCATTAAAGGCGGCCACAACACAGACAGAACTACAGACCAAGTCCGAGTCCGAGTTCGGTTTAATTCTCATTTTTAATGAACTAATATGCTTTATGAGTCTCTACTTGCTCCACACAGAATGTCACTTGTCGCAGCTTCTTGTCTTTTGAGATCTCAATGTTTTTATGGGTGTACGCAATCGTAAAAGACAACGAGAAATCTCCGAGCAGACCGATAGAGAGCAACACACACATAAAACGAGGCTCAGGCCTAATCTTAACTGATCTCGAAAGGCGGTTATCAAAAACAGGAAAAACTGAGAATTAAGTAGCAAGTGCCTCGTTCTTTCCTAGTAAATGCTGTCAGATTTATGAGAATTTCGTGTACATAGGAAACTCGAACAGAATGGGTGGATGTTGCTGCCGAAATCCCAGATCTCCGTATCCCACAGTCCCGGCGGAGTTTATGGAGACCCTGAAGAATAGGACACAACGTGCGTGAGTGGTGAAAGTAGTCGAGCAATCTCAAAAAGTACTCGCACCTCCCCCAGTGAAACCCACACAGATACAGTATCTGTACAATCGATTCTGTCAAATTTCTGGCGAGTACCGTCCCAATCAGGTGCAGAAGTACAACTTTTACTCGGGCCTCTTATCCCGGAGTCCGCTGCTGCCTACGATCCTCAACTGCATGTTCGGGGATAAGAATGTGATCACTTTTGTAGACTTTGCCATATTCCTGAGCACCTTCCAGGCGCACTCACTGAAAACCCCGGAGGGCGTTAAGAACGAAGGAAAAAGCCGCAAGTTGAGCTGTACGATCTGTATCCTCGTAAGATCGCCAGTCTTCTAAAAGGGTTTTCCTTCTTCATTCACAGATCTGTTTAATATGTACGATCACAACAAAGATGGGCGCATCACCAAGGTAGATAACTAATAAATAGCATTAAGTACAGTTTAAAAACCCTTTTACAGGTGGACCTGGTGATCATAGTGCACAAACTATTCGCGCATATGATGGATCACATGAAGATCATGCACATAGTGGACACAATGATGCTGGAAATGGATTGCACGGACACTAATCAAATATCATTCCAGGACTTCTGCAAGGCCTTCGAGTGCTTCGACATGGCCGAAATGATGGTCACCTTTATACCCGAGTTCAGGGGACGTTCGAACGACGAGGGTCCCCCGTCAAAGTGTTGTTGTTGTTGTTGTTAGAAGTGAACCAAACATTCAAATATACCCTTTCTATGCTGCACTTCAATAAGTGATTAAAACTTTATTGGTATTCATGGTAGCTTACGAAATGAGTTTTAAAATGGCCTGAACAACACCCAAAACTTCTTTCAATAGTTTCAGAATGTCTCCCAAAATTGGAGCTAAGGCCAACACCAAATCTTTGACTAGGTTATCTGTCAAATCCGTGACCAAGCCATAAACCTTATTCAGCACAGGAGTCTCCACACAAGTCAATGTTCCCACTAATTCGCCAACCAGAGCCCTAGATGGAGCCATTAGATGTAGGAAAAGGGCCTAGGAACAAAAAAATCATGAAGTGGATTATCTAGCACCTAGGTATGTCTCTGTACTTACAGCAAAGCAAATCATCTTGCCCATCGAACCGGGACTCAAAAGTGCCAACATGCTTAATGTTTTTGGTGCTTGAAGTAGAACTATAGCTCTAGCTCTCCCCAACACCGCAGCAGACTTATATAGGGAAAATGCAGCCACAAGCTGTCACGACTCTTCCCTGTACTATAGATAGTATATCCAATATAGTTCGTGAGTAAAGGTAATCGAACGATCGCTTCTGAAGAGCGTTCCGAATTCGAATTCGGGCGAATGCCGAGTTTTATGACTCTATTAGGGCGAGCCGAATACGCAGCAGAGGGTAAGAGGCAAGCGATGCGAAATGCCAACCGAAAGATCATAAACTTTACTACCTTTGACTCCAACTGATCGTCCAAATATACGAGGTATGCCTGTATATAGCCATCGTCATCGTCATGTGTTCCCTTTTTCGCTGATCCTCCGAGCGCGCCGAAGGTATTCTGCCTGGATTCGCAGCCTCTGTGGTTGGCGTATTTTCGCATTTCGCATAGCAACATAAATTACATTTTATTGGCAATTTGGTTGGGAAATTAATGTGCCTGCAGTTGGCAACTTTGGTAATTTATGCAAATAAAACGATCGTAAATTTGGCATTAAAACGCTTATTAAATGATCGTTTATTAGCCCAGCCCAGCCCAGCCAGCATCGGTTCTGTTCGGTTCGGTTCAGATTGGCTGGGTTCGGTTAGGTTCACTCCCAAAATGGATAAGCTCCAACATCGATCCAATCCAATACCATATCCTCACGTGGCTTGCTTTGCTTGTGCAACAAGGTTGCGATTTGTAGCAGCATAAATTGCATAAATTAAGTGATTAACAGAATTGTTCCTAAATGTTGGCAGCTACTTACAAGATTGATATAATTTACGATCCCGACCCGAGCAGAATTGCTCGGGCTGTGTGTCTGTCTATAACTTCTGGGAAAATGCAATTGGATGCTGGTTGAATATATCTCTCATTTCTGCTCTCTGCCATATTGTTTAATGTATTAGCTGCCGCATTGTGTGTTAATTTGACATTCCTTGGGAATGGGAATCGCACTGGGTATGGGTATGGGTACGGGAATGGTCAGCAACAGCTTCAACACTCTTCAGCACGACAAACGAGGCTTGTTGCTGTCAAAAGCAAGAAATATAACCATATAAAATCAGTCGGCCAAAGCCACTGAGCCGGAGTCGGTGCTGTTGCTGCTGCTGGTGCTGGTGCCTCTCCTGACCTGTCTCGGTCTTTATCCCCAGCCCACGTCTCCTGGCCTGTCCTTTCCTCCTCCCATGATCGTCAGCCCCATCATCGTCGGGCAGCTCAGGCAGGATTAGCAAAATTAATGCGGCAATGCCACTGCTGCTGCTGCTGCCGCTTCTGCTGGAATCCCAAGCTGTCATCGCTTCAGGTCTTCACTTTATCATCAAAACACGGAGAAGCTACAGAGAAACTTTCAATGAAATGAATTTCGCGCAAGAATGTTCGAGTTAAATGAAAAAATGGCATCACAAAATAATTCAGTTTCCCACTGCCGTACAGTTTTGGGACTTGACTTGGTTGTTTATCGAATAATCGTCTCCTAAAATCTTCGCATTAATCAATGGGTCCACAACACTCATTTCATTCATCTACGACCCTTGTCAAGGGAGCATTGTTGTGCGTCTTTCCCCCATTTCCCATTATTATTGTCTGGCTACAAAAACTTTATTGATTGATATCCCCAACGGCTTGAAAGATATTTTAAGAGAGCCCAAGTGTCTTTAGACGGTTTTTTGTCAACCCAAAGAGTCGCTTCAGAAGGAAGTGAAACTCGCGTTCATTCATGTGCCCATGAGTGAATAAAAACCATTCGGATTCATTCATTGTATGGCATCTGCCCACAGGCTGGGCTTTGGGCTTGGGGTTTGGTCCGGGGTTTAGCCTCAGGCCGATAATGATGGCTCAATAATTGAAATTAATCAAAATAAATTAGGCAAAGCGTCTTTAAGGCCCAATGCCACATTAATTACAATGTCTTTGGAGCGTTACGATCATTGGGCATTTGAAATGGGCCTGACAAATGGCCAGATCATTCACAGGCCCGGCCCCGAAGAAGGAGAAGATCTTGGACTGGCCAAATAAACAATTCCAATGCCACAGATCTGTGGCCCATAAATTTGGCCAGCAGTTTACAACGATCAATTCATAAATTTATTAATGAATTAAGTTATAAGGTAATTTCGCAGTCGATGTTGAGGCTCTTCCTCCTCCATCTCCATTTCGTAACGAAATGCAATCTGCTCGAAACAAAATGATGATCACTGATGATCGTTGGCAATATATCAACGGCGGACATGGCCTCCAATGCCTCTCCGACCTAATCGAATTGTGGGTCCCGTACACACCGAACCAGCCGCCAGTCCACACGAAATTCTCGGAACCGGCAAAGGATGCTGCAGCAACCACAGCAGCAGAAGCAGCAGCAGCAGCAGCGAAAAGGGAAGATGGAAGATGGAGAAGAGTAAAGAAATTTAAATGAAGCTGTGGAGACAGTGATAGCGAGGAAGAAAGAGGGGATTTGGGAGAGGCAGCAGCTTAATTCTATATTCTAGTGGTGGGAGCAGAAATGCGAAGAAAATCAAGGTCTACTCGTAGCATGGCCATCTCTAGACGTTCCCTGCCTGCACATGATTAGCAAACAAGGGATCTCTGGGTCTGGGGCCCTGCTTTGGGTACTTCCTCCCATAATCGTTATCAGTGCGGCACCATCAACAGCACCTACAGGGCCAGAGCCAGAGCCCCAGCAACAGGCAGCGCTTACTATACACATAGCAACTTTTGCATTTCTTGTTTATAAATTGGAATTTAAAATTAATTAAGTTGTCGTTTTGCGCTTTTATCCAATTTATAACTAATATGACACCGATTATACGAAATATGTTCACTAATTAACGAACAAACACCGCAACTCTCTGGAGTAGTCGGCCAGTGCTAGCTATCTCTCTCTATCTCTTCCCGGGCCTCTCTTTCTAGCTAACGAGAATCCAGGCAGACAGTCAGGCAGCATTCAATGTCGCGCTGTTTGCTGTTTGCGGTTTTAATACCCTCCACATGAGGGTCTTATGGTTTTTATTCGAATTTAGACTCGAAAAAGTAAAGACGTATATTTCTGCCCAACATCCGCATCCACAGAATGTACATATAGTGATTAAATTATGAAACTTTCCGGCCTTATCCATTGACACAGATCACTATTTTAGCTGAATCCTCTGTTACCACCATATCATTCTATTCTAAAGAATATTTTTGTAGCTATGAAGTTAATCCAAGCAATATTCCTCTTTATATCCCTGCATGAACAGACCACCATATCCATAGGAACAATCGATCTGCAGGGTATTTCAAACTTCGTCCCTGAAACAACATTTCTTGGCTGTTGGGGCTCTGCTGTTCTGTTGCCATTGCTCCTGCTGCTTATTTGCCTTGTGTCGAGTGGATCTTCTCTGGCTGCTCCTTTTCTCCTTGCTCTTCTCCCACATGGAGCTGGATCGTGTCCGCGTCCGCGTGCTCGTAATCTGCTCGCTGAAGACGCGTTGTAAATTGTCTGACAAAGCTTATTTTATTAATTTAAGCCATAAACGTTGCCCTCTCTTGTTGCTTGTTTGCAGCTCCTTTTTAGCTTTGCATACACCCTGGATCCCTCTGGACACTGGAGCAGCAGCTCCACACCGCACCAGCTTCAGGTTCAGCCTGATCTCCAGCTCCAACTTCAGCTTCAGCTTCGGCTTCGGCTTCGGCACCAATTTATTGCCATCGTAAAAAGCCGTTTTGCGTTTTAATAAGCCATGTTCTCCGGTTCTTTCGTTTCGGTTGTTAACAGAAGGCGTCGACCATTTCACCATCTCCTTCCCTCCCTTTCTCACTCTGTCTTTCGTTCTCTTTCCGTCTCTCGTTCTCTCGTTCGTTCTTACTTTCTGCCTGCTGCTTCCTCTGCATTCTTTTGGCATAACTGAGAAATTGGAGTTGTGTTTTGGTGTCGGTCAATTGGCCAATTGAGTGACATTGGTTTATGGAACGCAAGACTGGAACCTAACGGCGTTTAATGGTGGCCAAGGAATCACGGGAGCGGGCTTGGAGCAGAAGATATAGAAGATATACGTTAGACGTTGGACTAGTCCAAAAAATAATAAATTATCATGTCTCGAATATGCTTACGTCTTAATGAAGATTTTCTTGCTAAAAGATCTGTAATTCATATAAGCAAATGTAGAGTATTCGATATATAAATATAAATCAAAACAGATCTTATTCTACAACTTGGCATTCTCTTGAACACCCTCTCCCACAGTCAAAATGAATTTCCCACTTGAATGGCTCAAATTAGAAAACCAACAAACAAGAAACACTTTCCTTTGGCTGCAAATCAAATAACCACCTGACCCCCAGCGTGACCCCCAATAAATCGCACTTAATCATCGGCGGGGAGTGCTGCGGGAGGACTACGGGCCAGGTGCAGTGCAGGAGATACAGCATCCGACTCCCACCTTCAGAATGCAGCACATAATAAAAATAAATATGTCAAAATTAAGTAAGCAGCAACAATTTCGAAAAAGATAAGAAACGCACTCAAGGGAAATAATAAAGAGAGAGAGAGAGAGGAGAGAGAGGGGAGAGAGGGGCAGTGCGAAAAACACGACGAACCCCTTTCTTGCCCATAAAACAAGGCGTTGAAATCAGTGGAAAAAATTGGCAAGAACCAACTGAGATTCTGCTGAGCAAACAACCTGGCCAGCCCATCAAGATTCTACAGTCCGATGCCAGCAAAAGTCCAGCTCCAGCTCCAAGTCCACATCCACATCCACATCCAAGTCCTGTCCGGCGATGGGTGCCCATCCTCATCCTCATCCGAATCCCATGTCCCACGTCCACGTCCACGTCCATGGGCGATGGGCATGAAAATCGTTTACAAATAAATCAGAAAGCGATAAATAAGGATTTTGTCTCGTAATAACTCAGCGGGAGCCATTTAACATGCAATCATAACGAATCGATGCTGAACGCTTTAGCAGACGGCCCAGACTGACAGACAGCCCTGGGCCCAGGACCAGGTCCAAACTCAGGGCCCAGACACTCCAGAGGCATGAGAATTGGTTGCACTGAGAGAAAATAAAGCGAACAAATTCAAGTATGCAACCGAAAAGATTCATAAATTTCAATTCTACCAGCCTGTACATATATATAGATATGTAGATAGCACCCATCATTAATGGCAATTCCAAATCGAATTGAATCGCAGTTTGAAACGATTCATGGACGTTTTCCTAGTTTCCACTTTTTACACTTAATTTCCCTGCGTGTAGGAAATGTCGAATGGATTCGGAATCTGGATCGGAGGATGGCAACACGCTTTCACACCAGGCAGTCGCCAAGTGGCCAAGGCTTGCCCCAGAGTGGCAAGTGTGTATCGAATTGTTGTTGACTTGCAGCAGTTGTCGCTGTTGCTTCGCGTTGCTGCTGTTGTTGTTGGTGTTGTTGTTGCTGTTGCTGTTGCTGTTCTCGCACGCCTCTGGGGCAGGAAAATAAAGTTGCAAGCAGCCACATAACAACATCTCCTCGATTCTCACCTTGCTCCGAGAACTCCTTCGCACAATGACAGGGGCGTTGTTTGGCCACATGAGTGACGTTTTTTATGCCTGCCCCTATACCGAAAGGCAAAAAGAAGAGAAACGAGGAACGAGGAACATGCACTTGACTGCACTTCATAATTTGCCTGCGTACGGGAGTGCATATTGTGTGTGCGCTCCCAACAACAATGCTGCTTAATTATGTTGTAAAACAATCTGCCGAGCCGTCACTTTGAACAGGTCCTGCCAGGAGAGCTGCAGCCCCAGTTGCAACTACCTCGACTCCTACATCTAATAACTCAGCAAGCCATAAGGGGAAGTAATTAAAATTACAAAAGCCCAGCGTTGACGTTGAGGCTTTTGCCATAAAATGGCTCCCAGACACGCAGGCGTATACGTGATTCCAATGACTAATTGCCAGAACTGTGTCACAGGAAACGAGCCAAGCAACTAACTCGGCTCACGGCTCACGGCTCTCGGATCTGGGATCTGGGATCCCGGCCATCGGGCCTTGTGGGGTCAGGCACGCAGACCGTGCACACACTCTGCACATTCCCCCCGGTTCCCGGAGAGCAGAACTCTCCTCCTGCTTATCGCGATGCGGTTACTTGCAGTTGCAGTTAGTTGCGGCTAACAAGAAATTAAATTCCATTAAGCCCGCTCGAAGCCAAAGAGGAGCAGCCCCAGTCGGGCAGTGCAGCACAGTGGTATGGAGTGACATGGCACTGCGAAATAATCTGAGCCATGCAACATGCTGCTGCCTTTGGGTACTCCTGCTCAACCCCTTTTGCAATAGCCATAGGAATTCCCATTGACGTTTGCACCACTGTGCAGTGGTTCGCGTACGCGCGACTAATGAAGAGGTGGTAATTTATGTGAACATCTTCACCTGTTCCTAGACACGTTTTAATATGCCAGCGACTCTCGACTGGAGTCATGAATGAGCCACAGTGCCTTCATCGGGATCTGAATGAAGATGTGGGCCTGTGCCTGTGCCTGAGCCTGAGCCGGGTAGGGGGCAGCGGGCAACCTGCTAGACGCTAGACACTAGACACTGTCTAGTTAGCCTGGCCAGTTAGCAGAGCTGTGGCCGAGTGCAGGATTAATTAATTGCCGCTGCCTCGTCTGCAGAGCGGCAGACATGACGTATACGTGACATTTGAGATATGTTCAGACGCTTAATGTGCGACATTTTGTTTGTTTTGTTGCGGGTTGCCATGGCTGTTCCTTCTGGCTCTGCTAACAACTTTCGACAATCATCAGTAGCTGCTTTGCATATTTGTGGATGCCTTGCAGTCGACTCTATAATGATGCAGCAGTTGCAGCGTTGTCAAATGACTTGCGTAAATTTATCGTAAATGCCATCAGCTGAAGCCTGAGCCTGAGCCCGAGCCGAGCCGAGTCGAGTCTCCTCTCCTTAGATTCTCCAGGCACTTGAGCCGACTGTCAGACAGTGAGACAGTCAGTCCGTCAGTCAGCTAGTCACTAGAGTTGGCCAATTGGCTGGAGTGGGCTCTGGATCTAGCTCTGCGTCTGGTCTCTGGTCTCTGGCTCTGGCTCTGGCCGTTGCGGCTGCCTAGGCTGCTAATCCTCGTTAATCCCTTTGACTGTTGTGCCTCGCATAGCTGCACATAAATTTGACTCTGATTGTAGTCTTTGTTACGGCCGAGGCTTCTGTGGCTGCTCCTCCGATGATATGCTAATGAAATTCAGTTCGAGAGCGATTCCTTGGCATGAGGAATCAGCCACACACACACACACACACACTCGTAAAGCCCCCATCCACTTGGCGTGTTAACGGTTTGTGTCGTTTGACACATTTAATTGGAAGTCAATTGCTTTGGCCCGGATTGATGTGGTTGCTGAGGTGGCAATTGGCCCTGCCACAAAGGTGTTGCTAATGTGAGTACGATATCTGGGACTTGGCGAGCCAGTAATCACTTAATCGATCAGGGAAGTCGCTTCAAATATTATGTACTATCACTGCATTAGAATTGCAAATTTCGAAGTAATAAAGAACGAGTCTTCATTAGTTATTCCATTTTCTGTGCCACACGCAGAGCTATCGATCGTGGGAATACCATTAATTGAGATTTCAAATCAGACAGAGTTTAATTATCCATTTGCACCATATATAAATGGAAAGGAAACCGAATTCCAAACAGCCATATCTTTTGCGATCGGCAAAACATTCAAATCTAATTTGAATTAAATTCTGAAATTTTTCGAAAATTCTTTATACAAGCACTCCCGAAGAAGGAACCCCAGAAACTGCCCGAAAGGCCAGGGCCAGGGCCAGGACAACCCCCAAAGGACGGCGGCGACAACGGCGCTCCGCACAAGCACCAGAGCACCAGAAGAGATAGGAACACGAATCGGGACGCGGACGCGGACACGGACAAAGACAAAGACACACATTTGCGACATTCAATGGAGCTTGTAGCCCGGTCTGTCTCATTGTCATGCCCGGCTTATTGATTGGAATACAATGGATCCTTAAAGTGTGCTTACAAGCGCCGTAACTCAAACAAATTGCAGCGCCCAAACGCCTGACCTGACTCAAATGGACGGCGGCAACGGCAACAGGAACGGCAACAGCAACGGCAACAACTACAACTACAACAGGAACGACGACGACGCGGACGACGACACTGATCAACAGGCGCGGCGACGTGGATGGGTCCAAGTCTTCCAGTCAGAGAAAGAGCAAAGGAAAAGGGGGATCCGGAGAGAGGGCTTTGGGCCAGGCCGGGCCGGGCCGGGCCGGGCCAATGCGTTTTACATGATGCCTACACGACAGGACAGGAGCGGCCACTCAGACAACCGGCCGGCTTAACAAGATAAGCCCGCGCCCCATTGCACAGTGGGTCAAATTGGGCTTGTTGGAGCTCAAAATTTATGGGGAAATTATTGTGTTTTCACGAGATACAACGATGAATATGGAATGCTACAGAGAGATACCTCTCTGCAGAGGAGAGTACAATCATTTAAGATACACAACTTTTGTGGAATTTAATTCTCCCATCGTTAATCTCAATCATTTAAATGCATTCCCATTCAATCCCTGAACCACGGTGCCATTGCCTGATTGTTTGGTCTGTGGCTGCCTCTTGGCTGCCTTAAATTATTCCAAGCTTGCCACAGAAATACACGGACACGGACCAGAGGCGCTACTGACGCGCTTATGTTAAATTTACCAAACAACCGATTTGTATGCAATTTTGCGATCAAGAAGACTGGGATGAGGGGTGAGCTTGAGCCAGAGCTCGAGCTCGAGCTGAGCTGGAGCTGAAATCCAAATCCCAGCGAGACATCATGACGTCGTGGATTTGCAGGGTCGACTGCTCCCAGTCCCAGTCGCAGTCGCATTGTCATTGTCTGAGTCTGAGTCTCAGTCTGCGCCGCCGTCGCCGTCGCGAAGTCTAGTTTATTGGCGCGACTTTTTATTTGCATTCGAAATTTTTACCTTTTTTTTCTCTGTTTTTGGTGGCTGCTCCTGCACGTGATGTATGCGACGTGAGCCGCCCCAGCTCCAAAGCGTTCCATGGCTGCCTGCCGGCCTGCCTGCCTGCCGGCCTGCCTGCCTGCCTGCTTGACCACACAATTGCCATAAGTTTTGGCCGCTCTGCAATTATTTGCGGAATTCCTTTTGGAATATATATTGACTCGGACTCCCCAGCCCAGACACGGGCAGGAGACTCGGACTTGGACACTCGTACTCGCACTGGCACTGGCACTCACTCTGGCACTGGCACTGGCACACACTCCCCCCGTGCCTGGGCATGCCTGTGTGCATGTCTTCTCCATAAGCCACCTCCCCGAATACCGTATACCGAATGCCGAATGCCACCCCGACCCCGACTAGCTTTGACAGCCCATACAAGGAAGCCCAACCAACAATCCCTGGTCCTGGTGTTGTTGTCGCTCTTTCGACTCTGACTCTGACTTTGACTGGGATTGGGACTGGGACTGTGGCGTTTCTGGTTTCTGGACTGACACTCGCTTTATTCTTTTGTTAATTTGTCATGAAATTCGCTTTTTAACGCATGGCTTGAATGCAAGCTAAATTCTAAGCTGGGACTTAGAGGTATATTGTATATGGGATATCGAGTCGGAGAATTGGAGCATGTAGTTTGTCAAATGACAATCAATTTCGAACCTATCCAAATTGAATTTTGCACACAATCAAACGAACGTTTGACTCATTAAAAATAATTATCTAATCGACATTTTGTTTGGCAGTTTCCAGCCGACAACTGGCCGAACAAGTTTCCAAGCCCGAAACCCACCGAGATCGAAGATCATGCGACTTTTAATGGACTTAACAAGGTGATTCAATCATACACAAGATGGCCAATTCGAGACAAAACCCAGCATTAGCACCCATTGCCACAGCCAATCTTTGAATACCAAATGCTAACAAAGCCCCGCACCCACCTACGAGCACAGAGCGTAAGCGAAATTGTGCAACTGCCCCGAGTGTCAAATTAGACAAACAGCAAACTGAATGCCAACTCGGAGCAAAGCAAAAAGAACCCCAGAAAAGAAAAGACAAGACAAGACCGAGGCAAAGCCAAGCAAAGCAAATCAAATCAAATCAAATGTGCAATGCAAATTGCATTGGGCACACTCGCTGCCGGGCATTAGAGGGGCTGCTAATTTTCTGCGAATCGCGCTCGGAAAGCCCCCAGAAGTATCGAAGATATATAGTGGTTCGGTGGAAGTGGATTTGCATGTGGGTGGTCGGCAAATTGCCAGAACGTGAGCACAATTTTTAAATTAACGGCCCAAAAGTGGTTAGAACGGCAGCAGAAACGGTTCGGCAGCAGAATGGATTGGAGTGGTGCAGAATGGATTCCGTGGCTGTGGCTGTGGATGTGGCTGTGGGTGCAGGGAAGAGCAGGAAAGTGGAACCTCTGAGGCGCATTCCAGGCACAAAACTGTTGCAATTAATTGCATTAAAGTTCTAAATTGTGCGCCCCCTGCGCCTACTCCCACAGCACAATGGCGTCTCTTAGACAAACTTGCAACTTTGCAACTGCAACTGCAACTGCCAAGCGCCGCATTATCGAAGACGCATCGCACAGTGGCACGAGAGGGCACCATAAACCGCTGGATATTTAATTGGGAATAATTTTTTTTCAACTCAACATCTGACCAACATTTAGCCGACTTATTGCTAATTAAAGAGTATAATGGTGACATAGACTTGGACAATTGTTTTCCAGTTTCAAAAGGAAGCTATGTTTTTATTATTTTATTTTATTGTTTTATTTTCCTTCAATTTTTATTGTGCACGACAGTTTCAGCATGAAACATTTGCAATTTAACTAAAAATAGTTTTTCCCAGTGTATAGCAGGCATGTTCGGGTTTTTGATATAATGCGTATTGAATTGAATGTTTGCGTGCCGAGCACTGCTCTAGATAATCAAATATAATCAATATTCCTTAAAACCATACATAAATGTTAAACTAGTTTTTCTAATGAATGTGGAATATATTGTACTAATGTCATACTCTTCTTCTTATAACCTGTAACCTATAACCACTGTGCGGACTGCCTCGTTGTCATGGTCGTGCCTTTCAGTTTGAAACGTGATCGATAGACAGACTACCAGCCCGGCCAGCCATCGCCATCCAGCAACAAGAACTGCAAATTGGCCAACTGCAGTTGGCCATTGCCTCTGCCCATGCCTCTGCCTCTGCTGTTTTGCTTTTTTTTTGCTTTGCTGTTGCCAAATGTTTGGCCTTAGTCAAATTATGTTCTTTGGCTCGTTTGATAATGAAACTGCAAATTGAGGCTGTGTTTGGGCTGTGTTGCTTTGTGGCCCCCTCAAATTGTTTGCTCACACCGTCCCAGCGTCCCACCGTCCCAGCGTTCCCTCCTGTGCTCCGTCTCGGAGCCACGCTAATGATTACGTGTTATCGTGTTGTAATTTTACACAAAGCCCTAATGACGAGTCTGGACCCTGGACTGTGTCGGAGTAGGAGTCGGAGCTGGCTGCATCCACATCCACATCCACATTCGCATCCATCTCCATCGCATCTACATCGATCCAGCCGAACGATCGAATCGATCTGGCTCCGGGTTATATGGTTTAGATCATGGCAGCAGACACTAACTGGGCTCATCATGGAGCGTTAACAAGCTCATTTTTCTAAACTTGACGTGCTGAGTCCACCAACAAACCAACCAACCAACCAACCAACCAACCAAACGATCCAGCCTAACCAGACGATCATCCAGCGGGGCCACTCCACTTAGGCAAAAGATCTTGAGCGATCTTCGGCCGCGGCGGCTAAGCCAATTTGCTTGGCCATTCTGTGACGTTCCCAGTGGTTGGATCATAAATTGTTTATAATGGGATTGAGCGTGTTATGTCCAGGCACTTGGCTTCATATCAATATATGATGGTCTTAAATATCTTATCTACTACACTTTATTGGACATATAAATATTACAAAAAATTAAAGCACAAAGACCCTCAATGGAAAGGATATTCTATCCTTACAGTTCAGCTTGGACGCATATCATCGTTCTTCTTCATCAGGTTGTGGGCTCCGCAGGCCGTCAGCCTCGTCGACTTTAATGCTGCGGGAAAGTTCCTTGCCGTTGAAGAAGTCCTTGACCAGATTCTGGATCTTGGGGATGCAGACTCCGCTCGGCATTCTCAACCTTCAAAAGTGCATATTCAAAAAAAGAACGGGATTAACTGTCAATCAGATTATTACTCCAATAGAAGTACACCTGGCCCTCGCTTAACATGAGGGTTACGTTCCTAGAAAACTTCGTGTTGAGCGAAATCGTGTTAAGCGAGACAAAATTCACATTGTGGCAGTTTAAAAGGTTCTTTACTTTTCAAATGTGGGATTCTCCTTTTTCTAGAGGTTCAAATACAAAAAACGTCTCACGCATTAATTGACCAAAAATAATTATAATGATACGAACGAGTTTTTCAGCGTGTTAAAAGGGGAAAGGAAGCAAATTTGTAGCCGTGTAAGACCGAGTTCGTGCTAAGAGAGTCCGTGTTAAGCGAGGGCCAAGTGTACACTTAGAAACACTGGGAGAGTAGTTTCCTGACCAAAAGGTGTATGCTCTACAAGGAGCCATCTGTATCCAGCCAATATTCTGAATTTACTCACTGAAACGGACTTCCAACTCCTGCGTCAAGGGTGAGTGAAAAAGCTCGGGTTAATGATCACGAAATCAGCTAATGCTCCCACTACGGTGCATTGCAGGATATCTTTTTCCCCAAGAACCGTATAAACAATGAGGAGAATATTTGCGTAGAAATTCACGCATTTGTCGAGCATTGGGACTTCTTCGACTCAATTCCTCTGACCATAATCATACAAAAAAACTGTCGCAGATCTGGCAAAAGGCCAAGAGGCACAACAAAACCGGATGCTTCCATAACCAGCATTCAATACGGTCAAAAGACAAAACGTTTTCCAGCTAAATCCCGAACTAAGAAGAGTGGGATGTGGAGATCTGGGAGGAGGATGATCTGGAGAGCATATTAAATTGAATTTTTATGTTCTCACAGCCCTGGAAAATCATGTGCCAGGCCATAAAAGCCAGCCACGGACTCAGTTTTCTTCGGCTCGGTTGGGTTGTGGTTGGGGTTGGGGTTGAGGTTGAGTGTGTGGGTTAATAAATAGCCCCCGAACCCGAACCCGATTCCGTACCCGTTCCCGTACCCGTACCGAACCACAGCAAGTGCTAGAGGAGGGAAGTGCAGTGGGGCAGATGGTGCGGTAAATTATGGTTATTTAAATAAACAGCACACGATTTGATTTGGCGGCCCAAAAGTGTTGCCAGCGCGCCTCCGAAATTGGAAGAGCGACGCGTCGACGTCTGGAAATTATGTTGTAGTTGCTCTGATCATGCACCAGTCTCAGCCAGGCTCAGGTCTGTGTCTGCGTCTTCGTCCAGGGCCATGGCCAGGCGCAGGAGGATAGTTACCTCTGATGATGATGATGATGCTGTTGCTCTGCTCCGCTCTGCTCTGCTCTGTATAGAGGGTTGTGCCATCAAGTCTTGATTGAGTAACGCCCCAGAACCAGAACTGGCGTCTAATTATGAGTTGCAGGAGCAGCAGCAGCAGCAGCCCCATCAGAATGGGGCACAGCTGTGGCAGAGGCTGTGCAACGCCTGACGGATGGGTAGCATCATTAGCTGATGTGCTGCATTGACCCGGCCTAATCGCCGATAAGGCTCGTGATAAGCAAACACACATAAAAGCCAATGTGCGTTGAGACTGGTGTGACCTTTTCGGTTGCTGGACAGGATTGCAATGGAGACTTGTCCCCCCCAATGAGAGAGGTAGAACAGGATCTGATTCACGTTGGCTTGGCGTTGCGGTGTTTTGTTTATTTTGAGGCTATAATTTAAGCGGGTAATTGCACGCTGGCGGCCAGAATTTGTAACTAAACTGCAAATTAGCAGCCAATTCTCAGGCCGATTAATAACCATAATTATTGGCTCAAGCGCTGACGAGCGAACGTCTCTGCCTGCTGGAGGATCTTGATGAGGAGGCTGGCTGGGGATCGGGATCGGGATCTGGCTGTGGCTCTGTCTCACCATCCAAGGCTGCTGGGCCCGTCCAAATTGCACTCGGCCAGGGCCAGGGCCTGGGCCAGAGCTTGAGCTCGAAACTGATTCTCTTGGCTCCTCAATTGCCAATTCGTGATACACCGAGGCGCGTATGGGTATGGGGGCCAGACCCTCTGTTCCGTCCAGCAGCAATTTAAATAGTGAGCGCCTGGCTTAATTACATAAAACAGGCAACACAAGATGCAGCCGAGGTCCGTTCGAGCTTCGCTTCTCTTGCCGCCGGCGCAGTCGTCAAGGCTTGGTCCTCTTCCTGGGCCACTCTTGATGGACATGTGTCTAATGAACCAGCCTAATTAATGTGCATGGCTGACGCTTGTCTCCGGCTCTCTTCCTCTCTGTTTTGGCATGCAGATCTCTTGAAAACGAAGCCCCAAGAAGAGCAAAGAGTATACGGAAAGTGTTGAAAGCCCTGAGTGGGCAAAAGGATTCAGATTGGCCGGCAAATGACTGGCATTATAATAAAACAGGCTGAACAAATTAATAAACGTCGATACCCAATTAAACTGTCCGACTATAATGCACGCTATAAATTTTTACTCATTGGAAGAGGGTGGGGAAACTCAGAAGGAACGAATAGAGACATCCACTATCCAATTATCGATCAGGATGATTAACTGCGCGAGGTCAACGGCGAAACGAAGAAAAATGCAGTTCGAAAATAATTGCAGTCTTTGGAATGAAAACTATGTCGTGTACTATGTGCAAAGGAAGCTGAAAGTACTGATCACAGATAGGTAGGAGCCCTTACAGCACCATTTTGGTTTTACAAATTCTTAAACAATATTCTTCGATAGCAACTTTATATTTAAGGCTAACATTTAAAAAAATATGTTTGGCGGGCACTTTAAAAACGATTAAGATCTATCGATGTATCGTGTATGTAACAGTACATGATTTTCTACATTGCTAGTTCCGGGTTTCGTCGTCAGGTGCTTTCTGTGTATCTTACATATTACATATTTCATCTGGACCCACAACCTGCTCTTTCTGGCAGTGCCGGTAAACGTCCACAGTTTCACCGTTTGTCAACACTGCAGAAATTCAAACGCAGCTGGTTTATTTCGGTATATTTTTGAGGGTTGCAGGTATATTTTATTAATACATCCGCGGTCACACTGCGGATATCTCGGAGCGGTTCGTTTTTATTTGTTTTTATCGCGAAATGTGTAATGATTATAACTGAATGCAATATCTGAGAGTAAACAGCAGTGATAAAGCGTGAAATGTGTCAGCTGGCTACAGCAGCACCGCTTCCATAGAACTGTCAAGGTACGGCCTCAGAACAGAGCCCTGTGTGGGAGTCTCAAATTGGAATCGTCTTCTTTGGTCGTCCGTCTTTGTGTGCGTGTGTGTGTGTCGTGTGAGTGTTCGTGACAATAAACTATGAATATAAACGTAGAATGTTTACTATATATATTGCACCGCCTTTTGTTAAACATGACCAAATAGGGCAAAAGATGTGTGGCGGCGAATGTTTTATAACTGATAATTTTGGTGGCGAGTGTTTTTTGGGCGATTTCTCGCTCTCCGCGCAGATTCCTTTTACAGGAAAAATCAATAAAAGTCCAATTGGGACAATGTATGAATCGGTGTTTGTGTGCGTGCGTTTCAGTGTGTGTGTGTGTGGGGGATGGATGGCGATTGTATACTCCTTTATCTGCATTATCTCTTACTTTTCTGCCTTTTTGTTGCTGCAACAGCAGCAAAGTGATTGTGAGGCACGCCTAATTGATAAGTATTTTTAGTCATTTCCCCATAACTCTCTCCCTCTCTCTCTCGAAGCACTATAATCAATCATTTGCCTACATTTCGCACCGTACTTATTTATGTGTCTCTATCTCTGTGTTGCACGAGTAGCCAAGCCACTTAACTTGTATAGGGTATGCAGTACATGACCTGCAGTAGGGCATTAGGATTTTGAGCAGCACTGGCAATGCAGTAAAATATTACCATCTCATTATCTCATCGAAATATGATCCAAAACAGATTGCTATACCATACATACATATACATATCTGACACAAGAACGATATAGTTTTTGTGGAAGGGGGAAATCCTTTTTTTTACTGCAGATATCCATCTCATAGGGTATCAACATCTTCGACCTCTTAATCCATAATTCCTTGGCCTGTTGTTTCCGTTTCTCTCCACAACATGCTACAACAGCACCACATACCAGAGAAACAATAAAACACAATACGAGAGTACCACAACATACCATGCCATTCCATATGATAGGCAATGGTATTTAGTTTCCCTTTTACTTTTCTACAATTTACATAATCATCATCGTCAGCAGCAGCAGAAACAGTAGTGCCGCAAAGACATCATCAACGTCCACTAACAACCAACAATAAAAACAACTGCGGAGTGGCGTCGTTCATTAAACTAACGCACACACATGCGGAAAAAACAAACAGATGGACAGACGGACGGACAGACGGATAGTTTTATTATTTATGTTCCCTGTTTGCATGTTTAATTGCCTTCGGTTCCATAGCCATAGCCATTCCATGGCAGCCAAATCCATTCTGTCCTCCCGAACATCTCTCCTTCCCCTTGGGGGTTTCTTTCTTTTCTCTCTTTTGATAATTCTTTGCCATTTGAGAGATATGTATTCGGTATGCAAAATGTGTGCCAAACAACCAAATGTACAGTGGGATCGTTTGGGTGACTTTGGTGACAGAACTGAAGATTACATTCTATTCTTTTTCCAGAACTTTTACCACCCAAACCCCAGTACAAAATCAAAGCGGGAAAATCTGTTCCATTGATGAAAGTTCTCTCAGGGTTAACATAAGTTAGCAGCCATCTGCATTGAAGATATTTAGAGATATTTACAAAACACAGCAGTCCAACAACAGTTCCCTTACCAGCGAATCTTGAGTCAAGCCTCAATGTGGCGTATCATGCACACGCAATGTATGCGGTTTCTGAACTTCTCGGGTATTCTCATTCGCAGCATTCGCTTGTGCCGCCATATCAGTTGGAATATGGAACATGGCTTAGACGAACAATCACATAGAACAAACCATCTGGAAAGAAGAAGCCTGACCAGTCATGGCCATATAAGCCATATAATCAGCACACTCTTAATGATAATATTTCATAAATTAAATAGGTTTATTGATAACATTTTAAATATTGCATTGTTCCCCATTCATTTATTGTCTGTGGCTTATCGATTACTTCTTTTTCTGGTCCCTGGGGAACCACTAAATAACAATTTTGTATCCCCTTGGGGCACTGTGCGGCGGTGGATTCCTTTTCTGTAATGGCTTTTGGCTGGGCCTGTGGCTGTGCCCCGCGGTTAATGACACAACGAGGGAGGGCTAGGGGGCCAGCGAACGGGAAGCGTCTAGCGGCTAGACAAGTGACGCATATTTTAGCATTCTTTGTGGCGGTACTTGGGTGCCAGCACACAGCACATCCACCCATCTATCACGTACATACTCGTAAAGGCGTTCTCGTATGTAAAGGCGGATACAAACTATATGTGGATTCCTTCTCTGCTTTGTCCAATTGTTGGACTGTTGATTCATCGAAACAGCTCTGGCTAGTAGCTCAAGGAAACCACTGATAGCCACCTCTGGGTCTCTAGCTAAATGATACATCATAGTCTAGGGAGCTGCCACACCTTATCGACGATAAGGAATACTTAGGGGGGGGGGGATATCAACTAAGTTTGAAGGCCTAGGCAAACAATCGAATCGATTGGCCCGCGGTCTGGACAGTCCAACATTCCAATTTCATTTCCACTTCCATTCCGATGCATTTCCTCTGTGGCGCAATATTACACAAGCGATTGGCGGATTTGCATTCGAATTGTGGTTGGTTTTCCAGCCTCTTTCGTTCGTCGGGCAATTAAATTTTGATTAATTTGCCAATTGGAGCTTGAAACAAGACTTGTTGACGAGAGAACTGGTACGCTACACACGCGGTACACGCAGTACACGACTATTCCACGGGTCATTCCCCAAATCACACACTGACTTCTAAGAGTATACGTGCACGTATACGAGAGCATAGTAGTGTGTGTGTGTGTGTGTGTGTATGCTCAATTTTACGGCACATGCGCCGCTGCAAATAAGAAATAAGAAGAAAATGCAGCGGCTCCAAATTGCATTTTGCGCATAATTCAAACGGTAGCCTCAAATGAGAAAATACACATATCGGAGTGCGAGTATGTGTAGCATCCACAGAAGTGTAGCATCCGCTCCACTCCACTCCACACTCCGCTCTGTTGCTGGAACAGCTGGAAACGCATCTGTATCTTTTTCATGCACTGGAAATTCCGCAAAGACGACGAAGACGCCGTGTGCCGCTAACTTTCTAAAAGATGCAGCCACCAGCACCAGCAGCAGCAACAGCTAATCATGATAATGATTGAGCTGATTATTGTTGTTGCCAGTGGATATAGTAGTCGCACAATAGCTGAAAGTTGCATTCATTTCATCATTTCACGTTGCAGACTACTCGTAATAGAAGAGACACTTTTGGGGCCAGAAAATAATTGGAGTTCTCGTGAAAGTTGATGCGGAACCTTATAGAACAAAATATAATAGAACAGATACGATAGATGGATAGTTAGAGGAAGCGGAACTACCCTTCTCCATTCTGGGGAAATTGTAATTCGGTTTTCCCTAATATTAAAACAAATACTACACATTTGAATAATAAAATTATAAATCTAAAACTATGTAGGGTTAAAATATTGATTGACGAAGTATAAATCTATTATTTTTTTGCGTCAACTTTGGTATGCTTTTATTTGTGAACTATTGGTGGCACAGATTTACATTTGGGCATTTTGAAAAGGTGCGATTCCCCTTTAAAACACAATGTTGTCCGATTTTTGATAGGATGATTCCATTGTAAGATAAATTGAGTTAAAAATGGAGCCCTAGTAAGATAAAACTCGCTATATTTTACAATTTCCTTGCGGTAAAGGCGATAATGTAAGCAAGGCGAATAAAATTGTGTACAAGGCTTATGGCGCCGATAGAGTCTCGGTTAATAATGGGAAATTTCGGTTTCGGAGGTTTTGGTTACAAGAAAATCATCTACCATGGGCTACTTCCATATGGGAAAACACTGAACTCGGACCTCTATTGTCAACAATTAGACCTATGTATTTAGATTAAAATACTCCAGACGCGACCAGAATTGCTAATTACAGTCGAACTTCTCTATGACGAACTTCTCTATAACGAAGTTTTCTATATAACGAATTTATTTGCATTTTCGTTAAATTTTCAGTACGTTTTGCTCTCCTTATAACGAATTTTTGTTTTCCTTATAGCGAATATTTCTCTACTACGAATTTTTTCCACGTCTCATACGCTCACGCTCTTCCAATAACGAATTTTTTTGGGGAAGTCCCGAACTATAAATTTGTTCTTCCCACACAAAAATGCCAATTCTTTAAAGTTCAATAAACTTAGAAGTAATTTTATTTTACGAATTCTATATAACGAATTTTCCCTATAACGAACTGTTGTTTGTCCCCTTGCGATTTGTTATAGAGAAGTTCGACTGTAGCTATTGCTATTATAATAGGAAAGGTGTTTGGGCTACATTAAGACAACGCTAGACCACACACATCAAAAATGACGCGCACGAAACTTGAGCTATTTGAATCCGAAATTTAAATGCATCCACCTTATAGTCCGTATCTCGCACCAGGCAACTACATATAATCTTTTTTTTTTCTTAAAAATTATCCTTAAAATAGCAACAAGTCATTGAACAGAACGGGACATATTTGAACAACCAAACCGTACAAAATTAAGGAAATAATAACCTCTCCAAAGAGCTTAGCTTCATTAAAAGCCTAAACACACCGCAGGGTTCTTCTACATAGTGCAAAAAGGCCTTGTAGTAATAATAATAGTAATAGTCTCGAAAGAAAAGAATGATAATAATGCAAATGGAGACTAGGTTCAGAGATAAATGTAGATCTGTCTTCATACATTCCCCTAAATATCAATAAAAAAGACTTTCGTTTAGTGGCTTGTAGAAACGGACCACAAATTAGAGAACTTTTAAAAGAGCTATTTGTTTTTATATTGGGCATTCTCGTTTGAAGCATTCACTTGTGCGCCTCGAGTCCAGAATTAATGTGCGACTAATTCATAGTAATTTCTTTGATGCTCACAGGAACAGAAAAGAATCGCATCTTCAGTAATGGGAAAACTCCCTCATTTCGGGAGATTTTATCAAGAAATCATGTACACAATTCGCAGAAATCGGATCCAAACAAAATATTATTCTTGGAATAGAAAATTCGATTTTTCGTACTATACAAAATTCATGTTCGATTCCACGACTGACTTCGATAATCTTGTTCTCAGAGTAAAAACCGAAAAAAAAACAAACCCATCCCACAGAATGTTGTTGGGCTTTCAGATCTGAGCCGGCCCACACCTGATATGGCGAGGGCGTCAGCGCGTCTCCATTTCAGCTTCGCTCTGGGAAATATTCCATTATAGCCGTCAAGTGATGACGCGGATAAAAGGCGTTTTCTGGCTATATTTAGCCCACGCCACGGTCCGGCCACTCGCCACTAAGTTTATAAAAAAAAAAAAATTCTCATTTTCCGCCACTCACTTGCCTTCCCTTTCGTCTACTTGCAGAAAATGGAGCATTGACTTGAGGCACAGTCAGAGCAAGCGCCACAAAATAGCACAGCACAAACAGAGATCTTCCCCGTGAGGCTCCTCCGCGCCTCCGTCATGTTGGAGCCAACGCTCACGCCCGAGCTGGAGGATGTGGATGGCACTAGTCTGGTGACGGCGGCCATTGCCGGCCTGAGCATAGACGATGTGCCAGAGCGCAAGCCTCACTTCCTGGACTACGATGCAGTGCCGCCCCCCGACTACGAGGATGGGTTCGGGGCTGCCGGCGAGCAGCTGAAGATGGACAAGAAGTACGAGCGCGATGGGGAGATCAGCGACTACGAGCTGGCCGCCAGCGGGTACACCAAGAAGGAGTTCACGCAAGACGACAACACCCTCAATTTCACACAGAATGGCGTTGGGGCAGTGGGTGTCGTGGGAAAGAAGCCGGGGGCAAAGCATTTCCTGGACGAGAATCCCATTCCGCCAGACTACATGCTGGCCCAGGAGCTGCGCGAGATGCGGGAGCACCGCAGTCTGGACAGGAACTTTGAGCGCAAGTCCGCCCAGCAGCAGCAGCTGGAGGAGCTGCCACAGCGGAACGGTGGCTCGCCGGCCAGCTCGGGACGGGCCTCGCGCAGCAAGGAGCCCTCCTACACGCTGTCGCGCTTCCTCGATGGCGACAATCCCATGCCGCCGCGTCTGCCAAAAGGAGCCGCCTGGACCACCAGCTTCGACGAGCGCTATGGCACGGCTGCAGCTGCAGCAGTGGATGCCACACTGGGCTCCAAGGTGGAGTGTGTGTACTCGCTGCTCTCGATGCTGGGCTCCAACGATCCCCTGGAGATGGCCAAGAAGTTCCTGGAGCTCTCGGGGAATGCCCAGAGCTGTGCCACGCTGCGCCGCTCCGGCTGCATGCCGCTGCTCGTCCAGATGATGCATGCTCCCGACAACGAGCCGGAGGTGAGGAAGTGTGCCAGCCAGGCCCTGCACAATGTGGTGCACACGCATCCGGACGAGAAGTCCGGCCGGAGGGAGGCCAAGGTGTTGCGTCTGCTCGACCAGATCCTCGACTACTGCGCCTTCCTGAAGACTCTGCTCCAGAGCGGCGGCGAGGCCATAGCCGACGACTCGGACAGGCATCCGCTGGCCGCGATCTCCTCCCTGATGAAGATCAGCTTCGACGAGGACCATCGTCATGCCATGTGCGCCCTGGGGGCGCTGCATGCCATCCCGAATCTGGTGCACCTGGACCATGCCGCCCATGGGCCCAAGCCCGAGGATCAGTGCTGCAATTCGCTGCGTCGCTACGCCCTGATGGCCCTCACCAATCTCACCTTCGGGGATGAGAACAACAAGGCTCTGCTCTGCGGCCAGAAGCAGTTCATGGAGGCGCTGGTGGCCCAGCTGGACTCGGCGCCCGACGATCTTCTCCAGGTGACGGCCAGTGTGCTGCGCAACCTCTCCTGGCGGGCGGACAGCAACATGAAGGCGGTGCTCAACGAGATTGGCACGGTGACGGCCCTGGCCCTGGCGGCCATGCGTAACAAGAGCGAGAACACCCTGAAGGCCATCCTCTCGGCCCTCTGGAATCTCTCCGCCCACTGCAGCACCAACAAGGCCGAGTTCTGTGCCGTGGACGGGGCCCTGGCCTTTCTGGTGGGAATGCTCAGCTACGAGGGACCCAGCAAGACCCTCAAGATCATCGAGAACGCTGGCGGCATTCTCCGGAACGTCTCCAGCCACATTGCCGTCTGCGAGCCGTACCGGCAGGTGCTGCGCCAGCACAACTGTCTGGCCATTCTCCTGCAGCAGCTCAAGTCCGAGAGCCTGACGGTCGTCAGCAACTCCTGCGGCACTCTGTGGAATCTGTCGGCCCGCTGCCCGGAGGACCAGAAATTCCTGTGGGACAACGGAGCCGTGCCGATGCTGCGCTCCCTCATCCACTCGAAGCACGCCATGATCTCGGAGGGCAGCTCCTCGGCCCTCAAGAACCTGCTGAACTTTCGTCCGGCCGTGCAGAATCAGCATCAGCTGGATCCCATTGCCCGCTCCATGGGCCTGAAGGCACTGCCCACGCTGGAGGCACGTAAGGCCAAGGCCCTGCAGCAGGAGCTGGGCGAGCGCCACTCGGAGACGTGCGACAATCTGGACTCCTGCGGCAAACGAGCCACCAGTTCGTCGCGTCGTCACCCGGCAGTGCCCCGGCTCACCCGATCCACGATGCTGACGAAGAGCGAGAGCCGGGATTCGGTTTACTCGGCCAAATCGGACTCCGCCTACGAGCATCTGATGCGTTCCGCCTCTGCCTCGGATGCCCAGCGCAAGGGGCAGCCGAAGATAACCGATTTCGAGATGGAAATGGAGCAGGACGCAGAGGCCACCGAGGAACAGCCCATCGACTACTCGGCCAAGTACAGCGAGAACGCCACCAAGACACATGCCACATCGACATATCAGGAGACGGACCTCGACCAGCCCACAGACTTCAGTCTACGCTACGCCGAGAATCAACTGGAGGCCGACATCCTGGACATATCAGCAAAGACCACAGTAGCGAAGACGCCAGCGACTCCCGGGGGCAAACCCGAGGGCCAGGAGATACTGCTCATCCTGGACGATAGTGTCAAGTGCTATCAGACCGAGGACACGCCGTACGTAATCTCCAATGCGGCGTCTGTCACGGATCTGCGACTGGCGGCCAAGACTGAAGTCGAATCGGAGGCAAAGCCCGAAGCCAAGGCTCCCGCTGTCTCTGCTGCCCCCAAGAAACTACCAAAGCTGTCGCAGTGCAGTGGTTCCGGTTCGTATACGCCGGAGAAGCCCATCAACTACTGCGAAGAGGGTACGCCGGGCTACTTCAGTCGCTACGATTCCCTCAGCAGTCTAGACGAATCCGGAATCAAGGCCATGCAGCTGGCAGCTGGTCCACTCGGAGCAGAGACAAAAGCCAAGCCTGTGAAGCAGCTGCTGGCAGAGGAGGAGCAGCCGCGAGTGGAGGAGCAGGAGGAGGAGGAGCAGGAGGTTCTGGTGAAGCCCTCCTCTGCCTTGGAAACCCCACTGATGTTCTCTCGACGCAGCTCCATGGATTCCCTTGTGCACGATCCCTATGTGGATGTGGCCAATTGCGATGACAAGAGTTCGGTGGTCAGTGAATTCAGCCGCCTGGCAAGCGGTGTAATCTCCCCATCCGAACTGCCGGACTCTCCCACCCAGAGCATGCCGCAGTCCCCCAGGCGGAACAGTGTGAACCGACAGTCGCCGGGTCCCGTGGCGGCCAGCATGCGTCCCCTGCGCAGCGTCTTTGAGGATGATCTGAGCAGCTTCAATGTGGAGCACACCCCGGCCCAGTTCTCAACGGCCACCAGCTTGAGCAGTCTCAGCATCGTGGACGATGAAAAGGAGGCGGCGCCGGAGGTGGTGCACTACAACGAGGACGACTTGCTGCTGGCCAACTGCATCAACATGGGAATGCAGCGGAAGCCCACGGCCTCCGAGGCGGAGGCGGAGGAGACCACCCGAAGCTACTGCACCGAAGACACGCCCGCCCTGCTCTCGAAGGTGGGCAGCCACACCAATCTCTCGGCTATTTCCGTGAACTCCTGCAACGAGCTAAAGGACCCCGATCCCCCCTCCTCTGCCGACGGAGTCTCCTCGAACACCTCGGACTGTGGCGGGGCTGCAGGGCAGCGTCTGCTGCAGCAATGCATCCGCGATGGCATGCAGAAGCAGCAGCCGCCGACACCCGACGATCCCATTGCCATGCTGCGGCGTGGAGGAGGCAGTCTGCTGCCCGGCTATGTGCCCTCCAGCGACGAGATGAGCAAATACCTGGTGGAGGACAGCCCCTGCAACTTTTCGGTGGTCTCTGGTCTGTCCAATCTCACTGTGGGCTCCAGTCTGGTGGGTCCAGCGGTGCAGCTAAAAGAAACAACTGTGGGGTATGTACACTCCTCGTACGATTCTGCTCTTTACTCAATGTAATATCTGCTTGTCGGTAATCCTAGCATCGAACCCAAAGCTCCTGCAGAGCAATCTTCATCCCGGCCACCGCATTGGCAAGATGATTCCCTGAGTTCCCTTTCCATTGACTCGGAGGACGATACCAATTTGTTGAGTCAGGTAAGAGGCATTCATTCGATCTGCTCTCGCTCTTGGCAGCACCTGACTCCCCTCTCTTTGTTCCACAGGCTATTGCCGCTGGCTGCAACAGACCCAAATCGAATCTTGGCTTTAGCTCGAACGGGAAGCGCTCCAGCTCGTTGACCTCCTCGCAGCCCATGGCCATTAATGCGGCCACCTCGGCGTGCTCTTTGAACTCTGCGATGACGGTGCGCAAGAACCAGCAGGAGTCCTACAGCTCGGTGGACTCGAGCGACTCGAACGACAATCAGTCCAAGTCGCTGTTCGAGCTGTGCATCCTCAGGGGCATGTACAAGTCAAAGCAGTCCCAGCAGCAGACGCAGTCGGTGCAGCCGCCTCCCCTGCCTGTCACATCGAGTTCCAAGCAGTTCGATTCGCTGCCCGTGCAGCTGCCATCCTCCGGTGGCCAGCAGCAGCAACAGCAGATGACAAAGCGACAGCGCAGCAGCCACCACCACCACAGCCATGGCCATCATCATCATCATCATCGCGAGAGGGAGCGCGAGAGGAAGGACGAGAAACTGCTGCAGGAGTGCATCAATACGGGCATCTCCAAGAAGATCAACGCCGTGCCAAAAAACGTCCTGGCTACGTCTGCAGCTGCATTGGAACCGTGTCACCCAATGGCAGCTACTACATCAGCAAGTGCCCCCAGCACAGCAGCAGCTCCAGACGTAGAGCAGAAAGCGCACGCCACCAGCAGCAGCAACAGCAGCAGCAGCAACAGCAGCAGCAGCATCAGCATTCCCAGCCCGAACAGCCTGCCCCCGAGCAGTCATACCGCCGCCATCGGCACAGGCATCGACACAACAAAAAGCCCAGCTCCAGTTCCAGGTCGAGAGAACGCGATCGCGAACGGGAACGCTCTCGAGACAGGTATTGGGTCTAAGCTGGAACTAGACTCGGATCGATCCAGCGACGAGTCCAACCAATCCTTCATTATGGACACCATGGTGCGGCTGGACAGTGCGCCCCCCAGCGCCAGCTGCAGCTCGGGCTCGGCAAATGAGAAGCATAAGGATCCCGATCTGATGCTCAAATCTGTGGAGCGATTAACTCTGGAGTTTGTCACCTCCGCGGAGCAGCTAAGGAGCCACAGCCACCCCCACACCCACACCCCCACCCACAGCAAGAATCACAACCACACGAACACCAACACAAACAGTCACAACACCTGGAACGAAAACACCTGTCCGAATGATGTGTCCTTTCCCAGCATCAGCCAAACGGCACCCGTACTCCAGGCTTCGCTGAGCTTCGATGGTGATGATGATGTGGATGTGGATGTGGACGATGAAGATGCCACAGATGCCAAGTCATTGGTTAACGAAATGGTGGAGATCACGCCCACCAACGAGGAGCAGCCATCGCAGCCGGCATCCCTGGAAACGGAGACGCAAACGCATACCCTAATGAACGGAGATCGCTCGGGCAGCTCCTCGGGCGGCGGACTGAACTTTCAGCTGGGAGGCCAAGTGCAGAATGCCGGTGTGCCGCAGCGCAACCTGCTGTTCAATGGCACCAGCTCCTCTATGATGACAAACTCCACGATAATTGCTTTTGAGGCGCGTGCGGTGGCCGAGAATCTGCTGCAGAACCTACAGAATGGAGATGAGGACAACACCGAGCAGACGTTCAGCATCAACAGCCTGGATCTGGACAACGTGCGCCCGCCCTCGGGCATGGAATCACTGAACAGCTGCTACCAGGATCAGTCGCAGCCCAGCTCGTTGCGCCTGCCGTTGCCCAGCAAATCGCCAAGATTTGCCCGCAAGGTTTTCCCCGCCAATCTGGTGGCCCGACGGGCCCTCGGCCACCTGGCTGGCAGTGCGGAGAGCGTGAACTCCAGCTGCAATCTGCTGGACAACATAAAGCCGCCGTCGCTGATGGACGAGCTGCTCGACTCGATGATCAGCGTGGACAGCATCCAATCGGAGGTGGCCGACGGCGATCAGGACTGCAGCATGGCCACCACCATCTCGGTGTCGAACTATGAGACGGCTGCCTGCGACGATCAGTCTTTTACAGTGCTCCAGAGCTGCTACGACGAGGAGGATGGCGACGAAGATGCCACCATGAATGACTTCAGCTCGGCCGAGTCCACGCCCAAGCAGGGCTCCACGCCATCGCCCAATCGACGCTCGCTGACACCCAAACAGAAGCGACGGCTGGCCAAGGATCGCTTCAAGACCTACACCATTGCCAGCAAAAGCCAGGAGCTTGAGGGTCTGGAGTTCATCGAAACGTTGCAGATTGAAATTGTGGAGACCACGGCCCATGTGGCCACACCATCGCCACCACGCTCCAATGGCCGTCGGAGAGGCAGTGCCGAGCGCTACAAGACCCAACTGATTGAGTGTCCCCGGGCGCTCATCCAGGGGCAGGCCATGGCAGACGATTGTCCCAGCGAACAGCTGTCCTCCATTCGCGCCATGATGCAGCAGTTCACCTACATCACGGACATCAACATTGGACAGGCCCAGGAGACGGCGGAGGAACACCAGGAGGATCACCCGGAATGCGATCAAAACTCGGAGACAGAGTCGTGCCATGGCCAGGAGCCAGAGCTGCCGCCTCCGCCGCCAGTGCTGGATATAAAATCACCCATTGCCGCCCACCCCCCAATCCTGGAGCCTGCCACAGCCGTTAAAGTGGTAAGGGGACGCAAGAAACCCGCTTACGTCTCGCCCTACAGCATGCAGAGTCAGCGGAACAGCAGCAGTGCCGCCAATCCCAAAAAGAAAACCCTCTCCCCCACCATTGCCAAGCGGAACGTGCTGCCGCCCAAAAAGAAGGCCACAACGCCGCCAGACTCCACTGCAACAGCAGCAGCAGCTCCGGCCCGCCTGGAACGCCAGGGAACCTTTGTGAAGGATGAGCCCACAAATAGCAATGTCCAGGTGCCCGTCGTGGAGGCCAAGCCGGCCAACACCAACACCAGCCCCAGCCATCGCGTGTCCAAGCTTCCCACAAAGAAGGCCACAGGCGGCGAGAGTCCAAAGGCAATTGCCGGATCTCCGAAGCGCACTGTAACGGCTCCTTCTGCCCGACGGGTGACGCCACAGCGGGCCAATACCAGCCTCCGTCTGGCCGGAACCAAGTCAGCGGGAACCTCGCGGGTGGCCCCCACCCGCGTGTCCACCACAACACCGCCCTCCCGCAGCAATTCCAATCTGAACGGAAGCAGTGCTGCCGCTGCAGCGGCGGCCAAGATCAATCAGGCACAAAGTCGCATTGCCAACATCTGGAAGCGCGTGGACGAGGCCAAAACGAAGCAATCGTCCAATCTGAGGACACAGCAAACGAAATCTTCCAATACGCTCAACGGAGCGGCAGCAGGAGGGCCAAAACCGAAGCCCACGCTGCTGCGCAGCTCCACATTTGATAACACGCCCGATCCGGCAGGAGGCAACGTCAAGTCCAAGCTACCCGTAGTGGGTGCACGGAAATAGATCCCCAGTTCCATTTTTCTGTATTTTGTATCGCATTTTGGGAACCGAAAACGCACAAGCAGAAGCAGGAGCAACGCTAGAGTCAGAGGAAAAATCAAAGAGTTTATAGGCTAGGACGCAATATACATACATATACATACGATATCCACTATATAATACTATATATACATTATTCCTTCTACTTAATATACCTATATATATATAAATATGTACTTGTATGTAGCGAATAATGAATTTGTAAACAACCAGTCTAGCATAGCGATAGCGCAAACTCCTAGTGACTCGAACTAATCCACAATCACAGTCAGAGCCTCCCTGTAGCGAGGGACTCGTGTGTAGCCAAATGTACTAGATATCAGGCCTTTCAAATGTGTACAACTCCCCTATATACAATATATATACTAATGCATATGTAATTGCTATATATTCGGTAGATATTGTTGTTCAGAGAGAGGTTTAATTCGATTTAGTTTCTACTTTTAGTTAGAAGAGAGCTTCGCCCCAAGGACGGCATCGTATGCGTACATATTTTACGATTCTGGTCCCATCTGCGGAACTCTTTTTATTATGCAAAAAACCAAAAATCTTTGAGGAAAACGAGAAAAACCATTTTTTAGTCACTGCTTTTTAAGTATTCTTTTTAATAGACGGCCTCTATGGCGTTGATCTTTAAGCATATGGCATTATTAAGTACCAATCAGAGCAGCTTTTGTATTAACTATTTTGTTATTTTCGATTCAAGGCGATTAACAATTTGAATATTAATTAAACGAAATGCTTTTCAGCAACACACAAACGAAAAACCTACACACATACATGTATGTATGTATATGTAATCTATAAGCATTGGATTTGCTATCTAGTAGCTGTTCGAAACATATTTCAAAATATGTTTCGAACAGTTGCCCGCAAATGCGAATCTGGAATGTTTTTGGAGTGGAAATGTCAAGAAAAGTCAAGGAAGAGAAACAAACTGTCAACCAACCACAGGAGCTGCCAGAGGTTCAGGCTGAGAGCGAGGATGCAATCTACAGCGAGCCCTGGTACTCCACATTCATTCAGATCACGATACCCTTCTTTCTGGCCGGCATGGGAACCATAACGGCGGGCATTATTTTGGGCAATGTCGAGCACTGGTCCGTGTACAAGAATATAACCGAGCTGTTCGTGCTCGTGCCAGTGCTATGCGGGCTCAAGGGCAACCTGGACATGTGTGTGGCAGCGCGATTCTGCACGCACTCGAGTCTGGGGCACATGAAGAACAAAGGTGACATCTGGAAGATAGTCGTTGGCAACATGGCGCTGGTACAGGTGCAGGCCATTGCCTGCGCCCTGCTGCTCTCCACCGTCACGGTGGCCATCAACTCCGCGGTGGCCCGCAAGCTGAGGTTCGAAAACTTTTTCACGCTGACAGCGGCGGCGCTGATTACGTCCAGCATATCTTGCATGGTCATCGACACGATTCTGATGGTGATGATCCTGTTCTCGCAGCGCTCTCGCTTCAATCCGGACTACATGGCCACGCCGATTGTGTCCTCCATCGGAGATGTGGTGACGATCAGTCTGCTCTCCTTCAGCGCCGCCTACATATATGAAAAGGACAAATCGTACACGTGGATTAGTGCTTGCGTTATGTCCTGCTACCTGTTGATCTTTCTGCCTTTCTGGCTGATAGTGGGGCTCCGCAACGCCTACACCCGCACACTCCTCATGGTCAGCTGGATACCAGTGCTGGGGGCGCTGTGCATCAGTGAGATTGGGGGCTTTGTGCTCTCCTCGTCGGTGGAGCAGTTCAGGGGATTCGCCGTCTTCTCGCCCATCATCAATGGCATCGGCGGGAATCTGGTTTGCGTGCAGATCAGCAACATGGGAACCATCCTGCACACGCGCTCCATGCTCGGCCAGCTGCCAAAGGACACGCGTATCTGTGAGTGGCCGCACAGAGTGTACTTCTATGGCACTGCCTACTCCCACGTCTCGCGTATTCTGATTATTGTCTCCATTCCGGGCAACATTATTCTCGTGTATATCGCCGATTATCTCTACAAGGCTCACATCTCTGTTGGTCCAGTGTTCGTAGGTTCCTTTGGTCTGACCAGCCTGCTGCAGCTGTTCATACTGCTGTGGATCGCCCACTTCCTGGTGCATCTGCTCTGGAGGTACGGGATCGATCCCGACAGCTGCGCCATTCCATATCTGACGGCTCTGGGCGATAGCCTCGGCACAGGCCTACTCGCCATCATGTTCACTCTGCTGCGCTACTTCGAATACGAATATCATGCCAAAAAGCCTTTTCTCAGGTTCAATGTTGATGGAATAAAATGATGAGATAAAATGACGATGCGCCGTCCCTCGACGCTGCCTCAGCATGACGGAGACAAATAAAATTATGAGGTAGCTTATTGCTGTGATTGGCCTTTTTCAGGCAAAAATTGTCTATAACAGACGAATAGAAGTGGAAGATTTAAAATAACATAAAACAGCGGTCCTATCGATAGTTACATAAGGAGAATAGCATAAACGATATGACGATACTGTTCGAAGACCGAGATAGGTGAGAAGTCATTCGAAGACGACTATCAGAAAGAGCTAATAACTTTAAGATTAACATTTTACACATTAAATTAATTTACATAAAACTAAACATCTATTTAAAAAAAACGCGATAGTGGGAAAACCATCGATACGATCGGCACTATCGATGCTTTGCCAGCTCTAAAAGTGAGTCAGGCGGTTCATCATCAGCGTGCGGTGGCAATTTAATTTATTTCGTTTTTTCTATTAAAAGTCATAAAAAACACACAGCAAAATGTCGACCATGGCAAGTCCTTTATCTATTGCGGGCACGCGGCAGTCTGGAGCGCCGGTGCGCACACAGAATGGTAAGAAACATTTGCTTTTAACAACAGCTGCAGAGCGCGTCTGTCTGTCTGCCGGTGGGAAGGCGAAGCACGTTTCTGGTCAGGCGGTCTCTTGCGGTCCCAGAATGTTCCAGAACAAAGTTGTGGGAGGGCTTCACCATGAGAAGCGATGGTTTATCTGGCGAATGCATAGTATAAATGAAGATAAACCGAGTCCTCCCGTAAACAGTGCAAAGTGAGGTTATGATTCCACTTTCCTTCCTGTCTTTTCTTTAGTTATGGCAGCGCTGTCCATATCCAACATTGTGAAGAGCTCCCTGGGTCCGGTTGGCCTGGACAAAATGCTGGTGGACGACATCGGAGATGTCACGGTAACCAACGACGGAGCCACCATCTTGCGCTTGCTCGAGGTGGAGCATCCAGCCGCCAAGTAAGTAGATGGCAACAGGCACATGTGAATGAAAATTAATTGTGCTCTCCCAAGGGTTTTGGTTGAGCTGGCTCAGCTGCAGGATGAGGAGGTCGGAGATGGCACCACATCTGTGGTCATTTTGGCCGCCGAGCTGCTGAAGAATGCCGACGAGTTGGTCAAGCAAAAGATCCATCCCACTTCGATCATCTCCGGCTACCGCATTGCCTGCAAGGAGGCCTGCAAGTACATCTCTGAGCATCTGACTGCCCCCGTGGATGAGCTGGGTCGCGATACTCTGATCAACATCGCCAAAACCTCGATGAGCTCCAAGATTATTGGCGCTGATGCCGATTTCTTCTCCACCATGGTTGTGGATGCCGCTCATTCCGTCAAGATTACAGATCCCAGGGGCCAGACCGCCTACTCGATCAAGGCCATCAATGTGCTGAAGGCCCATGGAAAGTCGGCCCGCGAATCGGTGCTAATCCCTGGATACGCCCTCAATTGCACCATTGCATCCCAGCAGATGCCGAAGAAGATTGTGAATGCAAAGATTGCCTGCTTGGACTTTTCGCTGCAGAAGACTAAAATGAAGATGGGTGTGCAGGTGCTGATCAACGATCCCGACAAGCTGGAGGCCATTCGTGCGCGTGAGCTGGACATCACCAAGGAGCGCATCAACATGATTCTGGGCACTGGCGTAAACGTGGTTCTGGTCAGCGGCGGCGTCGATGATCTCTGCATGAAGTACTTCGTTGAGGCCGGAGCCATGGCTGTGCGCCGTGTAAAGAAGAGTGATCTGAAGATCATTGCCAAGGCCACTGGGGCCGCCTTCCTAACCTCTCTGACGAATATGGAAGGTGAGGAGAGCTTCGATGCCTCGATGGTGGGTGAAGCCGCCGAAATCGCACAGGAGCGTATCTGCGATGATGAGCTCATTCTCATCAAGGGCACAAAGGCTCGGTAAGTGACAGAGTCAATGGCTCCTCAAATGGCAGCAATTTTATATAAAAAACTTGTTCTTTAGCGCTGCTGCTTCCATCATTCTCCGTGGTCCCAATGACTTCTACTGTGATGAGAT
Source organism: Drosophila helvetica (assembly GCA_963969585.1). Classification (NCBI taxonomy): domain Eukaryota; kingdom Metazoa; phylum Arthropoda; class Insecta; order Diptera; family Drosophilidae; genus Drosophila; species Drosophila helvetica. The sequence goes on from OZ018403.1 coordinate 45,698,056, forward strand.
GGAGCGTTCCGTGCACGATGCCCTGTGCGTGGTGAAGCGCGTGCTGGAGAGCAAAAAGGTAGTTGCTGGCGGCGGCTGCGTGGAGGCCGCTCTGTCCATCTACCTGGAGAACTTTGCCACATCGATAGCCTCCCGCGAGCAGTTGGCCATTGCCGAGTTCGCAAAATCGCTGCTGGTCATTCCCAAGACACTGTCGGTGAATGCGGCCAAGGATGCCACGGATCTGGTGGCCAAGCTGCGCGCCTACCACAACTCCAGTCAGACCAAGTCCGAGCACTCTGAGCTCAAGTGGACCGGCCTGGATTTGATCGAGGGCGTAGTTAGGGACAACAAGAAGGCTGGCGTCCTAGAGCCCGCCATGTCGAAGATCAAATCCCTGAAGTTTGCCACTGAGGCAGCCATCACCATCTTGCGCATTGACGACATGATCAAGCTGAATCCGGAGGACAAGAGCGGCAAGAGCTATGCCGATGCCTGTGCCGCCGGCGAGCTGGATGGCTAAGGCGTACCTAAATGACACTTCTACTCTGTTTAGGCATTTAATTTTAATCAAAACACTACCCCACGCCACTCACTTTCAATTGTCGCCCCACATTTCCCATTTCATGTAATAACAATTGAATTGTTTTGCTAATTGTGATTTGTATTAATACCGCACATATGTAATCTGTAATCCCTTCTCATTCACGCTTCAGGCATAATAAATGAAACTTCAGGATATTCTGAGGCGCCAACTAAACTGGAGATCAATTGTTTATGTTTCTCCAATTCTATTGGGGAGAGCACTCGGCTCCGAGAGAGCGCTCCGCTCCGGAGAGTCGATTTTCGTCGAAAGTTCCTATAAATAGCGTCTGCATCTATTTCGTTTCGTTTCGTCTATTAATACGGAAAAAGAAAACATCAAATAGTCAGAGCAGCCATAACGCACATTGCTCAGAGCATTTGTTCGTACATTTTGGCTAATAATTTTCCCATCAAAATAAAATGTCCGGAACTATTGATGAGGGCGCTGTTGGAGGCGATGTGAACAATAATGACACAGATCTGGCCACTGCCAACGAGCAGGAGCAAGTGCAGCCACAGCAGCAGCAGCAGCCACAAAATGAGCTGCTCGATATGGTTTTCACATTGGAGAGCGAGAAACAGGCGTTGCTAGAGGAGTCTCGCAAGAGAATCGGAGCACTTCGAAAAGATTTTGAGGTTAGTATTGAACAAATCCTATCCATTGTGTGAATTTGCATCGAACCTCCCCCCTCCCATTCAAGGAAGCGAAATTCGAAAATGAGCGGTTGAAGAAGCGTGTAGTTCAGCTGGAGCAGTCCCTCAAGCAGTCCGTCATGCTGGGCGGGACAGAGGCGCCAAAGTCACGCCAAGAACAGGAGGAGCTGCTGCTGAAGGCAAAGACACTGCTGTTCGAGAAGACCAAGGTGAACAAGCAGCAGGAACAGCAGATCTCTGTGCTGAAGAAGCAGGTGGAGTCCGTGAAGGAGGTGGTCCAAGTGACCAAGGACATGCTGCAGCTGAAGACGACAGAGTGCGAGCACACACAGGAGCGACTGGAGAAGAGCCAGCTCTGGATCAAGGCCGAGCAGGATAAGTGTGCGCTGACGGAGAAGAAACTGGTCATATCCAAGGGCGTGTACGACAAGTTGCGGGCAGAGTACGACACACAGTCGAAGATATTCAAGGTGGGTTACATATGGATACCAAGATTAGGGATACAGCCCATTGACCATGCTTCATTTGCAGGAGCTGAGGACCGCCTACGAGCAGAAGTTAAAGGTTCTGAGCGTTGCATTGGAGGAGGCCAAAAAATAGTGGAACAATTTAATAAACTATGTTAATTAAATGCACACATCGTGTTAATAAGTTTAATAATTTAATTTTTTCTGTTCTGCTTCATTGCCCGATCACGTCAATCCAGTCCCGTCCCCGTGACGCCTGCCTAGGCGGTCTGGTTGGATTGCTGCTGCTGCTGCTGGGCCTGCATCATCTTCACGGCGGCTGCCTGCTTCATTTCCAGCACGCCGACCACAGAGTTCAGGAAGCGCGTCTTTTGCAGGTGTATCTTTTCAATTTTCTCGATCTGCTCCTGCACGTATTCAACGCGACGCTTGAAGTAGTCCTTGGAGCCCTCTAGATCCTATACGAAAAAACAGATGTTCCATAAGCCAGTGTGTAGGGATATTAGTTACCTTCTCGATGTAGTAGCCGGTGCCGATGTCTATGACAAAGTTGTTGAGGTCCTTCACGCGACCGGGAACGTACATGCTGCTCGTCAGCGGCACCAGTATCTGACGGTTCTCCCAGTCCGGCTGGAACGTTTCCAGCGCCTCTTTGGAGCCAGCGTATTTGGCTTTGCAGCCATGCAGAGTCGACAGCGACTCCTGTATGTTGCCCATCTCCTGCGGAAACACAGGCAAAGGCGAGTTTTATTAGCATGTGCTGCTTGCCATTCACTCACTCCCTCGCCCCGCACCATCCATCCTGACTCACACGCGCCGCTAGCCAGCAACACCCACACGCGAGACTCACCTGCTCGAACTCTTGCTTGATCTGCACCAGCTGGTCTGGACTGAGCTTGGTGAGATCGATCATCTCAGGCTTTGCGGATGCGCTTGAGGTACCAGCCATTTTTACTAATTTATTATTTTTATAATTTTAAAAATTGGAAAAAATTGGACACGCAGTGTGACCGCGGATAAAATATACCGTCTGACCCTCAGAAATATACCATCTAATTTTCAAAATATACCGTAAATATACCGATGGAAAATCGAACTTAGCCCGCATAAACCCCATCTATTTAAACAGGTGAACAGCTTGGGTTAAACAGCGGAAAAGGTACTGTTTGTAAATTCTTCTTGCAGATCCACCCTATCCTTCTTATTTGTCCACCCCTGAACTGAGCTAAAATTCTTCAAGTTTCGTGGAATTTATCTTAATATCCTCTGGTTGACAATGGACTAATCGTTCGCTGTCCATTAACGGAAATCATATTCCTCGATTTTGATATTCGATTTAATAGTACTAGCTAAATAGGACCCTAAGCCCTGACCACATCATTTTGTCCGATTGATGAAACAATTTTCTACAAGACTGGGTAGTTTAATAGCCTGTTTACACTACAGTTGAGGTATTGAGTTATTGAGTTTCGGGCAAAACTCGAGTTTCATTTACATGGGGCAGCATAGGGGCCCTAGAGGTGGCAAAAAAGTTGAGTTTAGGTTGAGTTTCAGTCGAGTTTTCCGATTTTCCGAATATTTCAACCCTGATCTGCCTATCGTGGAAATATCACCACTAAAAAAACAACAAAAAACAAATGTGATTATGGAGAAAAAAGGTAAACAAACAAATATTTCCTAAAAACAATACTTTTAATACAATTTTATCCCTAGATACGAGATTTGTTTGGTCACTTAAGGCCTTACAGGCATTCCTGGACTTTTGGCACATTTTTAAAAATAAATAAGCAAATAAATGAAACAAAATTGTACTTTTTTAAATTTTTATTTATATATATGTTCATGAAATGGCGTTTGACACAGCAAATAGACACACTACAGTATGATATTCCGCAGAGGATCCTAGGCAATGGCTATTCTCTTCTACAGAGGGATTGTCAGTCGAAAATTAGTGTCTTTCTTTTGGAGTTTGGGCAACAGTCCATCAAGTATGTTGAACGCATGCCTTTCCAGGCGGAAATTTTCCTAAAAAAAGGCATCAGAGTTCTTCGCAACGTCCTCCTCCCAAAATGATCCATATCGCGGCTATTATAATTCAATATTATTATAAAATAGAAGCACTTGAAAATGAAATGCCAATTTTTTACCAGGGTCCAAATGCGTGTATTTAAAATGTTATCCAAATACTCCACAGTTTGTGCACACATTGTCGCCAAATCAATACATCACACCATCGCTGCTTCTAGCTGCGCCGAATACAACATAAATGTTTCCTCGAAGTTCATATTTGCGTAATTTAATAATTTAAAAAACAACGCACGCTCGTGTTTGCCAGCAAGCCAAAACTCAATAACTCAATAACTCAACTTTTGTGTAGTGTAGACACCAGTTCTGAGTTATTGAGTTTCCTCGGTTATCGATAGGTAACTCACTGTAGTGTAAATAGGCTATAAATGACTCTTTTTAATTAGAGCAAATCCAACCAAGCGGTTATCGATACTATCGACCGGATATTAGAGGTGCGCGTCGAAGTTTGAAAGTGCATGAGTGAGAAGGAAATGAATTCATCCAGTGGAATAAATTCACCTTGCGGTCAATACTGTTTTCCGAAAATAAGGTGCCTTTAGTGTGGGGAGTGTGTGATCAAATGTAATGGAGAGTGGATCAGCTTGTCGAAGCAGGCCACGCTAATCTTCTGGATGATTCGCATGAATCGTTCTCTCCTTAGCTCCAATTTGGGAGCGCGAAAATCATCTTAACGACTAGTTTAACCAACAACCCTCTTAGTCCTTTTTTTGTATAAAGGATATCAAATGGCTGGTCCTAAATACATAATTAAACATATATCATCAATACATCTCGCCGATAGTTCGCCAGCTTTCGCCAAAATAAAATGTTCCTTTTAGTTTTCTCAAGGAACCCTAGAGGGGATTCCTTAAATTCTAACTTAACCAAAGTAAAACTCAATCTGGAGTTGTTTTTTCAATTATATTTTATTGTATTTATTATATGCAATGTTATAATTCTGTGTTTTGTCAGTCATTCTGTATTTGTATGCATTTTTATCGTTTTCGTTTTTTGTTTTGTTTTTCTCGTAAATTATAAAATCTAACATAAAACAAAGCAATTTCTTTAACAATCACTGCCGCTACATATACATATACACGTTACAATTTTTTAGTTATATATATAGTAGGTATATATATATATATATATTTGTGGGTGTTTGGGTGTTGTTGTCGGTTTATATATGTATATATTAGATAACAATGATATTAAGCCTAAGTAGAAGTAAGTTTTGGTACTGATATTCGTACCTCGCTCTCTGCGATTTGCACTCGCAATCGCCATTTCCTGTTCCAATGACCATTGATCTACATTTTTCCCGTACGTTACATGCTTTAACTATTTACTGTTATTTACTGTTACCCATACAACTAACTGTACTTGCCTCGCCCTTACCATACATACATATATCATACATACACATAACATTTATCTTGTTTCAATTCGTTTTCGGATTGGTTCTCTAATATATTGTATCTTATTTGGAAAACGTAGGTTGCATGGCGTGTGAAATTTTGCAATACATAGTTTCGGAATATACGTGAATTCTCATTTTGATTTCGTTATCGAGATTGTGTGATGGTGTGGGTGTCAATGCAAAGCAAATTCGTATATAGTATCTTTGAATATCATATTGAAATTGGTTTTCTCTGGAATCGAAATGAATAAACTTTTGTGTTTTACGAGTAGTTTAAATGCAGAGTTTTCCTTGTGCAGCATTAACATTGTGAGGAGATAGAGAGAAAGTTATTTGGGAGAGAGTGTTACATACATACATATAATATATCATTAAGTGGGAATGGTTTTTCCTCAACAACAGCATTCACTCGAAACTCTGTTGCTTATCGTTTGGTTTCCATTATCGAATCGAAGGGACGTAATACACAATAATCATGGTTTTTCCTTTTTTTTTTTGTTAATTATACATTTTATCGTATGCATGTTGTATATGTTGTATAGATGTACATATATAAATAGTAGAGTTTTGTTTGTGTGTATGTTTTGTATAAGAGATTTATGTTTGTATGTGTGAGTGTGTGTACTTGTAGTTGTAATTGTAATTGTCCTAGGTGTCCAGCTAGATTCGCTAATTTGTATTGTGGTTTTTGTTTGGTTTCGCCTCGGTTCTCCGTTCCGTTCTTTTTGTATACAAGTTTGAGGGTTTTAAAAAACTCGAAAATATATCAAAAATTTCTTGAAATGCAGTATATATGTATTCTTTTGTTAAATATATATATCTATATATGTGTGTGTATATATTTGTCCGTGTATAGTACTTTCTTTCACTCCCATGTATGGTATCGCCACGGATTTCCATTAAGATTTTCGAGAGAAATATGTTTTGAATGTCCAAGTGTTTTCGCTAGTGAGTGAATGTGTGTGTGAGTGTTAGTGTGCGTGTGCGTGTATAAGTAAGTGTATATAGGTTGTCTTGTATATAGAGTCCAAAATGAAACACTAACTGGTATATACGAGTGTGTATATCGTGGCAAAAAGTGTTAATATAGCGCATCAAAATGATATACATATTATATATGCTATGGTATACATGATACAGTTACCAACGAAACAAAAACAGAAAACATAAAGAAATATCGCTCCTAACTGTCTTGTGTGTGTGTGTGTGTGTGTGACAGTATCTGTGTGGGTGTAAGCATGGCTGTGTGCTGGCTGCTGCTGCTGATTGTGTATACGTCACGTAAGCCGCCTCGAAAAATACGCTTAAAGCTGCTTTAATACTGTAAAATTGTTGCTTGGTTGTTCTTTCCTTTCCGGGTTTGTTCTTTCAGTAAAGTAATGTCTTTCGCTCACATCTGATAGCAGTTGTTGTAAAAAAGCTAGGTAGGTTCGCTTCAGTGTCAGAGAGTCTGTTGTGTCACAGAGTGTGTGTGTGTGTTGGTGTGTCTGTGTGTTGGTGTGTGTTAGAGTGTCAGTGGTGTTCTGGTGTCTTGTCACTTGATATGTCTGAGTTAATATTGCATACAAGTCGCTGGCAATATATAGTCTCAAATACATATACATATTAAAAAGTATATATAGTATGTGGGTCTGGGAATGGTTTGGGACCAACTCAAAGTCGCATCGAGTCGCGAACGCTGCACGCAAACGAAAAAGTCGCCTCACGCATATACTCGTACCTGGTAGTACGTCAACCAAAATCGAGTGTCTCTACTGGGTGTTCTCGTGTATTTTTGTGTATTACGATCATTATTAATACTTATGTCCAAGTTTGCATTCTCAGAACTTTGTGAATCGATTTTGATTTCGATTCACATTTCTCATTAATACTAATCTTCATGTTTGCATTCTCAGCATTTTGTTAATCGATTTCGATTTCGGTTTCGATTTCGAATTCGATTCACATTTACAATTTAACTAATTAAAGCCGGTTTCAATTCAACAAACAATCTGTAGCTTAAATTCTTGCACTCTATTCTTCGTTATCATTATTGTAAACGTATTCCCCGGTCCCGGTCCCAGTCCGATCCGATCCGATCCCGTCCGGTTCTGGGGGGGGGGAGGAACACATCTACAGCACCACATTTTGTTACTTTACACGCTGTCTAGGCAAAGGAAAATAACACATACAGAACCTCATTATTTTATGCATTTGATGTACTCTATTCGTATGTATATAAATATATTTTTGTAATTATTTATACTCGTATTATATTGAATTTCTTCTAAATTGTTTAGTGGCTTCTCTAGTAGATTCTTTGCAGCTTAATTGTTTTCTTGACACGTTTCGTAGCGTACTTTGTGGCGAAATATTTTACACAATTACTTGATTGGCTAGTGGCATAATTTATCATAACGTAGTGATATATAATATGTATACATTTATATGTAGTAAGTATATATAGTGTAGTATATATGCTTATACGCTGCTGATGGTTGTGGCTCTGTAGATCTTTAGCAAGTCTTGAGTTTGAAGCTATATTTTCTTAGGCATAATGTTAAGTTTACTTTGGTATTGCCGCTGATAAATTAGATGCTCTGCCAAATGGTACATATATGTATATCTGCTGGCTAACAGTATTAATATTGCCAACGAAACTGACCGACCTGGCTCGCGCATGGCGCTCCTCTTATTATCCTTCCATTCATTTGTACACTCCCGTCACACTCCACACTCAAACTTCTGACTGAGTCTGCATTTAATTAACGTTATGAGGCTGCTAAATAAATATATATATATATTTATATTTATATATAGTATGTATATATAGGTATATGTGGTTGTATGCATCTATGGGTACATATGTGGGGTATTATTTTCTTAGGGGGGACTTTCACTTTCGGCTCGCTTTGCACTACTTGCATTTTATTGCTAATTTGACGATAATTCCTCGCTCCTGTTTCCGTTTCTTTGTTGTAACTTACACATACCACTCCTTGACGTCCTTGGAGTCGCGCTTCTTGGCCTTTGGCTGAACGAGACCCGCCATCTGGGGCCTGCCATCGCTGCCATAGCCCAGGGATCCGCTGCCGCTGGACATCATGCCGCCACCGCCTACTCCTCCGCCGCCATTGCCGTTGCCGTTGTGTCCGTTGTGCATTTGCTGCTGGCCATGGAGCTGCTGCTGCCCTCCGGCCCCGCCCTGATGGTGCTGGCGCTGCTGGTGGTAGGATCCATTGGTGCTGGTGTTGCCCAGCAGCGCGGCGTTCGGGTTGTGCGATCCGTAGGCGGCCGCCTTCTCGCTCTCCGTCTTGTAGCCGCGATCCCCGTTCGACTTGAGCCACAGCACCAGGAGAATGACCAGGACGACGGCTATGAGTATGCCGGCCACAATGCCGATGATCATGGCCGTGCGCTCCTCCTCGATCGAGTTGATGCGGCCGCCCTTGGCCTTGGGCCGGTAGTTGTTCACGTTCGTATTATACGTATTGCCGCCATAGGGCCCGTACGGAGGTGGATCCTGCGGCGGCAATGGTGGCGGAAGCGGTGGCAACGGGTGGTGCTCGTCGGGCAGCTGCATGCGATCGTGATCGTTCCTGCCAGCACCACCCATGCCACCTCCGGCCACGTAGATATCGAAGGGCGTGGTTTCCCGTTCGGTTACGGTGCTCCTAGTCTCCGGTGGTGCCGTGGCCTGCGTCGTGGTTGTCGTCGTCGTTGTGATGGTTGTGCTGGTGCTGCTGCTGCTCGTACTGCTGCTTGTGGCTCGTTGCGTCGAGGAGGTGGATCCCACGCTGCTCGTAGTGCTCGTCTGGCTCGGAGGACTGCTGCTGCTTCCCACGCTGCTGCTGCTGCTACTGCTGCTGCTGCTCCCACCACTCGACTGGGTGGTTATGTAGGTGGGCGTGCTGCCACTGCTGGAGCCGTGCTGCTGCTGCTCCGTGGTCACATCGCTGCGTCCGGTGGTGGTGGCCGTAACCATCTCATTGTTGGACTCTGCAAGTGGTTAGGCAGTCGTTTGTGAGTTAAGTGTTCGATTGTGAATGTGTCTGGTCTGGCATTTGGTTGGGTTTTCTGGTATTCTGGTATTCTGGTGCCGAAAGCAGTGTTTAGTGGGTGCATTATACGTATCTGCCCGTGTGCCCGCCCAGAAAATATTGGAACCCCCGATTTGCTTTACTTTTCATAGTTTATTCAACACAGATAGAGAGGATAGAGATTTAGATATTGAGAGATATGCGCTGGTGTATGGCTTTAAGGCTTTTAAGGTATAACTGTCTTTGCTTCTCCTTTGCTTAACTCTTGCCTGATATACATACATACATATACGTACTGCACTGTACTGTACTGTACTGCTGATATGTACAAATTGGAATTCGAATAACTACAGAACTATGCAATCAAGAGGATTCAAATAAATACATTCATACATACATAGATGTGGGGGAACAGTGGGAACAGGAACAGGAATACGATACGTAATAGGAAGATTGATTTACACAAACAGACGCTCCGTTACACAGTTATCGCTACTATATACAAGACATATAGTACAATTGCCAACCCTTCGTCCTAACCTTCAATCTTGAACCCTTAACTTTACCGATAAACACGATCACGATCACGAACACGATTACGAACGCGAACCCCTCGCAATGCTGCTTGCGTGCATACGCTTTGTGATCGGTGTGGTGGTTGTTGTACTGGTTGTTGTCTGGTTGTTGTTTCTGGTTGTTGTAGTAGTTGCAGTTTGTTGTTGTTTGTTGGTGGTTTAGCTCTCGTAATGCTAGAGTTAGTTATACATTTAGACAATGGTCTAGTTGGAAGCTTATAGCCTAAGTGCATTCTGTATTGGTTGTAATTTCTTGGTTGCATTTGGTTTATGGAAATTTACAGAGTATCCAAGGCGCAATCACAGTCAGAAATATGAAGACGATTTCACATTCTGAAAGAGACACATAAGGCGTACTCATTGTCAGTTCAAATTAGAAGGCAAGGCAACAATCATCAACAACTGATGATGATGATGGAGAGGAGAGGCGGCGATTGTCGAGATATTATTTGATTTGATTTTAGCTGATCTGAAGATGACACGAGGGAGCGAGCGAACGATCTGAATTGGAGTTTGGTTGGGTTGGTTGGTGGGTTGGTTCTTTGATTGTTGGTTGTTGATTGTTGATTGTTGGTTGTTGGTTGTTGATGCATTGCGAGAGGTGCGAGGCGATGTAGTTACATTTGTCTCAGAGCTGTTTTGGGCTGTTCTATGTGAGTGGGTGGTGTAAGCGTTCAAGCAGTGGCATTGCATTCAAGGCGCGCACACACCTAACCTAACTTCTGCCATTGACTTTGGGCCGACTGTACTTATTGAACGGCAACATTGAACGATAGCGATAACGATAACGATAAAAAGCAAAGCAGCGTCTCTAGCTAATCGGTTATACGAGTATAGGTTAACTGGAACACAACAGAACCCACAGCGTCATGGTTATAACGTTCTCTATATACATAGATCTATAAAATTTGATTGTAATAGATGGTATATCTGTATATATCGTAAATTTGATTCAAGAGTTTGCTAGCTAATGTCTGGGATGATGTGTTTGTGTGTGTGTAGCAGTGTGTATCTGTGATCGATCCAAATGCCAATGACATAATGACACCACCACCAACACAGGTCAATGGCCCCGCCAACTTACCTGCGCCCCTGGCGGTGCTTGTCGACGTGAACTGTTCCGTGGTCTCCCCGTAGTCCCCAGAGCCATGCACGCAGTCCTCGTCATCGCAGGCTCGTTCCGTGCCGTTGTTGCTGCTGCCGCCAGTGCCACTCCCATTGCCATTGCTGCCGGTGCTCGGATTGCCGCCCTGCTGGGAGGTGGTTGTCTGCTTGGTGGGTGGCACATACACGGGGGTGATGAGGTCATCGCCGCTGCCCGACTCGAAGGGCGGCGTGCACTCGTCCTCGTCGTCGCCGCGACACCCGGACCCGGCCCCGGAGAAGATCAGATCGTCAATGGTGCCGGGATAGCCGCTGGCCGGCGTCTGTCGAGTAGAGTTCAAAGTCTAATTTTACTTCAGTGATCTGGTGGCCAGACTGCCAAGCGGTTATTGTATGAGGATTTGGTAAATCGATTAGTTAGTTAGTTAGTTAGTTAGTTGGGTGCTGTACTGAAATACGTGTATTATGTATTAGGTATGTTATACGTGTGTGTGTGTGTGTGTGTGTGTGTGCATGAAGTCACCAAAGTTTGAGGACACTATAAACGATTGACGATTTTATATGAAAGGTAAAAGAGTATTTCTACGCATATTTTCAGCTATATGAAATCTTGGTACAAAATTATGTCTAAAATTACACAAAATGGTGGAGTAAAATTAGGAATTCGTATAAAACATACTATGAAGAGGTGAATCTGTTTTGTTTACACTTGATTTGTTTAGTAGAAAATGTTTAAGTTCTGAAATGTAAAGTACATGTCTCCTCTCGAGTGAGCTCATGAGGCATTAAGATATGGTAAAACTAATAACTCCCAATTGGGGGAATATATTATTTCTTTACTCCGATGTGTCTGCTAGTAAGCCCTCAGTGACCTCAGTGGTATGCGAGTTCAAGGTTTAAGCGTTAATGTTGTGATTAGTATAAAATTGTTTGGGTATTCGATATGTTCTATGTGTTCGATGTGTGAATGCTTTGAGTAGAGTCATGCAGCATTAGTGCGGACGAGTTCTAGTGCATAGTAAATCATATATACATATTTATCAGTACAAGTATTTGGCTGTATATATACTATATATATGTATATTCACAATTATTCGGTTAATGTTAATTCGTAGGTGCTGTGCAGCAATGGAAACAAATCGAAAGAAACTAAAATCATAGCTGGTTAGTGGAAAATCGGATAAGTATTTCATTTGATTTCTTTTTTTTTAGTAGGTGGTGCGTGAAAAGCGTTACAGAAACAAGGCGCCCCCGAGGGAAATCATAAGTTCAATTCAAATGCAGCATTTACACTAGGATTATACATTGAGTTAGCTAATACTTTTTGGTTTGCTTTGGTTTGGTTTTAGTCGGAACGGTTAACGTTTTTCTTGGATGTCGAACCGAATTTCCCGGATTTGATTGTGATGACGATGCCTTTGGCCTTGGCCACTTCAAAATACAGATGATGAAGTGGCATTCGAACGGGCTAACGATTATGCATTAACTTTTCGTTTTTAAGTAACTTTTAGATGGAGAGTGAGTGCTTGGGGAGCTGTACAACATTCGATTCAGTTATTGCGGGATTATTGTGGAGTCGAGTCGAGTAATGTTGGTGCAATCAAATCATTTCATTTCATTTCAAATCGGTTTGGGAAAAGGGGTTCCACAACTCATGAAGCGGATTATTACAATACAATTTTTGGTTAGATAAAACTTTTCGTTTTTGGGTTTTTAAAGAAAGACTTTTTGAATAAACTTTGGGTTTTTGATACGATGAGAAAAATACTTGGAAAGTTGAAAGTTGAGAGGAATTCAAATAAAATTTCAAATAAATTCCCTAACCTGCTGCATTCTCTGCAGATCATTTCTATCTAATACTCCAGTTACCAATTGAACGTCTCCTCGAATGGTGATGTGTGGGTCGCGCTCTACGGCCAAATCCAAGATGCGCAACTTGTTCACCGAGAGTCCGGCAATGACTCCGGCGAACGGCCGCTCGATGCGACTGCGCCCGTTGCGACTGAACTTTCCGCCGACTTGGACGTTGGACATGGTATTGAAAACGGTCGAATGGTGGCCTGCAAATCAATCAGAATCACAAGGAAATTGTATTAATATATATGTGACTCCTTCTTCGAAGCACTTGGTGGAAAAGGGAAAATCTGAGCAGTCATCCACTTACTCTGCGGAGTCAGTGCCTGCACATTGTAGTCGTCGAGCTGGAGGGTGGCGTTGCCGCCCTTGCGCTGGAATCGCACCACGTGGTAGGAGTTATCGTTGACCTTGGTCCCGATCTCGCCCAGAGGGAGGTCCACGCTGCCAATGTTGTACACCATGAAGATGTTGCCCTCGACTATCTCCAGCTCCATGTAGTCCTGGGTGGTGGCACTCTCGATTCGCAGAAGCACTGCATCCGGCTTGGTGGTTATGAAGCCCATGGCCACATTATCCTCCTCCGTGTCTGCCTGGGCGTTCTCCGGGAAGGTGTACTGTACCATGCCCTTGTTGTTGCCAAACTCATACGCGATGGATTCTAGGGGGAAATACAGCATAGCATTGGGTTTTGTATATGTCGCATGGATTCCGTGGAGTGTGTGTTACCATCATAGCATGTGGGTCCTGTGTACGAGGTCATGTCGCACTCACAGGCATAGGCATTCCACTGTTGCACGCACACTCCCCGATTGGCGCAGGCGTTCTGGCTGCACTTGGTGGGTCCCTCGCAGCCGCTGACCACCAAAGAGCTCGGCACCACCGCATCGCTGGTGAGCGAGGGCGAGGCGTCGCCCAGGTCCAGCGAGGCCAGGCAGCCCTCGAAGCCGGAGCGGGAAGAGATGGAGGCTGGCAGCTTGGAATACATGTCCTTGAAGACGCCACCAATGTAGAGGATGCCGGCCAGCTCGAGATGCATATTATTGCCGGTCAGGGTGATGATCTCAAAGGAGTCGTCAACGGTCAGTGTGTGGGTCTTGGGTCCGGGCCGCCTGATGCTGACCTGATGCCAGCGGTTGTCGTTCATATGGATGCGGGATTTGTCCCTCATGGTCACCGGGCCATCGCCCAGGTCGAAAGTGTAGTGGATGTGTCCATTCACCAGCTCCACGGCCACGAAATCGCTGCGGCGACCCCCGTTGAAGACCAGCAGCCCGTTCGGCTCCAGCGTCTTGAAGCGGAAGTCAATGGAGATGCTGTTGTAGGCCTTGAGCATGGCCAGGCCCACGTACGAGTGCTTGGAGCGGAAGGTGGCCGCGTGGTAGGGCTGTCCGGCTGGCGAGTTCACAAAGCGGGCTGTGAGCTTGAAGGTGGCGCTCGGAAGGGCCGACAACTCCGGTCCCAGGCTCTTCACAATGTCCAAATAGCTATGGATAATATGGAGAATAGTGTGAGAATCTTCACAGGACGAGGAGGAGGTAGGGGTTCGGTTCTCACCGCTGTCCGTTAAACACAAAGCCCTGCATTTGCCCGACAAAGTTCGGCATGGTCGAGGTCATCTGGATCTCCTCCTCGGCATGAAAGAGACCGCCCAGGTGGATGGAACGTATCTCCATGGTGCTGTGGCGCCCCAGGATCGTTTCGGCTGCGTAAAGAATATTTCCAAAAACAAGATATGGATAAAACTCGGGGCCTCGCCAGGGGGTGTCAAGCCAGGCTCGGCTTTGCGCTAAGGTCTATTCAAGACTAGGCAGAGTACCATTAACATTGGATACATTTGGTTATTGTATGGTATACGAGTTTATGGGTATGGGTATTATTAGGGTACTGGTAGATATGGAGTATAGGAGTAGTTGGTGACAAGAAGCACATACGCATATATAGTCAAAGAGTATATAGTAGAGTATATAAGTAGTAGGTATATATAGAGTATGCGGTTATAGGTATGCGGTTTTTAGTAGACATTTATCTAAGTTTTGGTTCAAAAGATTTTGTTGGTTTTTTTTCAAGCATTTTGTAGTCTTCACTCGACAGTGGCTGAATGTAGTTGGAATTTGAATTGAGTATTATAGTAGTTGGTAGTTGGTTTTTAGTTGTTATTTTGTTCGATTTTGTTGCAGCTTGGTACATACTAAGGAAAGGTGCAGATTACAATACAATACATAAATATGTACTGGTACGGATAGTAGTAAGTTTAAGTAGTTATTGATTAAGACAAAACCAAAGGTAATTCTCGCCGCTTCAGCGCAAAACCAAAGGAAAGTACGAGTACGAATACGGATACGTGTATTAGTAAAGTAAAGTAAAGAGTTCGCTAAAGTTGGTTAGATATGCAAGTTTTGGTGCGCTCTTAGATCTGGTTTCATTGGCATGGTACGAGTATGCGAGAGATACGAGTATCTTTGTGTGTGAGATACGTTTTCAATACGAGTACAGTGGCGGTGACATTTCATTTAATTTTAATTTTCATTTGATTTTTTCATACATCATCATCTGTGCATTGCTCAAAGTTGAAATAAAGAAAAAATTAACGCGGATCGGCTAACCTACAGATAATCATTTTCGATATCATATGGGGGTGGGGGTTCAAAACAATAATAATACAAATAATGAAAGAAAAGAGTAATTTTTGCGATTGGTTGAACGACATTGAACTAAACATCGATTGGTTTTCGTTAGTTGTCAATGTGGCATGTATTGGGGTTTTATTCTTGTAAATGTGTGTTAATCTGTGACCTAAAGAGTCTTCTGAGTATGTGTGTGTGTGAGTGTTTGTGTGTGTGTGCGGCGACTACGTCTAAGTTAATAACGGTGCATTAGCCTTAACGAGCGACCACACTGCGCATACGACGCGTTGGCCCGTCGAATGATTGACATCTTTACATGCAAATGACTGCAGCGACAGAGACAGAGCAATAGCAAGAGAGAACGAGACAGCTAGGGCTAAAGAGAGAAAGAGAGACAGAGAGAAAGAGAGAGAGAGACAGGGGGAGGGCTAGAGGTGGGTCAGAGTGAAGAGAAGTGGTAGTGAGAGTACGAGTAGCAGAATTAGGACGCTTAGTACACTCGAACTTGCTGGGTGATTTGCTGGAGTGATACGAGGCGATGGCGATGGCGGTACGATACGATACGATACGATATGCAATATACGGTACACGGTATACATAGGTCGTGAGCAGGTCATGCGCTTAACTATTGTTCCTTTACAGTTATTAGCCATTTTGGCCTGTTATTATTGCTTTTGCGGCTTATCGTTCAGAGGTGAGGTGCGGTGCTCACATGCAAACGCTTCACGTGTGTGTGTGGATCTGTGTGTGTGTGTGTGCGTGTGCCTGTGCTCTTGAGTATCGCGTGTGTGCCTGTGCTCTGGTGTGCTCTGGTGTGCTAGAGAGTGAGATTGTGGGTGGGAGTGTCGGCAGTGTGTTGGCCAGGAGCGGACTCTGGCAAACAGGACATTCAGGACTGATTCCACTGATTGCCATCGCCCCCTCGCTATAGCCCACCGATTCAGTATCGGCACTCTTTCGGAGCACACTTGCGCAACGGAAAAACTAATTTGTTACGTGGCACACGATTGATTGGCTTGCAGTTGTATTGTTGGACTGATGTTGCGGATAGTTGAGTGGAGTTGAGTTTACTTAACACAAAGCTAATTACATATTAAGTGGTGCAAATTACGGCCCTGGGCGCTTCTAAACATTGTTTTGCCCTTTATCGTCTCAATAAGTCCGCCGTCCCCCCCTGATACAAGTACCGATATCGGTCTCGGTATCGGTCTCGGACTCTGTCTCTGCTGTTTTCAATCGCTTTTCTCTGGGATGGCGTGACTTTCATCGAGCGATTCGGGCAAAAAAATGTTTCCCCGCGTTCTTGCGTGTCGATTTTTTTCTCTCGCCTAAAACATGAAACGAAAAAACAATATTGTACATTGAAATCATTTACGTTGGCTTTCTCCCGTCATTTTGCATGGTTCGCTCATGGTTTCTTTTTCGTTTCCGTTTTTTTTTCTCTGTGGTAGTATTTTTGTGGGGTATTTTTCTGTATTATTCTCTCTTCAGAAGGTCGTTTAGATCACGTTTGTGATTAGAAAACTGCATTTGCATTTGACATTGTATTGCACACATATTTGACGTTGGAGTTTGGTTTCTCTGAGGTCTAATTTGCATAGAAGACCGTCGTCTGAAACAAACACTTTTAACACACCGCACGTGTGTGGTTTATGGTACAGCAATTATTTAAATGAATTTTCATTGTTTAGATTACGAAATTACGATGCCTGTAAAAATCTTGTCCACATACATATTTAGGTATATTTACATGAAATTATAATACAAAGTAATTTCGGGAAATTGTTCACTTGGAAAGGTTGTACAAATCAATTATTTAGTTTCGAATTTATGAAAAAAGGAAACACAAAAATGTATACGTAATTAAAAGTATTAACCCAATTGGCAAACGACATTGTTTTGTATAAATAAAATCACAAGGGACAAAACCATTTACAAGACAATCAATATAATCATATTTAGAACACTGAAGGCTATTTATTTATGAGAGGCGCTGAAACGCTGAAACTGCTGTTCAACGGTCCTTTGGCCCTTATTTATTCATCATTGGTTGTATTACGTAACCTTCGATTACGAATACGATTTGAACTTGTTGACTGTGTGGGAATTTGAATTGTAATCGGAATTGGAATTGGAATTGGCAATCTTAATTGGGAAATCAAACAAAGTAAGTAAGTAAGTAAGTATCGCAAATGAAAACACAACATCAAGATGTTTGAAAGAGGTTTGAGAGAAACTTACAAAGAGCAAAACAAATGTAAATGGAAATGTAAAATTACGAATGAGTTAGTAGAATACATTTTCTGGGCAGATTATCCTCTTGTCTTCGGTTAGAAACTCATAATCGGTGGATAGAATGGTGGATTGGATGGAGTAGTCATATGGAGAAGGAAGGACATGAATCAAACAAACTTTCAGAGAGGCGTACAATGTGTGGAATGGTGTATGGTGGATGTGGAGCTTGGTGTCGTACGAGTATGATGTTCAAACTATTTATGTATGTATATTGCAGATGCTTAACGATGTTCACAGAGCGGTACAGAGCGAGATAGATACGGATAGAGATAGATAGATAGATATATTGAGAGAGAGAGAGAGAGAGAGCTGTCTAGATCAAATCGGTATACGAGTATCATCATCATTAGAAGTTCGAGAAAATGTGTCATGAGAAATGAGTATCGAAGAAATGTTTTGATAGAGAAATAAACTTTGCTAAATACTTTTCCTTTCTGTTTAATTAATTTCTTTTGTCGATTTTTAGCTGCATTTTCTTTGGGTGTGCTTGTATGTGTTCTGTCTGTGTGTGTGTGGGTGTGTGTGTGTAGTAGTAGTTAACTGAAAAGCTCTCAAATGAAAAGTTTAAGTATAACATAAAAGTGGATAACGCGCCGCTAACTGCACTTTCGTCGTTTTTCATTGATTTTTTTCTGCTTTTCTTGTTCTTGGTTTTTCATGAGTTTTCTTTTTAGTTTTCTTTTCGTCTTTTCGACTGTCCTGAAGCACCTTCACACACCTTCCCGGAGGCCGGAGGCTGGGGCTGAGTGGGGAACTTTGAACTTGAACCTCGTTGCTGTGGTGCGTGGAGCACTCGAACTGGAAACTACTCGGATGGATATGCTTTGCTGAGGCGGAGACAGTCAGGACAGGAGAGTTGGTTTGGTTGGTAAAAAAAACGACACGGCACGACACGTAGTAGGGCAATAGATGTGCTGTTGATACATACATAACATACCCCTGACGGGGGGAGCCCCGTCGACTTGTAGCCGGAGATTCGACGCCCGGCGCGAGAACCGGATGGTGTGCCAATTATTGTCATTGAGCACGGACTGGCCAGCCAGGAGATTCTGCAAGTTATCCATGTGGTTGGTTGTGGTTATGCTCAGAATCAGACCTGCTCTCGCCCCCATTCCATTCGAACGGGGCAACACTCAGGACTCAGGACTCACCTTCTCCCTATCACTGAGCCGCACGCTGGCACGAATTCTACCCGCCACAAGGGCGATCTCCAGCCGGTCCGGGGAGTTGGACTCGGCGCTGGTTAGCAGGAGCAAGCCCGCCGGACGAGACGTCTTGAAACGTATGACCAGCTCCTCGGTCTGCGTCTTGGTTCCCTGTCCATTGCCCAGCCAGATGGTCATGTGCTGGCTCCCGTTGAAGGCCACGGTGGCCAGCTCCCGGCCGCAGGTGGGTCCGCCGTACAGAGTGGACGAGCAGTCGCAGATGGGCCGGTTCCAGCCCTCGAGACAGGTGCCCCCGTTGAGGCAGGGATTGCCGGTGCACACATTCCCCTGCACATGGCACGACGGCTTGACGGAGGCTGGTCCAAGTGGGTTATCAGTGACACTCCATCATCTGGTGGCAGGGAAATCGTGACTACGCTACTTACCCGAATCCTGAACGCGCGCAAAGGCTGCTATATCGATCGCCTTGCCACTCAGCACCAGGTCACGCAAGCAGCCCACGAATCCTTGGCGCAGGGTGGCCGTCCAGATGGCCGCCGGCCAGGCCACACTATTGTAGGCCGGCCCCACACCCCCCAGGTACATGTGGCCGTCCAGCTCGAGAATGGTTCCGTCTCCAGGCGTGCGGAAATCGTTCCAGACCCCGTCCACGCTCACCTTGGCGTCGCGTCCGTTCCGGCGGAGAATCAGGTCGTGCCAGTCCCCATCGTCTACGCGGCGACGCGAGGCTCTGATCTTGGAGGCTCCCGAGCCGAGATCCAGGTGGATGTAGATGTGTCCGTTGAGCAGCTCAATGGCAATCAACACGGGCTGGGGATTGGGAGTGCGGGTCACCTCAAAATGAACTCGAATGTGCCCCAGAAATTAACGAACTTACGTTCTTGGCGCGCGGTTGCTTGGAGCCAGTGGCCAGGACAATGATGCCGTTGGGCTCCTTGGTGCGAAACTTGAAGCTGATGGAGCTCTGCTTACCGGTCTCCCAAGGCGGCAGCACCTGAAGCATGCAGGATGGTCCCCAACAGGAGATGAAAGAAGAACTCGCACCAAAGATGATTTGCACTTACCAAATGCGATTCACGGGTCGTAAAGGTCACAGGATCCTGGGGATCACCACTGGGGCACTGATATTCCAGATTGCCAGCCACCTGGATCAGCTTGGAGCCGCTCTTGGCTAGATCTATCAGGTTGAGATTCAGCGTGTCCGCCGAGAACTCCACCTTGCGCAGGCAGCCCACAAAGTTGTTGTGCACACGGGCTCCCAGCAGGGCCCTTGGATTGACGGCTCCTCCCACATAGACCCGCGAGGAGGAGAGCATGGTAAACTTGCCAGCGATGTGCGAGTGATCCGTGTAGACATCGTCCACGACGGTAACCAGCTGCAGGACAAAGGATTCCCTTTATATAGAGGCACTCCCCGCATAAACTGGTCGAATACCCACCCGACAGAAGCTGGTTATGGAGGAGATCTCCTGTATGCGACGGTGAACGGTAACCTTGTGCCACTGGTGGTCGTCGAAGCGCACCTTCGAGGGCTTGATGTGCATCTCCTGCTTGCCATTGGCCAGGCCCATCGTCAGGGAGACGCCGCCGTCGCGCAGGGCAAGGTTCAGATAGTCGGTGCCGTGTCCCGTGTAGAAGAGCAGGCCGTTCGGCTGGCGTGTGCGAAAGTAAAAGGATATGGCATCCTGGGCACTCACAATGGGCTCGGCGCCCGTCTGGCCCAAGTCGTACGAGAGGAACTGTGTACCGCGGAACGTTGCTTCCGATGGCGCCTTCTCCTTCTCACAATACTGGCCATCGTACTCGAGGTTTCGACACTCGCAAATTGGACCGGAATCAGTGGATATACAGATGCCGCCATGCTGGCAGGGATCGTTCCGTTCGCAGGCATCCGTTGTATTGCCTCGAACACCCTGATCGCATACGGAGTAGAAGGACATAACAGAAATGCGCATGAAACTTACTGAAGCACTGATATTTCTGCTTAATTATAGCAGCTATTATAAAGCTATTATAGCAGCTTTCCTAGCTCTTGGGATAATACAGAAATAAGGACTACAAAATGGTATTTTCCCCTAAAATTAATGGTTTATCCCAATAGACCCAATTCTATATATTTCTTATGTCTTAGAGATACTATTTGTTTCATTCAGAAACTCACCCTCAGAGGCCGCTCCCGGGCCGGCAGCTCGCCATGATCACAGGGCACATCGCCGCACTTGATGTCACGCGGCTGTTTGATCTCTTGGCGCCTGGTGGAGCCTCCAGGCTGATCGGCATAGACCAGGTTGCGGATGGCGCCGCGGAATCGCGGCTCGAAGATTACACTGGGCAGTGCCAGCAGCGCCAGCTTGCTGCTGTACCAGTTGGGCATGCCACCCACATAGACGTCCGAGTTGCTGGCAAACTTTCCGAACTGGAACTCCTTGCCCTTGGTGGAGCGCTGCTGCGAGACGCCGTCGACAATCAGCGAGGTCTGGTCGTCGTTGCGCAGCACCTGGACCTTGTGCCAGTGGCCATCGTGGAGCTCGCGGCCCACGGTGATGATCTGCGCCCCGCCGCCGAGGTTGTAGCGCAGGCGGAGCGCTCCCTCGACAAGTTTCAGTTCGAAGAAGTCGTAGGTGCCGCCGTCATCGGTGTAGAGGACCAGTCCATTCGGCTGCTCCGTCTTGAACTCCAGCTCGAGGGTGCCGTTCAGGCCGGTGTACCACTTCCTGAAGGTGTAGAACGAACTCTGCGAGCCGTCCAGCTGAAAGCCAGCGCTGATGGTCACAAAACTGGCCGCTAGGCTCACCAGCAAGGCGGTGACAATCAGCACTCGGTAGGAGCGTCGGTACTCCACGACCAGCGGGGCACAATGGGGCGGCAGGCTGCGCTCTGGGTGGGGATCTCTTCGGCGGCGCCGAGCCTTGTTGAACAGCAAGTCAGCGCTAGGGGAGGAGGAGCTGGTTGCGGCTGGGGCTGCGAGCCGCGGACTGTGCAGCATCTCAGCAGCTTGATGCTGACCCTGATCCTGATCCTTATCCATGGTGTGGTCGTTCTCAATGTGCCTGGCTGTCATTGGTGCGACTGCATATTGGCGATGGGACTGGGGCTGATATGTTGCACTTGGCGCCTTCATTCACACGCACACGCACACTGGTGCACACGTTGATATACGCACGTTGCGCGCGTAAAACGTAAAATGTCGCCTTGTGCTCCGTTGCGTATACGTATTCCAGTCCTTGAGCGGGAGCTTTTCGCGCGTCCTTGTATTGGTGTCGTGTCCTGTCCTGTCGTGTCCACAATATTACTACACTCTGGAATTTTATCCGCGCTTCCAACTTTCATTGAGAGAGCGCGAGAGAGGGAAAGCTCGGCCGAGCGAGGTTGGCTGCGGCTGTTATTGCTCTGTTACTGTCACTGTTACACTCTGTCCACTGTTCTGGCACTGTTAGCACGTAGATTGTTTGTTAATTTCGCCTGATTTCGTGATGCTTATTGAAGAACTCTTTGAGTTTTTGGCATTTTGTACACTTGATTTGCATAATGTTTGGCAAATTGATTCCTAACGCGCACATTTCGCCGCCGGTGGCCGTTTTGTATCGTGTCACAGAACCGTTAGCAGCAGCAGCCTGATGGCGATGGCTGACCGCGAATGGGGCTGATGGGGGTGGTTGTGGCTGCGGCTGTGGGGTTGGTGGTGGAGCTGGTGGTGGGGCCGAAAGCTCGCCGGATACCCCTGCCCTCCGATGCTGCTGGAGCGCCCACGAGCGTGTCAACGTACATGTACATACTAAAAATCGGAAAAAATTTTCACTGCATGTCGAGAGTTTCAGGCGAAAATTTTTCGTTGCTACCGCAGCGAGCCTCTTTTTCACTGACCCCCAATGACGACCAGCTCTGCTCTCGATACAACTCAGGCACAGCAATTAATTATTTATAAGTATTGATTGGAACTATTGATTTGATTGGGGGAACGGATTTTCAAGTTACTCTGATTTTATCTTACACAATTTCGAGGTGGTGTTTATTCATTCAACGCACATTTGCCACCAGTTTACTCCCTTTTCTATTTATGTAACTCCCCTTTGTATTCTCGATTTGATGGATACGCGTTTCCGTTCGAATTTTCTGCAGATTTTTTGGTTCAACTGTGGGCACAAAAATTTTGTGTGTCGAAATTTGTTCCGCAGCGCCTTCCGCTGCTCTTGGTTTTGATATCGATCCGCACTGCATCCACGACAAGACTGAACTGCAATTTCAAACTTAATTTCTTCGCACTGTTTCCAATGGATAACGAAAGCTCTGCTAGCTTATTCACAAAAAGCCTTGGGCTCGGTCTAGACGACTCACTTTTGGCGGTTCAGCGCACCTTAAAATGTGGAGTTGTATCCCCTTTTAGCTATATTTTAACAGACAATTGGTAAAATTTCCTGTTTCTGGTTGGTTTGTATACTTATTTAACTATATGACTGCTGTACACTAGTGACCCCTAAAAAGTATGCTAAGAAAAGGACCTCTCGGCTGGAGTGTAGCGCATGGGAATGCCAAAAATTAAAAGCTCGCTTACTTCGCACGAGGCATGCATATGCGTACTACTAACACACAAATATCCACAGTCACACAGATACACACATACGGCCCACTCACACATGCGTAATACGCAGGTTCATAACCTGCACCACTCAAAGCGTATTAGAAGGGACACGGACACATAGATACACGGCTATGTATGCGTTGGTTCATATGCATTGTACATACACCCACAAACATATATGTACATATGTATGTATGTGCACATATGTGTAGCCACCCACACAAGACAACCACACACGAAGACGACCCGTGTAAATGCCTTGACATTTACTACGCAACTTCGACAACTCGGTGTCAAATTCGATTTGCATTTTCTATGGAAATTATAGCGCGTCCTGTCTCGTCCTCTGTCTGTGTGGGCGGCAGTAATGGGTGCCCTCCAACGAGTGTGCAATTGCAAGGCCAACGCTACCATAAATCCACGTCACTCGAGAGTATTAGCTTGGGGACGCGACAACCATCACGCACTAAGCATTACACTAGGGACCGACACACGCTCCCATGCATTTAGTTTTTAATAATTTTGTCAAACACGCTCCAGAACGACAAGCGAGGAGAAGAGCTGCGAATGCCAGCACGTGCTGTCCATTGTCCTTCGCTGCTGTGACGTTCGAAACGAAACGGACTCCGGCAGAATGGGAAAAGCTGAACAGTGGAAAGCTTTTGACTTGCGCGCCAACAAGCGTTGCCACGCTTTTAACAGTCCACAGCTGTTTCCAGCGATCGATTGGCAGTTATCGGACATTACATGTACAGCTGCGTCCAAAAAAATAGTGGTGCATATACAAGTTTTATACAAGTTTGGTTAATTTCTATATTAACTTAAGATAATTAAGATTTATTAGACTGCTCTATTTACAGTGCACAATAAATTATCAATTGGATTAAGATCGATTCACCGATTCGCCCATTCCATTGACTTTACTTTATTGGCAGCGAAACACTCTCTGTCGAATTCGTTGGTGTCCTTCCGATTGTTGTCCTCCTGGACCCCCCCAAAACAGATGCATTTCTTATGGGCCAATATTCAAAACTATAACTTCTAAAATGAGCCCTTTAACTAGTTCGAGCTTTTCGGCCTTTAATGTAGTAGATGAAATATTTAAAAAATTTCTGTAGCACTATTATTAGTTTGAACGCATCAAAAAAGTGATTTTTAGCGAAAAAGCTAAAAATATGGATTTAAGAAAACTTAACTGTACTTTCAAGTAACGCAATACACCTGGCCCTCGCTTAACACGGGGGTTATGTTCCTAGAAAACCTCGTGTTAAGCGAAATCGTGTTTAGCGAGACAAAATTCATATTGTGGCAGTTTAAAAGGCTTTTTGCTTTTCAAATATGGGATTCTCCTTTTTCTAGAGGTTCAAATACTTATTGATGCATACAAAAAGATCTCACGCATTAATTGACAAAAAAATAATTATAATGATATTTCGCAATCGTGTAAGAACGAGTTTTTCAGCGTGTTAAAAGGGGAAAGGGATCAAATTTGTAACCGTGTAAGACCGACTTCGTGCTAAAAGAGTCCGTGTTAAGCGAGGGCCAAGTGTACTGTGCTTTTTGCTGGGGTAAAAAAATTAATTCGATTGTTACAGTTATTTCGGAGAAAATTAAAAATATATAATGCCAATAGTAGCACTAATATTATTTTGGACGCAACTGCATGTACTTCCAGCTAGGTTTATATTTATACAATTTTTTTTCAGTTTTAAAGCTAACTTATAAATAATCCAATACAAGTGGGCCTTAAAATGGAGACATTCTTGTAAAAATGTTATTAGTTTAACATATACAATTATGTGGTCAGTAGGTAGAGTCCTGGTTAGCTAGTAATCTTAGGGCCGGTATCTCGGCTTCGGGTTACGGTGTCGGTTTTGGAAAGTGAGGATAAAATTGACCACCTGATAAACTTGTCGGTAAAACAATTCGTTCTCTCGAAATCCGTTTGACAACCCGAACGAAAAAAGTGTTGTAAAGCTCAAACATTTTCTGTACAGCGCGAAACGTGCTGTGACACTCTCACTTACGTTTTCTTACGTTTTTTACCGTTGCTAACATTAATTTGTATGGGCCGCGAAATGAGCGCTATTATCCCGCAACAAGGCCACTGAATGTGCAACATGTGCATACCCTAGGGAAAAAGATGTTATAAAATTAAGAAAATGTTTGTCATTACTTCCAGTAATGCAAAATATATCTCATCGAAATACTGCAGTTAATGGTCTTCTTAAAGAGAGCTAACCATAAACATAATATATCGAGATCGGGATCGCGATATATATACAGGAAAAAAATCAAATGCATGAAAAGATAAAAAAATGTCGATCTGTGAAAAGACATTATTAATTACGTTTTAAACCAGCATGGAAAACAAAATTTTAGTATCAATTAAAGGAAAAAGGGTATCCAAATGTCCATACCACCGGTCGACAAGCAACAAGTGTTCAAATGACGTGACATTCGACTCTCACTTACGTTCCACTCTCACTTACGTACTGCGGTTGTTCGAACGAAAGTGCCTTGTGCATATGACTACTGTGGTTTTTTACTGACACTCGAGATGCGCACGGAGCATTCGGTTCATACAACCGTATGCCTGTTTTTCGTGCGAGGTAGCGTCAGTTGGCTCGATCTGTAGGCAAACAGCTCCGAGCAGCATAATGAGATTTTAAACTTAGGTAAAGAAATATACAAAGAGCACAAAAGTAGAGCCGCGGCCGTAGACGCGGCTCACAACGTTCCCTCTCGTTTTAAAACCCGATGTATGGCTTTTTTTCAAAGGTACCAACAGTTGAACAATAGTCTAAAGAAGGTTCTGAGTAAGGTTAAAGCACATGCAAATGAAAAATTTGTAATGGCAGTTGTTGGTGATGGGTGCCATTCGAACAGGTTCCCTCTCGCGAAAGCCGATGTGCATTTTCCTGTCCTATGGGATTATCGCCATGCGGCTGATGTGTTCAAGAAATATAGTCTTAATGATGACACAATTTCGAACACAGCTTACCACACCGACTTCAAGGCCAATGATTGGGAACAGCAGTTCGCAATCATTAAAGCAGTGAATCCTCCCAAAAGTCCTAGCGCAGCTTACGACAGGGAGTTGAATGCGATAAAGGAGGTGCTGGTAAGAAAATTTCAAGTCAACTCAAGCCAGTTTTCATTCCGCCATTGCAAAAGCACCGCTTTGGAGAACAGCGGAAAAATGATTCAAATTATTGAAGAATTAAATGATACCCATACCCCCTAGTATATTAGGAGTTCTGGCATCCATATATGGAGATTGTGTAGCGGAGAATGCATAGTGGATTAGGCCTATTGGGGACACCACTTAAAAAAAAACGCACCGAAACTCTACCTCTTGGGTGGTGTGGAAAGAGTTCTCATTTCATAATTGCAATGTTTTTGAACAAATTTTGAACATGCCGTCAGAACCAAAACAAAAACATCCCTCTCTTTGTCGACGATTATATCAAAGATCGTAATTTTTAGAAATTGTGGCCCTTTGGAGGCATTGCAGGAGTACCCCTACTTGCTGCACGATACTATTGTATAAGAAATAAAAATATCGCTCATATCGATATATCGAGTTAATATCAACAGTCCTTATCAATCTTATCAATACAACAAACAAACAAATACAACGTCCCATCGCTCTCCACCAGCTAAGGATTTGCACAAGCCAAGTAAATCAAGTCTCAATAAATTGGAGTGCACTCCAAACAAGCGAAACCACTAGTTTGTTGCCATACTGGAAAGTCACGTCCGCTGCAATCTTACATAATGCTCAGCCGACTGGGGCATCTGGCACCCCGCCTCTCACGTTCCTTACACACGGAGCGCAAAGTGAAAGTCCAAGGCATTGATTTGCATATCGTGGAGTGCGGCAGCGGTCCTCGTAGTCTGCTGCTTATGCCCGGGGCGCTGGGATCGGCCTGGACAGACTTCAAGCCCCAGATCGAGCAGCTGCCAAAGCTTCTGCCGGAGCACACGATCATCGCATGGGATCCACCCGGCTACGGTAAGTCTGTGCCGCCCCAGCGCAAGTTCGGATTGGAATTCTTTCGTGAGGACGCCCAGGCAGCCGTGGACTTGATGCGGGCCCTGGACAGGCCAAAGTTCTCCATTCTCGGATGGAGTGATGGCGGTATCACAGCGCTGATTGTGGCCGGTCGTCATGCAGAGGCTGTCGAGAAGCTTGCCATTTGGGGCGCGGGCGCCTACTTGAATGAGGAGGAAGTGAAGTCTCTTCGTAATATCCGGGACGTGGCCAAGTGGTCACCACGCATGCGGGAGCCCATGGAGAAGGTGTATGGGGTGGAGCGTTTCGCGCAACTGTGGGCCGAGTGGGTGGATGCTGCCTGTTCCTTTTACGACCAAAGAGAGGGTGACTTCTGCCGCTCCGAAGTGGAGCAAGTGAAAGCTCCGACACTTATACTGCACGGCAAGAAGGATCCCATGATTGCGGCCGAGCATGTGCCGTGGTTGAAGGAGCGTCTGCCTCAGGCACAGTATCATGAGTTCCCCGAGGGCAAACACAACATCCACCTGCGCTACGCGGAGGAATTTAACAAACTTGTGGCGGAGTTCTTCAACAAAAAGTCTTGAGATTAGCAAACGTGATATTTAAATTGAAACCGAATTTTTTCTCTGTCATTAATCATGGGGAAGGGCTATCTATTAACTAATAAACAAGGCACTATAAAAGGGAAAACGTTCAGCCAGTTTTTTAGCTGCAGACCCTGACCCTGTCTCGTATGAGTATCTGCCCAGCCCAGCCCTGAAGCTCACCAGTTCTGTTTTTGTCCATAAAACTGAGAATGCTGATTGATTGAAAGTCCCTCCCGCAGCCAAAAATTAGGTTAGATTAGGTTTTACATTAATTATTTATTATTTCACAGAAAGCTGAACAGTTTGGGCTTAGATTACTTGACCTGGGCAATGAGGGTTTGCACGTAGGCATCGTATTTGGCCTGGAAAAAGTTCCCGGCGACGGGAGCACCAAAGTTGTACTTGGTGATGTAGTCACGGACCTTAACATTGACGCGGCCTTCGCGGGTCCTGCATGGATTAAGGAAAAGGAGACGATAATCAAATAGACGTTCCGGGGAGGACCACAAAACTGTACTCACGTCTTGTTGACGAATTTGTCGGAGGCGATCTTCTCGTTCTGCTTGAACACCAAGAAGACGTAGCGGTGCAGGCCGGAACCCTCGCGGGGACCTGCGCCAATGTACTCCGCGATAACCTGGCCCTGCGAGACCTTGTTGCCGGGAATGTTGATCACGGCCCAGTGCATGATTTCGCGGAACTTGGGGTCCTCGCGGCTTGGTGCATCGGGATCGACCAGGAGCAGGGTGTACAGAGAGCCCTCGTCGGCGTCATAGACAACGGTGGGCTCATCCTTCACCTGTGTGGGAGTCAGCTCCTTGCCCAGCTCTACCTGAGCCCCGGAGGGATAGGTGATGGTGGCCTTTGCCTTGGGCTTAATGTCGATGATGTCTGGAATAATGCCGGCGGTGTCCATGTTAGCTGATTTTGCTTGTGTTCGGTCTGGCGTTAAGACAGTGACTCTGGCCCGCACCCCCAGGTGTGCGCCTTTTATCGCCGCGATCCCAAGAACCTCTAATCAGTTGCGTGCACTTTTTGCCTAATTCCCACCCATAGATAGCTGAACGAAGCGATAGCCTGATAAGCGATTGGGCAGACTTTATTCAGCCGGCGCAGGGAATACACCACTTAGCATGGAAATGGAAAACAGATCTATCCGGTGAAACTTTCATTGCGAATGGGCACATAATTATCGTACTTTGCTTTGAAATAGTTGGCCGCAATGGGACTTCCCAATCGGTGCTTGGATGCAAAGTCCCTGGCGCTAAAATTCAGGCGTCCCTTGCGAATGCTGAAAAAAATTTTGAAAGCGTTACACTGTTTTCTGTTGATATCCCTTACGATCCCTTACGTGTTTGGTATGGGCGCTGTCTGCTCAATCTCTCGGCTCTGACGGTACAGTAGGAATATGTATCGATGCAGTCCAGTGTTCAGCGGCGGACCCGCGCTAATATACTCAGCAAAAGCGTGACCACTGCGTGGGTTGTCTCCCCGAATATTTACCATGGCCCAGTGCAAAACCTCACGGAATTCAGGGTCCTCCCGACTGGGAGCATCTGGATCCACCATGAGTAGGGTGAACAGGGTTTCGCTCTCCTGCCCCTCAAGCTGTTCCCAGGTCACTTTCGGCTCATCCTTCACCTGTGTGGGGGTCAGCTCGTTGCCCTGCTCTACAGAGAGCTTTCCCCCGTACATGATTTGCAAGGTGCCCTTGGGCACGCTATCCACCACATCGGGAACAATGTCTTCCATGGGAGCTACCAGTTACGTGTCCGTGTTACCATTTAACGAAATCACGGCAATGACGCTACCTGTTTTGGTTCTTATCGCTGATGAGCAAGTCGGCTGGGCGATAAGCAAAAAAGCTTCCCTACAGCTATCGCTGGCGCGGAGAGCCGGAAGCCGTTGACTAATTTAAAAATTTCCAGTCTAATTAATTAATATCTAGATGTTGAAAACTGTCAAGGTGCCTCCTGGGGCTGGGGGATGGGATGGCAACAGCTGAACTAATAGTTAAGCCAAAGTGAACTTTGCTCGTAGAAAATTTCAATAGCTTTTGATTGGGGCAAACTGATTGGTCAGTGCTCAAAAACTGATTGTATTTCATGTCAATGGAAAATTATGCAAAAGGCCTGACAACGATAGCAAAGCTTTCCAATCTAATGTTTTTTTTCGGCATTTTTTAGTGACTTTCTATCATTAACAAAATATTCTATAAACATCTTTGTGGCTTGACTAAAATGAGTCATTATTTAACACACATTTTTAGAGATATGTATGCACAATAAATGAAAGGCAAGCGGCAATATATACATCCGCTACAATCGTTATCTATGTAATCGGGTATGATTAGCATGTTCCCACCAAAGCAAATACTACAATACTCTTTGTATTCTGTAAAATCTATTCCCCGCTTGATTGCGTGGCAGTTTCAGATTTGGACTAAGGCCAGACATTATGTATAATTAGGGCATTTTTAGTTAAGTGTCTATCCATGTTCGGAAATAAATATACCATAAGGATGTAGGTCAAGTTTTACCCTCTATCATTAGGTACTCTATGCACATGAATAATTGAAAGCTCTTATCCAAAGATGCTAAAATCTGTTATATATATCATGCTATTTATTAAACAATTCGAATATTATTAACACTTGAATATCAATATTTAAAGCGCTGACAGAGAGAGTTGGTCTACTAAATACATTTAGTTGCATCGTTCGCCTTTGTTCTTTGCACAATGAAAAAAGTAAACATATATAATATCTGTATATATAATACGGTTAATACAAATAATAATCAATAGTTGTGAAAACGTGAGCGTGAGATTTGAGAAGCGCCCCGCCGCGCATATAAAATAACATAGTTTACAATTTAATAGTAATGGTAAATAATAGTATGTAAATGGTATGTGTGTAGGGAGCACAGAACGCCTCGCCCGCATAGCCAGCGCGCCTGCGGAGCGGAGGCTGTGGCAGCGGTATACGATTTACGATATATGATGGTGCTGGGTCCACTACTTGGATGCCCGCCGTCTTGCTGGAACTAATTTTGGAATACATTAACTGCTTGTTCAATTTGATTGAGGAAATACCAATGGGGGCCGATTATACGCTTGCCTTTCTTTTCATTTAAATTCAACTGTGATACTCTTGCTCCAGGATTGGTTGATTGTCTAGCATCTAGTCTCGTAGAGGCCGCTGCGTCCGATGTAGCGCACCCATTTCACCACGTCGTGGTCGGAGTAGTTCAGCTTTGGCTCAAACACTTTCAAATAGCGGACCTTGAAGCCGGATGGGGCGAAGGGAACCTCGAAGTTCATGGAAATTGGCGGTCGGGTCCATTTCTTCTTGGTGTCGGTTTCGAGCAGTTCTATTTCAGCCGACAGCTGCGTCTCCTTCATGCCCGCCATGCGCTTAATCTTCCACACAATGGCGTTCTCGGAGGCCTTGTACTTGGCCTTGCCCTTGAGGCAGATCAATTGCACACCCGAGGTGTTCAGAGGCGTAGGTATTTTCACCTCAATCTTCTGGCCCAGCAGAGAGGGCTTGAAGTTCGACTTGAGCACCACCTTCACCTCCATCTTAGTGCGTCCCACCTCGCGCACCAGCGGAATAACACGGAATGGTAACGAAATGTCTTTGGTGGTGCGATACCGCATCAGCTCAAATTCACCGTCCGGCGGGATAAAGCTGATCGAGTGTTCCGTCTCAAACTTGCTCAGCTTGACGCATTGATGGAATTGGCAATCATCAATCACGACCACTGGCTTGCCGGAACGCGAAGTTTCCGCCTCGGTGTTGCCGGACAGGCCTCGCCCCTTAGACTCCATTACGATTTTATCGTTGATGCCAAACTTGCACTCGGGCATGCCTAAAGTTAGGGATTACGATAATGAGATAATGCGACCTCCATTACTAGTTGGCAAATCATTACCCGACAAATAAGACTTCATCACCACCTTGCCGGCCACATGAGCCGACAGAACCTGGCCCTGGGGACTCATCAGCAGATTGACATACTCGAGCACATCCAGGAATAGTTCGTTGCGCCGATATTTGATGCCCTCGCGCCGCCAGCCAATCTGTCCGGTGACCTGGGAGGTGATCTGCATCTGCTCCTCCTTG
Organism: Drosophila helvetica; assembly: GCA_963969585.1. Taxonomy (NCBI): domain Eukaryota; kingdom Metazoa; phylum Arthropoda; class Insecta; order Diptera; family Drosophilidae; genus Drosophila; species Drosophila helvetica. The sequence goes on from OZ018403.1 coordinate 45,730,178, forward strand.
GTGGCCGACTTGATGCCCTGCTGCGTAATGAATGTCTTGAGAGTGCCGGAATCCGTATTCTGGGGATAGCCAAAGTCCAGAATCTCGTCCAGCAGCTCGTAGATGAGCACAAAGTTGTTCTTGATGTTCTCCTCGGAGATCTTGCCAAAGTACGACTGCATCACCTCGATGATCTTCAGCAGGAACTCGAACACCATCGCAGCGTTGACATTCTGTTTGGTGACCGCCGCCAGCCAAATGTTGGCACGCTGAAAGATTCATGTGGACAATTATTAATGATAGTGGATGCGATGGACGTGGCATGTGCATACCTTGATGTGGAAGAAGCTCGTCCTCGCAATGTTGGTCACCGGCGATCGCACCTGCTGGCGGGCATGGATGACGTTGACCCGAAAGGCGTCCACGGCGTTGCGTCCGATGTCATCGCGATAAACTCGCGAGATTAGAACCTCGCCCTTGTGGTTGTACACGAACAAACCACCAATCATTTTGTGCGCTGTTGTATGCTAGGAAGCCTGGCCAGAGAACCTGTATGCAAAGTTTGCCCCAAAGGATTCAGGAGAAAATCCAGGAAAATTTTTATCAGAAAATCAATTTCACTCCCCTTTTCAGATTAGTGTGACCGCGGGCTGTACCGTAGAAGTTCGGAAACATCGAGTGAAACATCGATGTTAACGATATTTGAAAATCATCGGAACCATATAAATGGCAAACATATAAATTGTAAGTAATAGCCTATTCCCACAGGCGACCATCCACCATCCATTTCGGGGATGGTCCGTAAGGTTTTGCCGTTCCGAAATTTCTCAGTTAGTTCCACCATTCATTTTGGATGTTCCTAAGCCGTACGTTTTTGTGCGATATTTAGCCGATGTTTTCAAATACAACTCTGAAAAATTTACATTCACAGCGGAAAATGGGATTCACTGTTAAATTGTAAACAATGAATGACAGGAATTACTGATGCTCTCCAGCAAATGGCGAGGAGCCAGGAGGTTTTTTAATGGCGGATGCTCAATATTCGATTCGAAATGCTCCAATTTCTTCGGGAGAAGAAGGCGAATAAATAAAAAAACAATTTTAGCTTAACAATTTTTTTTATTTGTTTAAACAATGTTTTGCTTATTACTGGTACCGACACTCGGCCAATTTCCTTGGATTTTTCATCCAATATTGGAGGATCGACGCTTCGATCCGTTGTGCAAGGCTCGACTTTATAATGTCGAATCGTTACACCTTCCTGGAGAGCCCATGCTCACTTGCAAAAATCTATATCTGAAGTTAATTAAAATGGAGTACATTTGGAAGACTATGACTAATACACTTGTATTGAAGTAATATCACAGGAGCATGGATCGAAAGTTTGGTTGCTCTAGCTTTTATAGTCTCTGAGATCTAGGCGCTAATCTGGGCGAATGGACACAGCAGACGGAGTCGCGTGTGAGAGAAGGCAAAAGGGAACGATGCATTTCGAAATAGTTTTCTTCATTGTGGCTATGTTAATGATCCGATCTGATCCAGATTCAACAAATAGATATGGTCATTTTCTACGATTCTGCGTTTTTAGTTTTCTCTTATATAATTTATATATTTACAGTTGTGAAATACACTTGTAACAGTGTGCTATCACAGAAGTCTGGATCCAAAATTTGGTCGCTCTAGCTTTTATGGTTTCTGAGATATAGGTGCTAATGGGGACGGACGGACAACCATAGCTATATCGACTCGGTTATTGATGCTGATCAAGAATATATATACTTTATGGGGTCGGAAACGCTTTCTTCTGGGTGTTACGCACATCCACTTTTGGCACAAATCTAATATACCCCTATACTTTGCGAGTACCGGGTATAAAAATACAGCCCAAGAAATATTTTTTTTCGACTTTTTCTGAGTTTTCAAAGTCAAAATTTCCGACAAAAAATACCACAAAAAATTATCAAACTTGAATTTGAAAGCTTAATAACTTCCAGACGATAAGCTGCAGCTACAAAGTGTTTGGAATGATCTATATCTGCATTTCTCAGCTTTTCAGAACTGCAATATTTAATACAAACAGATGTAAGATGCTTAAGTTATGTTAAAAAGATAAACCGGACTCAAAAAAATTCTTTAAAAAAACTAAACTAAATAATTGCGTAATAAATGTTAAATCCACAAATCTGTTGACTAGTGTTATATTTAGTGTGTTTCTACGAAATTACATGGCAAAATTGGGAAGATCGATCATATACAAAAGGATTTTAAAACTTCATTGCAAGCGGAGTAGAAGTGCTATGTACATTTTGGTCATGCTTACTGCTCGAGTTGGGATTTCAAGCTCAGGGCGAGAAAACTTTGAATAATCTTAACCGCGGGCTCGCACATATCCGTTTCCTTGCACATCTTGATAAGCCGACTCTTGATTTTGCCCAAATCGTCGAAATGAACGAACAGAAAGTCTTCCAGTCTGCCCAGCATCCATTTGAACCAATAAACATCGTCCAGATGGTGGATGGGTGTCCTTTTTTCCTCGAAAGAAACATTGAGGACCATGATAATGCGATGAACAGCGTCCAGCATGAGATGCTTGAGTTTAAGTTCATTGCTCTGCTCAATATCGTCGTCTACAGCGCGATTCTTGACATGGCGCAATACCGCGTAAAGCAGCTCCCATAAATACATTTTGGTCAGTTCTTTTTTTAGCCTTGGCTTAAAGATCCAGGATACTATGTACCGGGGCTGGATGACATTCATCTCCAGTAATTTCTCGGCCACCACGAACAAGAACTGTTCATTGGCGACCCACAGATCGAAGAGTCCCGCAAGAATGGCGTGGCTATCCTCCTCACTCGAGGCTAAGCCCTGAAAAATCACAAAGCTCACTATTGGTATCAAAGCGAAGCAAATCAAACATTACCGAGAGGATTGTTTTCACGGATTTGAGGGCCGCAAATGTGTGAGTGAATGATGCGCAGCCCTTTCGGAGGACACACGTGGTCAGCACGTGGATCTTAAGCTTTCTGTCCAGGTCGCTGCGCTCCAGTATTGCCTCTATGATCTCCGGTTTTGTGTGCTTCAGGCGCATCTCTTTATTTATTTCGAGAGCCAGCTGTCCGCCGGGAGTCTCGAAATCGGAATACTCGAAGTGATGAACTGGCACTGGCGGCATGTACTTCTGGAGCGAGACCGGTACGATCTGGCTAATACCTTCGTAGAAGCTTAATCTGAGGGATAGGATAAGTAGAATTGTAAAATAAATACTCAGATGCACATACCGCACGCACTTCTTGAGCAGTTCCCGCAGGAAAATCGCACGGGGGTTGAGCTCGCAATCGATATTAGAATCCGAGAAGAAAGGCTCCCAATTTTGCCAGTCCGAGGCGAAGCGGAAGTTACTCATATAGTGGGAGAGCCAGTTTATCAGCCGATTGAAGCAGGCCACGCGAATCGTGTTCATCTTCGCGATGAAAATCAATGTGGCCTCGGAGATCACCTTGTGGATATGGTCCGGACGGAGCTTGCACATCTCCACTAGGACGCTGCCGTAGAACAACGTGATCAGCGGTGACTTGGGCAGCGCCAGCATCTGTCCGAGGATGACCTCCACGATGCAGTGAGCGACGACCCTATTGCAATTGCGTTCCATAAAAATCACCAGACTATCGGCGCACACTTTCCGATCCAAATGGGTTTGCTGGATCAGCTCCAGTATCTCGCACTCGAGATGGTACCGCCCAGTGCTGGTGAAAGATTGGGCCATGGCGAGCTGATCGAAATCAAAAATCCGGAAGACCACCCAGGGACGCGGGTGCGCAAGCACCAGATTAATCTCCGGCATTACCATATCCGGCAGATCGTGCTGCAGGCAAGTGCTCAGTCTGCTCTCAAAGTAAATGGATGAACGTTTTCTATTATGTTTCAACCAGTTGTGTTGCCGTAGATGAACGATCTGCATCCAGAGTGTATCCAAGTAGTCCTCCTGGTGGCCGACGCCTGTGAATACGCTGAGCAGGGCGCCGTGGGAGTGGGTGCGCTTCCGCATATAGATATGCAGTGTCATGATCAAATGATCGAAGGATTGACCCCTCAGCTGGAGATCGCGTCCAATCAGAGGCAATGCAGTGATGACGCTGTACGCAAAAAAATCGCTACGAAGCTGCGGAACGTTGCCGTTAAGTTCGTCCGATACAGCCTCACAGTGCAGGGCGAAAACCAGGTACAGGCGCAATAAAGAGGAGCCCGTGATGACATTGCAGTTGTATAGTTCGGTGAAGAAGTGCAGTAGGCCGCGCGCGTTCTCCCAAATGCCATTGCTGAGTGCTTTCTGGAGGGCCTTCATCAAGGTGCCGAGGCACTCGGAAATCATTGGATAAAAGCCGGTGTTGAGGAGACCCACGATGGTGGCATAGGAACTTGTGGCGTGGCTGGGGGGCCGGTTCACAAAGTTTTTGAGAATGCGTTGCACCTGCTCCTTGTCGTCGGGTAGGCATTCGCTGATCAACAATTCCAGTTGCGAGATGCGCAACCAAACGCCAACGACATTGACTCTGCTTATTTTGGCCATCAACATAATAATGGTGTCAATATGATCTTCGCTGACATGGTAGTGCCTGCGACGCTTATAGGGAAAGGAGTCTGACACCTCATGGCGCTCACGCTTGCGAAGACAATCGCTCATTATTTCCTACTTCTTGCCTTCAACAGAATCGATATATTTTATTTTTCCGGCAAAATATAGACTAAATAATAAAACCAATCGTGTGAAATAATGGGGAACTTACGCGGAACTTTTTATTTTCTAGAATCTGAATTTGCAGATAAAATGCTCGCTCACTTTTTGCCTGATTAGCACTAAAATCCTCGAAATTTGACTTTCCTGTCCCTACCATTGGTAGCACTGGCTTGAATTCCCAGCTGTTGGTATTTTTTGCGCTTTCTGTATTGTTTGAATCGGGCAGAAAAAAAATCGCTCGCTGTTGAGGAAGAGCGGTTTCTAGCTAAGAAATGTATTATTTGAGTTATAACATTTATAAAAATTACCGCTGAATACGCTGGACTGCTCTAATTTGCCAATTTATGTACATGCAGCGTGACCGTTTACGGGGTGACCGTTTATTATATACTTTAAGGTTTATTTACGGTATATTTCTGAGGGTCGACGGTGGAATTGTTAATTTCTGAACAAAAAATCGTATTTCGAGATATAGATTTTGCTAAATTTAAATACCGCCAAATCGAATATATGAAATTTTAAATATTAATATATCGCTATGTCGGAAAAAATTAAAACATTTTTGTTTAGTTTTAAAGCTTGTTTTTTTAAGAATTCAATACAAGTGGGCCTCAAAATGGAGCCATTCTTGGGAAAAATTGATTAGTTCATCAGATAAAATTATTTGATCAGTGCGTAGAGTTCCAGTTAGCTAGTAATATTAGACGGAACATCAAAATTGACGAATATGTACATTTGCGGTATATTTCTGAGTCATACTTTATTAGGACTTTTTAAAGGAATTTTGTGGATGGATTTTTGGTGGCAGCGTCATCCCAACAATTTCCTTTTGATCCCTTACAATCCATAAAAGCAATTTCCCAAAAATATCCTTACGGGATTTTTGGTTTCGACCATGAACATTTTTAAGATTTTTAGCAGTTACATTATGGTTTTCTGAAGAATTTTGGCGATTTTATTTGGTTGAAAAAAAGGTACGTATATATTGCGCTATTCGTTACAAAACTATGGTGCCCATATATTGTCTTTTAGCATTATTTCGTATTTGTACACTATAATACCTTTTTTCTGTCTGCATACCATTTTTATATAGTCCCGTATGTGCAAAAACACACATTTTTGATCAAATTGTTTGTCAAATGTTTGTCCAACGAATGCAATAACCGATTTTATGACCTATTTTTGTGTATAGTAGGTATGCAAAAATAATCTCCAAGTTTGTGAGCTATCTCTACGATATTTGGCAGCTTATAATGGACAAAAATATGTATCGGGATCGAGATATATACATATACGGGACATAACTGGAACTAATTAAGTGAATGAATAGCTCAAAAACAGCTTGGAAAACAGTATTTTATCATTTATTCAGGACAAATGTCCTTACTCCTTAAATATGTTGCTGATGTGTAGAAAATGTGTAGTACCCGTGTAGTTGCCATGTACAAAAAGGGACATTTTTGTCGACCTTCTCTGTACAGGCCTGTCCTCACGTTATGTTAAGCAGATGGGGTGGGTTTTACCTTGCAGCCTTAAATTTTCTGGGCCGTTTTGCCTGCTGTCCATACCCGCTTTTTTCTTCTCTTCCCCAGCAATTTCCCAGCGGGAAATTATATAAACTTCCTTTCTAGGGAAGATATTTCCCAGCGGGAAGATTTGAATGAACAGATAAGAGTTGCTAAAATCAAAGTAAACAGTTCCATCCGGTGCTTAGTTATTCCTTGTTTGAAGTTTAAGCCCTATCTTATGCACAATCAAATAACAGGAATTATCTAAGCCTAGCAGGTGCTGTGCTAAAATTATGTGTGTTTGGCCGATTTTTGATATAATATCACACCGATACTATCGTATCAAAAATGAAAAATATCGCCCAAATCAACCTTCGGTCACACTGTACATGACTCTGCGGCTTTGGCAAAAAAAAAAACACAAAAAAAAAAAACAACAAAAATTTCATTGTGACAAATTCAACTATTTTCTGTGTTAAACGAAACGAAAAGTAATAAATAAAAGAAATGCCTGCTGAAAATCTCGAAGAGCAGGGTTTGGAGAAGAACCCAAACCTGGAGCTGGCCCAGACAAAGTTTTTGCTGACTTTGACCGAGTACAAGCAAGACGTGGGCCTGAAGGCGAAACTCTTGGACGCCATACGGGCCGATAATATGGCTCCATGGTACGAACATATCTGCACTGAGCTCGGCTGGACTGCTGACAAAGATCTGTTGGCGCGCATGAAGGAAAACAACCGCGTGGAGATCGAGCAACTGGATGCGTCCATCGAAGATGCCGATAAGAATCTGGGCGAAATGGAGGTGCGCGAGGCTAACCTGAAGAAGTCGGAGTATTTGTGCCGCATTGGCGACAAAGCTGCTGCAGAGACGGCCTTCCGCAAGACATATGAGAAGACCGTCTCGTTGGGCCATCGCCTGGACATTGTGTTCCACCTCATCCGCTTGGGCCTGTTCTATTTGGATCACGACTTAATTACACGCAACATCGACAAGGCAAAATACCTGATTGAGGAGGGCGGCGACTGGGATCGCCGCAATCGTCTGAAGGTGTACCAGGGAGTATATTCCGTTGCAGTGCGCGACTTCAAGGCGGCGGCCACGTTCTTCCTGGACACAGTGAGCACCTTTACCTCGTACGAGCTGATGGACTACCCCACATTTGTGCGGTACACAGTGTATGTGTCCATGATAGCCCTGCCGCGCAACGAGCTACGCGACAAAGTCATCAAGGGCTCGGAAATTCAGGAGGTTCTGCACGGCTTGCCCGATGTCAAGCAGTTCCTCTTCTCTCTGTACAACTGCCAGTATGAGAATTTCTACGTGCATTTGGCAGTGGTCGAGAAGCAGCTGCGTTCCGACTACCTCATCCACCCTCACTACCGCTACTATGTGCGCGAGATGCGAATCCTTGGCTACACTCAACTACTGGAGTCCTATCGCTCGCTCACGCTGCAGTACATGGCCGAGTCTTTTGGGGTCACTGTGGACTACATCGACCAGGAGCTGGCACGCTTTATCGCCGCTGGTAGGCTGCATGCCAAGGTGGATCGCGTCGGCGGCATTGTGGAGACTAATCGCCCGGACAACAAGAATTGGCAGTACCAGGCCACCATCAAGCAGGGCGATCTGCTGCTCAATCGCATCCAGAAACTGAGTCGCGTGATAAATATTTAATTTAGATGTAGAGAAGTCGATGTTTATAAAAAAGGTTTATTAAAATTCAACATTTATTACAGTGTAAAACTAACGTAACGTACAATAAAAACGATAAAAATTCATGTATGCGCGTTGCTGGAAATTCACTAATAAATTGTACGTTTACATATGTATTTAATTATCTAAATTCTTTGGAATTGGTTTGGTTATGTTGTCTTTTAGTGTATTTGAGTATTATTGCAATCATTCCATTTTTGTACTTAACTGTCCTCGTTTTGAATTGAAGTCTATTCCGCCAAACCGTAGTGTTGCTACGTTCCGCCAGATGGCGCTGCGCCAGATGCAGCTCTGAGCAACGGAAACGAAAATAACTGTTTAGTGGACATCGCCCTCGTTCTTCTCCTTCCACGGTTCATCCTTGGTCAAATCATTAATGTTATGACCGCTGGATTCGTGTCCTGGGAAGGCAATGGAGGGCTTGTTGGCCATGAAGCTGCGTGCCATCTCCTCGAGTGCCGCCGAGCTGCGCAGCCCGCAGTCCAATGGTTCGTCCATGTCTTGTTTCATGGCCTCGTGCGCCCGCTGCTGCTGCTGCTGTTGCTGTTGCTGGTGCTGCTGACTGGCCTCCGCCGAGGCCTTGGCAAGATCGTGCAGATTCTGTACGACTTCATCAATGGGCGATCCCTGGGACAGGGCACCCGGCATGGGCAGAGCTCCCAGTCCGGCCAGATTGTGCCGCCGTAGATCGGCGAATCGGTTCGTACTCAAGTTGATCAGCGCATTCATCATCACCTTGTTGCGCTGGTAGTCCTTGCGCAGGTGCTGTCGGATCTCCGTGTGGCAGTGCTCGTTATTCGTCACAATAATCTCGCCCGTGTCCGTGGTGGTCACCCGGGCCTTGCAGTTGAACTTGCGCGACAGATTGCACTGCCAGTACTTCTTGTCCTTGCGCACGTACTGGATGCCGAAGGTGTGCCCGTCGTGCACAAGCAGCGGCTTGCCTCGCTGACTGAGCATGAACTCCAGTTTGCCCTGGAACCAGTGCTCGCCGGGTGCGACTATAATACAGGACAAGATTGCAGTTGAGGAAAGGCTGCTGTTGTGGATTCTGTTCGTGTGTGTGTGTGGGTGGGTGGTATATGGATAGTTTTGGGATGTCAGGACGTACACGAATGAGCCCAATTAATGTATGTATATGTATGTGTGTGTGTGTGTACTGAGTAGGTGTCATGCAGATCGGACTTACCTGGCGGATCGAATGGTTAGTGGAGAGCATACCCTTAGCATACCCATACTACATAGAATATATACGCCCAGCGCCGTGAAACAAGTCCAAAATTAATGCACCCAGATTTCAGGGTTCAGGGCTCAATCTGGAACTCATTCCACAGCGCCCGCTGCTGCGTGAGTGGTATTAGTTTATCATTTTGCATTAGTTTATCAAACAGATATACACATCAGTATGTACACGTGGGACTCGAATCAAATTCAATTTGTTCTCGCATTCAATTTCTACTACAGAGACTAGCTACGCGGCTCCAGCCGCAATAAATAACTCCTCCTTAAAGCCTAGAGCTCCTCTAGAGCGGTGCTCCAGGAGCGGAGCCTGCCCCCTTACATGTTCTCCATCTTGAAGCTGTGCCTGCTGCCGGGGGATATCGTAATGGAGTTGATGACATGCGCCGTCCCCGCGGCAGCACTCTCTGCCGACCCATCGGCACTCGAGCTGATGTCCACTCGCTGCTGCTGGTGGTGCTGCTGCTGCTGTTGTTGCTCCTCTCCGGGCGGTGGGGGCGGACTCTTTATGCCCAGCGGCGACTCCTGGGCATGCATGGAGTGGCTGCTTCGATTCGACTGTGGACTTTGCTGCATATGAGCGGGTGAGAGAAGCACGCCCTGTCTCCCTCCCAACTCTAGATGGTGCTGGGACGGAGGCGGTGGCGGTGCTCCTGCCGCATGGTGGTCGTGTGGAGAGTGCTGTTGCTGTTGCTGCTGCTGTTGGTGGTGGTGATGGGTGTGCGGCTGCATGGGCAGATGCATCAGGTTGGGATTGTGCATGATATTCGAGGGCGGTGCTCCACTGCCCATGCCGCCGTGTTGCTCCATATGCGTCGTCGTCGAATGATGCTGCACCAGGAGGTTGGGCAGCGGCTGGCTCAGGTGATGGTGATGATGTGAGGCTGGCGCCGGAGGAGACGTCTGGTTGGCAAACATGTTGCCGACTGCCCCCAGCCGACTACTGGTAGAGCCGCCGCTGTGGTTCAGATCGACTCCAATGTGACTCCCATCTGCCATGGAGTAGCCGCCGGGCTGATTATGATTCGGGAGGGATGCCAGCGAGACCGTCACTGGGGGGGTGCCACCACTACCCGCAGCGGCGGATGCTGCTGCAGCCGCCGTCCCTTGGCTGCCACGCATATGGGGAGTGTGGTTGTGGACGCCCGTGGCGGAGATTATCCTGCCCAGGTGGGTGATGCATCGGGCCCGGCACATGCTGATCCGGTAGGACTTGCACAGCCAGTAGGTCTTCATGCCCTGCTGCGTGGCCACCGTGTTGTTGCGATTGAACACGCAGTTGCCATGGAGCAGCGAGGTGGTGGACAGCATCACCATATTGCTGCCATCTGCTCCAGCGCCAAGCAGCGTCCGCAGCGGGCAACAAACAAACGTACAATGATGGAACGACATTAGTGGACAGTTCTTCACTGGATCGTCTTAACGGATGTTATTTACAGAGACGGGGGGAGGTGAGCGCAGCCGTTCAGGGAAGTGGCGGTGGAGGTGGTGCCACCAGGGGATCATAGATCATAGAGACCCCTGCTACCATTGCTGGACTAAGCGGCTGTGTGCGTGTGTTCGGACTGTGTGCGGGTGGTGGTTAGGCGTCGGTTCGGTTAATAAGCCAAAAGTTAGGATCAAAGTAAATGGGGAAGCTATGTTCTACATATTTGTATGTTTCCGGTTTCTTTAAATTGGGTTTAGTTGGGTTAATAAGCCATGGTTACTAGCGATTCAGCTGTAATTTGTTTTAGTAGTGGTAGGGGCCTAAAAGGGTTTAAGTATTACAAAAAATAATAACATAGCAAAGGGCTCTTGTGTTCTGGGCCCATTCAAAATTAAGGATCGAACGATTAAGGTGTATGTAAGCTAAGACCGCAATCTCATGACATTTGTAAATACTCTTCTCATATCACTTCTATCCAACTCCAGGTTCATAATAAACGGACAAAATGGTATCAAAGGTTCCGTATGCCAACAGATGGAAGAGAGAATCCTACATATTCTTTTACTGCAATGAATTTTCCTTTGTTTTGAGATGTTTTAACGTTGACTGACGGACACGAAGTGGTTTTACTGCATTCGCAGCCATGTAAACAGAACTTTTCCCTGCTTTCCGTAACTAATCCAAATATCCCCATTACTCGTTTGGGTTTTCCCTATCCCATTCCTGGCACCTTATGCCTGAATCCTCGTTTAGGTCGCCTTGGGACAATGTTATCAGTGGGCTAGTAAGTTTTGGGATGCATGACGATGATGGTGGTGATGTGTGGATGAGGAGCCGTATTGGGATGCAAAGCAAAAAGAACCCAAATCAAGCTTAAAATGAAAATCAAAATTTAAAAATGAAAGCCAAGCTACGTGCAACAGAAATGTGAAACATAAATTAAGTAATCCGTAAAGGAGATTCGGGGAACACCTACTTGACGGAATGTCCATATGATTGGCAAAGTTCTTGGAGTAATCGTTGGGCATGTAGAGCTCATTCGGGTATTCGTGGCCGGGGCCGAGGGATCCAGAGGATCCATTGTTGCTGAGGCCACCAGCCCCTGGTCCCGCATTATTGGAGCTGCCGCTGGGGCCGCCGCTATTATTGCCGCTCGGCTTGTAGAAGTTATAGTCCAGATTGAAGGCCGGCCCAAAGGGATTGCGGAGCGAGTTGACTGCCGTCGAGCAGGAGGCCGAGGAGTTGATACTGCCAACGCTGCCGGCACTTCCTCCGCCACCCGGTCCATGATGGCCATCCTGCTCCCGCTTGAGTCCCCCCAAGTCGTACCGTGGTTCGCCCAGCGAAAGGTGCGGAATCGGGGGCAGAAAGAACTCTTCCGTGTTCAGGGGGTTTTCCAGGCTGACGCCATTATCCGCATTGTCGCTGCTGCCCTCGTGTTGTCCACCGGTGTGCTCCTTCATGGAGCGCCGCAGCTGTTTTCCCGAGTAGATGGACAGGGAGTCGTTGCTGAAGTCCGAAGGCGCTGGTCGCTTGTTCAGGGCATACAGGTGGCTGGCATCGCTGGAGGCTCGGCTGGCACCGCCTGGCGAAGTGGTCCGCGAGTTACTTTGCGTGCTCTGACCCTTGGCCTCACTGTGCTCCGCATCCGGCTTGCTGTTGGAGCTACTGCTGCTGCTGTTATTCGTGATGTTGTTGTTGTTGTTGCTGTGGGCGGTGCTGTTGCTGGAATTGTGATGGCTGTTGCTGTGGCTGGTATTGTGGGACGACTCGTCCGTCTGGCCATGGCTGGGCGGTTGACTAGCAGACTTCTCCGATGCACTGGACGCCGGCGAGGAATTGGAGTTGGTGGCCAGGCCCTTGATCTGCAGCAGCTGTCCGATCTTCATGAACGACTGCAGCTCCGTGTGCTTCACATTCACCACGCCCTGGTACATGAACTCCAAGAGTTCCAGCATAATGTTGAAGCTCACATCTTTCAGAATGACTGTAAGTTCAGAGAGAGAGAGAGAGAGAGAGAGAGAGAATTTGTTAGTACTTTGTTGGGTAATTGTTTACCCAAAAATCCCCAAGTACTAGTTGGTCAATCGTTTACATAAGTCGCATATGCCCGTTCCCCGATCGCCAGCAACAACTACAACATTCGACATCATCCACAGACCGAAAGGAGGTCACATTCATAGTGGAGATGTTATCATCGAAACGTTCAAATACTAAATCAATACATAAAAACAGCTACGATAAGAAATCTGAAAACTTAAATATAAACCTCAACAACAGCAGCAGTAGCAGCAGCAGGGGAGCAGTGGGGCAGCAACAGCAGTAATTATAAAATAAGTAGCATGACATATCATCGGGGTGCTCTCGACACGGCCTATGGAACTGAGGAACTGTGGAACTGAAGCTGTCCGGGATTCGACACTGATTCCACGATCTACGGACACGGACACGGCACAGTGGTGCGCATCGCTTAAATCCGAAAAGGCGAGACATAATGGATTCTGCCTTTTATATTTAATCTTTATCTAAAGAATAGAATAGTTCTTAATATTTGCATCAATAGAATATTTATTTAATTTAAAGTTGAATTGGAAACATGTATGAACTCCCTCCTGTTTTCCTTCCTCTGGCTCCTTCACATTCTCCTCTAGGTCTTTCAGCTCTCTGAATTACTCCCATTTGAAGAGACTGTCGTCGTGTAGGTACACACGGCAGAGATCCTCGGCATCTCTGCTCTTTTTCTGCTTTTTACAGAACGGTCCTTTCTGATCATTGCCTATTAAATATACCAAGTGATCCTCCTGTAAGTGTTTCCCCAGTAGTATCTTTAATCAATCTACATTCAGGACATGGAATACCCCCAGCTCTGCGAGAAATCCCCCAACATTCAACAAGGATTTTCCCCCGCTATTTCACTCGCAATCCCAGACCACTGTGCAAGACTCACAGCATCAACATCTAGTTAAAAACAATATTATCACTTGTTCTCAATAACAATTTAATATACAAACATCTACGTACAACATGCCGATGGATGTACATATGTACATATGTGTGAATGTATTAATCCGCCGATCAGTTCTCGTCTGTCGCTTAATCTGAGGACGGAGTGACGGAGCAGCAACAGCAACAGCAGCAGCAGCCATCAAGTGTGTGCCCTATCATTTGCCGTAGTCGTCATTACTGATCGTTTTGTCTCGTGTCTATCTATCTATCTGACTGCCTGGGCCTTTGCCATGTCCGTATTTGCGTTCGCCATTCGCACTGCGAAGATCAAAATCCGGGCAATATACATATATGTACTTACATATATATATGTACGCCTTAGCTTGGAGAGGTACAGTCTGTAATCCTCCAGCGATCTGATCTACACATGAGCTTGACTGCTGATGCCAGATAGATACGGAATTACGTGCTGCATAATGCCCGTTTAATAAGCACAGAGTTTATATTAGTTTTTCTGGGCAAACACAGATACTCATGGGCGTCCCAGGAATCGATAGCGATAGAGATTGGCCCTGGAGCAAGAGACAAAGAGATCCACAGACACAAGCACAGGCACAGGCAGAGGCACAGGCACAGCCACAGGCACACACAGTCTGCCATGCCAGCGAATCAATAAACCATTTATGCCGGAGCTGTAGATAAACTTTGTCTAAAGTTCACGGAAAATGTGATAAATCCGTGTATGCTGCTGATAAGAGCCGCACCATCCACCATCCCAGACACCGAAATGTCCAATTCGGGCATCTTTTCTGTGCTCCAGCCGATGTACCGATGTACAGCGGACCACGAACAGCGCGACGCCAAGGGGAATTTTTATGTGCCGCTGACCCCCGAGTGATCTCCGCTGATATCAGAGCGCTGCTGCTGTCTCATAAATAGATCGAGGCGAGGGTGCGAGATCTTGCGATGGCCCGATGGTTCGACAACTCGGCAAAGATATCTTTCGGTTAAGTTTTTTGGGCTCGGTTTCGTTAGGTTTCGTTTCGTTTCGTTTCTTGCGGGACTAGTGCTCCGATACACCCACAAATGTATGGCCAAGATCACGCCCACTGTGGACGCTTCCACCAATCGGATTGCAGGCGATCGATTTCGAAAACACTTTTATTTTATGATTATGATAAATGTTTATCGAATCAGAACGCCAATAGGATCTTGTTGTTGTCACCCTCGTTGTCGTTGGAGTGTAGTAGTTGTGTGGAGTGGGCTGCCCCTCGTTTTGACATTCATAAATATTTGTTATCTCTGAAAACGCCATAATAGTCGAATAGTCGTACTGGTAGTAGTGGAAGTACAACCTGATAAAATATAAGACGCCCCAACAACAATGCCAGCCAACCCAACAGCACACAATGGCCAGCCATACACACATATAGGGTCTCTCCCTCCCCCTTCTGGATAGATTCTATAGTACCTCCGATTTGGGTTTCGCACTCATCGATATATCACCTTTTCCCCAGTGGCAATGTCTCCGAGGGGCCTGTGCCCGGGCCCGGGACAAGGGATTAGCCCGTAGCTTAGCCGATAACTAAACAATCTATTTTTGCGGCTACTGCCATTTCGGAGCCCATAAATTACTAATTGTCAACACAAAAGCCCCATAAAGGCCCCATTTATCAAATTCCGTATGCTCAAAGTCAAAGTTTGATATTATAGTGTGAAAGGGATCATAAAAAACAACGTAAGCAGTCAATCAAGGGGTATCGAGTGGCCAAGGCCCGCAGCGAAATCCATAGAACAGTTTTGGGATCATCAATCTTTTACAGAAGGACAATTCAGAGACCTCGAGAATTACTTCCGCATCATAAAGAATATCCACAAATCGTTTGGACCAGTTGAAATATTGCCAGAGATTTATCTACGACTTTTGGATATTCCGTAACATTTCATAATTTACTTAAGTCTGAAAAAATCCCCTATGATTTCTTAGAATTTGTATAATATTCCATACGATTCTTAGCTTTTCAATAGATGGAAAAATTCTTTAATTCTCCTATCAATCATACCGATCGTAGGCTTGCCGATCAATCTTACAATTTGCAGGACACTCCAGATATTATCTATTCCAATTGCTCTCAATATCTATTCGGATCTACTTCAGTTTCCTAAGTTCGCAAGTCCAAAGTTGTTCATGCATATAAACTATTTTAAAAATAATTTCTTGAAAGATTACTCATCAAGAAAAATCAAGTATGAAACCAAAGTCCATCATTAACATTGATCCAGACTCCGTCCTTACTCCCGACTGTTTCCATCGCCTTCACATGATGCGGCACATTCATGCTCGACTCTAGAGTCTAGACGCAGAAGGGAATGCTGCAAAAGAGAATTCTGAGCATTGGAAAAACAACATACATCACGTGTTCTTGACTAAAGGATCGGATAAACGGTATTAAAAGTACTTCCCACTCCAAAAATATGCTCAACCAACCCTGGGGCCTGATAAATAGCACGTCTTTGCTTCTGTTTTGGGCACTAAAATATACATACATACATAAGTATGTATAAATAACATTGGGTATTTTTTGATATTTACGACAAGTCCATCGATCGATATTATATTATTTCACCGAAACATTTATGGCTGCTAAACAACCGCTACTTGAAATTGTGAATGGGGAGGGTAGTGGAGATCGGATCGGATCGGTATGGGTACGGTACACGGATGGGAGTGGTGGCATCGCTTGGACTCCACTCCGGTTGCTTGGGGCTATGGCTATTTCCATGGCTGCCTGCTCCTCGAGAGGCAACCAATATCACACGAGACCCAGACCCAGACCCGTTCGCAATTCGCCATTCGTCTGAGTGCGTTATCTAACACAATGGCAATAAGTTCAAAATCTTATTTTACGATTAAGAGTGATACCCAAAGCAAAGTGGCTGATAAACGACATGGGCTGGGCTCTGTGGCCTGTGGGCTGGTGGAGAACGAAAATGTCCGATGTCCGAGTTGTTTATGCCAATAATAAAAACTTAAACGGCATGGAAATAGATAATATTCGAGGATTAGCTTCGCGAGCAGCTGTGTGCCATAGATACATATAGCTTGGCCAGCCACTTGGCCACTTGGCCTGGACGGAGAGCGTATCAGAAAACCCGTGCTCGTCGTCGTCGTCGTCTAATCAATATCTCAAATGGTGGAGTCTTCGAGTGGCCAGGGGATTGGATGGTTGTGGGGGACCCAGTTGCTCAGTTGGGCAATAAATGATTGTTAAACGCGATAAAAAGATAAAAATATTTAGACTATTGTTGTTGGATGGATGGATGGATGGGTGGATGGATGGCACTGGTACCCCCAATCGAGTGGTTTTGTGTGTAACACGCACCACATTTGGCTTGTTAGCACCTTGATGATGGCTGTAGTTGTTGCTTTATTTGTTGGTTGGTTGCTTGGTTGGTTTATTTTTAATAACTTCCAACCCCCCGCCCACACCAGAAGCAGACCATACCGTTACTATTATTTATAGGGTATATTAATATTCTTTATCTTTGGAAATACCTCTTGTACCTCATTTGTTGGTAGGTAGCACCTTCCTGCTGCTACTTGAAAAGATAAAACCCTAGTTTTTATTGCCGCTTGATCAGATAAAGCCACCGTGCAGCACAGGGCCGTGTATAACACGGACTCTGTCCGTCCAGAATTGAACATGAAATAGAGTCACAGGGTGGCAGGCAGGGAGGCAGTCAGGCAGCGATATCATATCCATATACCATTCTAGAGTAGAGTCCATTCTGGAGTACATTTTGATGAGGTCAGCAACGCACCCAATCTTCGATTGGAGTGTACCTCTTATCACGATGCATATGCGTATCCGTAGCGTAAGTAAACAAGCCACCAAAGACACGACTCTTGCAGCTACCACACATGAAGAGAGCCCTTGCTGCCCATGGACGCAGGCACGCATGCAGCCGGGTGAGACAACGTGGCGGCAATAGCTCAACGGAGGATTATCAGACCTCGATTCGTAGCTCCAACTCCTACTGCTACTCCTCCTGCTACTCCTACTGCTGCTGCTGCAGCTCTTGTTTGTCTTTAGATTTATGACAAGCGAAATCATTTTATTTGCCTCCGAACTGGTACACGTGCTCTCACCATTAGTTGGAGCTGCAGCTTTGGAGCTGTGGCCGGAGTTCTCTGGGACTCTCGACGGCGTCTGATAACTGTTGAATGTGTCACGGAACTTAATACAGAAGTTGATTTATATCGTGCTGGGGGCTGGCATTTGACAACAGTGACGAACAGACAGGCTGACGGGCGCTTTTAGATAAACTGATCGATAGATATGTAGGTGCCGGGTGCCGTGCCGGACAGGAGCCACAGGGAGGGAGACAAGCGACGACCCAGTGTCCCCCCAGTGTCTCCCCGGTGTGTCCACTTTATCAGTGATAAAATGACAAATATCTATCGCCATTTGGCGATGTTTAGCCATGTCTAACATATGCACTGCACATAGGAATACATCCAGTTTCTACTTATGCACATATGTATGTATATTTACCGCCGTATAACTTTGCATTTCTAGCGCACTTTGGTTTGTTGAATGTACAGACGGACGGACGGACTACGGAGCACAGACGACGGCAACGGCGGTGGAGGTGGCGACGTGAACAACTTGAGCAAACACAACGAATTTCGAGCAATTGCCATGTTTAGAGCTCGTCAGAGGTATCCCCACATCTGTTAGATGGAATACTCACTTATGGGATGCCGACAGGGATTGCTGGTGAAGATCTCCTGGAAGTAGGGACTGCATATGGCCAGGACTATCTTGTGGGCCTGCAGCAGCTTGCCGTCACAGGCCAAGGTCACGTCCACGAGATCACCACGATCGTAGAGGTTCTGGAATCCGCTGGCAATGTTTTCCTGGAAGTTCTTCCAGCAGAGCTTGAACTCATCATCCATGGCGCTGCCGTTCAGCCAGCTTTTGGAGGGCTCTCGTTTGGGGATTGTCGGATTGGTTGGGGGCTGCCGCCTGTCCAGCAGTTGCTATTTCTTTGGCCACAACGCAACTTTTTTGATTTTGATTTGGATTAATTTACTGACGAAGCTCGCTGCTAGACTTGTGTTTTATGGACGTTCTTTTTACGATTCTTGTTTATTCGCTTTGGGCCGTGATTTCTCGGCTCGTTCACTTTGTGGTTGCCGAATGTCAGGTAGAACATAAACACAAAATATGCAAACTTGCGCCTGTTCGCTCTCGCCACCTTACACTCTCACGCACTCTGCTGCTACTGTTGAATAAATTTGTTTGTTCTTTTGTTTGATGATTGATTTGCCTGCGTTAATATTCGTTCACGCGCACACGACCGTCGGCGTCCACAGCCGCATTGATTTTGATTTTGGCTTTAATTAACACTTTTTGATTTAAAACATTTTTATCAAAGCGTGAAATACGCTGTTTACGTTGGGTGGAGAGAGCGAGCGAGCGAGCAGGGTAGATAAGAAGAGAGAGAGAGAGAGGCAGAGCACCACCAATCAGCTGTTCGTACGATAGTGTTGAAAAGTGAATGTTGGCAGGGAATGACAGATGAGCCGCGAAGTAGATAAAATTCAAATGCATAAAAAGATACAAAATTAGATATTATAATAATTAATGCCTATTGCTCGCTGTAATAATAAATCGCATTATTATTATAATTGTAATTAGTATTTTCCTTCCAATATTACATTTTTAGTTTCGATATATATCATCGCGGCTCGATACATTTTATAATTGAAATTTCAGCGCCAACCATGAAGCGTACAAAACTGTATGCCCCGATAAGCGCTTATCTTAATTGTCGAGTCCACCACAATGATATGGCTGCAGTCGACCCGCGATGTGCGCTATAACCATACCACAAAGCTCATTTCTACTGGGCCCATAGAACCCTCACGGACCTGCAAACTGATAGCTGCCGCCACGGTCATAAATAACCCACTTTACATTTTAAACAAAAAGAAAATGAAAATAAAAGAACGTCTTATCAATAAGCCATGAATCGTTTGCACGTTAGGTGTACTCATACGTACGTACACCGAGTCAATTGGCCCCCATTTGATTTTGCCTGATTTAGTGCTCAAAGAACTTTCAACAATTTTGCACGCTCTACAGGCAACAGCTCTGCGAAGTATAATGGGTTGTTGTTTGGGTAAGTTATTAACACTTATCAGATTATCAGATTAAACATAAACAACGACGTCTACCTAAAAACATTGACAGCCACAAGTAAATCTGTTGATTTACCTCCTGTTCCCCCGGCTCCGGGCAAGCAGCGTTCCACGCTGCCGGAGTTCCCTGTGCCCACCACATCTGCACCAGTAAGAGGTGGAGGACCCAGTGGAATAACGAATGCAGCGCTGGATGAGGACTAGCTAGCCAATGGACAATTTAACAGAAAGGAATCGATTACGTAGAAGGAAAAAGTTGAAACTGCCAAATGGGAAAAAACCCGTTCGCATGAGTCATGCCCATGCGGCATGCGACTCTTGCATTAGGGCTTAGTTTTTAGGACCAACTGTATTTGTACTTTAAACAGATTATTAAACAGACCCGGAACTGAGCGGCGGCGCTTGCCATGTAGTGAAACTCGTGGAGACCAAGGAGGGGCCCTGAAGACGGGCAATGTGGTGCTGTACGAGAATCCCGTGGCGGCCTGCCTGATTCCCAGTTACTTTGGCACCAACTGCCACTGATCGTCGGCGGGGGTGGGCAAGGAGACAGCGTTCTGAGCTTGTGACATCTTACTATCGGCCTCGCTCTCCCCTGTACTGCGGCAACGGGGCTGCGGATCTGCATCTACGGACTTGGGGCTCGGGAGACCTTCTTCGTCATTTGGCCGCCAGCCGGGGATCGCAGGTAGATTGAGCAGGTAGAGCTCGCCTAGGATCGCGCCCCCGGCAAGGGCTTCTGCTGGTCGTGTTCGCCAGTGCTGGCCGCATGGCTTCCTTTTTTTCTTTGTCTTGGCCATTTTTGGGCAAAAAAAAGCGCCAAACAGCTGTTTTCGGGAAAAAAAGCGGGGAACAGCTGTTGTTGTGGTTTTTCTTTTAAGAATTTCCCAGCACTGATAACTGGTCACCAACACGCTACCTATTAAACATTTTAAATTTCGCTGCGCCATCTGGTGTCTCTTTGTTGTATCACAAATTTGTAATTACCGTGTAGTTACCATGTAAAAAAAAGAGATTGTTTTTGACCTATTTTGTTTAAAAATTATTTTAGACACAATATAATTAAAAGGAGTCCTTAAAACCACCCAATCTTGTAGAAAATTGATTCATCAGTCAGACAAAACTATGTGTTTAGGGCTGAGGGTCCTAGCTAGCTATTAATATTAAGCCGAATGTTAGAATCGAGGAATTTGATTCCAAACATGGACAGCCAACGATTAACCCATTGTAGACCAGTGGGTATTGAAATACACTACACGAAAATTATGAAAGTTGGAGAATTTTAGCGTGCATCAAGTGAAAGATATCGTGGTTTTTTGCAAGTAAAGAGGAAGGATAGCATGGATCTGCAAGAAGAATTTCCAAACAGTACTTTTTTCCGCGGTTCAGCTCAAGTTGTTCACATGTTTAAATAGAGGGGGGTGAAGTGGGTTAAGTTCAATCCACTTACACAGCACGTGTTACCGCGCCGCAATTCTTTAAACAACTTTTCTTAATTGTGTATTTATTTATTTAATAAAGAAAAGGAACGTAACGTTGCGAAGATTGCCGGCATTTATGAAAAGCGTGTTGTCAAAGCATCAAAATGGCCATACAACCGAATCGGCGCAAGAGGAAACATGAAGCGACGAACATGGAGCAGCTCGACGATGGCGAGTTAGTGGTCCCAAAAAAGGTTCCCAAAGAGTCGGATACGCCAAAGAAAAAGAAGGAAAAGGAAAATAAAGTAAACGGCACAGCTGAAGAGTCTCCCAAGAAAAAGGTAAATAAGTTAGAAACATCCGTAGATGATGCAGAAGAAGGGCAACAGGTGGAAATGGATATCGAACCTCCACCCGCAGAGAAGAAGAAACGTAAGGAAAGGCACCCAAAGAAAGTGGTTCCGGAGGCAGATGGTGACGCTGAGCACGCACTGGACGAAGCAGAGATAAGCCCCGACTCTGGGATTGAGCCGGAGGAAAATTCACCCAATTTTCCAAATGATTTCAAAATGATGAATTTCCGCACCAAACTCCGTAGCAATAGTTTTATAACAGGTGAGTAGACACTGCCACTTTGCTAGCTGGTTATATTTAAAGCCCATACTTTGTCCATCCAGAGCTGCGGCACTTCCTGTTCATGTGCAAGACGCGTCCCAGGATCGTTGCCAAGTACATTGAGAAGCGAGGGAAACCATTGGAGTTGGCTGAGGCCTTTGACCGCATCGACAAAAGCAATATTCTGCATGTGGATTACCTCACGGAAGCACTGCACCGCATCGTGATGGAAATACTCAGTAATCAGAAGGGTCACATCGAGTCTGCGGCGCATGGCTGTCGCTACTTTCTGAAAGCCCATGGCGGAGTGCTTGAGAACTTGCTGCAGTCGTCGCGGCCCAGCCATCGCCGCAACGCACTCAAGCTGCTCACGGCGATTGTCTGCGTGGAGCCGCAGCTGGGGCGGCAGGTTCTAAACTCCTATGACATCCTCTCGAATGTGAGCGTCATGCATCAGATGTTGTCGCACGCCAAGAATGACTACCAGAACGAGGAAACCGTCCGCAAGGCATACATACACTTTATTTTGGCGTTTCTGGTCGATGGCAATGCGTTGCTCATAAGGAACATTCTGGATCGGGGTCAGTTGATTGGTGTGCTGGCCAAAGGACTGGTCTATGACGACCATGTCACCGTCTGCGTGGTGCTGAACGCACTCAGGCAATATGTGCTGGAAAACCCGGACATACAGAAGACGAAAAAGGTCCTGGTCTTTGATCTGGAATGCTGCAAATCCCTGCGTCGCCTCTACGACTGGGAAGGCCCAAATGGGCTGCCAGCTCTGTTCGGCAATAAGCACTCCAAGCGAACGCCAAACGAACAGGAAGCCGAAGCCGTTGCAGCTGCTGTCCATGAGCTGCTCCTGCTCTTGCTCACTTCCCGAAAGCATGGAATCTGCTTCGATGCCATGACCCACTACCGCCAGAAGCAGAACAAGTTGCAGGGCAAGGTGCTGGGCTCACTCTACAGACCGTACAGCAATCCACGCAAAACGGAACTGGTCATCAAGACCCTGACTGCGTGTCCCGATCTGGGACGCCATTCGGTGCGAAATTTCTCCTGCCTGATGAGTCCCAGCAGGGTGGCGATGAACGATATCCCCCAGGCGGCACTCTTTCTTGCCCAGATCATAGATGCAGTGCCCCCCAGCTCCCTGTCGACCGCATTCAACAAAATGACGCTGACGGACCTCGGTTTTTGGATCAAGGAGCTCTGTCTGCCCATTGAGGGACTACTTCACATTACGGGCAAGAGTATGCTGAACGATAAGAACTTCAAACTGCGCCTGGCCGTGCAGCGATTGCTCCTTAGCATGATGAAGCAGTACAGCAACTATATGGGCGCCATTTCCCTCAGAGAGCAGTCGAAGAAGGCAGGCAACTCGATGCGAAAATTCAAATTTGATCTGCTGAACCACCTGCTGGTGCATTTTCCCACCATCGAGTCGATCCTGTACTCCCTATATCTGGCCATCAAGCAGCAGAATCAGCCGGAAGTGAATGTCCTCGAGTGCCTGTCTGTCACCCTGGATCTGGTCCTGCTCATGTGCAAAGAGAATCGAGCATTTGTGAACAAGACAAGTAAAATAATCGATTATCTGGAGGTTTTGCGGCCGCTGTACGAGACCGATTTCGATGCCGTGGATCAGCCACAAGAGCTCGTCAAAGTGGAATTGGAATTGAAGTCAATCAAGACGATATTGCTGCTCTTCCCGCGGTCTCTGAACCCCCAGGAGCAGCTCTTTGGGAAGGTCTTTCGCTCGTTCATCAAGGCCTATATGCTGGAAGATGTGGCCATTAAGGCGGAGGCCGGCAACATATTGAACCGCCTTTTCCTCAACACGGGACTGTTCGATTCCTGCAGCAATGAGATCAACATCTGGTTGGAATCGCTCATTGGTTTCGATGCCGAGACTGTGGAGAATGTCGTGAGCATTCTGCTGACCATTCTGTGCCTCGACTGGCGGAAGATCAAGCTGCCGGAACTGGATGCAGCCGCAACCGAAGCCATTAGCAGCGAGAACATACGCAAACTGTTTGCCCAAATCAAGGCCGGCCAGACAGTGCAGTCGTATGTGGAGGTCCTGATGCTGAGCAAGATGATGCCCCTGCTGCTGCAGGGCGTGGATATTGAAGCGCCTTACGATGCCTATGTAGAGGAGGTATTCGTAATGCTTTTCCACTATCACAGCCAGCCGGAGCAGGTGCTGCAGCTGTACGATGGACACTTGGAGAAATATCACGACTACATGAAGAGCTGGCTGCCCGGAAGCGAGGAGGAGAAACCGAAGAAACTTCCCGCTGCCATTGGCCAGAAATGGCCGCTTCTGAAGGAACTGCAAAAGGTTCTAACCGCTGATGATTCGCAGGCCTTTCAGATCACTTTCAAGCCAGAGGACGAGAAACACTTTGAGCTGAAACTGGACGAGGGACAGACAATGCAGCTGCACTTCAGCCTGAACAATCCGCGCCGCAACATGATCTATGTCCAAGATCTTTTGTTCGTCTTCATCCAGTCCCTATCCAGGCAGCGCCTGACCAAGTCGCTGGCAGAGCAAACGGCCGATTATCTCATCAAATTTGTGCAAATCGCCAGCCAAGTGGATGCTGGCACGGAGGAGATACAACAGGAGGATGATCTGCAGAAGCCCGAGACCCACACCCACCATCTGCTCCATTACATCTACAACAGCCGCCTTGGACCGCTGCATCCCACCCAGATACTGAGCGAGACCAGCGAGAATAGACTGAACTACGTAATTTTCCTGCGGCGCCTGACAGAGCATTGCCGGAGTCTGCCACGGTTCGACAGCTTCACCGCCAAGTATCGCCTGCAGCTGATCAAAGCCTTGGAGATTGCCTTGGACTCTCCCAGGCAGCAGCCAGAGGAGCATCAACAGCTCAGCGAGTGTGTGGCACTGGTCGATACACTCGAGGTAAATGCCAGCGGTTGCTCTCAGATGCTAGATTTGCTCACGTCCAAGCTGCAGGCCAAGGATTACGTGTCCAACAGCAAACCGAATCACTACTACGAGCTGCTGCTCCTGCTGCTGAACCGGCTGAGCCAGCTAAAGGAGCCCATCGACTGCAGAGAGTCCTTCAGGAGGTTACTCGGCTACTACGGCGATTTCTGTGAGCTAAGCGAACAGCAGCTGGAGCCCCTGGAGGCAGCCATTCTGCAGTTCCTGGTCAATTTCCATCACCACCTGGTTGAGTGCGATAGCAGCTTCTTCGCCTGCTTCTTCACTTCAACGCGAAAGATAAGCAAGTCGGCCATACGATTGGCCAGCCTGTTGCTCGAACGCCAGGCCAGACTGTCCGTGACGTTTGTGGAGCTTCTGCCAGAGAATTTGGAGCAAAAGGAACTTGTCTACCCGCTGCTGGACATTGCCCTGTCCAAGAACTATCAAGTGCCGCAGCCGCTGCTCCAGCGCTGCTACCAGACGTACAAGAACGGATTCATGAAAAGCATAGAGAAGCCGCAAAAGGCGGCCCTCATCTATCGGGAGCACGCGGAGGCCAGTGCCCTGCTCATTGCCCAGTGCATGCCCAAGTCGGAGTGCATCGATTACTGTCAGAAACAGCTGAAGCTCGACTCTGTGGAGCTCTACCAGATCCGGGTACTTCGCGAGATCTACTGGCAGGCCTTCGCCGCAGCCAAAGATGACAAGCAGAAGGGCAGCATCTTCGTCAACTTTGTGAATCTGAACGTCCAGATGCTGGCCCTAGATCTGAAGAAGCAGGCTCTTGAAATGAGCAAACTGGAGCAGATTACCTGGAACTGCTATGAGTGGTGGCAGAGTGGACAGCAGAGCGAGGATCTGCAGCTGGATTGGAGTCGATTGGTGAATGCCCCGCAATGGCTCAACTTCTGCAAGAGTTGCTTGAAGTTGGCCCTGCATCTGGGCGTGGAGCAGCAGCCGCAGCAGGATCAGACAAATGCACTCATCCTCAAGCTATTGGCCTTCCTCTGCGATCGCCTCTATGTCGACTGCACGGAAGAGCCAGAGGCGGAGGATCCCACGCCAGCTCTGCTCTACGAAATGATCTGCACACATTCGTGCTGCTTCGATCATCTCCTGGGTGCTGCCAGCGACACGAAGACACATCTCCTGCAGCTCATGGAGACGCTGGCCAGGAAGGGACCCACAGCATTGCAGGCGTCGCACGTTCCTGTGATCCTTGGAGCCTACCATGCCAAGCTCTCGGCTGCCGATCGCTATGCTTTGGCTCTGCTGGAGCATTATGAGCGGCATGACGTGGGCCTGGAGAAGTTCCGACCGTTCATATGGGGCGAGAGCGCCGTGGCACATTATGCCCTGAGAGCCGCAGACGAGGATGAGCGGGCAAAGCTGCAACAGCAGGAGACAAATGTGGCCCAGGTGCTGGCCCTGATTGTGCGCGAGACCAGCGTGTACACCATGGAGAATTTCCCAATTTGGAGGAGCCTGCATGCCAGCCAGCAGCTGCCCGAAGTTGAGTTCCTGAACCCGTCGAAGAAATCCCAAAGATTCGGCGACAATCCACTGGAGAAAATGGTGGAGCAGGGCTGCCACGAGTTCCCCCAGGATGTGCGACGTCTATGCCCCAAGCGGGAGGAGATATACGAGTCCTGCTACGACCCGGCCTTCCTGTTGCCCCTGATGCTGCACTGTTTCGCCCCTGGCTCTGTGGTGTGGGCCCGCTGGCCCGTTCAGAACGGTCTCCTGGCGGTCAGCTTCTGTGCCCTTTCCTCGCTGGACAAGGACATGCGACTGGCGGCCGCCAGTTGCCAGCAACGCTATCGCACCCATTTCGAGCTCTCAAAGTTCTACGAGCGTCCGCTGTGGTCGCAGGCCTACGACAACATCCAGGCGGGACTGAACGAACTGCGCACATCGTGGCTCGCCCAGAGGGGCACGCATGGAGGCACGCCGCGAGTGCCCCTGATTCCAGCCCTCTTCATCGCCCACAGCTTCAACCTGAGCACGGAGCCGACGCATCTGCTCTACAAGCGCCTGATGTTGTACCTGAGGCTGAAGCAGAGCTTCAATTTCCAGACCATACCCGACTTCAACGTGTTCTTCTACTCGCACGAGCCGGAGCACCACGATTACCGCAACTTCATGGTCGAGCTCCTTCGGTGCGGCATCAAGAGCAGTGCCGATCTCTTCCAACTGGTCTCGACCAACACGTTCAAGGTGCTGCTCACCTTCTACACGTGCGATTTGGGCACGCTGGAGACCAGACTGCTGCTCCTCTCGGTGCTCTCCACCTGCGCGAAGATACCCGGCGCTGTCAAGATCATGCTGGAGCATGTGGGCATCTACTCGTGGCTCGTCGGCGTCATCTGCCATACGGAGTTCCACCAGTTCGACGTCATCGAGGGCATCATCAGCATCTTGAACAATCTGTGGTATGCCGCGGCCGCCTCCCGCTCAGAGCTGCCCGACTATGACATCGTTCAATCACGTGTGCATTCTCTGGTCCTGCAACTGCTGCCGCGGCTCTCGCCGCGCATCTCTGTACCCAGCCTCGCTCGCCTGCTCAACGTGCTCTGGAAGACTTCCTCGGTGGATGGCAACCATAGCCTCATGTCCGATGAAGAGCTGGATGTGCTCCTCGAATGCGTTGCACGGCACTGGCCCGATCAGCTGCCGGGAATCCGCTATGTGAAGAACTTTGGTGGCACCGCCGCGTGTCCTCGCTCCGAATACTGCGACTGGCTGGCCAAGGAGCAACAGCTCGATGTCCATGCCGTCCTCGCCCTGTCCAGCCTGAGGGAATACGTCAGCGACTGGTGGCAGTCACGCCAACCGGCAGAGAAACCATTGTAGGGAAACCATTTTGTTGTTTTTTGCTTAAGTTAAGCTATTGCTATTGAATTGTGTTTATTGTATAGGCATGTGGAGTCTTCAAAATATAAATTTGTATGCAATGAATCTTTAAAAACGTAATCTGAACCAGATTTAAGAGAAACACACAGACAACGGAGCTGAGGGGGCGAAGGAAATTCCTTAGCTTACTACAAATTAAACTGCTCTGGCAGTCTGTCTAAGCTCTGAGCCCACCGTCGCGACGGTAATAATGATTGAGCATTCCCGTAGAAACTGAAGCATGACTTATTGCGGCTGTAACTCATTTGGTATCAATATTTGTGGAGGTCGAGTGTGATGTCTCCCAAAGCAAATCATTCACAGATGTGTGTTGAAAGCCAACTGTCATGTCTCCGGCTGATCCATAAGCCTCCTCAACCTTCAGTTGGGGGCCCGAACCGTTTGACAAATTACGGGCCATCAGCATAACAAAAGATCAGTTGGGCCAAAAAGATTTCGGGCATAACCAAAGTAGAAAGAAACAACTACCATCCGATGGCAAAACCCGAACCGTTTGACAAATTACGGGCCATCAGCATAACAAAAGATCAGTTGGGCCAAAAAGATTTCGGGCATAACCAAAGTAGAAAGAAACAACTACCATCCGATGGCAAAACCCTAAAGTTTTTCGTTAATTTGGCCAATCCGTTTTCACACGCACCAGTCAGTCCCAGTGGGCGTTCGCGTTCGCGGACGCGTTCCCCGCCCTGTCATGTCCTCCCCTCATTTGGGTCAACACCCCACCCACAATTTGTTGGGTCAACAAAATGTTAATCACTCGAAAAGGCTTAAGGCGAAACATGTTGATTGTTGTTTTTTCTATCTGCATTTCTGATATGATATGGATATGTAAAGCAAAGTGCCCAGAAGTGATGCGACCCCACGAAAATATTCAAAAGATTTATGATTTTGCTAGATGTCTCGAAGCTGAAGCCACCTCTCGGTTATGTCACTAGTATCTCAAGAGTAAACTCTAGTGATGGGAGCCACATATTCGATGATGGTTCGTGGATATACCAGTGCACTTCTGTGGACATTTCTCATGAAATAACTAAATTTGTTTACGATCATTATGAACCAGCTCTAAATATATTAGTGGTATAATTTAAATGGTTTAAGGAATATCTGGGGATGCCGAATGCTTTTACGACCCAAAACAACAAAAATAAAAGATATATCTCCAAGATATGGGCAAGGTACGCTTTATGTAGATAGTTGTGAATTTTTGGCATCATCGAATATGCTTTCTTCACTATTATTTTAGATGACAAGGGAAGACACACACGAGGCTAAGGATGGGCTGGGGCTGGGGCTGGGGCTGGCTCCGCGTCTCTCTGGCCTGAAGTTGCAGATAAACTTGGATTCGACATAATTGATTGATATTGCTTGGCATTTTGTTGTTTATGAGCCGGACGTCATCTCGTGGCGTATCAAATGTTGTTTTTTTCTGCCCTGAAATTGGAGTTGATCGAATAAATGTATAAATTTGATCATGTTGAGGAGCGCATAAACAACATGGATATACTACGAGGGGTAATAAATGACCTGGGAAATGATTACTGATTACCTAACTAGATTGATTATTGGGTTTATTAGTTGTTATGAGTTTGGACTAGACGAAGTTATATAATACTAATTCTGAACTCTACTCTTAAGAATTCATTTATCGACGAAATTTCTCTTTATATTGGTTCCCAAGATTTCACTTTTCACATACCGAAACACACAATATCCAGACACATATCAATCAAAATCAATTCTTCAATTAATTTCATAGTTTCTCTTGCGATTGGGCTCCAATCAAAGATTTGATCGGGGGATTCCGTGAAAAATGCCGACCACAAGATAGAAAACAAATTGCCCTGACATTGTGCCGCACACAATGGGCCATTGGGACCGGAGGAGTTCGAGAGTTCAGTCGGTAGCAAGGGCCGATCCGCCTAGTGGGTGTGACCCCAGATCGGTGGACAATTAAGCGATTGTTCAATGATTGATTTATCTTACTTAAAAAGCCATTTCGTCTAATCCGGAACTGACATGGCCACGAAAAAATGTAACCGGAGACCCAATCCTAAAACCAAAACCGAACCCAATCGAATCCAATCCCCAGTCCCAATCCCAGAGTGGATGCAAATGAACAACCAAAATGCGTTGGCAAATCTCGAGCTTTGGGTCTGGTCTGCTGGCCTGACGCTCTGCTGCGTTCATATTTCACACCTTAAACGACAATCCATGGATTTCTTGTCGAGTTTATTCAGTATTTGCATTTTAAATTATTACTGCGGCCCTCATTGACATGTGTATTTCATGTGGCACAAAGGCCTTTGTCTTATATCGAATATCCACAATTTATACAAATTTATTTTCAAACAAATTTCTCGATTGTTTTCCATGTTTGTCCTATTTATTGTAGACTCGTTGCTCTTTTTGCTCTTTATGGTTTCATTTGCCACCTTTAATCATAAATGACTGGATGAGTGGCTGTTCGAATAGTTGATATATGTAGGGAATGGAAGCGAAGAGAGTGCCCGACACATGTCACAATAGAGCTCCAACTTAAGCCCCTCCGATTATCGTTTGGATGACTTTATTATGTGGCCTGTGGAACAGTAGTAGGATCGAGGCGTGGCGAATCGAATAAGGTTGCTCATGGAGTGCCGTAAACGGCAGGAAGGTCAACGGTTGCCAAACGAAAGGGGAAAGGTCAAAATTGTGGTTAACCCGCGTTATGACAGGTCTGACAGCACTACCCTCAGCGATGATCCAACTTGTATCGGAGGCAAATTTGTAAACCGCAAAACTTCATTAAGAAATCAGTTCACATAGCTGCCCCTCCCGCATGGAGCTGCAGGTCCAGGCTCCCTCTTGCAACATGCATTTTCAATTTGCCTCCAGATCATCACGTTCAGCCTCCAGCTGGCTGGAGCATGTGCTGCAGCTGCCGTTCTGGCCACAATCAAAATTTGTTCAGCAATAAAAACAACAAAAATGAGAAAATTGAAAACTATTTTTTAAACTTTGGTTTGCAGCCAGGGGAAAACGCATGTGGCCATGCAGATGGAGCATGGAGCAGATGGAAAAGGGTGCAAACGGGTTCAAATGCTCACCAGGCAACGGAATGGCGTCGAGGCGTCTCAGCATCTCATTTCAAATATCAAAAGTCACGACGAAGAAAGCTGGTTTTGGGACGACGTGTCTACGTGTATTGCCAGTTCGATGTTTGGTTTTTTGGGTTTGTTTCTCCTTTTCTCGTTGCTCTTTACAAAACATTTGCCAAATAATATGCCGCTAAAAGATGTGCTGCAGAGCCTGTGCCTCTTCTGCCGGCTCTCCGCCTTGTGGCATGTGGAAAACTTGTCATGCAGCAGCAGCAGCAGCCGCAAATGCTTTTCACTGGCTGCCAGATTCACATTGACAGTGGATAAGTGCCTGCTCCCCCAAACGATAGTAACCTCTTTTAGACATTAGACACCCTTAGTTTTATGACATTTACGATAAATGGGATTTTTCGTGGCAGCTTAGATGGGACACTGAATGATCTTGTTAATTATGGCGATATTATGCAAGGTGTTACCAGGGGAATCATCCTGAATCAAGTGTCCAAATGCATGTTATAATTATAAGAAATTTTCATCAAATCTTGTGCCATTTGGCACTGGATTTAAAACCATTTCGGGGGCTTCCTTGTGCACAGATCCCATTAAAATAAATCTGTTAACACATACCACAGATTTGACGCCATTTTCTGTGTAATATTTGCAATTCCTTGCTGCTGCATTTTCTTTAGCAGCCAATGGATGCGATGACCATTCATGGAGTGGACGCTAACTGCTTCATCAAGAGCCGCATTGAAGCAAATGCTTAGCCACGTAAGAAAACGTAAGAAAACTGAAATTAAATAATTACAATTGGCAAAGTTTAACAAATTGTGAGCTGAGCGGAAATGTAGAAAAAGCGGAAATCGAATATAGAAAATGCGTCTGCAGATATGAGTTAATTTACATGCAAAACTGGCGCTAATTTGAGAGAAATTTTTACCGCGAACTGGCCCAAAAATGTAGAGCCACGGGGCCACGCGGAAGTCTAACTCTGATCTGTGGCACGTGTGTGGGGCAATATCTGTGTGGTGGCTGGACCAGTGGCAGCGGCTCATTAAGCGGTGGCTGTGGGCAAGGATTTGGCCGAAACGGGTTGGCCAGCGAAGATGGCACCGAAGAGGCTGTTGGCTGGTTGCTGTTGGGTAATGTCGTAAAACGAAAAGGAAAGTCTGGCCAGGCCATCAAAACGAGACACGCATAAAATGGCTGTATGGAAAAAGCGTATAAATATATATAAACATTTAATTAAGCCACAGGCTGTAAACGCAGCAGAATCGTGTTGCATCATAGTGGATGGCGGCTAAAGGTGTTGGGCGTCAGTGAATTGGCAAGCCAAGTTCAAGCCCAGGCCCACCGACCAACAAGAGAGGGCCGTAATGAGGCAGCTTTCATTCATTAGGCCCGTAAGCCAAGAGCCGGCCACATTTCAGGCCAGCAACATGCTGCAGAGTCAGCAGCAGCAACAGCAACAGCAGCGGCATCTTCAGGCCTGGCTTTTGTCTTTGGCCAGGAAACCACGACACGCTCCGAGCTTCAGTCTGCAGCGAGCATTCAGACGGTTTGGTTTGTGTTCAGCGGCCAGTCGCCTCAGAGCCCGAAAACCCCCACAGAAAATACCTCTAAGCCGCGAAAACTCGCTTCATTTGGTTCCATCAATCGATCGGCTAAAGGTGTTGGTGTGAACTGTTCGCTAATTTGAAAATAACGATTCGAAATTTGGCAATTAAACGAAAATAAAGTGCAACGACAAAGGGGCCAGATCCCAAAAGACAAATAGACAGACAGCCAGCGGCAGATGAGCTGTAAACTAATCAAATGAATATAAACCCCCAACAATAAGCCCACAGTAAAGGAAACATTGGCCACTGATTCGCATTTGATTAGGGTCGGTTTCTGTTTCGATCCGAATCAACGAATATTACAATTTGATTGCGTGCAAAAGAGCTTTGTGTATCGTCTGGGAGAGAGCCAGAGAGAGTGCGAGTGTGCGGTGGAGCGGTCCTCATTCGATTTGGATTACGTCGCTATATTATTGGATATATCCCATTTGGATACACAGTCGAATTGATGGCGGTAAGTAGGAGAAGATCAAGCAACAGCCTGAGACCAGCCTGGAAAACACTTAACTTAAAGAATTCCGGGAAAGTTATGCTAGTCAAGAATATTTGTATAAAGTGCTCTATGCAGTGGGAGAGAGCTATATATCTCTCTATTATATACAAAAGCGAGGGAGCCGGGGTTGGCGAACGTCCGAAGGTGTGGGCTTGCCCCTAGTAAATATAAATAAAATATCTATTCTTTGTTAGTTAGTTATATACCTAGTTCTAATGAAATTTCTAGATCTGAGTTCCATCCTAATCACATTAAGGTCAGTTATTCTGTCAGTCAGTCGTAGTATAATTAAAAGGTGCTAAGAAGAAAGATCCCAAAGACAATTTCTATTCCACTTTGTCTTTTCTCTCTGGCCATTTCTGAAAGTTGCATATGCCATATGCAAAACCCCCATCACACAGAGCAAAAGTTTCTCTTCTCCATGTCTGATAATTAAATTACTTCAATTAGTAAAAACTGAAATATCCAGCTGGTGGTTCACGCCCATCTTTGGCACATCGATCTGTCGGTCCGTCGGTCCGGTCAGTGTGGGAGTTCCGATTGACGTCTATCGATCAGACAACCCAATCATGAATGTATGCATGGGATAGGATCTTTTTATTTGGCAAAACCAAATTATTGAAAGTCATTTGCCGAGTCATTTGTGTAATGGCTTTTTAATGCCGTTTAATGATTCCAATTCGGTGCTGGACACGACCCGAGACCCAATAAAACAATTTAATTAGCGACATATGAGACGCATTCGCATTTGGAGATCGCAGATGCGTATGCCAGCTGCCGATGGAGTTATTTTACGACCGTTAATCACTCAAAAAGAGTCAAAAGAAGTTAGTAAAACCACTTAATGCTTGGGCTGATTAAGACCGTTAAAAGCGACATATAACGCTTTGAATGTTAGACCTTAAAGTAGCCATAAATGTGAATGGATCTGGGACTATAATAAGACCTCTAATCACAGGCTGGTCGGTGATTTAACTCAATTAACTGGCACACCAGAAAGCGATTGGATTGCCTTGCTGGCAGCTTGCCCAATCGAGCTAGTTACAGGATTTATGTTTCTTCTGATCCGTATGCAAACCCCACAAAGTTGTGCCGAACCGAACCGAACCGCACCGCACCGAACTGCGACCAAGCCCACAACCCAAGCATATCCGATTTCGGCTTATGCAATCCACAGTTTATGGCCAAATTCAAATTGACAAGCGACCTGTTGAGAGCCAGCCAAAGTTGAGAGTTTGCTGCGGCTTCAGCCTTCGACTGGACCATGAGCAAGAGCCAACGCCAAAGCCAGTGCCAATATCAGTATGAGGTCCGAGTACCGGGTCGGATCCCAGCCCCATCCCCATCCCCATCCCAGTCCCAGACCCATCCCAGCAAGCAAGTCATCAGTGAAGACGTCCCCAAACGCAAGATGTGTGCAGATGTCTGCCGTTGTTGACATGCAATAAAATTTCACTTTTCACCATTGCATAATTGCAGTTTGACAATGCTTAAAATTGATTATGCTGCGTTACTTTTCTCTCTCCTTTTTTCGCTTTTACTGGTTTGCCTTGGCGAAAAAAGAAGCTCTGCAACTCTGCAGCTTCCTTGCCAATTTCTGCCTGGCCTGCAGATTTCACCAGCCCAAAATTAGCCATCGGGTCATAAATCATACAGAGACGACCAGTGTCAAGGGAGGAGGTGTCGAGGCCATTGACTGAAGGATGGGTTTTCGAATTTAATTACCACTCACCAATTCAATGGAAAAGGGAAAATGTTTCGCCATTTTAATGATTTGTAGGACACAAATTTCACAATGAATTTATATCTGAATTTCCAAGATTATATATTGACTGCCAAAAGATTATCCTTTGGATTTGTATGAAATAAAGCAAAAAAATACCCTAGTTTCAATACAAATTTACAACCAAATCTATATCTATACTCATTCCAACAAAGTATAATGTTACTGCCATTGGAACCGTGTCTCATGTATCAAGGATTAGCTTCAGGCAAATTAAGTCCTTTAGGACATTCCTAACAACATTCCTAATTCGCTTATATCCAGAAAATACCACTCTCTAGTGATCATATCTTTGGCATACATTTAGTAATTTCCAGAGTTTCCAATCTCTCACCAAATTTCAATTAGTGTTTTTTCAAGTGCCCGGAGGCCACAATTTTCACAGTCATCGATCAGAGCATGATATTTGATTTGCTTATCGAATTTATTGACCCCCTGGCCATTGTCTTAGATCCAGAGCTTTGAGTTTGTACGGCAACAAAAGTAAAAGTGCCACACACTCACTCACGATCGGGGCTTCATTCACAAGATATTCAATTCATGAATTCAGCGAATAATAATATAAATAAAGTTCAAACAAAAGGAAAAAACGCCCGCACACTGAGATCCGAGCGTGTACGTACTCGTATATCGTGCCTGGAGATCTGTATCTAAAACCAGACTCTGCACGAAATTGCGCAATTGTCAAAATGACGATTTAACATATGATAGATGATGGGGCAGGATGGGTAGGACGGGTAGGAGAAACCCTCGGCACATACTATAAATCAGAGACACCTGAGATCACTGCCTTCCATAAAATAGATCCTATAATTTCCGATGACACTTGCTGAGAGGCGCGTGAGCATGTGCCCTGGATAATTGTGGTCATGCAATGCTTTTAGCAGGAGCTTAGCGCCCGCGTTCGTTGCCTAAGTCTTTTGTTTTGTAAGTGTCTCGCTTTTACTCTTGCCCGACCCCTGTACCCTGTACCCTGTACTCTGTACTCTGTGGTCTGGTCGCTGTCGAAAGGTCAACAGCAGCAGCCCCATCTGGCAATTGTACGCTAAACAGTAAGTGGCACACGACGAGGCGCACAGCTCACAATGCAAGCGATTTACATAATAATATGTAACTATAATAAGTAGGTATATATAGACAGGGCAAACAAAGCATTGGATCTGCGTATAAAAACATTTACCACTTCAAATGGACACCAGACGACGTTGCAGCAGCCTCATCTTCAGACCCAGCTCCAGTCTACAGTCACCAGTCGCCAGTAGCCAGTCTCGAGTCTCCAGCCCCATCTTTGGCTTCGTTGGGATAAGGTCTTCCTCGAAGACTAGATGCTCGGGCATCGATAAAAGTGAAACCGAAATTACCGAGTACACGGCGCAATGATGCCATTGACATTGCATTTTTGTCTCAGCGCGCCATTAGATGTACGAGCAAAGAGCAAAACAAAAACAAAAACCAGAGAAAAAGAAGATATTTCCACCTCAGAGCCGCAAACAATGGGCAGGCAGACATTACGCGAACGCGCCCGCAAAAAAAGAAGAAAAAAAAATGATTCAAGCCAACCCCAAAGAAAACAAACAAACACAAATGATTGTAAGATGGAAAAACCTTATAAGAGTGGAGTGTGTTTCGGAATTTATTGTAATATGCGCACATTGGTAATTTTGTCTTATTTTTATTATGAAATGCGGCGTGGATAAATAAAAGACACTGGGACTGGGAGACCTGGCAGAAAGCGTTGGTCAATCAGCGGGGAGGAGAGCTGGGGATTTGGATTTTCACTACCAGATGGAGGATGGGAGATGGAAGATGGGAGCTGCCAATGTCAGCGAGAGTTTGGCGTGGCGAAAATGCTATCATGGAAACCTGTTGTAAAAGACAGCATCATATTATTATTGCTATTATGTGTAGCATCGGCTTGGCAAATTGAATTTGATGCCTACAGAGCCGGGAAACAATCAAAACTCAGGCCTCAACTGGAACTTCGGATGGTTATCGTCGATCGGTTCATCAATGGACCTGAGTCTGACCTCTGCCCAATCAACTAAAAATAAACCGAAAAGCTATTGTCTTCGGACTGGTTCACAGGGCACACGAGGGTATACACTTCGCCCTGCCGTATCTGCGAAACTAAAGCCCAATTAAATGCACATAAATATGCAAATAACAGTCTGCAAAATGGACCCTAATCGTATTGTAAACATCAATGAATTTTGAAAAGATCCCCTCGCTTATGGTGGTACGAATATCATATCTCGTTATTGGTCAATATCCAGGGGCCCAATCAATGCCAATCAAAAGCTCACTTCCATGTCAAAACAGCCTCCATGCCATGCGATCACCAAAGATTAGGTTAATATCTTGACAAAACAAAGCCGTAGATCTCTGGCCAGGGCGCGTCAGCCTCGACATTCGGACACTCGTGGAGGAGAGTCGAGTGGCGAGTGTGAAATTATGCAAATGCCGGGGACTTGCTGTCCGCTCTAGAAAGGTGGGTCCCATCGAGATGATACTGCTGCTGCGGCTGCCGATCTTCAGAGGCCCACACACGCAATTACAGAGGTTTTTTATGGTCCCGTGGACAACAAAGCTTGGTAGCCACAAAGGCAGTTAAAAGCCCATAAAATACTGTAACAAATTTATTGGGAAACAGCGGACAAAAAGTCTATCATTGGGTAGGGTAAAGTGGTAATGAAATGATCGATACGAGCATGCTCTTTTGGGCTAAAAAGCCGACATCTCTGGCAGCATTTTGGGGTGTATTTTAGCTGGTACTAGTTGTGGTAAAAACACT
Source organism: Drosophila helvetica (assembly GCA_963969585.1). Classification (NCBI taxonomy): domain Eukaryota; kingdom Metazoa; phylum Arthropoda; class Insecta; order Diptera; family Drosophilidae; genus Drosophila; species Drosophila helvetica. The sequence continues at coordinate 45,767,612 of OZ018403.1, forward strand.
TAAGTACATAGTGTTTCCCTTTGCTTTATGCAACAAAATGTATCTTCATTCGCTTCATCCATCGTTGATTTGGGCGTGAACAAACATAAACTGATAAACCATAAAGCATCGATCAGTGCTTTTTATTAAAAAACATATATAACTCTAATCTTTGATTACAATTTATGGTGTTAAATTTTATGACGCTGCCCAGTCGAGATTAGGGGGATTACAACATACATAATTTTAACAGCATTAATATTTATGCTGGCCCACATAGAGCATACACTCGTAAACGGCAATTTGCACCGACTCGCCAATTGGCTGGCAGATGGCACGGGGAATGGGAATGGGAATGGATTGCGTTATGCGGTGAAGCTGTGTTACATCCCATCCAGAGCCAGAAAGACAACTTTCGGGCGGCTTTACGGGTAGTATTTGTATTCGGGTCTTATCACATCCCGCAGCTGCTTAATAATGCGTGTCTGGTGGATGCCACAGCCGCAGGCAACCACAGGCCTTGGGCAATCCTCCTCCTGCTCCGGGCCTACAGCAGTCGAATGCAAAATGCAAAATGCATCTGCAGAATGTGAAATGTGAAATGTCTGAGGCGGAGCGTGAAATTAATCACACAGAGACCCATATACTCGTACGAGTACGAGTACTCTTGCAGCTCCCGCGCACTCACAGCTGACAGCTCGCATTACTGGCATACGAATACGAATACGAATATGATGTACCATCTTTTTATTGTTCGACTGGAACTGGAACTGGAACTGGGTTACCCAGTCAGTCCTCCAGTCCCCCGGTCCCCCGGTCGTCTTGATCGACGAAAGTGAGGCTTTCGGCGCTCGGTGTTCGGCTGGTCAGTGGCTTATGCAATTGGCGCTCCTCTTCTCCAGTTTCGGACCTCGGGTGAGATTTGCTTAAGCTTGGAAAACACTTTCAACCCACACATCATACACCACACCACACACCGCAAATACAATGGCAAATAAATAATATAGACACCTCCGGGCCATTATCCATTGAGTTATCGCTAATTTATTGACGTTGCCCGATTGTTAAATCACTTTTTACACTTTTTTCTATACACTTTGCCGCATGTTTGCGGCCTGCGGCTTTTGCGGAACTCAGCGGCCACCAAAATAATTATTGATAATTAAAGGAGCTTTATAGAGGTGCCTTCTGGCATTTTACTTGCTTGTTAAATGTGTATTTACCATGCGAATACTTTCAGCCATTCCTCAGTCGATTAAAACGGAAATTTGCGGCGAGCCAATGGAATTGGGTTAATCATTATGATGCGATGATCTGTGATCTTTTCTGCGCAAGTTTTGTAATTTGCGGTGAATTAATATGCACACCACATCCATACATATCTGAGGCCTTGTTCACAAATTGGGAATATGTATTTTCTGTTGTATAATTACAATATATCAGATTGTTAGGTAGATAAATCTATAGCACCCAAGAGAAAGTAGAACCTCCAAGAATTTCGAACGAAAATCAAGCAAATTTTTTCCTAACAAGCTGCCAACAAGATGCAAGCTTTAATCCCACACTAATTAATGACTTGTAAATATATTTCCACAATCATCAAAGGAATATTTGGCCATTTTCCACACAATTCGAGCAAATATTTACCATTAAGCACTTCCGCAAAGGTGGCATGAAACATTCGTGTTTTCGAGTGGCAAACATGAGAGGGAAACAGCCTGAAAGAAGTGGAAATGGAAATGCCTGCATGCAATTGTGTGTTGTGTGGAGGCGAAGGAGGAGATTTCCAACTGCCTTCCCCGCCTGACCATTACAATTTATGATGATTACCATTTTTTTTCCTACGAGTAATATCAAGAGGTGTGTGCTCCCCTCCTCTTCCTATGGCTACCAAAGACAGCCGGCAACTTGATTAGGCTAACGCCAATATCCCCAGAGACTTGACTGACGGACTGTCTGTATGTCGCGCCTGACTGACTGTCCGCCTGAGACTGTCTTAATGGCAGTGATGATGATTTCCATAGTGAAATTGACGCAAATGAGCAGCCAAGCAGACATCGCTATTGATTTTGTGGGCTTTTTATTTTGGCCAAGCCAAAAAGAGCCAGACGGAAAGGCAATAACTGGAGAAGGCTGTCCAGCAATGACTGCCAGCGAAAATTATTTCCCATCAAAAACTTATGACTGGTTTTGAGTCTCCGATTGACTGGCGCAGTCAAGCTGCAGCTATAATGATTTGCCCTTTGGCAGAACTTGAACTCTGGCCTTGGCAGGGGCGGAAGACATCGCTGCTCCCACCCCACTCCACTCCACTCCCATCCCCATCTTCAACACGAGCTCTTCCCATTTAGATGGTGAAAAATTATGGGTATTTTTCTGCACCGCACTTGCCGGAGAAAATGAGTCAAGTCATGTTCAATATTATATTGATGGACATCAAAGGAGGGACGCCTGCGGTTATTGGAAAGTTTCGGGGCGATCTGGAGTCAAAGGGTGTCTGTGTGGGGTGTTGAAAGATTTAATCACTGCAGAAGATTGATGATCCATGATGTACTATGCAATGATTTTCATAATTTTTTAAGAGTCGAACAGCAGTGAAATTTCTCCTACCAATTGTTTATGCAACAATGGAAATGCAAATCGATCGAATCCTTGAATCTTACTCTGCTTTTCATTTCAACTGCTGCTGCTGCTGCTGCTGCGCTGATTAAATAATTTCCAAGCAGCCAACCACTAAGCCACGATGCTAAAAATGTAGCCCGCCAATGCGAAGAAATGCAAAGTGCCAAGTGGCAACAACGTGACTGCCAGATCTCTGCCCAATCCTGATCCCGAGCCCGGGCAGGGACAGGGACAGGGGCAGGGGCGCCCACAAACGAACCCCGAAACGAAACGAAACCGAAACCAAATCAAAATCAGCACCACAGTCGGCGTCAGCACTAGCCTCCACCTCCAGGCCCAACGACAGGTGGTCGGATAGGTTTGCTTTCGCTATGGTGCCAGTACGGGACCCACAGCACAGTGCTTGTTGATGCAACAATTAGCCTAAACTTTCGGCCAGGTCCAAACAAGCGTTGCAAGCCAATTTGCAAAATGTTTTGCTGTTTGGGTGAGCCACAACCATGGCCACAGCCGCAGCCGCAGCCACAGCCACAGCCGAAACCAAGAAATCAATCGTCAAGCTGTTGAAAATGGGAAATTGTGCAAAAGACGCAGACGCAGACCCAGACCCCAACGCAGTCAGTCAGTCAGTCCGTCAGTCGCCACCCCAAGCCCAGAGATCCTACACAGATCCGATCCTCCTGGCCCCCGGCAATGAGTGGGCACTCTTTCTGGCCCCAGCCACGATTATAATGCGTTATGATTTGCTGTCTGTGCAAATGCCGGAAAGATTACCCACTCGCGATTCGCGGTGGGCTTCATTTTGAAAAGCTAAGGGGTCAGATGGTACTGCATGCATCTTCGAGCATGTTGCACAAGTGTATTTGGTCGGTGAGAAGAAAATTCACTCGAGTTTAACATGAGATTGGTGTTGGAAATTCACTGGAGGCAGAATTTTGTATACGATTTTCATTGCGTTCAAAGAAAGAATCCCAAGCAAACCCTCGAGGTATTTACAGATTACAAATCTGGGAGGCCAGTGCCAGTGTGATGTCACAGACAATTAGCCCAAGTGCTCCAGCCCAAGGTGGCTCCAGCGAACCGACCATCAATTGCCATTAAATGAAATGAGGCCTGAAACTCAGACTGAACCCTCCAGCGATTAAGGCAGCGGAACGCTCAAACTTATTAAGTTATTAAATTTGAAGACAATCCATTAAATCATCCGAGTCCAATGCTAATGGTTCCGTTCCCCCGTTTTTCGATTCTCCCATTTTTAGAGACATTTCAACAGCAGCCTGCCCTGGGCGCTTCTGGTGCTCCTCTTGCTGGCCGCTCTCACGCTCCAGTTGGCCAGCGCCGGCGGGGAGCAGGAGGAGGGCGAAGGCGAAGGCGAGAGCGCCAGCACCGAGAGCAACGAGATCATTCCGCGCGAGGCCATCCAGAAGTTGGACTACTCTGTGCGCCAGGCGCTGCTGCGGGCCATCGACAAGCTGGAGCAGGAGGAGGCGGCTGCCTCCGCAGCTGGCGTGACGGAGAGCGGGGAGGAGCGGCCCAGAAGTAGTGGATCCAGAACGACTCTGGCCCGGAACGAGGCCACCACACTGCCATCGCCACGGGAAAAGGACGAGATCCTCGAGGAGAGCACCAACAAAGCCGAGTCGGAGCCGGAGCCTGTGGTGCCCACCGTTCAGTTCTACACGGCCACCTTCGACGAGCGGAATGCCCAGGAGCAGCTGCTCTCTTCCTTCATCGATCGCTCCAAGCTGTGGAAGAAGAGCACGGCGCTGAGGAAGCAGAGCACCCACTCCCAGCCCCATTCCATCGAGCCCAAGTCCGTGGAGGCGGGTCCGGAGAATCGCCAGCTCACACGCAGCGTGGACTCCGGCTCTAGCTCCGGGTCTGTGAGCAGCAACGAGATCTCCCACGATGGCAGCCATGAGATCAAGTTCGAGATTAGCAACGTCCGGAAGGAGGCGACCACAGCGACAAGCACCACCCCAACGACAAGTACAACATCCACGACACCTCGTCCACGCACCACACGGCGTCGTCCCACAACGACCACCACAACGACCACGACCACAACCACGCCGAGACCCACACATAACGAGGATGGGGAGAACATTGAGCTGGTCGACAAGCAGGACATTCGCATCCAGGAAGCGCCACTCGTGACGGCCTTCACGGTGGATCTCGATGAGCGGGGAACAGCGCAGAAGTTCCGCCCCCTGCTGTCCGGGGGACAGCGTTCCAACTATCCGCAGCAGCAGCATCCACACATTGGACCCACCATCACCAAGCTGAACGTGCTGGAGACAGAGCCGCCGGCCACCCCGCTGCCCACACAGTACCCGCCCACCGGCAGCAGCAGCACCACCACCACGCAGGTCAGCACGAGCACAAGCCCCAACATTGGGTTCTCCACCACTCCCGCATTCCTGGCCAGCTCCACCTCCAACTATGCCAAGGTAGGATCCCCAGAAGCACCCGATTGAAGTCTAATCCTTGAAATTCTTTGCAGCAGGAGCCACTCACAGATCTGGCTGCCCCGCCCAGGGTCAACAACTATCTGATCGAGCGGCAGCGGGCTCTGGAGCAACAGATCTACCAGCTGAAGGTGCAGGCACAACAGCAGCAGGCTTTGATCTTGCGCCAGCTGAAGCTGCTGGAGGAGCAGACCCAGAGCCGATTCCAGGGCGCCCCACTTGCGCAACCCAGCACATTGCAGCCACAACAGCAGCAACAGCAGCAGCAACAGCAGCAGCAACAGCAGCAACAACAGCACCAGCAGCAGCATCAACATGGTCCGTTGGAGGCCATTCAGACGCTGCAACCGCCTGCGGTGGGTTACTCCATAAGACCTTCGGTGGAATTTATACCCAGCACACATACCAAGACTGTTATTTATCCCACATATCCAATTCAGCAGCAATTGCCGCTCCGCGATGCCGTTTCGGGTCATAAATTTGCCCTGAACAACGGCAACAGCCAAGATAACTACCAGAAGCTGCCGGGCCCCGCCCCCGCGAATGCAGTGCAACAGATTTTCCAAAACTTGCAGCAATCATTGCAGAAATCGAATGAAAATTCCATCAATAACAATGTGCAGGTCCAGCCCTCGAATCAGTTTAACTTTGCCCCCGCGGAGGCGTCGCACCAGCAGGCCCTGCCCCAGCACAGCTTCAAGCAATTCCAACAGCCCCAACAACAGCAACAGTTGCTGCTCCCCAGCTACGTGAGCAGTGCCCTCTTCCAGCAGCATCAGCAGCAGCAGCAATATCAACAGCATAGGGGACGGCAGTTTAGGCAGGAGTCGGGAGTGGGCAACTTTGGCCTGAATTCCAACGTAGAGATCCAGCCGAGTAACTCCTTTGCCACCACCATCGTCAGCCAGCAGCAGCAGCCCAACTCGAATCCCAATCTGGAGAATCAGAACTTCTATCGGCAGCATCTGACGCCACAGCTGAGCAATCAACTCCAACAGAATGCCCAGCAGTATCTGCAACAGCAGCTCATCCAGCAGCAACAACAGCAGCAGCAGCAGCAGCCACAGGCCGCCGATGCCACATCGAACATTAGTCCAGGTAATGCACCCTTCAAGAGTAGAGAAACGAGCAATCATCTTAGTCAATTTAGCAGCTTAAGAAACCTTGATGAATTGAAAGTAATCAGTAAAGTTTTAGCTCTCAACCATGGGATACCACAGTTCGCATCACAAAATCTGCACTTCAATGGCGCCTTTTGAGCACTTGCACCACCAATCCAGCACCACCACCCGATGCACCCCACAGGCACAAAACAAAACTGTACCTCCAGCAATATGCACCTCCGTTTCCGTTTCCGGTCCCGTTCCCGTACCTGATTCCTTCCCCCAGAGCCAGATGTCCACCGCCCTTCCCATCCAGTTGAATTAAGTTTTACGTACAACATCTTTGTAAATATTCATTCTATTTTAAAAGTTAAGACTAAGAACTAAGCAAAATTAAAGCCCCGTCCAGGAAGGGTAAGGGTAAGGAGACACAACGAGTTGAAAAGAAGGAGCCATGCAATTTGACGATTTTATGGTGAGCCGTTTGGCAGAGCAAAAAGTGTTGAAATGTAACAATTATTTATTTTTATGTGAATAAAGTTTATTTTAAAGTACGGCTGTGGTTTCAATCGACTATACCCGAAAAACAATGCAAAGCTAAGGATTATAAGTTCATTTCGTTGACTTTAAGTGCATATTTATAAGTAGAATTGATTGGGGAACAGCAGTGGCAGTAGAAATACAAAGGTGCGGTGCTTTTGGTCAGTTGATGGCTCCGGGACAACAATTGGACGAACACTGCCAGGCTGAGAAGCTGTAGAATTGAAACCATTAAACATCTATAGCACTAGGAAACGTTTTACTCTTTGAACTCACCCTCAATGAGGTCGTCGCTTAGAGCCCCAGGCTTTGCATACACAATTGCAAAGAGGGCCACGCAAACCAGAAGCAAACGAAGAAACATGATGATAGTAATTGCAAGAGAATTGCTGAACTGCTGACAACTCGGTTATGCTGCGCTTATATACCTCCTACAACTAATGGTCTAATGACATGCAAATGAACAAAGACATTTGCGGAGTAAGAGCTCATCAATTAGCTAGAGCTTATCGTAAAAGTGTTTCGAAAGCCTTGATCCACATACGTGTCAATCATGTTTAGGCCTTTGAACATATTTTCAATAGGATTGTTCCATATGGAAGAATTTTCTTTTCATTTTAATGTTTCTACTATATTTATGATAATCGTTTAAACTGTTCTTTCATTTTGGCGCCTAGCCGACAGCCCGATTGTCAATTAGCAGCAGCTGCGGAGTAATCGAACTTCTGCCATCTCGAAGTGCTTTCGCTGATATCGCCTATCGAGGCAAAGTCTCGTTAAGCTCAAAAAAAAAACTGCAAACTAAGCAAATTCAAAAATAGCTTGCAGTGCGCGTAATCCAATTGCGCCAGCGAAGCGAAGACATTCAAGCTTTCAAATGGATAACAACGTATGTTATATTTATAGCATTCGGCAGCACGAATCGCTGAGTCTGCGTTTTGAATGTAACGTAGCCGTGCAGCAGTCGGCAAAAAGCTTAGATAGATTACGTTGTCGTGGGAGTGCATCGCGCTCAATTTGTTTATAAACAACTGCTCAGTTAATTGCAATTAAGAACCCCGACTGCCATGTGGTCGCGCAGCAGCAGTGCAAGGCGGCAAGTCACCGCCACAGACAGTGATCCCGAGAAGGTATTGAGGCAGGTGCAGGAGCTGAGCGACTGGCTAGTCGCCAATCCCCACATCAACGGGTGCAAGACCTTCGAGAATTTGCATTTTTTTCTGCGCACCTCCAAATACGATGTGGAACGCACCAAGAAGAAGCTAAAGACATTCTATCAGATGCGTGCAGAGCGAACCGAATGGTTCGATAATCGCGATCCCAAATTACCCGAAATCAAGGAGCTGCTGGAACTAGGCGTTTTCCTTCCCATTGGCCCGGACTCAGAGAAACGGATGGTTGTGGTCATACGGACGGCGGCCCACGATCCCAAGAAACACACACAAAACAACGTCTTCAAGGTGAGTTGAGTCATGGAGAACGTGCCAAAACGGAGCTATAGACATTAGACCTTTGCTTTCATTTCTATGTAGACCAGCAAAATGATATTGGACCTGCTGTTGAAGCTCGATCCGGAGAGCTGTGCTGAGGGTATTGTGGCCATACTGGATATGAGGGGCGTTCAGTTGGGTCATGCCCTGCAACTGAATCCCAAGCTAATCAAGCGATCGGTGGAGAGCTGGACAGCCTATCCCTGCCAGCCCAAACTATTGGAGTTCACCAACTCTCCGCCTCATGTCAACATCTTTCTGAACACTTTCCGGTGCTTTTGTCTCTTGGCATACTTATGCATTCGATAGTTAATTTGAGTGATCTTTCAGGATCTTCATGACACCCAAGATACGATCCCGAGTGATTGTCCGACGCGAGGGAACCTCTGTGAGCAGTACGCACTTGCCAAAGGAACTGGGTGGCCAGGGTCTGAGCTACGCTGAACTCGCCATCAAATGGAAACGGTTGCTGGAGGAGAATTCCGATTTCTATGTCGAACAAGAGAAATACAAAAGCAAGCTCAAGTGATTTAGGTTAGCGGGCAGCGGCGACAAAGATAAGGCGGCGATTAGCCAAGTGCTATAGATTAGGGCGACTCATTGTCGATGCGTAAATGTTCATAGGCGCATATTTTTTTTGCCAGCAAATTGCAATTCCATACAAAAACGATTTAATAAGTTGTACATACTCGTGTATACTTTTCACGTTCATCGCGCTTATCTGATTATAAGCTAATCAATTCATCTGGAGTTCAATTTTTTTTTTTTTGTGTTTTTTTAGAAATGGGAGTCAACGCACGATACCAAAATGATCCAGAGTATGGGCTGTATTTATAATATTCTCTTTATTAGTATAAAACGTATCAAAAATGTTTATCAAGTCTACAATTATTATCATTTATTGGGTGCTGTCGAGCGTCGCCTCACATTGCTGGGGTTTTGCCTTACAAACAGTCGTTCCATCAGTTGCACGACGCCGTGCTATACATATGCGATGCGATAGTTTAATAGTAATAAATACATACATACATACATTTCGGGGGGAAAACGATAAACGCATTGTTTTGTGAACATAATATTGTTTGTTTTCCATAATCGGGGGTGTGGGTGTGTGTGTGTGTGCGCGGGTTATAGAAGGCGTGCTGCTGTTTTCTGGTTTTCTCTTTTACATACACATATATATAAATATGCTATATATCTCTTAAAGTTACGAGTCACATATAAAAATATAGTAGTTGCTCATCATGATCATCATCAGCATTAATAGCCCGCTATAGTTAGTGTGTTGTATGTTTTGTTTTTAGTGGGACCACACGAAGCACTGAACGAAACTTAAAAGCTATGTATAAACGAGGAAGGGAAGGTAAAGGAAAGGCGGTAACTAACTAAAGCGTAATACACAAGTCTACCAGAGCGCTCCCATCACAAGTCCAATTGCATGCCGTCGCTGATGCCAATGCCGACACCGCCGCCACCAGTGTCCGCCACTTGCAGTGATTCCTATATCTGCCGCTCGTCCTTTGCCGTCAGCTTGTCGATGAGCTCCTGCAGCGGGGCCAGCTCGCGCCGCTCGATCAGATTGAACTCTTGCACAAAGAATATGAAATGCTTGAAGGACGTATTCAGATGGGCCTCCTCGCCCAGCGTCACCACCTCGGAGAAGTGCTGATGGTATATGTGGGCATAGACCCTGAACAAACGCTTCAGTATGGTCTTGGCGGAGGTGAGAAAGTTCTTTGGAAACGGCACACCAATTTTCGAGGGAAACAGCGTCTCATCGTCCAGCTGATCCTGCACCCAAGTCATCAGATAATCAATGTACTTGGGGGCGCTGCACTTGATGGGCTTCTTCACGGTCAAACCGTCTGCCCAGTGGTATTCATATTTCGGACCAGCCGACATAATGCCACAGCTCTCCTCCGTACAGAACTCCGTGATCGTGCCGTACAGCATGTTTATCTGATTGAAAAAGTCCACAGCTATTGAGGGAAGGAAGGGAGCAAAAACAGATTTACATATAAAAAAATCATGATTAATGGCATACTAATTACTCACTGTTAACGGCCACCCATTCGTTGAGATCCTCGCCGTCGGGCAGAGCCACTGCATTGCGTAAATTTCCAGATCCCAGAGTGGCAGCGGCATGCTTCATAAGATCATATTGATGCGTGCCTTCCGGTATGTTCTTCTTGGGCTTGAAGGTTTTACTCGAACGCGAACCGCTGCAATTTAAAAGCCGATTAGTATTGGCCCCAACAACCCCAAGTGGCTGCCACATGGGTGGAGAGGTGGGGAGACAAAGGCTCCCACACCGCAGAGACGGGGAACAAAGCACACAAAGGGGTGGTAACCGAAGCTTTCTTTGTTGCAACCCGGGCCTTTAGCGGTTTCGACTGCACTTGATAACCTTTTTTCCACGAACTTACAACAAAAAGTCCATTGCCATGCAGTTCCTGTTGCCTCTGGGGTCTGTTTTGCCTTTCACTGGGGCCCACCAAAATAAGTTTGCTGCGAAGCCTGTTCCGGCAAGTGCCGCACCGTTCTCAGGGAATTTCTGTGACGTGTCAGTAAATTAGCTCTTGAATATTCACACAACTGATTCGAAATAAAAATCTACAAAAATTGCTGGCAATTGTGGCAGGTTTTGTGGGCAGGCGGTGAAAAATATGTTTCTGTTCGGATACTGGGGTCACTGATGTCGACAATAGGGGCGAGCACAGCTGATGGCTTGGATTCTAGGAGGTGTATATTGCAACTAATTAGTTTTGTTGTGTTTATAAACGCAAAAATTGTTATAAATAAAAATAAAATTGGTTTCACACACACTGCAGTGCTCTTGTGTTGGTGCAGAGTCTGAAATATTACAAATATCGATACTTAAATCGGTATACCCGTATGAGTCTTATTTCGGAATTATTATTAAATAATAATCACAGTTTTTGACCAATGCATGAAACAAATTCGCTCATTTATAATGTCAATATGATGGCGCTTGCCAAACATTAAATTAACTTTGCACTGTATAGGCTCTTGATGATCGTATTCCACGGAAAACCGCCGAATTCCAGTTACGTTTATCGCAAAAAAATATCTATATATTTTTGCACCTGTGAATCGATGGAACCTACACACTTACTAGCTCAGTAAATATCGCGGGTGTCAAGTCAATAAAATAACTGAAACATAGAGTCGATTTGGTCAGAATTATATTATTTTCCACAAAAAATATATATTACCTACAAATATATTAGCAAAGAAATATATCGACACATTTATATCGATGTATGCTTCACATCCCTACAACCGCATTTTGAATGTGGTGTGTACACACTGTTATTTCGAAGCACGTGGAAAAAACAACTGTAGGAGCATCTTGCGTGTATAATTGAAATTTCAGCTTAAAGTAGGCATATTTAGGGCCTAAATATGGTAAATATGCAACTCTAAATCACATCTAATCAAGATGGAAATAAAAAATGTGCTAATGTGATAAAACCAGACAAATAGAACTAACCTAAAGACAAGCATCGGATGGAGCACCCCCAAAACACATGTGCTGCCACTGCCACCACATCGAAATTGATTGTATTTCCCACTTTCCCCATTCCAGTCGATCCTGTATGTTCTGTACGAACATGCAGCTGGCTTCTCGGTCTTCTCCGTCAAGGAGTTTGAGGAGGTCTCCATGTTCCTGCCACAGGTGGAGTCCTCCGTCACGGACTTTGCCAAGTTCAATTCGATTGTGAAGCTGGCTGGCTTTGCTCCCTTCAAAACGGCCATTGCCGCCTTGGAGAACATCAATGCCATTTCCGAGGGAATTGTGCCCCAGGATTTGCTGCATTTCCTCGATGACTTCTTCGCCAAGCTGAAGAAGAAGAAGTGCACGCTGGGCATAGCCGATGCGAAGCTGGGAGCTGCTATCACCGAAGCAATTGGTGTACAGTGCAGCCAAGTTGGTGTCGTGCCTGAGATCCTCCGTGGTGTGCGCTTCCACTTTGCCAAGTTGGTCAAAGGTAGATTCTAAAATCTAAGAAAAACTATCCCTGTGCTTAACTCTTCATAAACCTCCTGCAGGATTCACCGATCAGTCAGCTGGTGTTGCACAGCTGGGTCTGGGCCACAGCTACTCGCGTGCCAAGGTCAAGTTCAACGTCCATCGTTCGGACAACATGATCATTCAGTCGATTGCCCTGCTGGATCAGTTGGACAAGGATGTGAACACGTTCTCTATGCGGATACGCGAGTGGTACTCCTACCACTTCCCAGAACTGGTCAAAATTGTTCCCGACAACTACATGTTCGCCAAGGCCGCCAAATTCATTAAGGATCGCAAGAACTTGACCCAAGACCTACTTGAGGACCTTGAGAAGATTGTTATGGACTCGGCCAAGGCCCAGGCCATCATTGATGCCGCAAAGATGTCCATGGGCATGGACATCTCCATTGTGGATCTGATGAACATTGAACTGTTCGCAGAGCGCGTTGTCAAGCTCTCCGAATACCGCAAAAAGCTGTCTACCTATTTGCACAACAAAATGAACCTGGTGGCTCCCAATCTGCAGTCCCTGATTGGTGATCAGGTCGGTGCTCGCCTCATCTCGCATGCCGGCAGCCTGACCAATTTGGCCAAATACCCGGCATCAACAGTACAAATTCTGGGCGCTGAGAAGGCGCTCTTCCGCGCCCTAAAGACCCGCTCCAATACCCCCAAGTACGGTTTGATCTATCACTCCTCGTTCATTGGACGGGCCGGCCTCAAGAACAAGGGTCGCATTTCGCGTTTCCTGGCCAACAAGTGCTCGATTGCATCCCGCATCGATTGCTTCCTGGATCAGCCGACCAGCGTGTTTGGCGAGTCCCTGAAGCAGCAGGTCGAAGATAGGCTCAAGTTCTACGAGTCGGGCGATGTGCCGCGCAAAAATATCGAAGTGATGAAGGAGGCCATCGAGGCGGCTGGCCAGGAAGCGGGCGCCAACGGGACAGCGGCTCCCCAGTCCGAGAAAAAGAAGAACAAGAAGAAGAAGCGCGCAGCTGGTGAGGATGAGACCGAGGTGAATGGCTCCAGCAATGGCAATGGAGCCGCCGCCGAGGCCGCCGACAATGGCAATGGCAACGATGACGGTGAGCCCAAGAAGAAGAAGAAAAAGAAGAACAAAAACAAGGAAGCCGTGGAGGCGTAATGACCACACCCCCACCTTAACATTCAGATTAGTTTTAGGTTCCCAATATGGTTTTACTTTACATACAATTTTCTTCTGTATTTTCATTTAGTCGGCACTTAAATTTCAATAAACAATTTCTCAGGGTATTCCCTTAGATAAACACCCGAATGATCTCATATCACGACCCGAACGGGAGCTGGCCAAGAGCAGCTGAAAATACACGAGTCGAGCCAACATTTCGTTATGCACACGACATGTATTTTGTTCACGGGCATTCTCTCTTGCCCTTTTCGCCTGTGCATCTTGGCTGGCGTGGGCTGTCGCAGCAATGGGAGAAACAGGAGCAGTTGGGTACAACATGGAACAAGTACATGAATTATTGTTTTCAATTGTTTTATATTTCATAATTTGTTTTACATACAATTTTTATATACAGACACATCGTAACTTTAACTATTGCTAAAAATTGTTTGATTTCATTATCGGTAGTATTTTTTTTGTTTAACAATTTCAATGATGGATTGGATCGATCGGCCGTCCGTCCATAAGAGTTGTGCTAACATACATATCCATTTGGTACAACCATTTATATTTCGTTTCCTTTCTGTATTACTTATTGCATTTGATGACAACATTCATTCAAAAATTCCGAGTGGACACATGGGACGGATGTAGAATTCATACGTGATCGTGATCGTAGGGTTGGTATCGTAAGGAAGGAAGTGAAGGACAGGGCAAAGATTGGAACTGCGATTTGTTTAACAATCAATCTAGAAACGAACACTGTACGCTCCCTAAACATTATTCATACATCCAGGGATCGGGGTAGATAGAAGACACAAGTGACTCGTTTAGCGTGGAAAGGTGCGGAAAGTGCGTGGAAAGTGTAGACGAAAGGTTCTGGGTGTATGGGAGGGAGAAGTCGATTAAGCTAAACAATATCATTGAAACAAATCAAAGGCCGACGCGCTGCCATTGTTGTTAATATTATTATTATTATTATTGCTGTGATTCTGTGACTGCTGCTGCTGGAACGCTCCGAAGTTGGCAAATGCTGCTTGGTTCTGTGGAATGTTTGTCTGTGGCTGCTGCGCCCCGAACAGATTGGGGCTGCTGAGGGGCGAGAGGCCAGTAAAGCCGCCGCCGCCGGTTGTCTGGATATTCAACGGCACCTGTGTCTTGGCTGGACTCTGTGTCTTTAGAGCATTCATCGAGAGAGCGGGCGCATTGGATTTGCCCGTTTTGCTCATCAGCAGATTGTCCAGATCAATGTTGAGGTTCCCGGCCTTCAGATTGCCCGACCAGGTGGCACCCACATTAGCTGCCTGGGCGGCGGCACTGACCGCCGCTGTGGCAGCGGCTCCAGTTCCTCCGTTTGTGGTGTTATTATTGTTGGAGATGGACATGGGCTGCAGCAGATTATTGCCCGTGACGGCGGCAATGGGCGGCAACATGTTGTCTGAAAAGAGCGGATGGAATATAGTCAAATGTTATAGTGTTTGCCTCATAGAATGTACATAAATAAGGTTTAAAAAAGAAGCTTGTGTGTATGTTTGGCTGTGGTCTCGAATAGAACTGTGTGCGACTACTGGGTGATGTGATCTACTACTGGAAGCATTGATGAGCAGAGGCGCAGCAAAAACAAGTTGTCGCGTGCAAATTACATAAACAAAAGATACGATAGATACATAGTTCGTATCTCGGTTACAGGTAGAGTACAGTTGCTGCTGCTGCTGCTCTTGATTGATTGTTTTGTTCTGTTTTATCGTTTACCTAGTGCATCCGCGGCTGCGGCTGCGGCGGCGACACAATGCCCGGAATATTGAGAAATGCTTTTCGCAATCGATCGCAATTGAAGGAATGTACATACATATGTTTTTTGGTAACGAAATCATATCCGATTTGTGTGTGTATATGCATATATGCAGTGTGGGAGGAAAGGAAACAAATAAATAAAAGAACATACATAGTTGAAATGAAATAAATCTGTTGATCTGTATATAGTACCTGCTTTAGTACAATGGCTTTAGTTTTTTGGCAAGCTTCGGAATACATAGAGATAGTTCCAAGAGTTACACATACATATGCTATTTATATCAGCTTAATACTATTATGAAATGTTAAGGACACCATGTTTTTAGAGGAATACATATTTATGTGGATATTTCTTAAGAGCCTAAGATGCCTGCTCCATGGCCGCTGTATCGAAGAGCTTGTAGCATGTGCTCAGTATTTGCTGGGCCAGGTCGCGGCACTCCTCCGAGGTCTCGCCGCCCACCAATGGCGAGCGCACAAAGTCATCCAGCCAGCGCTGGAGTTCGTTCAGCGATTCGGCAAAGTGCTGGGTCAGCACATGGCCGGGCGTGGTGACCAGAGCGATCCCAATCAGCTGCAGCGTCGCCGCACGAACTCGAGCCTCGGCATTGAAGCGCACGAAGGCGCACAGATCGAAGATCTCGCGTGTCATCATCGGCAACAGCGTACAGTTCTGGGAGCACATCACCAGCACGGACAGCGTGTGCAACAGATTGACCAGCAGCTGGGTATCAATGTTGTGCGCAATATCCTCGTACTTCACGTACAGCATCTGGCGGGTGCGCTGGCCACGCACCAGGCTGAAGAAGAACGTTCCGGCCACGAGATAATAGGGGTTCGCCCGCTCCTGCTGCTGTCCCACTAGTGTCTTGGGTTTGCTGAAATACCGCCTTGTCTTAGCCCGCAGACGCTCGCGTATGATCCGCTGGGCGGCAGCCAGACGCGCCGCTGGACTGTCTTCCTCGTGCTGAAGCTGAAACTTGCGCGGCTGCTTGGCCGCCGGCGGTACAATGTCCAACGATACACTCTCATCATTCTGTTCATTGTCACCAGAAATTTCCTTGGCCGCTGCTGCCAATACCTGGAGGATCAGGATGCGCACATTGGCCGCATAGCAGGAGTTGTCTGTGTGAAACAGTCGGCACAAGTACTCCGCACAGGGGCCGGGATGGGCGACACAGATGGCGACGCAACAGTTGAACTGCGTGCGCTCAAAGTCCTCGAAATAGAACTGCATTTCCAGGGTGATGAAGAGTCGGATGAGGTCCAGGGCCAGTTTGGCATCGTGCCTGGCCAGCTGGCCGCGGATGAGCTGTTCGGCTGTGCCCAGAGCTCCTTCAAAGACCTGATAATTCTCGCATTTGGAGCCAAGGAGCTGCAGCAGGTCCAGCAGGAACTTTGGTCGCTGCTCGAGGGTGTCGGAAATGTCATTGGACATGTCGTACGGTTTCAGATCGTCATCATCGTCCGAGTCCAATGGCGGCTCATCATCCGAGTCCAACTGCATTTTGAGATTCTCTTTTGTCACCGACGGTTTGTACTTCGGCTCTTTCGGGATCTGAACGGTTTGTTCATCCTCTGGACTGCCCATGAATTTCCGTACATGCGATTCCAATTGTTTGACATGCTCTGGACTGGGTCGTTCGTCCAATTCCGTCTTGCGGGGGCACTCGAACAGAGCCAGCTCGTCGAACTCTTCGAAAATGTGCCATTGGGGCGTCTCCCGCATGAAATCGTAGTTGAAGCGCAAGCGATCCTCGTCCTTGCAGTCCGCTTGCTCCATAAAGTTGAACAGCAGCTCCACTGTCTTCATTCCCACATGCCGCTGCAAGGCATCCGGCGACTCCAGATGATGGCTCAGGCCGTCGTGCAGCTGCCGCTTGCTGTCCAGACCCACCTCCAGTCCCTTGCACAGACACTTCCCGGAGAGAACAAGCAGCTTGGATATGGCTAAGTGCTCCTGGCCGCTCAGCTTCTGCAGGGAGATGCGCTTCGACCAGATCCCAAGCAGCTGATTGAAGAGCACCTGCAGCTGGGCGGGAGCCACGACGTGCAGGTAGGACACCAGGGGGAAGAGCTGTTTGTTTTCGCTGGGCGTCCGCTGGAGAGGCAGCTTCTGCAGCAGGCAGTGCCGCCAGTGGGGGGCAACATCCAGGGCAGCCGGTCCGAGCAGCACATACAGATTCAGTTGGGCCGAAAGGGCGGACTGAGCCACCTTTAGGCAGGCTGCAGGCTCCAGCTCAAGCAGGATCGATTCTATCACTCTTCGTCCGCTGGGTGCCACTGCATAATCACTCAGCACACGCAGGAGTTCCTCCAAGGTGGCGGCATCGTGGAAGTGGTTGACCAGCTGCGAGAGCAGCCACGAGTATGGCGACAAGTCAAAGTATTCCGAGCTGTCTTCGCATTGCATCACAAAGTGCAGAGCCCTCAGCCAGTGGCGTAGCATGAGATGTCCATATCGAGTGGGGGCGTACATCTCCGGCAGCTGGCGGCCCAAGCGGTTGGCCACCTCTCCCGGCAGTCCAATTATCAACTGAATGAACTGCCTCACCTGGGCATCGTGCTCCTCCACCAGCCTCTCGGGCATCACCTTAATAGTGCGAGCGAAGCGCTGCAACAGGACTGCTCTCTGACGCGAGATGTGCAGCAAACTGATGGACAGCAGACTCTCGTCCTGCAGCAGGGCGCCAAATAGAGAGCTAATTGTTCCCGGGATTCTATCCAGCTGTTTGTGCAGCGTCTCGAAGGCCACTTGTGTATACGGAAAGCTGTGGTCCATCCGCAACAGATTGAGGACATCTAAATCGCGCCTGGGCTCTGGCCATTCCGGGCTGAACAATCCAACCAGCTGGCTGAGCAGAGCCGAGTACTCGCCATTGACCACCAGCGTAGTCCAATCGAATGCCTGACGATCGAGTCCCACCAGCTGCTCGGGCGTGGCATATCCTGGGAGGGCATTCAAGGTTTGTAGTTTCTGCAGAGTGGCAGCCACCAGGGTGGCATCTGATGCGCTCTTAACCTGCCCCAAGTCATGCAGATCTTTTACAGCCTTAGCGAGGGCCTGATGCACCCACTCCGGAGGTGGTGGAAGCGGCAGCGACTGCTGGCTAGTGGCTGTCAATTGCATTTCGACAGCTGCTGCTGCGAGAGAGAATGAGAGAAGAGAACGAGTGCATCCGATTGGAATATGTTGCCGTTTATGTGTATGTGGAGGAGAGTGGTGTGTGTATGTGTTTGTGTGTGTGTGTGGCGGAGCCAGAGCTAGAGATATGGGCTCTAGTCAAGCTCCAAGGGGCGCGCCGACATGCAACGTTTCCTAAATACTCTCGTACATACTCGTATAGAAGATCGTAAGCCTAAGCCTAACTCTAGTCTAGGTCTAACTCTTGGTCTAAAGTGCTTTAGGACTCACCCATTGGCATGCTTTGGTGTATCGACAGATCCCCCAGTCCAGCCAGAAGATCTGTAGCCGTTCCTCCTGTTGCTGCTGCTGCTGGACCCGGAGCCGCATTGAACAAGTCAAAGGAATCGTTCGCTGGCGTCGCAGTCTTCAACAGATTGCCATCCAGCGCCAAGGTCGATGTCGTTGAGCCTTGGAATGCGGCAAAGTCGGCAAATTCATCATTGCTGGCCGCTGGGAGTATGCCCGCTGACGGTGGCTCGCTGACAGGAGCCGAGGAGCTGCCCCCAAAAGCAGACGCAAAATCACCAAACTCCTGCTGTCCGGCTTCCGGGGCTCGTGGATTGAAGTCGTCATCGTCGTCCACAATGACAGCGGCACTGTTCAGAGTCTTCTCTGGTGTTGTGGCACAGGTCTTGAACAGATCATCCAGCAGATCGTTATTGCTTTGTGTATTGTTGTTCTGGACGTTGCTGCGGCTGCTGCTGGGTGAGCCGCCGCCCATTAGATCTAGACTGGTGGGTGTGTCGCGGTGCGTGGGCGAGTGAATGCCAGCGGCGCTGCTCGGCGGCTGCTTGCCAAAAGTGGCTGCCGCACCCAGATCGATCTTCTTCTGCGATGGCGTCGGCTTGGCCACACCAGAAGAAGCCGATGCCGAAGTCGGCTGCTTGGACACTGGCGAGCTGACGGCGGTCTTGGCTGTACGGATGTTCATGTTGAGGTTGGACGCTTTGCTGGATTCGGTGGCCACTTCGGCGGGACTTGCCCGATCATTGTAGCGATAGTTGCGTCTGAGGGAAGAGTGCCATAGTTAGATGCTGTCAGATTGATGGCAAATAATGTTTGAATACTTGCCTGGGACTCGGGGAGTCGCTGTCAGAGCCCTCGCGCTCTCCATCGTATTGAGTATCTTCATCTTCGTACCGGTCCCCGGCGGACTTGTCCGAGTCTGCAATGGGGGAAAAGAAGCGTCAATATATGTTACGTTACCCGCCGATCGTGATATGCTTACACCAGTTGTCTCCACGATTTGAGCGCCAGTCTCCATCGTTGTAGCCTCCACTTCCGCCGCCGCCACCGCCA
Source organism: Drosophila helvetica (assembly GCA_963969585.1). NCBI lineage: Eukaryota > Metazoa > Arthropoda > Insecta > Diptera > Drosophilidae > Drosophila > Drosophila helvetica. Next base: position 45,787,277 of record OZ018403.1, read on the forward strand.
CCACCGCCGCCTCCGCTATAGCCGCTATATCCACTGGAGCCACGCATGCCCATGGCATCGCTGCTCATGCCGATGTACTTGTCCTTGTTCTTTTTCGCCTTTTTGCGCTCCTCGCGCAGGCGATCATCATCCTGAATGAAGTCTATAAGCTCTCGTACCTTATGCCTAACATTAATACCCTGATCTTTGCCGCCCTCGTCGACGAAAGTGTAGTTCTCCAACGAGCGCAGATCGTAGATGTGCTCCCGCGATGATGTCACCACGCGCTCCGACCCATTGCGCACCAAATAGTTGAGCAGGAGAAGACTCTATAATTATATAGTTTTTTTACAGTTTTGCTTAATCCAATTAATTAATTAATCCAATCCAATTGGAGCATGCAAGCGGATTTATGTACCTTGTAGGTTCGTCGCCAGTTGGTCTTGTTATCCTGCAGCATGCGCTTCCACAGCATGGACATGACTTCCGGGAACGTCTCGTAGGAGAAGGTGGCGTAGGCAAGCTCCTGCATAAGTGGCCCCGTGGGTCCCCAGGGATCATCATTGGTGGCCTCGCGAACCTTTCCCTCCGTCTCGGTGTAGTTCATCACGACATTGGTGCTGCGGAGGGCAAGCAGAGGGGTTGGGGGTTGGTCATTGGAAAACTTAAGATATACGATGTGCCAGCGGGGGGCTTTAAGCTGTTACGATAAGCTGAAGCAAACATGGCTTCGGTATGACACTCGAAACGTGATGGGAGCGAGCAAGTGTTAATTGTCGCAACTGGGCCAGAGGCCCTTATCAATTTCTAGATAAGCCACAGCGCACCAGTCCCGGAAAGTGTTAGCAGGAAAAGTAGTAGCCCCCACAATGCCATGCCTGCAACTTGGGTTCAATTATGTGGAACGGAAGGGCGGGGGGAAAGGGAAACGATCTCCACATTTGGGGGACGGTACACACACATTCGTGCCACCCACAGGTGTGTTTGTAGGCACACGCACAGGGCAGCAGCAAAAAGTAGCCAACAGAAAGTAATTAATACGTTAATGGCATGACAGAAATTTCACTGGAAAGTCATCGGAGCGACCGACCAGACTGGAACTGGAAGTGTTAATACAGGTGGAAATATTTTTCTGTTATATTTGGGCAGCGGAAGGCAAACAAAATGTTTTCTTGATAAAGCATCACACACACACACACATTCTGCTGCTGGCCTGTGTATGGGAATGTCTTTGTGTTTATGTGGCTACGAGTCGAGCTCATTTCGGAATAACGAACAACCTTGAAAGCAGCAACAAAAACAGCCACAATCCAATACCAAAAATGCATCTTGAATGACTATTCCCCATAAATTAGGAGAACGTCTAAGCCTATTTCCCTTACAGGCACGAAAATCAAATATTAGCACCTGTCCGCTCAAGTGTAATCGGGTGGGGGTGGGTATGAAAGTGTAGGCGTGGGAGTGTCTCCTCCATTTACTCAAAGAGAATGTTGTACACACCATTTCATTATCTTGAGTGCATGTATATGTACCATCATTATCACTATCTATACGCAACTTACACTTTGTCCGCCAATTCGCGCACTTTCCACATGCTTATAAATTTATCAACCATTTTAAAGCAATTTTATCCTCTCCTCTGCTCTGGAATTTTTCACACAATCTCGTCAAGCCGTACACTCGATTGGCTGCTGGCTGAAAAATTCAACTACAGCTCGAACTCGTTTTCGTTGTTGTTTTTGTGTGTGCGACTGCTAATAATATGTGTTTTTGCATGGAAATTTCGCACTGTGATTTACTGCTGCTCTAGTTGCTGATCTTGCGCACTCCGCATGCACTTTCCGACAAACAAAAATGTAAAATTTAAACCAAAATTAAATAAAATCACAGCAGCAAAATTTTTGGTGAGCTGTCTTTTAGGGCTGCAAAACCATCGATGGAGCTATCGATAGGACCTCTGGTTTTTTGGACCGTCGATACATCGTTTTAAAAAGGTAATAATTATTGTCCAATTCTTGGTGCAACGGAATGCATCGAAGGATAAAGATCCGCTACAATACTGAAAGCCCATTTAGTATTTAGTTAATTTACCAGCTTGTAGGTTTTTAAAAGGATTGAAATAGATGAAAATTTCGAGATATCGATGGCTTAATCCAACGATGGACTTGCAGCCCTGGTTGGAGCACTTCTACAATCAGCTGCCGCTGCCGTCATCTGGAATTCTCGACGTCTTATAGGAAAGTTTTCAATAAATATCCGGAATATTAAATGAAACATGGCTGATTTTGCTGAAAATATCCATAATTGTCCAATGTAGCGCCAGCTTTTGGCTTGGAACAGCTCTGCCATGCTGGTTTAGCCTGAAAAAAATGTAAACAAAAAGGTTATGTAAACTTCTTTGGTTTTGCAGCGTGAAGAGTGAGATTCGTCGCCGCTGGGAGCATAACTGAAAATGTTGGGACTACAACGCTTTGCCGGCAGTATTGTCACCCAGATATACCGCCGTGCCGCATACAGCAGCAATGTCCGGTCGGCAAGTGGTCCTCTGGCAACGGCGGTCAGTGGGCAGGGAACGGGAACCGAGGCGAGTGAGACGGAAGCTCGCACGCCGGCAACGGATCCAAAGAAACCAAAAGGTACGTCTTCCGTCCAATTGGATTGATCTAATCAGAAGCGCTTTAATTGCAGGCCACTTGGTTGCTGCTGCATTCGAGTCGCTGCGGAACGAGAACCCAACAGATGACAAGAAGACTCCCGCCTCCGGCAGCATAGATGACCGGATAGTCAATGCGAAATCGGTCAATGGACTGCTGGCCATAACCGAAAACAACAACGCATTCTCGCGCAAGCATGCTTTGAAGATCGTCTCGATACTGGCCGAATGGAGCACCGTGGACCGCGTCAAGATATCCGAGTTTGAGAATGACACCAGATTCTTGCGCATCTGTCGCATGCTGGGCCGCACCGTGCCCAAGAATGGCGGCGGAAATAACAAGAACAGCGGCGATGTCAACGGAAACACCAAACGGATTTCCGGCTTCCGCACGGACGATCTGAACACGGTGCTCGGCGTGGCTGGAGACGATGAGGCGGCCAAGCTGATAGCCAGCATCAGCCTTCCCCAAATGGTTAAGGTGATGAGTACTCTAGCCCAACGCAAGCGACGTAGCACTCCCCTGCTACGCTCTCTGGCCTTCAACATCAGCAGCGCATCAGAGCCTCTGGACCTGAAACAGTCGGCGGATGTTCTGTATGCGATGTCCACGCTGAACTTCCAGGACTCTGTGCTGGGCGCCAAGGTCTGTGCTGATGTGCAAGCAGCTCTGCCAAAGAACTTGGATAAGTCCGCGGTAGTGGGATCCATACTTACCAGCTTGGGCATATTGCGCTATCGAGATTTGGGTTAGTCCATGAAGAATCTTTTAGACCTCTTGTATTCTATTCTAACGAGTCCTATCTGTTAGATATCCTGGAATCGCTGACGCAGTGGCTCGTGAAGAACAGTGAAATCTGCCGGCCTCAAGATCTCAGCGCGTACTTTCTCACATCGGCTTTGCTGAACTTCAAGAGTGCCATGCTCGATGATGCCAGCAATAAACTGGCGAAATCCATTGTACGAGAGGACTTTACCAAGCAATCGGAATGGTTAAGCTATGTCTGGTCCTTGACCATGCTCGGGCTGGTGGAACACAAGCATCTTGATTCGGTCTTAAGGTGCGTTTCACATCGATGATTATTTGCAAAAATGTGTCGCCTAATTCACCGATTGGTTTGTTTTTCTTAGTCCTGGATTCCTGGAGCAATTAGAAAAGGACAAGTCCGGCCTGACACCCGTCTCCAAGATGAGGCTACTGAATCTAAATAGTTATGCGCAGCTGCTGGCCACAGATTACAAGGGTGTCTTGCTGCCAGCTGATAGTCCTGCCTACCAAGTACCTATGGCCCACACGAAGACGAAACAAATTCTGGTAAATGGCATGCTTGATGCTCTCAAGAGCCTTCTGCCGGCTAATAACCATGTACAGACGTCGGTGGATAGCAAGATGGGCTTTCTTATAGGTAAAATAAATGTTCTTCTAATAAAGTTAAAACTCTCTTCTAATCGCATCCACTTTCAGATGCGCTTTGTCACTTTGATGCCAATAGAAATCCCCTGCCGTTGGACAAGGAAAATCCAAATGCAATTAAGTGAGAGACACCACATTTAGCTGGATCTTACTGGCATTTAATGAATCTTATGAAATTGTATTTCTAGGGTGGCGCTAATGGTGGTCGACTTCCATGACATTTGCCATGGCACGCATCGCAGTGCCAGCGGAGCGACAAACCTAACATTCGATCTGCTGGAGAAGAGTGGCTACCAGGTCATACCCGTGCCGTACAATGAGTTTAGCACCAGCGAAAAGCTACTGAAGCGCGTTCAGTATTTGGATGCCAGGTTCAAGGCGATTGTTAGTAGCAAATAATTTCAGTTGTAGTTTATTTAATTTCCCTTTTAATGTTTAATCAAAATTGAAATTGTTTAAATTTTGTAAATGTAAAATTAGGCGCTGAATTAAAGGCTAAACAACATCTGCCTTGGAATGTTCATTAAACCTTTAATTTAAGCGATAGAATATCTATATATTAAGTACATATGCGCTGCCTTCAGACTTCATCCAAATTGCTAGAGCGCTGCTTGTTCATGCCCACCTTCCACCACTGTCCCGTCTCCTGGAACTCGATGGCCACGGCTGCCAGCGTTTGGAACAGACTTCGGGCCAACATGTGAAGATTGCTGACATGCAAAATGAACTTTGGATCATACACCTTCTTGACGTCTTCGATCTTGTAGTGATCCCGGGTCTCCCGCTCTGTCAGACACACACAATTCCAGGGGGCCCAGTCGTCACTCTTGATCCAACGCGGCAATCTAAGGAGGGAGTAAAGATCGGAGCTATGTAAATCACTTGGTTCATTCGATATGCGACCCACCTTAGCTCGTTGAGATTCTGGGTCTTGCTGAGTGCCGAGTGGCCATGCCAGATCTTGTCAATGATATGACGCACATCGTCCGACTGCAACACAAAGGCAAAGGATGTGGTGCACTTGCGTTTGCGCTCATCGCGTTGCACGCACCTGAGAATGGATTGGTACACCGTGTTCTCGGTGGCCGTTAGCTGGAGGCAGATCAGTAATTCAGTAATCACATGAGACAATTGAAGGTCGAGGGTAAACCCACCTTAAGGTAGTAGCAAGTCTTGCAGGTATCCACATGGCTCTGGCGCGTGCGTATGGCAAAGTCCTTGTATTCCTTGACCTTCTTGCACACGATGCACATGCGCGACGGAACCCCTGCGGAAGGAGGTTACTCCTTAGTAGTGGTCGATTCGACGGACCATTTGCTACTCACTTTTGTTCTGCTCGCTCTTCTGGAACTTGATCAGCTCGTAGAATAGGATGTTCTGGCGCTTGCGCAGAATTTGGACATCACTTGACGTTGCATAGAGCAGCAGATTCTTCTCGCGATCAAACAGATCGAAGAGCTAAAGAAGGGCGCCATATAGGGTGTTTATTATGGGGTGAAATGATTCGACTGATTACAACCAAACCTCAGGAAAGTCGGGAAAGCAAGTCTCCTCCATGAGTATCTCCATAACACGACGTAGGAGGGTCAGGCGTACATCTCTGGCCAGCGGCACTTGTAGATCCTTGTAGACTGCGGTGAGGAAGCGCACGCGCTGCGTGCTCAGCAAATCCATATGTATCTTGCAGTCCTTGTAGCCAATCCATTCGATGGGCTTGCCCATCTTCTTAAGCAGCTGATCCTTGCGAAAATCCTCCATGGCCTTGCAGACCAGACGACGCTGCCGCTCCACCCCATTCAGCAGTTGGATCTCCTTGTCCAAAAGAATGTTGACCTCGGAGATGCGGGCAGGTCCCTCGTAGTGGGCTGCGATCCTCTTCAGTTCGGCCCGCTTCCAGCGACAGATTTCGGCGAACAGCAGATCGAAGTCGTCCTTGGAGCGGGGGAACTGCTTGATCGCCTTCTGGCGATCCACTCGCTCCTCCACGCACTTTTCGTATCGGTCTTCCTCCTCCTCGCGGTTGCGCACCAAGCGACTGGACAGTAATCCGATCAGATGGGTTCTTTTTTGGGCCATCTCTTCGGCGAGTACTCACCGATACTCCTTGGCCCGAATGTGGATGTACTTCCACAGGATCCAGCGGCGCCAGTTGCGCTGTATGAGCTGAATCTTTTCCAGCTTCCGCTCTGCGCGTTCCTTCTGGGCGAAGGTCTGGTATTTGCCAGGGACGATGGTGAAATCGTTGGCCGCCGACACGTACAGGACGTTGATGCCATCGAGATGACATTGCACCGACTGCTCATGGGCTGTGTTCTAGAGGAGATTTGCAGGTACAACAATTAACCGCCTCAAATTATCTTGATATTTATTCCACCCACCAGAGTCTTTTCCTTGTGCTCCCAGGTCTGGGTGTCCCTGGAGTAGTAGCGTCTGGCCTTCCACCTGTCGAAGTAGGGTCCGGTCTGGGAGAAGGCATCTAGATACTCTTTGCCGGTGGCCTTGTCCCTGTAGCCACACAGAAAGGGCTTGACGATGGCAGCATTCACAATCTCCACCACCACGTTTTTGGGTTGGCCATCCTCCGTGTCCTCGCCGGGGATGTGGACAGTTATAAAGTCCGCAAGGCGGTGCTTGCTGGGCGAGATCGAGATCCCCAGGATAAAGATTCGCATGAAGGCTTCTCTCCATGGTGTGTACTCACTCGTAGTAGACATCCAGATCCAGCTTGGGCACTGGCTCTTTCCCGATATCCTTGGGCACGAGCAGCTCCAGCTGGAACTCGTGTATCCCGAACTCATCGAACTTGGTGGAATTGATTGGCAGGGAATCGCACAGTGGGGAGTCCTGCCTGAGCACCAGGAGCTTCGGATTCACCTCGAACTTGCGCGATATGTCCTGCTTGACCTCGGCCAGGGTCATGCAGTTGGGATAGACCTGGGCCACGATATCCGTCTCCGAGATGTGGAACTTCACCGTGACGTTCTCCAGCTCCACACAGGCCTCCTCCGTGTGCTCCGACTCGGTGCTGTTCATATCGAAGACTGGGGCACAGCCCGCCGGCTGCTGGGGCTGTTCCGAGGGATCCACATTCAGCTGCACATTGCACACAAATACCGGAGGGCACTCCGGGGCATTCATATTTCTGCTCTAAAAAATATATCTATGTTCTTTTACTTATTTCTGGGAATATTCTGGGTAAGTAAGCTAATCGGAAAACTGCCTGCTGGGATCTGATTCAGCCTCAGACTGACTGGGTCACAAGGGGCTACCCCGGCAACGAATTTGTTCAATAACTCGAATGCCGCTGCTAGGCGCCCTGTTGTGGCAACGCCCCTCGCCTTGCCTCGCCTCGGCTCGCCGTAGGCCAGGCCCAACGTTCTGGCCATGGTAGAGCGTTCCCTTCGGGTCAGTGCATAGTTTTCTCACGCATACGCGTCAGATTTCCACGAGTGAAAGCTTCCAATCATCTAATGAGTCGGAGCTACCCGATTCCAACGATTCCGAAATTTGCATACCAAATTGTTTTCTAATTGCCCCAATTTCAGTTTCTTTACAAATGTTAGGGTTATCAAATCTGCCAAAATTGCTGGAGATTTGTTTGCTTGTTTGCCCTTGAAGACAGGGTACTATCAGACGAGTATGCTTTCTCAGGCTTATAGAACCCTAAGAAGACATAAGATTTATTAGCTTTTGACTACAATACCACCAGAAATACAAGGCTTATCAGCCAGTTTATGCGAAGCCTTCCTTTCGTGTCTATTTATGTGTTGCATAAGATGGAATGAAATGAACATTCGGAATTGGAAGAGGCAACGGTGACAGTAATTACTTTTACTAAATGGATTGCAGACACTGGAGGCCAAAGACTGCCAGGCCACACGTGAAGACGATTTGATGACGATGTCGATGGTGCTACTGGGTACTGGCCGAGATGCTGATGCGGAAGCCGGGCTAATAATGATGGTTAGCTATTATATCATGATCCATACAGATATCATCAAAATTAATGGAGGCCCCGCTTAGCCAGAGCTTTCTTTCGCCTCTCCCCATTCGTTCGATTGTGACCCAAATTCGGCAACATTTCCAGTCGCTTATCTTATGGGAAATATGATCCATTTAAAAGGTTTGGTTTTGCCAAAGCTGCTTAAGATATTCGGTTACCTCGCCTCAAATGAAATAGACCAACATTTTGTAAGTTTTTTTCTAACTAAATTTATTAATAAATAATGTTTTTATTGTAGTAGAACTTAGACTTGAGATTGAGGGCAGTCAGGGCGGTCTTGGCATCGGCACGGGCATGGGCCACCTGCAGCCGATGGGGACGTCCATTGAAGTAATAATCCTTGTGATGCTGCACCCGCAACAATTTGCTGGGATAAATGTAGCCCAGATTATTGGGATCCGTGGAGGGTTTGCCTGACTTTGGACCCACTGTGGACTGGCTCTGCGTTGGCGCCTCTGTCTGTGCCTGTGGCGTCTCCTTCTCTAGAATGATGGGTTTGATTTTCATGGGCTGATAGTCCAGACCGATGCCGGGTATATGACGGAAGGGCAGTGGGGGTACGGGTATGTAATAGATTTTCGAATCCTTTTTCGTTTTTTTCGTCTTACTGCCGTTCTTGCTGTACTTCCGCAGGTTCAGTGGCTTCGAGGTGACCAGATAATCCATATACACGTTATCCAGCGAGGGTGACTGCACCACAATTCGGTTGGCCAGCGGGGCCCCGGCGGCGGCACCACCATCCAGACCACTTGACGCCGACATCTGCGGCAGCGGCGATGGGGCTCTCATGTGGTAGGAGTAGGGAAAGGCCTGGACCAGACTGGCCAGCGCGAACAGCGCCGCCAAGTGTATCCACAGCGGCGACATGCTGCAAAGAGAAGCCAGAGAGTGTCAAGGCAAAAGACAATGGAAACTGTTCGACCCACACGCGCGAAGTGCCCCCTAATTGTTCCAGTATTTGATGGATGGGATGGATGGATATGGATGGAGTCCGAAATCAAAACCAAAAGCCAACACCCGAATTCGAATAATAATCAAAGAGCGATTTCTGCAAGTCACATGCCAAAGCCGAATAATTTAATAATAAATAAATTGTCTGGGCGCATCAAAGCGCAAAATCTTTCGCCTTTACATTGTAAAGTTTCTCACGTTTCCCACAGATACACACACACACACACACACACACACACTACTACTACTACTACTACTACTCTCGGGTGGGTAATTTTCGTTTCGATTTGATTTAAATGAAAGCATTTAATGCACGCTAATCAAAGCCTCTAAGAGCGACGCGACGCGACGCCAACAGCGACGGCTACTGCGACGCCGGCCGAGCAATTACGCTAATGAGCGCGTCGAGCGCCATCTGGCGGGGCAGATTTCAACGCTTCAGTGATTAATGATGAGCCTTTAAAAAGATGGAAAACAAAAAAAAATAAATTGATCAACCCGAGAGATTGAAAAAAAATCAAAATTTTGAGCAGACAACAAGCTGTCGGCGGTGGCCTAAACGAAACACCGACCTAAGTCGGAGAACAAGCGGTAAAACACGCCTCTCGGGGCGTAAACGTTTGGGCGCGCCCCCTTCCCGGTGAACAGATTCTTCGATATGCAAATATTTTCTGGACATTTTGTCTAAATCTGTCTATGGCCTGGGGCGATTTTCGCCAGCAACTGATAAATTGCAGAAAGTCTAGGAATCTAGGATTATGAGGCCCCACATGATATATGATCCGGAGGAGCAATAACAGAACAAAGACAGCATGGGACCACACACACAGAGAGATTTTGGGAAAAAGTTCATTACAATTTAATTGTTTCGGTTAGATCTCTGATCCCCAATGGTCTGCGGCTCACACGAGCTGTTGATTGCTTCTATCTGGCGAAAAATCTTGACTTGTCCACTCTCAGACTGCAATTATCGAAACCTTTCTGTGGTTTTTGCCTATTTAGTATCAACACTTGCGAACAATCTGTCCAAGGTCATTTTCCTTTTGCGCCTATGCCATTATGTGGTCTCATCATGATTAATCATGTCGCCTGTCTCTTCTCCCTCTCCCCCTCTCTCTCTTACGAAAGACTTTGGCAACGAACTCGAGATGTCGATGCGGACGTCCAGCAATTAAAAGCTTATTAATTTAATGGACTGCTACCAGCTGTCAAATGCAAATGAATAATCCCTACATTGCACTCCACTCCACTCCTCTGCACCGATCCATCCATCCCATCCCATCCTCTATGGGCATACGAGATTTTTGCATCTCAAAACTCACTTTAAATGGCTCTGACTGCAGCTGCCTGTTGTACTTGCTGAGTAGTTGCTGATGCAGTTGATTACGTATTGTCTTTAATTATATTGACTGCAAGGCGGAGACAAATTTATGGCTCAAGTGTCCTTCCTTCCACGAGAGATGATTGTTTGTCTGGTTTGCCGTTTTTTCTGCATAAATTATGAAGTTTTTTGTATGCACACGTTCTATCACGTTTTTCTATAATTAATTAAATGTTAATATCACTTGAAGAATTTGATTTATAGTTTTTCCCGTTTTGTAGTCCCGATTTAAATTTAAATTTGAACCGCTTCCTCGCACTGCTTTGCCGACACTGTCGTTCGGTTTGGTTTCGTGTTGCGCGCGCAGCTTTTTGAACGTTGTGAACGCCTCGAAGTGCGGCAAATAAATGAGTCTGCGGACTGTTTGTAATTTGTTTTTTTTTTCTTCTTAAATCAAAAATCAGTCGGCCGACGTCGCTGCCACGGCTACTGCTTCTGCGTCTGTCGTCGTCGTCGTCGCTGTGGGGCGACGTCATAAGCAGCGACAGCAACTGGAAGTGTGAGCCGGGCCGGGCTCAACTTTTATTGTTGTGTGTGAGGTCCAAACCGATGCCGACGCCGACGCCGATGCCAATGTCCATATCTAACTCTAACTAGTTGGCTTCCAGACAGAGTAGACACTGGCAAATGATCTTTAGTGGAGTCTGGATGGTGGATGGTGGTTGTTCTGTGGATAAGCGGGGCCGAGATCTTCGATGCGATGGATGATCTGCCCCAAGTTCTTCTGTGGAAGAGACAGAGACGTTCCAAGATCTTTAGTCGAAGAGCGACCCATAAATTAGCCAGTTTATTGTTTGTCCACTTACTGTTACAGTTTGCGATTGCACTTTGTGGGTTTTCAGACTCTTCAGACTCTTCTGTCTCTTTGCTATTTGCTTCAAAAATTTAACAGGGGAGAAAATTGATTCATCACTTCCCTCGCTCTGCGGCGACATTTGCATATCACGACAGGAAAGTGTCAGAGCTGGACAGCAGCAGCAGCGGCAGCAGCAGGAAACCCAATACCACCACTTGACCAGTCCAGTCAGTCAGCTTTTGATTGAATTACACCTCGAGCAACAGTCTTACGACTGGAGTAGCTTCTTCTGCAGAGGGTCTCGGCTCTCGGGTCTCTGGTCTCGGGTCTCGGGTGTGGGTTCTCTGCTCCGGATTCCATCTTCTTTGTCTTTCCAATATTGTGAACAAATTAGTTACAAATGAACCTACGACAACAAAGGCCGTCGAAGGTAACACGAAGCTTCGGTTGAGCCAGAGCTGGGGCTTCATTTCTTTTCGCCGTTTTGCTCTCTCATCATCGCTTTTTATTGCCTATTCCTCGCATAATGAGCACAAGGTTATGTTATCTTCTGGGTGGTTTTAGCTCCCTTTCTCCTGATCAATGTGGGAATAGCTGCTTCAAGATATGGGGCTCAGACTCTAGCAATCCATTAAAAATTATTACGATGTCCCTACCAAATACCAGGTAATCTCATGGTCGACTATATCATTCCTTCACTTGGTCTTGCCCATTGACAGGCCAGCGCAAGCCACATCCACATCCACCAGGTGCCTCCTCCGTGGGTTCTGTGCGTGTGGCGCTTCGGGGGTAAAGTTTTCGCATCCATCATAATTTAATTGGCCAAAGGCCGAGGGACTGAAATCTCTGGCATTTTCTAAACACTTGTGCGTGATGTGTTGACGCTGATTGAGAAGTGTTGGCTAAATGGGAGATGGGCAATGGGAAAGGTTGTTCTTGGCGAGAGAAATTCTCATTCGACCGCTCATTCGACCGCCCCTCTGACCCAATGAGCCAGTTGTCCGCGCAGTAAATCAGTCAAATTTGTCATAATTTATAGCGAAATGCAGGCAAAATTAGTGTTAATTATATCACTTCCCCTTTTTGAGCCAGGTTTTACGAGTATGTGCCCTTTCGGCTAAGGCTAATTAAAACCAGTAAAAGCAACTTCCCCTGCCAAAGAGAGATTATATAAAGCATTTCCACTCGAAACCAACCAACTTTCCCATGTCCGGGCCATCTTTCACCCAGCCACGGACCGCAGAAACCATCTAATTTCGGACCAGAGACACCACAGAAGCAAAATGACATAACCGCCGAACAGTACTCGACTCGTTCAAACAAAACAAATTGTGCGTTTAAGTACGTGTTCTCCATGCCCTCCACTCTCCCTCCACTCCATGCATCTCGCATCATTGCTGATGGATCCAAACACTTTTAAATATTAATTAGCCTTGGCAGCTCCCTCTCCCCCCCTCCTCTAACCCTCTGCTGGCAATTATTCTGGCCCCCTCTCACTCTGAAGTGTGTGTTGAAGTGCGTAAGCTCTCGCATGTGCCAAATGGCGGCTACCGCTGGCCCCAGCCACAGACACAGACACAGCCACAGCCATCTGCCAGTTACACGTTCTCGCAGATACATGTATGGGAGTGAGCCAACTAACTGCACGCATCTACTGGAAGAACATAGCCCCATCTGCAGCCCCATCTCCAGATCCAGCATAATTGTTAACGATTAGACAACACAAATCACGAACAAGCTGTAAACGCCAAGTATCTGCATCTGTGTCTCATTTTTTCCGAGCCGAGCCTAGCGAGCCGAGCTTTGTGTGAACCGAGCTTTGGAATTATTAAGACTAATATGTTTAATGCTGACGGAAGCAATATAGATAGATGGCCGAAGCACGGGGCCACCGCAAACGAGACAGCTGTGTGTAAATTCACCGTCCTCCCCATAACCCCACCAAACCCCAACCCAACCCGACCCAACCCAACTCCAACCACAGGAGAAGTCATCAGCTAGACCCACGTCTGGCCAGAGTCTCGGTTCCAGTCCCCGACTCTTTGCCATGAATGACATGACAGACACACACTACACATTCGTGGCTGGTGGCTGGTGGCTGGTGGCTACTGGCTGGGGACTGCTGGCTGGGGACTGCTGGCGCTTGCGTGTTTGGCTACTGAATTTTAAAGCATTTTCGAGCGGGTTCGCCGTCATTTACATGGGCAACGTTTTAATTAGCGGCTTAGAGGCTCTCCGATAGGAGGACAGGGCGAAGGAGATCTCCCAGATCCATTTAGATGAATGGCGGGAACACCCACAGTCCGATAAGTCAGATGATAAGCAGCCGGCAAATGCGGCATACGACGACCGACGACCGGCTTAAGTCCCAACGATTATATATTGCCCAATTATAGCAAATCTTTTATTGCCGATAAATTCGCAGGTTCATTAAACCCTCTCTTTAACTGACTCAGTGGCTTCAGGTTGGCTTCAGGTTGGCTTCAGGTTGGGGCACTTTGCGCCTTTGTTTGGTCTTATTTTAGCATTTGCTTTTGTCATTTGTGGGGTGTTTGATCGTAAGCTCGATCTGCGCCCATGCCTCCTCTGCCCTCCCCTCCTCTCTTGGCTGCGAGGAATGCACTTGGAATGAAGTTGTGGCCGTCGCAGTTTTATGATGCAATGCCAACCATCTGGATCTGCATCTGGATCTGGATCTGGATAAGTATGTCCGTGCACTGATGGCATTGCTGTGGCTACTGTGGCATTTCTGAGTAAGCCCCTGGATTGGGGTCAGGCTGCTGCCTGCTGCCTGCACGTTTGCACTGACTTTCATCGAAAGTCAAATATTTGTAGATCGCACAAAAAGGAAAAGTATAACGAAAGGAAAACACAGCTACCGCTACTACTGCCAGCAACAGCTCTACAGCTCTACAGCTTTACAGATTTACAGCTACGAGTACCACTGATTGTTGTCGGCCACAAAAATTCAATATTTGCTCATCCGTTCCCGAAAGCGTTTGGCGGATTCTTCGGTGGATTTTGTGAAAGTGCCAAGGGGGTAAAGGGGCAGGTTGAAATGGGCGTTTTGATGGGAGGCACTGGAGCTTGGCCTGGCCTGCGATGAATGGGGGCGATTGGTTATGAACTGAAGCCGAAATTGGACTCAAGACTGCTGGCTACCTATTGAGTCACAACGAGAGGCTCAAGTGGTTCGAAGAAAGAGTGGGGTGTGTATGGGGGAATCCCCGGAATTGTCCCAAAGTTCAGGCAAAATATTTCGCATTTCCAGCTACTTTTCCCACCTCCCACAACCCCCAGCTTCGAGATAACGATTCGCCGCGGTCTATATCCAATTGGCCGATGATTTATCCCCGCTATAAACGAAAAAAAAACACACAAAACTTTCCAAGTGTCTGACAATTAGAGCAAACGATAGTTGAACGGATAGATCGTTAATGATGGTATGGTAGCTTTATGGCCTTTTCCAGTGGCAGGAAGATTTCAGCACGTCTCCCGTCAAATGGTGGCACGAAAATTCTTTGGCTAATGTTCGAGAAATAAATTTTATTAATTGGAAACCAGTTGGCCAGTAAAAAGGAAAAGCCAACGAAACATAAACCAAATGGAAAACGCAACAATATCCCCAGATCTGTGACTGTTCGGGTACTCTACTGGATCGCATACTTATTTAACAATAATTGTACTAAGTGCATTAATTAGCCGGCGAGCGGACGAGAAAGAAATCATTGGAAATGGAGTTAATTGCTCCGCTGGCTTTTATTGTTTTGGCCCGCAACAGAAGCGGGCAAAAGCCACGCTACTATTATTTCAATTGGAGTTTAATTTTTCGAATGGGCATTGTTTGTTTTTGCTGGCCTAAACGGCCCCCGAGATTTTGCGAATTTTATTTCCATTATTTCTGATCCCATCTGGCGCGACCTTGAGCAGCACAGCAGAAGCACGGGCAAAAGGCAGACGAGGCATACGAGGCAGTGTCTTAATGGCTCTGAAGACACACTTTGGGCGGGCGGGCGTTCCGGCGGTCCCTTTCCACGCTCAATGTCAATAAACTTCAGTTCTGGAGAATTCATCTGGTTGAAGCGAGGTCTCACCCGGCATCCTATCCTCCACATCCCATCCCAGAGATCATCCATTGCCACGATCGGTCGGGTCGGAGCGACACTTAAGCTGTTATCAATGTATCTTTTTCCATTCTGTTTATACTGCTGACTGGCCATTATTGTCGCCCATCTGCTGTCGGGGCCGTAAAACTTTAATTTCAATTGAAATAAGATAACCATCTCGCCTTCCAGGGCGATCCACATGCCACGTCGCAGTGTCGCTCTTTTAATGGTCCACATTGCTCCAGCCGGAAAATGGTTCATTTTTACTCACCAGTAGCATATCTCACTGATATTTAATGATAGTTTCACAAAATAAAAGAAATAAAAAATAGATGATACCAAAAAATTTCCCGACGAGGATGGGATTCGAACCCACGCGTGCAGAGCACATTGGATTAGCAGTCCAACGCCTTAACCTCTCGGCCACCTCGTCACATGCGGCCTTGGCAGACAGATGCTGATTTGGTGCACCGCTTTGCCGGCAAAGCAACAGTTCCCTCTACCACATAGTTCTTATCTTCATTGAGAATAGGAATGATAACAACAGCATAGTTGCGAAAACTCAAATTCTTAACCACCAGAATATTTCAATGGTTTCAATAATACATAATTGATATTGGACACATATTTATTTATGTATTTGTTTGGTAGCCGCTTGCCATATCAACAAGAATCTAGTGCTTGCACACACTGCTTGCTATCGGTAATAGTGTGCATGCATGCTGCGCTCTTGAGAAGTTGAAAGTTGGACCTTCCCTAAGCAAGGGACGAGGTGGCCGAGTGGTTAAGGCGTTGGACTGCTAATCCAATGTGCTCTGCACGCGTGGGTTCGAATCCCATCCTCGTCGAAGAAACTTTTTGCAGTTATTTTTCTTTTTTATTGAATAATATTTTTATATTACAAAATATTTCAAGTATGATTTTATTGCTATAAGCTGGAAATTAGATACATTGTTTTTTCATAACTAAATAATTGATTACCATTCAAGGTCATAAATATTTATATGACTCGATTAGTTATATACTTTCCTTCAAAAAACGATCCAAAAAAGGTATATCCTATATGACGAGGTGGCCGAGAGGTTAAGGCGTTGGACTGCTAATCCAATGTGCTCTGCACGCGTGGGTTCGAATCCCATCCTCGTCGGTAAAGTACTTTTTTTTTATCAACTATTGCTAATAGTGCAAAAAATATCCTTGATTTAACTTTAATATGTAAAAAAATATGTGCTTTATTACATCAGCTATTTGATATTCCAACAAGCTTCTAGAAATCGTAAGGCTCGTATTATTTGTTTTTTTTTATAGAAAAAAGAATAAAAATATTGCAAAAATTGCAACTCGACGAGGATGGGATTCGAACCCACGCGTGCAGAGCACATTGGATTAGCAGTCCAACGCCTTAACCTCTCGGCCACCTCGTCTCTTGTTAGAGACCCAGCTCAAGACACCATTTCCAATAATACATTTTTTAGTTCTTATCAAAGAACCCATATAGAGAAACTGATTTGCAACTATTGAAGTATTTACAGATAATACACTTCCAAAAAAGGTAACAATATAGTACATATTATAATAACCTATTCCGGAAGTGTTTTCTCTGTATATTTATGTAGCAATTCTTGAATTTTTTGCTTAATAACTGTGTCAATGAAAAGTAGCAAAATATTTGCAAATAAAGTAAATAAGCTTTTGGCCAAGTGTTTGCCTGTTTGCGGTTTAAGAAAGTAGCCAAGTAGTGACTCGTGTGGGGGGACCACAGCTTAAGTGAAACTTAAGATGAAACCTAAGATGTTACAAAGATAGCGGTATCGTTATTCGAATAGTATTGTTACGCTTTATGAATATTATCCTACTTTGGATATCATTTTGAATGTACAATAATATAGTTCAGGCTAATATCCACCTTAAGGTCTGAGTTAGATCATCATTTTGATTAGAAATCTGGGGGAAAAAAGCTGTACAGACATAGACATGGACTGTTGTCTTGAAAATCTGGAATCAAAAGCTTATAGGGTATTTTCCTGTTCCAGTTATGTTATTCGTGGAGTAATTTGTTTGCTCAGCCATTCTCTGGAGGGCGACGTTCGAAGGGGTTTTCAATAATTCTCGGATTCTCTGCTGACGATCGTGCTGCCTCTGACCCAGTTCTCTGTTGATCTTCTGTCGTGGATTTCTTTTTATATCTCTCCCCTTTTTTTGCCACTTCTTCTCTGTCCAAAGTTTGGTGTAAAAACAAAAGTGGTTTACTTTAGATGAGCCATGCTCGAGCAAGTGTGTCGGGGGCCAAGCCAAGTGGTGGTGGTGGTGGTGCTGCTGCTGCTGCTTCTGATGATTTAATATGAGAGCTTCTGCTTTTTGAATATGTATACGCAGCTATGCTATAGGAAACAGATATTGGGCCTAGACCATTCTTGCGTCCCAGCTGTCAGTTGGTGTTAATGAACCCTTGTCGACCAGATAGCTTTCAGTTGTTTACGTTCCGAATGCCTATACGGATACCGCGATACCCCGATACCGCGATGCCAAACACCAGCATTGTCACCTAACGTGTGTCGCCTTCGCCTTCGGGTTCGGGTTCGTTAGGAAAGTGGCCCAGGTTTTGATGATCCAAAGGCACGCGCGTTTTATATTTAGCCCCACACCAAGACAGAGTACGAGCGTACGACTACTAGAGGCTGGCCACTAGAGTGGAGTCTCCAGTCCGGGGCTAGTCACGTGCACAAGGACATTCCAAGGCTAATTACGTTGGCTTGTTGGCTTCTTGGCCAGGCCAGGCCATGCCAGACCGAACCGAACCGAACCATCCGAATAGACTTGGGCTTGGTTTTGTTTGGCTTTAATACCTGCTGCATACGACGTTCAGACGAGTGCTGCAACATACGTACAACACGAACCGTTCATTATTGTCGTCGCTGCTGTTCGTTGCTTGTACGGGCTGCTCGTACTTGCTGCAATCTGCGGCATGTATCTGTATCTTTTGCATCTGCGTGGTTGGCTGTGTCCAGTACTGCGGTGGCTGCAGTGGCAGCCGCCGCTTAATTAGCTGCGTAATTTATTATTGCTCTAATCTCAACGCCAGCGCCGGCGCCAATGCCGCTGGCTTTGACAAATAAACAAATTATTCATATTAGAATATGTATTAATAATTCCTGCCAGCGGCAGCGGCGGCAGAGCGACGGCTCCAAGATGGTTTATCTGCTCATCTGGAATATCAACGTAATTATGCATCTCTGGCAGAAAGAAAAGAGTGATGTGGGGTGGGGTGATGTGGCATCCTCTGCTGCGGGAGCTGGTTGCAATTTTTCTATGACTGGCATTACTTAATCGTTGTGCGGACAATAAAGACGCACACTATAGTAAATATGCATGTTCCTGCAATCGCACAATTATGCCCAATTATGCCACTGGGAAGAGATCTTTAGCAGGAGCAGGTGCTGGTGCTTGAGCGGAATGCCAGGCGGATATCATTGGCTAATGAGCCGCCGCGTTCCATCGCCAGGCCCATCTCCATCTCCAACTCTAGATTGCTCCTACTGCTCTGTCGTAAAAATTAAAATGCATGATCGCGGGCGTTCCGCAGAGGGCGCTTGTTATGCTATGGCCCAGACCTTAGATGAGCGTACACATGTTCCCTGCTTCCATGGTAATTAACATTGCTCGCGATCACTTTTTCTGCCATTTTTTTGCCCTTTGCAACAATTGCATGTGCATGCTGAAAATGTGATATTTGCCACTTGCCGCTGGCTTGGATTGGCTTTACTGGACGGGATGACGGGGCAACCAGGTCCCGGGCCATTCACATTTGAGGCTAATTAAGATGGCGTTTAAGCCTCTAGCAATTAGCCGATTTATCACTTGCCACAGAGCCACCAAATCATTGCGAAAAAGGCGTTGGGAACAGCTATGCGAATGCAAACAAAACCTTTCTTCTCTGGCTTGAGCCACAGCCAGAGCTTCAGTGGCGCACCAGCTCCCCCCTCCAGCCAGAGCGGCTTCGACTACTGCGCAGCCGCAACGCGACGCGGGCAGAGACTGAGAACGAGCAGAATGGGCCTGATTCCCATATAAAGCGCCAATTCTGGCCGCGATCAAACTCATTTTCAGTTGAACGCGCCTGCTGTGCAGTTTGGACCAAAGTTTCGCACAGGACTGGACGCCTGATCTTGATCCTGTCAACCAACTGAAGATCTCCGTACAAATTGGTGAGAACAGAGTAAATGTGAACAAAGTTTCAAGTGGCAAGAGTGATCCAAAAAGAGGGCCAGAAGAGGTCCTAAGTCCTAAGAGAACAAAGTATTCGCGTAGATTGCCGACTTAGGATCGACTTATTTCGTCTAAGTCTTCTAAATCGCGGAGACTACAGGTTCTGGCCCAACGCCAAAGAAGTTTTAAATAAACTGGCTGAAGGAAACATGGCTTAATGTATCTAAGGATACACCACAGTCTGTCGTTTGTATTAAGATCTGAGCTTTGAGGTATTCTGTTTAGACTCTAAAGCCTCATAAAGATCGGACAAATGCTGCATCAGAAACGTTGCTTGTGCTCAAGTTTGAGATATCTTTTAGATGCATACAAAATGTATCTCCCCCCTTTCGGGTGCGAGGCTCTCCCCATTTCCATTAGCGCCAAACAAGCTCTCAAGCTAATCTAATGTTCTGGCCATATTTCTCCGTTGTTTGCACTTGTCAGGGAGGCAGGTAGGCGGGTAGGCGGGGAAATGAAAATCCACTGGCTCTCGTTGCGCAATTGGAGTGTGAGAAAATAAAATGCCCCGAGGCATGCGAATCGCCTCGAAATTAGATCGGGTGGTCTGTGGGTCAGCGGAAGATCAGCGGTTCACTCAACCACCAATCCCATGATCGTATCGTTTTACAGCTACAACCAGCCATGAGCTACCACATTTGGGGCATTCTCCTGAGCCTGTTGCTGCTGGAACAGATGATGCCGCTGTCCGCGGCGGCCAATCTCGCGCAGCTGGTGAAGAAGCAGAGCCAACAGAAGCAGGGACAGGTGTCGCAGCCAGCACAGCTGCAACAGCAGCAGCAGCAGCAGGTCCATGCCCAGCAGTATGTCCAGGACGCGCTTGCCGAGTCGCAGGAGCTGAAGAGTGACGAGGAGGAGGACCACGATCCGTACCAGATGCTGCAGGAGGGCAAGCAGGAGTCCCGGCTGCCGGCCTCCTCCAACTACCCGTGGAGCGCCTATGCGGGAGCACAGGGATTGGCGAATCCCTACGAGAGCGTGCCCAAGATGATGCCCTTCATTGGCTACGCCCAGCCCGTGCTCATCCCATTCCCGCTCTACATAGCCCCCGATATGTTCTATCCAGCCTTTCCTGGGGCCACCAACGACCTCGAGGATGTGGTTATGTCGCGTGCCGCTGGCGGACGTCGTCCGGCTGCACCTCATCCATCGTCCCCGGCCCGGAACTCGCCCATCTACTACGTCCGCCTGCCGCCCACGCCGTACATGTTCGTCCCGAACATGCCACCGAATCCCTTTGGCAGCGGCTTCTCCCCGCTGCTCACCTACCAGCCGATGCCCTCCTTCTCCAGCTTCGGATCCGTGTTCAACCTGCCCGTCAATTTCCTGGCCAATGGCAAGCCCAGCGGGATCTACCAGGTGAATGGATCGCCCAGCGATCTGAGCCAGCTGACACCCGGCTACGGCCTGCGCCCGCCCACGCCCAGCAATCCCTTCCGGCCAATGTCCTCGCCGGCCGCCGGCTACGGTCCCTCCCAGCAGGGTTTCGGCCTTGCCTCCCTGCCAGTCCCGCAGCACGACTCCAAGCTGACCTCGCTGAAACGTCCGTTCGTGTTCAACGGTCGTCCCGAGGACATCTACATCCTGCCCAACAACCTGAGTCCGCTCTACAATGATCAGAGCTACTACTGAGTGCAGCTCGCAGCCTGCCCCAGGCTGTGGCACCAACGGAAAGTATTACAGAACGCATTTATTAGATCTTAAGATGACATCACACTTGAAAGGAAAAATACACACGTAAACATATGTTTTTTAATGAGAAAACGTAGAAAATGTTCAGATAAAAAGATGGAACTTATCGAAAGAAAAGATTATATATCCTGAAAAACTGTGAAAACATGTAAAAAGTTCCGTTATGTCTTTCTTATTTTCAG
Organism: Drosophila helvetica; assembly: GCA_963969585.1. Lineage (NCBI taxonomy): Eukaryota > Metazoa > Arthropoda > Insecta > Diptera > Drosophilidae > Drosophila > Drosophila helvetica. The sequence continues at coordinate 45,808,700 of OZ018403.1, forward strand.
TTGATACGAAAACCCATGGAAACCATTTCCATCCTAGAAATTCAACGACCAATACATTTATATATTTCAGACAGACTTTTATGTTTTTCCGTTCCAGTGCCAGGCTATGGTCTGAATCGAGAATATTTATACTTAGATACATTTTTATAATACCCTTCTGAAGGGTACGAAAGCCGTAAATGTATGAGAATCCCTATTAGTCTTGCGTTACTTTCGTAGTTTTATAATTGTATATTTTTGGTCGAAAATATAGTGTGTACAGGTATAACTTATAGTTTAAATATCGTGTATGTATACATATACAGTCGAATTACCCTAACAGCAAGAGCTTCAACCTAGAGATGGATATCTTCAGTGTAGTTTCATATTGATTCTCGGTTCGTATCAAAGTCGCGCTTCATTTAATCACCGATGGCTGCCACTTGGGCAGTCTTTTTCTTGATATACTCCGGATCACCGAGGTTGATGGGCCCACCAAGCAGATCCCCAGTCTCCATGTTGAACTCGTACACCCGGGGAATGCAGTTGGGAATGTTGACTTTCTGGATGGCCTCTTTGGAGATACCTGCGGGAAAAGGAGGGATGGTATTGGTATTTGTAAAGATTCAGACAACTACCGGAAGTACTCACCTTCAATGTGCTTGACTAGGGCCCGTGTCACCGTTCCATGGACACAGATCAAGACTCTAGTGCCGTTGAGTACCTCTTGCTTTATCTCCTTCCAGACTGGCTCCACTCGATCCACACACATTCCCAGGGACTCTGTCATCGGGAACTGACAGGCCGGCACATCGTCGAAAATGGGATTGTTGCGTATCATGCAGTAATAAGGATTTTCGGTATTAATAGCCGGTGGAACGTCGTCGTAGCCGCGTCGCCAGGCCTGCACCTGGTCCTCGCCATAGATATTCGCGATCTCGCGCTTCCGGAAGCCCGTAAGATTCCCATAGTGGCGCTCGCACAGACGCCAGTCGGACTTTATCGGCACATTGGCGCGAGTCATTTTTCCCAGTATCAGATCGGCAGTCTTTTTGGAGCGATCCAACACCGAAGTGTAGACCACATCGAAATCTAGTTTCGCCGTGAGGATCGCTGGAGTGGCCACCATGCAGGCCTCTTTTTCACCTGGTTGGGAATGATGATGATGTATTATAGTATTATAGATCAGATCGGCTTATTCATATCTCAATCCAATTACCGTTTTCAGTTAGTGCCGCATCGTGCCAGCCGCAGAATTTATTCTCTAGATTGAAGTCGCTCTCTCCGTGCCGCAGCAAAACCAGACGATTCGTCTTCATCATGAAACGGGAGCTGCAATGAAGATAATTGTGAAGTGAACTGCACTAAACTGAACTGCTTGAATAAACCCGATATTGCACAGATACGAGTATAACTGAACAATATTTAGGGCTTTATTTCTGCTGGCGATGTGCTTCTGTTGTTTGGCAGATCTATCTCTAGCTGTTTTCCTACAACTACGAGTACTAGGTATATCCATTATAAGACTAGTGGTGCTCAACAGATTAGATGATGAGTGTGGGAAAACGGGGAAATCCTAATCTACCTCTATCTGGAGATAATGGTAGCTAAGTCGCGCTGGATAATTTGAATGTGTGTGTTCACCTCAGCGCTGTCTATGCGATTGTTTCGTTTCCGATGCAGATGCCGATCCGATGCCGGGGCTCGGCTGGACTCACACTCCCCCGGCTTAGAGACCCCGACAACGACGGCGACGGCGACGACAAGACAACAAGACGCGCATTCCGCACATATTTTCGGCTAGTGTACGAACGATACTATCTGAAAGATACAAAACAAGAAGCGAGAGAAAAACGCGCGCTCCGAGAACATGACGAGACAAAACAGAATATAATTCGCATTATCTGATGTCCAGACAGCAGCGCGCACACACACACACACACACACACACACACAGACACATCATTGTATACACCTTTTGCCCCTCTCTCCCTCCTAATCGTGTCCGCGCCTAATTCTTGGCCCATTAATGGTACTCCAGCAACTGCCTTTGATTTGACCTTGATTTATTAGAGTCAATTCACTTTTTCGTTTTCGTTTCCAAATTTAATTGTAGTCGAATCCCCTAAACTTAGATGCAATTTTTCTTTGAATAACTTTCCAAAAATCTTCCAAACTGAATAGGTTTTAAACAATTTAAGCAATACGTACGTATTCTTGTGGATACAACAAATAAAACTTTTTTAAAAATAATTAACAGAGTGACTATTTCAGTGTGATATAACAAAAAGAGAGCAACAGAATAAAATCGAAATAGATTATAGAAATATAAATAGAACAGTCGCTATAGACGCTATAGTAATCTTAACCCTGAAAAGTCAGATCAGATTGTTGGCATTGAATTACAAATGAAAATCAATATCAAAAGCAGTGGCTGGAATACCATTCATCTCTTCTATCACTCATCCCCCAATACTTACACTTGGAACGCATGTTTATTGTTGTTTTGTTTGTTCTGTTGTTTGTTGTTGGTTGATTTTTACTAATTCTACGTTGTTTTTGTTAAGGTTGCGCAAGATACGTTACAGTTTGCTTCGCAAGAACTTGAAGATAGACATTGTTCCGCCGCTCCGCTCCTGTTCAGCTTTTCTACTGCCTACAGTTTTAGTTCCCGATGGCGGCTGCTGCCGGCGCTTTGTACTAAGCAAAAACTTCTATTGGCAAACAATTTTATCACTGCCGCCGCTGCTGTCGATGCGTTGGACTACGCGTCACTGTGACGCTTCGGAACTCTCACACACTCTTGCAGTCGGTCAACAGCTGGTGCGCTCTGCTGCAGAGCTGATGCACTGCTTTTACTTTTACTGTTGTGCTTTTCGAACAGCTGCGATTGGAAAAATCAATATTAACTGCAATTGTACACTAAAAATAAGGAATATGTAACGAAGGGCTCATATTGCAGACAAGTAAACGAATGTCTCCGGTATGGGAAGGTCGAAGTTGTCTTCAGTCATACTAAATTTGGAAAAACTTTCACTGAAATGATTTTCCAGACCTACTTTTGAAAAAAGTCCTTATAAAATAAATAAATATCTGTTTTAATCTGCAAGAATTCGAAAGTTCTTAAGTTTATTTGATCCGCAAAAAAATATACCTTACATAAAAATAGCCAAAAATGTAGGAAATAAAGTGGGATCAATTATTTTAATTTTTTCATATTTTCTAATTAAACTAGTCAAAATTACTTTTTCTTATAGATTTCAGGACTTAAAAATTTTTAAGCAGCTATGATCTTTTTTAAGGCATAGTTTTTTTTAAGAATTTTTTTAAAATGTGGTATTTTTTCAGAGGAAGTGTTTCTTTTTTCACATTACTTATGTATCATACATCTTGTTGTATTGAACTTTGCAGTTCTAAAAAGCTGATAAATGAAACTTTAAATCGTGCAGAAACACTTTGTAAATGCACCTTTAATAAGTTAATAAGTTAATAAACTTTCAAATTAAAAAATGATCATTTTTTGCAGTATTTTTTTATATTTCATTTCATTTTGACTCTAAAAACTCGGGAAAAGTCGATTAATTATCCATGCTAGCAATTTATACACACTTTATATCTTTGGAAGCTCATACATATGTACATATGTTTGTCCTCAAGAGATGTACAGTATCATTACCCAAAAACTGGAATAATTGTAGGTTTATTTATGGAAAATTATACAACACTATATAGTATTCGAATATTTTTGGCAATTTCAGATAGTAAAACTCTGATAAACCTACCAGCTTTCAAAATATACGTTTACTCCGCACTCCGAACGGTTTCTTTCTTCTCCAAGTTGTGCCATGAAAAGAGGCACTTTCAGACAGGGCAGCTTTTTATAACAAAAACCCTGGAGATCAATTAAGCCTGCAAGGGAAGTAATTAAAATAAATGCACCTGAAAGCTGTTGGCAATACGCTCATGTTCCGAAAGTTATGTCATTCTTTTCCACTGCACATATACTCTTATATATGTACATATGTACAAATGTACCTTTAAATTGTATACAATTTTATAATTAAAACTGCTGAAAAGGGAATTGATCTACTCCACCATTTTGCCTGCAAAGTTGATTTTTCAGTTTAACAAAATTAAAGCAGTCACATTCCATTTGCATAGCGAAATATTGTAAATAATTTTTTTAATGGTTTCTAGCTAATTGAAAATGTCAAATATCCAGATTATATTGGAACTATGATAACCAAATATTAATTGGTATTTCCATGTCCCATAATCTCTAGAATTACCTTTAACCTTTCGAAACGAAGCTTGAGTTCCCATTGATTTCTGTGCAATATATTAGGCATATTTGTATCTTTCTATTTTCATAATCGAACTAGCCTACATTTTGATTACAATATTGGTTTCATCTGCGGTATCCCACATTGCCTAGCCCTTCCATTATTTCAGTTGAACGAAGTGTTTAGGTTACGGCACAGACTACCAGAGGTATGTGCCAGTCGAGACCAGATAACCATCTCCTCGAGAGCTGCTACTGCTGCTCCGTCGAGCGTTTGACAATGCTGCTCTCAGTGGAGGCCCTTTTGGCCGCCAGTATAAAGGTTTTGGCCAACTCTGGCCCCGGCTCAGTCTGCAGAGAAACGTGCGTGGATCTCTTTGTTGTGGTACGGATCGTTTTGTCTCATCTTGTGTCTTTCTGGGTGGAAAATGCATTTTCCGGCTTTTGATGACTTCTATCAGCGACTCTTGTTTCTGCTGCCGTTTGCCACAAGTGAGTACTGATGCATTGGAAACAGAGAAATCATTTCGGATGTATCTGCGAGCCAACTAAGCGTAACCAAAGAATATATGTCTGCAATGATGGCCGCCGATTGTGCAGTGGATCTCCTTGATATTGAGACGGCAGACCAGACACCGATCGAAGCCGATCTACCTACCGTCCCCCTACCCGTGCTGGGCGCTGGAGCATAAGAGACATGACCACTGTCTATACCCCCATTTTTAGGCCTACAATTTCTGATTGTGATTGTGATTGCGTAGCACCGCAGACTGTCTGGTCTGGGAGAGGAATTTATGAGCCATCTCCAGGCCAAAGTGAGCTGAACAACTGAACTGAGCTGAACCCCTGAACCTGAGTGTGTCACACTCGACGCCCATATAACTGCCAGATCGCGCATAGTCTAATGGATAGCAAACAATCCAGTGGCTTGTAAATAATAACAATAATTAAATTTGCATGCACAAATGCTCCATGAAAGCCAATGAGCGCATCAATTGCGGAGGCGGAGTAGATGTCGCATGGCGGCTGGTGGATGGCGGCTTTTCATTGTTTTAAAACAATGTACAGAGACGAAAAGGAGTATCCATGATCTGCCCCCGAAATAAAGCAATTAAGCCTCACTTAGAGGCAAACCATAGACTGCGAAATGGCTGGAAATCCGCTTAGCGCGGTGGGGAAATTGCGGAGAGAAACTTCCTAATCGTTGGCAAAGTGACCAAGCCTTTGCCAAAGATTACCCAAATAATGGAAGCACCAGCAGATTGCGGTGACCATTACAAAGATCAGATGATGACAGACCTTCGTGAAAATCGTTTTCGGAAATGGGATTGATTACAATTCAACTAAGAGAGTATTTTCCTTTCAGACTTTGGTACTCAAGAGCGGAGCTTCAGCTACAATACACCCCATGAATGGCAGAAAAGGTATCCGCATTGTGGCGGTCCAGATCAGTCACCGATTGCCATCAGTAGACACAAGGTGATACCCATTGGACTGCCTCCCTTGCAATTCTTTCACTACGACGAGCTGTTCGACGATTTCGTGAGCCTACAGAACGAAGGATATACAGGCAAGAAAAATGCTTATCCCGAAATGCACTCGAAAATTTTATTTGTATTTTAGTAAATTTTTTGATTCCTCCGACGGTCTTTGGGGAGCGTCCCTATGTGACTGGCGGCTTGCTGCAGGACTTTTACGAGGCCAGGGAGGTGCACTTCCACTGGGGCTCGCCGCAGAGCAAGGGTTCAGAGCATTTGCTCAATGGCCGGCGCTATGATCTGGAAATGCATATTGTGCATCGCAACACCAGGTACATCAGCGATGAGGAGGCACGTAACAACACCGACGGCCTGGCTGTGCTCGCAGTGCTCTTCAAGGTGGTTCGGGTGAGTGAGAATCGTGAGAATGAGCCTCGAGGCTCAAGAGTCTTGAGAACTAATGCCAAAAGAGTCGACCTGCAGACGGGACACACCTTCTACCAGCCAGGACTCAATGAGATCTTTGGATCGCTGCTACACCTGGGAGACTTCAACAGCACCTATGCACCTCCAGTTCAGATCACACTCGGATCGCTCTTGAGCAATCTGGACCGGGGGAACTTTTACAGCTACAAGGGTTCGACGACAACGCCCCCCTGCTCGCCCTCCGTGCTGTGGCACGTGTTTGCCGAGGTTCTGCCCATCTCCCACCAGGATCTGCCGAAATTCTGGCAGCTGCGGAACCGCCATGGCCGACCATTGCTCAACAATTTCCGGCCGCTACAGTCGCAGGAGACGCGACAGATCTTCCATCGGCGGCCAGCAGATCAGTTGCTCTGGTTATAGCCCAAATAATTAAAGATAAATACTATATAAGTTTCTACTTTATTGGGGAAGGGTTCGCTGGCTTCACTACGGATCTCGTTATTACTACTTATTGCCTATTCTGCAGCGAGCCAGGAATGTGGCCAGCAACCCAATCTTTACGGCGCAGAGGAGTTTCTTCAGCGATGGGCAGCGAAGGAACAGCTGTGGTGGCGGTTGCGACATGATCTGCATCTGTCGGGGGCTGTGCAACATAATGGCCACATTCTTGGCCTGGTTGCCAGTCTCCTTCGGCTTCAGCACCGCCGAGGGCCAGCTAAGACGAGGCACAATACGATAGTTCTCTGGCATGAACAGGGTGTGGTACTCCCGATCTCGACCGTCGAAGGGCGGACCCGGCTTGCGGACACGAGGATTGAGTGGGGGATTGAAGGGCGGCTTGACCACCACCTTGCGACGCGACTGCAGTCCGTCGTACATCCGCCTCGCAAGGTCGTGCTCGAGACTGGTATCCATCGGTGGCTTGGATTCAAGATCTGGCTCCTTGATGAATGGGTTCTTACCCTTGTAGCCTACTTTCTTGTCCTGCACCTTGCGCAACTTTCTTCTCAGCTTCTCGGTCAGTTCATCTTTTTTCAGTTGGTTGGACTCCTTCTGGGTTTCCGGAGCCGCAGGTATTGCCTCCTGGGTTTCCGGGGCCGCAGGTATCTCCATCTTGGCTGTCGATCTTGGATCATCCATCAATTCATAGGGGCTGCCCCGTTGACTCTGATCGGACTTTGATTTCCCTTTCCTCATGATTGGTGGCGACTCCTCGTATGTTTCCTCTACTGGTGGTGGATGATCAACCTTTCTGGGGGGTGGTTTCGGTTTGTCTCTCCTCAAGAAATGTGGCATGAATTTTTTCAGCTCAATAAGTGGAGCCGCTATATTTTTTGTGGCCTGCTGATCGCTTGTTGATGGCGGATTGGATGCTTCTCTGGTTGCTGGTGGGGTCATCGACCTCTCATCCGTTCGCTGTGATGGTGCTTCCTCACGAGCCTGGAACTGTATGGGCAAGTCCTTGCGTATTTTCTGCAGTTCCTGGGGAGTCAGGGGCAGTGTCTGCGGCGATGGTGGTGGGATCGTACGCGGCGTACTCTGAAACTGGGGCAAACCTTCCGGAATCTTCTGGCGCTTGGGCATTGACGGAACCGCCGGCGTTGGTATTGGCGTTGGCGTTGGCGTTGGCGCTGGTCCCGTCTTTGGCATCGGCGTCTGCGGCTGTTGAGCATCACGTTTCTTCTGGCCAGTCACAGTATCGAGGGCCTGGTGCTTCGTCTCCCCGGACTCGTTCTTCTCGACAGAATTTCCAGGAGTCTCGGGCTCAAGACCTGCCTCTTGCTGCTGTTTCTTGAACGTATCTTGCAGCAGCTTATGGAGCTTCTCGAGCTTTCTTTGTGCACCTTGCTTGTTCGCGTTATGTTCCAAGATTCGCTCTTTCTTTTTGTCCTCATGTTCCTGTTTTTCTTTATTGTGCAGCCAATCCCATTCGTGATCGCCCGTGCTGCCTGGAGTCGAAATCTTTCCCTGGTCATCCTTCTGTTCGATGCTAAAGAAACGCAGATTGGCATCATCGAGGCTCTGGTGTGGTTTCTTCTCGCCACTCTTTGCTGGCCTCTGAGCATTGGTCTCCATATCTTCTGCCAGCACCTTCCTTTTGTCTGCATCTTTAAGCATTTCCTCATCTCCAGTGACCATCTCCGGCTTGCCTTCTCCTTCGTCGCTCATAGGAACCCCTATCATTTCCTTTTGTTCTGCGGTCTCCAGTTCCTGCTTTCGATGGTGCTCCAATTCACGTGAAATGATATCTTTAGCACTAATAATCATATTCTCATCTGTCTGTGAGTGCTCCGGTGGTGTCTCTTCCGCGTTCGCTTCCAATTGCTCCCACTGCTCAAACGCTTCTTCTGCCAGGCTCTCTTGATTTTGTGCCCTTGGTATCGCCTCGTCCCCTGTTGACTCGAACAACTCTTCAATCTGTGTGTGTTTCGGTGATCTTTCTTCCGCTTCCACTTGCCTCCACTTCTCAAAGTTTTCTTCTAGCAGGCTGTCTCTTTCATGTGCCCTGGATACCTCCTTTTTCTCTATCGAATCTGACACTTCATCCTCCTCTCCCATTTCAAGTTGGTTGTCTTCAGCGGCAACCTGAAATCTGCAGGTCTGCGTATATTGTTTCCCGCTCTCAGAGTCATCTGCTCTGGATAGCCTGTCTGTCTTGGAGTTCATTATTGACTCAAACCGCTCTTTGTCCTCTAGGCTTTCAAAAACAAAGTTATGTTCAGGCCAATGTTTTGGCTCCTTTTCTGAGGAGACTTTAGGAGGAGTCTCAGTCCGCTCATGCTCCGAAATCTCGGCTTGCTTCGAATGGCCGTTTTCCGTTAAATTTCCCAGCTTCAGTTGATGATCGTTTTCCTTGACCTTGGAAGTTATATGTTCTGTCCAATTTTTTGGCTTCTTTTCTGAGGAGACTTTAGGAGGAGTCTCAGTCTGCTCATGCTCCGAAATCTCGGCTTGCTTCAAATGGCCGTTTTCCGTTAAATTTTCCAGCTTCAGTTGATGATCGTTTTCCTTGACCTTGGAAGTTATATGTTCCGGCCAATTTTTCGACTCCTTTTCTGAGAAGAATTTAGGAGGAGTCTCAGTCTGCTCATGCTCCGAAATCTCGGCTTGCTTCAAATGGCCGTTTTCCGTTAAATTTCCCAGCTTCAGTTGATGATCGTTTTCCTTGACCTTGGAAGTTATATGTTCTGTCCAATTTTTTGGCTCCTTTTCTGAGGAGACTTTAGGAGGAGTCTTGTTCTGTTCATGCTCCGAAATCTCGGCTTGCTTCCAAGTGCCGTTTTCCGTTTGATTTTCCAGCTTCACTTGATGATGGTTCGCCTTGACTTTGGAAGTTTCCCCCTTGGTTGCCTTATCCACATCGCTGGTGGTCTTATTCCAAGGCTCCTCCGATGCGTTCAGCTCTTTCGCGGACTCCGGCGTAGAATCTCCCTTACTGTTACAGGTAATGCATTCCACTGGTTGCCGTATATCTTTATTGTATGATAGCGGTGGCTTTGTTAGCTTGTTTGGGAAATCTTCACCCTTTTGATTTCCGTCTTTGGATGTTAACGAATCTTCTCTCCTAACCTTAGATGTAAAGGCCTCGATTTTTCGCCGTATATCTTTAGTGTATGATAGGGGTGGCTTTGTTAGTTTATTGGGGAAAACTTGACCCTTTTGTTTTCGGTCCTTAGATGATGACGAATCTTCTCTCCTATCCTCAGAGGTAAGGGCCTCGATTTGTTGCCGTTTTTCTTTAGTGTATGATAGCTGTAGCTTTTTTAGATTTTCTGATGAAGCTGTGGTAGCTTTTGGGCCCATATCCGATTCGTTCTTTTTCCCCGTCATGGGCTTTATATTCAACCCTTGAAATGTGTTGGTGAATGGGCTGGGACACTTCTTGGTTTTATCTGTTACATTTTTAGCATCCGCATTCTCAGTAAAATCTTCGGATCCCGATATGGAACCAACGATGCCGTCGTTTTCCCCTGTGCCCTGAGTCGCGGAGGCAACTGTGGCTAGCGTGGAGTCGTTGGATTCCAACCACCCAGTCACCTGTAGTCCCTCATTCTCATTTAGTTGACAGGGAATTTGCGATGGCTGATTTTTGCCTTCGTTTTCTTCATAGACCGGATTCCAGCTGCCGTTCTCCTGCAACTCCCGAAAGCTTTTCTCTTGTCCTGCCTTAGCCAGAACCTTTTCAAGGCCGGACAAAGGTTCGAACACATCATCCGATACCTCCTTTAGACCATCATCCACGCTACTCGCTTGCGAGAGGAATTGTGAAAAGGATGAGTTGCTGCAAGCGATAAGATAAGGGATAAGATGGTCATGCGTCAAGCCAACCTATGAGGAGGTAATCCGCATACCTCAAGTCAGGGTGAGTCCGCAGAGTTTCCAGTAATGTGTGCGGGGCTACCTCGTTCTGGCAAATGCGGTGTATGGCCGTAAAAAGGGGAAATCTGTGGGCGTGCGTAATCATTAAATGGGGTTCGATTGGGTGCCATTTGGGGCCACTTACTCATCCTGCTTGTCCTCCTCCTCCAGAAAGGTGTTCAGCTCGGCGGCCACCAAGGGACCAAGCAGTTTGCGGCCATTTAAGAGAGTGGCCTCAATCTCCTGAATTGTCTTTCCAGAAGTGATAAAACTTTTGGCAAAGGTCACATTCTTATCGACTACAGGGCATAAAAGTACAATGAAAGATTATTGGGTGGTTATTCCTGCTCTGTAACTCTGTAACCCACCATAGGTGGAGGCCACCGAGTTCGCCACAGCACAGCTTTCAAAGAATGTGGACATCTTGGCGGTAGGGTAGAAGTTCATTGTGAAGCGCATCATCTCCTTTAGACCCAGGTGGATGGCAGCTACGCGAGCATTTTCGCCCAATTTCAGGCCATCAACGAAGCCCGCACCCAAGGCAATGATGTCCTTCAGCGTGCCACACAATTCCACGCCATCAACGTCGTCGATGGCAAGCACCCTGCAGTTTTCGGTTTGAAGCACCTCGGTAAGGAGCCGCGCATCATCGTCATTGTTGCATCCAATGGTTATCTCACAGAGCTTGCCCTGGGCCATTTCCATCGCGCTATTGGCCGACATCATCGAGTAGCACGGTATGCCCAGTTGATTGCTAATCGCGTTCGAGAACAGATCGATTTCGCCATCCCAGACGTGAGCCAGTCCCTTGACCATGGACAGGGCGATGGCGGTCTCCTTCACCCTGCCGGCCAATATATTGCAATATGATTTCACAAAGTGTTGTGGCGTGGCAAAGATCATGATATCGGCATTCTGGGCAGCCGCCAGAATATCATTTACTGCAATCTGCAAAGAAATAAATTGATTAATTGGCCCTGCCGATCGCTGAAGCGTCTGAAGCCCTCTCGCGCTCACCAAATTGTCTGGCAGCCTAATGCCAGGCAGATACTTGATATTCTCGTGGCAGTTGTTCATCACCTGCATATTAATGAACGAAGATTGGTGAACGAGATCAGAACATGCAAATATACCGATTTAGGGTTTAGGATTTAGGAGTAGCCAAAAAAACGCCACAGAGTATGCAGAAACATACATATGCAAACAAACGGACTCACCTCACATAGGTATTTACTGCAGATCAGCTCGTCATAGACATAGATATGCGCACGGCTGTCGAAGCCTTCCATCTGTTGAATATTGTTGCTCACAGATGCTGCGATTGCCGAGCCCCTGAGATAGGAGTTAAAGAATGTGAGGGTTATAGTATATATTGGCCAGAAACATTATGTTCACGTCCACCCACCAGCCCTCCGAACCAATGATGCAAACTTTCAGCTTTCGGACCATCTTGAATTTTGTTCTTAAATTTTTGTATTTAAACTATGAAGTTTTAGACCAAAACGCGACCAAATGTTTGCCCACGGGGGCATATGATGTTGTATTTACTGTTGAATTTAGATAAACAAAAGTGTTAAATACTAACAGTCCTATTTGAAGTGTGAAACATGGCCGAACTGAACGTTCCTGTACAGCTTACTCTACTCCCCACCTACGTTACGTGCATGGCCGAGAGCTCTGTCCCGCGATGGCAGCTCTTGCTTGTGCCTCGACTTTGGCTTCCTGCTCGGAAATGGCACGGATCTCGAACTCGGTGATGATCTGAGAAATACGACTCTTGGCCTCGGCTGCCAGTTTTGGCGGCAGGCTCTTGACGCTGCTGCAGGCGCTCTCAAAGAACAAATCGTAGCTATTGCGCAGCTCTACGGGCGCAGCATGTTCAGCAATTGACGTGGGTACAGCTGCAACAGTATAATTAGTGTGCCCCCCATCTGGCGACACTTTCTGAAAGAAGGCAGCGAGTTCCTCCCGATTATGCGTAATGCTCTGTAACAGCTCCTCCCGATTCTGTGGCGCTGGCTTCATGTACGGAAGCACTTGTCGTTTCAGGGACATGGCGAAGCGTTCCATACGCGGCTGTTTGGCTAATTCCGGCTGCAAGTAAACGAAGATTAGCTAGCTCTTCTAAACAATGTCAGCAATAATACGCCAAACAAACCTTTACATCGACTTCTGCGATGGTGTATTCCTCTTCCAAAATGATATCCTCGTTCTTGATTGTTATATGGTTATCCCACATTTGTCTGTTTGGTTAATTGGCGTCTTGAGTGGATATTATCCACAAAGATTGCGAGGTCTTTTTGAAAATCGCTCAAATCGGCAATTGTTTTTGTTTACAATAAAGCCGCCAGCGTTAGTGATGTGCGTCACTCGATTTCCACTAGACAATCGGTAGATATCGGTATTTAAATATATTTCAAAATAATAAAATTAAAAATTAGAGCTATTTTTTTATTAATCTGCTACATTTCAGCTGAGGCCATCAAAGTGTGATTGCTGCACCACAGCACATCCACTGCTGCTCTGCCTAAGCAGATATAAGCTAGCTGGTGGCGTCTCCAGGGGCATCTCAATGACATCCCCGTTTGCACTATTATCATTAAGGCCGCGAAGCTCCAGCTCGCAAATGAGCTGCGACACGCGCATCTTGGCTTCCGCTATGAGCTTTGGCGACAGAGCCTTCACACTGGAGCTGACGCTCTCGAAGAACAGGTCCACATGGTTTTTCTCCTTGGGTGGCGGGGGTTGCGTCGACTGGCTGCTCCCCATCAGTTCACGGAAGGACTCCATCAGCTCGTTTTTATCCTGATGAATTTGCATCAGCAGCCTGAGACCGTCCTGATTAGATGAGGAAGAGCCTGTGGAGCGCTTTGCGGTCTTCGTCGAGTCGGTACCCAACGCATTGGCCTCTTGCACAGTTCTTGGATGAGATTCGACGTTGGGCTTGTTGCTTGTCTCTGATTCTGATTGAATTTCTTGTTTGGGGACGGTAGATTTGATGCTGTGATTCGCCTGATCAATGCCACCTGGAAATGCATTGATTTCGGTGTCTATAACGTGCACGGTGGTGGCTATAGGTTCGGGAGACGAAGCATCTAGGTGATCAGGTTCATTCACATCGGACTTCGCAGGTGAAGCCTGCTTAAGCACGGGCCGCTTCCGAAAGTATTTACTCCGTTCTTGCCGCACAGTCAACTCGTTTTGTATCGCTCCCTCGCCTTTGGTAATCAGGGCCTCCAGATTGCGTTTGTGCTTCGTGGTTCGCTCGTGCCGGACAAGATGACATCGATTGCAGTCCAGACGGCAGTGGCAAGCACGGCAGAAGGGCTTATTCGGATCATCGTCTGAACGTTTCAACCACGGTTCGAATAGGCTCAGCCACTTCTCGCAAAACCTTTGATTATACTTGGGCTTCCCGGCGCCAGCGCCTCCAAGCTTCTTGTCCTTTTCCTGCTTAGCGGATTGGCTTTTGATCTTTCGAGCCACATTGGCCTCCTTCCTGTAATTGATTTCATATATTTCAAGCTGAAGTTATCTCTATTTCTTACCAGTCTGAGTCGCAAGTATTTTCGGAAAAACTCATCCTATGTACAATTTATTTATTTACTTGTTGTTACTGTTATCAGCTGTCCAGGGCTGGCAAGCATTGATTACAACATTTCGCCTACCAACACTGGCTTTCGATATGGCACGACTAGGTAGACATTTTCATTTATTTTAATTATTTATTGAACTTGGGAACGAGAACAAGAGTAAGATATAGTTTAATATATTGGTATATATATATTCATGTGAGCCAATTGTGCAAATGCACGGGTCCATGCAGAGCAGAACCAAAGCGGACGTGCCTGCTAAAATTCAACACTGGACATATTTTATGTGTGGTGTGTGTATTTTGCAATATGTATGTTAAAAAGCAAAAAAGCAGTGGATAAGACATTAATTGTCTTGCAAGTGGGACGTGCGTGTTCGCTTTCAACAATAATGTAATTTAAATTCGTAATTAGAAATCGAACAGTGGCCGAAGCGGATGGATTTGCGAGCGGGATATGGTTCTACATTTTCAATTTTACCGATTTGTCAATAACTCGGATCAAACTGCTACTGCCTACTACTACTGAAATATTTATGATAATATAATAGCATTATAAAATGCTAATATTGGGCTAACTTGCCAACGGGCAAAGTCGCAACGGGCACTACAAAAAAATGTATTTTGAGATATTAACTAGACATTCTTATTACACTTGTCAACTCGACATTACCTCTGTGGCCAAAATGACGTTTTATAATAAATTTTGGGACATACAAATTTTTAAGTGCTTCTTTTTTTCACATTACTTATTTGCAATTCTGAAAAGTTGATAAATGCAGCTAAAAATCGGACCGAAACACTTTATAGCTTCAGCTTACCATCTCGAAGATACTAGGCTTTCAAATTCAAATTTTAACATTTTTTTCGGTAAATTTTCCCGAAAATTTGACTTTGAAAAAAAATATTTCTTGGGGTATATTTTTGTTTTAAGATAGGTAGATTAATTAGGCGTCGTTTAAGGTATTTTTTTAAGGATCCATAGATAAACGGCTAAGTTGCGGCCGTTTGACCAAACCTTCGTATGCCGAATTTTCCCGTTCAATTCCTTTAGTCGACATATAAACGTTATTTTTCTTACAAAAAATACCAAAAATCTGTGTTTATAACAGTTGTCAACGGCAAAATGGCATTTGGGATGGTAACGTATGGCAAAAAAAATCATAATTGCTTACAAATCCCAAAATCTATCAGAAAAAGTCTTTTTGGGCCACAGCGGGAAAAAAAGTTCAATTTTGTTGAGTAGTGTTATTTAGAAAAAATGCTGCTTGCAATATTCCCAAATAAATAGTGACCCTGTGACATGGACGTTGAGTGAGCGCACCACTCCAAATTGGGGTATTTCCACGGCATAGTCCAGGAAACCAATTAGATCCGCTGGTATCCCATGCTTTTCGTGCCTGAAACAAGATGAGATTATAGTGTGATTGCGATTTATCGATCAGAAAAAACTCACCCCAACAGTAGGACACACTTTTTGGGAAACTTAAAGTTGGCAAAGCTAATGCTGTGAGCGGTCTGCTCGGCCCCGACCACTCTAAAGCCCGCCACTTGTTTTTGCATCAGAAATTCAGCAATGCAACTGGGCTTTAACTCGATAATGTCCAGCGTCCTCTCAGCAGTCATGCTGAAATTTAAATATGCATTAGATCCGCATAGTCCATGTGTGTGCTTAAGTATAAACTTAACCTTAAGTTGGTGAAGTCGCTCTTTCCCGTTTGGGCCTTGTTTCCCAAAGCCAATGTCTGAACCCCCAAAACCTCACAGGTGCGCGCCAGACCGCCCAGATTGGGCAGTTTGTCGATCAGGGAAGCCACTACAATTAGTTGCTTGTTTGTGTCTACAGGACATTGTGTGACCAAATCGGTATCGGGATATATATCGCCAATAGGATTCATTTTCCTCTGCACGTTTCCGTTGATGGCGCCTTCCAGCGATGCCGGGTCTGCCAATGATCCAGCTCTCTTTGTTTTGAAGAACGCACGAATGGCGTTGAGCGAGTCCTCAAGCACAGAAGTTCCAGGGGGCACTTCAGATCTTATGCATTCATCGAACGGTGCATGTGTCATATAAAGAATGGATTCTGCCGCAAAACAGGGATTCAATTTCTGGCTCCTCATCACAAGAGATAGAATGAGGCGCGGCTCCTTTCGCAGTTCATTGAACTTGCCGCCCAACGTAGCTTCTATCGAAATCTTCAGGGCAACCGCTATGGGCATAAGAATGCTGTAAAAATAGTTGGTTAAGTTCTTCTTTCATGCGATATGGTCTGAATTGCCTCACCCGCTTTGCTCGCACTTCACCGCCAGCTTGTGCAGAACCAGTTGGGCAAGCACACGGGTTTGAAAGTGGGAACCCATGGTGAGCGGTAAGAGTGCCGCAAAAACGGCATCCAGCTCGTCTAGCTTAAGGGTTTCCCAATTGGCCATGCAGTACAGGTGAACCACGCTAGTGAGCGACAAATGTTTATTAGGACTGAGGTCCGGAAACAGCGACAGCTTATCCAGTAGTGGCTCAATGCCTGGCAGCATATTAGACACCAGGCACTCGAACATGTAGCTAATATTGAGTTGGTCATTGGGCCACAATAGTGCCTCCCACAGCAGATCACACCAATTTACAAGGTCGGGTGAGCCCAGGAACAGCAAAGCCTTGCAAATGCGCATTTTGGTTCTGTGCTCCTTTGAGTTTTCGAAATAGCGCGGCTTCTTGGCCGACAGCTCCTTGTTGGTCCACAGCAGTTCCTGAAAGAGTCCGTTCACATCGCGAGATTCGTCACTAAGGTGGAACGCGGTGCTCAAAAATCTCGATCGACTCAAGGCATCCTCATCAAAGATATGCGCGATATGGTAGACTTGGGCGGCCTCAATGCTTTGAAAGAGTAGAAATATATAAAAAGTTCAACAATAAGTATACTCTGCCTTTTTCAAAAGTCTTCGCCCTCACCGTGCATCGCCTGTAGTGGTCTCGCCAGTAAGCAATTGTTTCAAGACCAGGGGCATCGGCAATGTAAAGTTCTCGAACGCTTCGAGGCAACTCGGTCGCTGTTGTAGTAAATCCTTAACGAATTCCTCATATTCTTCTTGCGGCAAGAAGGCAACCGCGTATTTGAGAATGTATCGAACATAGGAATTGCTAAAAACCGAACTATGAACAAAATCAATTGGAAATAATGTTTCAGACTCAATGCTTACGCCTTGGCCTTGTTGCATATGGACAAACGGGCTACCAGAGCTGCCAATACGACGCCATCGTCGGCCAATCGCGCTCCCTGGCATGCCAATAGCCAGCATAGACGGGAAAATGTGTCTTCGGTGCCCTTGTCCAAAAGATCCAGGGGTCTCAAGTTAATCTGTTCAATCTGGCCCCAATTGGTAAAGTTGATTCTAACAAAGAGATCCACACTTTGCTCGAGCACATACGACCGCTCCTCCCTTGACTCGCATTTAAACTTCTCAAGCAAATGCTCCTGCATCTTTTCGAGGCCCATAGCCCCGGGTTTAGTCAATAGGGGATCAAAACCATACGCAGCAAGGTAGCTCTCGTACACATCCTGAAAATTGGAGAAGTCGCCGCTTAGGAAAACGGGGGCAAGCCGCCACCAACCGTGCTGCGCCTTGGGAACGCCTTGTAGTTGCCATAAAAATGCATGCAATAGATTAGCATCCGAGCAGTTCTCCGAAATAATGTCATAGCAGCGCTTGCTGAAGTACGGCAGATGGGCGCCAAAGTTTTTGCATTTGTTGATTTTGTCCGTCAAGCGAGCGTGGTCCAAATAGACATCGCTGGTATTGAATAACGACTCCACAAAAATCATATAATCGCCCAAGTTCAGGTCCTCGATTGTGTCCTGAAAAATATACACATATATATATATATATATTGGAAGAAGAATGGTAGAAGTTACGATACTTACATGAAAGAGGAAAAACACCTGCTCCTTAATTAGCCTTCTCAGTGCGGGATTCTGCAAAATGCGCACTCGAGCGCACAGCTTGAAGAGCAATTCCTTGGCAATGGGTGTCACCTGATCTTCATGTATGCACTTCAGCCAATGAAGCAATGGGACACAGTGCCAGGGAACCTGCACCAGTGGCTCCATTAATACTTCAATGCTCAGATCCCCGATGAACTTCATTGTCTGCTTCTCCGACAGGTGGTCATTGGTCTCCCAATTGAACAGCTGCGTTCTGTTGGTGGCCACTAACAACTCATAGACCAGATCAATTTTAGCTACCCAGAAGAGCCTCAGATTAGAGAAGAAGTATTTGAGTGTCCATTTTAACACCAATATATTGTTATCCTGCAGGAGACGGAGGCACAAGATGCGCAACCAGCCCCCCCAGTCATTGCTCACGTCAGCCGTCTTTAGGCCCAGACGCGGCACCAGAGTGCTCAGTGTGGGCAGCACCAGGTGGGACTGCTGCTCCTCTAGGTTCTCCATAATGTCCACATAGGCGGACCACTGCCTTTGACTGCACTTCAGTGGATCGAGTACCTTTGGCCCTGCATCGCCAGCGTGCGCCTCATCAATCTCTAGAATCTTTCGCATGATAAAGCAGGCAGACCTGCGGTCCTCACGCATGTCCGATTGCAATAGATTCTGTATGATGTCGAAAAGCTTCTGGCAAAATTCGATTCCCAGCTTCTCAAAGAAGTCGTCAAACAGATGGAGCAGAATTTGCGCCACATACGGCTGCCTGTCGCGGCTCAAACTAAGACACCAAAGCTGCTGAAGCAGGTACTTTCCATCAGCGCCGGAAAGCTTTCGCTGATGCAGTTGCACACAAACGAGCACATTCGCCACCAGTTGCCGGCGGGAAGCTGTATCCTCTCTATTGTCGCAAATCACCACCGAAACAAGCTTGTGAAACACCTTTGCGCCGAATCGGACATTCCACTTGCTGTTGGCCTGCATCAAGTTATACATGCACTGCAGGACTTTTTTCAAGGCCAACTCGTTGTCCTTGTGCATATCAACCAAATCGTACAGCATGTCATCCAATTCGGCGATATCGCCTTGTAAATTCTGATTTTGAATATATAACTCGAGGGCCTGAACCACCGCATGCGAGGTTGTTGCCGTCGTGGCTTTGGTACCCGGCAGAGCCATTGCTTCTTTTCACTTCTTCTTTTTCAAGGTCAGGTCCTTCCGGCACTCTACAAGTTTCTGCAGCTCTACAAGTCTCCGGCACTCTACAAGTAAACACTTCCTCCTTCGTATGCAAATATTTCACAATTGGCTGCAACTCCCCCGTGCACATCGTATTTATTAGTACTTCAACCGCCCACACCTGCACCCACACGCACAGTATCAGCATGCGCTCCACAGCTGGTTGTCAACTAATTGTTGTGACTGTCCCGACAGGGCTGTCATCGCACTAAAATAATTGCACTGCTCTTTTATTTCCTGTGTCATTGCATTTAATATTGCTAATAAGTAAATGCTAATTTGTTAACATAATATTTAAAAGTTTAGTATTATACAAGTTCCTTTATTAAAAATGTTAAATACGAATTTTCAAATTTTCTTAACCGCCAAAATAAAAAAGCAGCACGACAGCCCCATCATGTGCAACTGAAATGCGATTACCTGTGAATGTCCAATTTATTTGTTTACATTTTAAAATTTGTGTGATTTGTCTATTTTTACTTCTTTGAATCGCAGTCATTATTTTTTGTTGCCTGTTGAGAACAGGCCGAAGCTGACATTGTCGGCCCTCATTGCGTCTACAATTACGATGGTTACCTTCTTGCCTGGTTCCATTAGCTCCAGTTTCGGCAAGAGCTTGATGCCCTTCTTCAGGATTTGCCCGAAGTCCGTGCAGCCCGCGGCCATCTCTTCAATAAATACCGGATAAATACCGCGAAAGATCACCGACTGACGAGCCTGGGACTTGCATCCGATGAGCAGGACGATAGGGCAGTCAGGGCGCATCTGGCTAACCAGCTGCGGGATCATCGCGCACGGACTGGCTACGATAATTGCCTTCGCATGGGCCATGCTGGCCGCCTCAACAATTGACATGGACACGGCCGATATTTGGTTAGCTGGCGCCATCCGTATAACGCTCCTCAAGTTGTTCTGGATGCTCTCGTACCACAGAACCGCCTCCGTCTTTGAGCATATTTTCGCCATGCACTTGACGCTCTCGACGGGATACTTTCCCTTGGCGGTTTCGCCCGACAACATTACACAGTCGGCCCCATCGAAGATGGCATTGGCCACATCTGATGCCTCGGCCCGGGTGGGTCTCGGCTTGCCGGCCATGGAATCCAGCATTTGAGTGGCGCAGATAGCGGGTTTTCCCACCTGGTTGCACTTGGCTATGATTGACTTTTGCGCCAAGGGCACCTCTTCGGTAAATATCTCAATGCCTAGATCTCCGCGAGCCACCATTACGCCATCGGAGGCAGCGATGATACTGTCGATGTTCGCCATACCCTGTTGGTTCTCGATCTTCGAAATGATCTTGATGTGCTTTCCCTTCTCGCCCAGCACCTTGCGGATCTCAGCGAGAGCGGCAGCATCGCGTATGAACGAAGCAAAGACCATATCCACCTCCTGCTCCACACCAAACTGCAGATCGGACTTGTCCTTCTCGGACACGGCGGGCAGATCCACCGCCACGCCTGGCAGATTCACACCCTTGTGCGAACCGAGCTTGCCTCCGTTCTCCACCTCGCAGGTAACTTCATCGCCAGCGATCTGCTTAACCTTCAGGGCGATCAGTCCGTCGTCGATGAACACCCGATCTCCGGTCTTGATGATACTCGGCAGCTTCTTGTAGTCCACATACACCCTCTCCATGTTGCTTTTCTTCTCAAGTTCTTTGTTGGTGGATAGCTTGATGGAAGCGCCCTGCTTCAGTTCGATTTCCGCCGTGTCGCCGCCCTCAAGTTTGCCCGTTCGAATTTCCGGCCCCTTGGTGTCCAGAGCAATGGCCACCGGCTTGTACACACCCGCCTGCTTGGCGTACATATCGATGGCCTTGCGCGCCGCCTGAATCGTCCGGCAGTGGTACTCGTGCGAGCCATGCGAGAAATTCAGTCGCACCACTCGCATTCCGGCGCGAATGAGCTCCACCAGAACCTCGGGCTTGTTCGAGGCCGGTCCAATGGTGCAAATGATGCCACTCAGTGGAAATCCTGAGCAGGGTGCATTGAACTGCAGTCGCGACTGGTACTCCAACTGCGTGGCAAAGGGCCCGCGGTCCAGCTTCACCAACGGAGCAGCACCCTGAACAGCCAAAACGATCAGATTAATAGCCGAAGCCGCAAAGGGTGGTGTCGAAACGTACCTTTTGAGCGTTACCCGCATAGCTGCAAGAACTGGTGGAAGACCAAGGCGTTCGACACGGAGGCGACGCATTGCTGGCCGCTCTCCGCGGAAGAAATCGAAGAAATCGGGAAATTTTGAACAAATCTTGGAATAATGATAGAATTTAGTTCAATCTGTGATTGGATCTGAATGGAAAATTAACAAAACAGAAAATCCAAACTGCTTTGATTTTCTAAATCTATGGGTATGGGTATCCACGTACATACATGTTTAGAATTTATTATTCTTTTTGAAGAGAACACTATATTATTCAACAGTGATAGCTTAAATTTGTGTGTCGGCGGCCTGCGGAGCTTTGACAGCGGTTCCTATCCTCCTTCTTTCGATATTCCAATATACGCAATTAATAAATTAACTTGGTTATTAACATTAATCAATGTGACGCCTGCTACTGCTGCTACTTCTGCTGCTGCTACTGCGACGCATCAAGGTACTTCTCCAGCGGCAAGATTTATTCAACGGTGACAATGCGAATGGTGTTGGTGAAGCCGGAGCCCTGCTTCCAGCCTGTGACAACGACCACAGCGTCACCGGTCTTGACGAAGCCGTTCTTCTTGCCCACCTGGACACCGAACTGGACGCGCTGGTCCACATCCTTCAACCAGTCGCTCTGTGGTGGCTCTGCGCACAAGAGATAAGATTATTAGTACCATGTCTGGGGTGGAATGTTGGGGTAGATGGGGTGCACTTACCCTTGTAGATAAGGGGCACCAGGCCACGGTAGAGATGGGCCTGTCGGGCCGTCTGGGGCAGACGAGTAACGGCAATGATGGGGCAGCGTGGGCGGTACTTGCTCACTTGGAAGGCGGACTTTCCGCTGGTGGTAATCACCACAATGGCGGCAGCCTTGGTCTTGGTGGCGGCCTCAACAGCAGCAATGGCCACACCATGAGCAGCATCCAGGACGGACACGCCTTTTACCAGATCGGCAAACAGATTCGCATGCCAGAGAGCAGCTTCGGCCTCCTTGCAGGTCTTGGCCATGGTCAGGACACACTCCAGGGGGTACTCGCCCTTGGCTGTCTCGCCGGACAACATGACGCAGTCGGCGCCATCGAGTACGGCATTGGCCACATCAGAGATTTCAGCACGAGTGGGGCGGGGCTTCTTCACCATGGACTCTAACATCTGGGTGGCGCAGATCACCGGCTTGCCGGCCTTGTTGCAGCGGGCAATCATGGCCTTTTGGGCCAGGAACACCTTCTCGGCTGGGATCTCAATGCCCAAATCTCCACGGGCCACCATGATGCCGTCTCCGGCCTCGATAATCTCATCCAGATTGTGCATGCCCTGCTGGTTCTCGATCTTCGAAATGATCTTGATGTTCTTGCCCTTCTCGCCCAGCACCTTGCGGATCTCTGCGAGAGCGGCGGCATTGCGGATGAACGAGGCAAAGACCATGTCGACATCCTGTTCCACACCAAACTGCAGATCGGACTTGTCCTTCTCGGACACAGCGGGCAGATCCACCGGCACGCCGGGCAAATTCACACCCTTACGGGAGCCCAGAGAGCCGCCGTTCTCCACCTCGCAGGTGACCGTGTCCTTGGTCACCTCGCGCACCACCAAAGAGATGAGGCCGTCATCGACGAAGATGTGGTTGCCGGGCTTGACAACCTTCACGATGTTCTCGTAGTCCACATAGACCACCTCCAGAGAGCCCTTCTCCAGGAAGTCCTTGTTGGTGGACAGCTTGATGGTCTCGCCCTTCTTCAGCTCGATCTCGCCAGTGCCGCTGCCGCCTATGAGACCAGTACGGATCTCGGGTCCCTTGGTGTCCAGGGCAATGGCCACGGGGTGCTCGTAGCCGAGCTTGGCCGAGTAGTTCTTCACCGCCTGGCGGACATTGGCCACCGTCTGGGCGTGATACTCGTGGGAGCCGTGCGAGAAGTTCATGCGAGCAATGTTCATGCCGGTGGCCATCATCTTCTCCAACATCTCGACGCTGCTCGAGGCCGGGCCGATGGTGCACACGATGCCGGTCAGACGGACATGGGGAATGGGCGAGTCGAACTGCAGGCGGCACATGTGCTCCAGTTGGGTATCAGCTGCGGCTGCCATATTTTGTGGTACTTGGTTGGGCTGCATGAACGAAAAGGACACACAGATTTGATTAGTGAAAATGCAAGAAGGACTGCGCTCCCGCGCTTCGTTACCCGAACACACCCCCTTCTACATATGAATCTGTCGTTTTGTTTTGAATGTGCTGATGGATGTGCTGTGGACGGGGCAAGCTGCCTGGTAGAGAGTGCGTGAAAGCGCGAGAGTGGGCAAGAGAGCCGCCCGCGGGCGGAAGAGCATTCTTGCATCGGCGCTGACGCTGCATCGGCGAAGGTCAGTTCTGCCGACCGAGACCGAGACGAGGAGGTAGGCGACACTCGTACATTTTCGCAGCTGCAGCTGCAGTCGCAACAAAACCGTTGCATAATTCGTTTTTTTTTTTCGCAAAAAAAGGGAATTTCTACTGATATCGAGCCGCCGCCAGTTGGCTGATTATGCGTGTACGTACATGCACTGCCTAATTTTGTATATCTTTATGGACCGAAACGTAACAACACTCCCCCCTGACTCCATGACATTGACAATGTCTGGCATTGGGCTGGGGGAGGAGTAATTCTCAAATACCTTCAGCTGGGGCGCCTCATCGTACATGGTTACGTTCACCATATTGTTGCCTACTTGGTTAGCAGCAGTATTGAACAAACGACAGTAGTTGGAGTATTTCGCAGCACGAACAGCAGCAGAAACAGGCGAGACAGAAGCGCGAAATAAGGCGAAAATTGTAGATGCCGCACCGCCTTTGTTCGAGGACGAGGAAAAATTTTCGAATGCGGCAGAGAACTTTTTTTTTGTGGCCTAGTGGAAAATTTATCGGGCTGCAGCAGCTTTGAGCTTCGGAAATGAATGTCGGTAACACACGAGGACAAACGAATTCGCAAGAGCAACAGGCAACCAAACCAACCCTAAAAAACCAACACCGAGAGAAACGGTTTATCCAAACGCAAAGAGAGCGCAAAGCTTTCAAGGTTTATTTTATGGTGCGCGCGGGGCTGTTGTTAGCCAGGCCGGCCCGGCCACTAGGCAGAAGAAGGTTCAACGAATCTTGAAGTGTTTAATAATTTGTGTATGAATACACAAAATACATTTCTGTATATGTATATAAGTGTAAACAAAAAACGAATCAGCTGTTTCGACTCTTATCAGCCGGCTGTGTGTGTGCCCCAGTACGGTAGTGACCTTGAAATCGAATCATTAATCTCTTCCACAAATCCAAAAATATCAAAGCTCTCTTTGTCTCTCTCACCAGACCGGTCATTATGCAAGTGCGTGAGCATTCATATCTACTCGTACATATGTACATACGTATGTACAATATATTGTATGGTTAGTGGTGGCACGCTTTCTGTGCGTGAAATGAAAGCTTTCACTTTTAAGTGAACTGCTCATCACAGGGAAAAACTCTTTTCAAAAGTTCCAAGTGTCGTCACTGATTAAAACGAAAGTAAAAGCACTTTTCCAGCACCTCCACACAGACTGCGGATTTGCCCTTGAACTTGCCCCGCAAAGGACGTTGCCACCATGGCAACAACTTCATGAAAACCAACTAAATGCCAACAAAATATTAACGAAAGCCGGCATTTCAGTAATTTGTATGTATGTATGTAAATTACTCATCCGCTGGTACCACTACCAACGTCATACCGCTACCAAACATACGTAAATACATACATATGTATGTGTATATGTATATGCAGAAGTATAATGAATTGCCGATAAGACTGTTCTGTTCGATGGAAGTTTACAATAATTAAACAGCTTCAAGATTATTGCTGCATTTCCCGATGGCGTGTTTCACTGTATGTGTTGGTATGGTACGGAAATTTCGCTGTGTTCGTGCTTTGTATGGAATGACTTCTATTTCACCTTTACATATTTCTCTGCCCGCCACAACGGCTGACACGGACGGACACGACTGTGCGGATCGTGTTTATCTTTGTGTGAGTGTGGGCAAAACTCAGTTCCACATAATACATAAGTATGGAGAAACAGTTTGCATCATCATCGGCAACAACAATTAAATCTGTGCCAAAACCCGCTAATTTTTCGCGAAAATGCAAATGGAACATGAATATACTGCAACAGCAGTGACAGTAAATGCAGTAATTACTGCAGCTGCACTTCGATAATTACCTGGTTTGACAAAAAGAAACGACGAGCTTGTAGAAAGACGAGATGGATGTATTTGCTCTTCCTGTTTTGGAATTAATTCACTTTACTTAAATGCACAGGCTGCGAATACACAAAAACGCGCTTCTCGTTTGGCTTTCTTTTTCGTTTTGCTGGGCCTTTTCGATTCGCGCGACCCGACCCGGCGACAGAACTTTTACCGAGCTTTTCCAGTGGTTTGTTGCATTCGAAGTATATCGATAAAAAAAAAATACCATTATAGTGAGGAGGGGAAATGATTTCCAGACAGGGTGGCAAGGCCAAAATTTAAGAGAAGGGTTCTAATAATTCCGGCCCCGCGGAATTTCCTGGCCAACAAATTCTTGCTCCCGCCTTCATATGTATATGTAGTCCGGCAAAATTCTTCGTCCACACCCGCTCGTCAGCCGTCTATGTCCACTTAGTTTTAATATTTATTCACCCCCCATATTTATTTATTTATTTATATACTTATTTATTTATATTTATTTATATTTATTTATTTATATATTTACTAAAACCCACGCACCCCAACAAGGGAAGGGGAAGGGGGGTGAATTAGTGGGATCGCCGCTGACCAAACAGCGGCGGAATAACGACTCTTAGGAAGAGAGCGTAGGACAAGAAACAAAGAAAAAGGAAAATGTAACTTTAGATTTTAGTACAAACAAATTAATTAATTAAGCGTATGTTAGGAAAATGTATGAATGTAATCGTTGTGTAAATTGTGTGACCGTCGAGGAACTTTGGGAAGCATGAACAACTAATGTAAATTTTGATATTATCTTGCCCGATGAACCATATATACCAGTGTGCCTCGATATAGTCCATGAACCTCACAATAATAAATCTGACCCCTGTTGGAGCTCCAAAAAGGTAGGGCATCAATAAGATATTTCAACGCCTACGCGATTGGAAACGGGCCATCATTGGTATGGGTGGGAACTAGTGGAAGAAAAGCAAACTATTGTAAAGTAAAACTCCCCTTTTGCTGTCCAGACTGTCACCGAAAATTAGGTAATGATGTGTGAGTCTAAAAGAAATATATCTTGATGTTTAAATATAAGGTAAAAATGAACTGCTGAGCGTTTTAAAATGGGGGGAAGGAACGACCACGAGATGAGGGAGTAATAAGACGCCTGCCCATGGCAGGGAGATCCAAAACGGCACTGATCCGGATCTCAGGTAGGGTGGGTACGTCGGAGGTGTGAGATCGACACCTCGGCCTGATCCACGTCTGTTTAAGGAAAACGTTAGATTGTCTGTCGAGTAGAGTCCGTTTTATTTTTGAATTGTCGTTTTTTTTCATGTTGTTTGACTGAGATGTACTGTCTGTTGGTTTATTGTGCGACCGGAAGGCTTGGGAAACACCCAGCCCTGGGATGACTGGCTAGCCGGCCTCGCCCCACCACCAAGAGGTACGTAACAGGTTCCAGCCCTGGTATGTCTTGAAAAATACCACCACACCACATCGAGTATGTTCGAGACGTTATCTTTGAAACTGAAGCTTTTGCCGTCACGCATGTTTAGTTTATTTTGTCAAAATTCTGAATTAACGAAATGGTTGTGGGCGCTTTCCCCATAGCAAAACTCGGCCTCTTGGTTGTGAAACGTATCAGTAAGCCGGTTAGCAACGTGATCAAGCGCTATGCTAATAAGAGTAATGCCTTTAGATTATATGTAGTTGCTCCGCCGGCCAATTGTGAGTATACCATGTATGGAGAATTAATGTACAATCCTTTTATGCGCCAGTTCCCAGTGTACAACACGATTGACGTTCGCTCAAAGATGTGGATGCTGGGCATGGGACAGCCGAAGAGAGTTCCGCCCCTAACCCGAGCCATGTCCATTCAAATGGGCGGTGATATACTGGGAGAGCTTGTCATATTTCTAATTGGTGTTTCATTCATTTTGAACGAGTTTGCAAGGTTTGAATTGGTCCGGGGATCTTTCAAATGAATACCCCCATCATATTATATTCTTCCCTCCCTAGGCAAGCGAGAAACGATAAGAAGAAACATGAGAGGCACAAGCAGAAAAGGGAGGAGCTGAACAACCGAATCCTTGAGCTGAATGAGCGCATTGTGCGCCAAGACAAAGAAATTATATTACTAAAAAGCAGAATCAAAGAAATAAGATATGATCGACAGCGTTCTTTGACATGATCTAAGTGGGCTAGGAAATGCCAGTCTTTCCATTTCATTAATTCGTTCAAAATTTTGTCCCAAATTTGCAGTTTTTAAGATGGTAATTGGTACGTTTCCCCTCGGCAAGGTCCTAATTTTTACAATCAAGTCAATTAGCAAGCCCATAAGCAATGTATTGAAGAACTATGCCCGACACAATACATTCTTTAGACGGATCGTCTGCATTCCGCCGGGACAGTTGTATAATAATTTGGAGGTTCGTTTAAAATTACACCTTTTAAAACTGAAACAACCGAGACGAGTGCCGCCTCTGACACCAGCCATGGCGACGAAAGTCGGAGCAGATTTACTGGGCGAGGTCATTGTGACGGGCATTGGAGTGTTCCTTATATATTATGAGATTTCGCGGTAAGTCCTAGTCGCTAAGCAAATCTTTATCAGATATCTATTGTACGTTGTGTTCCTAGGAATCGGCTGAAGAACGAGAAGAAGCACGAAAAGCACAGAGAGCAAAAGATGCTGTTGAATCAAAGGATCGATAGCCTGAATACAAACATATATCGGAACGAAAATGAAATCCGCAAGTTGAAGGCTGAACTCGAAAATCACTACTACAGTAATAACGGCTGTGAATAGCATTTGAAATGGCCATCACCGATGCCTATCGACCGACAATCAATCGCATATCGGCCACCACCAAGCCCACACCGTACTTCTGCAGCCCTGGCATCAGGTTTAGTGAATATTTTGTAATAGTTTTTTTTTGTTGGCCAAAGCAAATACAATGGTTATTGGCGTCTTTCCGGCGGCCAAACTCGGTGTTTTGGCCATCAAGCAGATCAGCAAACCCATTGCCAATGTGCTGAAGTCGAATGCCAAGTCCAGTCCCTTCTTCAGGAAGTACATTTGCATGCCGCCGGCCCAGTGTGAGTGGATGACCCCATATCAGATATGATTAGATTTGATTAAAGCCTGTTTAATTTTGATTTTTCAGTCTACAATTGGGTGGAGGTTAAGACCAAGATGTGGGCCCTGAACATGGGTGGGCGCAGTGTCAATGTTCCGCCGCTGAACGAGGCCATGGCCATCGAATTGGGTGCGAATCTTCTGGGCGAGTTCATAATTTTCACCATCGGCGCGGGTCTGCTGATATTTGAGTACTCACGGTAGGTAGTATCTGTTTCAGTCCATATTCATTGTGTAGTTATATAGTTCCCCCTCTGTTCTAGCCAATCCATAAAGGAGACCAAGAAGACGGAGGAAATCCAAATGGAAAAGATGCATTTGACAAATACTCTTACAGAAATGAACTTTCGGCTAGAGCGACAGGATGCACAAATCCGCGAAATGACGAGGGTTCTGGCGGATTTAGGTATAGCGATACAGCCAGCAGTGCATTTCCAATGGATTAATCGAACATTCTGCTTTCCGTTTGTTTAGATTCACGCAATATCTTCCGATGGAGCAAAGAGCGCCTGCAGGAATTTGTGCCCTTTGATCCGAGTACACCGGATCAGAGTGCCAGTGCGAGGAATCCCAAGAAGTACGAGGGCGTCTATGACCCCACGGGGAGCATGGCGTTCAGCGCCCTGAACTTCTTGGAAACCCAAATCTTTGTCGATGGCCGAAATCGAAAAGCCAAGGCGGCCCTCCAGCACATAGATGAAGCAGCCGAGCAGCTGGAGCAATCCCTGAGCGTGGCGAGCATCCCTGTGGCCGCTGCACCTCCGGCAAAAGTCGAGCAATGACACCAGCAACAGCTCGAGCAGGATCTGTCCTTGCTCATGTATGCCTTGGCCCTGGAGCAGTAGAGGAAGCTGCTTTCGTTGTTTGCACCCACATTCATCCTGCAGCCAGCCCCCCTCCGGTTCCCCCACTCATGATGCTAGCCATGATCAAATCGCGTGTTACCATTACGTACTACATAAGCATAAAGTCAATGGATGTACATACATAACTATTGTACATTTGTAGTTGTATTTATTAATTTTTATTGTTACCAAACAAAACTAAAGAGAGATGCAGAACAGATGCAGTTTACAAAATGTGTGAATAATTGCGAGTGGATGAGTGGCAGAAATTGCCACGTTGCAACGTGACGGCTACTCCTGATTGATCAGTGTCTGGAGCTGACGCAGCTCCTCTCCAGAGGGTATCAGCTCGCTCATGTAGTCGCCGAAGGAGCTGCAAATGTGAAAGAGACTGCGACGCACAGCACCGCGCAGTTCGCTAAAGCTGGAGCCCGGACCCCTCAGGTTGCTCGCCACGCTGCTCAACTTATCCAGCTCTCCCTTAAGGCGACCCATCGACCTTATGATTTCCGGCAGATCGGTCTGCACCACACCAAAGCGGTCCTCCTTGAGCGAGTGCACGCATATCTGGGCCAGAGCCTGGATCATGAACACCAAGGGCAGCGAATGGGTCAACAAGAATGTGGTCTTGGCACCCTCGGGCTCGGTGAACATATAGACAATGCCGGGAACACGATTGATCAGAAGCTGTATAGACTGTTCCATCTGCATTGAGGCGCGTTCACACCAATCGGGCACGCGTCGTATGCTGTCCACGGGTCGATCCATGAGAGCATTGCTCCGCGGCGAGACCATCGGCCGAATGCCGTGCATATGGTTGTACTGGCGTGTGAGCACCCTTTCAGCCATTCGACTGGCACTGACGCTCTCGCTGATCGGCGACAGCGGAGGACTACTTGGGGAACCTTTGAGAACACTTATCTTCTGCATCGAATCGATCAGTTCGTCGGTGAAGCTCCCGAAAAGACTGAGGCATTGGTCGCAGAGTGAACGCCAGTTGGCTGGACGATTGCCCGGCTCGGTTAGCTGGAACAGTTCCGATCGCTTCGCCGAGTCTCCGGTTGTAACCAGATTGTACAGATATTTGGCAGCCAGGCACTGGACCACGTATATGTTGGACAGGCCCAGGGCGGCCACCACAGTCACCTCCTTCTCCTGGGCAAACGCGGCCCGATTTTTGGTCACAGCCAGGGGAAACTCCTCGGACAGAAACATGCTGTAGAAACAGCGCATGAGATGCATATTGCTCAGGATTTGGGCGGTGAGTAGCCAGCCGTAGAAGAGCAGTCGCCCATTGGTGGCCACGCCAAAGAAGCCCTCCAGACGCTCGTCCAAATCCACGGCAAAGATGTGGCTCAACTTGTGGCACACCACACGACCGAACAGCCAAAAGAGCAGGGTGTAAGCGAGCGTGGGCAGGAGCGACCTGACCAATGATCTCGCCAGACTGCTGTAGAGCACCTCACGCGACTTCTCACCCCAAAAATGATCCACAATTGGAAACTCGATTTCGACCTCCTGGCGCATGTGAACCGACACGAAGTAAAAGCAGCCCGCGAAGATGCCCATTCCCAGCAGGTACACGTGGTAGGCGCTTATGCACTCCTGGCCATAGCACTTGTACCACAGATGCCTGCGGAGTAGACAGAACACGATTAGAATTTATGTTAATCCTGGCACTTGTGCACCCACCGATAGTCCGTGTGCATGTAACCCGTGTACAGCCACGCCGTAAGGTAGCCGACGAGCAGATGTGCGGCCAGAAGGAGCAGCTTGCGGGGTCCATAGTGCACAAGCCAGCGGAAACGGGTGGCACAATACGGTCTCTCGGCCAAGTGCTGCTGGCACAGGACCACGCCATACAGGACAACCGCACCGAGGAGCGGGATGCTGGCGAACCATGTGTAGAAGCTGCACACCAGACTCAGCGTGCCCGCGACCCAATAAAGCGGCCGCAGCAATTGAAAGTTAACGAACAGCAGGAAGATGGTCAGCAACAGGAACTGGATGCCCACGGTCAGCAGTACGGCACGCAGACACCGCCGGAACAGCAGGAGCTTGCAGGCATTGATTGTTGAGAGGTGGGACATTGGAAAGACAACACTTTCATTAATATATTTACTTTAGTTTAAAATTCGCAAAAAATCGCAATAGTAAGCCGGCAACGCGCGACAATGTTTTTTTAAGATGCGATATTTTCTTCCTCAAAGAATCGATATATATCGGTATAAGATTTCAGTAATGGAAAACGATTTCGCCAGAGGCGGCAAAATTTGTCCTGTTTTCTATACTTTTTTAATTTTTCCATCCTTTCCCCTTTTTGTGGCATTTCTTTTGGTACTCCAAGCACAGGGTATAGCTCCAACTGCATTACAGGCGCCAATCCCTTCTCCCACTTCGAGGAATCCTTCACACAAGACGGCAATGTCTACAAGTATTTTAATCTGCCAAAAATTGACAACAAATATGGTAAATATGGATCCATTTTTATGATCTCCGTGGATGCCAACAGCACAGTACATATGTATACGTTTTCGTATTTTTTTTCAGAGATGCATTGCATTCTCCATACGCCTTCTGCTCGAGTCTGCGGTGCGGAACTGTGACAACTTCCAGGTGCTGGAAAGGGACGTGAAGAGTATTTTTGACTGGACGCCTGCCCGGAGGCAGGGAGGCAGCGATGTCCTTTAAGCCAGCGCGTATCATACTCCAGGTAGAGTGGTTTCAAATGTGCACATCAGTCTCATTCCGTTTCTCAGTCCGTTTCTCATCCGTTTGATCTGTTCAAGACTTTACCGGAGTGCCGGCCGTGGTGGACTTTGCAGCAATGCGAGATGCTGTCCTCGATTTGGGCGGCAAACCCGAGAAGATCAACCCCATCTGCCCCGCCGACCTGGTGGTCGATCATTCCGTTCGGATTGACTTTGCTACCGATGACAGCGAGGAGTACGAAGAGTACGAGGACAAGACAGCAAAGCTAAGCCGTAGTTACGTTCCCCTGGTTTATTTGGTTGCCCAATTTTCTTCAAATGTTGTCTCCTTACCATCCTGGTTCGCAATGCTATCCTCTTCTTCGGCTTCGTGTTTGAAACGCTCTAGCAGGAATTCGTTGAGAATAGAATGGGAACGCTTTGATCAGCAACACAACTCCTTCAATATGATATATACATATTTCTTTTAAGTGAAGCAATGATTTAAAAAATTTTTTTTTTTAAATTTTAAAATAAACAAATGGGCATCTTTTTAAGCCTCAATTTTTGTTTTGATTGTGAAACTTGCATACAATCTCCCACTAAAGTGGTTAAAAAATGCAAGAATATTTTTTGTTCATTTCTTTTTCTGATAAAAACAATGCTCGATAACGCAGTTTCTTTAGAAGGATTCCTCTATTTTCAAATTCAATGCTATTTAACCTTGATAGTGAAATGGGAGCTAGCGGCGATTGTACGAAATGATTTGAAGAAAGTTTGTACATTTGAGTTAAACGTAAGGTATGTAGTTATACATATAACCAACTCGACAATTAACAGTATACTGTAGCATAATTTTCTCTCGTCAATTGGACTTTATATGCTTCATGCAGCACTTTGTCTTGATGTAAATATGTTTTTGCAAGTATTCTTGTGCAATGCACAAAGTCCCAAAGGACTGGAAATTATTTTGAAAGTTCGTTCATGACTGCCATGATGGCTTCGTTGTGGTCTGCACTGACCGCAATTATCTGTTTGTCCATTTTTTATACCCGGTACTCGAAGAGTAAAGGGGTATATTAGATTTGTGCAAAAAATTAATGTGTGTAACACCCAGAAGGAAGCGTTTCCGACCCCATAAAGTATATATATTCTTGATCAGCATCAATAGCCGAGTCGATATAGCTATGTCTGTCTGTCCGTCCGTCTGTCCGTCTGTCCGTCCGTCCGTCTTCATTAGCGCCTATAGCTCAAAGACCATAAAAGCTAGAGGAACACTATTTTGTATCCAGACTCCTGTCCTAACGCACTGTTACAAGTGTATTTCAAAATTTCGCCCCGCCCCCTTCCGCCCACTCCAAGGACGAAAATCTGTGGCATGCACAATTTTAAAGATACGAGAAAACTAAAAACGCAGAATCATAGAGAATGAGCATATCTATCAGATTGTTGAGTCTAGATCAGATCAGATGATAAATATAGCTACAATGAAGAAAACCATTTCGAAATGTATCGTTCCCTCTCGCTCTCTCTCACACACAGGGGTAGGCGCTATGCCTGATCGAATTTTTTGACGCCTAGTTCTCAGAGACTATAAGAGCTAGAACCACCAAACTTTCTATCCAAGCTCCTGTGATATCAAACCGAGACGAGTTTGTTTTAAAATTTGGCCACGCCCCCTTCCGCCCCCACAAAAGATGAAAATCTACAATTTTGAAGATACGGGAAAACAAAAAACGCAGAATCATAGAAAATGACTATATCTATCAGAGTATTGAATTTGGATCAGATCGGATCATAAATATAGTCAGAAGGAACAAATGAAATTTCAGTGGCCTCCCAAGCGCAGACTGATTCCCTCTCTCTCTCGCACACAGCCGTGTATGTATATGTAGGAAGTAGATAAAAACATGTAGAAATGGCAGATGTAAAAAATGTATGTAAACAAATATGGAAACATCTAATAGATCAAAATCTCCGAAAAGGTTCGACTTAAATTTTTTTTATACCCGGTACTCGAAGAGTAAAGGGGTATATTAGATTTGTGCAAAAAATTAATGTGTGTAACACCCAGAAGGAAGCGTTTCCGACCCCATAAAGTATATATATTCTTGATCAGCATCAATAGCCGAGTCGATATAGCTATGTCTGTCTGTCCGTCCGTCTGTCCGTCTGTCCGTCTGTCCGTCTTCATTAGCGCCTATAGCTCAAAGACCATAAAAGCTAGAGGAACACTATTTTGTATCCAGACTCCTGTCCTATCGCACTGTTACAAGTGTATTTCAAAATTTCGCCCCGCCCCCTTCCGCCCACTCCAAGGACGAAAATCTGTGGCATGCACAATTTTAAAGATACGAGAAAACTAAAAACGCAGAATCGTAGAGAATGACAATATCTATCAGAGTGTTGAATCTGGATCAGATCGACTCATAAATATAGCCACAATGAAGAAAACAATTTCGAAATGCATCGTTCCCTCTCGCTCTCTCTCACACACAGGGGTAGGCGCTATGCCTGATCGAATTTTTTGACGCCTAGTTCTCAGAGACTATAAAAGCTAGAACCACCAAACTTTCTATCCAAGCTCCTGTGATATCAAACCGAGACGAGTTTGTTTTAAAATTTGGCCACGCCCCCTTCCGCCCCCACAAAAGATGAAAATCTACAATTTTGAAGATACGGGAAAACCAAAAACGCAGAATCATAGAAAATTACTATATCTATCAGAGTATTGAATTTGGATCAGATCGGATCATAAATATAGTCAGAAGGAACAAATGAAATTTCAGTGGCCTCCCAAGCGCAGACTGATTCCCTCTCTCTCTCGCACACAGCCGTGTATGTATATGTAGGAAGTAGATAAAAACATGTAGAAATGGCAGATGTAAAAAATTTATGTTAACCAATATGGAAACATCTAATAGATCAAAATCTCCGAAAAGGTTCGACTTAAATTGTTTTTTTTTGGCTAAAATTTAATTTTTCCTTTTGCGAACATGTAATAAATTACAACAAGCTCACATACATATATACTGACTGAGTACCGGGTATAAAGTAGAGCCGCGGCGCAGACGCGGCTCATAACGTTCCCCCTCGTTTTTTTTGGCTAAAATTAAATTTTTAACTTTTGCGAACATGTAATAAATTACAACAAGCTCACATTTATATATACTGACTGAGTACCGGGTATAAAGTAGAGCCGCGGCGCAGACGCGGCTCATAACGTTCCCCCTCGTTTTGTTTTAACTTCATCTATCACTTTACGTAGTGTAGATCTTATTATTTTCTTACCTAATTTGGACAAACTACGCGGAAGTATAAATACTGCATATTTCTTCCTTTTAAATTAAATGCTGAAATAGCCAGAACTTTCCATTTCTGAGTGGGTTCTGCTCTATCTTTCGGATTCACTTTGAAATGGTGCAAGTGATATTCATCCATACCTATTACAAACTCTTCATTATTCAATTCTTTCAAATTTGTTAACAAATTTATAGTGCCTTCTGCTGTGTTATTTAATATTTCATTTTTATTGAAATATTGTAGAGTTTCGTCTACTAGCTTTGGAGGAATGTCCTCCAAAGTTGAGCAAGCTTGAAACTCTTACACAGCATTTTGTATTGCTTCTGTAATTTTTGTTATATCAGAATCAGTTGGCGGCTCAAGACCATGCCTTTAAGATTGTTGCATTGCATTTGGAGTTGTGTTGCTGTCGGAGACTGGGTCCTATCAATTTAAAGGATTATTTATTTATTTATCTATTTATTTATTATATTTTCTCTATTATTTATTTATTATTTAGTTAAATAACACTGTTGGAAGCTGCCGAGCTTTTTCGGCAACTCTGCCTCCACACTTACGAAATAATAATTCTCCGTTGTTGGATTTAGTTTGAGTTTATTGTTCGATTGATTTTATATATTTGAGGGCGTGTCCGTAACATTTGAGGTGGTTTAAAATTATGCACAGTTTTTAGTAGGCGAAAACATAAGCCGTTATAGCGCTGTTGTCCAGTTCCGTTAGGCGCTAGGTTGATGGTAGAGAGCCTTAGCCGCGATGATGCGAACATTTGACCGACTGACTTACGAGTATTTGATATACTGGGGTGCATGTAGGCAAGGCATTACCATATAAGAAGCCAGAATAGATGATATGTGTGTGTGAGTGTGTGCACAAACGAGAAGGCGATTTACAAGAGCGCGATAATACTTAAGACCATACGATAAGAGATATGATTCAACTTTCTTAAGAGCTACTGCCAGCTGCTGCTCCGAACAAACACTATAAACTAGGCTTTAATCAAAGGATTTGTAAAAATATGCATATTTGACAAAATGGCTGACAATCAAAATTTTAGTGTCGATTTTCACACAAAATCCGGTAGATTTTTTCGTTATAAAAACCACATTTTTTATCGAAAAAAAAAATCGAACAATTAAAGACAAGATTTTTATGTATTAAATAAGCCTGCCAAATTTCAAAAAGATAGGTTCAGTAGTTTTCAGGTTATTTTGGTCACCGATTCAAAAAAGTCATTTCGAGATGGAATAAGTGGAGTCAGGTCT
Organism: Drosophila helvetica; assembly: GCA_963969585.1. Classification (NCBI taxonomy): domain Eukaryota; kingdom Metazoa; phylum Arthropoda; class Insecta; order Diptera; family Drosophilidae; genus Drosophila; species Drosophila helvetica. The sequence continues at coordinate 45,845,577 of OZ018403.1, forward strand.
TGAGTGATAAGACGGAAAAATAAAAGGGAGGAAAATAAAAATAACCAACCAGGAAGATCGGCAGAAAAAATAATTCAACAACAATCAATATCAAATAGTTCAATCGATCAACCAAATAAAAACAAAGGAAGAGCTGTAGGAAGGAACTTCGCTTCTATCAGCTATCTACATTGAAAAAAATTAGAAAAAAAACATCAGAAAAAAGGCTTAAACGACCAAGAAGTTAACCCAAAAAAGGAAATTAGAAGGAAGATCTAAAGGACCATAAACTTGACCAAAAGAAGGACGACCTCTTCGGGAAAATTCGTGAGAATCATAAAAAATTCAATTTAAGAAACAGATAAATAAATATAAATAAACACATATGTAAAACTATTAATAATAAGTAAGCAATTTAAAACTAAAAACACTGAATAAATTAATTTCGGATTTTCAAAATTTAAAAATGAATACAGAATCAAGAACTGATCTGACCGCCGTTCTGGTTGATAGCAATTCAGATTTCACAAGTGAAAGAGCAAATAAAACAATTAGAACAACATTTAGAAACAACCTGAGATCAGGTAGTAGATTATCAGGCTGCAAAAATTGATGAAAAAATTAAAGATGGAACCACCTTAAAGTTTATAGAATCATTAGCATAAATCATAAAAGAGGAAGCAAGCAATACTTTATTGCTTTGACCATTTTAAGAAACAAAATCACAGGATACACGCGTGGAAACGTTTTAAATTTTGATGCTATACTAGCACGACTCAACTATGTGTACAGTGACAAACGACCGATATACATCATAGAACAAGAATTAAGTGTTCTCCGACAAGGGACCAAGGGACCAAGGGATCTCCAATAATAGACTATTATAATGAGGTTATTCAAAATATGACATTGCTTATTAACAAAACAATCATGAATTATGGTAAGGACAGTGAGATAACAAAGGAAACAAATAACAAAATTAGAGAGAGTGCCTTATGCATTTTCATGACTAGTCTCAACTGCGGTATTTCCGAAATTCTATTTTCATTAAATCCACCAGAAAATAATTTATTCGGAGTTAGTGGAATTGAAATTCAAACAGATCACAAACCATTGTCCTTTTCAATGTCACAAAAAAATCCAAACATAGAAATAAAACGGTGGTTTTACTTTATTGATTTTAGAATCACAATTCATGAGCTGGTAAAAATTCATGACAATACCCGGCATATAATTGAATTTGACACAGCTAAGAATTTACTGAATGTTTTAAATGAATATATTCAGCCAAACTTAACCACGGAATACAGAAGATCTATATGTTATCCAAAAAGTACTTAAAGATAATTTCATAAACAAATTTCTCTTTCTCGGATCGAAATGAAATTTCGAGGACGTATTCTTAGATTATTCTTAGTTATTATTCTTACTTTAAAAATATATAATAAAAATTTGTAAAGTTTCAAAGTTACAAGTGCACTATGGGGTAAAATATACCAGGCTACTCTGCTACATATACTTAAGTTATAAAATACTGGAACAATATTTGAATAAATTGTCAAATCCTGCATTTAAAAAAATGTTGGAGATTTTTAACAAGCCACACGCTGATGATGCACAGCTGCCCCTCGGCTCCGGCCCGTGGCCCATTGTGATCATCATTGCCGGTTACCTTGCTATAGTCCTCGGGCTGGGCAGAAAGTACATGGAGAGCCGAGAGCCTTTCAAATTGAATGGCGTGCTCAGATGCTATAATCTCTTCCAGATTCTGTACAACTTGCTGATGATCCTAACGGTGAGAAATTGCCACGGCACGGAATAGCAAGTATTTACCACAATTCCCTCTCTCTCTCTCTCTCTGAAGGGATACTACTTCATGTTCGTTGAGAGACCCTACAATTTCCGTTGCATTAGGGTCCTGCCGGAGGATCACGACCTAAAGTTCTGGGAGCGCGCCATTAGCTACGCCTACTACATCAACAAATTCGTTGACCTGCTGGACACCATCTTCATTGTGCTGCGCAAAAAGTACAATCAGATCACATTCCTTCATGTCATCCACCACGTGATGATGCCGTCGGTGGGGTACCTTGTGATACGCTTCCATGGCTACGGGGGCCACGTGTTCTTTCTGCTCTCCTTCAACGTCATCGTGCACATCGCCATGTACGGCTATTACTACACTGCGACAGGGAAGCAGCTCCAGAAGCTCCTTTGGTGGAAAAAGTACTTGACCATGCTGCAGATGCTCCAGTTTCTCGTTATATTTCTGCACTGTGTGTACACCGGCCTGCAGCCCAACTGTGAGGCATCTCGGGGCGTGATCTATTTGGCCACCAGCGGATCAGCGGTCATGTTTGTGCTGTTTTCCAACTTCTATTTTCATGCCTACCTACGGACAGGGAAGCCAACGAAGATTGAAGCCAAAAAAGAATAGTGTTTCATCGAAGGCAGACCAAACAATCGTCAGATTTTAGTTGAATAGCTATACAAAAATGTCAGCTTAATGTTCTATATCTATATATAACGAAATAGGAAGTAATTAAATACATTTTATATAGGATAGTTTACCCAAGATACTTACGACTCGGACTGGTAAGCCGACAACTTCAGCTTGAAATATATGCAATCAATTACAGGAAGGAGTCCAGTACATTGATTATTCCACTGGATTGCATTTATATCCTTTTCACTCGCTCACTTTCAAACTTAGGCGTGTAAAAATATCCTTTGTCATCGCATCAATTTCCTCATGTTGTCCTTACTAAAGCCTAGTACTCAGACCCGAAAAATGTTTGCTAAAGCCTAGTACGCAGATCCGAAAAAAGAGCTAACGAACTGAATCAGGGTTGATATTCGTATGAGACCAATCAAAACAGTTTTCTTGGCATATGGACGAAACGAAGCAGCATAGATGAGATTCCGGGTCCGGTCCGGCTATTCAGTTCACCTGCATTTGGCTTTCCTGTGGCTCCACCTCTCTGCACTTTTCCAGCGATAAGGAGGAGCTGGAGGAAGATTATGAAGACGAGGAGGAAATGGATGAAGAGGAACAGGACCAGAAATGTGGCGATGAGGAGCAGGCTATGACTATTTCGATGAACGAAATGGGGGAGAACTAGCATTCGGAGTCGCTGTTCATGGAACAGTTCATGTTTGATCCTTTCCCATGGCACAGGCAGCCCCCGCAAATCCTCATTCGGACCCATAAATTTATAAATTGTATACTGCGCGAATAATTATTGTTATTATGTCCTTAGCATTTCAAATGTCCTTTGGTTTCGTGTATGTATTGCTAGTTAAGGTTTTTTAATAGTTTTACTCAATAGTTTCTTAGAGTCTAGATTTTGATTGACATCGTGTCTTATATGAAGTTTTTAACACACCCAACAAACAACAACAAATAAACTACAATTCTTTTTCGTAAATACTAATTCACAGCTGATTCTGTGTGGATGCGGCCACCACTTGAGTTCCAGACACATTGTAATCCTCACTGTCTGCTGTATGACCTGGCTGCGACTGCGATTGTGAGCCTATATTGTTTCCCAGGGTCATGCTCTCCGAGTTGATCTGCAATCCCATCTGTATCCAAGTTTGATCTTTCATATCGTCAAACGACGGGGGCTCGTCTGGCTGCGTTTCTCGTGGCTCATCCTCAGATCCTCCAATGCCCCACATTTCTGATTCGTGATCAGCCACAAGTACAGATGATTGTGCCGTTGGCAGGTCTGGCTGCACAAATGTACTCGAGTCCTGCTGCATTTCCGGTATTAAAATAGACTGTGTGGATGCCAAAAATGACACTCTCATTCGCTTAAAACTATCCAGTCGAATGTTATTCGGCTTTAGTTCGCTTCTGGCTACGAATTGTATTCGGCCACGTCTTTGTCTAAGCAGGATGTTACCATTTTCTGTGTAACCGTTTACAAAGTTCTTCGATTTCTTATAATAATAACTAAATCTCCTCGTCGCTAAACTCCCCCAATCTTTTTATATTTTGCTTGAACCCCATAGAAAGAAGAAAGAAAATTTTGCTTATCTGAGTACTAGGCTTAAGAACCGGACAATCAGAGCGAATGCTATTATTGATTTAAGTTTGTTATGGTTTTGCCAGGATAAAAAGGCGAAATAAAACGAGCACTCAAGGTCGACGAGAAACGCGGAGAAGGGCTACAGCGCCAGACGCGTACACTTACCGCTTGGGGGTCCCACATTGGTTGTCGTGTAATGACGAGGGGGCGGCAATACCTTTCGAAATCCCCAAGAAATGAAGGAATCGCAAACAAAATGACCCTGAATGCGTCCCGAATAAACACGAATGTAAACATTTGAACAGCTGATGGGAAAGAGAATGGCACAACGAGAGAGCATAGCAAAAGAGAGCCAGAGAGCTAAAAACAAACTGCCGTTTATTTCGATTCTTTACAATTAAATAACACAGCCCTAACGGCACTAGGTAGCCACAATATACTTGGGCGTCTGGTACATCTCATACGCAAACTCCTCCCGATGACTGGGATCGTACTCCAGGCCAACGTAGTCAATTTCTAGGCCAAAGGGACCATCCATGCCCTTTTTGGCCGCCACGGAGAAGCCGAAATGGGTTACCCTATTGAGCGGTATGGCCCCCTGGCGATCCTGAACTCGTCCTTTCGAGGATAGGAAGAACTTGGAGAAGGGTATCTTGGCGATCTGCCAATGGGGACCGCCGCGGGTGTACAGCACATAGTGATAGATATCGTTCCACATGAGATCAAAGTAGCCCTCGGTGTGCAGGTTGATCAGATAGCTGCGTCCGTCTCCGCGCACCTTCATGATGAGCATGTTGTACTGCGTCCAGTCGTAAGTGGACTCTCGCTTGAAGGATTTCTGCAGGGAAGAGATCGCGCAATTACAAAGCGAACGGAATACTCATTTTGAGGACCCTTACTAACCCGCACTCGCTTTGTGCGTATATTGGCATAGCCCGTCCGCTTTATGATGCCATCTTTTGTGTGGTTCGAGTTGACTTCGCCATGAAAGAGACCCGCTCCGGCTGCACTCAGCTCCAGGGCGGCGGTGCTCTTTCCCTCGCCGTGATCGGCATCCGTGGTAACCGTCCACTTGTCCAGAACATCTGGAGCCTTGAAATCGAACACAACATCCGTTTCGCCTGGACGAAATACCAGTATAGGATCGCTTTCCAGCTGCTCCTTCACTTCCTTTCGCCACAGCTTCATCTCCTCTTTTAGATCTCGCAGACCATCCATTATGAGCTGCTTCTTGGACGGCTCTGCCAGTTTCGTCTTGTAGCCGGATTTCTTCTCGCGTTCCCAAAAGGTACATTGCACGGCTGTGGTGTGTATTTGCTGGGCAGCCGGCATCCAACAACTCCAGCGCTGGCCTTGTCTTAGCAAATTATACATGTTCCCATTTGCTTTTAATTGAAATGTAAATTTCCGATTTGGGAGAGCGTAACAATCAGCTGTTCGACTCTGCCATTCCCACTGCAACGCAACAGTTTTTGGTATTCACAGGTCAACGTCAAGAACCATTTCATATTTGTGTATTTGTTGTAAACAAAATCGGGAAAAAGTTCAAAGTTCCAAATCGCCTAAAATGAAAGTGGAAGACTTGGACAAATGTGCCCCAAGCTCCGACTGGAATGTGCTATACTGGGTGCTGGGTACGATTCTGATGCCAGTGGCTCTTCCTCTGGCACTCTTCAACATATGGCAGCGGTTCCGTGCACAGAAATACCGTAATCAGTTGCCGGGCAAGGTAATGACTAATTTTAATAGCTTCTTGGGACTCCTTACTTATGTAAAACCCTTCCAGGTTGTGCTCATCACGGGCGCTAGCTCTGGCGTGGGGGAGGCTCTGGCTCATGTTTTCTACAGCGCAGGATGCAAAGTGATTTTGGCAGCACGGCGCACCATGGAATTGGAGCGCGTTAAAAAGGATCTCTTGGCACTGGACCTGGTAATGTGTAGAGCTATCATTAGTTAAGGCAATGCAATAAACCTAGCCATTACTGCATATATGTAGGAACCTGCATATCCACCTACTGTGCTCGGATTGGATCTGGCCGAGCTTAATACCATACCAGAGTTTGTTACGCGCGTCCTGGGCGTGTACAACCAAGTGGACATTCTGATCAACAATGGCGGCATCAGTGTACGGGCCGATGTGGCCTCTACGGCAGTGGATGTAGATCTCAAGATAATGGTGGTCAACTATTTTGGCAGCGTGGCTTTAACGAAGGGTAAATAGTTTTACAATTCACAATAAAAGCAAATTTAATGCTATCTCTTGACTTTCCAGCTCTTCTGCCATCTATGATAAAACGCAAGAGTGGTCACATCTGCTTCATTAGCTCGGTTCAGGGAAAGTTTGCCATACCCCAGAGAGCTGCTTATTCCGCGTCCAAGCATGCCATGCAGGCCTTTGCCGACTCCCTTCGTGCCGAGGTGGCTAGCAAGAATATAAACGTCTCCACCGTCAGTCCTGGCTACGTACGCACCCAGCTCTCATTGAATGCTCTCACAGGATCGGGTAAAAGCTATGGCAGTAAGTCAACAGAATATAAACACATGCAATATTTTATATTAAATTTTCCCCTTCAGAAATGGACGAGTCTACAGCCAAAGGAATGTCGCCTGATAAGTTGGCTGAACGCATTTTGAAGTCCATTCTGCGCAACGAGCCCGACATCATGGTCAGCGATGTTCAGGCCAAGATCGCCTATTACCTCCGCCATCTGTGCCCCACTCTGTTCTTTTGGATCATGGCCAAGCGCGCATTAAAATTGGAAAAGGCGGAGAAGAAGACGGGCTAGAGGCGGGATCGCTCAATGAATGAGAAAACGTGTTGTGTTAAGTATTAGTTTTTCGTTTTTATTGTTAATTGAATTTCACTTAAAATGATGAAATTATAAAGTATCGCATATGTGTGTGTTGTGAGGGTTAAAAATGAGTGGTGTTTTTTTGCTCGTCGTGCTATTGCCTAAGATTAATAAATAAAATATTGTAGTACTAGTAATCGTTAAATAAAGTACAACTTAAATGTCACACATGTGCTTTTTGTTCGCTAATAATACATACGTTAATTTAATTATTGTTTTCAATTGGTTTAAAATTATTAATCATAAAATGCTAATATTCACTTCTTTGCTCTTCGGTTTTTGTTTTCGTTTTTTTTTTTTTGCTTCTTTTGCTCGAACTCGTTTCTTGAATACATTTACGCGCTCTTAATTGACAAAAATACAACATTCTCTTGGATGTTATGGGATGGGTTCTGATGCGGATGCTGATACTAATGCGGTCTTTGACAACATGGAAAACTGGCCATTAACTAGGGGCTAGCTACATGACGATGCGATAGGGTCTCTGCTAGGGATTTTAGTGTGGGTCAGGGTACATGGGGTACATGCTTATAGGCAATTCATTTAGCTAAATTATAAAAATAGCATTAATCCATCTTGTGAAAAGTATAAAAAAATTAATTACAATTGAGGTACACAATACACATACAGATTTAAAAATCGTTTGCAGTTTTACAATTATATTTATATAGTACATATATGTATATATAGATTAAAATCAATCGATTTCTTATGTACATTACACAAAAATTGTTCATTTCGCGCTAAATAGTCTTTTTTTCACGCATCAAAATACTCTCTCTCTCGATCGGTCGGTCCGGTCCATCGCTCTGGCCGATCCGATCTCTCTCTTCCGCTTAGACATTAATCATTTGCATTTAATATTATATACAGTACACAAACATTGGCATTTTTATATTTATCATTTTTTTTTGGTAGTTTTAAAACATTTTTCTTGCCATTTTCTTAGTTTTTTGTTGACTTTGCTTTGTATAGTTCCATATTGAAATAGTCAAGATGCTGTCTTTTTTTTGTTTAAAGATAAATTACAAATTAAGTTCAATTCGATTCTTGATTTTGTTTTCGTTATTTTTGTTTAAATGTTATAAGCATTTGAAAGCGATTGTCGCGTACTCGTTTCTCTTACTATTTCATTAGCTGTTTGCTCCTGGTTTCCGTTTCCGTTTCCTCCTCACACTGGCCTACACGCGTTAACTATCGGTTCTGTTCTGGTCTGTTTCTGTCGTTCTGTATTCTGTAGATCGGGTCTGTTCGGTCGGTCAGTCGGTCGATCGGTTTCTTGAGCTGGAGCTTATGTGTTTTATCTAATAATGGTTTGTATATTCCACAAAAATATACCCAAATGCTCGTAAAGTTGCAATGGTATTGCACGCCCCTTATGTACGGGTATTTATGAACTATGTATATAGTCTATATAGTATAGATGCAATTTGATACGCCGATTTCCTACACATTCATATAGCTACAAATATCAATCATTGTCTTAGACTACAAATCGTTATTGTTTGAGTGAGTGAGTGTTTTTGTTTTTTTTTTTTAATTCGAAAGCCGCTTTTGTGATTTGATACGGAATGTGACTATATACCTACATATGCATGTGTGTGTCTCTCTGGTGTGTGTCGTATGTATATGAATATCGTTAGGTGTCCTCATTATTGTTTTGCTCTTTATTGCTCTAACTTGTTATTGCATTATAAAAACTATTTCCATTTGATATCCTATATATAGTATAGTACGTTCTGTATGTACACTGCTACTTCTACTGATTTGGCGAAGGCGATAGTGGCAATGGTACAATATTATCTCTCTCTCTCTCTCTCTCTCTCTCTGTGGGTTCGAGGCGTGCTGACAGTATGTGCAAGTGCTTTCTGACGGGACGTGGGTGGGAGGCGTGGCGTGGCTGGCTAATATATTCTATTCTATTATGTCGATTTACTGCAAGTGCTACTTGTATAAACTAACTTCGATGCATATTGCTTTTGATTTGTTTTGACATTTATCGTTGGTTATCCATTTTACCTATGCCGTACAGCTATTCTGCTCTTCCCTCTGACCCTCCCCTCACTCCCTCTCTATATATACTCTACTTTGGCTACACTGAACGCCTACTTCATCTCCCTCCCTATTTCGCTGTCCTAATTGCTCCTTATCTTAGTTTTGATCTTGAAAAATATGCAAAGGATGTTTTGAAAATTTCTTGGTTAATCATTTAAGTTTAGTTCATTACTAAAATAGCACCTTGTATTGTTATGTGTGTGAGTGTGTGTTTAGATGAGTGATCGTTCGTTGTTCGAAAGTTGAAGAGTAGGCAAACTATAAGTATAGTACATATATAGAGCATGTATTAGTAGGTACATAATATTAAGAGTAATACTGTTTTAAAAATTAGTTTTGAACAAATGCCAAGATTTGGCAGATAACATAACGAGAGCGGTTGTTAACGTAATCTCCATAAGATATTTAAACATAATCATTCACCCAGCTTAGAAGACTACCAATCCAACAGTTCTAGAATAGTTACAATATTCGCAGGAACATCACGGAAAGTGGAGGAGTCCCCATCGAATAGGTGCAAAACATACAGTGCCGGACTTAGGTGTTAGCACAGCAACAGTTTATCAGTTTACTGCTGTTTTAAGAGCTTTCCCATACCTCTATTTGGAATTTGGAAAATGCTGAATGCTTTTACTCTGAGATTCTGTGGTTTCTTTCAAGGTAATTTGAGATTAAATATTGGACAGTTGCACGGAACTAGGACTAAGGGCAAACACTTGTATAAAAAAATGACCATATGGGAAAATTATAAGAACAAAGCTCTTTAAAAAGCAAAAAATAGGCCAATATTCTTTGTTCAACTAATTTGAAACCCTTTCTCGCTTTAAAAATGTTGCAAAATAATGTAATAAAATTACGGTATACAAAGTAGATAAACTATTTTCTCATTTGAAAATTGCGATGGAAGATCTCTTAAATTAGCAGTAAACTGAACAGTTATTGCTGTGCTTACACTCAAGTCTGGCACTGTACATATGTACCTATAAGTATGCTCAGATGCAGGCAAAGTTCAGTTTCAGTTGGCAGAATACAATACAATACAATCCAACAGTAAACAGTAGAAGGTACAACGTGCGGTGAGTGAGTGCGATTGGCGGTTTGGAATTTGCGGTGGCTTTCAATGGGAGTGTGTGTGGGTGTGTGTATGGGTGGGTGGGTGGTTGAGCGGCAGAGCGGTTGATGATAGCTGATTGCGTGTCTTGGTCGGGGGATATGTACGAGAATATGTGTGGGTGTGGGTTTGTGGGCATGGGCGTGGGCGTGGTATTCACATATTCAGCAGAAACGGCAAGTTTAAGGCAGTGTAAAGTACATATACATACATACATATATCTTTGCATGTACAAATACAAATATATATATATACTCGTATATGCGTGTATGCATGTAAACCTATGCGACAATTTGTATAACTAACATTAAGACTTATCACTTTCACTTGGTTGGTTGTTGGTTGGAAACGAGAAGCAACCGCTGCGAAGCTGCTGCTGCTGCTCTTAGCTAACCAGATTCTCGACGTCGGACACGACGACCTCCAGGTCCGATGGCAGCTCATTGTTGTCTGTGGTGGAGGTCGTCGCCGCCGCCGCCCCTGCTGCTGGCTTGGGTGCAGCCGCTGACGACGGCGCCGTTGAGCGTGTCCGGAAATTGTGGAGACTCCGGCGCGTCGGCTGGGCAGGTGGTTGTCGCTGCATGGCGCTGGTCGAGGCCGATAGCTGCAGCGGCAGCGGCGGTAACGCTGTTCCCGCAGCAATTGACGAGCTTGTCGTTGTGGTGCTGCTAGAAGATTGACGCGAGAAGCTGGGCGGCCCTGCTGCTGTCGTGGGGTTCGAGCCACCGCCACCAAGGCTGACTCGCGGAATGTTGTTGAAGCTGTTGCGCGAGTTGCGCGTCGGGGGCACTGGCGCTGCCTTCGACGAGGCACTGCTGTCCCTGCGCAGGTTCGCATTTGAAGAGGAACGTCGCTGGGGCGAGGCAGTGGTATTGCTCACGGATGGATCTTTGACGTTCTTCGCCCCACTGGCCTTCAGGTTGAGGCTGCTCCGCTTCTTGGTCTTGGCCAGGTTCTGGCTAAGATTGATGAGGTTCTGGGTGCTGCCAAAGTTGCGCGTAAGATTCACAGAGCCGCCAGCGGCCTGGGCATCGGCTTTCACTTTGCTGCTGCTACGTCGCGGAGCTACGGCGAAGGGATTGTGGGTGGACAGTGAGTTGGAGCGCCGGTACGAGCTGCGCTGGACAGGAACTGGTGCAGGTGCTAGTGCTGGCGCCTCCAAGCTGCCTCTGTTGGAGCTGGGAGCAACTTTGCTGCTGCTGGACTTTGATGTGGAGGCCTCGGCCTGCAGATCTACGTTCTCGTAGCAGTGCTCTGTGGGACGGGACGTTACCGGAGGCTTTAACGTCTCGTAGTTGGGCTCGTTAAGCGTCAGAATTTGGTTATCATCCTCTGCCTCATTGCAGAGCAGTAGTGCGCTGCGTTTGGTGCGCGCCGTGATGTCCTTGGAGGCAGGTTGTCCTGCGGTACGCGTACTGCCCTTCTGTCCTCGCTTGGGCCGACCTGCGACCACGTGCGTCTTCACTTTGGGCTTCTTGGACAGACGCAGGGAGAACTTGAACGGCGGCTTGTAGACCACTTGGAGTTTCACCTTCTCGTTGGACAGATTTCCCATTGATTTGGTCTTCTGCGGGGGCTTCTGTACGAGCCTTTCCGGTGTGGACTGCGATTTACTCATCACCTTGCGTACCCGGGAGCTGTGCTCGATGTGCGACAGCGGCTGGGCCACGATGGGAGACTCCAGCAGCCACTTTTGCACCTTGCCAAAGGTGTTGGTGTGATTGGCCGTGGACAGATTGGAGGCATCATCGCCGTTGTTGTTGCGATGCGAGTAATCGATGATTTCCTTCATGTGCTTGCCCAGTTTCTTGTTGGACTTTTTGGGATCTTCCTCCAACGACTTTTTCTTGCCAATCCCTTGGGATCTTTGCGTCTTCTTTGGCTCTGCATTCGAGCTAGTTTTTACCACTCCACGGGAAACTCCCATTGCAGCGGCGGAGGCACCAGCGCCTGCTACCGTTCCCGTTCCCAATTTCTTGCTGCGCTCGCCACGCACCTTCTTCTTGAAGGGCACCTTTGTCCGCACAGCGGTGTGGACTATCACCCCGTTGTTGTTCTCCGGCAGTCGCACTGTCTCCGTGGTGGCGCTGTGTATTATGGTGACGGACTTAAGCTTCAGATTCGATCGTTTCGCCAGGAGCTTTGTGCTCAATATCTGCAGAAGAGAGACACAGAGAGAGAGGGTCAGATTAAATAGGACTCGTTCGAGTTTGGATAGAAAGGGAATTGGAAATGAATTCAATGCTCATCAAATGATTCCTAGATTCTGCCCTAGATAGCCTCACGAGACTACTGCTAAATGAGTGTGTTCTGCAATAGATTCTAAAGGGATTCGATCGTCGAATGCTGGCAGCTCACCCACAGACTGAGACTGAGGCTGAGCCTGCGCAAGCCCTTTGGCCTCATGCTGATCCCTTAGCATATGCGTGACCAGGCGCATCAACTTTTGCAAAACCAAAGAACAAACTCAAGTTAAATTAAATTCTTAATCAATGTCGATTTAAAGAAATATCTACGCCCCCGAATAGTGCTACTTACCAGCAACAAAATGACGCCAATGGCAGCCAAAGCCACTGTATACCAGTTGTGCTGCATCCACTTCTTGAAGGTGGCAATGCTCTCCTCCGAGAGCAGCAGCTTACGCAGAGTGGCCAGCGGGCCAGAGGGATCCACCTCGCGACACTTTTGAAAGACATCACAGTATCTGAAGGGCAAGGAAGGATAATGAGTGCCCCTTTGGGTTTGAGAATATGTATAATCGAACCCATTATAGTCGTTGCATGGTGTGCCTGGCTTCGAGTACATATCCGGGACATCGAAGGGAGCCTCATTCCACTCGAAGGAACTCCTGCACGGGTTGTCCTCGCCAGGCAGCTTGCAGCACAGCTCACACGACTTGATCCGATCGTCCTGAGGTCCGGGTATGCACTGGCATGACTCCAGGCCATAGGCCAAACAAATGCTGCCAGTGCAGTCGCCCATATAACAGACAAATTCCTTGTTACAGATCGTCTTGTTGGGCTTGTTCACCGACGGCGGACACTGGGGCACACGTCCATCGCAGAACGAGGGATCCCGACAGCCATTGTCGTCGCGGCACTTGTCGCCAAACTTCAGCTTGCAGTCGGTGGTGCAGCAGGGACCCTGCGAGGGACTGCAGCGGGCATGCGGCGTCAGAGTACAGGGCGTCTCATCTATACGCGGCTGACGGGACATGGGAAAGCAGCAAGAGTCTTTACAGTCCTCCTCCCAGCCGCAGTCGCATTGCTCTCCCGGTTCGACGACGCCATTGCCACAAATCGAGGACTGGGGCTCAGTGAAGCAGCCCTTCATGGAACGCGCTTTGGCATTCAGTACGGGCTCAATGGACTTCAACGAGCAGGTGCTGAATTTGTTGTTGTTCTTCTTGTCTCCGGAGGTGGCACGGGCAAACATAATGAAGTTGCCATCCTCCCCACCTGGCGTGCATTGTTCCGGATCGTGCTGGAATAAGTTAAAACCCTTTTAGGTTGATGATCGCATAAAGGAATGTGGAGAATCTTACCGGAGAGCCAAAGTTGTGGCCAATTTCGTGGGCTAACGTCACGTGTGAGACGGCGGGTGGCACATGCTTGCCATAGTTTAAGAGCGTCACAATTCCCGTGTTGAGGGACTTCAGGGAACCCCGATAGTGTCCATTCTTCTCGCAGACGCCGCCAGCATTCTTAAGATCTCCCGTCCATGCCAGACCCAAGGTGCCCATCTCAAAGTCGCGATAGGTAAACATGTAGGCCAAACAAAAGGCATCGTAGTCTTCCTCTGTGTAGTGGAAAAGCGATTGAATCACACAAAAGAAGCATTAATTTCAATATTCTTACCCGAAAACAGTTCCAAGAACTTCTCCACGCCATAGTTGCCTGGGAAACGATAGGTGGGATCCTTCATGGCATTCATGTTGTGCACCTTGATGCGCTTTATCATGAACGTGATGTTGTCCGGCTTGCCATCGTTATTGAAGTCCGTATTTCGATAGATCGAATTGGCACGCTGCACATGGCGCGTGATGGCCTCAATAGAGGCCTCGTCGGAGCCCATTTTCTGAAAGAATGTGTGATCTGCCTGCAGATACAACATGCACGTGGTCTTGCGGTCGTACAGCAGCCGGGGCGAACTGTGTATATCGTCGCCCCGACCGCTCAGCAGATTCGTCATCAGCATGCTGTTAAAGCTCGGATTGTGCGGGTTGGGTGCGAATATAATCTCCGGATTATAGTTATTCACAATGATGTTTGGTTTCTTGGTGGCCCCGTTTTTTGTGATGATCTCAACGTGTGTCTTGTGGCTGGGTCGATCGTTGCCGTTGTTGTTGTTCCCCAGGAAGAGCGTCGTCCAGTTGGCATTGAAGAAGTTGCTCGGCAGATTTCCGTTTCCGCTATTGCTGTTGCTGCTGTTGTTTGGCTCCTCGTAGGGCGTGCCAAACTCTGGCTCGATGGGACGATTGTATGTGCTCACAATGATGTTCTTGTGCTTTGTATACAATTTACGCACATTGTTGTTGTTGTTGTTGTTGCTATTATTATTGGCATTGTTGCTGTTGTAGCTGCGACTGCCTTCGCCGACATTGGAGGGATTATAGTTATTTACAAGTATATTGCGGTTCGACGTGGGTTTCGTCAGGGTGGCCAGAAAACTCTCGGTGCTACGGCCAGTATTCCTCGTTGTCGAGGTGGTTGGATATCTTCTGGTTGGCCTCTCATCACTCCGATCCTCTTCGGAGGCCAGGACGCGAAAATCATCATTGTAGGGCACCTCCAGGTCTAATGGCAAAGGCGGGTTACGATTATATGTGGGAGTGGGACTATCAGACATGGCCACCTAGAAGAAAATACATTAAATAGATGCGATGCAATGGCATTTCCTTTCGTAATTGCTTACCTCTTCTGGCAGCCAACGTTTTTTCCTCAACTTTTCGCTAGCGCAGTGCGTCTTCGTTGGCACCTGGGAGCTCAGACCGCCTCCGAGGTGCTCCTTTTGCATATTTACATCACTTAACTTATAGACTATACTGTGGACGCCACTCTCGGCTAGTTGCTGGGAGTAGCGTTGCGCTGGCTCGATGTAATAGTGCTCCGCTTGGGTTTCAATCGTGCCATCGAGCAGATTATCACTGGTTAGAATGGCCTGCACATGGGCAGCCTCATCGTCCTCCAAGCTGCCAGTGTAAATGCGTGAGACATCGTAGTCGATGGGTCCCAATGTGTTCTCGATTTCCACATCGTGGGCGAACACCGAATGCGGCTGTTGACGCAGCACCAATCGAAAATCTCTGCGTGGAGATAGCGGGAGATAGGGAGAGAGGGGGACAGTGATTAAGTGTAATCGAAGCTCGGAATTGAATTGAGTTCAAACTGCAATAAAGTCCAAAGCCCACCCACGCACACTCACCTGTCATGGGCCGAGAAATTCAATCGTATTGTGTGCGCTAATCCACTCGAGGACGATGACGACGACGGTGTGGGCTCCACCTGACGCTTTTGTCGGAAGCGCGCCTGCTCCAAGTGCCTGAGCTGGGCTGCCTGCAGTACACTGCGATCGAAGTTCGCCGCCTCCCAGTGCTTGATGTACGGCGTCAGTTTGTGGGTGTAGCCTGATGAAAGATCAAAGCAAAGCTCTTGACTCAGCGTTTCCTTGTGGGAATGTGGGAGCGAGGTAGGGAAAGTATTGGGACACTTACCTGGCAGCTTGAGTGGCGTTGGAATGGCCAGCAGCTCACTGGGCACCCACAAAAGCGCCAGGAGCCCCAGCAGCCAGCTCATCTGGCTGGATTGTGTTGTATTTGTGTCTGGGTGATAGTGTGTGTCAGTGGCAGTGTGTATGTGGTGTGTGTGTGTGTGTGTGGAAACCTAACTAGTTCTAGGTTGCGTTTTCTTGGATTAACCTCTGTGTCTGACCCCCAGGCATCACATTATTGCAGCCGTCGTCGCTGTTTCTCTCTGTTGCAATAGAGAGTGTGCCAGAGGAGAAAGAGGTGCAGGGAAATTGCTCAGGCCGCAATCCGCGTACCAATCTGTGACATTTCCACGCGAGAAGCTGTCGGAGAATGAGAAGAATGAGAATGGATATAATCGAGTTGATTGCATTAACAGTTGCCCTGCCTCTCTTGCACAAAGAAACACTGCATTACGTATACGTCCCGATTCCGGACTACTCAGGAGCTGGCTAACAGCAGCAGATCATATGTAGAGGGGCAAAAAGTGGCTTTCACCTTTTCCAGCAACAATAAAATATACGCAAAATCTTTTGTTCAACAACAATTTTTGCGTTTCTTTGCATAAAAGGCAAAAGCAACAAACAGCAGCAGAGCAGCGCAGCGCCACAGCATCTCATTAGCACTTCACATACGCACGCACACATACCATACACATACACCAGACGTACAGAGTCGCGTTGTAAGTGTGTGCGTGTGTGCCCGTGAAAATTACTGTTAGTTTCCCGTTTGTGGCTTTCCAGTCTTTAGCGCACATTTCCTTTTGGTCAATGGAATTAAATGCATTCCTTTGCACTATTGACAACCGTTTAATTGGATAATTATTATTTTCTTGCTGTGCGTGCAAAAGGGTTTGAGTGTGTTGTTGTGTATAGTATATGTGTGTGTGTGTATTCTGGCCCAAAAAAAACGCTGATGCGCTGCTTCTTACTCGCTGCTCGCTGTTGTTGTTGGTGGCTGTGGCTTAAACCAAAATAAGATACACGAAATTCAATTAGCCACAAATTGTTGCACTTTTTCGTTTGGTTAATTGGATTTGGCCGACTTGCAAATATCAAATATTTAAAAGAAACAAACACTCGCAAACACACACAAAACAATCGACCTCCACTGTTCGCTGTATTTCCCATTAACGCGCTGCCACTGGCGTAAATGGTTATAAGCCAGTCCCAAGTTTTTTTGTTTTTCGTTTCGTTACCAGGGCCCAAAAACCTGTTCTTCTGCTTATTCATCCAGGCCCGAAACAAACGGATTTCCCGTGCAGTTTATGGAGTTATTATTTATGTAAACCTTGATTAATGGCACATACTTTTTATATCCACTCGAGCACTGGCATTTTAATTCGTTTTGTTCTCCAGAAACAACTTTTTTTGTGTGTCGCCACCATCCACCACCCTCTTTGGTTTTTGGTATAAACGGTTTCAGTTAGTTATCGATAGTTTACGTTTACCATTGCAGCTGGTGCTTCTTCTTACCTTGAGATGCCGCTGGCTCCGCCACCATCACCACCTCCGCTAGGTCGAGTTTTCCGCCGAAGAATTCATTGACGAGCACAATCAACGTCGAATTTAGTTTAATTTAAAAATTATTTATGTGCCCAGTGTGACTGCACTACCCGTTCGTCAGAAATATACCAAAATTTACCGTCTCATTTTCAAAATATACCGACGAAAATACGACTTAACCCACCTCTTTTTAAAAAGATGAACAACTTGAGTTAAAATTTTAATTTTTGTAGATCCATCCCATCCTTCATCTTTACTAACAAAAAAAAGAACACGATATCTTTTCACCTGAACTGGTCTAAAATTCTTTAAGATTCATAATTTGCGTAGAGAGTATTTAAATACCCACTGGTCGACAATGGGTTAATCATTCTCAGTCCATATATTTCTCAATTTTGATATTCGATTTAGTATTACCAGCTAGGTAAGACTCCGATTGATGAATCAATTTTCTACAGCACTGGCTAGGCTTAAGTTTAAGTTTAGGTTTAGGTTAGGTTTAAACAACAAAGGTCAAAGCTTAACGTAAGTGAGTCTGAAATAAAACGTTAGCTGATTCCGCGGCACATGCTGCAGTTTATAAAAATTGAATAATGCCAAGGTAAGCAACGTAAAAAAACGTAAGTGAGAAAATGCCGTTATAAATGAGGATAGTGAGTGAGTAGAAAATGACCCGTGAGTGAAAAATCGTGTCTTTTTGCATAAATGGACTATATACAAATTTTGCGGAGAGAGACAAACATTATTATGGTGTAAATAATACTAAAATACCAATCTCATTACAACCATCGTTTTGTAACGGATATACGTAATATATATGCCATTTTTGTTTTCAACCAATTGTGGCTCTACAAAAACTCCATCAATTCTCCTGTGTTCATCTGAAGAAAATTACTGATAGAATACTTTCAGCCTGTGCACGAAATGGTGATCCACTACACGCGTCTGTCTTATTTATCCAACAAAAGTCAAATTACATTGCCAGCAGCCCTCGTCACAAAATTGCAAATCCCATTTACCGTTACAATGTCGCGTCATAGTGTCGAGTCGACTCGCTTTCATTGTTGCAAATTTAGCTCATTTATAGCTAATTTACCATTTTAAAAAACCAATAATACCAATAGCTTTCATTGCCAATTCAGCTATTTTATAGCTAGTTTCGCATGAAAAAAAATCTGTCTGTAGCAAGGAAAGAAACGAACCGTACCGTGGGACAAATAACGACAACCACAGACTCATCATTATAACTCGAATTTTATTTAGATTTAATAACAAAACATATGTAAGTATATGCCTAAGAATCTTAAGTTTTTTTTTGATATACTGTATAGTTCTTGATCCTGGATCCAAGTTGAAGATTGATTTACAATTGAAGCGTACATTTGATGGATCCACTCAAAATTTCCTTTGATTCAGCGGCTTTTTCAGTAGACATTTTGTGGAAACTTGGGAGCATTGCCGTAGAGATGCTCGGATTGCCACAACTGAATGTGCGACTCTCGCGTCAGCACCACCAACACCAGTAACATGAGGCCAGGATGCGATCCTCGTGCACAAGATGCTGCACATAGCGGGCATGAACTTGCCATTAGGATTGACGTTCATATTGACAAATTCGTTCAGGTTCTCCTCCGTTACCTCAAAACATTCGACGGCAATAGCCAGAGAATTGGGTCTCACTGCAGCTGTGCATCCGCAATGCCTGTGGACTGCTGTGGCAGCGAATGCAGTGTGACAATGTCTCCCAGCGTGTGACGAATGGCCACATGTATGATGGGCGACTGGTGG
Organism: Drosophila helvetica; assembly: GCA_963969585.1. NCBI lineage: Eukaryota > Metazoa > Arthropoda > Insecta > Diptera > Drosophilidae > Drosophila > Drosophila helvetica. Next base: position 45,864,647 of record OZ018403.1, read on the forward strand.
ATCTTCGCCGGACGGGCAAACGTGCGAACATAACTCCAACTGAAAGAAACCAATAAATATATGATGTCTAAAGGAGATTCGTTGCTGGATAACCCTACTCATTAAAGTCCCAGATGAAAATGCCGCACCAGTAGGTTGGGAACCAGCTAGGTCAAGGCCTGGGTTTGACCCCTAGTGAATAGTCCAGCGCCTTGGTCGATGGGTGCGCGGACTCAAACAGCTGCCGAGGCATCTGACCATAGGTCTTTACTATTGTCTTGACCGCCTCCCTTTCACTGTTATTTACTACAGGAATTTAACACTTTTTGGAATAACACATCTATTTAGAGATATACATTTCCACTATTCTAAACATGCCTTAAATATTAATTAACAGCTTTCTTAATCAACGACTGCTGCTTCTGTATGCCCTCACGTAGTTCTTGGGCACTCTTCTCCAGCTTCGCGCAGCATGACTGCAGTTGCTCTTTCTGTGACTCCAAGGTGTCTACTGTGGCAGTCAATTTCGTCACCTTTTGATCGTAGGTATCAAACACTTGCCACCACGTCTGGAGCGGTAGATTCTCCGGATCCGTCAGTAGTTCATGTTCCAAATCTGAATTTTCCGAGCTGCTGGCTACTGGAGACTGTTGGACTTCAAATGTTTCCATATCCGCCAGCATTTCGTCCACAGTAGGGGCAGTTGGTGGTGGCTCCGTCTTTGGTTTGGACTTTTTAAACATTGTTGTTGCTTGCGGTTCTGTAAGGTTCAGAGTGATAACGTCAGCAAGTCTAGGCAAATGGGCCAACAAAGCACTTACCTTGTGTAGTGAAACTGTTAATGCCTGCAGGTTTTTCAGCAGTCTTGAAGTCTTACTTTGTTGCTAAATGTACTTGATTTTAGTAAATATATGAAATTGGAAAACGTAAACAAATTAGTGTTGATTTATAGGGATGTCAATTCTTAAAACATCTGATGCTTGCTACATATCAACTAGATGTAGATGTATTATCAACAAGTATATTACACGTAAGTGTGACCGCAGTTTGGAAGAGAATAATCGATAGGTCGCGTGTGTTCGTTTTGTCATCACTGGTTTGCGCGCTTGAAATTTTTGTTTGTTGTTTTTCTGCTAATTTATTTACGAAACGAAATAAAACATAATGGGAAATCAAGACGAACTCAGTACCGGAGCCAAGCAGAAGTTTGTAGAGGCAGCTGCACGTGCCAAAAATCCACTGGACACATTGCCATACGACAAGTACACGACTCCATCCGGAGAAGAGTTCAAATTGATTTGCAGGACAAAGAGCGATGCCGATCCGAAAACTATAAAGTGGGCCATCAAGCTCGCAGAAACAAACGTTGGACCTTACTATAAGCAATTGAAGATGGGGTGGCAGCCAAAAATAAAGGCGGCGGAGCACAATAAGAGCTGGGCCCGCTATCTAGTGGCTCAAAACAGTAAAAAAGAGAATGTGGCCTATTGCATGTTCCGCTTTGACATGGAAAACTACGACTGCATACTCTATTGGTGAGTGAGCACTTTACAAATTCCCTATCATATTGATTAGTTAACTTTGACTTTGTTTTGCAGCTACGAAATGCACGTTGCGGCCAACTCTCAACGCAAAGGCCTGGGCCGTTTTATGATGCAAGCGCTGGAGGATTGCGCCCGCCACTGGCATCTCGAGAAGGTTATGATCACAGTGCTAAACAACAACGAGAATTCCATATCGTTCTACAAGAAGCTCGGCTACAGCAAGGACGAGACATCGCCGGATGTTACGGAAGAGGCCGAATACCAGATCTTTAGCAAGTCCACAGTAGGCTGAATATTTATTGGATTACCAGAGAGAATACATTTAAGAAAGATTACTTAACAATTACTCAACAGCTTGGCCTGCGTCTCAAAGTAATTGGCCATGCGAATGTCCTGGGCGCTCAGGCCACCAACGTCGTGGGTGGAGAGAGTGACATTGATTTTGTTGTAGCAATTGAACCACTCCGGATGATGGTTGATTTTCTCGGCCAACAGGGCCACGCCTGTCATGAAACTGAACGCCTGATTGAAGTCCTTCAGGACAAACTGCTTGTAAATGGCATCGCGGCCATCCACCAAGGTCCATCCAGCGTCCAGGAGGGGCTGCAGCTTCTCGGCACGCTCTTGTTCATTAAGCTTGACCTGCGGGAGCAACAAGTATGTAGAACAGAAGCGATACACATTTTTAAAGCCACAACTTGGCTTGGGCGGGGGTCAAATGTTGTGGGCGATAAGCGGGCGACTAAGACAGTCTTTTTTATAAACTGTATTGAGAATACAATTCGATTGCCCTTGCTCCACAATAAGCTGTATATTTTCTCACTCACCACCATTTTACTTGTTTTCCCCGCTGCTTTTGTGGTTGCGTTTGCTGTGAACTGTTTTTGAGTACTGTAGAATCTGCAGAGCCCCACACCGCCACCAGTTGCTGCTGCCGCTCTTGTCGCCGTCGTATAGATAGCTGAATTCGATTCGACTTTGCGATTGCTGCGCGTAAATCAAAAGCTTCTCAAAAATCTCCCAATCACAGCATTAAGCGTAGCTACTCACCCCCAATCTCTCTTGCTGGCCCCGCTCTCGACTGATGATTCGGCTTGAAACAAACCAGATTTACTCCGACGGCTGCCAAGTAGATTTGCAGCTTTTTGAAAGTTACTTTTAATCACATTCTGAGCGCATTTATTTGTTAATAACATTTTTGTTACCCCCCACCAAACTGGTTTGGCTTGCGCGTTTTGTTTTTGTTATTGTGCGAGAACAGCTGTTTGCTAGAGATGGCAACTTTTATTGTGAATGTGTAGTGTTTCTCGATAAATTGGCGGTCCAAAACGGTAGTTTTATTTAAATTCAAATGTGATGTGATATTTTTATTTGCTGTATTGTATATGATAGATTTAAATTTGATTGATAGTGTCACACTCTATATGTTTAATGAGCTGACTTGATAACTTGCCAGTTCTGTAGAGCTGTGGCTGTTTACTTATGCACCACATTGTCTGTTTCACCATTTCCATAGTAATCGTAGTCCGCATTGGCCGTTGAAGATCTCATTCTGGGATGCTCTGTGGAGGTGGCCAGGCCCATGGGCTGTCCAGTGGTTGCCTCAATGGCTGCTGGGGTCGTTTTCCGCCAGCGAAGACTGTAACGGCTGCGCAGAAATGGTGGCTTGGTGACTATGGTATTGCCAACGACTAAAGGAATCCAGACCGTGAGAAGATATATCTAAAGACTGTTATTTGCTTACCCAAGCCAAAGAGGCAACAGCACAGAATCAGCAGCAGGGTCAACTTCATTCTGCAAGACTCTTCCAATGCAAACTGTGTCCCCAGTCTGAAGAGTCGGCTCCATTTATAGTCCCTTCCATGCCAAAGATAAACAATTCCCCGAGGTCGGTGGAAAGCGAAAGCACTCATCACCAGTTCCCTGGAGTCACAGTCCCAGTCCCAGTCCCACCCAAACCAAGTTCATTCACCGCTTTGGTGATTTTACATTTTATTCGTTATCTGTGATGGGAACACTTACTAAGCTTACGGGTTAAACGACATTGTACAATACATCGAATAGGTTTATGCCTAAGAAATATGGTAATAAATACGTGTGTGGATTGGATTGGATTGGGCTGGATTGTGTGAGCGAAAAGCCTCTCGTCAATTGTCCCGCTCAGCGGGTCTCGGACGCCTCTGACCGGAGGGTATTGGTGGCGGCGGCACATCAGGCACCTCGCTGTTTTTACTCTCCGATCCGTTCCGGATGTCCTCGAAACTGGGTTTTACCGGCTCCAGGTTCAGATCTAACGGCAGGGGTTGCGGTACCTCTTTGGGCGCGGAGGGTGGTAGTGGCGCTGCGGGTTCTGCTTCTGCTGCTGATCCTGCTGCAGGCTCCCGGATTGGGTAGCCCTGCGTGGGGTAGTAATCGTAGGGCGGCAGATAGTTCTGGCGTACGTATCCAGCCTGGTCATAGATCACCGGGTACTGGCTGTACGGATAAGGGGGGAGGTGTGTCGGCTGTCCAGTGTACTGCGATGGCAGTCGGATGAGCACGGGCGGCAGTCCTTGCTCGTTGAGTGGCGGCGGCATCTGTTCCTTGGTCATCTCTTTGGGCTCGAGTGACGGCGGAGCCGCCTCCGGCAGAGGCTGTTGCTCCACGGGCGTTTCCACTGGCTGTTGCGGCTCGTAGGGTGCGTATCCAGCAGGATACTGTGGGCCAGTGGGCAGCGGATAAGGAAGCTATAAAAGACGGTCCTTAGTTTTTCATAAAGTAAAGGAATAAACCGCTTTACTCACTCTCTCGTTGGGCGACAAGCCCGGCACAATTGGCTGACCAAACCTCACCAATGGCGGACTGTAGAAGCCATACGGATTGTAGGGTCCAAAGGGAGCGTAGCCGGGCTCATGAATGGTGGGCTGGATGACGGGATAGGCCCTGCTGGAGGTGAGATTATCATCGGTGGTGATGAGGGCATTGTAGACTTTGGGCTTCTTGCGCAGACGACGAGCGGCCTGCGATGAATCGAGGCACAACATCAGCCCCAGCCCCAGCAATAGAAGCATCAGCGTGCGCTGTAAGAATTTAGTGGTTAATTTTCAGGTTTTTCTCTCATTGACAGCTGTCCCTGGTTTGTCACTAAGTTTTTTTTCTGTTGCTTCAGGCCCACCAATGGCCAGTGGCCAATGAGCCAAAATCATAATCTGTTTAATTGATCGCCATATCGACAATCAATCAATGAATTGTTTGGACTACGCACAATCGAGTGTTTGACGGAAGTTGGCCGGAGTCCGACTCCCAGCCAAAGCACAAGGAAACCATGGCTCGTTAGTAATGGAAGCTTGGTCCGTTCCCATTCTCTGGATGCCCCCGCTGAAACCCCTGGCCTTTCAAACGTTACCCCCAGTCACTGCATTCAAAACGTGGTCCAGTGGTCCAACAACCAGCATTCAACACATGTCTGCCTTTGTTAAGAATTAACCACACTTCATTAGTTTTGAATTGAAATGTAGATTGTTCCTTTAATTGGATTACGCGGAGCTGATCGAACCGGACGAACTGTTCGAACTGTCCGATCGCTGAACCTCATGGGCCGGGCAACAGACTTCTTGACGGCTTTCCTTTGCACACCCTAGAGAGTAATGGAATGGTTTTTTTTTTCTTTTTTGCCTAGGTCTAGGTCCGGAGTCCGGTTAAACAAGTTGCCGCCTGCTCTGGCATCGAAATGCACTGAAGCGATCCGCGGAACTGTGACCGAGTTTCTGATCTTGATCTCTGCCAGCATTGCAGCTCCATGCTCTCAAATTGCTGCTCTCGGATTCGGATTACCCCCAGACATTTGTGCTGGGCTGGGCCGCACGCCCCACTGGCCCCCTGACTGACTGACGGACTGGCAATTTGCTTTGCTTTCCATGCATTTCACTTTGACTTTCCTTTGGCGTAAACAATCTCCACCCACACGCCTGCGCCTCCGCCCGCCTCCGAGATCTCCTCGGCTTTCAAAAATAGAAAAGATCAGAGAGCAATTTTCAACGCTTTTCCTTTTCTATTTTCGTTTTCGTTGCGGTCTGCATCTGCGTCTGCGTCTCAGGGGCCTGGGCCTCAGTAGTGAAATGAATCGAATCACCAGACAATAATCGTAATGATCTCGCTTCGATCAGCGATCAGTGATCATGAGCTTGATCATGTGTGGAGTGCTGCACTTCAGCTAAACGAAATTGGGCCACATTGAGTGCCATGCCATTGTAATAATCGTTAAAAGTGATAGTTGAAAATGTTTCAGACCTTTGAAGATCACATTGATCTGTTGGATGTTGGATGTTGGATGTAGGTGTTTTATAGGCTCAAACCAAGAGCTCTATGTGGGTGGTCCCATGTGGATCAATGATGGAAGACCATCGATGATGGTTTGCCATTTGAACTGCAATGAACTCTGATCGAATGCAGCTCAGGTTTATGGAGGACTTTTCATACAAAAATACATTCGTTTTGTTTATTCTAATCATCATAATCATCACATGATACTTGAGTTCCTAAAGTAGGAACCAAAGAAACGACAATTAGAGGAAGTTTGGGAAGAATGAATTTTAATGATTTTTTACTCGTAATTATAAGAAACAAAAGTTCCGTCTGCGGAATCGTGTGGCACATGTTCACTTTATGGCACATAAATATGTATTTCTGTTCCCAGACCCACTCCCAACCCATTCGCTCTTGTTCGCTTTTGGTCTTACTGGTCTGGCCTGCAGTGCCAGCTTGTCTTGTTAGACTCTGACTCAGCCGCTCCGCCAGTCAGAGCCATGGCTAAGACTGAGACCAGTTCAAAGGCAAAATAGATGGCATGGCATGGCATGGCATGGCCAATGGTGTAACCTTAAACCTGACGGTTCGACGGGCATCGAAAGTGAAAGTCTAGCCCGAGAGAGAAGTCCATCAAAACTGATCCATTTAGGTATCGCTTACCTTTTCCATTTGCATATTTGCTGTGGGTTTCGCGTGAGTTTTGTATGCAGGCAGTGCACTCCGAGAATGTGTCAGGAAGCTCCAGAAAAGCCCAAAATGAGTCTCACTCACAGCCTTAGCCTTGCTGGGCCTTCTGGCTTCTTGCAGTTTGCTTATTGCAGCTTGCTGGAATTGTTTTTAAAATGCACAATTTGTTCACCGACTCAGCGGCGGCGGCGGGCGCTCACGACACGTAATGACTTTGAAAACAAGTTGCTATAAATAATATAATGCAATATACTGCACATGCAAAACAGAGCCAGACAAGTGCCAGTGCCCACAGCTCGGAGCTGGCGAATCGGACTTGACTGGGATGTGGAACACACAGAGACGGAGACCGGAGATCGGAGACCGGAGACCGGAGCACAAGTTGACGCGGAGGCTGCTAACGTTCGACTGGCGATGGCGACGGCTGCGCACGCGCGTTTCTTATGGGACTTGGAGCGAACGCTGGGCGCGCACCTAGGCCAACCTTTTATACCTTCGGTTTGGCGATGGAGATGGTGGGATGGTGGTGGAGCTGTGGTGGCTTTGGCTTTTATTGGCCCACTGGCAGGAACTTCTTGCAGTTGGCCTAGTTTTCAGGTTAACCTTGCAACGGGTGCGTCGACTTTCAGATGGATTTCGTTCCTCCCAATATAAGCTGGCCGAAGACATGAAGCGGGTGTAGGGTATTCCCCTTTTCGATCCGGACTTCAAACAGCAACCCAAATAGCTTTCCTCTGGGATGCCTTTTCATTTAGCTTCGTTTTAATTGCTGTGTGGCTTAAATTGAATGCAATAAACCGGGCGAAAGTGTACATAGAATGCCAAGAAACTGGGCAAAGGAATTTGTTCAGCTCTCCCTCTCCACACACTCCACACACTCCACTTACTCCACTTACTCCACTGAGAGTATCACAACTTGTCTCTATTCTTGGTCCATGACAAATGAGCTTACTTGCTACTTGGCCAAGTTTCACTTTCATTAGCCACAAAAGGCCAGAACAATTGTTGCTGCTGCTGCTGCTGCTGTTGATGTGTCTTAGTGGCTGTTAACTAGCAGCTGCAAAGCCCCCCCACACCGCGCTACACCACTCCGTTGTTAACCAGATTGTTAATATCCCCCTGAAGCTCTCTTCTCTCATTCTCCTGCCCTGTCTGGCCTGGCATGATCATTTGTTTTCATTCGCTGTTGCCACTGGCTGCAGTCACGTTCACTGTCAGAGGTGATAAGTGTCAGTCAGGTCGGTCTCCGTCTCCGTCTCCGTCGCAGTCTCCCACCCACACTCGTGCTACAGATGCCGACAGATCTGGGGGTCAATTCCAACAACAATTTGAAGATTGTTAGACCCGTACTGCTGTTTGTGGGCGTGAACCCCTGCCGTGGTTTCTTCTTGGCTTTGGCGGTACTTTCGCTTTCCCTTTTTGGTGTTTTGATTGGCATAATGATGGGTCGTTTGTTAGATGCTGCAGATAAATAATTGGTCACTGGTGGTCGCAGAAAAGATCCCTCTCTTTCAAATTTGGCTTATGAAAAACGAAAGTCAATGGAAATGTTCTTTGTCCGTTTTTTAAATGCTCTAAGTTTATTTGAAATTCTAACTCGAAAGATGTGTGTATTTAGTGATGGCACACTGGCGACATCTATTTACAAATTGTGCTCACTGCGAAAAGCTGACTGCTTCGAAACGAATGCATAGCCAGATAGGGTGCGCCAGATAGGGGGCGCCACTGGAAAATAGAAATAACACAAATAATATAATAATAAATAATAATAATTTAAATCTTAGACTTTTGCACCTTCATCGCGGTGATCGCCTCATTGGCGATAAGAGCCAGATGCTGAGCCAGACATTTTGACAGCTGTGCAAACTTCTTTATTTGCTTGATGCCCTCTGCCCTTCGATAAGGCAATCAATGGATCAGTCAATCACCCGCTTAGCGACCCAAGAATCCAATTAATCTATTGGTGAATCCATTTGCTATAAATACAAATGCTGAGCGCAGCAAAAAGTGCAGTTGCAGTTGCATTCCGGCAAAGACATCACAATGAAGTTTCTCATTCTCCTCCTGAGCCTGGCTCTCGTTTGCTCCGCCGACCACCACGAGCACCATCACCACCACGCCGATGGAGCCTCCGCCTATGTGGTGAAGACCCACGACGATCTGGTCTCCTATCGCAGTGCCTGCGCGGAGAAGGTACATGCTCCTGCCGAGCTCGTGGCCAAGTACAAGAAGTGGGAGTACCCCGATGATGCGGTGACGCACTGCTACATGGCCTGTGTCTTTGAGAAGTTCGGATTCTACGATGAGGAGCACGGCTTCGATGTGCACAAGGTGCATGTTCAGCTCTCTGGTCCCAGTGCCCACGTTGATCATTCTGATGAGACGCACCAGAAGATTGCCCAGTGCGCCGAGACCCATTCGAAGGAACACGACTCCTGCGCCAAGGCCTACCACTCCGGCATGTGCTTCATGAACGCCAATCTGCATTTGGTGCAGCACAGCGTCGAAGCCTAGGACTGACGTTTGGAACATCCTCTGGACCAGAACATTCCTGATCGTTGTCAAAAGTTCAATAAAAATACATATATTTTGCTAGATTTCGTTAATGCTTTGCTTCGGGTTCCCTTCTTGTACACCTTCAGTAATCTCCCATTTGAAGTTTAACGTTTATGGATGCTCACTTTCGAAAGCTGGTTGATTTGTATGCGATAGATGACGCTAGGTGTCTATTTTTTGAATGTGGAGTGTTGGAAACGAAACATTGAAATTTGAATTTTGTTTTGCTTATAGGTTTTTTTTATCTTTAATAACTAGCAAGTGGACTTATTATTTATAGCTTATTTTAAACATTTTATTTATCTGTTTTCTGCTTCATGTAACCCTTGACCCAATGCCCGAATCTTCCAGAGGTGGCGCACTTGTAGGCCTGGTAGGCCCATTCGTCAGGTTGTTTTGGACGCTGCTCTCTCCTATTGCAGTAGTCGACCACTAGCTGGAGTTCCTCCATTTGGTTGTGGCCTGCAAAGATCTTTGCTATCCGCTTGGAATTATAGCCACTCTCGTCCGACCACAGGCCCAGCCTCTCCACCAGACATCGCAAGGTCTCCGCATCCTGTCCATTCGATAGAAGGCGACAACTTTCCAGGTCTTCATACACCTGCTCAGGGCGTGGCAGCTGCCAGACAGAAGCCGCCCCTGTAGATGGCACGGCAAGGAGCAGGAGGCAGCTCCAGCAGAAGATTTCCAATTTGAGCGGACGCATTCTGCATTCGGCTGTCAACGAGTTGGGATTGGAGCAAGCTCGGAGCCACTTGGCTCTTTTATAGAAATGTTCTGGTGGCTAAAACCAGTTCTAGAAGTATCGCCGATTCATGTTACGGCATTGACATTAACCTAGAATTCATGGAAAATAAAACTGCCGCCTGCGAATCTAATTGTTTTTCATCGTACATGAACTGCTGTAATGAAAACGTCCGGTCGGGTCCAAGCTCAAGCCCCTCTCTGGCAGATGAAGTGCTTTTAAATCTTTATAAACAGGTGGCAGACAGTAACTTTCCATACCAGAGACGGACAACAATCTGCGTACTCATGTACTTTGAAGCGGGTTCAAGTTCATAAATGGTCTAGCGTCTACGCAGATCCATTATGATGGAACGTCACGTCTGGATAAATTAAGTGATAAATGAAATGCCTAATAAAATATGCTTCCTAACTGTTGGTTTTATGGAACCATCTGTATATCGTATGGTTATCGCTAGCAGACTCCAGGTACACTTTCCCACATTTCCCAATCTACCATATCTTTCGTTGCCGACAATAATGCCATCGTTTAAACTGCAACTGCAATTATAAGAGCGCGGCTCATTGATTCGGGCGTTAATTTCCAAAGGCCCGCCCACTCTCAACCTGGTTTCAGGACCTTTATTAAACATTCCAATCACACGTGAACTGCTCTTTATGGATGTGTGTTGTATTTTTTTTTGCTGCTCCCATCCTTTGAGCGGTCGTGGGCCCTTGGACTTTCTCCGCCGACTGTGACTACTTCATTAACAACTCGCTGGGGGCGTTTTCACGCTGCAATAGACTTTTCCGCGCCATTCAACCCGGGCACATGTCAGCCCCATTTGACAAAGCTAATTTCACTGCGACGGCTCCGAGCACATAGCCCAAAGCCCAGACCACAGGCTTTGCGGCTTTCCCCGCCAGCCAGCCAGCCAGCCATCGAGCCACCCAGCCAGCCAGCCAGCCAAACGCCAAACAAACACTTCACACGACCTATTCAATTATTTCTCAATTAAATGTCGTGTAAAGAAGTCATCATCGTCGATATCGTCATTGAACGGCAGTCCCCATCCATGAGCACTTGGCACATTTGGCCCGAACCAAGACCGCAACGGAACGGAACGGGAACTGCGATTGGGACTGGGACTGGGACTGGGACTCGGATGCATTTCACGAGTGTCGAAATAGTCAAAGGCAGGGCAAATTGAATTTGGGCTTTCATTTCCATTTGCCTTTGCCCCCGCCTGGTTTAGTTTTCCATGCAGCATTAAGTACTTAGTTTCAAAGAGTTTCCAGCAACAAAAAAAAAAAAAAATAAATAAAAGAAGAAATCCGATGAATGACTCGAAACGAAGTGAAATCAAATGAAAGAATGGAATAGAATTTGAGCAGCAATATCTACAGGAATCGTGTGCATATTCGGCTTTCGATAAATGGTTTTTTTCCGATATGTGGGGCAAGTGAATGTGTGAGAATGGGGGTTATCAGAGTTTAATCTATTCTTAAATGGTACAAAAATAGTGATTTAAATTGATTAATTTCCACTGTTCATAATTCCTGATTTTTCAAATATTCGGAAATATATTCACTCTACAGGATTTTTGATGAATTATAGAAATATTTTAAGCAGATATACAATTTTCCATACTGTCTGAAACTATTTATTGCTTTCCATTACTATTTCCCAGCTTAGTACTCAATAAAATCCATTAAAGATCGACATTGAATGTTCTGCTGTAATTAATACTTTAAAAATTCCTTCATTTCCCATCACTCTCTATATTTTGGCATATATACAACACTCTACTCGTACATACACTTAAATGTTCCCAACTCCTAGATTGCAAATTCCGTCTCCTCCCGCTATCAAGAGCATGGTATGGTCCTTTTTTAGTACAGTTTACTCTTGAATGTTCCATCCCTTTTCATATGCTTTTCGGGTTTAATGGTCTGCGACTTGTTTCTTTTGAATGTGCATTGTTTCTCCACTTGGGTGCCTTTTCTCTCTTACAATATGTTCTCTGCCCCAATCTCAAACTGTTTCCATTGTATGCAACCATCTGCACAGGTGGCCCCAGTCCCTGCCGCAATGGGGCAGACGTTCATTGAAGCTGCTCTAATTGCAACTTTGAAACTCAATTGGGTAGACACAAGGCCGGGCGGTGCTACCGTGTGGCAGCAGCAGCAGCAGCAGCAGCAGCAGCAGCAGCAGCGCCACTGCTCTCGACCATAAACCACCAATTAAATATAAATGTTTGCGCTTTTCTGAGCACCGTTTCGTCCTTCTTTTTTTCCAGCGCTCTCAATTTTACAGTTTACAATTCGCACATGGACCGTGTCCGAGTGGGACGCGGGGCGGAAGGTCAGTTTCGTTGCCCACATGATGAAAAGGGCCCCAGGACACGTGCGTTTTGTTTAAGCCCGCTGGGCGGGCATTATTCTTCGCCAGCTTTTATGTGCTGGTCGTCCAAGGACCTGCTAACGATGGAACATATGGAGAGTTTTCTTTGGCTTTTCACTTGCTTCACGCGCGGCTCAGGTCTGCATTTTAGTGCCAAACAGCTGCTGGCATGAAATGCGACAGTAAAAACTTTTCCCTCCCGAAAGTGGGCAGTCTCTGCTCGAGGGGCGTGGCCTTTGGTAGGCGACACATTGTGCCAAAAGTTTTTTGCCCATTCCCTGGAATTGCTGGCGTAAAAGTTTCTCCGTCCCCCCCCATCAAAGTTTTTGAAATAGAGAGGAAAATGCTAGAAAATTGGAATACTTTCCAAGTTGGGAAGTTTATTCCGAATGCAAAGGCATTCTTCATATCTAAGAGGAGGGGCTGCGGGACTGTCGACTCGGAAATTTTTCCCCAACTTAATTAATTATTAATTAGTGAATCATCTCAAAGCCAAACAAGTGGCCGATGGCTGGCAAAAAAAAAAGAAATGAAAAAATGGTGTATAAAAATAAATTCATGTTAAAACATCGCACAAAAGGCCATGGCTGGGGAGAGGGCTGGACAGGCGGACTCGGGGATACGGGGATACGGACTCGGACATGGCTTCGGACGGAGCTGGAGGTCAGCGCGTGCGGTGGCTTTTGTTGACCGCACTCCGCGCATTAGCGTGGCTAAATTGCGGACCAGTTGGGTAGGGGGCAGAGGCAGGATCAGGACTCGACTCGGGATGCCCTGCCATTGAGTGTACTTGTCCACTCTTATCGTGGTCATGGAAGGAGTTGTGGCAGGAGCAGAAGCAGGAGCTGGAGCAGGAGCACTGTGGTAATTGGAATTAATTTAGCATTAAGCTGCATTTTCTTTAGCCAACTTGCCGTGAGAGTGGGCGGTGACTCTGCGGTGGACTCTCTTCATTATGAAGTACCAACATTTTGTATACTTTTTTTCTATTCCTCGTTCACTTCATTCTTGTGCCTTTTTTATGTATAGACATCGCTTGGGTTGTTAATTAATTGCGCTTAGTTGCCGCAAATGGCAGTTGGCAAATGATCTCGGCCCATGGTCGAGGGCGTGGCAGGCACAAGCCTGGAGTCATTAGCGGGCAAGCAATTAGCAGAAGTTGGCACTGGAATGCATTGCCGCAAAATAGTCCCAATTAAAGAAAGGCTTAAGAATAATTTCATTCCATTTATTATCTAAACAGAGTTCGATGATGGACCCGCATAATCATCATCCACTTGCAATGTCTGCATTTCAAATCAAAGGCAACAATTGCAGTCGTCTACACACACACACACACTGACACACACAAAGACTCTTACGTATGTATAGTATTGTAGTATTCAAAGGACATACATGGCGTATGCGCACTGCGAATGCCAGACGAGGGACAAGAGACAAGTGAGGGGCGAGTGAGATAGCTACAATTTGTCTGCAACTTATTGATATTTTACACACTCCGAGGGTTAACAATGTAATTTTCGTGTGTGTTTGATAAGAGATTAAAATGGAAAATTATCATACGAGTGAAATGTTGTATTTGTGCTTAGATTATAGTTTTCTTTTCGGAAGCTTAATCGAATTTCAGGTAAAGTCATTCATTTTAAGGGAAATTCTTCGAAAGTAGAGTACATTGTCTCCAATCATGTGCGGATATTTAATCGTATTTTATTTTATTTAATCATCAATCATATTTAAATTCTTTGCTTGAACCTGGGATTAGATGCTGGGATTGGCTTCGGTCTTTCTATTGCAATTTTCCTCAGTTACATATTTCGTGTGCAAATGCCAATTCCTTTCAAGCACTTCTCGAGAAACCCTTTCCCCCAGCTTCTTGGCTTTTCTTCTGAGCTTCCATAGTCAATCGGGGCGCTGACTGCTTCTTGTTACTGTTTTATCTGTTTTTCGTGTAGGCCGTGCCACGCCCCCAGCCTCCAGGAGGTCCTGCCACCCACCTCAACCCCTTGCAGAACTCATTGCTACTCATTAACCTGTGCGTGTGTGGGTTTGTGGGTGGATGGGTGCCATAAAGTCCTTTTGTTCCGCAACTGACAATCGCCAGCATCGCTCCCGCTCCCGCGCCCGCTCCTGCTCCGCCTGGCCCTGGGTTCCATTGTTGTAAATATATATTGTAGATAGTCATTGTGCTATCTTTCGCTTGATTACGGCCAAGGGATTTTTGGCACACACACGTACTCACCTCCCTTCCATCCTTCCATTGTTTGCTGGCATTTGACCGCGTGTTTGGCACTGGTAATTTCGTAATAATCCGGACTGCCTGCCTGGTGCCTGGTGCCTGTTCCCATCCCAATGCCATCTCTAGATCCACATCCACCTCCATACCTTGGCAACCATTAAGTGGATACGCTTATTATCCTTTGTTGGCGTTGATATGTGCACAGCTCTCTCTCTCTCTCCCCCTCTCTATGTCCCCAGCCTGACCTGCAAGTTCTGTGTAATTTTATTCATAAACCCAACTACCAGGCCAGGCTTAGACAGGGTTTGGTGTGGATTCTGGGGATGGGTGCACCTGGGAATGGGGCATGTTTTGTTTTTGTTGTCGGCTATTCGCTGCTGGCAGTTGGCAAGACACCAAAAAACACACAGCAGGCGGCTGGCTGGCTCGGCTGGCTTTGGCTGGTTTTGGCTTTGTGTCAATGAATACAATAACCAAATTAAATAACCAAGGTGATGCAGCCAGGCCCATAAATCTGTTGCCTGCAGGCACGTCAGGGGCCATTCAGTTCGATGATTTCGAAGGGGTTAGAAATGCGGTACAGAGAACGCTGCAATTAGCGTACTTACTCCACTAATAGATACTTATCTGCGGATCATAACTCATGTCTGACAACAATGCTGCTGCTGCTCGCCTGGGAAAGGATCTTCGTCGCCCCTCTCACTGGAGGCTATCACTTTTGATATCCAATTTTATTTATTTGCGTTTATTCTGCCAGAAAATCAAAATAAACGCTGCGGGGACACATTTTTCCACATGTCCTTACAACCACATATCCTCGGATCAAATGGCAAACAAATAATGATATCAACTCGATGAGGGGGAGACTCAAGTGCAACAACCTTCCCACACAGATAGTCGAGCACATCCTTTAGATACATTTGGTCCGGCCGGCCGGCCAGGTCGTACCTTTCTTCCACTTGACTGGTTCGCCTGCGAACGCATCGTCTCAGGCACTTGAGCTCAGGGGTTTTCCTCTGCCCTTTCCTTTCCCCCGCAAACATTTTCATTTGCTTGTTTTCTTTGCTGATTTCGTTTTCCTTTTGGTACTTTCTATTTTTCCTTCTTTGGGGGAAATTGCAAGCAATTTAACTGCAATTAAATTGCAATTTCGCCACACACAGAGACGGAGGCAGGCTCCAGCTCCAGGATTGCGCCAGCAGCCGAATTCCGCACAAAGGCGTCAGTTTTTGTATTTTTACAGAGTTTTCCTTCTGCTCCGAAGGACTGGCAGTGGGAGCTGCCTTTCTTCTGCCGTTGCCGGTGCCGTTGCCGCTTGCCGCCATTGTGTTACCTTTGTGTGGCCCTGGCAAAGGGAAAGAACACTGAAAACCTTTCCTTTTGCATTTGCAGAGTTTACAATTATTTTCGCACTAAAAAGCGAGTGCTAGAGGCGCCACCGCCCCACCCCTACTCTCAGACCCGACCCTCTTGCGCCTCTTGACTTGCCCGTTATTGCTGCTTTCTTTGTGCGCGGCGCATAACAAAATGGCCGACTTCTTATCTGGCCCATTGTACACGCCCTCCCTCTCCCCGCAGCTCACACACTTTCCATCTCTGTTCCTCTTTTGGTGGGCAGCGGCGCGTGCTTTATAAATTGTATTTAAAAGATATACCAAAGCCAAACAATTCCTTTGAACAAATGCCACAAATAATTGCTGGCCTTGCACTGCGAGGCCGCTTTGTGCGGCATTCTGCAGAAGGACTAAAGATTCCGCCGCGGCTGGAGCAGCTGGCACTTGTGGTAGGTGCTCTAATCTCAGTTTACCCTGAAAGGAAGAGGTTAAAGCTCCTGGGTGCTGTTAATGATTCGACTTAAAAGATGCAAGTCGATTTATTTTGCATTTTGTATAAGCTATAATTGGGTATAATGATGACGGGCTTCCGAATTCCTTATAACCGATATCCTGCCGAAGTACTTTTCATTGGACTTCATTCACAAGCCCCAATGAAAATTCCCATATTTAAATGGAGATTAATCATTCTGTATTCAAGTATGTGATCTCCCGACTGTCCCCAGCATTAATTACACCTCGTCATACGTGTTCAAACTGCCAAATTTTCGCTAGATTGTTATTACGCATAAATACGTATATTAATTAACATTTAGTCAAGTGAAGCGCGGAGATACTAGGTGCTGGAAAAGACCCAAATGCAAAAGTTCCACTTGGGCTGTGGGGCCATGTGCTGAATATTTAATTTAATTTAATTAAATTCGCCTGGAAAATAACTTTGCAAACCGAAACAACAAGTGCCTCGGCGTAATGAGAAAAATTTGCATAAATATGTCTTGGCTTGTCTTGTCGCGTTTCTTCTCGCATCGCATCCCATTGCCATTGCCATTGCCTTGAGTTGAGTGTTTGTAGCCGAAAGGAAAGTTATTTCCCAGTTCATTTCGTGCCGGTTGTGGGATGAACTCCTCCTGCAGAGATCCTGCTGCTCTTGGTGGAGTGAAGGTGGCCGCACGGGCAGAGATGTCGCTAATCCTTTGCAGGCAAATGCTGGCATATGCCAACACCAGAGAATCAAATGCCAAATTAAATTTTAAATAACTCTCCAACGCCAGAGACGCAGCGGTTGCGGGTGCGGGAGCTGGGGCAGGAGGAGCAGGCTGAAGGGATAACAACATTTTCAAATGTTTAAAAAATTTCGCTACTTATTCTGGAAAAAAAAAAAAAACGATGAGCACGTGCCGCACATAAAGCGGCTAGCGACGCCCATCCCCCGGCTCCCATTGTCCTCGAAGGATGCTGCATCTAATCCCGATTCCGTCAGCTTAATGTCACCAAAACATATTTCACTTTCACAAATTGAAAACAAATTCTACCCGCTGTAAGTTACAAAAATATATACATCCTTTTTCCCGTTGTGTGTGTGTGTGTTTATATGATAAATTGTTATCCTGTTGTGGGCTCAAGTGTGCGTCAAGTCCTTGTTTGAGTTGCCTTTTGTTGCTGGTCAGTTTGGTTCGTTATTTCGTTGGTCTGCAATTTATTTGAAGCGTTCTACTTCCTACTATCTGGAATGGGTATAAGGATGAGGATGGGCACGGACTCGCCATGTAGCTGATGCATGAATTATGCGTTTTGCCTGTTTTTGATCATTTTTTGTGGCCATGGTCCATACATATTTTCCCCCCCAAACAAAAAGTTTTTCTCTCAAAACTGTGCAACTTTGTAAGGTTACAGTGGGATAGGAGTGGGAATACTGGGGTACAATTGTGACTGGTTTTCTAGGAATGATGAGGAAAATATCACTCGAAAGTAGACACATTTGTATTTCTATCAACACTCAAGTGATTGAAGATTAATGTAGAATAAGAAAAGTGACTAGATTATTTTCGTTTAAGGAATAAAGTTAGTTTTATGGACTCTATTGATTTAAATCTCAAATAAAAGAGGAACATTTTAGGAGTGGATACCTATGCGATATCAGCTCCTAAGATATAAATATTTGTAACATTTTTCCTCCGAATTGATCTAAATCGTTTGTTTAAGTACCGCTCACCCTTCTCCCATACGAAACTTCTCCATCTGGGAAGGCAAGGCCACAACCACTGTGCGGCCTGTGTCCTGGCCTGTTCGGGCTGCACCCCTTTTTCGGATGGCTAGCCCTGGCCCGCTTTAATAAACTTAACAATAACGGCTTTTTTATCACCCCTCCCTGGGCATTCGTCATAAATAATTCTAATAATAAATTAAATGCATCCGCAACAGCTCGGGCTCGGGCTCGAGCTCGTGCTCGGATGGGTAGCGTATTCGGGTCTGGGTCAGTGATGAGTGAGTGAGTTCTATAAACGATTTGCACCCCCATTTGTCTTGCCAGGATCAGACAGTTATCCTTGGCAATCGGGCAGAAGCACACAATGCACGGCCACCACAAGCCCATTCTCTAAACCTCATCCTCAACCTCGACCCATCGTTTCCAATTTGCTTTTTGAAATGTTTGTGTCCGCTTGAGGACTCGCCAACATTTGATTTGTATTTGGGAAAGTCAGTTGAGCGTGGCCAAACAAATTGAATTAAATTATTGTGTTGCCATTCGAGATTCGTTGGAGAGTTTTAATTACCAATTCGCTTACCCAGACACCTGGCTAAGAATGGCCGCAAAACCCAGGCACTGGGACCTGTATCTCTGGGGGGGAGTTGGCACTCAATCAAATGCGTGTAATGAACTTATTTACACACTTTCCGTGACGAAATTTGATGGGCGCTTGCGGTTGAGATGAGTTGGCAAATGAAATTTGGGAATGTCACCCACAGACACATTGCCAGTCAGCCAACAGCAGCCCCACAGCCACACTGGCACGCAACCCAGCAGCAAGCAACCACCAGCAGACACCATCCAACCACCTCCCCCAATCATTGTTGGGCTTAGCCTTTTGACACGCACACCCGCCGACCCGGGCCGGATAGAAATGCCATCTCTCCCTTCACCTTTGGATGGCTAAATATTACAAAGTGTTTTTGCGCCCGTGGCAGCGCGTCCAAAATAAAGGGGGCGGTGTATTTAGCCGTGGAACGACTCTGAATGAGGGGACATTTTGGGGAGTATGAGAAGCGACGTTTATTGGCAATAATTATGCCAGGCTGCTGTCGACGTCTGACCGAGAACCCAGCCACCCCAGAGGCGACCCCAGAGGCGACCCCAATTCCAAGGATCCCCCTCCGTACGTTCATCCATTCCCAATGCCAGCAGACAATGTCAAAGTGTGATTTTTCGCTTGAAATACTTTTGCACAAATGCCGCTGCCATCGAGGTCCCCATTGAGCGGGGAAAATATGTTTTACTGGCATTTTGAATTATGTTGGAGTGCGCTCGTCGACCGCCCGTTTATTGTGTAGCCCCAGAATGAGGTGTGGGAGGACCAAGGGAATGTTCGTGGGAGGTGGAGATGAGGAGGCTGTGGCGTATCATTGAAAATTGAAATTTATCTTATATTTATTGATGAATGGGAATTGTGACAGTTCTGAAATTTGCTGAAGGAAAAGAAAGGAAGATGGAGGGTGCATTTTTGAGGATATATTTGTGGGCATTTGTTCTTTCATATTTGGCAAGAAGAAGGTTTAGTGCTCTTGGATTTGTAGGTACAAATGGTATTAATATAAAGTTGTGTGTGTCTAAACGATACTTCAAGCAAAGAACTTTGTAATCCATCTCAACCCAAAGTTATCCCCCATCAAATGAATCTCATTTGGCTACATAAAACGTATTTCCATATGCCTGCATTTCAAGTCACATCTGAAGTGGCCGCGACTCGAGCACAAACGGAGTTTAATGTACAATATATTATATGCGGTATTTAAAGGTTAAATTTCCTGGAATTAAGTGTGCTTCCCGGAGCTTCTACAGCCTCAGAACCGACCCACTCTCTCGGCGGCCCTCGGATCATCATCGTCATCGTCATCATCATCATCATCGGCCATTATGTGAAGGCTGCGCCTGCGCGCTCCGAAGAGAAGGAGGAGGGAAACGATGGCGCACAATGGAGACCCCGACGCAAATCACTTGAACATATAATATAAACTTGTGTATTGTATATGTATACTTTACACATAACTTCATTTTGTGGGCATTATGTGCGCATTTCCATCATTCGAATCACAATGAACACGCGAGTGCCCACAAAGAACTTCTCTCATTGTACGAGTGTGTGTGTGTGCCATTGTTCCCATTGTGCAATGTGTTAAAAAGTTGTAAGCATTCTTCTTCTCTATGTATTCGATACCCATGCCGATACCCATACCGAAACCGATGCCAATTCCAACTCCAACTCCAAGATCTCTCGATGCTGCGCGGGCGCAGCATCTTAAATTTCCATTTCTATTCCATATCCTGCACCCATCAAACCATTTTTCGAACGAATCCTCACTTGGGGATTTTTATGAAATTGTAATTCAATTAAATGCGAATACAAAGTGGAACACTTGGTACTTCCTACTTTGGTCTGCGCTCCTTTGTCCCGATAATTGTGGTTGTAATTGATATTTGCTGGCCCTGGCCCTGGCCCCGGCTCCGGCCCGACCCTGGCCGGAGCAATTCAATTAAGTGCTTCGACAAAAGATTAATTGTGCGTGTGGGCGAGGCCGTTTAGAGAATGGTTTTCTTGCTAAATAGAAAGCGAGTCGCACACCAGGAGCAGTTGGATTCAGCTGCAACAGAATGACAAGACAATAATTCTGCTGCGAACTGCTCATTGGTATTGCTCATACGCCCCATACGCCCCATACGCATACCAACACGAGCCATTTGCGAACATGATATAAATTGTACCCATCAGGCCACAACTATGTCACACACATGACGTCAAAGTCAGGCAAATCGAAATGGTCTGTCATACGAGTATGTACGCGTACAATATATAGCCGTAATGTCATGGCACATGGCGAATTATGTTTTGACATCGCTGAGAACTGAGCAGCGGGTGATAAAAGACAAAATAACTTTGTTAACGAGGCTCTTAAGCACATGCACATGCCCTCTAAGACAATCGCTTAACAAATGGTTGTCACTCACTGCCCCATTTCACCCTTCACCGTCGCACTCCTCCTACCCTCACACACACACACACACGTACACACACACACACTCGTTTAAAAAGTACGTGTAAATGTGAGCAGAAAAATGCCATACGACTTTTCCAAGAATGAGAGGCAAAAGGCAGTGGAAAGGGTGGCAGGACTCCGAATCGACATTGACAGTGGGTGGCGCATTATCCTTTCGAGAAATGCTAATGTTATAGCAGGCAGCCAGAGCGAATATAACCGAAAAAAGATAAATATGCAAATGTGTTTTTTTTTCATGTCTTGGCTTGGCTTTCCATCTATATTTTCCCATTTTGCCATTTCTTCATTTGAGCAGCGGCATAGTTGCGGTCGCTATATGAAGTCGTTAATGTGCTGGATGATATCCTTTTTTTTATTCGGTCCCAGAGAGGATGTTTGGGGGTAAAAGGACTTGGTGAAGATGTTTGTTAAATGATGGACTTATTATATGGGAAATGGACTGGAGTTGAGGTGATGATTGGATTATATTAATATTATTGAATATTTTTAGAACGCGAATTCTTTAAGGAATTAGAGGAAAGTGAGTTAATCGAAGCTCCACATTAATTAAGGTGGATTCTAAGGATACATCTTAGGATACAGAAAACCATATACACGAATGTTTAGGGTATTCAATAGTCTCTCAAATGGTTTCCAGCCCGCTCAGACAGCATTGAATTTCAATATGAAATATTTTTCTATTTCCATCTTCTTTTTTTTTTGGGTTTCTTTCTTTTTTTTTGGGGGCGACGATTGTTTTTTGCTACAGCAATTTATACACTAAACAAAATTTGAATAAAAATCTGAGTAAATTGCAGACATGCGCCCACTTCCAGACCGATGCCCTCGGACCAAAAAAATATGTAAGGACAAAGGATGCAGCCTTTGGCAGCGTTTTGCATTCTTTGTGTCGGTCCTAATTCGGTCACGGTCTGAGAAGCCATAACCATTAGCACTGAGCATTAAGCAAATGCGCGTGTCATTACAAATTATTAACAATTCCAAGTGGAGGAAGTCGGAAAAAGTGCCAAACAAAGGCCAAGTCCAGTCCAGTCCAGTCAAGTCAAGTCAATTGAGGAGAGGCTGCGCTGAGGGCTGGGTGAGTTGTCAAAGAATTTCACGTTGCCTTGCCACGTGGGGCAGAAGGAGAGTCAAACATGAAGTTCGCATGATTTAAATGCCATTTTAATTGAGTTTCAGAACTGTTGACTGGATGGCAGAGGAGGCAGTGTGGCTGTGTGGCATGCCACCCCCCGTTGGTGTGCATTGCCAACAAGGTTTTTCAGTCGCATTCAAATGAAATTCGCCACCAGCTGGGAGTTGCTTCGGGATGGAGCGTGTGGTAGAGAAACGTGTCGCATGCCGCACACACACACACACGCACACACACACACAGTATGGACGAAGTAACAACGACACATAGTTTTATATATGTAGATATACAGTGAAATTTCCGAAGAGTGGACAACCAAGCGGACAAATGGTTTGAGGGGAATACAAGAAATAGATGGGGCCTGCAATATTTGTCGGTATGAAGGGATAGCCCATTATGAAGCCCATTATCTCTGTCCGTCAAGAGAGCTTTCACTGTATATGTGATTGTGTGTGGTAGTGGTAGTGGTAGCCTTGCCAAAAGGGGGCGTTGCAGTGCCAAGTGGCCAGGGCTCGCAGTCAGCGCCATTGCTGTGCTTGTAATTATGAAACTATGCGGAAAGTGCCCATTGCCATGCCCATGTATTGGTGAGCACTTCCGGCTGCCATTGTGTGTGTGAGTGTGTATAGCTTCTTTGAAACTTTTTCCCATTGGTTGATGCTTCTCTTGCCACTGCCACTGCCACTGCCACAACCACTTCTCCTGCTCTGTTCCATTGTGCCTTGCCGCACAACTCGAAATCAATATCAGTTGTATCCTTCGGCAGCAACAAAAGAAGCTGCTGATTGACAGAAACAATTCACACACACACACATATGTACATATGTATACTCGTGGAGGGGTAGTCGCAGTCGCAGTCGCCGAGAGGGGTACACAATCGGAGAACAACCCTTCAACACTCAACTACATTTTGATTAAAATTTTATTTGTAGCTGCGCTTCCAAATACAATACATTTTACTTCCTTTGGAGCGTATACACTACTCGAACAACAAAGCACACAAAAGAGAATCCTTTTCAGTTTTATTTGATTATTTCTTCTCTGCTGCTTGTCCACATTCCGAGGGGTTGGTCCCCGGCCGAAGTCCTGCCACGTCCTGTCCCCGTCCAACCAAAAAAAAGCTGCCATTCGCCTGTGAAATAAAATAAAATATATATGTAACTTCCATTATTATTTTTGATGTAGTAGTTCTCTCCCGTTTTCCACCCCGTCCCGTCTCACTGACGCCTCCACTGTGCCTCCACCTGCCACCCGCCCTCCCGCCTGCCCCTAGGTGCCCCCATGCTTTCCCCAATGCCTTTCGATGCCTTTCTTTGGACTATTTTATTTTAATATTATTTTAAATAGTACGTTTTTTCCCGTCTTTTTCCACTCTCCCTGACAGCTGTCTGTAGGGGGTTTCCCCTCCGTCCCTCCCTCCCTCCCTCTTTGGCGGGACTGCTGCTCCTTTGTTCCTCCGCTCGCAATTGGAGTAGCTCTTGAGTTACGTTGCCATTTTCGTGCTCTGTTCTGTTCTCTCTCCGGTGCTTTATTATTTGAGCATTTATTTTGCATATTGTATTCTGTTTGTTTTTTATTCGCCTTTTGTGGCTCAAGTGCAGGGATATGGTAGTGGTAGTGGTAGTGGAGAGAATTGCTTTTTAGTGTTGAACATTTCGTTGTATTGCCATTTCCTTTCTTTGCTGGTGTTGGAAAGGATAGAGAAAGGATTGTTGAACAAGATTAGCAGTCCTAATTTGGGAAAGGATACTTTACATTCTAGTAGGTAGAACAGAATTTTAGCCACCTAAATAGATATTTTATACTCGCACATTTTACAGGTATTTTTCCCATGCTTTCCCACAACCGAAAAATACAAGCCCAACATCTCTAACGATTTGCCAACGCGTGCCAATTAGTCCCGAAGCCCGGAAAGATGAAACACGGACCAGACCACAGTATTCCACGTGTCCTGGACAAAGGACTTGACACACTCACCGACACACACACACACACACACACACACAAGCGAATTTGTTGTCAATTAAACAAACAAATAAACTGTTGGATAAACATCAACGCCCCTTTTATGAGGCAAATCATTGCGTTTAGATATTTATCGCACTCTTAACTCGGGCTAACCCCATCAAGCCACCACATAATCACCCAACCACCCACCCAACCGCCCAACCACTTCCCACTCGGCGGGGCTCGCACGTTGTGTTGTCAGCCACAGAGACAGGCGACAGTCAGTACACGTGACATTTGCGCAGTTGAAAAATCAAAATCCAAATCCAAAAACCGTTCCGTGCTTTGACGAGGATCGCAACGACGAAGGGCAGGCAAACAATGAATGAGAACCACCAACCCCAGAGAGCAGGCCCACGCTTTTTAAAATCCATTTATAGTTTCGGGTTGGTCTTAAAAACACACATACATTTACATTTACATTCACATTCACATTCTCGAGTATAGGCCCAAAGGTACAGTTGCCTTCCCCACGGTAAAGAGCGACATATTCCCCAGATCCAATCAGGAATCGGAAGAGGGAGAATTTTCCGACATGTCGGCTGGGATAAAAGAATAGAGCAACATCTCATCTGCATCTCCTCTGGCTCTGCTGGATTGCTGCCAGGCATGGGCAAATGTAAAAAATCATTTAAGAGACAACATTTTGGGAAAAAAAACCAACTAAAAAAACACACGGACAAACACACACACCACACAATATGTAAATTATGAATTTTGAGTAAACAATCTGCGGAGTGAGTGCATCAAAGAACAGGTCTTCTGCAGAGTGTGGGGGTCGTGTGGGGCCAAGCAGGGGCAGGCAGCCATTAGGGATCCCAGCTACTGTATTAAATCACATGCTCGATGCTGAGCCACACACACACACACACACACACGTCCTATACGTCGTACGAGTATCATATGGTGTCTGCTTGGGCGGCAAACACCACTAACAGCCGAAAATCAAAATCAAAATCCAAAAAACAAAACAAACCAAAATGAAACGAAACGAAACGAACGAAAAAAAAAAATTGATTTCTCATCGCTTTGGCAGTTGCTCAACAGACAACGCAGGTTTCTCTATAGATGATGGACTCTCTGCTTATTAGCCGCCTATGACTGCCCCAGCCTCAGCAGCAGCATCAGCCACAGCGACACCCATGTGGCACAGTGGTTGCAGGTGTAAGATCCCATTAGAAAGGGAAATTAGAATTTCATTCTTAAGCCATAAGATGATGTTTAACTACTGACTAATCTTGTGGTGTCTTTATGCAGATTGCATTTTGACGTGTTCATCAGAAGTCTTTTATAACAATCTTGTGAAGAATTGCATCAATATGTGAGTTATAACTATAATAGAATTATAATTTATACCAAGAAATACTTCCATAAGAAGAACTTGCATGGATTGTCCTTATGAGCCATATTCTTTGCCATATTCTAGCTAGCATCCAAAGTTATATTCAAATCTTAATGCCAATGTGAGATGCTTAGAATATCTTCCATATTAAGGGGTTACAAAGATTTCTATTATAAAATATTACGCCTGGAAATGTGAGGAAAACTCATGTAATGGAAGCACTCTAAAAATGCCCCTTCAAAGTTTTAAATTTCATATGTATCTGGCCCCACTGTGCATCGGTGTCGCTGCGTCTCTGGCGGCAAAAAGGTCTGGGCCACCTACTTTACACGTTTGCTACTTTAAATGGCATTTGTTTTCTTTTCTTGGTTTTTTTTCACTCATCCTTCGGTCGTTCCCTCGACTGTCGGTTGGAAAAATAAAACATTATTTATAAAGAGCGGGTGGGCGGAGGAAACAGAGCAGGGGACACGGGGGAGCCTGTCGCGGCCAAATTAGTTGTAGCCATATAGCCTCTGACCCGCTGCTTGACAAGCCGCAGATTGGGTTACCCAATGAGTCGCTGTATCTTTCATGTTTAACTTGAAATAATAGAATATGTGCGAGGGAAGACAACATTTGAAATGTGGAAAAGCAAATAATAACAAATAAATGAAACTAATGCCAGTGAAAATCTCCTGTGGACCACCCTCGATTTGGGCCAAGTGAAAAACATATGCCCCGCATTTAAGCGCTTAAGTAACCCTTTGGAAGGGATACCGACTCCTTTGAGGAATCGCTATCGCCTTGGGGTGGGACACTCCATGTGCCATTTCTTGGGCGTTTCTTTTGGAGAGCTTGTTGTTTTTTAATTGACGGGGCACTTCGGGAAGCCGCAAGAGGCACCAGGCATGTGCCATCTGCCAGCAGAAAGGGGTTTGCTTTGGTTCGGTTTCGTCATTCTCCTTTTTGTACTTTGTTCCCATTGCCTCTGGGCTGTATCTAATGCCCGATCTATTTGTCTGTTTGTTGGTTGGTTGGTTGGATTGCTAACTCCCTCTCTCCCTCACGGTTGGCGTAATCGCCTGGCTATTAATTCATTGTCTATTATCAAGAATTTCCATGCCTGACATTGTATGCATTTTGTGCCGCCACTCGAGGAGCATATGCATGCTGCCTGCTGCCTGCTGCCTGCTCTTGGCTCTCCTCCAGCTTCATTGTTTAGCAATAACTACATGGGCCGCTGCTACTCTGAGATATTATCGACAGCTCATCCTCTAACAAGCGACTGACTGACTGGGCAATGCGAGAACTCCTGTCCAGTCCGTGCTCTGTACTGTCCTGTACTGCCCTGTACTGCTCTGTACTGCCCTGTTTTGCCGTGGACCTGCTCTGAACTATCCCTTCTTTGTCCTGTCTATTGTCCACTCAAGCCGAGGGGCCTGGTGCTGTGGCGGGCTCTAACCCACAGGCATTGTAGTGCCCTGACAATGGGACACACAGTTCCATTGTTTGGCGTCCAGCAAGCACATAAACATACGAAAGAGAGGGCACACATCCTGGGCATCCTTGTTGCTGTTGCTGTTGACTTTTCGAGTTTGGCAGTGCCCACAATGGACAAATTGATATCCAATAATTTAATTTTGTTATCCATTCAGTCGCATGTTGGAAAATAGTTTTGTAATTTGCACTCGGCATGCGTGTAACCGATATTATTGTCCCCGGGAAGCTGTCCCTTTGGCTATTGTAAAATTTCCGAAAATGTGCTGGTCATTTTCGCATCCTCAGGCCCTGCCCCAGCCCTCTCTCCATCTCCATCTCTATCTGGGATGAGTGTGTGGGTTTAGTTTTATTATAATTTTGCTTATCGTGTCATGACACATGCGTCCGAATAGCCAAAACAAAAACCCAGCTCGAACCGTTTGTGTGAAAAAGGATTTCACACTTTTCCACACAGCCAGGCGGAATAGTTTTCTCTGGCCTCCGGTTTTGCGGGTGCAGAGAGGCACGGCGTGTGGCACGGCGAATAGTGGCAAATAGATAATGATGGTATGGATTAACGCTTCGCATTATTATATGTCCATCATCCATTGTGATGACCAGTCGGGCATTCCGGCTTGTGGGTGGCCACTATAATTGGTTGTTTGTGCGGTGGTGGCTGGTGTCCGCTTTGGGGGTCCTTTGTTCTCCGCTCTACTTCCCACGATTATAAATTACGTGCGCTAAAAATTAAATATTTATTTGGTTATCCCTAGGGTCTCGGACAATGGCGAATCGGAACGGAGGCGTATAGTTTCCCATTAAATGGTTTTCATAATTGATTTGATTAATCAGGCATTCAATGTGGGCCAAGATGGTTGTTGGTATTGTTAACCAGAGTGATTTATCTGAATTTGTTATTGCAGGGATTAATCGGTTAATAGATTATTTATTTTAAACAAATGGGTTTTTCAATAATTGCAATTGATTTAATTGAAAGTTTAATTGAATTGAAATCGAATAGAAGCATTAGCAATCCAGTGATCCTTCTAGACTTGCTGAATCTTGGCGAATTGATCGTTTAATCTAATTACTAATTAATTTAATTTAAAAATCGATCCATTGTAGGAAAAATGCCTCAAGAATTACCTAATTGATTCGTTGTCTCAAGAGTGAGTCAATTGTTAAGAGTATATAGATCTCTTTCGCTATCAACAACCTACTCTCTTTCATTTGTCAATCCCATATATATTGTTTTCCTTTTGTCTGAATCTGAATAGATCATCTGTAGATTCCTTTAGGCTATTATCGAATCCCCAGAGAAATAAAATATTGCCTTTTTAATTGTTTCATTTAATTTTATTGAATTATTTTGTAGATTTATTAAATACTTTAACACAGTGTTTGAAATGTATTTTATCTAATACATAATATGATATCGTATATTTATATATATTTATATGGTACACGCGGATATCTCCATATCTCCATGATGTGATTCATCCATCCCTTACACAATAATCTCGTCATCGATTTCTTCACAATATTAATTTCAGCTAAATAAATGTATCTTAGGACTCTTAACTGGGGATCGAGTTTGCGGATTCGTTACACATATAATGTCTATAAGTATGGTCTCTATGGTACAATACTTGGGCTAGCAGTTCCACGGTAAATGTCATTTACAGTCACTGTCATGCATAAATGGCTAGGATAGATCTTTAGGCTTAGGGAGAGAGGATATGGGTGGGGGATGCTCCATGCGGTTGGGGATGGGAGGAGGGGGGAGGGAAGCCCTCATTCGAAGGGCCTGAAGATGTTGCTGCAGCCTCAATCCTGGGAGTCGGCATTGCTGCTGCGGTCCAGGCCAATGCCGCCGGCACCATTCGACTCCGACTGTTCGATATCCGCCGCACTGAGGACTCCGGGTAGGTAGCCCGTGCCGGTATACGGGGCGGAGAGGAATCGCTTGGCGTGGGCCTGCATGAAGGGATGGTAGCGGTGCGTGGGCGAGCCGAAGACGGTGGGTGGAACCAGGGGCGAGAAGGCGGACTTCATGGGGAAGGGCGGAGACGGCGGAACTTGGGGCGGTGTCTGTCCGAGATCCTCGCCGGTCAGCATGCACTCCATGGCCTGCAGGACATCGCCGCGGAACCGCTGCATCAGCTGCTCCACGTCGCTGCGTCGTCGATTGGGAAACACTCGCATCAGGACATCGATGGGCGATCTCTGTTGCTGTTGTTGCTGCTGCTGGGGATGCTGGCCGAGATGCTGCTGCTGGAGGGGAGAGTGCGCAGCCGGGTGGTGGTGAGTGGGGAGGCCGGCAGCGGCCAGGAACTGCGTGTGATGGTACGGCATGAAGCCCTGGGCATGGCCGTTGCCAAAGGAGCGCAGCAGGTGCAGATTCTCGGCGGGAGTGTTGGGCGGCGACTGGCTGTCCTCCTTCTTGAGGCTCAGATTCTCCGGTGTGGCCTCATCCGGCGCCGAGTCCACATCCAGATCGGACTCGGGAGAGCTGGGCGGACCGGTGCGGGCGGGCGACAGACTGGCGGTCAGGTTGAACAGCCCAGCGACCTTGGGCCGGGGACTGCTCGGCGAACCCGACTCAGAGCCGGTGTCCTGGTCCGTCTCGTTGGACAGGGCTGCTCCTCGCTTTGAGACTGCAAGAAAAGATCAGATCGGGAGCGGAGATTAGTCACCGTTCAGGTAGCGCTCGATGCGGTTTTCCACTCGGCGTGGCAGAGCAAATAAAAGTATCGAATTGTACAGAAACGGGAAGGAATTTAATCACGGGAATCGCAAACACAAGCGGCAGCAGGACTCGGGAAAGGTGAGGGTGAGGGTGAGGGTGAGGGTTCGTTGACATGCCAACCCGGGACAACCTGCTGTTTTTTTCACGAATGAAACAAGTTATACGATATTTTTTTCTGTTTTTCTGTTTTTCTGTTTGTCTGCTTGTCTGTTTGATTTTGCAGTTGACGAAGCCGCAGTGAAAATTTAATTAAGTTGAGGGTGCGTGAAAACTCTGCTGGATACCAATAACAAACCCATACCAGATACCTTTTCGAATAGGGAAACTCAGGTGCCCCAGAATGAATATCCAAACTCAAGCGTGAAATCGTCTTGGATTTCAGTGCAAATAAAAAACAGTCTAGTGGTCTATTACTTAAATAGACAGGTTCTCTCGATTGATTCGCGTGAGAATCCTTGCGTGTTTTTCTTTCCCGAACAACACACAAAAAAAAAGGCAAGCAAATAAAGGAAAATATACTGGAATCTGGGGGAAAGTAGCTCACGTTACGCCCTCGCCCTCAGCATGGGGTTGTCTTACTCCCTGGGTTTTTCTGAGTCGGCCCCCGCTCCATGCCAGGGGATAGTCCTAATGAGTGGGTGAGGCACAAAGGACTTTGATATCCCCCGTTCATGGAGAGACTTTGTAACTGTTTGGCATTTGATTCGGCAAGGGAAACCCCTGGTTGGGAAGGGAGCCCAGATGAGCTGTTCTGATCTGTTCTGAGTTGATTGGTTTGGATGGGATGATGTTGGATAATATTGGATAATGTTACATTAACTTTTATTGTTCGCTGTTTCTTTCTTGTTGTATCTTGTATCTTGTTTGAAGAGAGCACAAAAGTTGTCCGAACAGAGATGATCTAGACAGGTCTACAATGATTTCTTGGTACAATGGGAGCGGAGAAATGTATGATATCTTTGGAGTGTAAGCCATCTGTAATGTGGTTAGATAACCAAACTGCTTGAGAGACAGACAGTCTTTGTGTGCACTCAATGGGGAGAGTGTAAGCAATACTTATGGGAAATGCTCATTAAGGATATTACTTCATCAGAATTAATTTCTATTTTAAAGGTTGACAGATTTCTTTGGCCTGTAAAACAATCAAGTATGGAGCTCTCCAATATGAGGACTTTAAATTTAATTGTTGCAATTTTGGTTCTTAAATCTCCAGGTTCCCCTTTTTTCCTTGAGCCTTAACCCTCGACATTTTCATGCTCCGTTTGACAAAGTGCACGGCAACAGCTTGGCTGGCTTAACCTTTGTCACAACAACACCCTACACCTCCCCAACCGCACACTTTGCCACTCCATCTTTAACACATACATACACACACATATGTATTTATATGTATATGTACATATGTATGTACAGTGGTGCACATGCAACCGCGAGTGTGGCACTTTATGCACCGCTGGTTTCTTAACAATTGAAAATAAAATGTTCTTAACGCGTTCTTTTTTCCGCTCGACTCTGAAGCGCTCTCTGGCATGTGGCCAGGCGGAAAGACCCCCTTGGATGTGTAGCATAAGGGACTTGCGGCGGGATGGAGGTGCTCATAATAATTTCATTTCTTGGCGACTTACCGGGACTCTCGTCCAGTTCGGTGCGTGTGGGTGAGAAGCCGACGCTGAGGTGCTCGGAACGGGTGCGTCCATCCGTGTCGGATTCATTGCCATTGTAGTGCTGCGACGGCTGTCGCTGTGGCTGCTGATGTTGGTGCTGGTGCTGGCTGTGTTGCTGCTGCTGCTGGTGGTGGTGCTGCTGCTGCTGTTGTTGCTGGTGATGATTGGGCGTGGAGCTGGCTTCAAAGCCGTCGCTTGGTGGGGAGGGAATCCCTCCATGGAACACACCATTCTGGCCCGATCCGACACTGGCTGGTCCTCCATTTCCACTGTGTGTGGGACTGTGTGGTGTGGGCGTGACACTGTCACTGCCATTCTGTTGGCCGGAGCCCGGAACGGATGTATACAACAGACCCAGCTCCCGGGCCTCATTCTCCTCCTGCGCCTGCTGACGACGCAAGGCAACCTGAAAGATTAATCAAAGACGAGGGAAGATCTTTTGTTAGAGCATTGCCAGGCCGAGTAGGACTTTAATGCGAACCCACCTGAGCGGCCATGACCCGCTGGCGTTCCGCAATGAGAGTGCATTTGGCGCAGACACAGTCCCGCCAGCGACAGTAGCGCTTGTGGCCCTTCAAGGCGCTGACCTGCAAGGCAAAAGAAGAACCCAGTGAGTAGGGATACCCCGAATTCCAGATGGAGGTGGACGTACCACGCCATGATTGCGGCAGCGGGCGCACTTTGGTGTTCGTTGATATCTCTCGGAGGCGGCACGCAGGAAGAACGCAGGCGGCAGGGCTCCGAGGACCGGATGCTGGGACATTAGGTTCTGCATATCCACTCCCGACGGCAGACTCATTTCAATGGCAACAAAGTCGGCTCTTCTCTCACCGATCCCCCGGACTTTTGATCACTCACTGCACAAGACACTGGGTATTGATTGTTACAGATTCTCTTTATACGAGTATAGTTTCACCAGAGATCTTTGTGAATATTTTGTTTGATTTATCAGTTTGTCTTTCAGATTCTCGTTGGGTTTATCATATCAATTGGTTGACTAAGACGCGCGCCCTGACGACATGACACACTGAGCCCTCGATTGCAACTGATTCAAGTTTTTTGGTTCAAACCCAAAACGCACAGCACTAGCAGTAGCAGTAGCAGCAGCAGTAGAAGCAGCAGCGACGGAGGCGGCGGCAGTGCCAAGGCAAATGGCGGCAAGCGGCAACATTTACCAATACAAAAGCGGATAGTCCACACACACACACACAGATACACCGATGGGGACACAGATACTAACGGAGGCACTCACAGCCCCTGGCAAAACGAGGGTTGAAAGTACATAACTAAAACATTCAGAGAGTGTTGCAACCACCTTTGTGTGGCACAGCCACAGCCAGCTGCTTGCGTCGGCGTCAGGCTTCTGCCACTGCCACTGCCACTGCTGCTGCCCCGGGCTCAGTGGCAGCATCAGCTCAGCTTAGCAGCAGCAGCAGCAGCAGCAGCAGCAGTGGCAGTGGCAGAAGCAGCATCGTTAGCAATTAAGAAAAAAGTTTCAAATATAATTTGGTACTGTATACAAAATTGTGCACTCGAGGCGGCGACGCGGCGTATGAGCAATGTGGAAGGAGATCCCCGGGACGGGACTGGCTGTTTGGTTGGTTGGCTCGTTGGATAGCTGCCGCTGCTGCTGCCGCTGCTGCTGCTGCTCTGGCTTCTGGTGGTGTGGTTGTGGTGGTGCTTCTGCTGATGGTCGTTGTGGTGGTGGTGGTACGAGTACTCTCTGTTCTGGTGGTTGTTTGAGGTTTCTTTCATATTCTTTGTTGCCTTTGTTTCACAATTTCTTTTTTGTTGTTGCTGCCTGCCCCTGCCCCTGTCCCTGGCCCTGTGTCTGCCCCTGCCACTGCCGGATATGTGTTTGTATGTTCGTGTGCGTTTTGAGAGAGCTTTGGGGTCTGGCTGTGCGAATGGAGTAGCGGAATAGCCAACCAAAAGCGTTGTTGTTGCGACCTCGCTGCTGGTTGGCATGGCGGCGTAGGCGAGGGCGAGCCTCTCACGCTCGCACACAGCTGCACACAACTGACACAGTTGGCAATGCTAATGCCTGCCCCTGCCCCTGCCCCTGGCTGCCCTGCCCCTCCTGCCGCAGTTGTTGCTCTTCAAGTGGCGGCAGCGGATGAGGAGCAAGAGGAACCTAATATTTCCGCCTGCTCCTGCTCCTGCTTCCGCTCCCTAGTCTCGTTCCGTCTCCTGCCCCGTTTATGTACTCGTTTCATAAACTAACGCCATACAGAGAGAGAGAGAGAGCGAGAGAGGGAGATGGGTTGGGAATGGGAATGAAGCAGGGGCCTAGTCTGCTCTCCACGCCAAAGTTTTCCTTTAGTTTTTGGCATATTGCCACTTGCTTTTCATTTCCAGTTGCCGTCGAGGGGAACGAAAATGTCTGGAGTGTGTGCTAAAATCTCCATGAATAATATCCCCAAGTGCCCAAGTGCTGGTAAAGAAATAATTTTGTATTTCGTCTTAATTCAAATGGACCAATTTCACAAAGGAAAATGTTGTAGTTGTTCTTGTGTGAATGCCTATTAACATTTCCACATTGAATAAAGGAAAAGCATATATTTAAACAGGAGTTATCATTGAAAATCTATATAGAAATGGCATATAGCAATACAGGTCTGTAATTTTTTTCTGTAATTTATTTGCAAAGTGGAAGTTGTTTGGAAGTGGATTTGTTTGAAAAAAATTACAAATTCTACAGTTACAATATGCATATATGTAGATATGTACTATAAGTAAGTAAAGAAACTGAACTGATATTATCAGTGGCGAATAGTCGCAGATACTTTTCTAAAACAAAGTGTTTAATATTGATGTTTATTTAAAAATAAAAGACTTTAAAATACAATAAAGTTAAGAAGAGCTAAGATGAATTGTCCTTATTTTAACCGATAAGCAGAATTACAATGCAAATCCCCAAATTACAAACGATTTATTCCGTATGAGATGAAGTCAAAGATCTTTTGTGAGATAAGAAAAGCAAATTCGAATATTTTTGGAACCAGAAATAGGTGAAATACTTGTAAAATCTAGATACGAACCGTAACAGTTCGTTCAGGTACATTCCAATAGCGATTTCTCATGCCACAAAAGTACATAAGGAATCCATCACATAATATGGGTTGCTGCCTCATTCCCAGCTCCGGCGGAAGGATGTTATTTGCTGGGGGCGGTGGGCTGTGTTGGCCTATTAGAATGTTACAAATTTATTGCAAGTGAAACAAACCTAGAGCGAGACGATGTCGGGAGCAACAGCAACAAGAGCAACAATCCGGAAAATGTCACGTGTGCGACAGAAGCAGCGACATTGGAGAAAGACGATGCGCGCGCCTCACTCTCTCGCTCTCTCGCTCTCTGCCACAAATGTGCTCTCTTTCTCTCTCTCCCTCTGAGTGAGCTGTGGGCTCTCTTTGCAGACTCCGCCTACCTGCGGAGGCGGAGCCACAGCCCACACAGACACACTCGCACACATACCAGCGCAAATAGTAAAACATAAAGCGGCAACAATGTTGTACAAGTTGGCCAAAAGAAACAAGTTTCCAAACTGAATAGAAGAGCAGCCGCCGCAGCAGCAGCAGAACAGCAGCAGAATCAGTCGGAGAGCGTGTGTGTGTGTGTGTGTGTGTGTGCGTGCGAGAGAGCGCCATAAGGACCGCACCAATACGTGCTCAGACATGTGTGGTGTGTGCGCGTGAGTGTGTTTGCGTTTGTGTTTGTGGGGATGTGGGCAGATCCAGTTCCGCTGGGAGAGGTCACAGTCACAGTTGTTGGCAACAGTAAATGGCTAGAAGTTGTTGGTATTGCTGCGGCTGCTCCTGCTGCTGCTGCTGCTGCCACCGTCGTCGACCTACTGGTGTTTTGCGCAGGGCCAATTTCTCGCATTTTAACTTTGTTTAAAGTACGCCTATATACACACACACGCGCACGGAGCCCGTATGGGAGCTGCCCTGGGTGGCCTGGCCACTTGTAAAGTGTTTTCGCTGCGGCCAAATATGCAAATTAGCTGAACATCGCTGAGGCTGACAACTCTGTCTCCGCCTCGCCTCTCACACCGTCGCGACGGCCAACAAAAGCTGAAACATGTCCATTATGTCGTCGGCTTGGCTGCCTCTCTTCATGCTAGGCTTGAGCTGCCCCTACGGCCAGCAGGGCTGGCCATTGCCCCGGGGGGAAAGGGCGGTGCTGCAGCAGCGGCGGAGCTGGCGGCATAGGCCCATGCAAACAATACAGTGCGCACCACACAGTGGTACAATCATGATGATGAACGGCCGCCAAGGCAACATTCGGATGTCGCGGCATGGCAACAACAATGGAAATGAAATCGACAAATAAATAAAAAAAAAACCATAACGAGAAATGGAAATCAATCATCGAGGCATAACAGATTCTCAATGCCCTGCCCTTTAGATAATTTGAAGACCATTTTGATGAATTCTTTTAACCAGAATATGCCCTATAGCCATGGGGAAACGTCTGAATTTTTACTATCTTTTAGATCTGATACTTGAAATAAATATTGGAATTAAATACACATTACCTAAAATTATATTTATATATATATTTAGGTATAGGTATAATATTTTACAGGGTATTGGCGAAGAGTTGTGGCTGGGGCCCCTGCAAATTGTTATATCAATCGAAGTAAGAGATGATCTTGGATATGAATTGGATACCCCGAACCGTCGGATCTCTGGGTGTGCTTGTGTGTAATAAGTAGCCGATGGCTGGCCATGTCGATGGCCATCTTCAACAGGGCCGCCCAGAGTTGAGGAAAGCTGAAATCACTTCGGGATCATTGCTACTTTACTTAACTCTGGCTGGTGCTTCTGGTGCTGCTGCTTCCCGTGCTGCTGCTGTGCCACATATCGCTGTGCTCTTTTGATGACTCCGACGGACGGACGGACTCAAGTGGTCAACTGCTTCTGAATCGTTGAGAGCGTTGAAAGACGGAGGAGCGAGGAGTGGCGAGAGGGCAACAAAAGAAAAGTGCCTTAAAATGTTGACAAATATTTAACATGCATTGGCCGCAAAATTATTTGATCAAGACCACCGAAAAAAATATACAAAGAAAGATCTTTTCCTGTGGTATGTTCGGATCCAAAAAACAAAAACCAAAAACCCAAAAAACAAACAACAAACACAACCAAAAAATTGTACAAAATTAAAAAATGAAACTTGAAGACATGCGGCTAATGAGATTTCCTTGCGTCATTGCCTCATTCATTCATTTCGATTGCGATTTGTTTGCTTTATGTTTTTTTTTTTTTTTTTTTCTGTCTGTGGTTGTTGCTGCCGCGCATCGAACAGTTGAACTTGTGTTTGGGTTTTGGTTTCTTTTTGGTTTTTGTGCGGCGACCAAAGCCAATATTTGAGCAATCATGGCTAGAGTCGACGAGGCGCTCGATTGTCTCTAGTTCTGGTAAGGTCCCTCTCTCCCATGTCCAGAGCCAGAGCCATAGCCATAGCCATAGCCAACCCCAACGCCAGTTCCTTTTGGAACTGTCAGCGGCAGCAGACCTTGGAACAATGCAACCAACGGCGGCGGCGGCGGCGGCAGCGGCGGCGGCTTTGCCACTCCACCGCTCAGCGTGGACAGGGAGAGGGTCGAAAAAAGTTAATTTAATTTCAAGTGTGTGCAACAATTGTCGGTCTACGCTTATCCTTTTCAGTTGACTCACTCAACAATCAGACAATCAGACTCCCAGATACAGATACAGATACACAGCCAGAGACAGAGACGGAGACGGAGACACCCTCCATCCTCATCCTCATCCTCCTTCGTGTGGATGATTGTCGGCTGTTGACTGGTTTTGCATATTGTTTTACAAGACCAATGGCTTTCTTAGTCGCAGGCCATTGAATTTTCTTCGACTTATCTTTGACATGAAGAAAATCTCATTAAATAACTTCCTGCGCTTTCAAGTCGTGGCCCCGAGTCCTGCCAGCATCCTGTGACCCCCTCTCGCTCTCCCCTGGATACAAGCTGAAACTTTGAACTCTCATGTATTCGGATTCGTTCAGCGAGGCATGAAATTACATTTTCCCTGGTAGGTAGGTGGGTGGGTGGAACGTCTTCTTCTTTTTCTTGGAAATCACACAGCAAGAGAAGCAAAAAGAAAAACACAAAAACCGGAAACTCATGGAAACGTGAAATTTTGTTAAAAGTTCCCGGAAACTTTGTGCGCTTGCTTGGCTGCCATTTTGTTAGCAGAAAAGTCTCTGCTCGCAAGTGGTAAGAATTGTTTTTTTTGTCATATATCAAACTCGTGATATCCCCAGGATGTTTCCGAGAATAACCTATACACACATACATATCTCCCTAATCGAATTTGCTAAACAAATGTATTCTCAGCCTTTGTGTAATTTATCCTCTCATATGACACACGCCAAAAAATAATACAATAATTCCTTTGGAATTTGGCACCAACCATACCCAACTCCCATTCCAAAACTTCAGCCGGAAACTCAAATTTCAAACAATTGCCGTGACACAAAAAAGTGGCTCAAGAAACAGGACAATTTATACAATATTGCGAATTCCGGCAGCAAATCATTCGACACCCGATTATGGGATCGTTAACTGCAGTTTCCCAATCCCAATCCCATCTACATCTCCATCTCCATCACCTTCTCGTTCCCATTCCGATTCCCATCTACGTAATTCGAGCTGGCCACAACACTCCGACACACTCGCAGCTCCGGAGCAGCGCCACTCCCTGACTTTGGCCATTGACACGCTTGGGGTGTAAATGTAATTTTCACCTAACTATAAAACTATACAGTGAGCCCTCGTTGAGGTGGAGCGTTAAATATGGTAGAGTATTCAATTTGCTAAATATAATAACTGCTGGAGCCATTAAATTTTCCTACAATTTATATTGTCTGGAATATCGCAGGTCTATGATCCAGAGTTTGGTAGCCTTTGCTTGAAACCTCCAAGATCTAGTGATTAAGCCACAGTGAAGAGGTCTGCTATTGTTCATTCTATGGAGCCTCTACTGTCTGTGTGTTTGGTATAATTTTTCTAATAACTCAACAAAAAAAAACATAATGGCAGAGCAGAGATTCGGGCAATAAATGGAGAGCGAAAGTGAGACCCCGATGCGATGCTAATCATAGCCATTGTTTGGGTATAAACACTGTTTCCGATTGCGACCAACCCAACTACTACCTCGAACGGCGGACTGGAATCCTTGCTCCTGCTGACAACCCTGTTATCTAACCCTCAGTTAAGGGCCGTGCCTTCTTTGAATTATAATAGTAGTTGGAAATGTTCGAGTGGTACGCCCCTTTGACAGCGTCGGGTGGAGGCAACTGTTATTAGTTGAATGCTCGCATATGCCGCCTAGGGTCGTCTGGTCGGGGCGCGTGGTTCCCAGCGAACCGTCGGGTTTATGCTCATACTCATCCTATGGTAATGACAACTCTTAGACGCCTGGGGGCCGCTTGGGTATTTAATTTTGGACTCGACCGCCAGCTGTGAGTTTTATTTGATTTAATTAAATACGATTGCATTGGCTTGCATAATGGCCGACGAATTGATGGTTGACGGTAGACGGTTGACGGTTGACAGTTGCCCACTTGGATCAGTCCTCCTTTCGTGTTGGGTGAAAGCTTCACCGGGATCGGTCAGATCTGTATGCTGTTATCAGGCGCTGGCTACAGCCCCCATTGGCAGGGGGGACTGGACTGGCCTGGGACTGAGCCTCCATTGCGTCTTGTTTTGTGACCCCAAAAGCTGATAAGCGTTCAAGTGCAATGTCATGTTGAAGAGTGTGTTTTTGAGAATCTACTAAATGTACATACACTACAAGAATATTTGTTTATTTTTCAAAATATTTTATTCATTTCACTGAAGAAATAAGAGCATTTTCCTAAACACGAATAACATTTTCATTTTTTCTTTTTTCTGAGTGTATGATTATGAACGATTGTTGGTTATTATTCAGTTTACACTTCCCTTGGCTCGTTGATGAATGGAATCTTTTTATACCAACCTGTTAGGGTTCAATTACAACTCTTGATTACAGAATTTGTTGATTCGACTATAAAGCGGAAGTGATTCTAAGTGAAGAATATAAAGAGGAAATATCTTGTTTGAGAATATTGTAATTTGATAACAATTTCATGATTTCTCCTGTTGTATAAATCATTTTAAATGCAAATCGATTCTAGCTTCCCCATGAAAATATGTACTCGAGCGATCCATTTCCAACTTACATGTGATAGAAGTTGCCCCACAAACAAGTTAATCAAGGAACGACTTTTGCATAAAAAGTCGGCTGGGCATCGGCTCATTCCACTCTGTAAGTGAGCTCTGGATTGAGCTTATCATCGCGGGGGAATGCAATTAAATATTATAGTAGTTAGACGCTGGACCGGCTTATCGCTGAACTCTTGACACAGAGCAGCTGGTGGCAGAGACGGAGTCAGCCAGCTATCAGCAGTGGAGTGGCGTCGGTATAAATCTAGACAACCGAGCCGTCGGCGATTCAGTCTACAAATTCAACTGATTCGTGATCGTGTGTGCAACAATATTCGTACAAACAATATGCTGAAGTATCTCATCCTTACCCTGGCCCTCTGTGCTGTGGTGTGTATATCGATTGAATCGCTGATAATCCCCTAATCATAATTAAATCAATAAAAACACTTGTAAACAGGCCTACGCCGACGATGAGTGGACGCCCAAGAACGGCGACGATATCAAGAAAATACGCATTGAGTGCCTGAAGGAGCATCCCCTCAGCGGCGATCAGATCTCGCAGCTGAAGCAGCTGATCTTCCCCGACGAGCCCGATGTGCGCGAGTATCTGCTCTGCTCCGCCCAGAAACTGGACATCTTCTGCAGCCACGAGGGCTACCATGCCGATCGTCTGGCCAAGCAGTTCAAGATGGACCTCACGGAGGAGGAGGCCCTGCAGATCGCCCAGGGTTGCATCGACAAGAACGAGGAAGGGAGTCCTGCGGACGTGTGGGCCTTCCGTGGACACAAGTGTCTGATGGCCAGCAAGATCGGCGACAAGGTGAAGGCCTTCGTCAAGGCCAAGCAGGAGGCAGCCGAGGCGGCCAAGGCAAGCGCTTAGAATCCCAGACCTTAGACCAATAAAAGTGTTCAGATTTTGTGCTGGAACGCAACTCGTTGAAGTCGGGATGTATATTTCTTGAAAGAGGCTAAGCGGGGGCCGGGGCGGGTTGGGGTTCTGGGGGTAACACAATTAGACTACAAGTGCACTGAACTACATTGAATAGCTATGGCTACTGAGCAAGTGAATCTCCCGGAGTAGCCTAGGCATCGCCGCCCTCGGATATGGTCTTCATGGCAGCATCGATGTGCTCCACCAGCGGCAGGCCGCTCTCCAGTGCGGAATTGCGGTATCCTTCGAGGAAGTAGCAAGTCTCGGTGCCGTTCGGATTGGGGAACTCCTTGGGCAGGCACGAGGGATCCCGTGGCTGCAGATCAAAGTCGAAGCCCTCGTGTTTGGTGAGCCAACTGCAGGAAAAAGTGAATGTCGATTAGGTGGATTCCTGGTTCCATTTCAGACCCTACTTACTCCTTGGTTGTGGGGCTCACGTTGATCTTAACGGCCTCGCTGCCGGACTCGAACTTGTTGGCTATGGTCACGCTGTGGCCAAAGAGACAGTATCGGGGCATCTTCCTGCCCACCACTCCGGCCAGCACAGTGCCCGTGTGCAGGCCAATCCGCATTTTGATTTGTTCGCCATCGTGGGTGATGTGCTTCGAGCAAGCATCGATCATCTTGAGGGCCATCCAGGCCACTTTGTGGGCATCGTAGATGGAAGCGCGATGGAGTCCACTGGCCACGCAGTAGGCGTCCCCAATCGTCTCCACCTTGTAGACGTCGAAGAAGTCGCAGAACTCGTCAAAGTCCTTGTACAGACCCTCCAGCATGCTGATCACCATGAAGGGAGTGGCCCGCGAACAGATGCCGGTGAAGCCCACGATGTCGCTGAAGAGGATGGTCACATCCGGATAGGTTTTGGCATCGATCGAGGAGCCCAGCCACAACTTCTCGGCGATCTCAGCGGGAAAGATCAGGTGCAGCAGGCTGACGTTCTTCTTCCGCTCCTTGGTGACCGCCGAATTGGCCTCCTCGATGCGGCTCTTCAGCTTGTCCATGCGCCGGCGCAGTCCGTCCTGAGCCCGGGCCTGCTCACCCACCAAAATCACCTCCCGAGTGGCATCGTGGAGCGGTATATCGGAGATGAACAAACCGTTGCAGGTCAGTCCATCCAAGCCATCGAGGAACGGGGAGCCGATGAACAGCAGCGAGTTCGACTCCGGACAGTGCACCATCTGGCCTTTGATCTCCAGCCCCATGGCCGGGAAGTCCGACACTCCCGGCGGACTGTTCAGCCCAATTAGGAAGGGAGTGTACGTGCGCCGCACAATGTCCCGGAACTTCATGGTCAGACCCTTGGGGCGCTTGAAGTCGAAGTAGGTGCTGGCCAGGTTGCCAAAGTCTGCCAGATATGGCTTGTAGAGCTTGCTGAAGCCGCGTCCGAGCTGCACCAACTCGAGCTGCTCGTTCATGATGAAGTGCCAGGGAAACATCTTGCAGAAGCTGGAAGAGTTCATCTGCAGATCCGAGGCATTGCTCGAGCTGCTGCGCTGCACCGTCTCTGGGATCGGCGTGGGGCGCCCCATCTGCAGGGTCTGGGAGCTGTCCTTCACCAAGGAGAAGAGATAGCGATAGCGACGAGCATCGCCCTCCACCGGTTCGATCTTGA
Source organism: Drosophila helvetica (assembly GCA_963969585.1). NCBI lineage: Eukaryota > Metazoa > Arthropoda > Insecta > Diptera > Drosophilidae > Drosophila > Drosophila helvetica. Next base: position 45,906,775 of record OZ018403.1, read on the forward strand.
TGTTCACATCCACCTTGTAGAGCATGCGGGTGAGGGCCTTGAGAGAGCCGAGCAGGAGCCAGGCGATCACCGGACGCTCCGAAGTGAAAATCAATTCTCCCTCGCCGGCACACACGAATCCTGTATCGGTCACATCCTCCTAAAGGGAACAGTGGTTGAGTAATGGGTACTTTTAGTTATGTTAGATCTTTGGAACCTCTTGCAACTTTAGCACATCGTAGACCCCGTCGAGGGAGCCTAAGAATTCCTGCAGATCGGTGCCCAGGCAGCGGAAGGCCCGCTCAATGATGCCCGTGCAGCAGCAGGTGATCAGCTCCTCGCCGAGCAGCACCAGAATCTCGCTGGCACTGGCCTCGTCCATTTTCAGCAACAGCTCCTGGATGTCCGCCAAGTAGTCATAGTTGGCGCAACTCTTGAATGTACTTGGATCCATTTTTCTAAGGGATATCAATATTATCTGATTTTTGGAATCATTTCTACACTGATTCTACTAACAGCTTGTGGATGTTTGGCCAGCTCTGGCGATACTTGGCCACCAGCGAAGTGACGGCCGTGTTGAGATCATCGTTTGACGGAGCCGTTAGCAGCTGTATGGCCATTTGCAGATTCGTCAGAGTGAGTGCATCATGGGACAGCTCCTCCTCCTCGAGGGCCCAATGGGTGCCTGGTTCGGCGATGACCGAGGGCTGACGTGTCAGCGAGTCCGCGCGTCGGAAGAAGGGACACGCCATGTTGCGTGTTGGCTTCTGCTGCCTGATTGAAACTACATATAGGTAGGGATTGGATTGCCACATTAACAATTTAATTAAATTCAATTATTATCGATGAATCAATCAATTGCGAGCGTTCAATGAAAAGCTTTCAATCAATTTGCACCAATTATCGCTAGAAGCTTTTGGCTGGCAATGAATTTTATATGAAATTCCATCAATATTTTGTCATTGATTGAATCTCTGGGTCAGGTCTCGCTACTATATGTACGTATCTATATATGTATGTATATATGTATTCCCCCAGGGATTTCTTCTCAAGTTCAATGTGCACTTGTTCGGTGGTTGGGTGGCGGTTGTCTACGTTTGGTACGTGAGCCACCCAATGGCCCATAAAGGCATGTCCCTGCAGCCAGTGTCTTGTCTCCTCGGCTCGAGTGCTTTTGCAGTCAAGCGTCGTCCATGTCCCTGTCTCGTCATTGCATACATGTATGTGTGGTGTGTGTGTGTGTGAGTTTTTCCTCGGAGGTCAAGTGTGTGCATGTCTTGGCAAGACTCTCTGACTCTCGCTTTCCCGCACACAACATTACCATAATTTTATTTTGCATAATTTATAACGAGCTGCGCTGCTCCTGCTCCTGCTCTTGCTGCTCTCCAAAATGGGTCACTGGTCAGGCTTTCAGTTCCACCCTCCCTTCCTTGACAGCAGTGTAGTGTGTATTTTCCAACAGGAAGCACAGCAAGCCCCCTCCCCATCCTTCTGCCCTCACCCCCGCACACAATGGATACACAATTTTCCAACTGACCCAACTTTTTCTTGCTTGCACTGAATATTTGGCATTGCATACTTTTGGGCTGTTGCTTACCTGAGAATCACTTATTTTGGGTTTTTATTAGCCCGCGTTTGGCACTTGTCACGCAGCACGCACCGCACTACTTCTTTTTGGCCAACTTTAATGTGACTAAATTGCTGGAAATTGATCCGAAGGACAGCTGAGGAATTTTCGCACGCCTGAAAAATGCCACAACTTGAAACGGAATGAACTTTGGAATACGTATACGTATTGGAAAGCGTGTAAAGAGGCTAACAGTGCCAGGCGGAAAGCTTGCGAAAAAGTTTATTCAAGCTTAGCGGTAAAGCTCCGAAAAGCCAGTGAAAGTGTGCAGAGATTGTTGCATTGTTTTGAATTTCGCTGTGGCAGATATTGTGCGCATGTCCATCTTTTGTATGTTCTCTGATGATGCTGGCGAAGCTTTTGGGGCCAACGTGGGGGCTTCAATTAACCTGTTGCGTGAGCGAGTTGTCTCTCTCTCTCTCTCTGGGTGTGTGTGTGTGTGTGCTCTCTCTTTTTGTGCTCTTGCCTTCCACATGCGTTGATAATAGCTAACTATAGTACAAAATAATCAATCTCTGCCCTCAGCCGTTTGTGTATCTGTATCTGTATCTGCAAGCCTGAATGCTGCACCACATGAAGGGAGGCACTGTCCAGCCAACGAACCAACCACCCACCCTCCCCCACACCTTGCCACCGGTGTGCGCTCCCAGCTGAAAACTTTTTCTTTATTGCTCTCCAGCAATCAAACCGTGTGGAAGCGAGTTGAAAAATTATACGGACGCTTCAGTTTGTTGACGTTGGTCAAAAGTGCGCAACGTGTTCTAGCGCTTGGCGGGGGGGCAGCGAGCGTGTGTGATAGAGAGAGAGAGAAAGAGAGAGTGGGACTTGGTCAAGTTTTTGTTTATTTTCGATTCCAAGTCGGTAGCCGCTTGAACCGTGTGAAAGTGCAGCTTGATTAAATTGAAGCAGTAATTTACCGCCCTAATCAACACAATGAACGATTTCGGGAAATTCGTAAGTAAAGGAATTATAATACTAAATGGAATCGGGTGTGAAATTGAAATTGCATGCAATGCAGAAATCTGATACTCTGCTGTCCATTGGCTTGCCTTTGTTTGAGCTTGATTCATTTTCTGTATACCTTTCTTTGTTTGTGCGCCTGCACGGATGCTTTATCTAACCGCAAAAAAGTGTAAAATGAATAAGAAAGCTTTCGTCCTTGACCTTGCACACATCTCCCTTGCTCTGGCGGAGGAAAAGCTCTGTTGTGCAGTAAAAGCGAAAGTTCCTCCAACCCCTAGAAACCTCCCCAAGTACCTGCTAATGGTATGTAAATTAACATCACCATAAACCATAAATGTTTGATGAGGCCATTGGGGTTTGGCAACCAGCGCCAACGCGTTAATCTAATCAGAAATGAAACCATTCCATTTTATAAGCGGGGTGGGGTGGGGTGGGGTGAGGTGGGGGTCTGAGTGCGTAGTTTGGACCCACCATGGTTCGATTAGCGATAATCGGATGGCTATTTCTTCTCTTGACTTGATAATCTTTTGCAAACACTCATTACACATACTTTTGCTCGTGCTTAGGTGAAAACGCATGGCCCGAGGCTGGCGCCCTTTGTGGCCACCCTGATACTGTACTTCTCGCTGGTGCGCTCGGATCCCCAAGGAGAGCTATGGACCACAGTGCTCAAATGTTTGCCCATTGTGGCCCTGATGTTTTACGTGGTAGCTAAGGGGTTCTCGCTTAAAAAAGAGTAAGTTTTAGCAGTTCCTAAATGTTGTGCATAAAAACTAATCGTATGGCACCCCTAATAGCTACCGCCGTTCGCTGTGGATAGTTCTGGGCCTGGTCTTCTCCTGCGGTGGCGATGCCCTGCTCAATGTCAACCTCTTTCCCTTTGGAATGGTCAGCTTTGGGGTGGCCCATGTGTTCTACATCTGCGCCTTTGGCTGGAAACCACTCAAGTGGCCCATTGGCGTGGCTCTCTATGTGGCCGTGTCGCTGTGTAAGTGGGCTCTAAGCTTTTGCCAAGCCTCTCTCCTCTAATGTTTCCCCCTCCCACGCAGTTGTGTACTTTGTGCACCAGAAACTGGACGAGATACTCATCATTGGAGTCCCCATCTACTGTTTCCTGATCATCACCATGCTGTGGCGCGCCCTGGCTCGGGCTGTGGATGCCAAGAATTTCCTCACCATTTTCTGCGCCGTGGGAGCCGTTCTGTTTGTCGTTTCCGATGCCCTGATCGCCATCACCATGTTCGTGGGCGTGCCCCTGCCCTGTCCTCGTCTGCAGATCATGATCACCTACTACGCGGCCCAGTTCGCCATCGCGCTGAGCACTGCGGACGACGGGCCGCAGTCCTTTCGTTCCTTTCGAAGGAAAATCAAGTAAAAGCAGCCCAGAATGCTCCACTGAGGATGGAACCCCGTGAACAACAACGCAACCACCAAAATTAGTACTTCCAAAATACTAGAGTAATGCCATTTACGTGTGTCTCCACCGCATCCCTGTAGTTTAGTGTAAGCCAAATATTTTCTTGGAGTTGGATGCGGAGGGAGCGGATATTCGTAGAGTTAGTAGATGTTTCTTGACTTTATCTAATAATACAGATACTATTAATTATAGTTGTTTTGATGATTCGCTGGGGCCTATGGCTTGTCAGATATATCAGGAAATTAAAATCAATTAGTTATTTCAAAAATTCGTTACATTTTGAATGTAAAATTTACGATACAGCGTCTCTACATGAGCAATGTAATTACATTTTATTACACGCGGTACCTGAATTTGACATCTGATATACATCATACGTTACGTAGCGCCAGTATATGAATATATTCGTGTCCATTGTTGGTACTACGAAAATCCATTGTGACAGTAGGGGTATTCATTAATATAATTTAATCAAAAACTACATCCAAATCGTAAAGAAAATAGATAGCATGTTATTGAATGTATATGGGCGCACTAAGTTTTTGTTTAAATATTTATTTGAAATATGTGATGTATATTTGTGTTTATTCGATCCATAGTACAGAGTACACGTGCTCATGTTTATTTTTAAATTTCACTCTCTTGTACAAAATTGATTAGTCAATTGTATAAAATGATGTTTCCAGGGCTGAGAGTCCTTGCTAGCCAGTAAATTTCAACCGAATATCAAAATCGAGGAATATGGTTTTTGATCATAGACAGAGAACGATTAACACATTGTCGACCAGCTGGTATAAAAATAGTCTTCATAAAAATTATTAAAATTTAAGAGTTTTAACGCAGTTCTGCTGTGTTCATTTTTTTTGTAGCGAAAGAAAAAGGGTGGATCTACAAGATGAAGTAACTAACAGTACTATTTTCCGCGGTTTTACTCAAGTTGTTCACTTATTTAAATAGAGGGTGTTTAGTGGGTTAAGTTAGTAAAGTGTTGGAAAGGGTCAGAAAAAACCAAAGTGAACGTTCCAAAAAAGCGACGCCGGATTTGCAAATTTTGACTTTATTGATTAAATTATACCTTAAAACTTAACAAAATGCGTCCGCCAGAGTTTAAATTGAACAATCCGCCAGAGGACTTAATATCGGCTGTAAAATTCGGCCCCAAATCGAACCAGTACATGGCGGCATCATCATGGGACGGAACGCTTCGCTTCTACGATGTGGCGGCAAACCAAATGCGGCAGAAATTCCTGCAAGATGCGCCAATTCTTGACTGCGCCTTCATGGTATGCACACTCTGTGATTATTAACAAACTTCCCACTTTATGCAATTGTTTTTGACACAGGATATTGTGCACGTGGTTAGTGGTTCGCTGGATAACCAGCTGCGCCTCTTCGATGTGAACACCCAGACGGAGACCATTGTGGGCGCCCACGAGAACGTGGTGCGTTGTGTGGAGCATGCCGAATACGTGAACGGCATCCTTACGGGCAGCTGGGACAAGAATGTCAAACTCTGGGACATGCGCGAGAAGCGCTGCGTTGGCACCTTTGAACAGAACAACGGCAAGGTGTATTCCATGTCTGTGATTGACGAGAAGATTGTGGTGGCTACGTCCGATCGCAAGGTGCTCATATGGGACCTGCGTAAAATGGACAGCTACATAATGAAACGCGAGTCCTCGCTGAAGTACCAGACGCGTTGCATTCGCCTCTTCCCAAACAAAGAGGGCTACGTAATGTCCTCGATTGAGGGCCGTGTGGCTGTTGAGTACTTGGACCACGACCCCGAGGTGCAGCGTCGTAAATTTGCCTTCAAATGCCATCGGAACAGGGATAACAACATCGAACAAATTTATCCGGTGAATGCGCTCAGCTTCCACAACGTTTATCACACATTTGCCACTGGCGGCTCCGATTGCATTGTTAACATTTGGGACGGCTTTAACAAGAAGCGTCTGTGCCAGTTCCACGAATATGACACCTCCATTTCAACTCTAAACTTCAGCTCCGATGGCAGTGCCCTGGCCATTGGCTGCTCCTACCTGGACCAACTGCCCGAGACGCCAGCCACAGTGCCTCATCCGGCCATTTATATACGATATCCGACTGACCAAGAAACAAAGCAGAAATGAATGACATGCATCTCGATTAAATTTTTCCACTTTTATGTTTTTATTCGTTACCAAGGAACAGAGTAAATATATGCAATCGTATCAGTATCAGTTAAATAATCCACTCCTTTGCCTTAGAGTATCCCTCCCTGATAAGCGTCCACAACAGCTTTCCCAGCACGACGAAGAGCTCGATGAAACTCATTGCAGAGGCGCCAATATATAGACTTATGATACCCCCAAAGTTGGCCAACAAATCGAGCTGGGTGTACTTGAGTTTGGTCACGATTTTGGTCATCACTCGCTGGCCGTAATATATCTGTGCCTTAATTAATCCGTTGGTCTGGTTTTTATCGCTGTCCACGACACAGAAATTGGTGAGATTTGGGTTTTAATTTGGTTTTCGTTTGGTTTACTTACTATACCAATTTCCGGACGTTGAGTGTCATATGATATTGCCGAGAGCTGCAGTTGTCGGGGCAATGGCAGGTGTGACCGCGTCGCCAGTCGTTTATGTAATTATCCTGGTCACCCACCTTCACATAGCTAAAGATATCGGCATTGAGACTGAGGCATTTTGCGTCCATGATTCCGCACTCCCGAATGCCCTCTGTAACTGCAGGAATTAGTCTAAGAAAGTGCATGAACAGAACCTCACCTATGGGTGGTAGGAAAACTGGTGTCGAGCAGTTGCAGGTCCTCATCACTGCCTGATGAAGGCACACAGTAATGCAGTTCTCCCGATTATAGGCCAATGTCGTGCTCTGGTAATAAGGGTTTTTCTCGTTCTGCTCGAAGGAAACAAATTGGCATTTCCGCAATGATCAAATCGAGATACTCACATCGAAGTAGCACCGCCTCTTTTGGGGACTCATTTCGTATGTATTTGGAGACGTCTCGGTGACCATTGGATGCACAGCCACAAAGTTCTCCGTGTCCGGATGGAGGTGATAAACCATATTATTTGACCACTGACGAGGTTCCTTGATCATGAGCTGTTGAGAAAGGAAATGAAATGAAATGAAATGAAAGAGCTTTCTTCGAATCAGTTGCTGCACCCACATTCATTCCAAAGGAAAGTGTTGTGCCAGGTCTCAGATAGGATTTATTCAGGTTAAGAGTGAACTGCAGACCCGACTCTTCGCCTGCAGTGCTCAGTTTGTACGGGTAGAACTTGTTGGTGAGCTGCTTCTTGCGCGAGGTTTCCGAGATGAGCGAGTTGAAGACCAGACACTGTCCCTTCTCGGTTTGCTCCGACACGAACAGCTTGCAGCAGTCGTACGGCGTCTCATCGAAGACACAGGAGTCCGGGACGAACAGCTCGTCGCAGCGGAGGGCCAAATAGTTTATCACCGTTTTCACATTCAATGATTCCAGACCAGTAAGATTGCGCTTGCACAAGCTGTTCGCTCTGTCGAAGTTCACAAAGGTTGTCTGCTCCAGGACAAGGAGAAACTGGCGAAACGTTTCGATTAGCTCGTCATCAGCATTGCGGGGCAAGAATCGCAGGAAGGCAGTTGGAGTACGTAACCAGTTGACATGATTCCAAGGGCAGATAGCCACCGCCGGGAAGTCGATGTGGTATACTGGCATCTGGGTGGTGTCTATCAGACTGACCATCAGCTGTTCGTCGTGGCGATGCATCAGAACGGAGTACAGGCTGAAGCAGGTGACGGCCGCCCCCACTACGATGCCCAGCCACAGGCAGCGCACCCAGAAATGCCTCTCCACGAACACATTCCGCAATCCGTGGATGCTGGACTGGGCAAAGGAATCAGTCAGACGATTCAGGACCTTCTTCTTCAGTAGATTCTGCTTGAAGCGGAGCAGACCATGGCCACGATTTGGTCGCGGTGCCACGAGTTCCTTGGTGTACAGCAACATTCCGAATGGCCAGAAACCCGACCGGTCGACCATCCATTAGCTGCTAAGATGGGTGTGACCAAGTGGAAAGGCGAGTGGTACGTTTAATGGGTTTATTAACTAAATTATTGGTTATAGGTAATTTGTATCATTCTAGGCCTTGGGGGCCAGGCTCTTCTGGATCTTCTGCAGGTGCTCCTTCAGGAGGCAGGTGGCGCCGCGGTAGGCCCACTCGCAGGCATTGGATCCCTGCTCGTTCTTGTCCACGCAGGCAGCGATGCTTCCATGCAGCGCCTCGTTGTGGTCGGCATGTCCGTTCTCGAGCTGCTGGTGGATGTTCTCCACACTGAAGCCAGTCTGGACATCGAACAGACCCCACTTGGTGAACACGCACTTGATGTAGCACTGGGTCTTGGCATCGTTGGGATATTGCCACTTCGTGTACTGCTCCACAAGATCGGCAGGCACGGCCAGTTCCTTGACGCACTCGTCGCGATAGGCCAGCATATTATCACGATTCTTCAAGACATATTCGGCTGAGGCCTGTGACCGGCACCAGGGAAATTATTTAGTTAATTATTTTAAATATTTTTGGGTCAGGTTTGAAGGGTTATCAACGGTTGAGTTCATCTATAACAAACACTTACCAAACTAATCAGCACGCAGATGGCAACTAAGACTTTCATTTTGCTGTTTGAAAATTGTGTGTGGTGGCGGCTTGCACGGCGGAGCGAAGACTGTGCCTGATCAGGCCAGACCAGCTGCTTTTATACCCCCAGGCGCGTCATGGACTTGGTACCTGAATACTGAAATGGAACGGATGGAAAATGCTCGACAGAGGGTGGGAGATTACTCGAGCTACTCGATTCGATTTATTTATGCTCTTTCAGAGGGAACTTTGCCAGCGATGATCTCTTTTGTGATGAGATCAAGTGGACAACAAAGATTTCTTTTATGACATCTGATAACCTACAGATCGTCTCGTGTGGCTTAGTCTGCTCCCTTTCAACTACATGTGTAGTATACTCACCTTATTCCTTAAATATCATTGTGAAATACTTAATTTTGAGTTGTATACTAATTTAGCAATGAGTTGCTCAAATGCAATCTCAGCACATGTGCACTCACTTCATATATACCTGGTATATAGTGTTTATCTGCTTACATATGTATGCACTAATACGATACTCAAATGGAACCGAAACCCTCGCTGGCAAGGTAGTTTTACACTGCATCGTCAGGTAGTTAAATTCTAAACAATTCTCCCTAATGCGTTTTTTGTTCTGAATTTATTTATGTTCGTCTGAAAGACCTGGTGTGCTGTTTCGATTACAGGTAAAGAAACGTGAGAACGCAGCTGCGGCTATTTCAGATTGAATAGGAGAGGAGATGTAGTGCTATTCGTCGCTGGGCCCCCGACAGCAGACGAAGCGATCCAGGATGGCATTAACGCAGCCCAAAACCGATATTCCCAAAATCAGACCTGCTATGCCACCGAAGGAAACTGTGGATGATAGGGATGGGTAAGACTGGAGATCCCATCGGAGCGGGAGGGAGACTCACCCATCAGATCGATGAGGGTGAAGCGCAGCATGGAGCGATACGAGAAGAGGGTCTCCTCCTGAAAGTATACATCTATCTCGATTATCGAATTGTTGGCCTCCACATGTTGTTCCGTGTAGGTGGAGGTGTGGTACTGTGTGTGATCGCATTGGGGGAAGCAGCCGCAGTCGACGGTCGTGAAGATGTTCTCTCTGGACTCCTCGATGATGTTGCTCATGGAGAACAGCGAAACTGTTGGTTGGAAATCCGATTATACTGCCATGCATCTCCTATGGCAAGACTCACGTCTGTTGTTATTGAAGCAGGGCAGGTGCTTTACGCCACAGAGTTTTGTTCCCTTATAGTAGCTTGATGCTGTGATATTTTCTATCGCTGTGGTCGCCGGACTGGGCAGATTCACGGTGCAGTTGCATTTGTTCAAGATGTACTGCACATGGCACTTGTAAATACACTCGGAACGTGATTGGCCCAGCCGTACAATCTCACTCTGCAACGGAAAAGCTTTTAATGGGTCCATTCCACAGGAAAGTATTCGCCATCACCTCGAACAGACAGCGGCGCATCTGGACAGGACGGGCCTTGACGTCTGCCTCGGCTGTGAATCGCAGTGGCTCCACGGGAATGACTATACGATCCTCAGTGGAATAGGCGATACTGTGGCCCAGCTGCTGAGTGGGCTCATGCACAATCACCTGGATTATATTATATATTAGAGTACCAAAATAATTTGAGTGTCAACTCACCCCCAGCATATTTATATTAAAAAAATGTTGATTACGATTGATCTTCACATTGAGGCCGCTGAGGGCTCCCGAGGCAGCCGCAGACCACGGCCAAGTTTCGTCCGGGAATTCGCATCGCAACGAGTTGAAGACGTACCCGAACCCTTTATAGGTTGAGATTGACCGAAAGAGACTGCAGCAGTTCATGGGCTTACGGCGCCACGAGCACTCCGCGAAGAAATACTTGCAAGCATCCTGGAAGGAATCATACACTGAGTCCATGTCGAATGCTGTGGGATCTGCATCTGCGTATTCGGGAAACTCTTCGAAGCTATGTCTATCTAGTCGGGCTGCATCGGGGGTTTGCCAGAGAACGGCCCGGGCCATATTGAAGACCCTGGTGCGGCGCTGCGCCTCCTCTGACGCATTGAGATTGGTGACAGCCATGGGAATGATGGTCACTGCGGGAAAATAGATCTCCGATACATGGACGTCGGTGCGTTCGATGGTGGTTTGAACCCAGTAGTAGAAGTACCGCTCCGAGGACAGGATGCAGACATAGACAGTGGCTATGGCAAAAATCACCATCAGTGGTAAACGGGCGCAGCTGTAACGGGGGTTAAAGTGGGGGGAGTGGCACGACAGAGTGAGGTTGACCTACCGCCTGATGGAAAGACACGTATTGTTCCGCTTCTTGTCGTTTTTCTTGGACTTAATCTGCTGGCCCGGCCCATTATCATCATCATTATCATCATTACCGAGTTGCGGATCAGGCTGCCACTCAACTTCACCCATTTCGCTCAACCGAAGGACTGACTGTTTGGGAAAGTCACGGTTAATTGGGAGGCGAGCCCGCTAATCAATGAGTGCGACGACGACACGCACTTCTGTCACCGGGCTTATCATTTGCCGAAAACATAACTACTCAATTACAACCGATGTGGGCCATAATGGATAAAAGTTTCCCACTGCAATTTCCAGCCATTCCACAAAAGGGTTCCCCGGCAGCCGGAGCAGAGCTCAGTTCATCAACGACACGCGTCCCGTCATGGCGAAGGGTGACAAATCGGATGCGCCGCAGAAGCCGGGCACTAAGTGCTTTATGGAGTTGTTGCGCGTCTACTTTCGGAGCTACTGCCAAAAGTCAACCATCCATTGCGTCCGCTATCTCTACGATCCGCAGCTGCACAACCTGGAAAGGTCTCCAGCGCCCATTGAGCATGGAATCAAATCCACTGAAGCGTTATCTTTGCCGTTGCAGACTTATCTGGTGCTTGCTGCTCGCCAGCAGCATTGCCCTGTCGTGGTTATTTTATCTGATGCTTTCGGAACGCTTTGTGTCGCAGAAGCTGCAAACCGTTGTCCAGGATCCGCAGTATCCCGTATTTCTCGTTGAATTTCCAGCCGTCGGTATTTGCACTGACAATCGCATCAATTGGAGCCAGCTGGAGGCGGCCAAGTCGGAATTCCTGCCTACCAATGCCAGCTTGGAGCTTGTAGAATCCTTCACCACTTTGGTTGCGCGACTGGAGACGCTGCGCTTTGGCAGCTATTCGGTGGGTCTGTCCGAGCTGGACGATGACAATCTCGAGGCAATGGACTTCATCAACATCACAAAGTTGGCCCTGTTCCTGACCCCAAGCTGCCAGGACATCATGGTGCCCAACTCGTGCCTGTGGCGCAGCTCAACCTTCGACTGCTGTGAGTACTTTGTGATGGAGAAGACCGAGTTTGGGTTCTGTCTGGTCTTCAACTCGGATTTGTCGCCGCGCTCGAAGGAGATCAAGCAACGCGAAGGACCTAAATTCTATCCCCGTCACAATGCGAAGGCTGGCCAGAGCACGGGTCTCAACTTTGATCTGCTGCTAAATGAGAGCTTCAAGCGACCGAATTCCTTGGCTACCGATAAAGTCTATGTATAGTATGATGGGCGCGGTTATCATTGGTTTATCACAACAATCCCTTCTCCATGTCGCAGATAATGATCAAAAAGCCAGACCAAATGTCCAATGTGGTCTATTCGATGACCCAAAATACCGAGACCTATGTGACGGTTCGTCCCGACCTGACGTGGACCGATGAGACTACCCGGAGCATTCCCCCAGAACGTCGCAATTGTCTTTTTGTGGACGAGCAGCTGGAATTGGATCCCGCGGACTCGGCCAAGAAGTTTGGCAAGCCCTTCCAGCTAACCAACTGTCTCAATCGGTGCCACGAGTCGTACTTGGTTCAGCTGTGCAACTGCTCACTGCCCATTTTCTTTCTACACAACAAAAAAGGTGTGTTGGGGCTTTGAGAGTGTTTCTGGCGGTGACATTGTTCTTGTTTTTCAGTCAAGGAATGCACTGCGACCAGCCTGCGGTGCATCGCGAGGCATAATGGTAAGGATCACACAAAGAGATGTGGGATCCTTCGATTATGATTTCCCCTGTTGCAGATATTTTCAGCTACGATAAGCGTCGGGAGGAGGATGCTCTGTTCAGTGCCACCAAACCAGGCATGACATGCTCCTGTTTGGTGAACTGCTATCTGCTCGATTACTACACGGCCACAACGACGCTGCCTCTCTCTGCCAAGAGGATGTAAGATCTGTAGTTTATTTATAAGAGGAATAGATAAAGGAACACAGAATGTTTTCAGTCCCAAGGATCCGCAGCAGACACTCTTCAAAGTGGATGTGCACTACCAAGTGGAGACGACGCCGCTGTACCGCACCAGTCTGGAATTTACCACGATTGATTTGATAGGTATGTTTTAGGAATCCTTAAGCCTCACATCTCTCATTTATATGTATTTATTTGACAGCTAATTTGGGTGGCATCTTTGGCCTCTGCTTGGGCGCCTCTACGGTCAGTGCATTCGAGTTGATTTACTATCTAACAGTCGGCTTTGGCATGCATCTCTATGACAACGCCTACTATGGCGTGCTCCATCAGAAAATGAAGGTAAAATGGCGCACCTTTAAGAGCTATTTAACGAACGAAGTCAGTCATTTAGCTGACCATCAGGTGCAACCGTCCGAAAAGGAAAAGACCACAAGCAAAATAAGGCACCCGCTCCAGCACCAGAGAAATGCTTGGTGAATGTTATTTATTGATTTTTACTGTCATTGATACTCGAATTATACTCATAGTCCCCGTCAACGTATATACTTAACTGGAGTAATCTTTCTCTGCCCAAAGGGTATAGTAGTGACTGCTGGCTGGAGTAGGTGGGGCTGCTCCTGCAGTTTCCTCTCCCCATGCAAATATAAATAGAGGCCAATTGTGAAGTAGTAAACCAGCTCAAAGGCACTTAGCAGTGAGGCGCCCAAGAAGAGGCCAATTATGCCACCGAAACTAGCTGAAAATGTTGATACAATGAATAGATTGGGCCTTGAGAGAGCCATGATAGATTCTACGCACCCAGCAGTTCCACAAAGGTAAAACGCATGTTGGTGTGGTACTGGATGAACCATCCCGACTGGTAGAAAATGTCCAGGCGCATTGTGCCCGCCTCTGTATCGGTTTCATTATTACTGGGAGAGATGTAAAATGGATATGGGAGAGTTTAACAGGGCTAGGGGTCAGGCCGAACGACATTTACTTACTCTAAGGTGCTGCTACTGAATACTCGATCGAAGATTAGCTGCGTGCAACTAATGAAGCAGTCACAGACCATGCTCTCCTTGTACAGATTGTCCACGTACTCACTCTCCTGGGGATGGCTTTCCACACTAAAAGTGACTATAAAATGTGTGCATTATATATTCCTTTAATTGTTTTTGGTATCGCCTTACGCCTATTATCGTGGAGACACTTAAAGTCCGATGGCTTGCAAACAGTAAAGTTATCTGATGGATAGAATATTCGTGCTCAAATTTGCAATGGATGGTAATCCTTGTGTACTACTCACCCTTATCGGTTACCGGAAAGAAAACAGAGGGCGAGCACTTGCACAGTTTGACGACATGTTCCTGGTGGCACTTGCTGCGACAGTTCCCCACCCAGTACTCAAAGCCCGGTAGATTCTTGTACTTTGGATGGCTAGTCTCATCCGCAAAGATGCAGCGTCTGACGGTGGGCGACACGGCACGGGTTCGCTGATCCGTGGTTGTGAGGCGGGGCACCATGCTGATCCGGGTGTGGGCCTCATGTGGTACATGGCGCACGACATCGCTCCACTGCTGCGGTTGCTTGATCATCACGTATACGCCCCGTTTGTGGGACTGAAGAAGAGACTTGTTGATTCGCAGGAAAATATCCAAGCCAGAGCCCTCACCATACTGGGGTGTGCGAAGGGGATAGTACTTGTTCTCCTTCTGTGAATTGGTGCACAAAATGAGTGTTGAACCCAACCATCGAGGACCTGACCACTCTCTCACCGCTTTCTGTTGGCTTGCACGACTGATTAGTGAATTGAAAACCCAGCAGGTGCCCGCCTCTGTGAACTGCAACTCAAAAATCTCACAACAGTTCCTCAGATTGCCTCTCCAGTGGCAGACGGAGAAGATATCACTGCACTTATGCTGGACATACTCCAGCACTGTTGCCACATCTAAGCCGTCCAGCAGGGGCAAGTCTGCAGCTAGCGTGGCATTGTTGAAAAAGCTCGACATCTCTGTCAAACGAGTCAAGTGCGAGTCGGAGGCAGCCGAAAAGAAGCTAATGAAGAGCTCCTTTTGTGCGGCAGAGATGTTGGGACCCAGGAAGTGGTATGGAGCTTCGTTCTCCAATTTCATCCAATCGATGCGGCTGCGCGGACAGATCCCAATCGCGGGAAAAGGCGCTACGAATATCGGATACATGGTGTTCTTGATGGTGGTCTGAATGCGCACCGACTGGTAGCGCTCGCTGAGATCTACGTACACGACGCTGGCACCTATGCTGGTGGCCACCAGAATCAGCAGCCAAATTATCCTACACTCAAAGGGAAATTATTATTTTTTTGCTATATATGGAAGTCCCAGCATTCTTAAAAGCATACCTTTCGAAATATTTCATCTTCGGATCGGCCAGATATCGTATGCCATGCACCGAGGAGGTCACCGTGTACTCCTTGAGATATGGAAGAAGGAGGCGCCATAGCTTACCCGACGGTCTGCACCCATTTCTCTTAGAATCCTGAGGCTCCTGCTGCGCCCTGATCAGCTCGAATTTCTTACGATAGTCCCCATAGAGTGGTTTACGTGGCCGTGGCAGTTCCAGCGGATAAAACATGACAGACTAAATATTATATTGCTGTTATTGCTCCTGCATGGAGGATGCGCCGTGCTCGATGAATGCCGAGAGATTGAGAATTCAAATTAAAGTTAAGCGCAGAGGAAAGCCTTCGCAGCATTGAACTCAATCAAAAAGCAATTATTCAAACGGTCTCCGTCTGCAACGAAAGCTTAAATCACGCACACAATTAACACTTGAGTGCCGACTGGGGGGAGGGATGGGAGGTGGAGACTCCTACTGTTCGAGCAACTAAAAGTGGACAAGGACGCGCAACTTGTTTACTCAACTCGATTGAAGCGGCGCTGGCCGAGGAGGTCAGGAGGACAGTTCTCTGAGTCCAATGTCAGCGTAATCCTCCGCTTGCCCGACTGTTTGTTCATTCATTAAACTGGCCTCCTCGAGAACCAGCGAGTAGCCGAAGGAGTCTGGTCAATCCAGGCAGTGGCAGCCCGACATTCTGCTGTGTCTGTCTTGGCCTGGCTTGGCGTCCCCCCCCAATGCTTTCTGTGTAAACAACTAAAAATATTTTCGATTTATCATTGCGTGCATTCCATGTCCATGTCCTTGTCGAATGCCCTCTCCTCCGATTGAGTTGTTCTTGGCTTGTCTCTTGGCTGGGCAGCGTGATTTATTTGGCCAACAAACTTTTGGGCTGCTACAAGTTTGCGGTGGCCCGAGTCGTTATTTGATTCCACAGAAAAGACACAGCAGCTAATGCCGCTTGGAACTGACATGGAGACTGTCTTAAATCCGGAAAAGCTCCGCTTCAAGTAAATCAGATGGGCCTAGGCTGGTCCTTGATTCCGCTCCTGGTCCAACCCACTCATACTCTAGGGGCCTCCCACATGTTTCGGCCTACTAATCTCGGCATTACGGAGAGCCAGATTGGTCTCCAATTAGCGTCGTGTCAATCAAACGCTGCTCGCGCCCCCTGTGCTGGTCGTTATACGTCAATTGATTTAGCGGTCCTCCCCTTGTTCTGCTTCTGATTTCAAAGTGTACTGGACATACCTAGCGGAATATGGTAGTAGCAGTTTCCAATTCGCAATTTCCGACTAATTATGGTATATCAATGTCAGGAATCAGAGGCAGTTAGGTTCTGATTCAGTTCCACTGATCGGTGCTAATAAAACCACTCTGAAGTCTGAATCCATCTGCTCTCTGTCCCATTCTGGCATTCTCTCTCCAGTCACGTATCAGCTGAGACTCTTTCGAGACTCCATTGGATCCCTTCCCTTCTACCATTCCCTGGCACATGCTCTGCCAAAACCGAACCCTTGTTCAATGACCCTATGAACCCTGTCGCGACTCGATTCGATTTCCCATTTTACAGCTCCTAAGGCAGGGACGTGAATCACCCATCGCTCTTCATTATGCATCGTTTCCTTGACACACTCTAAAAGAAATCTTGTGATGAGTAGTTATAAATGAAATTTCCTCCTCGCACACACGACACACACCGAATCGACTCAGGCCTCAGACGTTAATGACTTCCGCTTGTGACTCCCACTCTCACTCACACACTTTCTCCGTGTGGGAGGGACGACATCGAAAACTTTCAGTTTCACTTCTGCTTTAACTTTGTGGCACACGCGCGTGTGCAACAATTTCGTTTGGATTGTCCTCTCCATCATCATTGTCATAATCATCATCATCATCATCATACACACACATACTCATCCCACGATGGGGTTCAAGTTCATGTGGCCTATTAAGCACAGACAGCACCAGCGCATCACCGCATCACCCAGGCAGAAGAAGAGGGAGAGGCAGAGGCAGTGGCAGTGGCAAAGGCAATCCCGAATCAGAGCCGCACTCGGAGCCCAGAGTAAGTGTAATGCGGGGAACGAGTTTGTTGCCCGCCCGTTCAAAATTCAATCTCACTTTTATGAGGCAACAGAAACGTGACAAGGCACCGACTGTCACCGTCACCGTCACCGTGGAGTGACACGGAGACAGCAGGAGCAAGATTCGGTGCCGGATCAGGGGCAGGGGCAGGGGCAGGAGCATGAGCATGAGTCTGATTCCTGGGCTGCGCTGGGTGCGAATGCTGAATGTTGCCAACTGGCAGTTAGACTGTCAAGTGTCTGGCCATAATGCCATTTAAATATGCAAATTTAGTTTAAAATGAACTTTAACTCCTTTGCCGTTGTCGGTGTGGAAAAGTTTGCCTGTTAATTTGCATGTTTCGCACCATCGCGGCATTGTCTTCATTTGCGCCAGGGTATACACTGTACAGTGCTCGTAGCAGCGTTCCTAACTGCTCCATAATTGCGTTTATCTTTTGATGGCTAAATCCTCCGCCCCGCAGAGAAGAGCTGAATAGAATGAAAGCACTGCCTAGCAGGACTTTGAGCTCCAACACTTCCGCCCGCCCGAGCGGCACAAGGAGATGATGGCGTTGCCAAAGCTGCCATAAACAAGCCAAGTAATGCGTGTTAATTATTTAATAATATTAAAGGATTACAAGCCATGAACCCGAACCGCCATTCGCCCATTTCCCTGATTGATGGCGGTGGTGGTGGCAGTGTGAGACAGAGAGTGGGGCACAAATATTCCCCCATTTCCATTTTCATTTGACTTTTCTTGGGAGCTGAGCAAAGATTTGCCAATCCCATTGATGGCGCTGACAAGCGGCCAAGGCTGTTGACTTGTGTTCCAGAGGAAGGTGAAAGGTGTTCCGTTTATTCCTCTCTTTTTATAGAGAGTGTGTGCCATCCACAATGCTTGTCGCTCGCAAGTAATTTGAATAATTTTCTGTGGAAGTGCAAAATTTGCATATGAAATCTGCAATTTCGCCTGCAACAAGGAGTGGAGCAGCAGCAGCAGCAGCAGCAGGAGAGCACCAGCAGTTTTTCCACATATTTGCAACGGCAGCTGCATTGACTCGGAGGCAGTCAGGCAGCAGGAAGTTGGCTCTGCTCTGCTCCTGATTCTGGGAACTGATGTGCGGGTCCTGGGGAAGGGAGCCGATGCTTTTAACTTGTCTATGCAAATGCAAATGTTTGTACGCAATCGAGGAATAAACAAATGTGCTGTCTCTCTGTTTATGTGAGTGTGTGAGTGTAAGGCATGGCAAGTTTTCGCCTTTGCCCTTGTTCGACTTGGAAAGGAGCAGCAAAAAAAAGAAAGTACAGGAGAAAAGTTGTGCATGTGTGAAGCCCAATGTGAGTTATGACAGGATGAAAATTAAGAAAACTTCTTATAATTGATGTCATGCATTTTTAATCCCATTTCAGTCGGGTTTCCATTTGCATTTTCCCCCATTTTCGTCGGTTGGGTAGAGGAAATGCATCAAGAACTACAAACATGAAATTAAATCTCTTGCCTAGAGCATAGAGCACACTGTCAAGACACTTGAATTCGCCCAAGTTCGCATTTTTTCAGTTGAAAATAAAAATTACTCGCTGAAAAATTTTAATTACTTTGACGGAGTCCGTTAGTTTGGTGCTCCGTCAGTCAGTATGCCTCCGCGAACGTGAGGAAAATAATAAGGATGGTATTTACACATGCAAAATACCATAAACGGAATGGGGAAATGAGTCCTGCACTGCAAATAAATTGCACTGTTCCAGGAATCAAGTGCCAAAGGTTGCCAGCCTGCCAGCCTGCCAGCCAGGACATCGTAGGAGACTGTGCTCCCTGTGCTCGCTTAATTAAAGCACGGGGTTTTTAATTTGAAAGTTTTCCCAACAACTTTTTAAATACCCAACGTTAGGTAACTGCTAGACAAGTATTTCGTGTGTCACATTTTTGACAGGGAATTTTGCGATTAAAGCCGAGAGTGGCAGACCAGACAGGCGCCTGTCTGCGTAGGAGTAAGTACTGCAGGGGCTTCCGAACCGATTGGGGCCGCAATATTTCATGTGGAGTAGGGAAACGACAGGTGTTCTTACCCATTTTTAACTATTTTAGCTACAAAATTGAAAAACGGAAGATAAAAACTACGATTTTCTCTTACAAAAACGGGCCCCTCTTGCACCCTGAGACGCTCCTGTCAAGAACTGTCCTACCAGTCGGATGATGCGAGGCATATAACAGCCTGACGCCTGCGCGAAAGTGGCCAAGAATTTTGGCGCCAACTCAACAGCTGTGCGTTTGCCGGGCTTTTCCTTCTGAAAACCGAACGTGCCGCCTAAAAGTGTGCTACACAAATCTGCAACAAATGTCCGTGTATGTGTGTGCCCCTCCGAGAGTGTGGTAGTGTGGTGCTGCTGCCGAACGGACTGTCAATGGTAGCTTCTTGCAGGCAGAGCTGCCATCATCGTCCTCGTGTGTTTGGCGCGCCTCCGTCGGCGGCTCCTTCAGGCCAGCGACTGGTTGGTCTCGTCATTCAGTCCCAACCGAAGCACGAAGCCGAACACGCTCGAGGACGCTCCTGGTAGCCATTGCCACTGCTACTGTCGTCGTCGTCGCCGTCGCTTTCGGTCCGCTGTGAGCCTTCGTGGCGACTTCTGGCTGCCTGCCTCCGTGTGCTCCATCACAGCTTGACGCTGAGACGCGGCTTTCAGTGATGTTCTGGTCGCGTTGGTCTTTGGTTCGCAATTCCCAAAAAAAAATCCAATTTTGTGAATGAATTTCGGAAGCGAACTGAATAAGTGAATGAATGGAGACAGCAGTGCAAAGGAATCTTTGCATTTGGCAGAAAAAGTGTTATCAGTTTTTTCAAAATTAATATACAATATTCTGAAAAAGTTTACAATATTTCTGAAAAAATATGCAATATTTCTTTGTGACTCATAACGGTTAATAGGAAATATTTAAATTTTTTTTTACTTACCACGCTTAATACGAAACTCTTTCGTATTTTAAACGACATTCGGGAATCTGCCAAATCGAATCAGCTGCTTCGAATGCATTAATCGAGTTACCAGAATGCGGTCGCTTCTTTCGCGCTCCGGTCCGTGGATGGGTCTGCTCTGGTCCGTTCTGGTCTCCGCCGGCCAGCCTTCGTTAAGTGATTAATCATGCTCGTATGTTTTCGAAGTGAAATTCAATTTGGACCGCATCGTCAGTGCAAGAACCACAACAGCAGCGCAGACGACAGCAATAAATAAGAAGGAGAGAAAATAGCAAAAATAAAACCTAAAAAACCGAATAGCAGCAGGATCAACCACAGGAACAGGAGCAGCCCCAGGGCAACGGTCCGAGAAATTGCCATTGATAGAGGCAGGAAGTAGAGCCGGAGCCTGAGCCGTCGCTGAAGCGGAACAACTGGAGCCTGCCTGGTGACATCCCCACGGTAAGTGGTAAGTGGAGTTGGTACTCCTGCTCCTGCTCTTGTTGTGGAGCGGACTCTCCAAGCTTCAGTTATTTTCCCTGTGAGTACTAGCCTTTAAGAAGCTTGTGTTTTATTTAAATGGGAATGTCATGGGAAATCCCTGTGGGACAGATGCATTCAATAAACTCGCTTAAGCGATGAATTAGCCTCTGGCCAATGATCGAAGCTGGCTTGGGCTTGGGTTTGGGTTTGCGCTTGGTGGCCGAAAGTTTGACAATTTCCTTTTATTTATTTGGCTCTTTATTTGGCCAGTTGTTTGTCCCCAGCAAATTAGTTGCGTTGCCCTTTTGGCTAGCATAAACAAGCCAGCGACACACAAACATGAACACAGGGACCCGCCCAAGGATCGGCAGAGGACCTTTTTCTGTTCGGTGGGCGGCGCCTGGCCGGGACATGGTCGGCACAGCGGGAAATAAATTAAGCCCCAAGCAATATTTTTTTAGTTTGGTAATTTAAATGTAAAGCAGGGGAAAAGGAAAAAATCAAGACCGAACGACGCTGACAACGAGAACATTTAGGTTAATCATACGCCGTGTTGTCCGCTTGTCCTGCCCCAGTTCTCAGACCGATGCCTCAAGCAGACTCTGCCTCAGACTCTGTCTCTGTCTTCCTGTCACCGTTCCAGTTCCTGTCTCCGTCCAGCGACTTTCTCGTTACCGCCTGTTTTGCATAAATTAGTAAGTTTTTACTTTTGGCCGCCACTGTGGTGGTGGTGGAGGGAAGCTCTGCTTCTGCTTCCTCTCACCGGAAATAAAAAATAAGAAATCGAAGCGATAATCAGAATGTAAAAAGGGGGCCAGGTAAACGTCTGCTAGCTGTCGCCTGCAGTGCTGCCCCTTTCATGCTCTTGCCATATAAATCAATTTTAATTTAATCACTTAATCGCTCTAATAAATCAGGCGCCAGGCGCAGGAAATGCTGCTGCGGCGGATGCTGGGGCTGCCACATCCTATTGCCTTTGCCTGATTGCTGTTCACAATAAAGTGGGGCAGAACTTTTAAGAAAACAAAATTTAAATACAAAGTTAAAGCGGCGCCTAAAGACGCGGCTGGATGAGGATGAGGATGGGGATGAGGATGACGGTGATGATGATGACAATGAGAAACAAAAGAAAAAAACTTTCTTCATTAAAATTTTTAATGACTTTCCCTCTATTTGCGCAAGGTAATGAAAGTCAACAGCGTCACTATGTTTGTGGCTGTGGCTGTGTGTGTGTGTGTGTGTGTGCGTCCTGGCACATAAATATTTCCCCGAATTCATTTTTTCTAGATGCAAATTCTATTCGGAAGGAATTCTTTTGTTTTCCTTTTACGATTTTATTTTGTGTGCCATGCCATTCCGTGCCGTTCCGCTCCTGTTTGCTTAATTTTATTTGAAGCTTTTGCTATTTTTCCGAATTGTTACTGTTTACTGTTTGGATTGCCCTTTTAGTGATATTTGATATTTGGCATTTGCCCGATTTTCCTTTGACCTTAATTCATTGGATTTTCCCTTTTAGAAGCTTTTAAATTTAATTTAATTATTATATGTATATACCTAAAATTTAATATCAAATGAATTGCAGAGAGGCCACTCCTCTCAGCCCTATGCCACATAAAATGGCGGAATATTTCATGGAATTGACACAAGAGAGACTTGGGTTAATTAGGCAACGTCTTCTTGTGGAAATTCCACAAGCTTTTGTGTTCCTATTTATTTAATAATTAACACAAATTCCACTCAATTAAATCAATTTACCTAACTGGAATTCCATGGCCTGAAGCAATATGGGATGCCTCATCCTTATCTGGCAGGACCGCTGAAACCAAGCCAATGGATTATCAATTAAATGCCACGCACCATTAACGGGTAATAATACAATTCTGGTGTATATGTATCCATTCTTCTCTGGTTATTGTTTATGGAACGCCCACTACTGTGTACCGCCCCCGTGCTATACATTATGCATAATGACAATAGCACACACATACACACACAAAGAGCCAGGAGCAGGGGAATGCTGATAGCTCGCTAAACTATTTATTTGCATATAAATATTTCAATGCCGAGCAAAGGAGAGCCGCTCTACCCACGAACACACTCGCAACAAACATGCATCTAACGGCACTTCTGTATTGGCACATCGGGAGAAAATGGATAGTTTACATTGATCCATAGATAATAATGATGATTGTTCAGTTGAAGAGAACAGTGGTTTAAAACGGCCTTTTGTGGGTTCTATATTAGAATAAATTTCAATGTGAAATGTAAAATTCTTCAGTCCATATTTCTGTGAAAATAGATCTTAGTTTTCCCCAGTGTATGGGTTGTGGTTGATGTGTGATTCCTTTTATAGAAACACCAACCCCCGCCTCCACCAAGATGATGTAGACAGGTGGAATCGCTGTGTTCTATGTCCTGTTGTGAAAGTCGGGGCTTCTCCTCAGCCACTGCTTTCTAATTGAAATAGTTGGTGAATCGAATGTCTATCCATGTGAGTGTGTGTTTGTGTTTAATATCTGTATGTGTGTGGCTTGATTGTGTGCTGGCAATGTGTTCAAAGGAACAAAAGGAAATCCATTTGCCACAGTGGAATTGTTGAGGCACACACAATAAAGGCCAGCCAAGTACCCGCACACATGCCTCACCAAAAGATAGTACCAGTAATAACGAGCCGCCCTGTGGCCCCTGCCCCTGCTCCTGCCTCTGCCCCTCTCCCAGTCCCTGTCTCTGGCCCAAAGAAGATATTTTCGGTGCGTCAAATGCAAAACAATTGCAATTTATTTCTGCCGCATTTCTTTATTGTTTTGTTCTCTTACACACAAACACACACACAAGCGCTGACAGGGCAATGCACACATACACACAGATAGGAACGGAAGAAAAGTTACCTATAGATACTCTAGTAGATCTAAGGCTAATATTGAAGCTACTATATGACATAGTTCTGGATCAATATTTGCAGCTGAAAGTACGGTTTCAGGCATAAGAAATGAAAACTATTTGTAGAGAAACAGAGTATATCGACTTGACTGTTAATTGCCACTGTCCTGATCGAAATCATCGCACTCGTACCCCCCGAAAGGGTATAGAAAGACACGCAAAACCTACACATTTCCGCGTTCACTTTTGTTTGCGTTGAGACCAAAAATACCAGATAAACGAGTACGGAATGTCACGTGGAATAATTCAGCATTTTGGGGGCGCCTCATTAGGGGTAACGTTGAAGTATGGGTTGTGGCTGTATCTGAACATACGTGCACACTGTACAGACATACATACATACATGTATGGTAATGGCTGGCAGTCAAAATTTGGGCATACGCATCAGCGGAGCCTCCGCCATATTTAAGTACTTGTACATGATGTGCATTACATTTTATGACTGTGTGGGTAATAAACCAGCGAAAGTGCAATTACCAAAGCAAAAACAGGAATGGCAAGCGGCAATCTGCAACATTGTCTGGTCCAAGGAGAGGGAGAG
The DNA here is from genome assembly GCA_963969585.1 of Drosophila helvetica. Classification (NCBI taxonomy): domain Eukaryota; kingdom Metazoa; phylum Arthropoda; class Insecta; order Diptera; family Drosophilidae; genus Drosophila; species Drosophila helvetica. The sequence continues at coordinate 45,930,965 of OZ018403.1, forward strand.
AGCAGAGAGAGAGAGAGACAGAAGCAGAGAAAGGAGTGGCACTTAAATAGTTTTACACATTAACGCGGCTGGAAAGCCCGACAGTTGGCCACAAAAAGAATACCCATCCAACGCTGTATGCGAGGAGCTCATACAAAAGGGGAAGGACTTTAAGGAGTATTCCCAGTTTAAATTCAGTCTTTTTGGTGCTCCATTCAGGAATAAATAGTTTTACCCTTTTGCGTCAGTCGCCAGCACTCAAGAACCACCATAAAAGGGAAGTTCTTCACCAAAGTCTAGCCTTTAGAGCACATATGAGTCCTGTTTATCGGCGCCCCTGAAAGTAAAATAGTTTAACACATTAACGCCACTCGAAAGTTGACTGTCCGCAGAAGTGGCAGCCATCCAGCTCTTTCAGCGAGACTCAGGGACCGACACTAAAGAAGGTTCTTTAAAGAGAATTTCGCCATCAAAGCCCAGCCTCTTTCGGGCTCCTTTCAGGACATATGAATCCTGTTTGGCGACGCCCCTGAAAGTATGCAATGCCAAGCATTTGAAAACTTTTGCACTGCCCGCAGCACATTAATCTTGAAGCTTGTTTGGATATTTCAGAGAACCAACCCACTCGCTTACACACACACACACACACGCACATATTTTGATTATGGGCGTGACTCCCGCCCCCTGCATGCGTGCGTATATATTTGCGGGTTTTTTGAAAGGTCGCCGCCACCGTTGCTGGTGTTGGTGTTGGTGCTGCTGCTGCTGCTGCCGTCGCTTGGCGACTCTGGTCGGGCCGTCTCAATGGCGGCGCACTTGTAACACTAATGAAAATTCCAATGAGCTGTCAGCCACAACAGCGACGTCAGCGGCCTTGGCACACTGCCAGTAAATTGCGTCCGAGTGGTCATAATTTTGGGGCAGCCAAACACTCGGCCTCTCTCCTCTCCTCAAAGCTGGCAAAATGTAACAAAATGCAACCAACTTGTAGTCCCGTCCCGTCCCGTCCCGTCGCGTCCCCCACAAAGTCTGCAAAATGTAACTGACGCTCGGGCCTTACATTCTTCTATCTCTCTCTGTCTTTCCGAGTGCCGACTCCACTCTGTCGTTCGAGTGTGCTACCAAAATATTGCCTTTGCTTGCAGTCACTGTTTGCTTGTGTCTGTGTGGGTGAGTAAACCTGTGATGGCACTCTACGAATTGCTTTGGCATATGTGGGCTAAGGGGTCGTTTTGTTAATAACTTATGACAGGCAGAGCAGCCCATGCCCATGCCCATGCCCATTCCTCGTCCTGGTCGTGGTCTTAGTCCTGGTCCTGGTCCTTGCCACACTTCTCAGTTTGTGTGTGGCTGGCTCTTGGCTGGTGTTGTTGCGGTCATTGCCGAGTGAGGATGATTAATGTAGCAGCTCTTCTACGGCTTGGGCTTGGGCATTTGGCCAAAAAGGATTGAGAACTGAGAAATTGATACGGCCAAGCCAGTGCGAAGTTTCAAGGTAGCCCAAGAGAAATCTGACAATATACCCAGGCATTGGCAGCTGCCAGATAGTCTGGAGAATGCGATCCGACACAAACATATATCAATTTGCTAATGAACAAAGGATTCGCTGGATATCTGGTTTGCTATTCCTGCGTATCGAAGTCTCTCAGGCGTTAAATATCTTTTCCGTGTTGATAAGGCTCATTTACAGCCACAGACCCACCCTCCCGAGAGGTGTCTGCCCTGGGCAGGTCCTGCTATATCTGCTGTTCATTTACATTCCATTCTGCCAGTAAAAGTCCCCGAAAAAGTCTTGGGGTCCATAATTTGCTTAGCTAATTCCCAACACGTGCTGTCACTTAGAATTGTCCGTTCATTTTTCGTTCGTATATTTGTCGAAGTGAGAAAGTTTTGCTCTTCCACGAAACTGGGCTTAAAATTTTCAGACGCGTCAGTTCAATTGCTCTAATTGACTTTTTTCTTTGCTTTTTGTTGCTGGAGCTGATGGGGCCGACAAACAATAAATACGAAAACTTTTTGACGCCCACCACGGGCCCGGCAACAAGAATTAACAGGCAATAATCGATGAAGTGGCCAGGCCATGGAAATCCAAACCAAACCGGCCCCCACATCCCAGCCCTTGAACCATACCGAATTATGCCACAAATTTGAAATTCCACATGGAGCCTGGTAGACGCCCGAGGGCGCGAAAGTGAAGCGACAACGAAATTAAACGAAAATCGTAATAAATTGCAAAAAATTCACGAGAAATTGGCTCGACTAGGGACGAAAATGAAACGAAACGGTACGGAACACTTCACTCCCAGCAAACGCAGGCAATGAAAAGTTTCTGAATTGAAAAATTGAAAATAATGAATGGCACGCATACAGCGAAAGAGAGGGGAGAAGAAGGAAAACTCCCAGGACACACACACAGGGCATACAGAGAGCACAGGGAACAGGAAGACTCGGATTCAGGCCGCAGCTAAACGCAAAACGCTCCAAATTACAGCTACAAATAAAATTTGCAGTAAACTGCGTGCTTGACACGCCCACTACCCACGATATCCCACCCATATTTGCCGCCCACCACCACCCAACACACCCCTCAACACCCCATTAGGGCCCGCGGGCAATGCGACAGATTTGAATGACAATTCGCTGGCAGCCGCAGAAGAGTCAGGGAATTGGCAGGCTCCCTCTAGTGGATTCCAGTGGGGAGTCGGGGAGTGCAGGGGGGGAAGAATGTGGATGCGTGTTTTCCCGCCTTGCTGCTGGTACCGTTATGACGCGGCCACGTGCTCTCCCTCTTTCGCTCTAGTCTTGCAACAGTAGGAGGCTGATGGGGTGGGTGGGCTGGCCTGCGTGGGCACACGGCACACAGTATACAGCGCACGGCTCAGGTATTTAAATTCATTTTCATTTTATGCCAAGGATAGACATCTCGCATTTGGCCTCTTTAGAGGGAAACTGTGCCAGACGAGGGTGGTGTGTGGGTGGCTCATGAAAATGATGTTCTCCTGCAAATTATTATACCAAAATTAAAATAATATTTCTCATGATTGCAAATAGCTCAGCCAAGCTGATTTTGTTCTTGCCATCGTCGTTGTTGTTTGTGTTTTCTCTTTGCTCCACAAATACCCATAAATATACAAATAAAAATAAAAACATAAATACGTGTATACATATTTATATTTCTAATTTGCACCTTTTTTGTTTGGATTTACTTGCGCCAGCGCCAGCGGCAGCGGCAACGGCGGTGGCAGTGACGGAGGCAGTGGTAGCTGCAGACTTTTTGGCCTTTTGTGCAGCTTTTGCTCAGTTTGCTGTTTTTAGACGCTGGTTTATTATTATTTTCGCTTGCCGCCGAGCTTTAATAAACAGCCTGAGTTGGCAGAAAAAGAGATTGCTAAGGAATATTGCCTGGCCTGTGACTATGAGCAATTTTCATTTTATTTCGCCTCCGCGCCGCCGAACGAAATGAGAAATACTGAAAACTGTAGCATACTTTTGCGGGCGGCACTCCTTTGCTGTAGGTGTATTCGTGTTCGTGTTTACGGGGGTGTGTGGGTGGGGATTAGGATGGTTGGCTGAAACATTTCCCTCAACTAATTATCTTGAAATGAGTTTTTCTCAGCCACCTTTGGCGAATCGAAGCGCTGTCTTGCGAGTTGTCTGTGAAACAGTTTGGAAAATGTCAGACGTTCACTTTGGCAGTATCCTTTGCCCCGGCTTCCGTGCCACGACAGATTGCAATTTAATGTTAATTTTGTGACTTAATTAGCCATCAAGCTTGTGCCCTCGCTGTGCAACAGCGCACTAGCAACGGCAATAGAAACTTAATCAACTGCAGGGCTCACAGCGATCAAGTATTGCATGACTGCCATGCTGGTCCGTCTGATCCGCATCTTAACCCACTTCCAGGGCTACTCGTACGTACAGCACTTCCAGCACTTCCAGCACTCCCATCATGCTAATATGCAGTTGATTAGAATGTCACTCGAAAGCATAAAGCACTCTCGAGCTACAGTCGAGATGTTCCGATTAAGGCAAAAACTGGCACAGGCCCGATAAGCCTGTGGCCCAAAAGATTTTACCACAAAATGGCCCAGACCCGGTCCCGGACCGAGCGCTGTCTGGCCATTGAAGTGGAGTGGAGTGCATTATGTGCTAACAGGAATTGCGTGCAGAGCAGCAGCCGCATGACATTTATTGTGTAAATCATGTTAAACACATACATACACATATACATACGTATGCACACGCACACGCCCTCACAGAAATGGCTGGCAAATTATTCGTAGAAAATTGTTTTCTCCCGCCAGCAAGCAAATCAAAATTGATACGGGCATATAATAAAACTATAAGTGGCCGTTTGGCGGGGCCATTAGGAACAGTCGATAAGAGAGGGAGAGAGCGACAGACCCAGAGGGAACAGAAAGAAAGAGAAGTGTGGTCCTTCCGTCATTGTCTTTCTATATTCATCCGCTTGGGGGCAACTCCTTGTGTCCTTTGTCCTTGTCGTTTTCACTTTCGCTCTTATCTCACAGGAGCTTGAAGCCCTGCGTCAATATTTCAGCTTCTCTGATGAATTCGCTTTCACTTCTTCAACTCCTGCTGCCATCGGGGGACGTGACTTCTGGCCTCTTATTATTATTTGGAAATTATCCTAACTGCAACTGGAATTGTCTCAGAGAGCCACGTGCCGAGGCCATCGGGGACTCGTACTCGTATTGGTTCTGGGCTTGGGCTTGGGTTTGGGCATGCCGCTGGTGTGTGGCGACAATTTGTAATTCTCTCATGCTTGGCCAAGTATCCGCGCGCTGACAGTGTTCTTTCGGGCCTCGAGTGTCATTATCCATATTAGGGAGCGTGCTCACATATCTCATTTGGCCATGTGACTGGAATTCCGTCCCCAGCAAAAGTTTTGCCCCGAAAAATTATGCAAAACCCATTAAGATTTGCCGATCGAAAAGACCCTTTCCACAGTTCCTTTCGCAGTTTGGCCTTCCCACGCGATATGATACATTTTTAATTTATTGCCCCATGGCCTTTAGTCGCCGTCGCTGCTGCTGCTGCTGCTGCTGCTCATTGAACTGCCTTTTTCGGGATGTGATGTGCTGCCTCAAAGAGAAACTTTGAGCGCCGCTCCGCTAATAAAACTCATGCCAACTCATCAAAAAACTAACTTTAAATATGTCCTCTGGGCCCCGGCAGTAAATGAAATGAGTGCGTGCGTGCGTGTGCGGAAGTGGAAGTGAATCAGCCAGAGGAATGGACTGTGTGTGAGCCGAAGGGGCTCCTAGATCCTGGAGTCACTGGAGCAGAAGGTTCGCAGGAGAGTTTGGGCTTTGAAACAAAATGTAACAAATGGCATGGGAATGGCATGGCTCCTGAATTGCAACATTTTAAGCGTTGGATGTATGCTCGTATGACGCCATCGATGAAACTATATTAACATACGAGAATGTATGCATCTATATCGCGGGTCCCACAGCAACAGCAGCGGAATCAATTTCAAATTATGCAAATATTTGCTGAAATGATTTGCTCATGTGCACACAAGATTTGGATTATTTAGCATTTTTCCAATGCCTCAATTCAGCCACACCAATGACGTCAGTCCTCTGTGTGTCCTCTTACATTCCATGACTGCCATGACATTCCGTGTTTTCCCTCATGTCTCGCTCAGCCAATACGCTAACTTCATTTGTCAGGAAAAGCCAGAGAACGGAACAGAAGAGGAAAAGCCGAGAATCGAACAGAGAACCAGCCAGAGCATGGAGAAGGAATGGACAAGCAGAAGAGAGTCACAGACAGGATCCGAGTCCGAGTCCGAGTCCGGTTCCACTTCACATTTGTGACAATATTTAATTATTAATCACGACACTCCAGGGAGAGGGAGACGTATAGGTAGAGGGAGGGGGAGAGCGTAGGATGCTGACGGACCGAGCACTACAAATGTGGGGCAACATGTCGCATGAGCAATGTGCCACTTAAAGTAATGCCCGATGCTCGATTGGCTCTCCCTGACAGCAGACAGACGTTGATAGCTGGCTGGATGTTGTCGTCGTCGTCGTCGTCGCTCACCTTGTGTCTGAACTGGTTGTTGTTGCTGTAGACGTTGTAGTGTTGTTGTAGTTGGATTGCCGCTCTGCCCAATCATTATTCATGGCGTGACAAGCGCGTTAAATGTGTCTCTGCCTGTCCATGTGTGCGAGTCGGCAATAACTTTTAACATGCCAAAGGTATTTCCGCAACAGTCCTCACAGCAACGTCAGTACAAACACACGAGAAAAACTAACGAAAACGAAAATAATTTGTGCTCTCTGTCCTTCTTTCTTCCGTTCTGTGTGCAAATCGGAGGGAGCCTGTCGATTGTGTCTCCTATCGTCGCGTCGGTGCGGGCCAAAAATTAATGCCAGCCATTATCACGAAATCCACTTTCATGGCGGCCACTGCTGTTGTCCTTATTTGTCCTTGATTGCCTTGAACAGCACAAAAAAATACACTCGTACCGTCCCGAAATAAAAGAAGAAAAATTGTGACATGCCGCCAGCCGACTCGTCACCTCCTTCCCATCCCGCACAGCCCCCGGCCATTGTTTCATTTGATTTCTGTTTGCTTTCGCTAGATTCCTTGCGTGCCGCGACACTCCGGAGGGGATCGGTGTAAATATTTGTGACATAATTAAGCAGCCAAGCGGCTTGGCACCGGGTCGAGTCGGGTCGGGTCGGCACGGTCCGGGCCCGACACGGCGACAGGGCGACACGGCAGCACGGTTTGGGCGCAGGACATTATCAAATCGGTTGAGGGACAAGTTGCAAAGCCGAAAATAAAGCAAACATCGACGTTGCGGCCCTGGCTGAAGAGCGTTTTTGCCACGCGCGTGATTAAATTTCATTTGTGGACTCAACCCGAACGAAACCCCGACTGACTGGCTGACTGACTGACTGACTGACTGACTGACTAACTGAGTCCTTAACTCTCTGTATTTACCGTCGTTTAAGTGCCTCGCCTCGCTTGGGTTAGTCTCAGCTCCCAGCTCCCAGCTCCCAACTCCCTACTCCAATTTCTCCGAAAAGTGTGCGTGCGTTTGACTTGGATTCACATTAAGATTGTCAAAGATTTGGACGCCAGTGGGGAGCCACTTTCGACTGGCTTGAACCTTTCACTCCGAGCCGCCTGTTTTGCCTGTTTTGCCTGTTTCGCCAGGCTTTGCTTCATCTTTGCTGGCTTTGCCTTTGCCCAAAAAACGCTCTGGGAGCAATTTGGAAGATTTTCGTCTGCGATTTATCGCCCAGCTCCTGAGTGGGTGCCACCGATACTTACCCAGAGATAATAGAGCGGCTCCCTTACCATAGCCGTATCCCTCTGCTCCTTCCAGGTTCACCTCAAGTTAATTTGAATACGAAAGCCGCCCGCGAAGGAAAAGGTTGTTCAATGTCACTGCCGCCGTAGGTATCGCCTATCTGCCATGCGATTCCAATTCCACGATAGTGCACAATATTAATGGATGTAGGGATCGGGGCCTACATGCATGTGCCAGCCCATCGAGGTAGCAACAACATCGACTGGAAGCTCCCTCCAATAAATACTGGCATTAGTGCCGGGACTGGTGATGGTGATGGGGCTGGTGGGGTGCTGGGACTGGGGCTTGATGCCGGGCTTGGGTATATTTTTTGACATCAGGGGAGTGCTTGCCAGAGCCGTAAAAATTGTATTGCCTTCGCTTAAAGCCCAGAGATAGTTGTCCGTGTCCCTGCTCTTGAGTTTTTGGGTGCCAGTTGGCAGACAATTTCAATAGACACATCCCCTGGCCTGGGAACATTTTAATAATTCAATAGGCAACAATGCGACATCGAAAAGCGCTTCATGTAATTACGACGCGCATAAAAGTTGAACAAATGGCCATCAGCAAGCTGCGAGTATATTGAATGTCAGCCTCGTTGTTTTTTGCTACTTTCACGTTGAGTACCATTTAAATTCAAAGACTGTTGTTGCAGCTGTCACTGGCCCAGATACACAGATACAGATACAGATACGAAGACAGAAACAGCTACGTAGAGAGAGAGAGAGAGAAGCACGGACAACACGCATGCCAAACATGCCGCAATGGCTGCCAGCCAGAGAAGGGTCTACGGTCTACGGTCTACGGTCTACGGTCTACAGTTTGTGGTCGGTCTCCGGATCCTTTTTGGTCGATGCTGAATCTAAAATGTAATGTTGTGATTGGGCGTGATTTGATGCTGCACTGGGTCCGTTCTCGAACCCGAATCAATTTCAATTGTGTAGACAAAACTTCATTACATTGCACGGAATTAATTTCCAGCAACGAAAATGTTGTTCGTACCAAAGCGGGGGCCAAGAGCGGAAAAGCTTTCGAAATTGAAATACTCTAGGATATGAATTTTGATTCCACTTAAAAGTTTCGCTATGACTCACAGATCAATGTCTTCCTTGATAGCTATGAGGATTTCTCCGCTTAGTACTTCATTTTCATGCAGATCACGATTGGCCAACCAGTTTTCCACGAAATATCCAACTCTCTCCGTCGTCACGAGTTGCCAAACTTCTTGGCCAAGTTGGTATACCCGCATACCAATGCCAATGGCCGGGTTTGTCTGCAGCCATTTTGCTTAACTTTCATGAGGCCATTCAATGACTTAACCATTTCCATGTCGCTGCTCGGGTCCTTTTCCAGCCACGCACGCATTCACACAAACATACAGAGACAGCCGTACCGACCTCCCTCACATGTGTGCGCTTGTGTGGATGAAAAGGGTCAAAAGGTTTTTCACACATGTACAAATTGCTGGCCTGGTCGAAAGCATTTTGCATAGCAGCCAGCAGCTCAGCCCCATTCCCATTCCCAGGCCCAAGCCCAAGCCGCGTTGTGAGCGACCTTAAAGGTTGCCTCAATTAAATTTCTCCCGCCCAGGCAGACACAAAACCCGGCCCGGCCTGGCCCGACCAGGCCAAAAGCTGCAGGGCACATCCAGGGCCACACCACACCCACTGTGCGCATATGAATTTGCCTTTACACATATTTTTCCATGTTTCTCATTTGGCTGCCATGTTTTTATGTGGTTCCACCTCCGGTTCCCACACACTTTGTGACTTACTGCACGTCAACAGCCTCATCAGGCGCATCGGAGAGGGCTGTGAGTAAGTGAAAAAAATGTCTGCTTTTTAGCCGGTTCCGCTGGCCGGGCCTGGCCCGCCGAGCGAATGAGAAATGTGCCAGGAAATTGTACTAAACTGCTCAGCAAAAAAGAGATGGAAAGTAAAGGGAAAGTAATACAGAAGACGGTGCTGCAATATGGCCAAAGAAAACATAAACCATAACGGTGTCAGGCTCCGGCTCTGGACCCTGGATGGCACGACCCTGTGGCACGGAGCAGGGGGCAGATAAGCCAACAACAGGAGGCAGGAAAATTTATGGCATGCAGGGGACGCGTACGCGAGCCGGAAATGAGCAGCCAGAATGTGGCAGGCACGAGGCTACGCCTCCGCTCCGGTCGATTGGCTGAGACTGAGACTGGCAGGTGATAATCACGAACAAACACTAAGCAAACAAATGGCCCACAGCCGCTGCACAAAAGAAACAGAAATTGCCAAATGAAACCAAACATTTTAAAGACTCAACCGCAGCTCAAGGCTCCTGCTCCTGCTCCTGCTCCTGCACCGCTCCCCACCGAGAACCCAACTCACATTCATGGTGTTTGTGCCCGGCAAAGTGGCCCGGAATCGAGTTGCCAGTCATCTGGCTATTCATGCAATTTCCAAACGCTTCGTTGGCCAGGTCTGTGCGGCCGGCCGGGCATTGAGTGAAGTGTGCCAATGGCAGCCGTGGATTTGAATGCTGCCTGGCCAAAGGATTTCACAGAGGATGGCTGGCAACAATAGAGTCGGGTTCAAATTTAATAGCTGACCAGAGCCTGAATCCGAATCTGAATGCCCCAACAGCAGCAGGCAGGTCCACACTGTCACAGTCACATTCGGAGTTTGTTTGCATTAAATACTCGTCGTGCTCGTGCTCGTGCTCGGGCTTAGCAATCAACTCTCGCTGACAAGAGCAACAGCTCTTGAATAATGTGTTGAACAGTTGTTGACTTCCTCAGTCGAATGCTGTTGACAAAGGCACAGGCTCCGCTGCGACAGCGACAGCCACTGCCACATCCTCATCCACTTTTGTCCCCATCCTGCCTGCCCAGCCCAACCCAACCTCTCTCTCTCTCTATCTGCCTCTTGCCGTGGCAAGTTCAAGTCCTAGTGGTCGCACGCTTGACTTCCTGCCCCTTCTCTGGCACTTGAAATGTAATTTAATTTGTTTATTTGTGTGGCGCTCCGCTCCTCTATCCCCAGAGCCGCTTTGCGGCATCTGCCGTGTCTGCTTGCCAATTAATTGCGCACCTTTCGGGGAGAGAGCCTCGGCAGACACCGAAGTGGAGCAGGTGCCTGTGCCGGTGCCGGTACTGGTTCTGGTTCTTGTTATGCCTCCCCCGAATTCGGGGCAGAAAATGCTCTAATTAATGTGTTTGTTAAGCTTTTGTGCTTGGGAAATTCGTTAATTTTGCTACACGGGGCCTGCGAGTGCAAGTCAACATTTTAATTGAATGAAATTTATAGCCCGAGTTTCATGGGATCCAATTACATACAACAGGTTCATTAGGCCTCCGCCTCTGCCGTGAGGTCCTCCTCCAGCACTCCGACATGTATTCAGATAGCCATAATCGAATTCTGATTAAATATGAAAATCAAAACACTCTCAAGTTTGCCTTCTTCTCCGTCTCTCTCTTCCGGGCAGCACCAAGGACTTGACAATGCGCTTCATTAATTTGGCTGGCAGTCGCATAGCAGCAGACCCGCTGTCTAAGGACCAGGCGCACGAACAGGAACAGGAACTGGAACTGGAACAGGGATTCGCGTCAGCTGCAGCAACATTGCATTGAGTGGAGGATACAGACGAAGTCGTAGTCGTAGCCGTAGCCGTAGCCATGGTGGAGGACAACGAGGATGGGCTGTCGCAGCTGGCGCTACCGGAAGCGGAAGCTGAAGCTGAGGGAGCCGCCGCCTCGGCCATCGTCGAGCCCCTGCTGGCCCTGCTACGTGGCGACATTCTCAATCAGACACAGACCCAGACCCGAGCACCAGCCAGCTTCTACAGCAGCTACAACATATCCGAGGACGTTTACTTCTACTTCAACGGCCTGAGTGCGATGCCCACGAGCACGGAGCTGGCCCTCAATGGGAGTGTGTCCAGCACAACTATGGGGCCGCTCAGCACCACCACCATCAGCAGCAGCAGCACCACACCCGAACCGGATCTGTCCGAGTTCCTGGAGGCGTTGCCCAACGACCGCGTGGGCCTGCTGGCCTTCCTCTTTCTCTTCTCGTTCGCCACCGTTTTCGGCAATTCCCTGGTCATCCTGGCCGTCATCCGCGAGCGGTATCTGCACACGGCCACCAACTACTTCATCACCAGCCTGGCCGTGGCCGATTGCTTGGTGGGCCTGGTGGTCATGCCCTTCTCGGCCTTGTACGAGGTGCTCGAGAACACCTGGTTCTTTGGCACCGACTGGTGCGACATTTGGCGCTCCCTGGACGTCCTCTTCAGCACCGCCTCGATCCTGAATCTGTGCGTCATATCGCTGGACCGGTACTGGGCCATCACCGATCCCTTCAGCTACCCCATGCGGATGACTGTGAAGCGAGCCGCCGGCCTGATAGCCGCCGTCTGGATCTGCTCGAGTGCCATCAGCTTCCCGGCCATTGTCTGGTGGCGGGCGGCGCGTGACGGCGAGATGCCCGCCTACAAGTGCACCTTCACCGAGCACCTGGGATACTTGGTCTTCTCCTCGACGATCTCCTTCTACCTGCCGCTGCTGGTGATGGTCTTCACCTACTGCCGGATCTACCGGGCGGCCGTGATTCAGACGCGCTCCCTCAAGATCGGCACCAAGCAGGTGCTGATGGCCTCTGGGGAGCTGCAGCTCACGTTGCGCATCCATCGCGGCGGCACCACCAGAGATCAGGCCAACCAGGTGTCGGGTGGGGGTGGCGGCGGTGGCGGTGGCGGGGGCGGAGGCGGATCGCTGAGCCACTCCCACTCGCATTCGCACCACCATCACCACAACCATGGCGGTGGCACCACCACATCGACGCCGGAGGAGCCCGACGACGAGCCGCTATCGGCGCTGCACAACAACGGACTGGCCCGCCACCGGCACATGGGCAAGAACTTCTCGCTCTCCCGGAAGCTGGCCAAGTTCGCCAAGGAGAAGAAGGCGGCCAAGACGCTGGGCATTGTGATGGGCGTGTTCATCGTGTGCTGGCTGCCGTTCTTTGTGGTCAACCTGCTGTCCGGGTTCTGCATGGAGTGCATCGAGCACGAGGAGATTGTGTCGGCGATTGTCACCTGGCTGGGCTGGATCAACTCGTGCATGAATCCCGTCATCTACGCCTGCTGGAGCAGGGACTTTCGCAGGTGAGACCTCGGCTGAAATCCTGCCCTTCAAGCACTCCTTCAACTGGTTTCCCTTCCAGAGCCTTTGTGCGTCTGCTGTGCATGTGCTGTCCTCGCAAGATCCGACGGAAGTACCAGCCCACAATGCGGTCCAAGTCGCAGGTAAGTGGTCCCCACATCCCAACGCCCCATTCCATTCCACGCCAAACAATTGGATTCGGATTTCAGATCGCAGATTTCAGATTTCAGATTTCTCTCACTCTCACTGTCAGTCTGAACTGTTGCTTTCTCATTTATGGTTTGGGTAACAGTTTCACAGTGTTTTCCACTCTCGGCCCCAGGTTTTCCGCTTTCCATGAATTATGCGCGGCTGCCCAAATCTCCACTTGTTGTATGCTCCAGAAACGAAACTCAACGAACGGCGAAATTAATTTACAAATTTAATGAATATGGAAAAAAATAAGCAAACTGACATTTACTCGTCGCACCACTCATCGTGCCAGCCACCACCAGCACCAGCATCATGCCCACCCCATCATCCCCTCCCCAGAATCGCTGGCTGCCTGCCTGGCTTCCTGGCTTCCGTTCACACATGGGGAACGGGACGGACGGATAGACAGGCGGACAGCCATGAAAACTTCCTGACATTCGCCCCATCCTGACGTGCTCATCTCCGCATCTCATACCCATCCCCATCCCCATCCCCCATATCCTTGCATAAATCATCAGATGCCAACCTGTGCGGGCCCTCAAGCTCAGCCTCACCCGCTGTGATTTTAATGAATAATTTTCTAATGTTTGAGGATGAGCCAAGGCCAAAAGTGCCAGAGTATTGCAGCAGTCACTCGTCAGAGTCGAGTGATCCATTGTTGCGCCCAGGGGCAGCACGTCACAGGTGGGGATAAGCAGTCAACAAGTCTCGTCTCGGAATAATTAACTATGATTTGCATTCACGTGATTTGGTTTGAAAACGAAGCAAAATTGATTTCCATCCATCAAAAGTACTTAACGTTTCGCCTAACTAAACGGATCATATCATTACAGGAATCATCAGTAGACATCATCATCATCATCGCATCATCACCATCTCGCACATGGCCGTTCTTCCCACTCTCAACACACTTCTATATGTTTTTCCGTATACCTGGTACTCCCTCCGTCTGTCCGTGTAAGTCATTCCCTGGATCTTCGGGACTAGGTGCAAGGACTAAACCAATCCACGGCACGTTCCCTCTGCCACATTTATGTGGCATAGTAGGAGGAGTCCCAGTGCCAGGTATCTTATAGTCGGGAATACTCGACTGTGGCTTTTTGTTTTTTGTTTATTTTTTGTGGCGTGGCGTATAGCTGATTATGATTCCGGCGGTGTTCGTTTCGTGTTCTTACAGAGATTTGCGACGCGACGCTGCTACTCGACCTGCTCGCTGCACGGCATTCAGCACGTGCGCCACAATTCCTGCGAGCAAACTTATATATAGTTTAGCATATTCGTAGATTTAGTTGACATTGATTACGGCGTCGCCCCCCTCTACTTCGCACCCCCCCATCGATTTCAGGCTCAGGCTCTAAGTTGTTTTGTAAGTCAATGGCAAGGTAAGCGACTTGTGACTTTGTGTTCTCTCTCTCTCTCTGTCTCTCTGTCTCTGTGTCTCGGTGTCTCTTCTCCGCCTGTTGTCTCTTTCAAAGTCGTTGTGCACACACTCACACTCACACAAACACACACAAGCCACAAAGGGAGGGTGGGGGGGGGGGGGGGGGGTGAACAAACAAGGAAAAACCCCACCACACATTGCACAGTCGACTTTGTTGAGCTGCCATGCTCTGCCATGCCACCTGTGCTGTAGTCCATTTTCTGCATCTGTTTCTGTCGCTGATAATGTTGCTGTTGATGTTGCTATCTCTGTCTACGGCTGAGTCTGTCCTGCTCGCTCCCCTGTTGTTGGCTCGACCGTGACATTGTTGTTTGTGTCGTTATATTTTCGTTTGTTTCTTTTCTTGGTTACGTTGTTGCAAAAGAAAATAAAAAGAGAACTCTGTTCGAGCACCTGTTGATTGTGTTGCACCTGAACATATGTACACCCGCACACACACAGCTCACACAGCCCACACAGTCCACACCTCCCACCACCTCCCCCACTGTGTTGGCTTAACGGTCGTTGTTTGATGATGCTGCTCTTTATGTTGTTACTGTCAAGGTGAAAAAAAGCCGACAAAAAAGGAAAAGAATAAACGAAACTTGCCACAAAGTCTCTCTGGACACAAGAGCACACACACACACAGCCCACACACGCGCACACATGCAGGACACAATGTCCTTTCATCGTTTCTGTCACCGTTTCCGTTTCCGTTGCTGTTCTTGTTCTTGTTCCTGTCGATGTTGTTCTCCTCTCACAAAAGATTTCCCGCAGTGTACACAATGCCGAAAAACAGGGAAAAAGTCCTGCGCTCTCTCTGTCTCACACATGAAGCTTGGTTGTTGATCTTATGTTGTTTTTATGTGTGAATTTTCCCCAAGCTTTATCCGGCCTTTCCTACGTTGCCCTACACCCACCCCCACCCCCGCCACTGCTCTTCCACTTTGGTGTTTATTATTTTTAAATTTATACTTTTTTCCTCCTGGTTGTTGTAATTGTAGCCGGCCCTTCCGACCTGGTTTCTATGTACACGCCAAACACTCAAGAGCAGAGCCGAGCCGAGCCCATCCACACATCGATGGCTGTCTAGCTTACACTCACACATTGACACATCACAGCCATGTCAAACACACACATACATATGTACATGTGTTTATGTGAAGAAAGTATCTGTGTGTGTGCGTGTGTTTGTGTGTGGGGGGATGGAGTCACGCACAGCCGATACTTGAGAAATGTTATCAAGTGAACCATAAACATTTCTTGCACTTAAAAACTTCCAACTCAATTTTCGCTTCTGCGATATGCGTACACAGAACACACACACACCCAAAAACACAGAACACACACTCGCACACACATGAAGTACATAACACCACAAGTAATTGTATTGATGAAAATGTTATTTACAGCAATCAACAGTCAATATGTGTGCCAGACAGGCCCCATGGTGTGAGGAGTCCAGAAGTGTGCCCCGCTCTGCTCTGCTCTGCTCCGCTCGCCTTTTTGTATCCGTTCCTTCTGGATTTGGATTGCGATACAGGGCTTAGGCTCAATCGGGGCTGGGGGCTATTTTTATTTTCATTTTTTTGCAATGTGTCTGTCATCATATCAATTACACCCAAGAGCATGCCAATTTATTTGCCAAGTGTTTTCCACAGCCAATTCCAGTACGAGGATGGAAGCACGCTTCTTCGAGCACGACTGGGTCGAGGAAAACCTATGGATGAAACTTTTTCTTCTGGGTAAAGGGTACGCGCTGCTGGATCAGCGTTCTGAATGCGGGGTCCAGCGGAGCGGACGGGGAAATGATTGAATATACCAAGCGGTAAGGAAAGCCACCGCAAGGAAAGCTAAGGAAAATATTTAAAGGACGTTTCGTGCACGTACGATTGATTCCATAATCTTTGCGAGTATAGTACTCTGCCAAATTCGTTTTTTCAGGTGATAATTGGACTCAATCAATCAGAAGTCATCTGCCGAAAACAGAAAGGAGTAATAGATTAAATTAAAAGAACATTTCCATTCCTTTAGCAAACAATCCTGCTTGAGGGCTGTGAAAATCATTGACAAAGATCTTAATATGTCAGAGAATTTCCCTAATTGATTGGCTCGAGTCCCCAAGACTGAGTGTCCGAGCAGGAGAGTGTTTGGCTTTGCCTACAAATGAGGCAACTTCCGCATTTTGCAATTTGCCAGCTGCACGACGAATGGAAATGGCTTCTGGTCAAAAGAGGATATTGCAGACGTGTGGTTTTGTCGCTCTACCATCCTTCCCTCCCTCCCTCCCTCGCTGTGTGCCTCTGTTGGGGTCGAATTCCGGACTTCAACTCTTTGACTCGCACACCGCAGTGCTGGGGCATCTGTGTGCCACCTCAAGAACACTGCGGTCAGCCACAAGTTGCCTCTGCCTGTGTGTGTGTGTCTGTGTGTGTGTGTGGATGGACCCTGGATGACACTTTAAAATTAACTCGATTGAGGTTTTATTCAACTTTAATGCACACAGACACTCAGCGAGACAGGGCCTTGCGCATGGCACCCTCAATGATTAATCGCTGACTGACATTTCAGCCCGCTATGAGAGAGCACCCACTCTGTATCCTAATGAGCCGTAAAGGATTCTATGGCTAGGCAGCCCACACAGCCCACACACACACACGCACACGAAGTCTGCCAGACAGGGCCAATTTGCATGGCATTTTGGGTTTCGAGGAATATCCACGAAGATGTTTTGATTGAAAATGCCAGCCATCCAGCCATCATGAACACCCACCCACACACAGAACATTCTATAGAGTCCACCCACCCACCCACACACCCACACACACAAGCACGCATACATATTGAAGCATAACCACCACCACCTACTTAGCATAAATTTGTAAGCTTGTAAATCTAGCATTTGTAACTGTAAATGTTTGCAGAAGAACCCATTGGCCTGCCTGAGGGCGGGACATGCACCAGAACTGCTGCGCTTTGGGGCCTTCGAGTAGGCCTCCACCCCTTCCCCCCAACCCCTTCGAATATTCCAGTTGCCGGATATTATTGCACAACTTTAATCAATCCCTGGCTAAGTACGAGTACACACAAATAATGCTACTCGAAATGCTGTTGCTTCTGTTGCGGCTGCTTCTGCTCTAAACGTTGCTAATTGCATCAATTATTGGCCAAAAAGCTTTGTGGCATGTACATACCAGCACAGAAGCCAAAATTGAAAGCAAAACCGAATTATTGAAACAATTAATCAACCCATTTCCGCCGACCCCAAAAACGAACAAAACAGAACTGAACAGAACAGAAATATACTCGCAAAACGACTGCCAACCATAATCACGTTTAGCGACATTTAGTCAGGCGTCAGCCAAAGGCAATGCGCATACTTTTATTTCGGTTCTTTGGTTCCTTCGATAATGGATAATGGTCCTTTCGCCCGGGCAGAACGAACATCAAAATGTAATTTACCACAAATGTTTCACACACATCAATTATCCCTAATTGACTGTGAACGTGAAATTAACGTTTATAATTATGTGACAGAGCCGCTGAGGCGGAAGTAGCCAGAGTAAATGGCCAGAGCCATGTAACTTTTAATGTCCTTGCCCAGGGACTGCCCGACTGGAGGGTAGATTCACTTCTGTACAAGTCAATCTTTCAGTCAGTCACTCACAAGATCAACCCAAAATGGGCTAAGCAAATGTCTGTTAAGCCTTTTAAGAAACTTTACTTTACGGGTTAACCCATGGCGGGGTCACCCTTTACCCTTACCCTCACCCTTTGCCTGGTGACGCGACCCCCGAGGGGTTTATTGAGTGTTAGGCAATAAATTACAAAGAGGCCCCTCGCCCGAGAGGTGAGGGGGCGTGGTCGCGACAAGTTCGTGCGCGAAAAAAGTTCACAGTATTTGATGGTGCCATTGACCTTTGGCCGGGGCTTGTCAAGTTTTCTAAGCGACAAGCCCCTAGGCGTACTTCTGGAATGACTCACAGAAAGTGAGTGTAACTTTCGGACATATCTGAATGGTTTTTGTTAACAGATTGAAATGGATTAAAGCCTTAGGAGCGGTTCTCATTGAACAGAAATTCCAGTGATTAGCCGTCAAGCTCCCATCTGTCTGATAGCCCCGCTCCTGCGGATATCCCCTGCTGCTTCGCTGTTGCATGGCTGGTCCTGTGGGGCTATAAAATTGCAAATTACCCAATTGCTTGGGGCGTCTGGCGAGAGGGCCATCCGGTCCGGCTCTTCAATTATTTAAGCTAATTGCGGCCACACTCAAAAACACCAGCAGCACACTCGGCGTATACGTAATGCGAATTGTACGCAAATGGGGAAGGGATTTTAGAATTTAATAAGAGACCAGACCAGGACCAGGCGACCGTAAGAAAGTAATTGAATTGGCAGAGCACAGATTATGGGAATGTCGAAAAGAGCGGGGGAAATTGGAGAAAGCAGGGGCGAGAATGGGAGAGGGGCGGCAGAAGAATGGGATGGAGAACAATACCCAGAACTTGCAATATGCAGAGCCACCAAAAGGCGTCGGAGCACACAAAGAGCTCTCAATGGGCACTTGGCATTGCCTCGACCGGAAGAAGGAAGACGCACACATAGACACGGACACACACACTCGCACCTACACTCACACATGGCCGTTTTGTTAATGTTGTTGTTACTGTTATTATTTGTTGCCTTCGGGCTGGCTTTTCTGGCCGCCCCGTCGTCTAAGAAGAAATGCCAGAAATGCCAGAAATGCGAATTTCAGAATGGTCTCATGTTGTGGTACCCTGGCAGATTATATATATGATATTGGAATGGTTTTAATCAGCTTTAATCTTGGATAAAGCTGATTTATTTTTATTTTGGGTGAGCATCCACGCACTATTTCGTGCCAAAAATAATCAAAATAAATCATAATATCCCCTCTACTGAATCGATCGATCTGCAAGGGTATCAATTGCCTCGGTCCCCGAGGATATCCTGTTTGCTATTTATTTTGTCCTTCTATTTCTACTTTCTCTTATTTTTTGGATTCTTGTTCTTGCTGTTTGTTCTTGCTCTCTTTCTAGTTTTCTTTCGCCTCCTCTTTCCTCTTTCCTCTTTCCGTTTTTTGTTATTTTCAATCATGCATTTTGCTTTGACTTTAACTGCACCCCCGGATAAAAAGCACACAGGAAAAAATGGACGAAAATAAGAAAATCAGTGTAGGAAAGCTGGAAAAGCTGCCGCATTTTCTTGTTGTTGCTGTTGTTGTTGTTCTTGTTGTTGTTATTGTTATTGTTGGTTTTGGTGCTGCTGCTGCCGCTTCCTGTCTGCCTCCATGCCCCTGCCCCTGCCCCTGCCCCTGCCCATGCCCATGCCCCTCCATCACTCTCGCATTTCTCTCTTTGTGTGTGTGTCGTTGTTGTATTTGTTGTTTCACTCTTTGTTGCTTTGTTGCTGTTGCGGCTGCTGCGTTTATTACGGCAAATTGTTTTCAGCCACACACACACAGACACACACAGACCCAAGCACACGCACACACACACACACACACACACAGAAGAACACGCATTAATACAGAGAAACACTGCCTGCAAATTGTATGAAAACACTTGAAACCAAATAAACCAACAAAATGTTAATTAAATGCCTTTTTCCTTCTCTTTCTTCCTGTTCTATGTGCATCCTGTTCTCCTCCTCCGCTCCGCTCGGCTCCGTTTCTGCTTCTGCTTCTGTTTCTATTTCCAACAGTGCCACGTGGCCGCCGCAATGGTGGCAGCCTCGACCTCCTTCGGCTACCACTCGGTGAACCAGCTGGACCGCACGCTCATGTGACGTCAGCTGAGCAGTTGCAGCACCTGCAGCGGTGGCAGCAACTGCGGCGGCGGTGGCGCCAACGTCGGCGGAGTTGGAGGCGGCTCCCGCAGTGGCCACCACCACCATCACTCTTCGGGCACGGCCACGCCCTCCTCCTCGCAACGGTCGTGCACCCGCTGCCAGAGCTTCCATCGTCACCACCATCGGGATCGGCGCCGCAGCTCCGGGATGAAGCATCGCGGCGACTACAACTCGACGTCGGCGGTGAACAGTGCGGCCAAGACGATAGTGACGATCACCGCCCCGCCGGCGGCAGCGGCCTCTGCCAGCTCGTTGCACCTGGGCGGCGGTGGACGACCCTCGTCGGTCTCCACTCTGACCCTAGCCTCGGTGCCGGCCACTCTGCTGCTGGAGCCGGCACTCGGCCTCGGAGGTGGGGGTTCGGTGAGTGCGGCCAACACGCCCGTGGCACCCAGCCTGAAGCACTCCAGCCTGGCCCTGACGCCGGGCGGCATGGGACCGTCCAACTCCTCGGGTCACCACGTATCCTTCATGCCCATAGCGGGCATGAGGCGTCTGCGCAGCTCCAACTCCTCGCTGAGCTCGCCCACGGCCACAGCGCTTGGGGGTGTGGACACCATCTCGGCTATCTCGCTCACAGATGCCGCCCAGGAGCAGCACCACCATCAACACAGAGTCCTGGAGCAGCGACAGAGCGTGCAGAGTCAGATCACGACACTGGGCGATGTGGACGACGACGAGGACAGCGACAGTGAGAGCATCGGCCTGGCCCTGGTGCAGACGACGCCGCAACTGGAGTGCCAGCCGGAGACGGAGGCGGCCTCCAGTTCCTCCAGCTCCTCGGTCAAGTAAACTCAGCCAGAGAATCGTTTGATGGAGCCACCAGCCCCAGCTCGAGCTCCAGCCCAGAACACTAGCACTAAGATCTCCCCATAGATGTGTGTATATATATTATAGCGATCTAGCTTTCGCCTAGTCTCTCATTAGCTTATCGATTGGTGATAGAACACTATGCAACCGCATATCCGAATACGGGCGGTCTCCATCCTTCGCTTCCATTTGATTGTCCTTCTATTTTGTTTTCGAATGATGCGATGGCGGATGAGGATGGGTTGCATAGTGTAAATTAGTTGTTACAATTAGTTGTCATATCTTAGATCTTCCATTATATAGATGTTATCCCCTAGAGTACAATGTTTCGTTCTGTAAATGTTTCAAACGTCTTAGCCATTGAAAGCTACGTCTTCAACCTGTCCACGTACCTGACTCTCTTTCAGAAAAAACTCTCTCCCAACCAAGGACTCTACTCAATGATATACTATACCTTCTTACTATATGATACTGTAAATAGCAACAGGTCCAACACTTGCCTACTCCTATCTCTATATTTAAATTTTAAACCAACAAATTTGTGTCTCAACAAAACATTACGGGTGCAAAATGAATTTATCTCTGCTAAGGACACGAACAATCAGCAAACAGCAAACACCAAAAAAGCAGGCTTCAAACTGCTGCCCAGCAGTGCAGTGTAGAATACCATTCAAGGCCACTCACCCCCTCACCCACCCACTCAGCCACTCAGCCACTCACATTTCGGTTGTCAGTGTCTAAGTACAAAACTTTGAAGGCCCTTTGTTTCCTTTGGTTTGTTCTTTGAACTACTTAGGAGTGCGAGTATAGCAACTAGACATAGCGTGAATGTTAAATGTGCTTCAGATATGCAAGGTTTACTCAATAATTGAGAGGGCAGCCTAGTGCATTAATCCATCAAAGGGTTCCCATTGAGTGAGTGCTCATGCGATTTCGATTTTGCAATAATTAATGTGTGCAATTAGGATTGATTTCCCCGCTCCACCAGAAGAATGTCGGGGAAAAACTAATAGAAATGGCGATACGTCATTTTAGCGGATGGATGGATGGACGGATGGATGGATGGATGGATGTATGGGTTGGGTCGGGAACAGAACCGAACAAATCATCATCTCGAAAGGAGAGAATAGAAAAATGTTGCTCATTGTTTTCAAAACAAACAAAGCAAAATGGAAAATGAAGGCAAATACAAAATCAAGCACAAGCAAAAAGCAAAGAGGAGCAAGAAACAAAAGAAAGAAAGAAAGGAAAAAAAAAACACTATAACAAATGGCAATTATTAATATTGAATATGTATAGCGCATAAGAGAAATAGCTCCTAGAGTTCTTTGTGGTGTGTGTGTGCATGTCTAGCTGTAAGTAAGAATACATATA
Organism: Drosophila helvetica; assembly: GCA_963969585.1. Lineage (NCBI taxonomy): Eukaryota > Metazoa > Arthropoda > Insecta > Diptera > Drosophilidae > Drosophila > Drosophila helvetica. Next base: position 45,953,078 of record OZ018403.1, read on the forward strand.
TCAACCCCAACCCCAACCCCCCCATTTCCACCCATCTGTAACATTAATTGTAAAGATTTGTGTGTGTGTGTGTGTGTGTGTGTGTGTATGTGTTAGCCATGCAAGCAGAGCAGCCGTTGAATGGGCAGCTTAGATTGCATTAAGATTTAGTCAAGATATGGTCAGAGTCGGAGCCGGAGTCGGAGGCTACCAACCAATAGGCTAAGCGACCATCAGCTGTAAACTCTGTAAACTCTTAACTGTAATCTGTGTACTGCAAACCACTTAAGTTTATATATATACATATATTGTATCTAAAGTACTGTGCGTGTGTGTGTGTATCTACCATATAGTATAGTATAGTGTGTGTACAACTACGCAAAAAGAGATTAAAGAGCGAAAACTAAGAACTAACAGAATATCGAGAACACTCGACGATGACTTTGTCTTATTTAAATTTCAGCACGGGCACTGGGGCGGGCTGTGGGACTGGCGGGCTGGCGGACTGGCGGACTGGCGGACTTGCGGTTTACTGGAAAAAGATTATTCTTTATTCTGGGGGAGTGGCGTGGCAGAGAGTGAATGCTGCTGCTCTGATGCTCTGATGGCCAGCCAAGCAAGAAGACAAAGTGCAATGCCAGTTCAGCAAACAACTGGGCAAAAAGTTTACACTTTACATTTTCGGATCATTCTCGGTGCGAGTGCTTTTTGCCCCCATGCACTCGCACGCCCTCTCAGAGCAGAGCCTGTTGGGGGCAAGTATGAGCTGGCTGTCGGGCAGTCAGTCACTCAGGGTCTAAGCTGGATAGACAGCTGCAAGTTGCAGTCAGCAAAGTGCGAACTGCAGGCCACGCATCTTAAACAACTCTCCCGAGGACCCAGGCAACTCACACATGGGACAGCATCTGTGCAGCCCCCACTCCTAAGCCCTCCTTGGAGGGGACATGGAACTGGAACTGGAAGTGGAAGTGGAAGTGTCCGCCCTGCATTCGCATTGTCGGCAACAATGTGGGGACAAAACGTGCTACGTGTATTGACTCACTAATGAGAAAATAAACAAGAGACCAGAGGGGCACAGCAGACCCCACAGCAGCAGCGCCATCGCACTAATGACCCAAAGTTGAACCCAGAGATAAAGATACAAAGCGCAGATACAGATGCGAATGGCATGGCCAAAGGGTCACACTAGTGGGTGGGGTGGGGTGGGTTGTGTGGCTTCCGCTTGAATGGCCAATCTGAAGCAGCCACACCTTCGCCGGGTCACAGACTTTGTTGCACAGTGACTACGAATGTATGTATGTGTGTGTTGTGTTGTGTTGTATGTGTGTGTTGTGGAGTGGAGGTCAAAACACATCAGTTCTGGGAAGACTCGCGAATGCTGCAGATGTGCAGGCAGCGTTCTGTCCTGGCCCCGTAATCAGCCAAATAACGGCTGCCAAAATGGTGGATAAGCGGAGAACTAATAAAAAAGAAACGTTGCATGGCATTGCGCAAGCTGCACACAATATCCCGGCTTCCCCGGATCCCTCCCCTTTGCACCCCTCCAGCATCCAGCATCCAGCATCCAGCAACCAACATCCTTGCCCCATCAAAGCTTATCACTGAAGTTGGAGCAGAATGTCGAGCGTTGAATGGTGAGCGTCAAACCCTCGACGACATTTTATTTGCTCGCTGGTAATTTTGTTTCCGTTAGCTACTAGTGCTTTTCACCCTCTCTATCTCTCGGGTATGCCACCCCCCCCCCCCCCCCCCCCCCTACTTATTTTCTCTCCCTCTTTATATCTCTCCCTCTGCCCCACTCTCTCCACCCTTTCCATGTGGCCACATCCTGGCTGCTACGCTTCTTTTGTTGGGCTTGGTTAATGAACCGAAATGCGTGTTTGTCTCCACGTTTCGGGTTTTTGTATTTTGTGGCATTCGACTGGAGTTCGCTGCTCTATTCCGCTCCTAGTCGTGCTCCCTCTGCTGCTCCCTCTGCTGCTGCTGCTCCCTTTGCTGCTGCTGCTCCTTCAGCAATTTTGGTGGCAAAATTGTGCTGCCCCAAATACCAGGACGAGTGTATCTGTGTGTATGTATTGCAATCATGGTTTTGATGACTTTGTTTCTGGGCAAAGTCAAATTCGCGTGGTCTCCCGAGTCCCGGAGTTGGGGTATTTTATTCGGTTGTTTGGATTATTGCTCGAAGCTTATGTTCTGGAATCGGATTCTATTTCTGTACACCCCTCTAGTCCCTCTCCGTTCTTGTGTGTCCGGAATTCGGGTCTGGGAGTGCGAGTGTGTGTGTGTGGGTGCGGTTAGGGGTGTGTCAGTCTCACACAATTACAAATTGTCTGTCTGGCATTTCCGCTTCGCTAAGTCATAATACGTTTAATTATAAAAAAATACGGGTATATATATAGTATGTGCGGCGGAGCTCGGTCTGTCTGGTTGATTGTAGTGCTCCCTCACTGCCTCTGGTTGAAGGAAAGAGTTTCATGAGGGAAAATCGGTTGTTTTAAGGAAGAAATGGTAGCTCGGGGAATTATGTGAACGAAAGAGTTTTCGGCATGTATAAATATGCATTAATATTTGGAAGTGGTTTAAAGAAGAGATATTCGTACTTCGAATAAAGGTCATTCCATTGATTTGGTCTGTGATGATTTCCTTCTGTCATATGGCAAAGTTTTCAAAGCACAAACTATTTAATAACTGTCATTGCAGCAGCCATAAGACTGATGGAAGACGGGAAACAACTCCGGCCCGAAATGAGCCACTTCCGGCCGAATATTATCATGGTAAGAAGTCATCGTAAAAAATCGATGTTCGACAAGAAAGAACAAATGAGTAATGAAATCAAAAGGCACTTACAGCATGCGACCGCAAAACGCTAAAAACTCACAATGTTGTACACAAATTTTCCCCGAGCTGTAAAAAGCTGAGTACCGTACTCCCGCCCCGCACCGTGTGGATGGGGGCATATGAGTGGGCGTGTGGGCGGATTGTGGCATCGACATTTATGAATTTTTTAAGTGGAAAAAAAGCGGCTTTAATGAAACACGACATTGCTTGCTTATCGTCGATGCGAAAAAGAGCTATGTATTTATTGCATTTCAAATGTAAATTATTAATGAGGAAAGCCTTTGACAGGCGAAAATCGGCGAGGAAAGCCGATTGGATGTGCACTCAGTGGATGGATGGGGAAAGTGGAAAGTGGGTGAGAGGTCGCCGTCTTTATTGCCCCTTAAAAGCCGCTAATGAAATCAATAAAGCTGCTCTAAGCAATTCTGCTGAAGCAGGGCGCATAAAAATGCTAAATAAATTGATGAACTGCGGCAAGACAGTGGCCAAAAAGGAAACCCATGAAAACCGATTCGAGGATGACGAGATGGATGGCTGGCTGGGATGGCTGGCTGGGATGGCTGGCTGGGATGGCTGGAACGCTGAAAGGATGCCTTGACGGTTATATCGTAAAAGGGGCCGTTCGTATCCCTGTTGTAAAAAAGCGCTCCGTCGACCCTTTCATTGTGTTTGTAGCATGCCCCCTCTGCTCGGGCAGACTTGCCCCGCGACGGGGCACTTGCACTGACTTGATGCCAGGGACTAGAAGAACGGATGGCCTGGGTATGGTAGGCGAGTAGAGTGCCTGGCGCCCAAATTGTATAAATATAAACGACATTAAAGCGCGTCTGGAAATAAAACAAACAACAAGTCAAATTCAATGAACTGAGCAGAGGCCGCTCTCCTCCAAGGACCCTCCACACCTCCCAACATTGTGCCCCACCTGATGTGGCAGTTCAAGCGCGGCTTCATTGTATTCCCTGTTCGATTTTCCATATCTCTACACCAGCTATTTTCGGAGGAGCACCAGCACCAGCATCAGCACCAACCGGATGGGCCAGTGGGCGTAGAGTCTGCAAGGGTGTGGCCGAGTCCTTCGCCAATCTGCCATTGTGCGTTGGGAAGCTTCGGTTGGTTATATTTAACCATTTATAAATAAATGGGAATGGCCTAGGAAGTGAACAGCAATGCCACTGGTGTCCCATCCCCATCCCCATCCCCATCCCTGGCCACAAGTCCTTGTTATTGCCAGCCAAAAATGAACAAGCAAAAGGTGCCTCGCCTCGGAAGTGAAGTGTCGAATACCCTCAAAGATAGATACTTGGCTATGACAGCTACATATCTGAAAAAGTCATCCAATTTATGTATATATTCTTATATCATTCCTACAGCAGCTGAATATTGAATGCATGCAGTCGAAAAAGAATGCCCAGCAAAAAGATACAGATAGATACCCAGACGACAAATCGACAGATATATGCTCACTCGCTTAGCTTCTATATAATATTACTCATAAGAATCACAATTCCCCTTGCGAGGGTATACAAATGTGTAAAATGTATAAAAAATTGTAAAAAATATTCGACTACGTGTCAATGCCAAAGGTTCACACTTATCGGCGGCCGTGGGAGGTGGTTTCTCTCTAGATGGTGGGGTTATTGTTATTGGAGTTAGTGTTGGTGTTTGGGTTTGGGCTTGAGTTTGGGTTTGAGTTTGGGATGTGAGATGTGGGGTGTGGGGTGTTGATGTGTTTGGGGTCCCTTTTGTCACGGCGGCTGTGATGGCAACACATTGTTCTAAATGTCTAATGACACACAAACACTGGCAATTTTCAATTGAAGCGTAAATTCTGTGCTCTGCACAATTCCGGATGCGTGAACAATTTTCATAGACAAGCAAACAGCAGCACCACCAGAGAGCAGCCCCCAAAAATGATATCTGGAAACTTCAAGCTGTCGATAGAGATATGAAGTTTAGTTGGTGCAAAAAAAAAGAGCTGAAGGATCCGAAGGAGCTGAAGGAGCGACTGAAGGGCAGAAGGGAATGCACTGAAGCAGGCCAAATGACATCAGTGGATTATCGCCGGCATCGGGGCAAACATAAACACAAGCAATTTCCTGCTCTGTCTTTCAGCTTTTGTGAAGAATAAAAAATTGAATAAAACACACACAGATACACACACACACTGGCAAGCACATCCAGAGAAGGACATGAGAGAGCATATGCATGTACGTGTATGAGTGGAGCGAAACAAAAGGATGAAATATGGTACAGCGTCCTCTGCTTTTCTGCTCTGCCCTTTCCAGTCGAAGTTTGAGGAGCAGCACGTAAATTCGCGTTATCCTTGGGCTGACCTTGACAGAAGGGAACGGCCTTCCCATGGCCCCAGCTAAGGCCTAGCCGCCACATTCTTTTCCCGCCTTTCGCTGCGCGAATGCGAGTATATGTTAAATAACTTCACGCACTCACACAGACAGACACAGACTAAGGACGAAGAGGCAGACAGACAGACAGACAGATAGATAGACGGGTGCTGGCTGCTGTTCATGAATGCAAGTACGAATTACGAGCCCATTCAGTTGTTGGCCAACAGCAAAACAGCAGCAGCAGCAACAGCAGGAGCCGGAGCAGGAGCTGGCAACATGAGTCGCGTCGCATTGCGCTGCGTCGTGGACGTGGACGTGGACCCCCGTTGCTGCAGCTGGCCTTCAATGGATTTCATTCGCGTACAGTACATGTTCCTGTGGCCCAGCAGTACAAACTAGTAAGAAAGTCTAGCAGCAAGGACCGAAGCTGCAATTACACTGGCAGATCGATAGTCTTAGAGTACAAGTCTTCACAGAATATAGTATCTGTAGAGGCAACACAAAGTGCTTCCATTCGAATATTCTTTGCTTCAAAGAGACTTGTTTATCTATATGTTATCGACCGATTGTTGGAATAGCAGTTCTATAATGATCAGATCTTGAATACATAAATTCTGCTTCCGTTATAAAGAAGAATCTCAGACACTATATTAAAACAGACGGACAAACATCTAGTACAAATGATACTATCCTTTCAAAGGATATTACGAGTACAACAGCAAGGATACTGATGAGCCGCAAGCTCAACAACGACATTGACACTGGTAGTTGTTCGTCCGCGTTCCTCCCCACCCCACCCCACCCCACCCCTCTCTCTGTCTCTTTCTCTTTCGCTCCGCATCCGTCCGTCTCTGTCTGTCGTAAAACTCTCTCCGCCGGCTCGGCTCTCTCTCGTCACTAAATTACAAGTCTTAAATTTTACGCTTCAATAAATCCTGCGACAAAAAATGCGCCCGACTCGTTGGCCATTTGTAACAAATTGAATTCAATTAAATAAATTAAAATGCATTCTACATAAGCGCGACTGTTAAATGGGAAAAAAACTGGATTAAAAATTGCTTTCGAATGTCATGAAACACAGGATATTTGCCACCAGGACCAACCCACCATCAACAGTGTTCATTTGCAACTTTCCGTGAGCCAATTTACAGAATTTACTGAGCCAAGTGCAAAATCAAAGCCAAAGTTGAAACAGGGGAAAGTTAACGGGGAAGGGGGAGAGGGAGACTGGGCGGGGGCAACTGGGATTTTTAGATAAATAAGAGTGTGTGCAGGGACTCGACTCGAGAGCGCATTAATAAAAGCTGAGCATGGTGAAAACTTTTTCCCCACTCAATAGAAAAGTTCCCTGTAAGCCAGCGAGCTCGATTTTCTTATATTTTTTTAAGGTTTGAGGTTTTCTGGCTTGTGGGATGTGTGGGCGTGTGGGCGTGGCTGTGGCTGTGGCGTCACCGCCCCCTGGCCCGACCAACTTGACAAATGACAATTTTCACTAAATAACAGTAGGAACTCGTACAAAAAAAACCACACAAATAACAGGGGAAACTCTCGAAACAAAAGGAAGCTAAGGGAATCCCGGGGAAGACTTTCCAGATAGGCGGCTCCTGCAGAAAGTTTGTAAAGGGATGATGGAGCAACTATTCCGGCTTTAAGCTGAAGAAATTATCTCGCATACAACTCATCTCAATGGCCATCTCAAGGAGCTCCCGAAAAACCAGCAACAAACCACGAGGGAAAACAACACTTTCGGTGAGTTTTCCAGTGCATTCAATTGAGCGGAGAAGTAGCTTGAAAGTCTCAAGAAAGTTTTCAAATAAGCCCTCCAGCCCAGCCCACAGCCATCTCGATGATCCCCCCATAAGCATGTTTGGTATGGCCTGGCAGGGCTAATTGAAATGCAGCCACTTGGCTAATGTGGCAGCAGCAGCAGCAGCAGCAGCAGCAGGAACAGGAGCAGACTCCGCAGCAAACAGTTGCTCCTCGATCCTGATCCCCATCCCCATTGCCATTCCCACTCCATGTCTACCACCCAACAACATACTAATCAATTTAAAAAGTTTCAACTGGCAGCAAAGTTTTGCAAGTGCTTGAGCTCTCTACTTGTCTACTTTCCAGTTTGCCCAACTAAATCTCGAGCGCTAGTTGCACGCTCGTTTCAATGTACAGGACTAATGGGAAAACGGAAGTTGCAAAGGAAATTTGGGTTGGCGACACTGTCGTCGCCGTCGTCGTCGTCGTCGGATGGCAGTCGACAATGGCAGGGGGAAAAAATATGGAAACGGAAAACAAGGCAACACAACACAGCACACAGAGCAGTTGTTCTGCATTTCCGTTTCCGCTGGCGGCGCGCACGTCTGCCTCTCCGCTCTGGGCACACCCCTTTCTCCAAAATGTTGGGCAATGAAAAGTGCATTGCCGGCTCGTCCTGACATTGTCCTTGCTCGCGATGAATCTGTATCACTGTAATAGAATATTCAAATGGGTATCGGACCGAAAACGGATCGGGGGGGGGACAGGGTGGCATGGCTAAATAGATAAATTGAAAAACTTGCGCGTTTCAAATGTTTTGCGAAAGCAATTAGTTTGACGCCCCTGGCTTAGCTCGCCTCGTGCTCAGCATCGTATTGCAATTAGCGTAACATAAAGAGCAGCGGGAAAAACAATACGAGCAGCAAATGACCGGCCAACGAGCCGGCTAACCACCCACGAAGCCGCCAAACCAAACCAAACCTAGCAGCACCGACACCAACACCAACACCAACCCGTCCAGACCAAACCAGTTAACTGAAAACGTTGAATTATGAGCCATGACCACGGGAGAACTGCTGCCCCTTGTAGGCCGCCGCTGCTGCTGTCCGCAAGCGTTGGCTTTTCGCCATTTTCCGACTCAATTCCAATACCGGACCTGGCCTCTTGCTGCCCCTTTCGCTCCCTCGATGGCTGTGCCGCCTCGGGGCTTGGGGGCCCCGAAACGCATTAATACCAAAATCAATCGGACCAAATTTCGAAAAATAAAACGAGCATTTGTTCGTATTCCTGCAGTGAAGCTGGACCGCCTGATACCGTACAATACAGCGGAAATTTTGTCCTTAAAGTATATTCTTTAGTCAGAACCTAATTGGAATTCCGGTAATTCTCGTCAAAGCAACTCATTTCTGATGATTAAATTGCGTTTCCAGAGATTCCTTAGAATTTCAATCAGCCTTCACAGAAATTTAACCAGAAACACGATCAAATATATACAAAGTTTCATTGGGATACCTCCAATGATACCTATTATTCCGGGAATAGCACCCCGTCGAGTGGCTGTCGTTGGGACTAGTAGACCAGCAGGCAGCCAGCCCCAGATGTGGCACATGTCCGCTGGCTATGGCAAAGAATTCCACGAAAATCACAGCCAGCCCAATTTTCACTGGCCAAAAGAAAAGCTATTCGATGAGGTTTGTATTGGGCTCTAATTGAAGTTTGTTTGAATGTGTGTCCGCTGGCTGGCTGAACGATTGGGTGGCTCTGGGTGGATTGGCCTGCTTGTTCGTGTGGGACATTCAATTAATTACATTTACACGGGACTCTCTCTGTCTCTCTCTTAGCTGTCGCTTTCTGTCGGGGGAATTGATGTTTTGAGTGTTAATTAAAAAGTGCATGTTAAATAGGTTGCCTCATCAATAGGCTGACATTTGTGGCTTTCGTTGGGTTTCGATTTCGGTGGAGAGACAAACTCATTTTAAGACAGGCAAGAAAGCATTTCGAAAAAGCCCCATATCCAGGCTTATACGAATTCAAACTCCGAAGCGAGAATAAAACACTCAGAGGAATTCGAGAGCCTGTCACATCACCTCCTCGCCTTTTGGATTATCCTGGCTTATGGCAATCGAATAAGGCTCAAAGCAAGTACTAGAACACTCTCCCTGCTCTTGTCTTCGTCTCTCTAATTACCAGAAAGTGCTGGTGGGGTTGGGGATGGGGATGGGGCTGTGTGTGGGTGTGGGTGTGGGTGTGGGGGAGCTGCACTTGAGTGGCTCGTGGCAAGGCCAAAGGATAACTAATATCCCATAGAATCTTAAGCACCAGCTTAAACTTTGTAAAGAGATGGGATGGCAGAAAAGACTTCCAGTAAGCAAGACCAGGCCAATTTGAATACGAGTGCTTTTAGCCATTTTGTGGGCCCCGTGGTCAAGTAAGATTCTGCTCATTTATTTACGAGATAAACTTTTGATTTGTTTTACCAGCTCCAGAGGGAGGGCAAAGCTGAAAAATTTTATTACCCAAATACTATTTGGCAGCCGGGGGCAAAGCCGGAAGACTGTGGGCCCCCTTCCTCGAAACTCTAATAAAATAAATTTAATATGCGATTCTTGCCTGTGGCTTTTGGGGTAATTCTCGCTTATTATTGCCCGGCGCAGCCCCATCCCACCCCATTCTGCTACCACCCCCACGACTTCCAACACACGAAAACTGTAACGCTCCAGTTAACAAACTTATGGCATAATAAAAACTTTTTAAATAAATTCGCGAGAAATGCTTTATGATCAGTTTGTAATAAATAAAGATTCTGCTTTAACAAAACGAAAAAAAAGAAGAAGCAATCAACAAAAATTCAGGCCACGATGGAGGATTTTTTTGACTGTGTTGAAATTTATTTGTACACCAATGAAAATGGTATAAAGAGCGCCAACCGTCGAAACAGAAATCAAGAGAGATCACTCCATATATGGCAACAATCACCAGACATAACACAAGCGTAAACTTTGTGGCAAAACTGTTTATTAAACTACAGCACGAATGGCATGTACCAAAGGTTATCAGCATGTTTCCCTTATCAATGAAAGCGAAATCATCGATATCCGTTGAGCAGGGAAAGCGAAGCTTTGTCCCGGAGTTTATCGAGGGGATTTATACTTTGATCCATCAAACAGCAACAACAACAGTGCTAAGTACTGATAAGGCTTATCAGAGGCATCAACAAACAAACAGTAGCCATGGTGGTGTCGAGCGGTGGGCGGTGCAGAAGGTGCCTTCACACGATATAGTATAATTAATATGCAATAACGACATATGGCTCCAAGCACACCCACTCGATACACATGACAAACCACCCACCCACAAGATACTTTGATGAACAGGGGTACAAGGAAAGTTCTTCTGATGGAGAGCTCGAATTTCCCTTTACCTTGTCATTGAAGTGGGAACTTTTGTGGTATGACTGGTCACCCCAAGAAGCTTTCACTGTAGCTGGGTTCTCATAGACACGCTACGTAGCCCATCAACTCAATCGATACAATAATGAGGCAGGCAGGTTGATAAATTTGTGCTTTATTGAGAATCCACTTTCAATTTAAGGCGCTACACAAAAAACTGTCTCAACATCGAGATATATGTATATAGTATATAGACGTAATCATGTAATATTGTCACCGGAATTGCCGACATTTAAATGCCCTACATTGGTTTAACCTTAACTTTATATACACGCACATGCACACTCGCACAAACATTCATCGATCGGGATCATCCATCGTTCGTTTTTACATCATCGTATTCCTGTTCCTGGGTGGCATTGCAATGGTTCATAGTTTTGGAATCCGTTCGCCGACCAGATGCCAGCTGGGCGGCTGCTCATCCCAACAATTTCAGCTTTAACAAACTTTAAGTAACACTACAACCCAAGAACATATTTTTTGTAGTTGCTGTTCATTTGCTCCAACAGGATGAAGGTGAGGACCGTGTGCGGTCCCAGCCGACAGTAGTAGGGTGTGAAGCCCTTCCACAAGGCAAAGACACCCTCCTGGCGAGCCACACGGAGCAGGACGTCCATTGTGCCGCGGTACTCCGCCTTGCCCTCGACTTTCTTCATGTTTTGAATACGCGTTTTGGCAATATCCAACGGCATGGATGTAATGGTGGTCAACAGACCGCTCAGCATGCTGGCGCAGAAGTGCAGCTTGATGCCCTCTTTCATCTGCAGCGGTCCGTCGCGGAAGTACGTCTTGAACTGCGAGTAACTGGCCAGCTGGGTCATGTTCACGACCATGGCCCTTCCCACAGTTGGCAGACTGCCACGCCAGAGCGCCGCCAGACCCTCCTCACGGGTAATCCTCGTCAGCGCATTGGCCACATTCGTGTAGTTTCGTCGCTCTGCAACCGGCAGGCGTCCGTCGGAGGTCATACGCACCAGAGCCACCTCGGCCGGGGTGCCGATGAAGGCTCCACAAGCTCCAGCAACGGTTCCCATGGCCATGCTGTCCACTACATTGGGGTTCCTGTCGAAGCGCTCCAGGAACAGGTCGTTCAGATAAGTGTACATGCCCAGACGCCCAGTGGTGTAGGTGGCCTGACGCAACAAAGCTGCACCAATGCCCTTGTAGAGAGCCAGGGGTCCCTCCTTGCTGACTACCGTCTGGATGCAGTGGAAGGAGTTGCGGAACTCCTTCTTGCCGCTTCCGGCCCCAGAGATCTGCATGCGTGTCTTCACCTGCAAGGCACAAGGAGAGAGAAAGCGACTGGGATTAAAACCTTTTCAGGGATGAACTGTGGCATTTGCAATCCACAAATCGATTGATTCGGCACTCACCAAATCCAGGGGCTGGACAACCATGGTGGCTCCCATGCCGGAGAGACCTCCGAACAGAAATTTGATATAATTGGGGGCGCTTGGGGCACTGGGGGCCTTGGGCTGCGCCGCCTCTGCTTTTTTAGCGTCTTTGCTCATATTTGCTGTTTTTTTTTCGCTGCTGCCGGGCGATTACACAACACGAAATGTTTTGATTAAATGCAGTGCTGGGGCTGGGGCTCTGGCTGTGTCTCTGCCTGTGTCTGGGGCTCGCAGTTCTCTGTCGATTCCAATTTCCAGTTGTGGCTGCTCTCGCAAGCTGTAGTTGCTGCCGACCTCGTTGCTGCTGGTGCACTGAGAACCCGGCTGGGAATGTTATAGAACACGCGACGCGTACGCTGCCCGTTGCCACAATTAAGAATAAATTTTCCTTACGCACAGAGACCAGCTGATATGGTACTATAGGTGTTGGTAGTTCTGCTAGCGTAGCCACCAACGCTTCCTCGTTTTATTTTTGCTTTCTCTCTGTGCTTGGCACTTGGCAGAGAAACCGCGAATCGAATGTGTTTCAATGTCAACGCACGTCACACACGTCCGCCTCGCCTCTCTCCAACAGTCAGAGACAGCCTGTTGCTTCACTGAGGCGCCACTTTTCGGCCACTTGCACGTGTTTCGGGTGTGAGGCCACTGTTGCAGTTTGTCTGCTTGGTTTATAAATATTTCTGCAGTTAAACAGAAATAAAATGCAGGAAACAGAAATACATCTGATGACGAAAGTCGGTTGTGTTGTTGTTGTCTGCTCAGCTGATGACGTGTGCGGAGAGCGGCGGCGCGGGAGAGGTTTCGCAAGGTTGCCAGACATTCGACCATACAATATATAAAAACAAAAATGTAAGAAAGTTACTTGGAACGGAGAATTTAATATACAAATTTTCGTTTCTCATGAAAATAATACTGATATGATTTATATTCAAACAAATTCTTAATTCTAATTTGGCTCAGATTGAAGCTAAAAGCGTAGTGTGGCGGTTTTCTCTCTCACTTTTCTCTCTCAGAGAGCCTCATCGTACTGTTAACCCATTAAGGAACAATGGGTATTTAAATACCCATGCAAATTAAGAAATTTTAAGAATTTTAGAATGGAGCTGGGAAAAGATATCGCAAGAATTATTCTTGTTAGCATTAATTTTAGAAAAAAATTAAAACAAATTATCCCATCTGGCCGCATTCTAAATTGAAAATTGTGTTATTTATAATAACAAAACATATATTTTGTATGTACCGAAAATGCAATTATGTTGCTGTATGACAAAACTTCATCTGGTGCAACAGGTAGATTAAAATTTTGTCAGAAACAGTAACATGTTTCGCACAGATAAATAACTTGTGTGGGTTTCAACGAACTACTATGGTCTCTGAAGCAAACATGACAAAATCGTACGAGTCGCTTAGGAGCGGCCCGTAATGGGTTAAATGCCAAACAGCTGGTTGCTTTCAAAAGAAGAGCGCAAAATACCCCGCTCCCACCCGCAGCACTTTACCTTTTGTTTACAGTAATTTGTTCCCCCACTCACAGTTATAATTGCAAATGCCTTTGTTCTTTTCGTTTTTGCATAGAAAAATATAAAACGAATGTGTAACACCTTCACAGACGATAAAGCCGTATACATCTGTACGCAGATCGTGTGTACATATGTTTTCTTTATCTTATTTGCTTATCGCGGAATGGCAAATATGTTTGCTGCGTTTTTATCGTAATTGCGCTAATAAGACGATAAATACAAATGTGGTTATTGGATATTTTCATGTTTCTGATTCGTTTCGACGCTAATGGAATGTGCAGTTCTCACATTCAGCGAATTTGATACAAGGTCAAAATTTCACTAATAAAAATATAATAGTTTTCATTTGGGGAAAAGTATTGACATTTAAATACCCGATAGAAATATTGGCTAGAATATTTAAACATCAGTTTAAGTAGTTTTCTACAGTGTATAGTCCTGCTAATTGCTTGGATAATTACGAAGAAATGCCTACCCATTATAAGAACGGTTTCCCCCAGTTACTGGGGAGCATCGCCAATGAACGAGCAGAACGTCAAGGCATTCCGTTGATAATAATCTCCTTGAATTTCCGAAAATGACAGATAATGAATGTCGCACAACATACGTATTATCATTAAATCGCCCTCGAACATATGTATGTACATATGTATCTCCATCTCCGAGCAACATTCAGTCAGGCAGGCAGGATTCATCCAGGATTCAGCCGCATCCAATCGAGCGCATTACGCGCATTCGCTCCACTCTGCTCTCGGTCCTGGTCTTGGTTCTGGTCCTGTTCGTGGTCCTCGTCTTCATTCAATCAGAGGAGACTCAACAGATTGCCTGTCGTTTGCCTGCCATTCAATTGAAGCTGAAGCAATTCCAATTCAATTTTAGCAGCGATGACGATGACAACTCTGGCTCGAAGAGGGATTTTCGCATTTTGTAAAAAACGAAATGAGGACAACGTGCTGGGCTTGATGGAGGTGGAGTGTTCCGTGTGGGTTGTGGTGCTCTGCAGTGGGATGAAGGACGAGGGAGCACATTGTAAGCAATCAGTGGAAAGCCAGCCATCGCATCGTGGAGCAGGGCGGAGAAAAGTAAAATCTCGAGCTGTCAAGAGGGGCTATAGATAAAAACTACAACCCATACACGGCACTACATATACGATACGGCCGGAACGGAACGGGCCATGGTTAATATGCTCTTCTCCCGCAGACACACACACACACAAGCAGCCGGTGTGAAGGACACTGTAAGTGAAATTGAACGCTTGGACGTACGTTAACCAAAGCCAGCAAGGAATGCTGAGAATCCTGGGCATATAAACTATTTGGTTTCATTTGGGACATCCAATGATGGGGGGAGGGAGAAACTAGAAATAGGAGGAAACACTTGTCATACGTTGGTTTTCTTCGAGGCTAGATCTCGGAGAAACTTTGGTGGCATCTTTCTACTGACTATGAATTTCTAGTATCTTACATAATGGAAGAGAATGAACCGGAGCGTAAAATGTTTAAGTAAAAATCGTTAAATTTAAAGATATTCGATAAAATGTAAATGCACACAAGGAATTCTTGGTATTGAGTTTTCTCAGATTTCCGCCTGTCAGGCGCACTTCCAGAGCATCTTTGAGTGGTGCACATCATCGAGTGCATCCAATCTGATGGCTTCAATAGTGCCTTCCCTGTCGGATCATTTGGTCGACGGAGCTCAACCTGGCTGCTGGCCCCATCATTCATGTGACGTTAGCCGGCCAATCAATAAAATTTCACGCTGCTGTAATCAAAGCATGTGACATTAGCGTAAAGTTGAATGAATCCCAGTTTGAGTTTCCCTGCCAGGAGCCGTGTTCGGGCCGGGAGCTGGCTGGGTTAGGCTTTTGTGTGAAATGCTAAAATGATAAGGTCGCTCGTTATAGACTCTGCGATACTTCTCTTCCCTTCGAACCCTCGCCCGACTGAACAGCAGCACTGCCACCACACAAAGCCGTGTAGAATCAACAGTTTGTCGTCGAGTCGCCCCCGTCACATGCTAATTTTAACAGAGCCGAGCCATGAGTTGGGGCGGGATAGGGAGGGTGGCGATTGGAGGTTGGGTGAGGCCCACAAAAGCGCTGCCAGCGAAGTTCACCTGCAAGTTTGTGGAAATTTATTTTTGTGCAGCGCGTTTAGTGATGCGTTAGAGTTTCCACAGGGCGTGCGGGGGATGGAAAATCGCGTCAGTGTGGGTTGGGTAAGCGTGAGCCCGGGCCCGGGCCCGGTCCCGTTTTTTGGCAACGGCAAAGTTGGAGTTCAAATCGAGTGGAAGATTTCAATGCGTTGGCAAACGAAAATAAGTTGCCACATCCCCGGGCTCTATCGGGCGGGCTTCCCGGCTCCCTGTCTAGTGCAGCGACCGGGCCAACATTTATTCTTGGCTCTGGCAACAATAAACAAAAATCCTTGAAGTTCAGACAAAGGTCGCCCTCCTTAGAAGGTATTCAGCGAATTGTGGCCCTGCCAAATGGCCAAAGGACCCGCCCCTGGTCGCCGACAGCCCACTGGCGCGTGCTGGAAAACGAAAACCGGCAGGAAATGAGGCCACAATTGGAAACCGTCAAGAAGTGCAGCATGACTCAGAGACGGGGCCCTCTGCACTTGGCCCAAAAAACGAATAGTGCCCCAGAGGGAAGCAGGAAGCAGAGGAATGGAGACTCGTTTTGACAACCTTAAATGATGGCGGCACCAGCGGTAGGATTCCTTGCTCTCAACACTTTATTCCCCTCGAGCTGCGAGTGTTTCTTTCGCCCATTTGCATATCCAAGAGACAATTCAGTGGAATGTGCCACTGCTCTAGCATCATACAAAGTGCAACAGAATTTCTATAAATATTTCATGCACATTTCCCTGATATATGAGCCATCTATTGCAGAAATTTCTTCGTAACTTTTCCTGTTTGTCCGGGATTCTGACACATTTTTGCTGTTTTTCTCTTTCTGCTGAGTGTCGCTTAAATTAGAACAGCATTCGGAGATCCCTCCTAACATTCAGTAATGAAATCCGCTTTGGGGATTCATGTGGGGGATAAAGCCGGAAAAAGAAATGGCTGTCCTCGAATGGAAAGTTGAAATTGCTTTACCAAGGGGGAAGGGGCAAGCGGAATATGGGGCTAACTGGGGACCCGGGTGGTAGCTGTGTCCTTTGGCTATTTGCAATATGCAAAATGCGACAAAATAGTTGGGGAGGCACTGGGCGATGCCACGCCACGACAGCCACGCCCAACCACTTGCCACTTGCCACTTTCCACTGGCTTGACTGCGTAAATAAACATTTAACTTTCTATTAGAATTTGCATGGCAATGGAGCGGGTCCAAAATGGGAAGCAGTCGCGGAGAGAGCTCGACAGGATTACCACGGCCGCAGCCAATTTAAGCGGACTCCAAAGGGGAGCACCACAACCAAATCTGATTGTGGACTAAACATGCTAATGGCATTATAATTATCCCCAGGGAGCTAGAGCCAACCCTGCCACACCTGCCCCATGGCCGGAGCGGAAGGAGGAGCAGGACTCGCTCGCTGGCGGCGGTCGCGAATGCAAATTACAAAGTTTTTCCAGGGAAAAAACTTCATTTCCCCACTTAAAGCAGCTGCACGAGTGCTGCTGCCACCGCAGCCGCGGCTAAATTGCATTGTGGCTGAGATCGCAGGGACCCTGGAACCAGGACAGGGACAAGGATCGGCGAATGTCCAAGCTCTTTCACATTAGCGTATAATCAACATTAATGGGGCTGACAATGCGCTTGCCAAGACGCACACGCATCCGCAGCCACAGCCACGGAAGGCATCCCCTCCATTGGATGCCATTAGATTCTAAGGGCTGCCATGTTTCCATTGTCCTGGCTGCCCAGCGGAGCGAGAGCCCAGCACGGGGATTATATTCGCATCAGCTCAATGAAAAATTGTACTCGTATTCGTGTTGTGCATTGTTACAAGTCGGGTTGAGAGCTGCCTCCGCCGTGAGTGTGGCATTGAAATTAGTTTGCATTATTGAAAAAACTGCTGACAGTTAATTGTATCTCGGAGTCCTCGGAGTCCGCATATTAAAGGTTCGCATTAGCCCTTGTTACCTTTTAAGTCTCTGACATAAGCGTGCCAGGAAGTATGTTCATGCGCCCCATTGTCCACATTACGAATACGACAGAGCCAGTCACAGGCAGGAAGGATGGCAGGCAGCCAGGCAGCCTTTAAGAGCCGCAGTCCGCTGATTAAGGAAGAAAATTTATGGCTGCTCCTCGTACATAGATGCTCCTGTCTGTCTGTCCGTCTGCCCGTCTGCCCGCCTGGGTTCCATTCGGTTTTATTCTGCTCCGTTTTGTTGCCTGCGTGTCAACCTTTTTGGTCATATAAATTAAAAGCAGCTCAGAGTCGGCCTCAGACAACTAAGCCACTTTGCCCAAATGTCTGTGGCTGCCACTAAAGTCTGATTCGGCTAGAGCCACCGCCAAGGCTTTAGCATCATTGTCAGAGTCAGAATCAGAATCAGAGCCAGATAAAAACTTGAAATCTGCTGCGGGTGCAACTTTGCTCTATAAATGCGGTTGGGCAACCAAAACCACTTTCAACTGCTCGAAACCGAAACACTTTTACTTTGCAATTCGCCACTCACTCCGTCCCGCCTCTTTCCACTTGGCCGGGAAAAGACAACACAATGCAAGGCCACACGCAGCAGAACAAACAGGCCAAGACCAAGAGACACAAACACAGCCAAGAACCAACTGTTTGGCTGGTTGGCTGGCTGGCTGCCTCCGCCTTGAAGGCTCAAAGAGGAATACCAGGCATAGTTTGTGCCGCAAAATTTATGGTGTTAATTCCAAGTACGTGTGTGTTTGTGTCTCAATCCCCCAGAAACCCAGTTTTCACCATGAGAAGGAATAAGCCTCAAGCAAATCCGAAATGTCTTCTCACATGGCAGTGCAAAAAAAGGATGAATCACACAAAGCACCAGATGGAATGCTCTTTCCAAAGACTAACCGATGGGGATATAAAAAAAAATAGAGAGCTTCCCTAGACACTATGATAAATGACTGGATGATCAGGTAAAAAATATTTCTCTGCACAGATGTGAACTCTATTCTGGCCCAAAGAATATTTGTATACTCAGATTAAAGGGAATAACCATAGCATTATTTTTATGAACAGATGTGAACTCCATCCTGACCCAAACACACAGTTCTGCACAAAAAAAAAGGAGTGATAACCTCCATTATATCGAAGTTGATTGAAGTTGAATGGCGGATTCGACCGAACCCTTGAGGAAGAAATCTTTTAATAGCCGCACTTACATATTATAGATTTCATAAATACGAAAGTGATGACACAACCTCATCCATCATGCTGGGGCATGCATCAAAGTCGACCTTGGGACAACCCAAACTGCCTCGAAAATGTATCAGACTCTCATCCCCCAAGAGTATTTAGTTGCTTGTCTGAGCAGTCGTCTTGCTATTTGTTCCTTTTTGTTGCCTCCTTCTCGCTTTAAGGATAGGATATGGGACAGGACCTCGGACAGAAGCAGAGTTTCAGGTTCAGCAGGCAAACAGACAGACCCACCGACTCAGACAGAGATACGTGGTTGTCGTCGCAGTCATTGGTGATTTATTGTTTTGAAAGTTTTTCTCCAACGTTCGGGCGGTGCACACGCTCTGCTCTGCCCTGCCCTGCTCTGCTCTGCCTCCCCTGCTCTGCTCTGCTCTGTGTGTGGGTCGCTGAAATGCCACTGTTTGCAGGCATAAAACTTTATTGAAATCCTAGCCACATCCGGCTCATTGGGAGAGCATCAATCAAAGCCCAAGTAGCATATGTCGACAGATTGGTTAAATGCCACTGCGGCAATGCAAACTAATCAAATGGCCCAGGGCCGGCTCAGAGAGTCACATAAATTAGAAAGCCATAATGAAGCTGAAACCGGGATTGGACCAAAGCTGCAGTAAAATGGAGGAAAAAAGAAACGAATAAAAAAATCAAGAGGAAAAGTCTGCTCTTAAAGTTAAACGCCTGGAGCGGGCCAGGAGGTCACTGGGGGTCGGGTGTAGCCAAGCGCAGCTGCAAACAATGGCATTTTAAAAGCTGGGGGCACTCCGAACGACCTCAAAGCCACAGACAGACATACTCTCGCACAGAGGGATGAGTGTGCGAGGGCAGTGAGTGAGCAGAGCGCGGATGGCAGACCAGACCTTTAAAGACAAACAAGAGACGGCTACGGCCGAAGCGACACACATGGCGTATGCGTAATAACATTTTGCGTTACATTTGCTTTTTATTGCATACCGCAAGGCGGCTTTGGATGGCAGCGTCCTGCTATGCTGGTATCTCTGTCTGCCTGTCTGTCTGTCTGTCTGTTCTGTTCTGTTCTGTTCCTGCTTCCCTTTGGACTCACATTCTGGCGTGCTCCTTTGTGCTTCGCCTTCATTTCCGTGCCATGAGGCACGGTAAATGTAAATGTCATACGACTAATACGAAAACTTTAAACTGCCCAAACAAATGGAGAGCATCCGGAGTGGTGACCCCCGAAATTACGTGAATGTTCATGTTCGTGTTCGTGTTACTGTTTGTGTGGCCCGGCATTATCACACTTAATAATTGCCCTGGACTGACTAACGAATGTCAATGTTAGCCAACCCTGAGTGCCCTTGATGGATGATTTAAGAGCTTGTCTCGAGCATCCAAGTATTCCAAGAGCTGCATGCAAATTTCAGAGAGAAAGGAAAATTGTCCAAGAATTGGTCAAGAGCAGCCAGCAGCCAAGCTTCATTGGGCAATCAAATACGGCCCAATAGTGCAGACGATGGGATTCGATTTGGAGTGGGTGAAAACGGAATCAAACTGACGAATGTCAAGCAGTGCCATCGACAGACAAGTAATGGGAACACAGAGCGATTGAGGGGCTGCCAAAGAAGCAGCAAATTGTGTAATTTTCCGTCTATTTGTGTCAGAAAGTTTGCTGCTTAAACTCCCATTGAGTACAACTGCGATCCGAGCAGCCATCGGGCGGAATGGAGAATGGAAATGGCAACAGGAATGGTGGAGCAGAGCGAGTCTGTAGGATGCCACTGAAACGGAAGCCGCGATTAAATACAAATAAGGCATTAAGTGCAAAGGCGCTGAGGCGCATAATACAAATTGCGTCGATTGGGTGGCGGGAACGGGGACGAGGACTCGATGATTGGGTGGTTGAGCAGCATCGAGGGGGATTCGCTGTCTGGGTGGCTGCGATGGCTGCGATGGCTTCGATGGCGATGCCAATGGCAGCAACATTAAGTGAGAGTGTCCCTGAAAATGGGTACAGAACTATTTCTGTAGCTGCTTTTCCTTTACCCTACGGCAGGGACGATTGAGTTCTGCTCTGAGTTGGCAATATTCAAGTGTAAGACTTCCGCACAAATACCAGCACTTTGGTGAGGGAGTACACAAAGTCGACGTGCGTCTGACAAGCTTTCATTTCCTGTTTGTATAGGGTCTCCCTCCAAGCGCCTGCCAATTTATGCTCGACAATTGCTCAGCCTATAAGTAGCAACGACGTTCTTCGCCCTCAACCTCATCCGCTGCTATGCAAACTCTACAGCGGGTTGGCGCACAAGGATGGGGATGGGGGCTGGGGGCTGGATAAGGCAGGACACGACATGGAAAGGGAACGGGACAGTGGATAATACAGACAAAGACCATAACACTGCGGCTGGACGCGCTTCGTGGGGCATCATAAAATGAAGGAAGCCGACAACTGGCAATTGAAAGTAGTCCTGGAGATGGGATTGCTTTTGGCCTGATGAGAACTTAAGGCTTTAAAAGTGTATGAATGTGTCAATGCGGGTAAGTGGGTAATGCTTTCTATCCCACGAATCCATGTTTCTGCCACGGCCTGGCCCAAGGACAAGTCAATGGAACTGTGACTGTGACTGCGACTCTGCGACTGTGGCTGTGGCTGTGGATGCAAGTATGCCAATTTATTTTTAGCTTTTCATCTGGCTGACTCACTTACAGACAAGCAGCACTCGTCGGCGCTGGGCAAAGGTTCTTTCATTATGATGTTGCTGGCCAGCTGCACAATTTTGCGGTTCATTTAATATTTTTTTCGAGTTGTTTACCTGGCCAGGGGATGGGGATGGGGATGGGGATGGGGATGGATATGGCCGGGGCTACTGGCGATTGTGACTAGGCTGCCAATTTCGAGGTGGTCGGGTCGAAACGGGTCGACAAGTGGTGGCCAGCGGGCGCTTTACTTGCGGCCAATGGCATTAGCATTGGCATCAGTATTAGCTCTGCCATTAGCCTCATCCGCCGTCGGCTCTTTGAAGCTAACGAGCTGCCATGGCAATTACGACGGAGGGCAGACATTGGCCCCACCCCCACCCTCGGCGTGTACTCTCCAGTTTTTTCCCCCCACTTATTGTATATTCGCAGGAATTGTAAGCTGCCAAAAAAAAGTTGCGCCAAGTCATCGCGGCATGAATACTCGTAAGTCAACGTCCGCGCTGTTCTCCATGAAATTACCTGCGACAGGTGAGTGGGTTTTCTTTGTTGTTGTTGTTGTTGTTGTTGTTGGAGTGTGGGTGTGAGCGTGAAAGTGTCAAGTACGCGGCTCAACTCGATGCGTTTCAATTCAATCCGGTGCGGAGCTCTGCTGTCAATATTATATATATATTCTGGTGCATTCGGTTTGTATGTGGAATCAACAGGGCGTGTAGTTCCAATTAAATTGAAGCATTCAATTACTGAAAAAGCGACAAACACTCACACACAGAAGCCCAGAGCACTGAGAGATGAGAGCCTGGGAAAATCACATGCACCCAAAGTTTTTCTATCGGGTTTCGAACCAGAAAAAGTGCATAAAAAAACTTGAATGGGAATTGCTTTAAGGGGACTCGCTGAAGAGCTCCTGCGGGAGTCGATTTTCAGTACAGATTTTCCCATTTAGTTTCAGAATGCGCTCACTTAAGCCAATAATGTGCCATTCCGATCGCGTCAGGCCTGAAGCCGAAGGGACGGGAAAAACCATTAATGGCTCCGAGCACCGTCAGCCAGGTTTTGGGGCATGTGGCACACTCTCCCCATGTGCACCCGCTGTCAGTGTTGTTGTGCATCATCTCGTTTTGAATTGATTAAAACCGACAGCCACCAGAACGGCACAGAGTTGAATCCTGCAACAATCCTTGGGACTAGCAACAATGCCGTCGTTGTTTAGACATGAACAGAAATAGCCGCACATTTTTTGCACTTGTTGTTCCTCCGATGGCCAGATGGAACGGCAGTCAGGCGGTCGGAAAGTCGGACTGGCATGCCAAAACTTTTTCCACATGCAGATGTTTTCCATTTGGGAGTGGCGCATAAATACTATGTATGTACGAGGAGGCTGCCGCTGCCGCTCCCGCTGCCCTGCCCGTCAGCAGTGGGAAAAACAGTTTTGCATGCTAAATGAAAAAGACGAAGCCGCAGCAAATAAAGGCGAAGTCCCGAGGAATGAATGTCGACAGAAACAGATGGAACAGATCCAACAGATTTCAGCGATTCCTGCCGCACCTTTGCTGGTGATTAAATCAAAAATACCCAAAATATATCATCCTGATCATCCTACGACTCAACCAACTAATGATACGATTATCATAATTAATTTTTAAAATTTTGACAAACTCAAAGAAAATGTATATGAGATCGATGCAACTTTATGTGGCAAGCAATTTGTTCTTGTGATATTTTATGTGATTTTGATCCAAGGGGAAAAAAAAACACATCGGCCTGAAACTATGCTAAGTTTAAAATATTTGATGACCATATACAATTAAGCAGATCTTTTGGCATGCCATCTTTCGAGTGCAGATAGTGCTCCTATGGGCACTTGATATATTTTTGTAAAACAACAAATTGAGAGAGACAATTACTCAATGTGTAACGCCGGTCTGGGAAACAGACTGGACGCATTCGAGTTTCCACAACAAAAATTCTTGTAGAATTGAGCCATTGCAAATATTTGAAATGGCCAAATTCAATTCACAAAATATATAAATAAACTGCTCTCGGTACTGAGGGGTTTGTGTGGGAGCTGTATGAAGGCAAATGGCAAGGTAAATTTATTCCAAATTCCTATTTTTACATTTTTAGGACAAATAGAAAACTTTCAGTAGCGCCCAAACAGTTGTGGCCGAAATGTTAAAAATAAGAGAAATTAAGGTTAAATTAAATAAATAAATTATTAATATCACTGTGCGACAGAAATGTTGTACAACAATTATTTTGTAGGGTTTTGAAGGTTTCACATCCTCATAGTTGAAATTTGCAACCAAATCTTTTTTAAAAATAATAAAATATAATTATTGATGAAAAATGGAACTCTGGCAGTGTCAGTCCCATTGACCTTGTGAGCAAGATAAAGTTACCTGAAATCAACTTCAACCTCTTTGGTTAACATTTTCGCATTTATATAATTATTTGTTTTTACAAAAATTTTAATTGATTTGATCAGATTACAACAGTCCAACGTGACCTAATCGTGCCTCGGCTTATGCCTCGATGCAAAACTACACGACAAACGAATCTTATTACAGTCGAACTTCTCTATAATATATATATTTTCTATATACCGAATTTATTTCCAGAGCACTGCAATTTCGTTCTTTTGCTCTCCTTCAGAGTTTACAAAGAATGGCTCACAATTTGTAATTATTTATAACAAATCGAATGACGTTTATTTCAAAACAAATTAATTATTTATATAAATCTCTGATTAACCAATGCTAATGTTGATGTCAGGCACCGGAATTTTGCTGATCACGTCAATGGGGTTACCCACACTGCCAGAGTTCCATTTTTCAGCAATCATTTCGATCTTGTGCTCGCTAAATCTCTCGCGGAAGCTTTTGCTCCATTGGCCCCAAAGGCAGCCATTATCGCAATTGCAGCCGAATATGTTGCACGGTCCTTTGCCGCAGTAAGTGCCAACCAGGGCCTCTCCGTTGCCGCAGATGGTAACGGTGCAGCTGTCGGCGCCGCTGCTAGTGCCACCAACAACTCCGCAGTGCTCTCCCAAGATCCTGTACGTGAGGGTTAGGGTGACCACACAGCATTCGGCGCTGGTGCTCCTGAAGCAGGCCAGCCAGCAGGCGGCTGCGAGCAGAGCAAAGATGATAGGTGATCGCATCGTGGGCCGTGAATGATTAATGGAATTGTGCGATGCTTTTACAAATGTAGGAAATACATATATGAAGAGTGGGACGTACGTCTGATGGCTTGAGATAACCCTCATATCATCACAACAGCCATTCCATTAATCGGCTCTGCTACGTTTCGTTGTACATTTTGTTTTTGCTCCGCAGATGGCAGACATTGACCTTGCAAGCGGCATATGAGAGTTTCAGGCCCATGGATGGATTTCTTTTATAGACTTTTGTATTTATAAAAACGTATTTATTTGTATGACTTTGCAATAATCATCCAATATTTAATGTAACATTCGGTATCGGAATACTTTGGAAAAAATCATGGAAGTTGAATATAACACCATTATTCCAGGTTTCATCTAATATTTCGACCTTTTGGTCGTCATTTGTCTTCAGAAAGGACTCTTTCCAATTACCACTCAGGCAGCCACCATCGCAATTGCATCCAAATACATTGCACGAAGCCTGACCGCAAAAGGTGCCCAACAGGGGTTTTCCATTGGCGCATATGGTAATGGAGCACTGGTCACCAATGTTCCGACCACCAACAGAACCGCACGTTTCACCCAAAACCCTGTAGTGGAGGGTTAAGGACTCCTTGCAGCACTCGGCCCCGGCACCCCCGATGTCGGCCAGCCAGCAGACAGCGATGAGCAGGAGAGTGGCTGGACCAATTCCCGCTTGCATGCTGCTGAGAGGTCCACAGATAACAGATGATTTTGCCCATGAAGTCGTTCAATTTATAGTCTCTTTCGATTTTGAGAATCTGAGAGAGCGATAAACGGCAATACTTAGGGCTGAGAGTGATAATAATATTGAAATACAGCGTCAATAGATTAAGGAGAGTATACACTGCCCTGGGAACTAAACGTGTTTTCTAATAACTCTCACGTTCACTCTTATTGGAGATAGAAAGCTCGAGCATACGTATATAATTTTGTGGCGATCAAATCGATTGCATTCATTATTCAAGTGTTGAACGCAAATGCTACTCGTTTCAGAAGTATAATAGCAGGCTCTTTCCCTGAACAGCCTGATGACACAGATTACGTTTTGTGAGCAGTCATTGACCGCACCATCAACGATCCAAGAGCTGCAACCATATCATCCCATCCACGATGGGGAAACAGGAACAGCAGTCCGACCTTTTACAAACCAATTTGCATGCCATCTTGTGGGGCGTTTCTGTTTGTGTGTGTGCTCATTGTTGTAGTTTATTTACATTTCACGTGTATTACCGGGCAGCGATTCCAGTTCCAGTTCCAGTTCCTGCTCAAATCTGCCCGGCCAGCAGCCACGTACATTTTTATGTGCTTCTGGTCTGGGCTGCCGCACAAAGTTGCGCTCGAACATAAAACACAAATAAACAAATGCATGTGGACATAAAAGGGGAGCACACGCACACGCTCACGGAAGGAGAGTCCGGACCGCTCTCGCACTTGCAGGCATCGCATCGCATCGCTCATCGGTAGGAACATAAAATGTAGGCACTGATTACATTTGCATATTACGTATGCCACAGCGCCAGACCCAGCTCCGCCCAGGATATTGATGAGGGCCGACAGAGCGGTGCAAGGGTTAGTCAGGCCGACAAGTTCCTGTTTTCCATAGCGCCAGGAACAGGAGCCAGGAGTTTACATAGAGTCTGGTGTTTGCACCAGGAATTTAATTTCCAACTTTAGCTTTGGCTGTGGCTGTGGCTGTGGCCAGGCGGTGGCCGAGCAAAGTTCGTGTTAAGGAAACTTTCTCCTTGCACCGGGGACAGACTCGGGGACAGGGACAGGGCCGCGGGCCACTGATCTAATACAGTGGGTGTGCTCCACGTGCACCATGTGTATGACACTTGTTGGCAGCAAAGCAATCTCTGCACGGGATTATGCTGCAGCTGGAGCAGAAACTTTAAATTATGTAATTCAACACGTTGCAGTCCTGTGTGCAGGAGGAGTATGTGGATGGGCAACAGCAACCGTAAAACCTGGCAAGCGGCAAGCAGAACAGGACATGCACACGGGGCACGTAGGATGTGCGCATAAATTGAAGTCCCGTTCATGGTCCTGGTCGCGGTCTCCGACCCACGGCCTTGTCGATGGATGAGCGTCCCACCTGGGATCCACGAATTTCAATTAACGTACCAACATGAACGAGTTGTGCCCCTGCGTCGCCAGGTGGCAGCCTGTGGCGGCAGCCTGCCCTTTACCCCCTCCGTTTGACGATACGCAATAAATTTACGAAAAAACCATATACCACACATACACTATATACGAATTTACACGTACATATGTATGTATGTATATGTATTTAAACGTCCACCAAAGTGAAGAGTCGTGCAGTGGGCCAGAAGCCGCGTGCCTACCCTGTGGAGGCAAGGGGCGTCCCGACCATGGCATGCGTATCGGGCCATTCTGTAATCCGCATTGAAAGTATCTCGGCTATTCTCTGTCACCCCCTGCCACTCCCCGTGCACTTTGTGTTGGCTTCCAGCTCAGGACTCGCTTTATTCCGGATAGCGATTAAAATGTGACAAAGCGAATAAGCTCACCCAGCCATCGCCTCGTATCCGGCAGATATATGGGCGGAAATTTATATTCGACTAAATGCGATTCCATCTAAATGGCAATGCTGCTGAAAATCATTTATAAGCAAACAGCAGACGAATCACAGCCCCCATATGATTGTTGTCTTGTTTTGTCTTGAGAAATGGGGATTTTCTTTGTTCTGTTGAAGCAGCAGCAGTTGTAGATGAAAAAGGTGGTGATCAGCTCAGCGAAGAAGATTATCTTTGGCAATCTGTCCCCAGTGTTTTTTGCGAGTTTTCCTTTCCATATCTTTGACCACAATCACTGTCGAAAAAGTCACCTGCCGCTGTCGTGGAAGGTAATAAAGAAATAAATCAATAAAGATATTCCGAGTATTTGACAGTAATATTCATGAAGAGGAAAAGCCCAGATTTTTTAAGAACCAATCTAGATAGCAGAGAAATGAATATAAAACCGAGTGGCACCAACACCAACGCCGCTCAGTTGGTATAGTGGTATAGTGGTGGTTGGTGGCAGTCCTCGGGTTGAGTGAATTGAATGGCTTTGGGCGCCTGGCGCTGCGTGCTTAGGTGTTGCATGTGCCCCAAAAGCCAAGCCACAAAATACTATAAAGGCAAACGTGCGGGAGCTAAGCAAACACACTCGCACAGACACGCTCCAAGGGTAGGTCGGGTGGCAGCTAAGCTTATTTTACAAACGCCAGAGGCTGAGGCTGACTTGAAAGTGAGCTTAATAGGCGGGTGTCCCGAGGACGTGAGAGGGAACAAGCAGTCGAGTGACTGACTCACTCCAGCACCCCCACTTTCTGGGTGTGTGTGTGTCGAGGGGATATCATTGGATTAGGGCGATTATCTTTCTCAAATATCATTTTGCACGAATGCCAACAATGTCTAAATTTCCCGATTATATGGAAGGTGGCCCACTAAAAAGACGGGGCGTGGCACGGTTCAGATTGGCAGACTGGCAGATTTTCAGCTCTGTGCCGCAGAGCCGCATACAAATGTTGCAGGTGTGCGGTTGCGTGCGCTTTTGTGGTGTACCCCAAGACCTAACAAGAGAACCGAGAACTTCACATGCTCTCGATCCCAACTACTTCCCAAACAGAGTCGACATCGTCAGCGCCGTTGGCTATTTACTTTTATGGCTTGTTTGGCAGCTCGTGAAAAGTTTTCGCCCCGCACCGCCCCCACCGCACCGCACCGCACACCGCACACCCAAGTGACCCATTAAACGAATTGAAAATGAACAACAGCTCGTCCAGAAGTTCTCCAGTATGGTTTCGCTCCTTCCCTTGGTCGTGCCACGGCGCGTATGTGTAATAAATGTTGATTGAGTTGCACTGCATTGCAGCTTGGAGAAGGGGAGAGCACTGAGTCACAGCAGATCGAGATGGCTGCCGAAAGTTGTGGTCTTTGCGGTCCAGCAGATTTCATTGAATTCGAAGCAGAGCTCTGCAGAATCACAAAAATCCCAATCTACAGCGTCCAATGGCGGAACTTTTGCCAGCCAAACCAGAAAAGTTTGCCCATAAGCACAAGTGTGGGCAACGAAAAAAGAAAAGAGAAAGAGAAAGCGCCAACAGCTCGTGCCAAACAACAGGCAAACGGAATAACAACACTCCACAGCCGCCCTTGTGGCGGCACTGTCGGCGTATACGTAATATGCAATTAACTCGACCATTTCCTTTCGGTTATAATTCAGTTTTGTTGCCGGCACAGGTGCAAAGTAAAAATATGTTGCCAATTAATGTTAATTAAATTCATATTTGGAACCACAGACGTGCCTGCACTCGCACTCTGGCCTGGGGGTCGAAAGTGCCCCACTTCCTCGAGTATCTGAAGCGCATAAATCTTTTTTGGTTATAATAAAGTGTGGCAATGATTTGTGTAATTTATACCATTTTATTGGTTGAATTAATTTGAATTGCGACCACTTAGAGAGCTAGCAAACAATTTGCGAGAGAGCTGTGCCAAATATTCTGGGAAAGTTTTTGCAAGAGCAACTTTCTAAATCGCATTTAAATGCCAGTTTTAGCAGGAACTAACTCCCTCGGAAGAGGCACTATGTAGGAGCTGCAACAATTTATGAAATATGTAGCAGAAATAGTCGTTTGCAAACATGGAGTCGGAGAGCACACACCCATACATCCATGTGCATTCCTCCCACTGACGTCGCTTGTTTGCATAAATTTCACGCACATTTTCCACTGCATACAATTAGGGGCAAATGCATTTTGAATATATGTACATATGTGTGTTGGCTCTTCCTCTTCCTCTGCTTCTATCTGTGTTTGCATTAATGGATGCCATTCTATAATTTACGATAACAATTTGAATGCCTTAATCCTAATGACAGCTGCTAGAACAAACAGAGGATTAGTTCGTATCAGTAATCATGTTTAAAACATAAACTTACCTTCAGGAAAACTACTGGCATCGATTGTGCAGATCGTTGCGTATGGGTTTATAGGGGTAGAAAATAGCTGATTGGATCGTCCTGCAATGGTAAAGAGAAACAAGCAGATTATAACATCGATTGTCGGCACTTGTTGCCACTTGTTGAAGGGCTGGCCCAAAGAGATATGGGCTTATTCCATAATTATGGGTAAATTATTTTGTCATTCAGTGTCAAGTGCAGGCCATCGAAGGCCCCGCCAAAGACCAGACCAGAAATAGCCAGACCAGACCTGGGGCCTGGACCTCAACACGAAAGTCGAGCTCAGAGACTCGGAGATAAATAGCCAATATAATGCGCACAAATTAACATGCCATTCATCTCTTTGCCGGATTTCGAATTGGCAGAGTGAGAGAGAGAGAGAGAGAGAGATTGCTGCTGCCCGGCAATCTGTGCACCCGAATGTGGGCGCAATCGTTTCTCGGGTCCGTACACACATTCATTTATCCACATCGAGGAAGGCTGGCAAACCCTTATATAGTATAGTATAGTATATATATATAATATCCACACCGGCAATGCATAATTCATTTTAAGCACCACTTACCGTTATGACGGACGGCCAAGTTGGCGATTTAAGAGCGATTTTAATGCCTTTAATACGTCATTGGGTCAGATCCCGGGGCCAGCATGGAGTCTCTGCGGCTCCTGGCCCTGATTTATGGTGCGTATACTTGATGCGACCGCTAAAACCAAACAGAATGTTTGCCAAACTTCTGCCTGGCATTTAATAAAGCCCACAATAAAACTTCAAAAACCTGAGCACACGAGAGACAGGGCCGTTTGCGGGGAGGGGCAACAGAGGGAGGGAGTATTATTAAATTTTATAACAATTCGATGCGTCTGCATTTCGATTGGGCATAAATGGTTTAAGGTCTCCAGGCTGTACACAACACAACTTTCTCGCCGGGCCATAAACTTTAGCCCAGTTACCAGGCTGTCCAGGTCCCTTTGATATATTCATACATACTCGTAAGCCAAGGGATAGTCATATCTGTACGTGCATGTGTGTGGCTGTTTAGGCCAAGCTCAATTTAATTTATCAAAGTCATAAACTTTACAATGGTAAGCCACAGAATGCCTCATAAATGCTGAGGATTCTCGCAGCCTCAGGTTGTAGGTTGTTTATGGACTAGACAATCTCTGCTGCCAGAGATTCTTCAAAGCCTTAAAGGGTTTGACCTCAAAAAGTTAAAGTGAATTACATCCTAGGAAGAATACGCTTGATGTGGAAGAAAACTCCATGCCCATGACCTATGGGTTCTATGATTTAAAATGAATATTAAAAACCGATTCAAGCTCACGATTTCTAAATACTCGCCAACATAGCTCTGATTCTAAATGCATACACAGGGCAACACTGTGTTTGCATATGACCAACTTTTAGCCACCATCCAGTGGCAGTTTTCGTTGGTGGTCAAAATCTGTGAAAATGCTTCTAGTGGATGCAATTCCATTACCAGCCGTTTGATGTGCACCCAGCCCTTCTCTCTCCCCAATTAGAGAGGCACTAACGACTCCTTTTAGTCGGGACCCGCACACAGACACACACACACTCACGAGGGGTGGGAAACTTTCACAAACAGCCGCTGGGCAGGGCAGGGCAGGCAAGCGGAAGAGGAAACAAAAATCGAATTTTATGTCGCTCTGTCAAACACAAGCCGAGAATCTGTTTATATATCGCTCAGCGGCAGGTCCTGGTCTGGGGTTGCTACCCCGCCTCCCTAATACGGTTAGTCCATCGGCTAGATGGTCTGTGGTCTCCTAAAGTTTATGCCATTTAAGCATAATTTGCTTAGCTTACGTGCCTCGAGATGGGTAACGAGGAACAAAACCCGACTCTCAGATATGAGTAGACCGCAAACTGTCGAACGAACACGCATCGAATGCGGCAGTTATGTTCTTTTCACTTTGGTTATGCGAATACCATTTTAAAGGGTATCTTCACTTAGAGAACATGCAAGTTGGACAGAGAAGGAGCCGTTTCTGAACACTTATGGGATAACTCAAACGATATTACTTCCTTAAAGCTCATATAGCATACTTCCATATAGCACAATGGCACGATGGATCTGCTAGGGTATCTATAGCTTCGGCATCGGAGCCTGCCCTCCCTTCCTCTTTGTTGTTGTACTGCCAAAAGGTAGCGCCTCTCATGTGGGTGGTGTGTGCCTATAATTTATGCAACGCCGCATTTTCATGGCTCATCCACGCATACATACATATGTACATCTCCTGGAGTGCCGAAATGAAGCCGCCTGCCGGAAATCAACAAAAATTTATTGAGCATAAATTTGAATCCTCTCGATGCTTTCTGCCTCTGCCTGCACCCCGACTGTGCCGCATTTCTTTGTTTCCTCTGGTTTTGTTTATGAAAGCGTTTTATAGGATTTTAAATTGATTTTATTCTCATTCGTACTCTCATTTATTCGGCTCTGATTTCCTTGCAGCTTCCGTTCTGAGCCCAGACTTGTGGGTCTCTCCAAATTACAGTTGGCATACAAATGAAGACATGAAATGTCCGGGCAGGGCAGGGCAGGGCAGGGCTGGGCGACAGCTGTTGCTTTTGTTCGGGAGATTGTGCAGAGCGTGCTACCCCCAGATGATTGATAGGCGAGAGTGGGGGAGGATGGATGCCCCCAGGTATATGGATAGGGCTCTCCTTCTGCCCAGTCCAAAGTCTCATTCTCGTTTTATTTTCATCGATGCTCGGCTTTCAATGGGAATTCAATGAAATGTTTTATTATTAACAAAGACACAAACTCTCCGCTCCGCTCCGCCATCTTCCATTCGATTTCCGCCAGTTCTTTGTCTAGTTTCCCCACAGTCCCTATTTATTTGTTTTGGACACTGTCGCTTTCAGTTGTGCTGCTACGCCACAGAATTGGGCGCGATAATATCTAATCATTACTTATCATTATTGGCCATGTCGCCGCCCCCAGGAGCACCCTCCTCCGCTGGCCATTTTCCTGTGCGTGTGGGTAATGGACATTCCTTTGGTGTCTGCCTTGATTTCCAGTCTGTCGTCCTGTATCTGTCAGACAATTCACTCGACTGCTCCCGCCCCCCAACCCGTCGCAACGATTACCGGGCAAATTAAATTAGTGGAAATGCCGAAACGAGGCTAAGGAGACAGGTAAGGCAATCTAATTGAGGGTGTGGGTGGTGTGCGTGCCCCACAGCCTCTGTGTGTGGGACATATGTTAAATCCGTTAAAAACGCCACCAGGTGTCGACAGCCAATTGGTCCCTGGGGTCCCAGCACCTCCAGTCCCAGTCCCACCAAGGCAATCGCCTTAAACAGGCTAATTAGGTTTAATGGCCAGAGACCATTTGGCTAGTCGCCTTAGTGGAACGCCAAAGGCCAAAGGGGTTAACGCAAAGAGCACACATAGGTCAAGGGCGAAGCAAGATAGCATATAAGCCTGACAGTCTGGCCCGAAAGGTTAGTATAAAATTACACTTCGGCTGTGTAATAAAATAATTGAAGCCATTGCGCGTTTCAGAACTACCTTAATTCGTTAAGATGAACAGATTATTCGTATTAAAGCTGGAAGTGGCTCAGTCGCGTAAGTTTACATATGTAAATTCCACGGGAAACACTCATACGTATTTACATTAAGCCCACAATTTTACACGACTCACAGACCCAAAGCGGGTCGAGAACTTCGCTACGAGAGAGCTTTTTCTCACAAAAAAGCTGCGTTTTAAGGATAGACAAAAAGGACTTGCGAATTGGGGAAAGAGTAAGCACTAAATTAATTTCAAACACAAATGCAAATTCAAATCAAAAGCAAAACAAGACATGTCAGACAAGTCTTAAGAGACACCTTAAAGTCCTTTACCAATTCGTTCTCGAAACTCTGCCACAATATCCTTGAACTGCTGGCGTGCCAGACCCCGACATAGACCTATTACACGGAATCGATCAAACGTTGGCTCTGGCATGGCACCCACCTGGCAGTGAGTCGAAACCAATGCAACGCGAATTAAAGCAGGTCAGCAAACTGGCAACGACCCAACCTCTGACTGAAGGAATTTCCCCGTCTGTTAGAGTCGAAACAGCGTCAGCATGAGCGCCAACAAAATCTTCCTGCGCTACTATCCGCCAGGTGGGAAAGGTCATCGAGCTGGTGTCTCATTTAATATTGGACTGTTTGTTTCAGGTCTGGCCATTAATTACCGGACGGCGAAGGGCAGCGAACGAGTGCGACACTTTGATTTGCTCGACCTAGATGCCAAGTAAGTGCAGGGGTGCAAAGGGAGCCCGAGCCTGAACTCACACTGTTTTATTTGACCAGAACAAACATTGAGCCGCTGGCGGACAAGATCCTCCTCCAGACACTGGCTGAGGCGGAGGAGGAGGAGCCATCGGAGGATGACCAGAGCATGACATTGCCCTGCTTGCCCCCAAGCGGCAGCGTGACCAGTGCCCAAAACACATTCAGTGCCTTGAAGCAGGCTCTGGGCAAGCTACAGCGGAAGCTGCGGGAGCCCGTCAAGAAGAAGTTCTATCTGCACAAGTGCCACACCTCACACATCTTGCCGCTGACCAATGTGTGCTTCGACCGCAGTGGGGAACGGTGCCTCACCGGCAGCTACGATCGCACCTGCCACGTGATCAACACCCAGACGGCAGAAGTGGAGCACATCCTGACCGGACACGACAATGTGGTCTTCTCCGTTGGCTTCAACACACCGCGATGGTAGGTATTGGTCCCACGATGACTCACTGGCCTCCATCCTGCATTTTCAATGTATTTCAGCGACAAGATCGTGACCGGCTCTTTTGATTGCACCGCAAAAGTCTGGTCCGCCAGCAGTGGGCAGTGCCTCTGCACTTTGTTTGGTCACACCGCCGAGCTGGTGGCAGCCGAGTTCCATCCGCTGCATGGCCAGGCCATTGCCACAGCCTCCATGGATGGCACGGCACGCATCTATGATGTGGAAACGGCCCACGAGCTGCAGCAGCTTACCCACCATGGGGCCGAGGTTATTGCCGCTCGCTACAATCGCGATGGGCAGCTGCTGCTGACGGGCTCCTTTGACCACACGGCAGCCATCTGGGATACACGCACCAAAAGGTGAGTACCAGGATTCCGTTATGCTGCCAATCCTGCTAAGGAGCAACTCCTCCAACAGCTGCTGCCATCAACTGCGGGGCCACAGCGCCGAACTCTCGAACTGCGTGTGGAACTTCAGTGGATTGCTGATTGGCACGGGCTCCCTGGACCATACGGCTCGGCTTTGGGACATACGGCGGATGGATCAAGAGCTGCACCTGGTCTCCAAGCATAGCGACGAGGTGCTGGACCTGGCCTTCGATGCGGCGGGCAGACTTCTGGCAACCTGCAGCAGCGACTGCACGGCGAGGGTCTGGAGCCTGGACGGGGCATCCGAGCAGCTGGAGATGCTGTCGCTGATGGCGGGTCACAGTGATGAGGTGTCCAAGGTGTGCTTCAGCCCCAGCGGATGCATGCTGCTCACCGCTTCAGCGGATAACACGGCCCGTCTGTGGCTGACCGAGTCGGGGCATTGCTCCCAGGTGCTGGCCGGGCACGAGGCAGAGGTCTTCAGCTGTGCCTACAGCTATGCGGGCGACGCGATCCTGACGGCGTCCAAGGACAACACGTGCCGTTTCTGGAGGTGATACGACTGGTATACGGTGCAGCTAAACGAAGAGTAGCTACGCTGCCGAAATGGGAATAGCAATAAGTCCGGACAGATCGGATTGGGTTTTTCTTGTATCAACATTTACTACAAACTCGAGCGTAATTTTGCTTTTCTCTCTCAAGGTTCCATCATCAACTTTCTTATACATTAGTAGTTCTTAGCTTTCATTCTCGTTTCTTTCAGACCGGATATTATTGTAGGTTTTTTTGTTTTTTTTTCTTTTGTAAATTTTCTTAATCGCTTGCTTTTGTTTTCCTTAAGGTTTAGGCTTTACTTTTTCGCTTTTCCATATATAGATAGTTACAGGTTTGATTGCTAGTTTGGTTTTTCCATTTTTTTGTTTTCTTTAGTTTAACATTTTTTACTTTTTACTCTTTACTTTACATTATTAAGTGTTCGCAATAGGCTGGCGACATCTTTCCATATACATATATAAAAGTGAACAAAAAGTGTTTTCAGTAACAAACATTTTACAACTTACAAAAGTCCGCATGGTCTCGGAATCAATATTAATACATAGTTTTTTTGAAATAATATACGTTCTTGTACACAAATGTTTCTCGGCGAGGGGAGACCCCGCCCTATTATCTTTCCTCAAATTGATTTCACTTCGATTTAAATGTAAGTTTTAATTCGCGTGTTTCTCTTAGAAGTTTCTCTTCTCCTGTACGACTAAACTGGAGGAGCTCAGAGGCGGGCACAGTAGACAGTTGGTTTGATGATTGCTTTTTTTAATGAGAAGTGACGGAACAATAGATCACACAGACACATATACTGAGGATAAAACATTCACAGAGCGTTGGCCGTGGTCTGCAGTTGGGGCCAATCATTCAGACAGGTGTGCCTCCTGTTAGGTTATTAACTGTCGGTTTAGTGTATGGGGTATCCACATACATCCTTATTGTGTGGTGTGGTGTAGTGCTGTTGCTGTTGCTGGCTTTGAGCCATTCGCTGCATCTTATTGAATTTCTCTGTTCTCAGAGTCCGGTTTTAGAACTCATCTAAATGATAGTTTCGGTTCGTAAATTGTGTTCTCGTGTATCCGCTTGGGTGTGTGGCTGTGGTACTGTTGAGTGTGGAGGTGGCAGAAAGGACAGGCCTTCTCATATAAACTATAAATGTATCGTAATGCTTATTATTATCATTATTAGTAGGTTTTTCTCTAGCGTTTATCAAAGTAGAAAACTGTTTGGTGTGTGTTTTGTTTGTTTCGCATCGTTTCGTTCATGTTGTGTGTGGGTGGTGTGGTGTGGTGTGTGGGTGTGGGTGTGGCATTTTAAGATCTTTCTTCTGTTCAGGTTGCTGCGTTTGTTTAACTGGTTTCTATTAAATGGTTTCTCTGCAACTCAATGCGTTGGGCTCTGCAAGAAACACAAGATCACAATTATTAACACTGATGGGTGGGAGTGCGATGCGTTAGAAGACACGGCGGGCACAGCGGGCCAGGAAGCAGGCGGATCACATGAGGATGTGGAGGATTAAAGAAGGGTAGAGATACAGGGAACATGCAGAATTTATTAGAGCGTACATGCCAGCGGCTGCTTGCATTCTGTAAATCTCGATACGAAACGAAATGAGTAAAAGCAAGACAGGATGTGAGACAGGAGGTGTGTGGCATGGGTGGACGACAGCATTTGCCTTACATTTAAATTATGTGAAGCTGAGGAAGTGTTTAGTTAACGTTTGTTCACTTGTTGCTTGGTTGGTTGATTGTTTGACTGATTGATTGATTGATTGATTGTAGTTGGTTTGGAAATGAACAGTATTAGGTATTACAAAACTCATATATCTTCAAATGCATATAGCTAGAAATAAAAGAAAGAGAATACATAGGTAAACATAGCGTTCGGTCGGTTGAGGAATGGTTAAATGTTGCGGAACTACTCAGGAGCTTCCCTCCGACAAATGACATGCAAACGAATACGATTACGAATACGAATACAAATGGGTAATGTGCAATATGGGGTAGAATGAACAATGGGTGTGTGGCGTGTCGACTGCCGCTGCGAGTGATATATCCTGTAAATCAAGGCCTCTGCTGATGATCTATCTACCGACTTATAAATACAAAAGCAATTCAAATAGAATATTGACGATGATAAGCGATAACAAAACGTGTGTTAGCAGTGGCAAAAGCGCGGCAAGCGGTGGTTATAGATTATAAAAGAGATTGCGTACTTCACATGGTCGATCCGGAAACTCTTGCTTGAATGTGCGCTCGATAACGTGATATCTGCAATGGGAACCACAAAGCGATTATCAATCAGTGGGATTTATTTTTGGGACATGATCCGCCACGCCACACTCACTTGGACTGCAAACCGCCGCCGGGTGGAAGACCTTCAATGTCGTCTTTGTTCTGCATACACTTCAGCAGATCCAGGTAATCGGTAATCTGGTTAGACTCTATCTCGTCTGCAACAAATCAGAGAATAGATAATGTTCAATGGACGTTGTTCAGTGGACAAATCTTGGATCTTAGCATACGAGACTTTGTATAAATAAATGTAGATGTATGTACATAAATGGTTCATAATAAAATACGATCTAATTACATATTGAAGCTACATCAAAGCATATGCAATATATGTATAAGTTTAGAAACGTTTTCGGTATAAATAATCAACTAAAATGCAAAATGTGTGGCTTGGCAACTGAGGGAACGAACAAATATGGTAAAGAGGTCAAACAACGGCACAGTGTATCATCCTGGCAAAGAGTTCTAATCTAATGAGGGAAGTGGGATTGGGGATGTCCTGATTCCAATTCCAAATATTTTTCAGTAGCCAATCGAACTGGAATTAGTTTCTTTGGTCGTCTGGGGAGCGCATGCAAGTTCAGTCAGGATTCTGGGAGGAGATTTCTTTATACAGCTTAGTACACAGATAACAAACACATTAGAGACAGGCTGGGGCTAGGGCTGGGGCTGGATCTGGACAGGGTTGGGAGGCATGTGGTACGCAAAATAAAAAAAAACTAACCAATCAATCAATCGATAAGATAAACGAGACAACGAAATGACAAAAATTGCTTTCGATATTTACAAGCAACAAAATTATAGACGTACCTTATGCTCACACATCTTAAAATTTGTAATGCTTTCTGTTTCTTGTTCTTGCATTGTCTTTGACACGCCCATTCGGCTTATGCGCCTGCCTAATGTCTGGCATACTTTTCAATTCAAATATTTTGGATTTGCAGCACGATGCGCGAAGAACAACAACCATTAAACAACGGAATAACGCGCGAAGCTAAAATGTTCTCTTTGGTAAATGACTTTAAAGTTTAAACATTTGTTCGGGCATTAGTAGGAAGTAGGAGCTGGCTCTTGAAAAAACAAATTCATGTGGAAAATGAATGGTTACAAATGAAATATTCTGAATTTGTGTGAAACGAAAAGGAAATAAAACTTTAAACTGGAAAAAGGCATTAGCTTGTCTGCTGTTTTGGAGTTCTGTCTGGTGTTGTGTGTTCGAGCAGTGTGAAAATAATATGGAAAGCAGCGAATGCGGAAATCAAAATGAGAAAGGGAGCTGAAGGCGGAATCCAATAGAAAAGCAGACACACACTTTTTGTTTGGTTTTCGAATCGTTCATTTCACTTATATATTTTTTTTGCTTAGCCATGAAGGTATTTGGTTGCATCTTTGGTGAGTCATAAATCTATTGAGTATGTTTTTTTGGATGTGGGAGTGTGATGTGTCACGTGGCGACTGCCTTACACCTACATATATGCCCCTGGACCCCCGGACGCAGGTCGCAGAGTTATTGCTCTAGTACATGGTACAGTCATACGTTCGGATCTCGATCGATCCAATCATCATTTCGTTGGTAAAGTAAACTAAAGTAGGCTCTTGCCTTCGATTACAACGAGCACAACAATTGGTGAGCATAAGGTTTACAATTTCGTTTCGTTTGGTATTGTTTCGCTTTTGCTTTTCATTAAAACCTACTTGTGTATAACATTCAAAACCCTCCTAGACTACTGGACTACTTTAGTAATGGTAATATGTCTGGACATTCGGGTATTTCATCATCTTTGGTTAGATACAATATACAACTATATAAATTTGTAATTATTTATCTACTTTGACCAGTGGTGGGGCGTGGCATGCTGTTTTCTATTTACTATATTCTATATTCTATGTGTAAATCATATTGTATACAATTGGATTAAAGTATTTGTCTATGTATATCGACAAGGTC
Source organism: Drosophila helvetica (assembly GCA_963969585.1). Classification (NCBI taxonomy): domain Eukaryota; kingdom Metazoa; phylum Arthropoda; class Insecta; order Diptera; family Drosophilidae; genus Drosophila; species Drosophila helvetica. The sequence goes on from OZ018403.1 coordinate 45,992,390, forward strand.
AGGTCTACACACTCCTCGGCCTAAGGGACATTTTGCCGAAATTCACTTGGGTGTTACGAATACTGTGGGGGCCACATCACTAAACTCTTAGAGATCTACAGATATCCTATTATTGCTGTGTTTATGTATGATACATATTTTCATTTGGGAGATAATACTTCAACTGAATCGGTTCTGCCTTCTGAGCGGTTAATTTTTAGTAAAAATATACTTTCTGTGTCGGCAGTACCAGGATAAAGTCAATAGATCCTTTAAATTTTACAAAATATCTACTGCTGGTAGCGCCTTCTTCGAGGGCTCTCTTCTCTGAACTCGTTTCGCTTAGAAACTATGTGTTAATTGTCTATGCCTACTAGTTACATCAATTCCAAGTGTTTTATATTTATTTTGAGTGTCGTCAATACCTGGGCTCGTTTGAGATTGCAATTTTCTTTGATTGATTTGCATTGGGGCATGTGTCATCAGTGGGTATCAGTAGATGAATAGATCTATATACAAAGCTATATGCAGACGGGTCAATTAACTACTTAACTATGGGCTCAGGTTCATCGATAATTGTTAATATCTACGGTTGGGGTCTATTGGGGATAGGCTGTATGCTTATGTAATGCTACAACTAAATGGGCTGGAACGCTTTTGGCAGTTGCTGTAGCACACAAACACGTGTATAAATAATACTATATAGCTCGCATTCGCATTCACACACACACACACATTCATTCTTTGGGGTCAGCCGCACGCACAGCCAGCAGATATGACAAACCAACACGCTATACGGTTATTTACTATGCATTAGGATATGCGATAGGATATAGGTAAGGTACACACACACACTCGGACATTTACATAACTATATACAAATATATATATATATATATATAGATCAGAGTGGCATTGGTAATGGCAATGTTTTGGTTAGGTTGGATTTCGATCTAATTGGAAGGAACTATTCATTGGAATCATCGTCGAGTGGCATTTGCATTCTCGGAATTGCAGAAACATGACCATCTCTAAGGAGTAGGGGAGATGCATCTACTATAACGCTAGATGAGCCACTCGGGGCGGGACAAATGGGAGGGGGGACGTTTGTTTATCGTATTTTCCCTGTTGTACGAGTATGTGCTTGTTACTTTTAAGGTACAATGTATACGTATTTCGTCTGACCGCGCGCGTCAATGGAGTATTTTCAGGGGAAAGAGAGAGAGACACACAGAGACTACAACGCCATAGATCAATAGTTAACGATTAGTTATAAACAGAGTAGACGACTTAGACAACCTCTTGTGATCTTCTCGATTTGTTTCTCCAGCCGATGCTCAGCCTCTATCGCCTCTTCGGTTGGCTTCGGTGCTCCGGGGAAGGCAATTATAATGATGCTCATGTTATCGCGGCTGCCCTGTGATCGCAAAAGAATACGAATTTAGTGTCAGAGAGAGTGAGAGTGAAAGACTATCGAGTGGAATCTGTAGCGCACTACTCACCTTGTGCAAGCAAGTGTCCACCACCTGATTGGCAATGCTCACTAGATCGCTGGTCACCTTGAGCCTCGAATGGATGAAGCTGCACACATCCTCGTTGGTCATCACATCCCATATGCCGTCGCAGGCGAGCACCAAGAACTCGTCGGTGTCCTGGCGGCTTTGGCAGAAGATTTCCGGCTCTGGTGAAACCAGCTGCTCGCACTGCCCCTTCTCTTTGACGTTCTTGAAGTCGTAGTCGCCAAGGGCTCGGGACACGGCCAGGGTGCCGTTAACGCGCTTGATCATCACACTGCCGCCGGCATTGTGTATGCGCTCCTTCTCCTCGGGCAGAATGGGCTTGTGGTCCTGCGTGGCAAACACCGGCACCCCCTGGCGACACAGCACGGCACGAGAGTCCCCACAATTGGCGATATACACCTGCGTCGAGCTGACAAAGGCGCACACGGCGGTGGTCCCGCCGCACTTGGAATCCTTGGTGAACTCGGGCAGGTCGCGCATCACCTCGTCGATGCGCAGGAAGCCGGTGCGTATGCCCTTCACATGGTCGCCGCTTATGAACTCGTCCGTGTGCACAATGCTGTCCAGCAGATGCTTGGCACAGTGCTCCGACACCTTGCAGCCGGCATGCCCGTCGAACACCGCAAAGAAACTCCAGTCTTTCAGTGCATTGTCTAGCCCCACGCGGGCATAGTAGGCATCCTCCATTTCACAGCGCCAGCCCTGCATGGAGCTGACGCCGAAGAGCAGCTTGTTGCCCTCACCTTGATCATTGTGTTTGGCGGTTTTCGGCTTATCCAGGAATCCGCCCATTTCTACTGAACATACTGTGTGTGTGCTGGCGTTGAGAGGAATTGGCTGTGGGTCTGCTCTCTTCTGCCGCCAAGAGATCCAAGTGTCCTGCAAGGGAAGAAGCACCAATTGGAATTACTGGAATCGGAATCAATATTCACTCGGTCATGCATATATGTATGTATTCGTACAAATGTAGCGCTGCCTTGAACTTGAAGTCTTTGCGCGCGACAAACATTTCCCCCTTGCCATTACATGTGCAACTTTCGACTATATTCGTTACATTTGTTGTTTCGCTTCCGGTTTGCCAATCGATTTATCAAGGACGCGTGTTCGGTCGGTCCTTTCTCTCCGCCGAAGACCGATCCGATGGCTAAATTTAGCCGAAATACAGCTTCTATTGCGCCGGCACGCCCACATGCTCCCACGCCTACTGAGCTAGACCCCGCGTAGGTTTGAATTTGATTTTTTTCGGCGTGCGACAGCCTCCACAGGAATTATATCCGCGCCGCGTCTAGTTCTTTAACAAATAACTCGCGCAGTTGGCAGCACAGTTTTTTCACAAGAGAAAAGCGAAGAGAGGGGAAAAGAAAATAGCTGCTCATGAAAAACACACACTCGGACACGAGATTTATGAACTTTTCGGCGCAGTGAAAAAGGAAACCTTCACTCGCATTATTTTTCACCTCGCAAATTTACAGTTGATGGTCTTCCTCGTCGCTTGCCCGCCTCGCCGCCAATCAACCGACGTCGTTGTCTCCTCGTTCGTTGCTTTTTCGCTGCTGCTTCTCCTCTTCTTGCTGGTGGCTGGCTGCGGTTGAGTGTGCTGCTGCTTCTCCTCAAGCGGTGCTTGTGTGTGTGTGTGTGATTGACTTTCGGTATTCGCGTGTATGTGTGCTTGCGCCGTAAGTAAAATTTAAGAACCAAAAATGTCTTCTGCTTTCGTTTTGCACATCACCGAACCCGCGTTGGTTCGATGGGCGGACTAGTGGGGCGCTGATTAAAACTTTCGGAAGCACTTTCCGTGCAGTGACGGAACGAAAATAAAATTTTTTCTAATATTTTGATTAATTTCACGAAGTAGTGTGGCCAGTTTGTCGAACTGAAAAGATACCATTTACATCATGCTGGTATTATGTAGCTGGTTGTCGATTTAGTTGGTATTTAGTATTTAAGCCTAGTACTCAGATCCGAAATGGTCCATATAAAAATACTAGCGGCCGTGTGTGACCAGATGTTAATGTCTTACGGTTACACTGTATACAAATAAAATCAGTTAAAAATTCAAATTTTGTATCAAAGCTGTAATTTCTTATTTGTGGACGCTGTGGCGTTGGAGGACGACAATGCCCTGATAAAGCACAGCAATATCGGATAAATCCGTTCTTACAGAGCAAAAGTGAAATCAACTATTTTTGTATTCTTTTTTTATAACATGCATTTCATAACGATTCCCTCTCCTCGACAGCCTTTATTAATTTCATTATGTTGTTGTGGTTTTTTTGGGATCTGAGTACTAGGCTTTAGTGAAAATTACCTTTTTTAAGCCAAGTACTAAATATTATTTGTATTTTATTTGTAGGCAAAGAGTTCAGCTGCAAATCACCACAACGCGGGTGTACGATGAGTATCCATTGCTAATTTTATTAATTAATAAGTAAATAAAAAACATGTTGATTGCGCATCTGTTCTGAAAGAACGTTCTTCTAGCATCCACAAATAATAAATTACGGCTTGCTTTCATACAAAATTTGAATATGCAACTAATTTTAATTGTAAAAAAACACTGAGCAGTAAAGCCATAAATATGGTCATACTGGTCACAGAGCTAATTATTTAAAAAAAATCGGGATATTTATAGTGTGGCCCCTCGTCAACAGGGGGAGCCAGCAGCTGTACAAAGCCGTTGGGAATTCAAAATATTAACAAAAAATAATAAACTATGACAATAGACTTGTATCTTACTTTAAAAATTTATTAGGGTAGTTACAAAATTCACCTAAGTATGGATAAATGCAAAAACCATGATAAGATCCCCCAACAATCACCATTAAAAGCTTGTTTTCCGTCGGATAAAAAAAAAATCAAACCGATAGCTTCAAAAAAATGTATCGGGATATTCGTAGTGCGGCCCCTTGTCAACAGACGGCGCTAGTAGCACCACGAAGCCATTGGGAATCAAAATATGATATTATTTTTGAAAACAGTTTTTTATCTGCTTGCTTTCTGTAGAAATGCTTTCTGTAGAAATGCTTTATGTAGAAACACTTTGTGACGATTTCAGTGGGGAAGCACGCGGCAGCTCTGATAAGAGCACCAATGCGCACAGTACTTATAATAAATATGGAAACCAAAAGTACACCTGATAATAGGCCGATCATAAATTACCGGAAGCAATCTCATTTTGGTTGTATAAAAGGCAAACATTTAACATTTCCTTTCATAGTTCAATCAGCAAGCGGTTCACGTGAAAATGTTCTTCAAAGCCTCGATTCTCCTGCTGGCCTTCGTCGCCCTGGCCACCGCTGCGCCCAGCTCCGGTATCGCCCCTTCCACCAGCTTGATCGACTTCATGCTGCAGTCGCAGAGCTTCCGAACGGCCGCCACCCTCAACATGGACTGCTTCGACTGGTACCTGCCCATCTTGAAGGGACACTCCGACCAGTATGAGCAGGACTACAAGGTTTGCGCCGATAAGTACAATGGTTCCAAATGGCTGATCGACTCCAGCTACAACATCGCCCGCAATGGAATTAGCTCCAAGGCTAGGGAGACCTGCGCCGCCCTGGAGCGTTGCGAGAACGAGCTGGAAAACTCCAAGGCCTTCCAGTGCTATGCCCAGACCGTAAGTGAAGAATCAGTCCTGTCCTCGGAGTCATAATGTTGTCTAACTATTTGCCCTCCGATTCCTATTCTCGATTCGTATAGGCTCCCGAACAATCTTCTATTCTGATTACCATCGGCAATAATGCGACCGACTTCAACAAACAGCTGCTTGCCGAGCTGGCTCTCGTCGACTCCGCTCTGGACACATGCCAGACCAAGGCCGAGAGGGTGTACAAGGAGGGTTCTGACACCACCTTTGCCGAGCTGGCTGCCTGCTTGGACGACGACGACTGGGCCCAGCCCACCACTGTGTCCAATTGAACGTTTGTTGCGGCTAGCTTTATCAAAAAGAGCCACAGCTCCACTGACAGCTTTTCTATCACTTCCGTAATATTTTTCTGATCGTGCCACATTGATGTTGCAAATTAAAGTGTCACCTCTGGAAATGCAATGACTTTGGTGTTTATTTTGAGAGAGTAGGTGGGAATTGCAGTCTTCTTCCTATCTTAATCTATGAATAAATATTACCACCTTTGTTCAGGAAAATCGTTAATATAACCCGTGAAGTGGATCAGCCACCGAACACCGAAAGGGAATGTATCATTCGCCTGGCCAGTCGAAATAAGACTGGGAACAAAATACTTTTTTAAAGATAAAACCACAAATGTCTAGGTTGATTGTTTTAACCAATAATAAGAACAACAGCGGAGTGTAATTAAAAGATAATGTCAGGAGGTCTGATGTGCTAAGAACGTCCGTATAAATACGGGCAGGGTGATCGATGTCAGACAAGTTCTGCTCCAAACATGTATCCGAAGTCATCCCCGATCGTGGTCTTCGCTCTGTGCCTGAGCGCTGCCCTGGCCGTCCGTCTTCACGCGCCCCCCCACAAACCACAGGCCCACATACAGGAGCTGAAGGAGGAGACCCAGGACTTGGCCAGCGCCCATGCCCAGGTGTCGAATTATTGCTTCAGCGCCTACCTTCCCATTCTGGATGGCATTAACGCCGCGTACGAGACCAACTTCGAGAACTGCATCATCAGCTATGAAAACGCCAGTGTCGCCATCGACGCCAAGTACACTTCCGCCTTCCAGCAGATCGTGAATAGTGCCGAGAGCTCGTGCAGAAACCTACAAGCGTGTCAATATTGGTCTTATTCGCTGATGCCCGTCGAGGATGTGTTCTCCGGACTCGGTTGCGTCACCACTGTGGTACGTGATCGACAATTGCACGCTGGAGAAAAGTTCTTTTACGGACTCCGATTCTTTTCAGGCTGCCGATGATGCCAAGATCTTCTACAACATCTCGAACACTGCAGCGGAGCTGGGTGCTAAGATCCAGGGGGACTATCAAACCATCGAGAGTGTGAGAGACCTGTGCGTGAACATTGCGGAGAGGACATATGTCGAGGGCACCATCAGCACCTATGAGCAGCTGAATGCCTGCTTAAGGGGCGATATAACAGTTGGTCCTCCAACAGAGGCTCCAGCAACGACTACAATAAGGACTACAACAGTGACCCCAGCATACCCCTCCCCCTCCACCCCAACATACACCACAACAGTTGGGTATGATGTATAAAGCTCAGGCATAGCATGTATTTGTAAATTCAATAAATAAAAACCTCAGGCAAATCTAATTTGGAGCTTAAACTCTTGAAGAAAGTCGTATACTGTATATTGTATATTTCGGGTTAGTTTCGATACAGAGAGAGTTCTTAAGAGACTCGGCTGTCTACTGTTAACCCGTTCTTGGTGTCGTTTTGATGTGATCTCTGAATAAAATACTTATTGCTTAAAAAACTTTGTTTTATTTGTTACCTGATTGATTGGGATGAACTTATCCACAAGAGTTCATCCATTTTAGTTTTAGTTATCCATTTCGAGCTATGCTACATATATATATATATACATGTATAGGTACAGGTATATCCAGGTATATTTATCTGGAGTTATCAAATGATAAATTGAGTTGTGATTAACAAAGTCATTTGTAAACAAGAAAGGACGAATCATTTGGGCGACCAAAGCTTTATATATAATTTTGAATTAATATAAACGAAAGAATACTCCTATAGGATATGGCCCGTCGATTTAAGAAACAATACAATAATTCCAATACCCACTAATTTCTCAACTTTTTGGTTCATAATTTAAATATTTTTGGATAGATAATTCCTTAAACTGTAGAATTGACTCGAGTTCGTCCTTGTTAACATTTAGATTTCGATTGGACTGAATTTTAAAGGATGGAAATATGTAAATTTTAACATTGATTGGCAGCAAAGCGAGGACGAAATATCCTTGTTCGCTATGAAGATAGTTTTTAGAAAAGTTCAAGGATTGACCTATCGAACCATATTATATATTATTAAAACATTTCACATAATTTGTTTGATTATTTGTAAAGGCAGAGCCATTGGGCATTGTCTTGTTTTTCGATATATAGTAAAAACAACTAACTGAAAGGAAGACAAATTACATTATACATTGACAGAATTAATGGTAAAAATCAAACATCGCTAAATATATATCTCGAGACAGGGTTTTGTCCGATAGTACAGAGGGCTTAGATGAAATCCTCAAGCAAGAACATCTTATTTAATTGGAAATGTTAACCGGAAGAACTGGCAACAGCTACGAGTATTAATTAAGAGATACTGGCTTCCAGACTTGACATTTCCTCCGACAAGACACAATTAGAGCAGATCAAGATTGGGGTCTGGCATGATCGCTATAAAAGGTCCCAGCACTTATCCATTTCTATCCAATTGTGAGTTCAACGAGAGACCTCGCAATGTTCTCGAAATCCTCCCTGATGATGGTGATGATCGGCCTAGGCCTGGTGATGGGTTCTGTGCCCAAGCTGAAGCTTCCAACGACTCCGAAGATCCATCGCTTGGAGCAACAGTCAGAGCTCCTGTCTGTCCAGAATCCTGCGACGACGCAAATGTGCTTCGGCTACTACGTACCCATCCTAAACAATGTTTCGGCCACATACGAGATTAATTTCTCGCTATGCGCCAATAACTACGAGACCGCCAGCAAGGGGATATACTACAACTGGAACAGTACGCTCTATGGAATCGCCAGCGAGGGAGACTCCGGATGCAATACCTTCGCCGACTGCTCCACAATTGTTGACTATCTGCAGGCCTTTGAGTGCTTCGCCAGAGTGGTAAGTGGACGATGTCAGTAGAGTTTTATCGAGATGGAGTCACATTTCGGGTGTGTCTGGCTGTTTTCTAGGGGGCCCAAGAGTCCAAGACGATGTATGCGATTTCAGCAAACGCCACCGAAACGGCTGCCCTCATTCAGAGTGATCTTCTTCTGTTGGAGAGCCGACGGGATATATGCGTAAATGATGCGGAAAGAGACTTTGTGGAGGATACGACCAGCACATATGAGCATTTGAACGGCTGCCTCAATGGGGATGGTGTGCCAGATAGTCCACAGACTACTGAAAACCCATATCGTACAACAAGACCAGATACTACAACAGCGAACTGGATGTTGTAGATGATGTACCCAGCTTTTAGTCTAACAAACTTGAAGAGCAAAGAATAAAATAGATTGAGCCTGAGGAGGGAAATCATTCTAATCAATTCCCATAGCCCTACGCCCCTTGGACCACCCGAAATGTCGAGCTGTATCAGTGCCGAAACCGAAACTATCCAACTAATTTCTTTTATGTCAACATTTTACGACACAGAGTTCCCACAGACAGGTCAAGACCGATATCGGGAACGGGATCGGGGTCGAGGCGGCTATCAATGGTCTCTGTGCGTGTGCACATCCTTATCCTTTGGCATTGCCACACCCCCGGCAACGTGTGGCAGGTACACACGGAAATCAGTTCAACTCTGAGGCCAGTCTTGCTGTGTCTTTGAAATGTTGCCGACATTTTCCCAAATTTTGCGCTTAATTAATTGTGAAATATGGGCTGGAAAATCAATTGACAATTGCGAGTTTTGCTCACAATTGAGTTGTAATCGTAGTCGGCCAACGTGGCCAAGTTATGCAAGTGAAATCCGGGGCCAAGTAGGCGTCAAACTGTAGCTCTTGTTGTTGTTGGCAAGGATCGTCGAACTCTGGATGGGGGCTGCGACGGCTGCGTTCATTTGGCCGACCGATACGACGTCGATGGAACTACTCGTACAATTGCCAGTCATGTCTTCATAAATTTTATTGAATTGAACCGCTTGCCGGGCCGTGCCGGGCCGGGCCTGGATGTGGACGTGGCCGGGCCCAGACCTGGGCAGGGCAGACGGGGAAGGCATTCGGTCTTCAACATGCGCCAAAAACATACAAAACGGCTCCGCGTCTGAGCGGAGGAGTCGGAGGAGAAGGATGATGGCTTGGGGGTCGGCTCGACTGGGCTGGCCAGCGGGCGAAGGTGCGGAGGTGCGGAGGAGTGCCTAGAGTCGGTCGGCCTTTGGGGCTTGCGTCTATTCCGACCATTTCATCTTTCGCCGACGGCGTATGGCTCATGTTGTACGTAGCCTTAAATTGAATCGTTACAAATTTTGTTGCTCGTTATAGCAAGCGTTTTATTGCCTAACCAGTTTTGGCTCAGTACTCAATGCAAAGCAGACGCAGGCATCGACATCGACATCGCCATCGGGATCGGGATTGGGATCGAGTTCGGGTCCAGAGCCAGAACCAATCCGGAGATTATGATCGCTAAATGGTACCGAGTCCCGAGTTCCGAGTTACAGAGCCGATCTCGCCCTCACTGTCATTCGGAGGGATGGCCATGGCCTCCTCAAACGGTAGCCTCTCGGGTACGCCCAGGCTGGGCAGCGTTTAATAACTTCATTAAATGCCCTTTGACATTTATGCCAGACAGACAAGACACACTTATTTATGTCCCAGCACTCTCTCCTATCGCCGCACAGATCGGCCGGACAGGTAGACAGGGGAACTCTATAAATTACATAATCATCTGATAATGAAACTGTTTACAAGCCAGGACTCGAGGCCAGCACGCCCACAGTAGCCACCGCGGAGACAGGGAAAAGGTCGCACGGCAGTGGCAGTGGCAGCGACAGCGATCGACGATTCCTATTCGGTTTAACTCACGATTAGTCTCCTTTTCTGCTGCCGCATTTAGTTCTATTTAATGGTATTCCATTTTTTAAGAAGCAGCCCCGAGTCAGGGCTAATTGCTCTAATTTCCAGCTAAGCAGACGCGATCCTGCCATTCCTCTCGGATGGCTGTATCCATATCTCTCCGTGGCCATGCCATAAATATCGACTCTTGATCGGATCAGCGATCGCAGCTTGCGCCCGCCGATGCTTATCAAGAGTCAGGGATCCCTGTCCTGGGATCCGAATTTGTCTCTGACTTTTTGGTTTTTTTTTGTATTTCGTTTTTGTTTTTTGTTGTCTTTTGGCCTGTCGTCGGCCCTTTTGGCAAACAATGGTTCTGTGGCGGGCATTTGAATTTGACTTGGCCAAGCTCCAGCACTAAAGATTTATTACGCCCAATGCCCTACAATCTGGAGGGGACATTGCTCTGGCTCTCCCTCCTTATCGCAGACAGTTCTCAGCCACTCAATGGCTGTATGGGGCGAGCACGTGGCAACGCAGAGTGGGGCACTGTAATCAGAAATTTGATAGTACAAACGACTCATAATTGATCAACTAATTGGCGCTGCTATGGAACATGAAACGGTGGCGGAGGGATAGGGTAATTTGCACTATTTAATCTACCAAGAGAGTTTATTTCTGGTGATTATAAGGCTAGATATAAGTATGTAGGGGCTGTGCTTCCAAATCTAATTTCTTATCAGTAATTCAATTGAAATTTCTTTTTATTTATGCTTACTGTGTAGAAAGAGCATTTAGTCTGCGTTGTGATTGAGATCTGCTTTCAGGTTCCGAACTGCCGCTGTGATTTTTGCGTATTTTATTCAGCAGAGTCCCCCCAGCAAATAAACCGAAATGTGATCGATATGCGGCGGCCCTCCGCCAGAACTTCGTTATCGTTTTCATTGTTGCTGCGCGGAGGGAGCACAGCACAAAATTATTATGTATCTCGGAGCGATTAACAGACGCATTTCAATTTTATTGCGCCAGATCATTATCGGAGCGCGCAGATTGAATGAAATGAACCTTTTTTCTTCGTTCCCTGTTGTTGTTTCTGCCGCTGAGGCTGAAAACTGTACGACAACAAATCATTAGATCATGATCATGATCATGATCTTAACAAAATGGTAATAATAAAAACGAAAACACAAGAAACCGAAACCGATACCGAAACCGTCAAGAAAACCAGCCAGGCGATTTTGGCATCAAAGACAAACCGAAATTAACATCAAGGCGCGAAGAGAAACTTTCGTTTCCTCTCCTCTCCTTTCCCCTGCCGACCGGGTCCGGGTCTGATTTCACCCAGTGCCACACTTTGGTCCAAAGGAGAACACCATCCCATCCCATCCCCATGATCATCATGAGCATCAGCGGCTAAACGGTGACGTGCCATTGCGGGTGGCTTTGCTGATTAGACAACAAGTGTCTAAGCGGCCTTTTCAAAAGCCAAATCCACTAATGAGATGGCCAAATGCTCATGAAAGACGAACAGAGCCACAACCAGAGCCAGAGCCCCATTCAGAAGGTGTGAAAATCGAGTGGAACACCAGCTGAGGGGAGGCGGAGGCCCCGTGAGCAAATAAATTAATCAAAAGGAAATCGGCGTTAAAAGCAAATGAGTTATCCACCGTTGACGGCTAATTCACATATGATTTATTTTATAAATTAGGCAGCCCAGCAGCCCGGCTGTCCGGCTATCCGGCTGTCCGGCAGCAGAGATCAAAGATGGCACGCAGATCGGAGACCGGGGATCGGGGATCGCACTTAGCTCTCCATTCGGTTGTCAAATAATCGGCTGGCCTTTTGATCCCACCGCCTCTCAAGATGAGGAGCTTCTCCTCCCCCTCCACTCCTCTCTGGTGAGCGTTCACCTGCGACAAAGCACTTCGGAAGCGGCTTCTGTGGCCCAAAACCCAAACGAAACGGTTTAATTTGTTTGTGCAGCGGCAGCGTTTGGTAATGAAACGCTAAGTGGCCAACAGTTGTTTAACCAAGGGCCAAAACTGTTTGCTTTTGCCGGATTCGCCTGACAAATTGTTTGACTCTGACTCCGACTCCGACTCTCCGACTCAGCTCGAAAATTGGCTGCCAAAAGGGTTTTTCGGGCTGAGAAACCCTCTCCTCCCATTCGATTCTGCCAACGCTGCTCAGCATTTATCAATTTAAGAACACAACTTTATCGCTTAATCCCCGACTTTTCCAATTACGGCACTAAGAATATGTTTCCCCCAGCCCCCGGCCCTCTTCGGGGGGAGGGGAGCACTGTTTGCTTTGAAATTGATTTACACCAGAGGAGGGTTAACCACCCGTAGCCAGAAAAGGGCAGCCAGCAACAGAAGCAGAAGCAGAAACAGCAACCGCCCGCCCTCGTCCTCATCCTCATCCTCGTCCTCTGTTTATCCCATTCGTGCCACCCCTCAACGCGCAGCGCAGCTCTATGATATATGTAATTTTGATAACGAGAGCATTTAACCCAGTGAGAGGCCAGGCCAGAGAAAATGCCAGGGCATCCCCAGACTCTCCCATCATTTGCCCGCCTAACGACCGCCAGTCCCAGTCCCAGTCCCATTCCAAATCCCTATACCAAAGAGCAAATCCCAAGAACCCACAAACCACCCCCACGCACAAAAGTCTCCGTGCCATGGCGGTGGTAGTGGTGGTGGTGGTGTATGGGTGCCACGGCCACCACATCATCCTGCATCCTGTTGAACTCCCTCCGTCTGTCGACGCATATTAATCCAATTATCATGCACTGTGCACAAAATCACTTAATCGTTTCGAAATGCGGAAGGCCACACCAGAACGGGGCGGCTGGGGCTGGGGCTGGGGCAGGGGCAGGGACTGGGTTAGGGCAGTGGGTTCCATTGGTTACACCGGAATGGTTACACTTACACCATAGTTCCAGCGATTCCCGCTTAGTATTGCATTTAGTCACTGCTATGCTGATTATGATTGATGGCCACTGCGTGGAGGGAAGTACAATAGTTGGGAATGTCGCTCTGTGACAGCTCCTAAATTGTTTCTAAATGCAATCATATCGAGATTAGAAATAGAGTTAGGGATACAGCAACAATTGGGTCTTGCAGAAGATCAGCGATTATAAAAGAGTCTGTCACTGGAAAGGGAATTTTGGTGGAGTATTTCATGATCAACACGATGATATTTTGAACCATTGAAAGACTAAAATGTTCCAGAACAAATTTTGAAAGTTTGAATAAAATAAACAAATAAAAAAAACCTAAAGAAGCATTTTTGAAATATTAAGGAAGACCTTTGAACAATTCTTAATTCATTTTTGATATCCAAGTTCTCCTGCACTCGGTGATTGATCAATTGGTAAAATTCTAATTAGTAGGTATATTTTCAACCCTTCCAGATCATAGCTGCCCTGAGGACTAACCTGAATATCTCCCATCGAATATCCCACGAGCCTTAGGCGAGAGAGAAACAATTTGATTTAATTAAAAAATTATGGGATTACATACATTAATGCTTGTCAAGGCAATATATATGCAAATTTCCCATACACACCGAGAGAGGAAGAGGAGAAAACAGGATGACAGGCAGCAGACTGCGGCGAGTGTCGCATATTAAAGAATATTTTATTTGCTTTTATTACACAACACGCCCCGTTCACCCTTACCACTTCCCCACCCCCCTCCCATACACACCACGACCACCACCACCGCCGTGCTCCTGTCCGGCAATGCCACCTCCGCCCTCCGCTCCGCACTTTTGCCTCCTCTCACGTACCGGAAACTTGCAGCGCAGACGCTGATGATATGGAACAAAACTGAGAAAAAATGACAAGAATGAAAGATATAGTCGTTACTCCGACTATGGGATACCCATTAATTGTTTCCGTCTAAAGTAAAAGGAAACGAGATGGTAATACTGTCATAGGATATATTCGTTAAAAATCATATTTTAGGTTGGAAAAACTTGATTTGATCCTGCAATGTCTGAGATCCAGGTGACTATAACGAATTGTCTGTTAATGCTGATCAAGAATTCATATTTCCTACAGATATGCTTAATACTTTTGAATGAATACAGTGTATACCCTTGGTAAAAAACTCTACGACTACCCGGTATAATAAAAACGTATGAAAGAAAAGGAGACGGAGACGGCAGCCCACAACGAGGCTGAGAATCTAATAAATTGTGGCACTGTCACTTGGCTTAGTGAAGGATAACTGGCCACACGCCCTCTGCCAGCAAACAGGACCAGCAGCAGCAGCAGCAGCGGCAGCGGCAGCAACAACAAACAGTTACAACATTGTGCAGCAAGGGCTCATCAAAAATTCATAACGCGCCACGTAATAAAAATTATTCAAATTTTTCGCAGCCACCAACGATGGGCCAGAGGCGGAGGTGGAGGTGGAGGTGGAGGCGGGTGCTTGGCATGGGTTGATTGTGGGTTTTGGCAGAGTCAACGAAATTGCGGTGATGTTTCATAAGGATGGCTGGCAAAAGGCAAGCGACAAACGCAGAAAAAGGACAAATCACACCCTCGATTATGATGCCCAAACATATACTATAAATTCGTATATACCCGTAGCTTGGTATCCCGGCAGGAGAGGAGAGCTCGTGGAGAAGGCAGATTCGGGTTTGGGTTCGGGTTCGGGTTGCGGATGCGGACTTGGGTCGTGTGGCCAAACGGAAATTGAATGATTTTGCGCAACAGTCGCGGAAGTTGCTACTTTATAGTCATTTAGTGGTTGGACGACAGCCAGGCAGGACAATGCATCAGGGGCTTATCACATGCCAGGCTTCAGGCCTCTGTCACAAGGGGATTATGGCCAAAAAACCGCACGCGTGAAGGGGCGAGAGAGACCCAGCGAATATTGCTAGAAACTTTAGAGAAATCGAAACCTCGGCTAGGATGTCCGATAACAAAATAAAAGTGCCGCAGGACGACAATGACAGCGCTTGTCGCTTCCAAGAGGCGACGCTGCTTCCGCCGGAAGTGTAATTTGATACTTTTACAGCTTCGCACGAGTATCGCGAGCCTCGAGCCGGCAAAGGGGTGCTCCGGTGCTCTCCGGCCGATCCTCATCCTCGAGAGGCACGCTAATTTCTGCAATTGACTTTAAAACCTCTGACGCGGAGGCTGGCGCTGGCCCACGGCTGGCTGTGCTACGGCAATGCCACGGCGCCTGTCCGACCGACACAACGCACATAACGAGCTCCTTTTTTGTGCACAAAAATTGTGCATTTCAATTCAATTTCCTCTTGCATGCGAAATTGCACAGAGATACTCGTAGGAGGGCAAAGGGAGTGGGAAATGGGTTCCTAGACCAGCATCGGACAAGAGCCAGGAGCCAGGAACGAGAAGAGCTGAATGAATGTCATGGCAATGTGGCATACACCTATGCCTGTGAAGCAGTGGTACAGTAGTCATAGCTTACGATGGGATGCCCGAAGAATCTGTTCCTTATACTCATAAATAATATATCGATTAAAGCGAGTTCGAAGCACTTCTAATACCTGAAATGTAATACCTTGAAGAACCATTAACTTTCTCTGCTAGCTAGTGCCCACTGTGTGTGCCATATATTCCCAATTCTGCTGGCCAGTTTCGATGGCCTGTTTTTGACCATTCAATGAATCGCTCTGGCTCCGGCTCTGACTCTCGCTCTGGCTCTGGCTCCGACTCTTCTGTCTCCGTGGTGATGTCTGTGAGTGAGTGAACTGTCACAATTGACGTGGGGCGTATAAATTTTACATTTAACGAAAACGTAATCGAATTGAGCGAGCTGTATATGGCCAGGCAGAGGAGCCACCACCACTCATCCAGGCAGCCAGGCATCCATTCAGCCGGCCAGGCATACAGCCATCCAGGCATCCAGGCATCCAGTTAGGCCGGCCAGTTAGTCAAGCTGGCCAAGCTCTCTCCCTCAGCCTCTCTCTCTCTCTCTCTCTCTCTCTGTCTCTCTGTATTATGAAGACATCAGGCGAGGCGCACGGCAATTTGTGGGACGCCACTGAGGAGCATTGGGAGGGTGGACCGTGGACTATGCCAATTTGATGGCAGCATGCACAGAATGCATTTATCAAGCCGGATTGTTGGCCATCGATGGATCGAGCCTGGGGTGGGGCTTGGGTTGCCATTCGATTCCACTCGATTGGGCCATGTGCATTCCCAGGCTCACATTATTAACTGCGCGGATGCGTGTAATGGGCCACCTTGGAAAATAATCATCATAATGCCGGGGATGGGGAGGGGGAGCGGGAGAGGGGGAGCGGTAGCGGTAGCGTACATAATCAAGTCGAAATTCAAATCCGTGGAGCTACCGTCGCCTGGGGACACATTTGGCCAACGTTTTTCAATCAGCATAAAAATTTATCAAATCAAATTCAAATACCTGAAAATAGCTGAATAAAAACGTGCGAATCAAATGCAAAATAGTCGAACTCGTAGTTACGGCTGATGTATAAAAATCGCATGACAATCAAATGCTGCTGCCGATCCGGATGGGATGGGATGGGATCGGATGGAAATGAATGCTTGTGGACGAGGACGTGATGTTTGTTCGGGTGCAAAATTTGCATGTGAAAAGAAATTCCGTTTCCATCAAAATGTCGTTTGGCTGTGCTAACAAAGTTAAATGGAATTCAAATCGATTAAAATGAAATCAAATCCAATCACCAGGCCAATGGCAGCTTTGTTTGCCTTTTGGGCAAATGGGCAAATCATTGCCGGCGATGGAGTGGAAGGATGGCTGAAGGATATCCATCGCCATCGCCATCGCCTTCGCCTGCGCATCGTCTGATTCCCGATTCCGCCAGCTGCTCACAAATCGTTTAACTCAAATTGACTTGTCAATATTTAATTAGGCGTTGGCCGGGTAACAAGATGCGGGCTCTGCTGGCTTTGATGTCTCCTCGCTTCCTGCGGATTAGTTGGCGGTTTCCTTTAGTCTGTGTTTGTCTTTCGCCCTCACTCGCTCAGAGTATACACACAGTTTAGTAGACATGTGTGTGTGTGTTCTATGCCATTGCAGGAAGCCACTTGAGGACCTGATTCATCAGCCACTCGGGCGTATGCGCAACCCAATCACATTCCGAGCGGCAGTGGCAGCGGCAGCATCAACTTCATCAATCAATCAATCGATCTGGCAAACATTTAACACAATATCTTCTCTTCGCACAATAAATGTCAAATGCTTCTTAATACAATTAAAGACCTTAAAGGCCATATCGCTGGTACGAGTACTAGCATCACGGCATTAAGAGGCTTAATTTTTTGTTGCCGCTGCCTCTGACTTTGATTTTGATTTTGATTTTCGGGCGAACGCCTTGTGCCGTCCTTTGTCAAAAGGCACGTGAAAAAACGTGTCCCATTGACATTCAGCTTGATGAATGATCAGGGAAGCTCTAACAGAGTCCCAGAGACTGGACACGGACCCCGGGCCCTGACTGACTGCTGACACGTGACTGGTATGGGCATGGGCTCGGGCAAGGGGCTGTGCTTCTGGCTGGGGGTTGCAATCATTTGATACTTGGCCAGAAAAAGTGTGAGTTATGCACAACAAAACTGCGAAAGGATAAGGGGAATAAAGGAAATTGCTGAGATTGTTTTGGATTGTGCTCAAAATTGGATAAGGACAACAAATCAAAGGATTGTGCTTGTGAAGTACACAACGAAAAGGAGTTTGATACATTTTGAATGATAGAAGCTATCAAAGGATCTGTGGTTCGTTTCCTTTCATGTGCATATCTGGTTGCCCAACCAACGATAAAGACCTTGCCGGATTTGCCATAGAGATCTCCTCTCGTTTTCAGGTCTCTGTCAATGTGCACACCTTTATTTAGCCACATTTTGCTAACCATATTACCGATGCCACAATTTGCAGTGTTATTGACAAAAGTGTCAATCGATTCGCAGCCCCATGGGAAGACAAACACTTGGCACAGCATGTGCCGGCACTCACATCCGATCTCATTAGCAGTGCTCGCAGCCGTACCGTCCCTTGCGGACAATCTCCATACAAAATTCGATATTCCCATTGATTTTGTATTCGGTTTTTGCAATAGTAAACGGAAATTTCGCACAACGCCAGAGAAACTTTGTTGTTGTTTCCTGTTGTTGTCAATAACTAATTCGTTTGTCATTTTCCGTTTACATAACAACATATCAGCAAAACAGAACTAGCCCGGAGAAGGAGTAAGTGGGGGTGGGGAGCCACAGCCACAGGCACAGCCACAGCGACAGCGACAGCAACCGCAATGCGAGCAACAAAATGCTGGAATAAGGACAAAGTTTTCCCCATGCTGTCTTGTGGCTGGAGTCTTGTGTGGGGTCCCTGTTGCTGGTCTGGTTCGTTTATCGTTTTCAGGCTACGACAACAACATTATTGCAAAAATGTTCGAAACATATTGAAAGCTCAATGCAAACACCCCTCGCATCCATCCATCCATCCCTCCATTCCCCTTGTCCAAGAGCTTTCCACCCTCAAACTGGCAGCTCCTGGTGTTTTCCCTGTGGCTGTTATGTAGGCGTTTTCACACACTCCAAGTGTCAATTCTGTCGTGCGGCTCATAAAATGGCTGACTTTCACACACACACAGTGGTGGAGCAGAGGGGGGATCACGGACTCGGAACAGAAAGAGCACCCGATGGTCAATGGAAGCCCCCTTGGGACTACGCTCCTGCCTCTGGCTATGAGAAATTTTTGGCTACCGCTGTGATTTACATTAATTTGCCATTTTTCATGCTGTGCCCGGGCACAGCACTTGAAATTTATGTCTATGTGGATGTGTGGGTGAATCATAAAAAGAACGTCAAGACTTTTCTATGTAAATGATGTCGTGGCGATGAAAAAGGATCAGGCTTTATGCGATGGCCCAAACTATGTCCTGGCTGGCTGTGGCTGTGAGCCATATTATATTATATGAGTACCATAAAACGGAAAGAGAGAGAGAGAGACGGAGCGAGAGAGGGAGAGAGAGAGAGACGTTGGAGTGCGTGGATGTTTTTGTGCGATGGGTGCGAGTATCCTGCGACTGCCAACAGGTTCCCTCGAGTGCTCGAGTGGCTGCTGCGGATTTGCATTTGCAATAACATTTGCCTGCCTGACAAGCGCCTGGAAAAAATGTTAATTTAGTGCACGATGCGTTGACATCGACAATGACAACGACAACGACGTCTTATGCAGATATATCAGTCACTCTCGAATCTCTGGATCTCTGGAGCCTGTGGCTGTGGCAGTTCCTCTCTGCCTGCCAGGCTGCTTGTCATAAAGCGATCAAGGAGAAGGCTTGACATTTCAATTTGCAAGCAGAGAGAAGATGAGGCTAAGGCTGAGGCTGAGGCTGAAGACACATCCACATCAACGACATCGAACGAGACACGGCGACAGGACAGAATTCGCATTCGCATTCGCATTGGCGACGACATGCAAATATGCAAATCGATGCGCTGACAATTTTCAGCCAAATAAAATATTCAATTCCAGCTGAGAATTCCGGCTCTTCCTTCCAACTCCGGTCTCCCGATTCCCTAGCTTATCCCGCTCTCCCGCTCTCCAGCTCTCACGAACTTTGTTAATTTATTTTTGCCGCGTGCCGCTAAGAAATGTCGCTTGGGGCATGGCACACAATGCTGCAGGCAACAAGCAATTACGAAAAAGTTACTGTAATCCCGGGTTCTGAGAGTCCTGCGCCTGCTCCCTGTCATAGTTACAAGCGCTAAGCCGCTTACCATTGTTGACTTTCACATCGGGCTCACTCCGAGGACAGTCGGGACTCAGGGGTTGCTCTTCCATATTGCCATGTTTGCGTAGATTCTTGCCCTTAACTGCCGGACTCTGCCTCTGCCTCTGCCACTGCTCCTGGTCCTGTGTCCTTTTCAGTGTTTGTGTTGTTTTGTGCCTCGCTTTTTGCCTGGTGTGTGATTAGCCTATTAGACAAACAGAACAGAGCAGAGCAGAACAGAACAGAACAGAACACCACCGAGAGGAGAGGGCATACAAAAAACTCATCCGAAATGGCAATCTCATGATGAGAAAGGTAAATATTGGATGTGATGAGCCTGTCATCTCGCAAAAGGAGCAGGACCAATAAATATAAACGCCCGCAAGGCGTTAGTTATTATGGCTAATCAAATAAAAGAAAGCGTGGGATAGAGGCCAGTAATGAAAATCAGCTGTAAAGGATTATTCTGAAAACGAGATGTGAATCTAATCTGCCTCAAAAGCAGTCCTAGAATTCTCCCTAATCTGTTTCTCTTGGATATTCCTTCAGGATATTCCTAGTTCTCCCTCTTAAATTCCTTCTTCGCCCACTTAACCGATTTATATGTGGAACATCTTCAGCCCTAATGCGAGTCCCACTTTGAGGCCTATAAATCAGGGAGAGAGAGTGAGAGGCAGCCACCACAAATATTTATGTGCAAGTATTTAAAAAGCTAAACGAGGACTGGTCTTGGCCACATATGTATGCTCGTACTCGTATTCATGGCTCGCTTTTTTTGGCTACGGAGCTTAGCCGAGTTCGATCTTCGATCGGAGCCCGTCTTGCATTGTTTTTCGAGCCGCTTATTGACGAAAATTTCAGAAATTTTAATTTAAAATATTTCTTTGAATGCTAAATTGTTGACTCTTTGCACCCGCAGTCGAAGGCAGCCGCTGGGCCGCCTCTGCCCCGGGTATGTGGGTCTGCAGAGCTGAAGAGCTGAAGCTGGCCGCTGGCAACCAGCTAAGCAAACCCCAAACCCCACGACAAAGACACACAAAAGAACAAAAGCGCGCGACAAACAAAACCCAGAGCAAACACACGGCTAACAGAATGCTCAAAAAGAGGGGGCTAGAGGCGGGGGGCAGGGGGCAGGGGGCAGGGAGGCAGGGGCATGGCTATCCCATGGATTAGCTAAGAGTCGATTCTGATCCGAAACTGAAACGGACTGAGACTGAGACTGAGACATTCGGAGAGTCTGCAGGATCGTGTCGCTCGTTTGTTTCTGCTGAAAATCTTAAAATTCTCGCAATTTCATGTTCGTTAAATTTTGATGTTGCAAATAAATTGAATTGTTAAACGTGCAACTTCGGATGTTGTTGTCGTTGCCCCGTTGCCCCGTTGTTGCTGCTGCTGCTGCTGCTGCTGTCGCTGAGGTTGTTGCTGCGGATTGTTGCAGGCGCATATTTAAACAAATGATGGCCAGATTTGGCGGCCTTTCTGGCCCTGCAGCAGCGGCGGTGCACTGAGAAGATGAACATCTCTCTGTTCTATGAGGGATCAGCGGGGGTTGCCAGAGAAGTTTGCCAGCAAATGGCAAGTGGAAAAGGTAAAGCGGGAAGTACAGTGAACATCCACAACCGAATCCCTTTGCAGACGATTCCAAATTCAATCAAATCATCCCATCCAAAACAAATAATAAATAAAATACAAAATATTATATGCCAGTCGACTAGAGTATCATTTAACCATTTTCTGTGGCAACCCTCGTGCCGTTTTGGCCATGGCTGTCCCAGCTATCAGCATCTGAGCCTGGTCATCGTCATGCCAGCCCAGTTGTCCCCAAAGGTTCGGCCTCCGTTTCGGGCCACATCCACATCCAGGTCCCTTCTTCATTCCCTTCGCCGTGCTGCCTTTTGTTATTGTGAGTTAAAATATTTATTTGTCGTAGCGCCTGGTCGGAGTGAGAAATTCTGATGGGTTTCTTATTTGCTTGGCTCGGCTTTTTTGCATATGTCCGGCCAGTCAGCAGAGCGGCAGCCTCAGCCGCAGCCCCAGCCCCAGCCCCAGACCCAGCCTCCAGCTCCGGCAGCCACAACGATGACTACATTAACCGCATGCATAATAAACCCGACCAAAACTGAATCCACTCCCCCAAGCCACCTCTCGCTCGCCCTCTCTCTCTCTCTCTCTATCTCTCTGCATCTCTCTCGGTGTCTGTCTATATCTTTGTCGCTCTATTGGCTTCGATTTTATATGGAAATGCGGCATCAACAATGGCTTCATATTTTCTCCTCTCTTTCTCCTCTGTGGCTGCTCTGGGGCGCATTCAAATCCTTGCTGCACCTTTGACATGCTCACTTTGGATGTGGCTGTGGCTGTGGATGTGGATGTGTCTGTGGATATGGCTGGAGGATGATTTATGCAGCCATGGAACGTCGCTTGGCCATTGCAGCAGCCGCAGCCGCAGCGGCAGCGGCAGCAGCTCCAACTCCGACTCCAAGTGCAGCTCCAGCGGCAGCGGCAGCAGTAACATGTGAAAAATTAAGTGATATTTCGGAATTTGTTGGCAGCTCTAGACTCGAAACTGGAGAACCAGAGAGACTCCGATTCCGACTCCGACTCCACTCCACTCCACTCCGCTCTCTGTAATTGATGCCGCTGCTCTCAATCAATGCCCAAATAGAATCTTGGACATTTTGGCAGAGTTTCGATTCCCACAACCGAATTCGAACCGAAATGGGTTTCCCTCTCCATCTCCCCTCTCTATATAATAGAAAAATTATTAAATGCTTGTGTGTTGCCATTGTCATTTGGCTTGTTTGCCCATTAATTCATCATTATTAAGATGTCAGCATTGTGGTTGACATTTGTGACCATCCAGCCATCCAGCGATCCGCGCACAGCACACAGAGAGAGACCCATGCGGGCCACTTGACATCTGTTGGCTGTCAGACAGCCTCAGAGATTTCGATTTGGTTTTAGATTTGGTTTCGGATTTGGATTCGTATTTGTATTTGTATTCGCAGCTAACTCGTTTCCATGGTGGCTAGAATGCTGTAGCTGTGGCCGCCGTGTCTGCACCTGCATTTGATTGATGCTAATTTTCCACGACATTATTGCAAGTCAATCCAGAGTTCGAGAAATGACTGATGTCCCATAGTCGCTGATGCGATGGTGGCCTCCATAATTAATGGATGTGGGTGCCCTCTTTAGTCGGAAACGAGATGGGAACCGAAAGATAGGCTCATTAGATGGACAGACAGATGCACTAGAAACCCGTACAAGTCCTTTTTGTTTCAATTTAGAAGATACTTATTATCATTTATCTTGGCAGCGAACTACCAAAGGAAATGGGTAATAAACTGTAGAGGGAGTAGGCTGTCATTTATGTGAAACAATAGAGGTCTTATGTGGAACAGAAATCAGCATAACGAACAACTGCTTACACGAAATTTTAGACTGCATCGTAGAGGCTGACAAAGGGTACAAAATCAACCAACAATAAGTTTATACATAATATACATATCTATATAAAAAGGTGGTATTATGCTTCCTTCAAATATCTTGGATGTTACCCGCAAGAATCTTCCTCCTGCCAGAGTTCCACCCTTTCCCAAAGGTGAAAGTGTTGTAGTTCCTAAAATAACTCACATTTCAAGAGAACAGAACTATATTCCTTTATCTTAAGAAGCTCCCAACTAAATCATAACCATTTGTTCCCCTTAAAACCCAAACGCACTCGACCACACCTACTTTCCCTTTGAATTTCAATCAACACAATTATATCTCCTTCCAAGATCTTTATGGTATTTCCTCCATTGGCATTCGTTTAACTGAAATTAATTTATCCCAAAAGTTATGCACAACCATTCCCATTCCATGCCTGATCAGAGTCCACTCCAAAAGCCACTCCCAGCCCCCCGTATCTCCCTGGACTACAGCTAATTAATGCGAACTGTGCAAAAATTTACGTTTCAATGCTTAATTGGCTGACTATCAAAGCCGTCGCATCAAATCACATGGCTATTTGTTAGACCAACACCCAGACAGACCCGACCAGAGCAGAGCAGAGTGGAGCAGAGCAGAGCAGAGTGGAGGAGCAGAGTGAGGAGCAGTAGTAGCTACAACAATGTAATCAAAAAGCCAAAACACGCAATCCCAGGCACACGCACAGATTTCAACAGCCAACCGTCTCCTCACCCACCCACACCAGAGACCGAGAGACCCGAGAGACCGGAGAGACCCAGACTGGACCCACTCCAGGGCTCCGTAGGGGAACCCCCACATCTGCAATATATGGCTATATAGTATATAATAAGTGGCTCCATCCCGCTCCCACTTGTGCTGGGGCTGGCGATTGCACAAAATCACAAAATGTCTTCCTCACTTTTCGCGCTTAATTAAACAATTAAATTTAATTACGGTTAATATGGCTCTAATTGCTGTATTTCCTACGCTCGCCCCTGCGGGGACCCCCACGCACCAAGGAGCGCACGCACACGGAGGGAAGCCTCTCCACAGTCCCACCCACTCGTGGCTTATGTGCCACCAACTATCTATAGTACATACAGGACTACTATATAGATAGGTACATTTATATACTACCATCTGGAAGCTGGGTCTCCACGGGTCTCGGGCCACATCGGGGGTCTCCTTTTGTGCTGGATATATAAAGGCATCAAATTAAAAGTGCCAACGCCAGGTCATTTTGTGGCAGCCAGAAAGAGATGGCCACAATGAAAGAGAGAGAGAGAGAGCGAGTGGGAGTGGAAGTGAGTGAGAGGGAGGGCAGCAATAGCAGTCAAAATGTCCTTACACGGACTATCAGTCTGACGTTTCTCCTCTCCTGAACCCGAGCACAATTAAGCGGAAAGAAAAATTATTATAACTTTATGTTTTGTCATTCCCAGCACGTACCCAAAAGAGAGAGGCAGAGAGAGAGAGAGAGAGAGAGAGAGAGACGAAGCGAGTAAGAGAGAGATCCCTATATACAGAGCACGAGTTGGGGAAGAGTATATGGCCCAAAATCAATAAGAAACTACCCCAAAAACATGCAGGGGGAACCACATTCACCACGGTCCTCGCTGAGGCTGGTGGGACTGTGTTGAGCATGCGCCCGGGACGATTGAACAGGGATGGCTATAGAGTGTGGTGCTCTTTCCCCCCGCTCTGTGTGTCCTTTTGCCAGGCAATTCCTTACACTTGACTGCGTTTATTTGCACGGGAAAATTGCAAAAATGGCGGCGCTGTCGCTGTCGCTGTCGCAGTCGCTGCCGATGTCGCTGTCGATGTCGCTGCCTCTGCCGGTGTCGACGGCAACGCAACCATACTAATATGTCCAATTGTGGAAAATAATTATAATGAAACAAATTTCCACTCACTTGCCAAGTGAAAAGCAAAACGTCATATCCTTTTTGGGTTCGGGTAGTGGGCTTGTGCGGGTTGGGGAATCGGAATCCTTCTCCGACCCCCAGCTGACCCTTCTCTTTCGCACTTGCTGGGGTAGCGAGCTCTCTGCTGTGTGGCTTCTCTTTCTCTCGCTCCCTCTCTCTCCGGCTCTTTCTGGCTCTTTCTCGGGTGAAAATGTAATAAATGGCTGCGTTTACCGTTACATTTTCGAAAAAGGGTTGTCTGACGCTTGTATGGGTGCTGTGTATCTGTGTTTATCTGTGTGTGTGCTGTTGAGTTGTGTGTCTGTGTGGCTGTGTGGTTGAGTCGGGGAAAATTAAGTTCATATAAAATAAAAGAGCAACAACCACAGCAGCAGCAGCAGCAGCAGCCGCCGCCGCAGCAGCAACAATATAATAGCCGCTCGGTGCCGCCGTGGGAGTTAAATCGTCGCTACTTGAATTAAGGTGAATTGTCTGCCCCTACATGTGCCCGTACATACATAATGAAGTGTGTGTGTGTCCTGTACATATGTGCATGTGTATGCGTGGGCATAAATCTCTGTATTTGTGCATTTTATTGTCTCCACTTGCCATGGATTTCTGAGTTATAATTGGAAGTGTAAAGCAATAAATGTAACTCTTCAGCTGCCAAAAAACAAAAAAAAACAAATAAAGGCACTTACAGTTTTTAAATGCAAAATAATATTCAAAAGATTTATCTGTCGGGCGAAGTTTTTTGTTGAGAGATTGTACTTATAACTGACATTTCCATCTGTCAGACAGAGGAGTTGGAGAGTCACAAGGATTCAATGAAATTGATAGAGGCTGATTGGTAAAATTCATAAATTACTGATAGTTATAGGAAAATATTGCATTCAATCATGTAAAGAATTTAGAAAAATAAAGATACAAATAGTAAATAGTAAATAGTAAATATCCCTGACTAGAGTGTCAGAGTGTCTCTGCCCGAATGGATTCCACAAACAGTCCCTCCTGGTGTCTGCTTCTACGAGTTGATCCAGCCGGACTTTCCATTCCGTTGTTAGACAAGTATTTCCTATCTCACGGAAACAATCAAACCTAATCAAATGAGCTGTTGCTGGTGCTCCTTCCATGCTCTCGTACGTACGTACATCCCCCAATGAGACACAACCGAGATTGATGAATGAATGAGAAATGGCTCCATCAATGGCGCCCCTCGTTGGGCGGCAATCTGGCTGGAATATCTAGATGTTTGCTAATTTGCTTAATAATTGCTTTTTGCCCAGCCCCATATCAGCAGCATCTCAGCATTAGAAGAGCAGCAGCAGCAGCAGCGCTAGGGGAAGTGCAAGTGGTGGCAGATGAAGATGCAGGACAGTGGGATGCATTTTTCTATTTGCCACACACAACAATCAACGTCATTCAGTGGCCCCCAGGGCGCCTAATGGCACCACCATCACCACACAGCAGCAGCAGCAGCACCAGCAGCGGCAGTCGCACCACCGCCCCACCAGCAGTAATAGCCACAGCCACTACAATGAGTATAAAGACAAGAGCAAACAGCTTCATATGGCAAGCCATCAATTCTAAGTAGATGACACCGCGCAGATAAATTTGTCCCACTAAATTGGCCAAAACATGAAATAATTGCGAATGTAATTAGTTATTGCCCACAAGAGCGGAAGATCCACAAATGCACAGCAGAGTCCGCCACACAGCTACAGCTACAAATACAGATACAGCTATAGATACAGACACAGATGCACACACTCAAGCCATCAAGCAGCAGGGAGACAGGGGCAGACGGCCAGAGAGGGATTCACTCGTACAAAGATGCAGATGCGAATGGGAGCTGCATCGCTGGGACTGGTACTCGGAATGGGGCCGAGGATGGGGTTGGGGTTGGGGTTGGGGATGGGACTGAGGCGAGTGACTGGACGGACTGGGGCCCCTGGCTGCTGGTGGAGTCAAGTGGAATGCCATGCTGCAGATGCCACTTAATTTCGCACAAAAGTAAATTGTCTTGTAGCTACAACTACAACAAATACAGCAACAAAAACAACTGCAGCCAGGAACAACAACAACCATGGCACAAGAGAAACGAGCTAACATTACATGCTCTGGCTCTGGCTTTGGCTCTGACTTTGGCTCTGGCTCTGGCACTAGCTCTGGACGTGGCCCTGTCTCTGAATGTGGCTCTGGCTCCGACCAGCCATGCGCCGCCCACAATTCCCGCCGCCCCCTTTCTAAAGCAGAGCTCTCTCTCTCTCTCTCTCTATCTCTATCTCTGTCTTACTCCGAGCCAGCAACCTAGAAAACATTTCGAATAGCTCGGCACGGATCTTGGCCTTAACGTTGGTGTTGGTGTTGGCTGGTCGCCTGGCTCTGGCTCTGGCTGCCAGGATGGTTGCTGCTGTTTTGGGGCCGTTTTGGGCGCGCATGCCGACGATTAAAATCTTCAGACAAATTTTGCATTTTGTTGGCGTCTCTGTCGCACACAATCCGGGCGCATGAATTAAAAGCCAAAGAGAAACCCAGTTCACAGCCAAAGAACGATATGGAAATGCTCTTTCCAAGAAAACTAAATTAAAGGGGAGCTCATTTAAAGGAAGAAACACAGACGAATGCAGTTTCCATGATTCATAATACCATTTACTCTCTACTTCATTATATAACTATGGAGATAAGGTGTACCATATTTAAGAAAATATTCCCAGAAACCTCAAAGCCAGGGTTTCATTTACTGCAAGTTCTATAAGGATTATTATATCTATGCGAATCTATTGAGAGTCGTATATTGAATGATTGGAAATAGGTTTGGTTACATTTCTGCAGTAACATTTTCAGCTTTTCTCCAAAGAACATCATTTGGGGTATAACCACATTTGGTAAGGGAACATCGAAATTAAATTGTATCTGCTGGCGGCGACCTACACTTTCGCTAATGTATCTCCCAGATACTCTCCCCGTACGTGCGTTCGTTCGGTTTTTGGGGCGCAAATTAATTGTGGGCCCAAACGGAGCGTGCCAACCAAGACAACGACGTCGACGACGACGACGACGACGAAGGCGACGCGCTTGATATGCGCGATTCCTTGAAATTGTTCGCCGGAAAATGTAAACTGCATTTAATTCAATTGAAAATAGTGCGAAACTGCAGCGGAGACTGCAGCAAAACTGCAGCACAGACGGCAGCCCCAACAGCCACTGGGCGCAAAAATTTAATTGAGTATTCAAAAACGTAAACTCAACTTCACAAGGTGAGATACAGAGGGAGACAGCGGACTGATACAGGCAGAGAGATGGAGACAGAAGACTGGGCGAGCAGGAGCAAGAAGACTGAGCCAGAGGAGGACAGAAGACTGTGCCAGAGGGAGACCGAGAGACATTGCAGCGCTGGGACCGTTTTCGCAGAATTCTAAACTTGGAAATTAGGTTTCATCCACGGGGCATGGGAGACACGACAATGTTCTGGCTTCTGCCTCTGGCTTGTGGCTTGTGGCTCCTGCTCCTGCCACTTCCACTGCCACTGGCTCTATCGGACGCGTATCTCACGCTATTTTGTTTAATTGCATTCTACATAGTTCAATTTCCAGGAATTTATGCAGTTAACCAAAAAATTAATACCGGAAAAGTGTGAGAGCTGAACCGAACACCATCCCCGGCGTAACAATGTAAATTATGACATAAATTTCCTCCGTTTTTCCATTATTCACCCACAATGGAAGCCAAATTGTAATTACCAATTAAGACCGCTTAGCTGAACCCACGAAAAAGTACCAGTCCGAAAAAATGAAACTAGCCAACACCTGACCGACCCTAAACCCCCAAAAGTGAAACTCTGTCCAAATGCATTAAAAACAAAAAACAAAAACGAAGTGCGGACAAAGTGTGATGGAAGGAGAAGGCGTTTAATTGACGGCCAGGGAATTCCAGGGAAAATGAATCATTTGCATAAAACAAGACAGGAAAAACTGCGTTGGGAGAAAGCATTTGTCAGGGGATTGGGAAACACTTTGGCACTCTAAAATGGAGATCCCCATGCAATATCAAAAATAGTATTTAAATGGGATTACTCTGAATTTCCCCAATCCAGATCGGAGCACTTGCTGGCCAGGTTCTCCGTATCAGGTGGTTGCAGTGCAGGGAGAGAGAATTCCGAGAACTATCGAGAGCAGCTGCTGGCCCATACTGGCCCCATACGTATAACGAGGTGAAAACATTATTTTTATTACCTAATTACCTCAATTTATTCGCGGTAATTGCGGCGTGCTCTCCATACGAGTTAATAGCCATCCATCGCCATGCCGTCTGCCCAACTTCAGAGTGTTTCAGCGGAGGGAGTACTTATGGATATCTAAAGATATGCGAATTTTAGGGGCAGACAGTCTCTGGCCACCGGCAGAAAGCGGGTTAAGCAAACGGATTTCCAATTGGCTTGACTTTATGAATGAATCTTCACTATATACCCGTGCGTCCACATAAACACAGAAGATCTGTGTGAATGAAACACAGATCTTTTCCTATGAGCAATTTACGTTTGTTGAACTTGCTGCCAGTGGATGGAATGGACGATGTTGTTGGTGTTGGTGTTGGTCTGGAAAAACTGCTGTCTGGCAGGGAAGGGAGTTGGGGAACTTTGGCTAGAACTGCGGGCACGAGAACGGGTACGAGTTCGAGTATATCTTGCATAATCATCCCATAATGAGCTCATTTGCATGTGTTTCGGTGTGAGTGTGAGTGTGTTAATTAAAAAATGTTATGCTTGGCTTTGCACTCCCCTCCCAATGGGGTTGTCTATGATGGAAGTACTCCTTATCAAGAATGTACGATGTGTACACGATGTTCTCCCTATCTAACAGTTGTCTGAATCCGAACTACTTAATCAATTTAGCAGAAAACAACACAAATCAGCTTGTAGGCACATCATAACTGCTCTGCTCCGCCCTGCTCTGCTCTCGACTCTTCCACGATTCGACATCCCGCGATTCCCATTCACATTCACCGCAAGTTGTCGTCGTCGTCGTCGTCATCGGCGGCGGCGGCTGGCCCATTGATAACTTTGAACACAAATATTATCATTGTAAATGCGCCGCCTCACAGTTGGGCGTTAATATCAAGCTGTGACCTGGGAGGTGGGGGAGCCAGTCGATATGGATACTGGCACTGAGATTGCGTCCAATGGGGCTACATTTGATTGGGCGCTGAGCGAGGGCCGGAGCGACAGGGAGCGGGACTGAGACTGGGACTGGGACTGGAACAGAGACGACGCCAAACAAATGCCCGCAATCAGCGCAGGCGGCGCTCGGTCCATTAGGCCAGATATAAAGCTTAATTGCTGGGCCCGACCAGGGCGCAGCAGGCGACCAATGTGACCAGGCTCTGATTATGCTGCCGATGCTGTTCCAGGGGATTCGGGGGCTCAGTTTGGGTTCCAGGCTGTTTTGCTGCTTGCCAAATGATTTGATTACGTTTTGATTAACGCATTGCACTTTCCGAAGCGAAGCGATCCGGCGGGATGCGGTGCAGTGTGGCGTGGTGTGGTGCGTTTTGCATGCGGCACCGACTCCAGCACGGCACCAGCACCACCTGCGGCTACCTGGAGGCGTAGCCGGGCCTAATTAATAAAGAGACGCGGGGACGATCCCCACTAGGGGCATGGGCGTCAGTCGTTGGCGTCAGCGTAGGCAGGGCATTGTAATTATATACGCGTAATTAATTGCCGCGACAATCGATCTGACATTCGAGATAAAAACTCGCGGCTGCTGTAGAAAATTTGCATTCATTGGCGAACGCATTTATCAGTATTTGATGAATAATAAATGCATAATTAAATTAATTATTTTACCTCTACCCAATAAAACATCCAGCGATTGCATTTTAATTGTTAACAAATTGAATGCAAATCGTATAAATGGTTGGCAGGTGCTTCTGCGCCCCCCTGCGGCTTGCGAAACGTGCCATAACGGTGCTTAGATATACTCATTAATGAGTAATGAATATGACAGGCCCACATTTACCAATCTATAGCTGTGAAATTTACTTCCTGGTGTTGGAAAATTGTATGCAAATAATATATAGGGGTCCATAGTCTAGTCTGAATGAGTTCCAGAACTTACAAATTATTCAGATGCGATTCCGGGACATCTGATTGTGCGACTTGACATTGGCCTAGCTTTTGCTGTTGATTAAGCACTGACATTCAGACTGAGATGATGGCTTAATCAGCAATTGAAATATTACAAAACGCACTGCAATATTTCTATAAATATCATGTAGTTATAGAACTGAGTATAATAATTATTAGCTTAGATTAGTTGCAAATTCATCGACTGGTATCCCAATCCCGAAAAGGGCCTTTGTCTGGGTGTTTTCCCCTTCTAGATTTCAATTGAAACAAAACCCCGTATTTTTCCTAATTTTGTCCAACTAATTTCATTTATTTAATTTAATATTTCACAATCATCCAGGGGAAAACCTTTCAAAAAAAACCACACTAAAACAATTTGAACAAATATTTGTTCACACCAAATGGAGCTGAGTTCGTGGAATATTTTTTGCTTATCAGCTACAAAACTGGCAAATAATATTTTAATTTATTTATTGAGCACACACGCACTTGCACATATGCAGAAACACATACACACACACACACAGACACGCAGAGCTACACTTGTTCAATAAATCAGAAAAACAAAATTATTTGACGTGTTGCTGGCGTCGCGACGCGACGTTCCGATTGCTGCTGCGACTGCTGCCGGCGTCGTGTTATTTCCATTTGTAATTAAATTAATTGGGTTTTAATTCAATGCGATAAGAGGCAACAGCAGCAGCAGCAGTCGGCTACCACTGACGCTCGGCCAATTGTCAACAACAAATGGGGGAATAAATGCTATTCAGATTCGTTATTGAACCCGGCCTGACACTCGACAAATCGCGTAGGAATAAAAATTATAATACAAACAATTTGATAATCACTCAGTTTTTAATCTTAATTCGATGATTGCACGCCTAACCTCCGCTCGGAGAGGGAAGAGAGTTACGAGAGAGTGCGAGCGCAGTACGAACATCAATGAGTATACGCCATGTGGGCCACATATGCTCCCCTTCCCGCTGCTCAGCAACCGCTTGCCTGATTAATTAAATATTAATTGCCTGCTGATAAGAATGCTCTGTCGCTTCTGTCAGCCTCAGCCTGAACTCAATCCAACACGATCTCTCTGATCATTCCAGGAACAACTGAATAAAACGAGGGGGAACGTTATGAGCCGCGTCTGCGCCGCGGCTCTACTTTATACCCGGTACTCAGTCAGTATATATGTATGTGAGCTTGTTGTAATTTATTACATGTTCGCAAAAGGAAAAAATTAAATTTTAGCCAAAAAAAAAACAATTTAAGTCGAACCTTTTCGGAGATTTTGATCTATTAGATGTTTCCATATTGGTTAACATAAATTTTTTACATCTGCCATTTCTACATGTTTTTATCTACTTCCTACATATACATACACGGCTGTGTGCGAGAGAGAGAGGGAATCAGTCTGCGCTTGGGAGGCCACTGAAATTTCATTTGTTCCTTCTGACTATATTTATGATCCGATCTGATCCAAATTCAATACTCTGATAGATATAGTAATTTTCTATGATTCTGCGTTTTTGGTTTTCCCGTATCTTCAAAATTGTAGATTTTCATCTTTTGTGGGGGCGGAAGGGGGCGTGGCCAAATTTTAAAACAAACTCGTCTCGGTTTGATATCACAGGAGCTTGGATAGAAAGTTTGGTGGTTCTAGCTCTTATAGTCTCTGAGAACTAGGCGTCAAAAAATTCGATCAGGCATAGCGCCTACCCCTGTGTGTGAGAGAGAGCGAGAGGGAACGATGCATTTCGAAATTGTTTTCTTCATTGTGGCTATATTTATGAGTCGATCTGATCCAGATTCAACACTCTGATAGATATTGTCATTCTCTACGATTCTGCGTTTTTAGTTTTCTCGTATCTTTAAAATTGTGCATGCCACAGATTTTCGTCCTTGGAGTGGGCGGAAGGGGGCGGGGCGAAATTTTGAAATACACTTGTAACAGTGCGATAGGACAGGAGTCTGGATACAAAATAGTGTTCCTCTAGCTTTTATGGTCTTTGAGCTATAGGCGCTAATGAAGACGGACAGACGGACAGACGGACAGACGGACGGACAGACAGACATAGCTATATCGACTCGGCTATTGATGCTGATCAAGAATATATATACTTTATGGGGTCGGAAACGCTTCCTTCTGGGTGTTACACACATTAATTTTTTGCACAAATCTAATATACCCCTTTACTCTTCGAGTACCGGGTATAAAAATACACTAGAAAAGCGTTAAACGCTCCCAAAAGACGCCTGTTTTCCGACTCAACACAGCTGAAGGACCATTCTAGGATCACAGATGTAGTTAATTGGCAACTAACTGCCATGCAAGCCGTGAAAAGCCCCTGGCGATTGGCTGGACTCATTATATCACACTCCAGCTGGACTCAGTTGTTTGTTGGTTAATGCAAGTTGCGTTGTTTCGTATGTAAAGTGGCCTGGCCATTTTGACCCTAATGAGGTCAACGCAAATTTTCCTTTCTCAATTCGTAATGGAGGTCCACCTCAACACCTCAGCCATAGTTTGTAATAAGGAAATTGCTGTTGCACAATCATTCAGTTAGGTGGAAAACTTCAGCCGTTAATCAAATCAATACATACAAATGTATATTGTTCTACCCGCAGAGATATTAGACCTAGAGTAAATAGATTATATATTTCGAATATTATACAGAATTTCGTATTAAGAAATGTGTGTGGCATTGTAATGCTCCCTATACGGATGTCGTAACACTTCCCGTTAAAAACGTAACCCCTGAGCTTAACCCCTGCTTTCCAACCCATCATCATCTTCAACTACATTAAAACCAAGTGATTTGTTAAATTTTCTGTATAATTATATATTTTTTCAATGATTTTTTGTATGATTCTTCTTCTGCACTTCTTGTGTGTTTTTTGTATTTCCCTTTTAGACATTTTTTATTTGTTTTTTTTTTTGTTTTTATGATTTATGTTTAAACAACTACAGAGGATTAACGCTATATGGTATTAATATAGTATTATGCATTTATGAACTATGTGTATAGGTCTGTGGTATTAGGTATATTTAATGTATATTTAACGGCATAGTTAGAGCTTTAGATTAGTGTAGTTTAGTGTAGATGCTTACAGGTATTTTTTAAATACATACGATCCATCCATCCGATTCTTTTGCTAGACTGACTTACGATGCAAATTACAATATAATCAAATATCATTTTAGTTGATGCCTTTCCGTTCATTTCTCTTCATTTGTTTAATGCTTATTGACTTGAGTTTTGCAAATAAATTACTTGTGATTCTGTTAATTAATTTTGTGGCTTCTCTTTAACGAATTAACGAAACTTTCATGATTGGATTTACGTGCTAAGATTTATGTACAATTAGGAAACATTTCTCTGCTTGCTTTCGCCTTCATATATACAATGTTCGATTGGATATGGAACCAGCTCGCTATAACTATCTCTTCAGATTTCTCTCTCTAACTCCTGCTTATAGTATTTACAGGGTGCATTTGAAACAACATTTGGAAGTATCGTAACATAAAATGCGCTAACATCACAGCAAAATTTTGGGGGTTTTCCGCACATCTCAGGCTGAGACTCAGGCTCAGGATGAGCCTGTGCCGGCTCCAGCTCCTGTGTCTGTGTCTGTGCCTGTGCCTGTACCTGGTCCTGTTCCAGCGGGACGTGGCTCAGCTATTTGGTTATCGGAGTGCCTACACGGGGGAGGACTATGGCTCGGGGCGCGTTGGTGGCGACTATGGTCGCACACCAACTGGGCCGCCACTTATCCCAAGTGCATCAGACTGGGATGGAAGTAGCCGGCCATGGCCCACTGGGCGCCGGGCGCTCCCCTGCCCAGGGCGGCCATCTTGATCTTCTCGATCTCCGCCTCCTGCAGACGCTTTGCCTTGGCCCGACGGTTCTGGAACCAGATCTTCACTTGGGTCTCGGTGAGCCGCAGCGAGGAGGAGAACTCCGCCCGCTCGGCAATGCTCAGGTACTGCTTCTCCCGGAACTTCTTCTCCAGCGAGAGCAGTTGCTGTGTGGTGAATGGAGTGCGAGGCTTCCGGTTGGGCTTGTGCTTGCGGAGATTGCACTTGATCCGAGGCGGTTCATTGGCATCTGGAAGGAGAGAAGGGAGGAGAAGGTGTTGATTAGTTGATTGCTTGGATTTGTCCAATTAGAGGAGCACAATTTGCATGCAAAGTTAATGCCGAGCTGAATGCTGAATCTTGAATGAAATGCTGTCAACGATTGACTTTTGTTTATTCTGGCTTCTGGCTGCTGGCTGTCTCTGTCCTTGGCCTTGTCGTGGCTAAAAGCAGCGGCCAAGACAGCAGCGACGGCAACAACAATATACGGTAATTACTCCTTTAAGTGGCCAATAAATTTGCTGTCTAAACTATTTGTCAGACAAAGCAGCAGCCGCAGTCAGCAGCAGCCAGAGCGACGGGAAATGCATTCCCCGAGTGGTCCCCATACAGCATGCCCCACTTGATTTTCTCTCTCTCTCTCTCTCTCTCGCTCTGTCTCTGTTGCTGTTTCTCTGTCTCTGTTCGATTCTTGCAACAGCAAAACAATTTTAATTTGGGCATTTTGTTTTGGCAAACAAAGGCACAGAGCAGAGACAGAGGCAACGGCAACAGCAGCGGAAAGAAACGTGCAATCCTTATAAAGACTGCAGCAGCAGCAGCAGCTGTTCCCTGCCCCATGCCCCATGCCCCATGCTGCATGCCCCATGCTCTGGCATTCGCCTGGAGTGTTGTTAATGAAAGTAATGAGCCTGCCATGAGGCTGCGCCAAACCACAAAGATGCAAATGGCATTTTAAAGATGCAGTCAGTCCGGGTCAGATCCCTCTCCGTTTGAGGCACGCGTAATTTATTGAGCATTTTGTTTCGAGCCACAGCCAAGAGGAAGACATCTCCGCAGTAGCTGTGGCACTGGCACTGGCGCTGCCACTGGTAGTGGCAGGGGCAGGGGCAGGAATCAAAATAAAGACAAATGCAAATGATATGCAACGCTTTAATTTTACGCATAATTACACAAATTGAAATTGTCGAGTGACAAACGTGGCCAAGATCCCAACAGATGGTGGCCAGAGATGTGCCGGGAGCAGGGGTGGAGAGCATGCCTTTGTAATTGCTTTTTATGCCCTGCATCTGGGAAATGGGGCATGCAACAACAACAACAACAACAACAGAAACAAAGGGCGGACTTTTCATCGATATAGGAGTACGAATATTCCCCCAGAGACCCCAAAACATGATGTGTTCACACACATTTTCTGGCACGTTATAATATCGACAGACAAATAAATGTCCAGCCCGCCATAAGGCCATAAAAATCCAGCTTATAGTGAGAGCCAGGCCAGAGCCAGAGCCAGACCGAATCAAAACTAATAACCAACTGGCGGGGGCTTCAGGATGGAACTGGAACTCAATCAGAAACTGCATCGGGAACGGGGACGGGGACGGGGAGGGGGGTTGGGGGGGACTGCAGGCGATCGGCTCATTAAGTAATTAGTGTGACATGTCAGAGTTATGTTAATGCCCGGTTAGCTCCGATCGGGCCAGACCTTATCTGTCAGTGATATGCATATAATTTCACTTATTTGTGTGTTTCAGTTTTTCAGCTTTTCTGTTTCTGTTTCAGTTTCTGTATACAGGTCGTAAAAGCATTTTCGTATGGCCTAACAAGGTGAAACGAAATGTGAACACTCCGATAAAGCCACCAGCCGATTCCACCAGCAGTTCCCATAATGAAGAGGCCACACCACATACTCGAGCCGTACCATCTCCAGCAGCATTCAGAAATTTGTTACAGACTCGAAGACGCGCTCTCGGGCCTGGCATGGGCTGGCCCGGCCTCTATAAATATAAATATATTTTGTATTTTGTATTTCTTCTCCTCCCTGAAGCCGAAGCCTGCTTTTGGCTGCATTCTGTATGAAGTCTGGGGCTTGTTTGCTTTTGTTTGGTATTTTGTTGTCGCTCTTGTTGTATTGACCATAAATTAGTTGCCAAATTAGCATATAAACGATCCGGACAACTTTTACAGCTCTTTTTTCGTTGTCTCTGCATCGATCGGATTTTGATTTTATGATTTTTCATTACAATAATATTTATACAATTTTCGTGGCTGACTCGTGGTGATTATTGGGTATCATCCGTGGATTATTGTGGCAGTCGATTCAACATATGATAATTTGCAATTCGTTCTTTCAGTATGCCAGATCGTAAAATCTCCTGCTTTTGATAACTATATAATTGGTTGACTGCAGGGATCCAAAGTGATTATAGAATGCAGTTCATCTGCATTTCATTGCGATAATTTTTAGTTAGAGTTTTCACTTCATTTTCTCGTTTCGGTTTCGGTTTCTGTTTCTGTTTAATTTCATTTTAACAACTTTTTTGTCTCTAGACTCCTTTTGCATTTATTTCAAAATTAATTGCTCATTTGTCGCTAAATTGCTGGAATGGGGTTTCCATTGCAATTGCAACTTGCTGCCAGAAACTGTAGCAAGTGAGCTGCATTCTCTCCGTACCGTGCCCCCAACCGACTCCCTCCCTCCTAAAGGCCTATTACAAAACCTGCAGCAATCCAAGACAGAAAGAGATACAGATAGTGGGCAGAGATAGAGAGAGACAGAGAGAGACAGTCCACGCACGTTCAAGCCCGAGTGCGAGACTCGTTTTCGCCTTTTTGCTCTTTTATAGGCATTGTTGCTGCTGCTGTTGCTGCTGGGGCAATACGTCGCCAGCATCGCCATTGCCAGTGCAAATACATGCCACAAACGCCAATTGTGACATTTAGCCTATGTTTGTAATGGATTTTCAATTAATTTGAGTTCTCCGGTGTATTGTAGACGAGACAACGTATAAGACCCGATACCAGCAGCAACAAACAGCAACAAACAGCAACAGCAAATGAGACAGGCAACAAGCAATTGTGAAATTTACGCGTATCGTTTGGCGTTGGCAATACCAAAGTAATACCAATACTGGGACTGGGACTGGGACTGGGACTGGGACTGAGACGGAGACCGAGACCGAGACGGAGATGGAGACCAAAGCCGAATGCCCAAACCAATCTTGTCCCCATAGAGTGACTGGGCCGTGTCTCTATATAGCCGACGGTGACAACGCTCGATTGATTTGCGGTGCAAATTGCTGGCAATTAATTCTTCATTAAAGCGTTTTCGCATAGCAGCTTCAGTTGGACAGCGTTTTTGCAGTGAAAATCGCGTTGGCTTTTGCAATACAAAGAAAAGAGCAAAATGAGCAGATCGCTGGAGATCGATTGAGCGCTGGCTCGATCGTTTGGCTAATGCAATTACACGCTTACGGTCAAACGGCAACAGCTACGCGTAAGGGGCCGTTCGTGTCCCCGCTCTGGGTCTGACTGATTTCATAATGAAGGATTTTAATTAGCACCAAATGCGTAAAAGGTGCAAAAGAGAGCGGGGCGCACCAGTCGCGTTTTACCAGCTAAATGAATGATTATCTTCAGAAGGGGGCATCCTTTTCCATACCCCACACTCGCATAGGGCTACTTATGTTATCCCTAACACTTGCCGGACAAGTCAATTAATTAGTTAAGTGCGCGTCAATAACCAGTTGGTTTAGATAACTCTCTAGGTAGTCCACTTCTGATTACTGACTACTGACCACTGGCCACTGGCCACGGCCCACGGCAGGAGCTATGCCTCACAAATCTTGTCATATTGCATGTGCCTCCACCTGGTCTTGCAATGAAGTTCGCATTGCAATCGGCTTTGGCTGCCTCTGGGCAAGATAAGCTCCGGAGATAGTAGTGGCACTCCATCCACGTGGGTTGGGCTCTGTGGCACACACGCATGCGCCTGCCACAGTCCCATATGACAGGTTCCAAATGCTGTTTAATTACTCAGCTGCTGAACAACAACAACAACAACAACCACAACAACCACATCTAAGAATACGAATACGAAAACGAGTACGATTGTGAGTAAGAGTAAGAGTACGGAGCAGCAGCAGCAGCTCAAATTAGTGGCACTACCAATTGTCTACAAATATTTTGCCGTTGTCTGAATGTATTCCTCAACTCCACCTTGCGGGGGCCACTGCAGTGGCTCTTCTCCGCCTGCCCCACCTATGCCACACCACCGCACCACCTCCTTTGGCTGCTGCTGGTTGCTGCTGCCTTTGTCTGGCCTCCTCTGCCTCCCTTCCAGACTTGGTAATTTAATGCAAATAAATTTTATTTGCCAAAACATACATCAAAATGTCTGCGCCAGGCACACCTACCCCTTCCCCTTATCTCTGTGTGTGTGTGTGTGTGTGCGTGTGTGTTGCATGCAACGTTGTGTATTTAGTACAGCTTATGCACGTTAGATGGCGTGCAGAATGCAAATATTATTTTAGCTTTTGACTGCCGTTCGGCGTCTTCGCTGGAGCCTTGCAAATGGTGTTAAAACGCATGCAAAAGCCATCCCCCATCCCCAGCCGCTCCCCCTGCAATGCTCCACTCAATCCCCGCCAGATACTAGTCTTCTCAACCTCCGGATACTCCTCTGCCACCAGACACCCGTACTCCTCGTCCAGCAGCCGTCTGTCAACGCTTAAATTGCTGCCAACCCGTTGAAAATTGCGTGTTTTGGGTGGGCGTAGCTGACATGCCACACCTACCGTTTTGGTCAGGTTTACTCCCTCTCTCTCTGTCTCTCTTTCACTCACTCACTCACTAGCGAGTGTGTGTGTGTGTGTGTGTGTGTGTGTGCTGGCTTCTATGTACTCCACGTATTTATGCAATGACTCCCAAGTTGTTGCTCGTTTGTTCAGCTTGAAAATTAATTTCTATAATGGCTGCCAAGAAATGCAGCTGCAATGAATGGTGGCTCGGGGAGGGGGGTACGTGACTTGACTGCGCTTGCAATTAGTTAAATTATGAAAGCACACGGGAATTTTTCCACTTTTCAGCACGAGAATAATTGGATTTTCCCTTGGCTGTTGATGGGCCACACACCACAACAACCCATCGGCTATGTGTGTGTTCCAAATCCTAATCGCAGACAGTTTACGTTAATAGGCCATGAAAAAATACTAACCAAAAAGAAGGGCCGACAAACGGTAGCGGACACCCGATACAGTTTAAGATAGAGATACGTTTTTAGACGGAGTACACAGCTACACTAATACCACACCTACAGGTACTACAGATACTCGAACAACTTCAAACGTTCAGGCAGGGCACTAAGTACCTAACACTTGACATAATGCGGCGGCAGATAGCCCTCGGCACAGCCACAGGCACAGGCACAGGTCGCACAAGCCACAGGCAGAGGCAGTGGCAGTGGCACACAAACGTGGATCCGGGGATCGGAATCGGGATCATCAGTCAGTCAGCGGCAACCTGCTGCGCTAATGAGACCTGCCGAGGCAAGGCCAGAGACTGTGCAGCGTCAGGGGGGGACCAGAATAAAAAGAAAAACAGCTGCCAAATGAAACAAAGTGAAATGAAGTTGTATGCCCGTCGTACTCCCATGTTATATATGCAGCAGTTGACAGCCAAATGACAAAATAAGCGGCAAATGTTTGGAATAGTTTGTTCTCTATAAAGAGGGACAAAAGAGAACTCAAGTGGAAGAAGATGATGATGATGGTGATGGCTAGAGAATGATGAAGAGCCCCATTAAGATTGATTCATTTCGATTCTAGAATGCGTTGACATGATTTCCTATCGATTGATGTGTACCTATATTTGAGAATTTATAGTTCATTCTCTCCGAAGCCACTCATTAGCATAACCCCAGTATTTTCCATAACTTTGGAGCATGCAAAATACTAGACGACGCCCTTTCATGACTCTTGGCCCGAACCGCACTGACAGCTTTATAAAACAATGTGAGGGTCCAGCAAAAAAGCCCAACACAGCACAACAAAAAAAGGAACAATGCCTGCCACAAAAACGCTGCAAATTTACACTTTTTTCCCGATCCGATGGTTTTTCCTTACTGCATTGCTGTGTGTTGCGGCTGGTGTTTGTTGGGCAACTTTAAAAAGCGGAAACGCAAAGTTCGCGGATGCCAGAATGGAGTCGAGTCGAGTAAAGAGGTAAAGTT
The DNA here is from genome assembly GCA_963969585.1 of Drosophila helvetica. Taxonomy (NCBI): domain Eukaryota; kingdom Metazoa; phylum Arthropoda; class Insecta; order Diptera; family Drosophilidae; genus Drosophila; species Drosophila helvetica. Next base: position 46,033,847 of record OZ018403.1, read on the forward strand.
CACATGTCCGTCAGCCGTGCCGCCGCATCAAAGTGCGACTCCTTTGGGTGTGCACTCTTTTTTGTGGGCCACACAGTGAGAGTGAGAGAGTGTGGTAAGGTGTGGTGTGGCCAGGAAGTGGTGCATGGTGCAAAGTGTGAACTGTGCATGCAGATACAGATCGCCTAGACTCGCTTCAATTAGTCTGGTCAGTCAGTCAGTCAGTCCGATGGCCTTTTTATGCGATTATTATTAGATTTTCTTTCGTTTGGGGGGCTGGCTGCCACAGACCGGAAAACACCGAAAAAAAGCGACAACCAATGAATAATCAGACAGAGCCAATTGAGTTAAATCAAAACCGACGCGACGCTGATGCTGATGCTGATGCTAATGCTGATGTGCTGGAGGATGATGATGGAGCGAGTAATGGGCCACAAGCAATCAGGCATATTTCATTGTTTTATTTAAAGCATCACAATAATAATTGCCACGCACTTTGACTACAAGCGAGAGACCCAAACCCAGCCAGACCAGACCAGACCAGCAGTCATGATCGTGCTCGTGGAGAGGAGAGGAGAGGGCGATGCAGATGGAGATGGGCGGCCATGATGGAGCACCCGCATTGGAGAGAGAGTCATTGTCGCCGGCGTGCCTCATCGATGCCAATTAAGGCGAGGGGCAGCAGTTAATTGAATTAAAATGCGACACAAAATGGTGCAGATAAAGCAGCCACAGAGAAAGACAAAGAGAAGGAGCGAGGTGTGGGGTGTGGGGTGAATACCTCCATTAGCTGTATCGGCTATGAATATTTTCTTAGCTTTGAATGGCATATGAATATTGCTCAAGGAAACATTTCGAATTTCAGACTCAATTAAGCAAATTTATACCCGCCAAAGTCTATCATTTTCCATTTTCCCAGCAGTTAAGTGAATATTTTCATTTCCAATGCATAAACGGTTTCAAAAAGGTCAAATTTATAAGAACGATCCTCATAAGAGCCCCCACAATAATAAGGAGAACGTTTTGTAACTCCATTTCGAAAAAATCCTCGAACATGGTTTGAAAAGCGACTAAAAAACCCGAAACTGAATCGGTTAAGCCACAGAATGTTTCCGCCAAAAGTTTATCATTTCCGATTCAGACGGAGCATAAAGACACGTAAGACAACAACAGAGTAACATTAATATAAGGCGACACTTACCTCCACCGAATCCTTGTCCCGGAAACAGGCCCGGCGGGCCAAAGGGCGGCATTTGCCGGGCGCCCGGCCAGGGCACACCAGCTCCCATGCCGCCCCAGGCCACGGCAGCGGCGGCCAGAGCACTGAACGGCGTTGGTCGGATGGGCACGTGACCAGAGGCGGCCAGAGCCGCCGGCGAGAGGATGTTCGATTGCATCTGGGAACCGGGATTGCCGCCGTGGGGCGACTCCAGTGACTTTCTGCTGTCCAGGCCGTCGGGTGTGGAGCGCGGCGAGTCGTCGGCATTCATGTCCTCGATATCCACAATGGAGTCCTCCTCCTCGTCGTGGTCCACGTCGTGCTCGTGCAGCATGTCCTCGTCGTATTCCAATTCTGAGTCCGTGTGGCTGCCCAGCGGCGAGTGCCGCTCGTTCTTGGCGGGTGTGGAGCTTCCCAGGTGTGTGGTCCCCGCTCCAGCTCCGCTGGCAGTGGACGCCACCGGCGTGGAGTTGGGCGTGGAGCTGGTAGAGGCGGGTGGGGATGAGGCTCGGGCATCGGCCTGGGCCTGTGCCTGACGCAGTTGCGCCATCGCCGCCGCTGCCGCCGCCTGCTGGTGCTGGTGCTGGGCATGGGCGGCTGCTGCCGCATGGGCGGCGTGCAGCAAGTGGGCGTGGTGGGCTACGGCGGCGGGATGGAAGGCATGTGTTGGCGGGGGACCCGTGGCTGTGGGCTGTCCCGCCGGCGGCATCTGTGGTGGCGGAGTTCCCGCTGCACTGCCTTGGGAGAGGGGCGAGGTGGCGGCGGAGCTGGAGAGATTCGTGGGCGCATCGCTGGCCTGGTTGGTGGGCGTCCGTGGCCGCGTGTCCGCGAGGAGGGAGGCCACACTGAAGTTGCTCAGCCGGGAGGTGGTCTTGTGGAGGTGATGCGGTGGATGCACTGCAGCCAGCTGGAGAGCCGCCTGCTGCTGGTGGTGCTGTTGCTGTTGGTGATGCTGCTGCTGCTGCTGTTGCTGGTGCTGTTGGTGCTGGTGCTGCGCCTGGGCCAGGAGATGCTGCTGGTGGGCCAGCAACAGGGCCGACGGCGATGTGGGACTGGAGAGCGGATGGAGTCCGGCCGCATGGGCCGTGGGACTGACGCTGCCCATCGAGGTGAGGGAATTGGCGAGGCTGTTGCTGCCGCTGCTGCTGCCGCTGCTGCTGCTCCCGGAGCTGTTGCCCAGCGCTGTGGTCGGCGGCACCGTCGGGCTGGTCATCGTCTGGCGCAGACCCGTCACTGTCATGCTCGTCGCTGTGCTGGTGGGGGCTGTCGCTGGCGCTGGCTTGCTGGAAAGCTTTAACATAAAGCCTTCAGGGTCTGGGCTCGAGTTCGATTTCGATCCGGCAGTTCGTTCACTTGGTTCGGGGTTTACTTATGGGTTTATGGTTTTATTCTTGCATTGCTCGTTCTAGGGCGAGTGCAGTGCGGTCGGGGGCACAGAGATACTTTTTTGTACGAGTATGTGTCGTTGCGGGTAATTTGTTTTGATTATCGCTTAATTAATGCGCTCGTTCATCACACGCGTTCCTCAGATACATTTATATACACGCACGGAGTCACCTTCACACACGAACGCGCTGCTGCTGGATCTGCAAGACGGAGAGAGAGATCTACGGAGAGACACGTCCTCTTGAGATCACGTTCACGAGTAAAGTGAACGACGGTCTCTGCGGCTGCCTCCACTGTGGCTCTGTGGCACTGCTGCACAACCACTCTGCGCGCTCACCCACACCACTGCACCCAGAGGCACACGGACGCACACACAGCCGCCTGGTGGTGGCTTTTCAAACCGGCTGGCGGCCGACTGCCCTCGCGCGCTCTCGCTTGCTCTCCCTGGCCGCGCCATAAGCAGCGACACCATTTTTATTGGCCTAACTGTTTCGCTGCTCGCTCTCTCTCTCCCGCTCTCTGGTTGCGTTTTTTCTCGCGCCGCTGCTATTTCTCCACTTTTCTGCTTGCGCCGCCTTCTTTTCGACTCTGTCTCGCTTCCAGTGTGGTGAGTTTGGGACAGAGATGGCAATAGGCGGGCGCACAGTAGCTGTCCCGCTCGCACGCCTAATTATTATTGAATAATTCAATCTTTCGAGCATTTTTCCTATACGAATGGGTATGTGTTTTTCTGAGTTGCTGCGCGTATTAGCATTTTATAACAAGCAGCGGCAGTCCGTCCTCGTCCATTTCCACTTTGGTTTTCCTCTGTTTTTCTCTGTTTTTCTTGGATCGACTTTTCTTCGTTTTTTTTCTGTTTGGTTTGGTTCTTGTTTTTGCCTAATGCCGTCTCGTTCTGTCGCGTCACAGCTGCGGCTGGTGGCATTCATGACTTCATTTGAGTGCTCGGTAAATGCTGCTGCTGCTGCTGCTCGGCAAATGCTGCCTGCCGCCTGTCAACGTAATTGGCGGCGTCGTCGCTCCGTCTGGCCCGCGATGCTGATGCTGATGCTGTACCGCCCCCCACTCTCACATCGCATCTCTCGATAGGGAAAGGGAACCAAATTTAATTGGTACTCCGTGGCGTATGAGCAATGTCCTTAGCGAAAATAACAATATAATAAATAATAAGCCCATCATTATCATGGCCGAGCATCGTCAAAGTCGACGGCATGGCACGGCACGGCACGGCCTTATCGCAAAGCTGCAATCTCGGTCAGGAAATTATGTTTTTTTTTTCTTCTCGGTTTCGTCTTCGCCCTTTTATGTCGCTCCTTCGGTGCGCACAACGCACCTCAAAAGATAAGCCATAAAAATCGTATCTGAGACCATAAATCGAGCATCCCCGGGCACTGGCAAATCAATCACATATACACACACACACACACATATACAAATGCCAGATGCACAGATACTGTACACAAATACAAATAAATGTGAAATATGCAAGAATATAGAATTTTGAAAACCCCTTCCAGAACGACTCCAGGTCCCAAATAAGCTTAATAATGGGATTCGCCATAAATTGCATAAAATGGAAGATTTCCTTCAGGTTCGCCCTCTCTCTCTTTCCCTCTACGGCTTCCGCTTTCCCTCCCGCTCTGCTCATAATTTTACTCTACAAATTAAACTCATTTTAAGGATTATTATGTGAAATTGTTGGCTTGAAAACTTTTGCCAGCCATTGTTCTGCTCCTCTTTTGTTGGAGCTTTTGGTGGGGATGGGTGAAGGCAGGAAGTGGGTGGAGGAGAGGTGGCTGTGTGGGCGGGCGGAGTCTTTCCATTGGGAGGCTTTGGGGTGAAAGTTGGTGAAAGGATTGTAATCGCAACAGAGAGTGGGAGTCAAATAAAGAGCTCAATTAGAACAGTTGAGGGAGGATACTGAATGCTGGGAGCTCATTAGGATGCTTGGGAATGGAAATTAAAAATTGTTTATTATTTGATATAATCTTTTATTTATTCACAAAAATAAATGAACATTTTGGGAGCTTTAAATTACAAATGAAAATATAATTATACTTCCACAATTTTAATTATGTAATTTAGCAGTACCAGATCTACATTTTTGAATTGGATCATGGTTGAAATATTGTCTGAAAACGATCTCACATACACGGAGATTCGTTGAAAACTCTCTCATATTGGATATCACACAGTAATCCCATCTATATTCTTCACACATTTACCATCCACTCAATTAACAAATGATATATGTATTTATCTTTACCAAGTTTTCCACCACCTCCCTTTTCACACCCCGCACCGCTCATCCCCCGCATCGGGGCACTAATGAAAACATTTCAGATCTCGGACAGTTGAGCACTTCATTATACCAGTACGAGTAGACCCAACGATTCCGCTTTCTTTTCAATTAAACATTTTCAAATGCCAACCAAATGCGATGCTTAGGAGGAGGTGGATGGATGGATGGATGGCTGAAGGCCCTCTCCTCATTAATATCATTGTCTTCATCTCATTTTCTCAAGTCAGTTGGCCGTTGGCACAAACAATTATAGCCAATTACAAATATTAATTTCTCAGACGAAGCACGTCGAGAGTGTTTCTTTCATTTTCCTCTGCGTCCGACCATCATCATCATTATTCATTGCGCTTTGAAATACGCAAATGAGAGCCGAAAAAAAAGCCGTATATATGTGTATAAAAACGAGGCGCAAATTAATTTTTCAATAAGCATCATGAGCGAGTCTCTCCCTCTTATACTCCATCCAACGGGCCAAGATGAAACGACACCGGCAGCGGGGCTGCCAGTTGGCCAACAACAAGTCCACGCTTTGGACCAACTTGGCCAATTGATAAATGGCCGCCGCTGTGGCTCTGTCTCTGTCTCTGGCTCTGGCTGTGCCTCTGACTGCGGGCCTCTGTCGATGGCAGTGCCGGTGACTGTGCCGCTGCCAGTGCCAGTGCCGCGTCCAAAAGCGGCTTGTATGTAAATGTTTTGATAGTTTTTCATAATTTTTCGGAATTTATATTTCTCTCCGTCCAAATCGTGTTTGATTTTATTTGCCGCGCCGTCACTTAGAAGCTGTCCGCGGGACTGGAGTGGGGTCTCCGTCTCCGTCTCTCTCTCTCTCTCTCCCTTTCTCTGTGTGCGTGTGTGGGTGTTGCATATTTATGTGGGTCGAGTGGAAGTTTTTTTTCCATCAATTAAATGAGAATTTTGTTGCTGTTTGTGTGTGGTGTTTTATTGTGCAATTAATTCGGAATTGAATTGCATAATTGTTTGTATCCGAGAGTGAACAATTACCCAGTCAACAAATTGGCCATAAAACAGTTAGATCTGAATATATCCTAGGATAGATATAGCTATAGATCGTGTGGAGAAGCCAATGGCTGGGGGCTGGGTTGGCTACGAAGGAAATAAAAGTTAACTGGCTTATTGGCAAATTATCTTCTGCATTATTTTACTCAAATTAATTAGTATTTTCTCATCTAATTAATTTTACACATTTTAGTTTTCTCAAAGTGTATCCAAAGCGTACGTCTGATCAACCGAGGACCACAGTGCACAGGATCCCGGGAAAGGCAGCCAAGCGGGGCATAATCAAAATTTCATTATCCCTGCGATGCGTTAAATCGCTTAAACAGGCCAAAAGCGAAGCGGAATCCACCCCCAACCAAGCAACCAGCCAGCCAACAAACGCTTGACATGTTGACAGTTCCGAAAATGTGGGGAGGACCGAAGGACGAGGCTGGTGCGAAATTTACTCAATAAATGTTATTGAGCCAAGGCACGCAGGATGAGCCAGGAGAAAGAGAGAAAGGGAGACACAAAAAGAGGGGGACAGAGAAAGCGAGAAGGAGTGGGAAAGGGAAGCTTCTGTGGGGTTGTTTGGTGAGTAAATAAACCATCCCCCTGCACCACACACAGACTCCTGCTCTCCCTCACACACACACACACACACACAGCAGTCTCTTTCAATGCGGTTGTCAGTCAGTCATTTAGTCACAGCGCGCTGTTGTGGCAATTGCGGCTGCCTCACAAACACACACAGAGACACACACACAGCTATGTGGATAGCCCTGCTAAACGGTTGGGTGTTGATGGCCGTCGGCCCGGACCCGGCCCCGACTCCGGCTATGGTTCTGGCACGGCCCTGATGATGGCGCGCTCGTTTATTGAATTACATCCGCATGGCTGAGCATTTAACGAGCTCTGGCTCTTGGGTGTCGTTTTGCTGATGGCGTAAATGTTTGCCAAACAACAAGCAAATAAATAAAGTTCTGATTTGGCACTGATTGCCTTGTCGTCATCGTCATCGCCCACGTCCTCGTCCTCGTCCTCGGGTGGGTTAGTGGGTGGTTGGTTGGTTGCCTCAGACCTTGAGCTCTCAGTCAATCAGTGTCTACATTGACTGACACTCGCCCTGGCCCCCGCCCCTGCTCGTCTTCTACCCCATTTTGGCCACTTTGCTCACATAATAATTGCCAACCGATAGCCCGACGTGTGTCGCTTATGATTATCATTCTCTCTTTTTTCCATTTGCTTGGTCTCTGCCATTTTTATTAATTTATTTTATATTTTCTATTTGTTCTGTTCGGTGTGTACAGCATTATTCCTACCCTGCAAAAGTTCTTATCTTCATTGCCGGCATTAAAAGCGATAAGCGTAGGACAGGCAAGCCCCAGAGGCAGCAGGAGACAGCCCCCACCACCCACCACCCACCCTCAGCCCTGAGTCCTATAAAAATGTAAATCAAATAAATTTACCTAATATCAAATTTCCCCTTCATCAGCCAGCAGGCTAACAAGGCTATGCCACCACCCACTCCTGCCACAGACGGCTTTCTGCCCTGGTACCAAAACTTTACACCCTCTTGACGCCACTTCCCCTCCTCCGCTCCTCACCGTTTTCCTCCCCGGGCAGCATCATCATCATCATTCACGCTCATCCTTTATCCGCTCGTTTAACAATCGTTTAATAATTTAGCCTGGTAAATAACACTAACACTCCAATCCAGGACCAGACCCAGGCCCTGGCCCCGGCCCAGGCACAGGACGAGACTCAGCCCCAGTGGCTTCCTTGGAAAAAGGCGTACAGTGCGTGGGTTGGTTGTCTGCTTCATACAGTGGAACGATATTAAAACATGAGTGGTTTTAATGGATTGTTAAGCTAATGGAAAAAGTACAGATTCCAATTTATTATAGGTATGTTTGTGTTTTTTCAATTCTCTAACAAAATTAACAATCTTTTTAATAGAAATAGAATCAATTAATTTAAATAGAATTAAGTCTCATTTTTACATATGCCAAATTAGCTATCGGAATAAGTTTCTATGGAATAAATTATGAAATATAAAAACTAGATTTCATCTTAATAACTACATAAATAATAATCCATAAAAAGTGTCGTGTCATATATGAATGACAGTGAATACTAATTTACGGCTTAAAATCTCTCCTGTATCGAAATTAGAACACTATGTTTCCGCTCTTATTATAATTATCTACCTTATATGTATCCTATCGTGTCCTCACCAGAACTAACAGTTATATGCCTAATTTTAAATGAAATATTCCTTATTGGGACAATTATTTAGATTTATTATGAATTAAAAATCGTTCAGTAAATTCTGAAACAGCTACAAGTATCTCCGTGATCCTAGTCAAATTTCTTAAACAAATACGTCCCAATTTATTGATTTCTATGCAGCATCACTGATGCTCTTTCTTGTCCCACTGTGCCCACCGGGCGCCTCTGTGCGCTTTTATCCTTCGCAGCATATTAGCTACTATCAAGCGCCAAACCGCAACCCCCACATACCAAAACCTCCTCCTTCCCCGTTCTCCTCCTGCTCTGATCCTGGATGTGCTCCCCTGCAAAGCAAGCCAAAAACCCTCGGAGCTGGTGGCTGCTGGTCGTTGGGGCGGATACTTGGCTCGAGTCATTTAGCCATTTAACTTTGGCTTAATTCAATTTGCAATTTTTCAAAAGCCTTCGGCTTTGGCTTCGCTTTCGGTTTTGGTTTTGGTTGTGCCTCCGATGGGTCCACCCGGGATGCTGTGAACGAGATACTGGGGGTGGGAATTGTGGGGGAAGCATACGCTTTTCAAGCGTTTTTATGGGCTCCTGCCTTTTGGGGGTTGACTTTTGTAATTTCAGCAGGCTGCTTCCTGGCGCAGGATGTGCGGTTCTGTCGCCTTTTATGTGTCTACTCCTCCCTCCCTCCGGAGGCTGTACACCCTGGGCTGGGCATATATTTACTTTCTGGAGGTTTTCTGTGTGCGCAAAGGCAGCCGTGGCACTGGCCCCGGCCCTGGTTTTGGCCCCTGCTCTGGCCCTTGGCTTTATTTGTCGACGCTTGGCTAATGAATTTTGATTGTTTTCGCGTGGGAGGACTCTCTGCTCTCCATAAATGGATGCGGCTGCTACGGGTGCCCCCCTTCGATGCTGTCGGCCGTCTTTGTTTCGCTTAATTACAACTTAATTGCGCTTTATACGAACAAATTTTCAGCTTCCCATAAAGGAAACAGATTCAAAAGTCTTTGACTTTGTCTCCGACAGCGGCAGCTAAAATCAAATTAGCTAAATGTATTTATCTTGTCAATTTGCAGACGCGATTGCAACTGCAGATCTGCAGATCCGCAGATTCTCCTATGTATGTATATCCGCTGCCATATCCATTGCCAATCAAATACGATAATCCCAGGGTCTGGGATGTGTCCGCGGCCACATGTCGGGCAGTGCAGTTCATTAGGCCGCCTCAAGATGAAGTTGAAGCTGAAGTTGAAAAGTTGCTAAAATGTTTACAAGTCACTTTGCGTCGATACGAGTATTCCCCAGCGCAGCGTGTCCCTGTGCTCGCTTTCAGAAGCTCCAAAACGGAGACAGACAAACGCTCTTACTGTTCTCTGGATAACTTGAGTTTGAGTTCCAGTCCATGACCAGGTCCAGGTCCAGGCCCCATGTCCAGGCCCCATGTCCCGGCCATATCAATTGTTTGTTTGCCTTAGATCTGGGCTCCTTGGCTTGGCACATTTGTTTGTCAACTGCGTAGCCGCTGTTCATGGTCGCTGGCTTTCGTTGGCTTTCTGCTTTGCACTGATTGCACTTTGCACAAGGATCCTGCTGCCACTCCACTCGGTGTGCAGTAGCTGAGGCTGAGGATAAGGCTTCTCGCGCGACGCACATAAAGTGTCATTCCGTAGCTGCTAATTGACATCGCACACAGCCGCCCGGGCCAGCCGCGCTCCCGCCTTCCCGCTTTCCCGCATTTTTAAGCCAACTGAAGCCGTTTCTGTAGCCGGACTTGGGCTTCAAGTAGAAGTTGGATCGATCTGAAGATGGAGCTGGATCTGGCTCTGGCTCTGGCTCTGAGGCTGGGCCTGGGGCTGTTGCTGCTGCTGAAGCTGGAGCTGGACAATTGTTCTCGTCGTTGGCTGCTTCATTGATGCGATTTGAAAGCGCGCGCGGCGCGTTTTGATACTCTTTCCGGAAAGGGTACTGCGATATGGGATAACAGATCAAGCAGCTTGTAAAAATATCTCAGATTGCTCTACCAAAATGTAATGGAATACACTTAAAATACAGTATGCTGATTATTCTGATTGCGTTGCCCTGTAATCCTCTCCTTTAGATGGTAGAGTATCCACAATTCAACCTCTCCTTCAGTCTACAGTTACCCCATTTAGATAGAGCTTATTTATAGAGCCCGGTAGCTGTGGCACACACACTCAAAGTGTCGCAGTTAATTGGCAAATGTGAGTCAAAGTTTATAGAAAAGATCTGCCACAACAATTGGCGCGCGTTGCCGCTTTGAAGTCATAATAGATGTAGCCAGGCTGAGTGTATTCAATGGCTTCTGAATGGGCCAAGTCGGGCTAGACCGACACCGACACCGACACCGATGCCCAGTGCCCACTGCCCCGCGAGTGGTCAACGGAGAGGAACAGAGAGAAGTGCCGACTTCAGAGACAGAGGGGACACAGACACACACACACACACACACGCACACACACATATGTATGGTTGGAGACACCTGACAATGCCGGACCTCTCACTATGGTCATCAGATCTTTCAGTTGCTTTATTTGCATGGCAAATATTGACGCTTGGTAGTTGGAACGTCCCAAGACCCAGTCGATGACGACGGCGGAGCAAACAAATCATAAATACTGAATGCCGAGAGCACACCAGCTCCATCTTGGCCGTGTTTGGCAAAGTAATTGAGTAAGTGGCGGCGGCTACGGATGCGACGGTGGCTTCGGCTTCGGCTTCGGCTTCTACTTGGACTTAGGTGACTTGTCGTACCCATTAGCATTTGTTTGTGAAGGTGCGGGCCGTGATCGGGAGGGGGATGAGGATGGTGATGGTGATCGGGTCGCCGCCGCAGAAGCCGCAAGTCATACGGCGTAACACAAATGCCACATTAATTGTTTCAAGTTGACGACGACGTCGGTCGTCAGCGGTTGCTCTACAAATATTTGCCATAATTTTCAAGTGTCAAGATTATGACGCATTCACGCCAGATCGCCAGATCGCCAGAGTTGGCCGAGAGTAAAGGGAGTAAGAGTACGAGTACGAGTACGAGTATATGTACAACTCAGGGAAAGGGAGATATATTTGCAGTCAACTTAGCTGCGTTCCACTTGTGTGTTCCAGTTCAGTTTTCCGTTTTCAGTTTCCAGTTTCCAGCTGCAGTTATTAATTGGTATTTAAAGTAAAGAATAATGTTAACTCAAACAAAAGAGGACACCACCACAAGCACTTCAGTGTCCGCTCCTTGGGCGAGGACTGCGTCTCGCCTCTTCCATCACATCACCCACAGAGCCTCGAGTACCGATTGGCAGGTAGGGAGTCTCAGCACCCGTCCCAGTCCCCGTCCCCGACCCACTCTCAAGACAGCTGGGTACTCTCGACTCTCAAGTGCGCGGCCCAGAAGGAGGCGTAGTTGGAACCGCAGGACACTTTCTGCACACTACTGGCACTTTTATTATTTTCACACTTGAAGAAATAATTGCATGCTGTGCGCTTAGCCCAAACTAAACTCGGCCTAGACGCTGAGGCACCGCACCACACCCTGAGACGGAGATAGAGCCAGAGATACAGCCATGTCCAGAGTGGACGGCGACGGCGACACCGATACCGATACCGGGCCAGACCTCGTGGCAACTTTATGACACTCGCAATGCCGTGGCAGCTGTGGCCGGATTGGGACCGGGACTGGGACCGGGCCAAGCCTAATGGTGGACACCAGGCTCGAGCCGTTAAAATGACTGCCAAAACATTCAATAAATATGTTGGCTCATATAAATTATGGCGGCTAATGAACCCGGCTCTCGCTGGGTGTGGAGCAATCCTAGAAACTCGAACAACCGAATATAGAGAAAACTCAAACAAAATCGACACAATAAAGCGCAGTTGCATCTGCCACCAAATGCTGCCGCAACCGCTGCTGTTGCTGTTGCTGTTGCACGCTTATCAACCGCCACGCATCTATAAGATTTCTTTGGAAATTTACTATATCAATAGCCAAGGGTAGGGACGACAATGTCGACACTTGGGTAACCCAGCAGTCCACTCTTTATAGGCAGCGCAACGTATGATCCGCATTCTCCATCCACTTTTGACCAGACTGGGACTCAGCCTCTGGCTGATTGAAATTTGTGAGCTACTTGACTTTGGCTTTATGGCCCGCTAATTAATAAAGCCTCTGTCAGATGGTCTATGGCTGTGGCTATGGCTATGGCTGGGGAGTGAATCCTTGGTTTATGTTAACAGAAGGAGTGAAATTTGAGCTGTTTCTTAACGGACACTAAAACAGATGGTGGCCAAGCAGTTATCGAAGGACTTTTAACAGATTCGTTATAATTTTTAAGGCCTATAAATAACAAAATTAAAGTTAATCAAATTAATTATAAAGTCATAGATTTTCAAGCGTTAAAATCTGCTTAAATATTGCATTAGTTTTCTCGTGAATTCCTAGGGACTGCCATTTCCATAGGTATATTTCTGAAAAATATCTGATCTGGTAGAATGTCCGTGCAATTTTCCCATCCTTTCTAAATGAAAACCAATAACCAACAGATGAGTGGATAATTCATCAGGGTTCAAAGGTTCAAAGAAAGACACCACACAGCTAATTCAACTGGGAATTATAACCACTTCAAAATCGGATTGGCTTTGGCTTTCAGCAACAACAGAAATCGACCGAAAAATATCTTTTAATTACTTCGATCCCAAAACTCCAGCCCGAATAACAATGCCCCAATAACAATTCCTTGCTTAGGCAGAACTCAGACAGCTGCTTAAGGACATGGGGCATTCGAAAGGATCAATCAAAATGTGCAACTTGTACGAGTCTGGCCCGTAAGCGCATAATGCTGTTTGCACTTTGACTTTCAAATTGGCTGATCCCCATCGCCTGGCCAACAAAGAGCCTAATCCGGCTAATCCTCTTGTAGGCGAGTGCTGCCTTTTTGACACTCATCAAACGCCTGAAAGAACTCAAGTGTGTGTTCCCTTCGTTCGCGTGTGTGTGTGTGCTGTTCGTATCTTTTGCATACAAGAACCAGTGTCTATGGGATTGTTTTTTTGTTTCAGAAATTCCGTCGAAATGTATAGAGGAGACGAGGGAGATGGGAGATGGGAGAGAGACAATCAAACAATTGGCCTGTCAGCAGAGATTGGATGTCAAGGGAGCAGTGCTTAGAGGGAATTGCACTTCATAGTTGATCCATTCGAGGCGCATTGTCATCGACGAGTTCATTATTAAATCATTTCTGGGTGTCTTTCTTCCAAGACATTTGACACGTGAGCAGGCCACACAGAAACGGGCAGACAGAGAGACTAGGACCGATATATGGCAAGAGAAAGAGGAGGACATATGCATTTAGAGAGCGGTCTAACATTTGCCAGCTGAACATGACTCGAATAAATGTTGATTTTCATATGCAGATTTCCAGAAAGACGACAGCTGACAACGTTTCTGCCAATTATGGAGATGAAAATGCCCAACATTTGCCCCGAACATATACAGACATACATACATATATTCTCTGCTGAAATCAATTAATGATCAAATGTTCCCCTTCCAAATCCAAACATAATTGGCTTGTTGTTTGGGCTGTCTCGTCATAAAGCCAAAAATAATGAGGGTGCAGAAAACCTCCCGCACAAATACGAGTATGCGCGGGTGAACAGAACAGCATCAGCATCCTAGGGATTTTCAGGAAAAACAACATAAACAGATAAACAAATGCCCCGATAAACATCTCCATAATGAGACGACAATTCAGGGAGATCGTCTGAACATATGCTTTAATTGCAGATTGTTGGCAAGGACTCGGATCTGCTCGCTCCTGACAACTTATGCGGGCTTGCATCGCCTTTACTATACACACTCGTACGAGTACTCGTTTAAGTGCCAACAAGCCATTGACACAATAGCAGACAGAGCCTGTAAAATTGTGAATTATTATGGATCGGACTGAGGAGTGGAGAGGAATGCCGCACCGCCAGTTGTTGGACAAACGCAAACGCCTCCAGAATTGGCAGCAGGCTGGGCCTGGATCAATTTTGGGAGTGACCAAAACAATTTTCAAATTAAAAACCACTAAAGATGCAGTTGACACGCTTCATATATCAAAGAGCAGCAGCAGGAGCCGGGTCGGGTCGGATCGGGCCAAGTCGAGCACCTTTTTGATTTCCGGGAAAAGCCAGTCCGGCCCGGTCCGGTCCAGGCCCGGCCCGGAGGCGTTAAGACCAAACACTTGGCACGCTGGCAATTAGATGCGCTTCACTTGAACCTATTTAAAATACAATCGAAACAGCACTCCGCCAGCCAGACCCCGACCCCGACTCCCAGTCCGACTCCGACTTCCACTCACAAAAGAGGTGTAAAATTTTGTCTTTTTTTGGCTTTTGTTTCGTTTTGTATTTCGCAACGGCCAACAATGCCCGGCCACTGATAGAAACAATGGCCACGGCGGCCAGAGAGCCAAGGATGTCATGCCAGACAATGCACCGAATCGTTGCCGCTGCCCAAAAGGTGCAACAAAAACAATGAACCAGCATTGTCTGCTGAGGCAATAACAGATCAGAGCAGGCCAGAGACCCAGAGACAGAGCCAGAGCCAGAGCCAGCCCAATCTGAAGCCAAGCCCAACTTAAAAACCAATACAATTCCCGCTCTGGCTTATCAAAACATATTTGTTTGTAATATTTTAAGTGTGGTGTGCATGCAAGTTCAATAAACTCCGGAGAAAAACTCTCAACTAATTCAATAAACTAGGGGGAAAATTATCAACAATATTCCATTAGACCCGCGGGACTGTCCCTATCGGACCAAATTAAAACATAGCGCTTGTAATTGGCCATAAAAAGGATAACATCGCTGACAGCCATACGCCTTATCGACCACTGGACTTTGACTTGGATGGAGACTGCGACCGACAAGGAGAAGGAGAAGGAGACTGGGACTTCAACTCCATCTCCCTTCACGTAATTGAGGCTGTCGTCGTCGTCCCCATCTAATCAGCAGGCATAACGCTTGACTAGCCCCAAATGCTTATCGATACTCATTCCCTCGCGCTCACACACACACACGCACCCGGGGTAGTGTAATTATGTGGCAGAGATAACCCTTGAGTCGAACATCCCCCAGCAGACAAATTCAAACTACGAAATATAGGAAAATATAGAAAAAAAGCCAGAGTTGGGCTGACAAGATTTATAGACTTGCTCTTGACAATTAGCTCCGATAACTTTCGGTTTTAGTTCGAATCCATTTTCTTGGTTTTCTAGATTGTTTTCTTGGGTTTTTAAATTGAAATTGCCTGTCTAATTTGGTGAGTTACTGCGTCAGGTTCAGAAAAGCAAAGTAATTATTAAATATTAGGAAAAATCATTCAAGCATTGGAAAATATGAGTAGCAGTTTGTATATGCTTTCCAGAAATGATTTCCACTGGCAGCTGCCTGATTTAGCAAGGCGTGGCCAGACAGTTGCCCAAACATTAAACGGTAGTTAGTCCGATTAGAGAAAGAGGAAAGGTTCTCGAGTGTGGTAAATATTGTGCCACTCCGCCAGTCAGTCAGCTCGGTCGCGACGGCTTTCTCCATGAAGCGTGCCGAGAACTGGCGCCAGAGGTGGACACTTGTCGCACATTCTGCCACGGTCGCTTTCTTTGTGGGTCGCATTACAGAGCAGAGAGACAGAGGCTTGTGGGAGTTGTCCCGATCCCAGGACACGGCTCATTAATACCTCTCATATTTTTCACGCCACTGCAAGGGTTCGTTCTCTTTGGTGTCTAATGAGCAATGTGTCCATATTTAGTCAAACACATGATCCTTTCCCTCGAAAAAGAAAGGGGAAAACGCACTCACACACAAGCAAATCGAATATGCCGCTGTGTTAGTGAGCTTGAAATCCTCATGCATTCACAGTAAAGCTTTGTCAAAAGAGCTTTCATCTGCCTGCGTGACTGCTATCTGTGTGAAAGCTTCTAAACAAATGTCATTCATGTAGCCATCGATCTGCAAACGAGTATTTCAATAGCATGACATTTTGTTCTCTCACGAATGAGCCAGCAGTTTAATCAAACTACTGACACACAAGCCATGAAATGCCTATGAAAAGCAATTTTCATCAAATTTATTATCACTATTTGTGTGTTTGTGTGTGTGTGTGTGTGTGTGTGCGTTTGAGTGTGCAATCAAATGGCTGGGAAGGTCCGGTCCGGTCCGGTCCGTGCTCGGCTTGGGTTCGGTGCGGCATGCAAATGTCATTTGGCAATTGCATTAATGGCGGCGATTGTTTCGCCTGAGAGATGGTGCGATGCGGAGGGGAGACGACCCGACCCATGCGACTGGGCACATTCATGCTGGTCAATTGCCAAAATGACATTATTAACAGCCAGTGAGGCGGGCAGACTCCGATTGAGGGTATTATTATTGTTATCCTTTCAACACAAAATGGCAGCCTGACATGGCCATAGTTTCGGCATTCAAATTTTCGCTGGTGTGCTGCTGTCGTTGCCGCTGCCGCCATTGTTTGCAGCTAACTGTGCGTGCCGAACGGATCCCAGATCCCACATCTCAGAGCATCCCAGCGGGCAGCTGACGGCGAGCGATTAAAATCTCACTCCGTATCCAGAACCCCGAGGCCAGAAACCAGAAGCCAGAAGCCCGAACCCGGCAACCAAAGTATGCGGACTATTTTTCGGCGTGGCCAGTGGTGTGAAGTTCTCGATTTGAATAATATCAGCGCTTAATTAAGAGGGAATATTTCGTACTGGAGGTAGTTGAAACTTTGCTGAGAACTCAGTTGGCTTGAAAGGAAATGCTGCCACAATTTTGCAGCTGCTTCCGCTGGACTGAAGAGTGCACCAGAGCAAATTGTAAATGATTATAAATGTTTATTAATTGTTTGAAAATAATTGATAATTATGGAACCGCTGATGATGTGGATGTGGATGTGGAGAAGGATGGTGTGCAGTGCTGGGACGGCGGCGTCTCAGATGGAACCTGATCCAATTACGGCGCGGAAATTCCCACACGAGGGCGGAAATACGAGACCGAAGTGAGTCGGAGCTGAGGATCGGTTCAGACTGATTGCCGCTGCCAAGGATCGTTAGTGGCAGACAAGTTGGGCGCAACCGCAACAACACAATTCCCGTGAAAATGCGGCGAACACACGCGGCGTTTTCTGTGCCAGTGTCTATTGCCGGGATAGCGGATCCTATGGGATACTAGGGGAGGGGAGGGGCCTGGAGGCGTCAGCGCCGGCGGCGTTACAGATGCCGCAAGTAGCTGTCACTTCCAACACATGTTTTGACCGCGTCAATAAATCATCGCATGTCAGGCGTGTCAGCGCGGCAGAGGCATCCGAAACTGCAGGAACAACAACTAAATGCCTTGGAATCGGTTCTAGAATGAAATGTTATCAGTATTTAGGTATATATAGAAATCAGCAAATTCCAATTAAGTAATAGCACACTCTCAAGTGCATCTAATTATATAGATTAATGAATGAGCAATCGGCTCTTCTAAAAAGTAAATCACAATTTATGAATGTCATAAACATGGAAAGTTCATTAGAATTAAATGAGAAATTTTTGTTATTTAATAATTAATGTGCAATTTCGCAAAATCCCATATTGTGTTTAAGTCGCTGATTCCAGAGAAAAAGTGACTACATTTCTAGCTACTAAGAACTTAATCTGGGGTTAAAAACTATTTGAAGGTAGGCTATTAAATTAATAAACTAATATACAACGTTCCGTGAAATACATGTACAAAATTACATCCAAATGAATCGAAATAATATTTCTTCAAAGTAAAAATATTATTTTAAATTTATTGCAAATTATACAATATTTGAAAATGATTTTTCAAAATTTCCATTCTAAGTATTATTTTTTCAAATTAAAAATATTATTAAAATCTTAAAAGTACTAAAAAGTACTACTAACAATGGAAATTTTGGGAAACCATTTATAAATCGCAATAACTTTTGCAATAACTCTGTTGAATTTAAAACAATGTTTTCACTTTTATCTTAAGATCATAGTCCAAATTTCAATAATTGATAACTGAAGATAAAACCCATATCTAAACCCAAACTTCTTTTCAAATAATTAATACTGAATCATCGCTTTGTTTTCCCACACAACACACATTTCAAAAGGCAATTCCTTACAAGTTTTCAATTGCTTGATTGTCATTTAATTTATTTTCCATAATTCTCACTTGGTTCTGTGCCTCGACCAGCATCAGCCATCATCCGTATCTCAGCTAGACAATCTCCAAGATGCGACAGTGCCAAAAAAGATGCAAAGTCAAGCTATCCACTTACCCTCGGCTCAACTCTACAAATGAATTTCAATGTTTATTTAAATGGAATTCATTAGGAAATCTCGCAGGACGGGCGGAGTCCAAGAGTCCATTATAAATCAAGTTAAAATTTCGTAAATTCATCGCCACTTTCGTTAACCCCTAATGACTTCTATGTAGGAATTGTTTTGGGCAATCAAGTTGGGCCATGGACAGGCCCAGGCACAGGGACAGCGACAAGGGCAGACCAGGTCCCCGGACCCGGACCCGGACCAACCCCCGAGTGTTAAATTAGCCGGTCAGATGGGGAGGGTTTTCGAGCCAAGGACCAGAGCAAAAGGTGCAAAATGCACAAATGAGTATAAATATTTTCACAATTAACGAGAAATTAAATGCGACAAAGATGCATCGCCGGTCAGGGGGTAAAAAGCGGCAGCCGCAGAGATCTATCCATATCCAACTGCCGCTTGATCCTGCGGAGATCTCCGATGCCAATGCCAATGCCGATGCCGATCCTTATTCGGAGTCACCCAGATAGACAAACAAATAACAACCCTAAGAGCGGCAGCGCACTCGAGCCAAACAAAGGGCA
Source organism: Drosophila helvetica (assembly GCA_963969585.1). Classification (NCBI taxonomy): domain Eukaryota; kingdom Metazoa; phylum Arthropoda; class Insecta; order Diptera; family Drosophilidae; genus Drosophila; species Drosophila helvetica. Next base: position 46,052,852 of record OZ018403.1, read on the forward strand.
GAACACGAATTTAATAGACTTCCAGTCAGACTCCGACTCCGGCCCCGAGGACGGGGACGGGGACGAGGACGATGATGATGATGTCCTTCTGCCATTTAATGCGTACAAAATGTCTAATAAATTAACTTCACTTCACTCTCTCTAGCGCTGTTTCTGTGGATCTGTGTTCGAGTACGAGTATCTGTGTGTGTTGTGCTTTGTGTAAGTGGCCTGAAAGAAAAATCGTTTTCAAATGAATTTCAATGCAACGAAGCGTAAAACATTTTACGCCGCGCATCGCATCGGATCGTTTAGGGGAATGGAGTGGGTTTGGGGTAGGGGTATGGTTTTGCCTAGGATTCGAATGGTAGTCGGAGTCGGGGCAACAAGGAGCTCTACAAAAGGACATGCGGCGGCTGCAACAGCCAAACAGCCACTCGAGAGCGAGACAGATATGGATATCCTATTAAACAGTTTATTAATGAATCCTTTCAATTGTTAGCGCGTGATTTCCACTTTCACATGCCACTGTACCCTCGTACCCTTGTACTGCCGTACCCCGAGCCCCGAGCCATTCAAGGACAATTAGAAGAAGGACTCTACCAAAAAATAGGGAAATAAAGGTTAGCGGAGAGGGATAACCAATTGCAGTTTATGAAATGGAATTTAATGACCCAGAAAGCATGCATTGGGCTCGCCGTTAATATGATTGAACAAACAGTTGGCTTCATATGACACCAAGGACGAGCAAGGACAACGCACAGATGAAAGCTGCTCTGCCGCTACCGTATGGCTCATCTTTTTCTGGTGTCAAATATTTTCCTAGATCTTGTGACGCCTGTTTTTTAAGAGGAAACCCAATGATTTTGTTGTGATTTATGAACGCGGCGGGAGATCCTTGAAGTGGCGCGGAGTGGCCAAAAGACGAGTGCTTCTGATACATATCCGGAAAGAGAGGGATCGAAAAGGGGACACAAGTCAACACATAAAAGTATGCTATCGAAGTGCGACTGTTCATGAATTCTGAGAAAATGTATTGCCCCAAACTATTCAAATTTGTTTCCCATTAAAAGTAGATGTATTGTAGGATCTGGTACATCTGCCTCATGCATATTCCCTAACCGACGATCCCTCAGCGATTGTCTATCAGCCACCATTACAAATTTATATTATGACCCAGTCAAAATCAATTGTCAACCGTATTCGTCGGCACAAGTAAACGAGTGAGAAAGAGTCGTTATGAATTGGCTTTGAAGTGCCAATGAATGGCATAAAAAATTGTGGCAGAGCTCTCATTATGAGCGAGCCATTGAACAAATTTCTCTCTCTTTATATCTTCACCCATATCTACAGCTCTTTCTCTCCCTCCATGGGGCTTGGGTTGGTCTAATACGATTATAAATATACGATTATTAACACACGATTGCCTTCTGACATAATTAAGACACAAGAGGATGCTGCCAGCGAGCGTACGGACTGAGCAAATACATGAATGGATGGTGGAATGGTTAGACGAATGGCTGGCACCCGGGTCCGTGCCTGTGTCTGTGCATACGAGTACGTACGTTGTGTATATGGCACAGGAAAAACAATGGCGACGGCTAAATGTCACACGGCACACAGCGCCGACAGACATTGGCTGATGCTCCGATAGCTGACATGTGCTGGCAGCCGCAGCCGTGCACTCGACTCAATCTATCCCTCTGTAATGGCCTGCTAATAGATGTACTCGTACAATATTTGAAATTAAAAGTAAACCGCAAACAGGCCAAAGATAAATGGCCAACAATGGGTGAAGTCATCTCCCCTGGGTAACGGCGGCATCGGAAGGGTGATTAATGAGCAGCCCAGCCGCATCAAGTAAATAGCTTTCATAAAACGCGTTGCAAGTACCACAGCCCATTGGCAGTTGTGGGAACAGCTCTTCTTCTTTTTCTCAGAGTGTTTGGCTAATGATTGGAATTACAACTAATAAGTATCAGCTATCAGCTATCCTATTCTATAGTAATTCGAGTAGCCAAAGAAGTTATCAAAGATATTTTAAGGAAATAGGAAAGCAAAATAATTATGCTGGCAGTTGAGTACACGAATAGTGGCAATAGGTGGCTAATCAGAGGATATCGACTTATTGTCACAGAAATTGCAATTCTACTTTTCCTTTCCAAAGGTAGTCCCTCCTTTGACCGGATCTATCCTTCACCTCTATTTCGCATGCATGCCCCATCAACATAATTTACTTCAGTCAAAGCCTCACTCGGGCTCCATTCAATCCCCTACATAATTAGCTCTCATTCGTGCTCAGCCTTCGGGCACACCTTCAAGGCGACCAGACCAGGGAGATACTCGTTTAGCGCAATTAGCCACAATCGAGTTGATATGTCAAATTAATAAAATATTAAATTGAAGGTGGCCCCTGCTGCTGCTGCTGCTGCTGGAGCTGGAGCTGGCAAATGTTGTCCGTGGCGATCCGTGTCCGTGTCCGAGGTTAAGGCGCATAAATTGTGCAATTTGAGGCGTTGATTTGTTGTCGGTGAACGGGTTTCTCGGTTGCCCCTCGGCATGGGCATGGGCATTGGCATGGGGCATGGCATGGGCATGGTATGGGGAGATGTGCGGCCTGTCAAAAAGCCGTAATTTCTGTTTAACTTTGCGCGGCCTGCCTCCGATAAATTATCACAATTTGCGTTGCATTCGCAGCTGAAGCTGAAGCTGAAGTATGAGGCCGTGGTCGATGAGGAATCTGATGCTGAGCAGGCAGAAAGCAGCAGCAGCACTAGCCGGAGTGGCTAAATTAACAGAAGCCGAATGCAACTAATTTGCGACAAAACGCCCTCAGGTAGTGGCAGCGAGCCAATAAATCACGTCAACCCAAAGTGGGAGCCCCGGAGACCCGAGAGCAGCCGCTTGGCATCATTTGGCACTCGAATTTGTTGTCGTCGTCTGCATGCGCTGCAAATAAATTGCCCTTGCATGGGCCAAAGCCTGGACCTGGCCCAAGCCAAGACACCCAACCATACTATACCATACCGTACCAGAGCAGGCCCAGAGCAGGCGCGAACTCGGTCGGCAATTGTGCAGGATCACCATGAAATGGGATTAAATCGGACAAAAATGTTCGTTAGCGTCAATGAAAAGGCCAAAATGCATGGCCAAGAAGGCATGAATGGACCTCAGACTTGTGGCAAGCTGCAGCTCCGTTCCAGATCGAAGCCACCTTCACCCCACACCACCCCACCCCACCCAGTCTCCCAATGCGGGCCCAACAACAAATTAACACCTTGGCTTTTGTGTTGCCACTTTGGGTACAAACAATAAATAAATATCACTCCACGCTCCACTCCAGTCCACAAGGCCTGTCAGGAGTCCACTCCCGATCCCGATCCCAGTCCCAGTCCCAGCCTCCGATCCAGCTCCAGTCTCGATCCCATTCCCACTCCCAATGCAAGGCCAGTTCCTGTTGCTGCTGCTGCTGCTGTTACCTGGCATTGAGATTGGCAAATTTATCGTCTTTTAATTAAAGTGCAAGCGACCTGGTTCTCTGTCAGTCCGAAAGAGACAGAGACAGAGAGAGCGAGAGAGCGACAGGGAAGCGAAAGAGAGAGCACTAATTGCCACTCCCTTCTGGCCGCAATGATCGCCACGTGATCTGCATAGGATAGGCAACATCGCAGCAGCCCACCGCATTTCCGCTTCATCTCGATTAGATCTTGGCCACAAACCAACGGCTGCCGGAATAATTGAGTGGTTTATCTGGCATCTTGGCCAAAGATTTGTACACATCCCAGAGCAGATAACTAACTGGGCCGGGAGCGGTCTCCTCTCAGCGATCGTTGGATATGTGGTCCTGCTGTATCATCAAAATTGAGTAATTTAACTACTCAATTCCCGATAAATATCCTACTGTAGGCATTGCTGGGTAGCCTACCCATGGACCCGAGAATGGGATGCACAAGCACTGCGCCTGAGCACTGGTCAGCGGGGGTGTCGACGCCTCTTGGCCTGCCATGGGTGCCTGCATTCGAGGTGTTTTTGAAATTGCCGATCATTATGTAGGGACGTGCTCAACGCCAGCGAGGGCTGATCATAAAGTTGTTCTCTGGAAGAACATTTTGGTAAAAGTTTAGCATTTGGTAGATGTTTAAACATGTGATACCTTATGGATATTTTACTCCTTAAGTACTCCTTTAGATATCTAAATATTATCGATAATTCTCAGTTCTGGTTTTCCATGATAAATATCCGAAATGTTGGCTTCAGATCTGCACCATCTTTCAACCCGACCCCCTCTGCGTAGATAGGCTGTTTGCCGCCTCATGATCAAAATGATCGGTGCTATGTTTTGTGATCTTTCATCCGATCGTTCAACTTAATCACAGCGCTCATTGTTCGGACTCTCCGTACGCAGTCGGAGAGGCGAGAGGCGGAGGATCCAACGTTAACAACTCCGGAGATGTAACTACAAGATACAGCATACTTTGTTTCTGATCGAGAGGTGCTGCGACTGGGGCTGGGGATGGGGCTGGTACTGGACCCAATGATGGTGCTGGGCAACTGCAATTTAGTTTATTGTTATAAGTGAGTGAGGTTAAGTACAAGAGTAATCTACGAGTTGCCGCCGAGTCGAGTCGAGTCGCTGTCGCTGTTGCCGTCTCCAGCTTCAGACCCATCTCCTCCACCTCCACCTCCTCCTCGTCATCAGCATCATCATCATTTGTAAAGGAGAAACGAGCAAGGGAGCAAAAAAACAGAACTGATTGCATTCCAATCGGCCATCCCAGGCCAAGTGTATGTTGGCCAAGTTAGTGGGTAAGCGAGTGTGCCGGAGCAGAGGTGTTATAAAATTTGTTTAACTTAATTTCAGTGAGCGCCATTGTGGCTGAGGAGGAGAGGTGGCGCGGCATGGGGTGAGCGCGGTGCCTCTTTAATCAAGACATCCGAGCAGGACGATCAATCAAGTCATCAATTTGAATGTGTTGTAGCACAAAATATAGTAATTTTCAATATATTTTCAGCAATAATTCAATTTGCAATTATCTCAAGTGTTTTGACTCGAAACTTCAAGACGATCGACCGACGGAGCCGAACGATGGATCGCTGGATCGATGGATCGTTGGATCGATAGCGTCATCAAGCAGAACAAACGATCGGAGCCTTGGGGCAGCTCACGAAGTGGCCAAGTAATCCCTCATGCCCTGCGCTGGTGTAAATGAACCCAATTGATTAAAGCGTAAATTAACCTGAGGTTAACAATGTTTGGCCGCAATTGTTATTAATCATTGCACGTATGAATGCCTAATCAGTCCGTGAATTACGAACGCTCTTGGGGGCGGCAATTGTCAAAGCCATCGCCACGCCACGCCACGCATTTGCTTTCCCATGATGGGTAAGGGATGGATCGTTCAATGGATCTATTCAATCAGCGATGATTGGCTCAAAAGAAGAAAGTGACGCGATCAGAATCTGGCAAAGAAAAAAGGGTACGGTACGGGGCAATTTTCCTAACAATTGGAAAATGATAAGCAAAGCAATAAATAATTGTTAACGATCGCCCAGAAGATCATCGGGAGAGGCTTTTCACAATCAGAAAAACCCATAGAAAGTCACTTGAATGAGAAGTCGGGAATGGGTATGAGAATGGGAGCCATGAGATGGCAGGGCGATCACGATACTCCTCCATTGACGAGTATTAATTTTTCATCATTACAATTTCTGGGGAACAGCTACGCTTCAATAAATCAATCAACAATGCAGTCAAAGTACGACGCTGCCAGACACCGCGTCGCGTCTGGGCCAAGTCATAGTCATGGCCCATGGGCCCTAGACGCTATATGGCTAATATGCCAGACCAGACAGTTTGGAGCCACCGCCACCAGCAGCAGCGGCAGCAGCACATCGTCAGCATCGTTGATTTGTTTGTAGTTTGACTTATCACAATTCATGCTTAGTTGGCACTTTTTCGTTGATCTTCTGGGGGCCCTCTCCTCTCCTCTCTACCGATCTGATCTGGGGTTGGGGTTCAGCTTAGGGTTCAAGCGTAGAAGAGGCTTATGTCACTAGAACTTCTTCAGCAGCTCACTTTGAAGTGGGAGACTGACAGGCTTAATGATCCTAGCATTAGAAACTGTCGGAGGAGGGTCCATTCGTAATGCTAAAAGTTCATTTTTAATGGAATTGGTCATGGCTAAGCCAAGTGCATATGCCCCAAAGCACTCACTGCTAACGAACCCAATTGCCTGGATACTCGTAGACGCAACAATTTACAGACTTTAATCTCTGGCCAACAATATTTCAAGCTTTTTGTCGCTATGGAAATTAATTCAGTTGTCTAATTTCTGTAACATTCAGGTACTAAATAAATTGCTAGCTCCATGAATGAAGGCAGACTCCACATCCTCGGGGCCTTCCAATCAGAATGCTCGTTCGTCCAACGCAAAATGCAAAAAGAGTCGCCCCACCAAATCCCCTTTTGGTGGCACAATAGGCGGCGGAGGGGGCTCTGTGGGGGCTGTGTGAGGGTTTTCGGTGCATATAAAATATTTTGATGCCCGAGCTGCATTCACGTTAAGTTAAGCCTGGTTTATGAGTGTTGAAAGTGCCTGGCCATGCAGAGAGTCAGAGGCTGGTCTGGGTCTGGGTTTGGGTCTGGGTTTTGGGTTGGGTTAGCTCCGTGATTGCAACTATTGTTGAAGCGCATGAAACCAAATGTGGCATGAAGTTTAAGGCTGCCATCAAATTTGGTAAAGACAATTTTAAATGCATTGCCCGGTCTGGCTTATGAGCGGTCGGTCGGTCTGTCCCGGCCAGGCGGTGGCGGGCAGCAGGAAATTCTTCGTAAAAGCCCACTCGATGCATTGTAATGCGCCTTTGTGTTAAACAAATCATAAATCAATAAAAAGAAAAACTAAGCATCGGCATTCCAGCATACATTGGAGTCGGTCTGGCTGGTCGGTTTCGCTACGATCCCAGTCTGGGGCTGGGGCTGGGGCTGAGGCAGAGCCTGAGACCTGAACCCTGTGCCTGTGCCTGTCCACGATAATTGCGCATACACCTTGGCGGAGACAGACTCGGAGACAGCAAAGACAAAAACATCTTAACTTAGTGGTAAGTGAAGTCAACTAACTGCTACCACTAACAAAGACAACAACCGTCCACGTTCCAGGTCCGCATCCACATCCACATCCACATCCAGAACGCAGCATGTGCTATGGAAAGTCGTGCCGCCAGCTCACGACTCCGGCCAGAAGGCTGGAAGGAGGGCAACGCCGAGCCGAGCCTAGCCGAGCCCCAGCTCCGAGGCAAGTGCCAGAGGCTGTAAAACACTCAGCACTAGCTCCAGTCCAGGCTTGCTGGAGTGGGTGGCTGTGGCTGTGGCTGGGGCTGTAGCGAAGGCCCAGAAGTGGTATCGGTGGTTAGGTGGCTGTGTGTGGATAGGATTGGTGGTAGAAGGAGGACGATCGGCACACTATGGAAAATTGTCGCGCTGCTTAATCGACAGCCGCTGCAGCAGCAGTCGCGCTGCCTATGGAAAAATTATTATCATAGTCTTTGGTCTTCGATTTTTGTGGCCCAGGGAAAGGTTTTGTGTCAACACATAGCAATGCTCGAGGTGTTGGGGAGTTCACGCTTTTGGCCAATACCAGCAGCAGCAGCAGGGACAACAACAACAACAACAACAACCACTTACCAGACCCTCAACAAGCATATTAAGCCACAAAATGAAGTTATCGCCTCGGCCGGTAAACAAAAGCTTCGCTGCTCTATGAAAAAACTGATTCATGACTTTGGGCCAGGCCAAAAAGCTGGCTAGCAGCAGTTTTTTAGCTACTCTTCGTTGGGTTTTTGTTTGGCTTTTGTGGGTTTTTGTTTGTTTTTTTTCTTGATCTGGGAGAGATCGTCGTGCAGCCAAGGCACGGCATAGTTGTTGTAAATTTGTTGCAGCGCTTGTTGCCGTGCTCGGGCTGTGCTGTGCCTCGCCGAAGTGGTGATTTACGGCATGCGTTGAGCACTAACCCCAGCCTGAGACCTGGAGCGGGGACTAGAAGCTGGAAGCTGGAACTTGGGACTTGGGACTGGTCCTGGTCCTGGGCTACCATCGGAAATTTGCATGCCCAGCGAGCGATCCTGCAGATAATAAAAGCGCTGCTAGACGGCAGCCAGCAGCGAACTACTGTCGATCGTCGTCGTTGTCGTTGTTGTTGCTGCTGCTGTGGCTTACGATCTTATCGCTGCCAGAGTCAACGCTTTGGGCCAAGTGCCATTTGAACGCAGAGACCAATGAACAACAACCGCCAAAAACGGCCGACAAGAATAAAAGAAGGTCATCTTCGGTGCCGAAGCTTTAGATACTCTTGCACATCCTTTCCCTTGTTCTAATCGGAGCCATATGATATGGTTCATCGATTCTGATTAGCTTAGATTTATTTTTACATAGAGACAGGGATGTACGAATGGTTATGGCTATATCAATGCTGCTACTGATGATGTTCCAGAATATATACACTAGTTTTTGGGCTGTGAATGCAGTCTACAAATCGTGATACCCTCTGTGGGAGGGTAAACCAACATCGAAGACAAGAAGAACGCCACGTTTAGTGTGTGCATTTTATGATTATGTTGTTTTGATTTTCACGATCATTTCCAGAGGGGGAGGCAGAACCAGAGCCAGAGCCAGAGACAAAGCCGGGGCCAAAGCTAGAGCCAGTGGGAGAGAGAGAGCCCAAGTATTTAGTGATTGCAACTAACACACTGGTTAAAAGGCTCTTGGCATGTCCATGGTTTGGCCTTTGATCGTGTTACTGATCGTGGCATAATTATTGCACAAGCCGTGTTCTAGGCAACATAATTAACAAATGAATTAGTTACATATGCAATAAACAAGGCAAGGCATAGAACAAGGCACTCTCCGTCTCAGGATCGTATCGATTTGCGGGGGTGGGGGGGAGACCGAACGCGGTCTGGGAACTATCGCACTCAGGATCTTGGTAGCTTGTTGGTAGCAAAGATACTCGTAAAACAAATCAATCAGCAAGTATCTGCTTGAATTTCCACGTTAATTTAGATCAGTTTTCAGATCAGATCGTGGCATACATTTGAATTTTCCTACAGCGTTTTTGATTACAGTAAAGATCGGGTACAGCATTTCATGACTTGTCCGACAATTAATTAACAAGTGAAGTTGTTTTAAATGAGTGTCGATCGTGTTACTGATCTCGCCACAATTAGAATAAACTCTTTGGACAATTTCATTACGTTTCCCGTACAAAGGAGTCGTGTTGGATCATAATCGGCGGTAAATCAAATATTTTAATCAGTAATTAAAATGTCAGAAATGCAGAGAAAGAGTTGCTTGTGTGCGGCTGTTAAATTGATTTATGCACTGTGCTGGAAACATTCAAAAGAAAATCAGTTAATAGTCTGGGCATTTAATAAGGATTTATTGTTTCTCGCTAGATGTTAATGCCGCCCGCTAGGCTGTCCCGGCGAGCATCTCACACCAATCCCACCAGTCGCCAGTCGCCAGTCCCCCAAGTCACTGGCATCCCAAAATTTACAGCTGCCAAACATCTTAATGGGCTATTAAGTGGAGGCACAACTACGAGTATATCTTCATAGGAAGACCATCCCAGGCAGACCGCGCAGGGCAGGGCCGGGCAGGGCAGGCAGATGATGTTTTAATCAACATCCGAGAATCCGAGATTCGATTCTGGTGGCTCTCGACGCTTAGTTGGCATTTTACGAGCATGACCAACAAGGCCAATGCCATGCCAGTGGCTGGAACATAAGCTCCGGTTCAGAGTTCCCCCCAATTCCCAGCTGCCGCGGCTGCGGCCGGCGGCATTCCACAGATCCCACTCATCATAACATTTATTTGTTATTTGTAAATCGAAAGCGCGTTTAAATGCCTTTGCCAGGCCAATAAATCAATGCTTTGTGACATGAAATTCGAGTAATTTAATGGGCGCAGAACGTGGAGAAGATGCCATGATTTTATGACACCCGCTTCTTTAATTTGTTAATTTGTTTTATTTTTCTTTTTTTTTGTCCTCCTCTCTGGGCAACACATGGCGCAATTTATGCCCATGTTGGGCAGAGCCTCGCAAAAGTGACGGGCGGAGAAGCTTTATGTGTTTTTGAAAAGCCCTTCCAGGAAACTATAGAACTAACTCGCGTTCTATGGCCGATTATAGCTAAATACGAGTATATTTTATATCTCATACATATTTCTGATTGTTGTATACGAAGCTGCCAATTGATGTTGGTGATATTGTCAGTTGTCAGGCTGTCCCAGAAAGGACTTTGCCTCGCTCAATACCTATTTATCAATTTATATGGAAAAGGGTTGGTCTGACTATGGCATCTGTTTGGGATTCTATGGGTATCATTAAGATAGCACAAAAGAGTCCTCCACTATTCTCTCCTTTATACTATGCTGAATACTAAGATCCTGAAATTTAAGAAGAAGTTTTCCATCTGCCTGAGAAGAGGATTTGTGTACTTTGTAGATATTTTTCTTTAAACTTTTGGATTTCAGATTCATTGACTTAATATCTAAAGAAAATAATGTGGAGCCAGTGGTTTTATATAAATGAAATCGAAAAGTTAGGCATTGCTGTCCATTACTGGCCCATCTAAGTAGCGAATCGGCGAACGAAGTATCTGAAGGTCGCAACCATTCATCAATAATTCTTAGTTGTTATTTTATGTAGCCGCTGTTAATATTTTATTGTTGAATGAATGAACGAGAGGAAGTTGCAGCAATGCCTTCATTTTTTTGCTGTTCCTGCTGGCAGACTGAAGCGTGGCTAGCGGTTGTCACGTTTTGTTTGCTGGCAATTTATGCGCTGCCTGACGATCCTGGGCATCCAGCATCCCCGACCCCCAAGCCCCAAAAGCCTGAAAGAACGACAGGAAAACAGAAAGGGAATCAGGACAGAGAGCAGGACTGGATTGGAGTGGCGTGGAGTGGAGTGGAGAAAAAAAACCATCAGCATCGACAGAGCAATCCTGTCGAGGCATTCATCAAAAAATGGAAACTAATTTCCTGTCAGTTGTTGTTGCTGTTTCTGTTGCTGTTGTCGCTCACAATGCCTTACACCTTCTTCATGATGATTTTTTTCAGCTTTTTTGTTTGACTGTACTCCAGCATGGGTGTATCTCTGTGTGTGTATGTGATGCCATTTCTGTTTTATTGTTGCTCCATTTTTTACTTGGCTTTTTATTAATTTTTTGCTGTCTGACGTCGGTCGCGATACAATGAAGTGAAAATGGCGCTGACTGCACATAAATTGCCGTCGATTGCTGTGCGTTCTTTTGCTTCTTCGAAACATCCTCTCATCCTCATCCTTGTGGTGGCAAGGGTATTATGAATATTGTCAGTTGTTTGCAACGTAGATCAGGAAGTATATATATTTCTGATTGAGAAGAACAGGCGAGGCGATGCTGGCTTGGCTTAGAAGACATTATCCCCACAATTTTAAAGCTTTCTATCGTTACCATCATACAAATCCCAATTTTTCCTGTTGAATATCATAAGATCGATGCTCTTGCTGAGGGTATTTACATCTTCGTTGCTTTTCTTTTCAGTTCGATGGTGTTTGCTGTTGTTGTTATCCTTATTGTGCATATGGTGAAGTTATCTTTTAGCCTTTTGTGTTGCAAACTGCCATTTGGTTGGCGAATTTTAATTGAAAAATTTTGCATATTGATGGAATTCTTTTTTCCGTTTTGGTTGAGATTTATGAACCCTGTGAACGGTATAGCCGAAGAAAAACAACAGACACAGCCGGACCAATGAGCGGCACCGGAGGCTGCCCGAAATTATATGCTTTTAGGGATAACTTTAATGCGATCTGGTAATTTTATTGAGCGAAATAACAGGGAGGCGGCAGCCACCAGGCCCCAAGGCATCCCGAACCGTAGCTGCCAATTTGCTGCCCCATCAGGAATTGTGCCCCTGCCCCTGCCCTGCCCCTGCTCCCACTCCAAGTGGTGCCTCTTAATTTGTGACAATAAACTAAGCCATCGGCTGGTCTGTTGAAAGGAAGTCAAGTTGCCGGGAAAATACTTGGCCAAAGGAGGAAAAAATTATGAAATGCAATTTGGAAAATATTTGCAATTGGTTGCGCGGCCATTAAATTGCCGACTCCGACTTGGAGTCTGAGTCCGAAAAAAAAAGCGAAACGAAACGAAACGGAATGAAATGAAAGGCAGCAATAATAAGTAATCATAATAATTGCGGCGAGAGGCGCTATAAAAACCCAAGAGACAGAATGCTGGGGAGAAAGGGAGGGATGGGATCCGGCAAACGAGTTAATTAAGACGTTTTGCCCAACGACCGTTACAGGCGGCATGGCGTATACGCAATTAAAGAGTCTTAAGCAGTCCACCGGCATTCAAAAAATGAAGAAAGCTGCCTCGGAAGCGGCGACATCCACCAGCGATCCACCGATCCAGCGATCCAGCGATCCAGCGGAAGTTTGCTTAATTACGCAATGCCTTCAGTAATAATAATGGACGCGGATGATGGAAGTCCATCATAAGGGATGGGCCAGCGATGACGGACTTTGAAGGGCTTTCTCTGCGAAACGAACGAAGAATTCCAAACAGGAAGTGCATTTTGTAATATTTCAGAATACTCGTAATAAATATCCCTTTTCCGAACTGCTCCTGTAAGTCTTACGGGAACGAACAATAATTTCAGTTGGGTTCTACAAACCTAAAGTGAAAGATCTCCAAATACGGTATTAATCCGCGGCTATTTTTCTGTTGCCAACTCTAGTGGTAGTTCATTGAACTACTTCCAAGAATACGACTAGTCAAGAAAGAATTTGTGGCCCCTGCGCGCAAGCTGATGGAACCACGTCAAGTACTCTTCTGGCTAATGACTTACATTGAACTTTAACCCGCTGCTAGAGACAGGCATTGGCCAGGCTTAGTTAGCCATGGCTTCGGAATAAAACACCTTTACAACAGCAACAAAATGGCAGGTAGCACTTGAAGCTTAATTGCCTATTAGCAGGAGCTGCAGCAGCCGCAGACACGACCTCTCCGGGGCAAAAACAATGCCACAAAAGAGGAGAAAAAGAGGCAGGCAAAAAAGCAGCATGGCTGCTGGTCCGAGAGCCTCGACTCAAGTGGGAGTTGCAAGCCATTGGCAATTAAGTGCAAGCCAATCAAGCGATTTGTACATGCCCAACACTTACACATGCCAAAGTGCCCCAGCCCGAGAGCTGGGGCTGGGGCTGCAGATGAAGACCAGGCCCAGATCCAGACCCAGACCCGGCCAAGAGCCAGACTAATACCAAGACCAAAGCGAGGAGACGAAAACTCATTTGGGCCCGGTTGCCTGATGATCTGGCCAGCAGCCCCACGGGCGGCGGTTGGCCAACAGCCAATGCGCATTGACTCTCTTTTGACGCCTTAAGCAAAACGCGCTATAAACTTTAATTAAGACATAAAGCAGTTTTAACTATGCACTAAAAGCCAGCCCAAAGAGCCAAGGCAAAAGTGAAAGAAGGGCAACGTGCGACTACACGGTACGCGGGAACCGTACCCTGTGCCTGGGCAGCCGATCCACCGCCCAGAGATGGGACTCTGTTCCGCACGAGGCGGTCACGACGATGCTCAAGTTTAAGTGCCCTACGTGAAGGGCATTAAATCCCCAACGGAACTTTAAGTATTACATTAGAAGAGATACCATAGATAGGGGCGAGAACAGGTACGAGTGGGGCCTGCTAGGGGGGTGTGACTTAACAAATTGCATAAATCATTTTCATAAATATACTACTTTCACACGCCTAAGAAAGTACAGCTGAGCATTGGGCGGAATCTATTAGAGATGAAGAAACTATTATTTTCTTAATGCATCCGTGTTTTACATTTAGTAGGTATATTTGTTTTTTGAGGAAATCGCATAAGCTGAGTGGGTTGTAACTTGTGCTCCACGAAAGAAAATCCAGAAGGATCCTAAGCACTAACAACATTTTTGAAGCTGTCTAAAGAAAGTATAAATATATTTTTATAATTATGATCATATTTTTATCAATGACACTGAAAAGTGCTGTTGTATTTTTTGTAAATAATTAATATAATCATCTTAAGATCTTACATGAATGTATATCAATTTATTAATTAAAATATATATGCTATTTGCCCTAAAACCCTTTAAAATAAATTTATAAAAATATGATTTTCCCTGGGTGTATAGTCGAATTGGAGTAGATTCTTCTAAGAACTATTTCTCAGAATATTTGCGTGCAAATTTAGAAATTAAATCTTATAAGTTTTCCCAATTCATAATTAAAGTTTGATATTTAAAATATCTATTGGTGATGGAAAATTATAAAGTCTTAACGGTTCTTAAAAATTTACAAAAATTATATTTTACTTTATTTTACTTCCCCAACAACTTTCCGAATTGGATACCAGCATTCCCCTTCAAAACTCTTGTAAAATAGCGAAAATACTTTGTGGAAATTCCGGAGCCCCATGGGCAACGGCCGCCACAAGAAGTGCCATGGGCTGAGTGCCCTGCCCGGGCCCGTGCCCCCAGTCACAGCCGCAGACACAGCATTCAGTATGCGACCAATCTCGGACACTCACTCACAGGCGGCACTCACCGAGTGGCCGAAACAGCTTCATCTCTGCTTTTTGCAGTCGTTACAAGCGCTCTCAAATCGCTAACCAATTAACTTGGAAAGTTCACGAAACTGCAACCGCGCAGCGAGCACTAAAAATCGACACATAAAATAAAGTTATAAGAATGCTGGGAGAGTACGAGTACGGCAAACGAGCCAGCAGATGAAGGATGCCTGTGGATGTGGCTGTGGAGATGGGGATGGAGATGGAGATGGGTATATATGTAGGATGTGTGGTGCTGAGGCAGACAACCGGTCGAGTGGTCCAATGGTGGAGCGTCAGACGGTCAGTCAGTTGGTTCGGCTCTGCTCTGCTCTGCTCTGGCTCTGGTTGAGTGGATTGTCAGTCAGCAGCGATTTAACGTGGCGCACATTATTCATTCCGTACGTTTTTATTACTTCATGTTCGTGTTATTTGTAATTTTAACAAGATAATTTTGTTCAAGCATTTAATGACAAGACGGAGACGACCAAGTGGAACCGACTCGAGAAACGGCAGCGCAGCAGTCAATTTACTTGCACTTGCCGATGATCACTGCCGGGACCAGGGACCAGGGACCAGGGACCAGGTGCTGTCTATACGCTTCTGTGTATATGTATGTCTGCGTATCTGTATCTGAAGGATACACATGTACGAGTGGACATTTAATTGCCATACAGCGGAAAGGAAATGTATGCAACGGGCGAACAATTCATGTGATTTTTATGCTGCCAAACCAATTATGGCAGCCTTTTTCCGTGCCACTCGTGGGATCGTCAGAGTTCAGAAGAACAGGCTACGGGTACGCTGCTCTAGCTCAACTTAATTGGCAAAAATATTAAATCAGCATTTTGCACAGCCAATTTGTAAGAAAAAACGCCAACTGCCAACGGCCAACGGCCAAGAGCCGAGAGCCGAGAGCCAAAAGCCCGACTGGAAACTGGCAACAGCCAGAAGCAGTCAAAGAGGCAACAGGCCAACTGCATAATGAAGCCATCAACCGGGGCCTCGAACTCGAACTCGAACTGCTGGCACCGCCACTGGCACTCCATGCCACGCCTGACAGCCGCCTCTTAAACATCCTTCTGCTGCTTCCACGAACGCTTCAGATCCATCCTCGATCGCTTGCCCTGGCCCAGGCCCAGGCCCAGAGCAATTGTTTGAATCATCCAATAAATATGCGCCCGGACAAGGGTCCGTCCGTTTCGCTTCCCCTCGACTCTCCTTGGCCAGATCGTTTATCAAAATCTGCAGCCATTGTGGCCAAGGGACACCATTTTCGCCCGTTCGCTGTTCCCGGCATTCAAATTCCTAGAACAATGAAATAATTCCATAAATTCGATCGCTATTTAGCGTGGCGTTGGCCACCATTTTTGCCCAGTCACCATCTTTGGCAGCTCCAAAAAAAAACCACCAACAACAACAACAGCAAATATGACCACAAGAAAGCTCCTCCTACCTGATTGCCCGCTGGTAGGCGTTGCCCAGTCCCGATCGTTTGGTAAACAAGTTTTCGTGGTTAAAAGCAGCAGACAACTGACGGCCAAACTTGTTGGCCGAAACAGGTTCTGGTCGGTATGTGTTTTCTTGGCGGGGCGACAGAGGGAAACTCAACTCAACACGAGGGCTGTAAAGTTGGCCAGTGTATGGCGCTCGCCGCTCGCAAAATGTTGGCTAAAATGTCTGGCACGGCTGGATTTATGGTCAGTAACACTTGGCCTGAACGTCGAATGGGTTTTCCACGCCAACTGGGCCGTTGGGTTGGTCATGTTACTGCCAGCATTGCCGTCGGCGCTTACATGTTCGCACCATGACCATTCGATCTCATTTACGTCAATTTAGTGTCAATCGATTCGGGTGTTTATCTATTTATATAATGCCACAACATGTCGGAGGGACTGGGTCTGGGACTGCTGTTTCCGGAATGTCTCCCGTGTGTGTGTCTTTGTGATTTTTGTATTGTATATGTGTATGTGTGTCAGATGTGGTGTCATTGATTCGGGGAGTTTCAGGGGTCGGTTCTGAAAGGCGTGACTAAGGGAGAACATTGCAAAATGACGTGCTTATTCAGAGAGCTTCAGAAGAAATTTTATTCGTGAATTTGCCATAATTATTCTATAAATAATAGGATATATGCGTTATCTATCAGTAGATCCAACACGATCTCCAGATCATTGAATCTATAATGCATATATAAATAACATACCAAGCTTATCGAATGTCAAGGATATCTGGTGGAGCCATCAACCAATTGATACAGCAATTATCCCCATTTGGGATTTTTTTTTAGCTGATTAAAAAAATGTTATCAGCAGACAATATAATCTGTGAGCTCAGCTTAAAGATGACAGAATAGTTTTCAATGCAAATACAAATATAAAAACCTTTGCTTCAACTAAATGGGTAAATATTTTATTCAAAAGATGATAACATATCTTGATGTAGCAATACAACAGTAACAACAACAAGTAAATTTATTTATAATTAATTACATTTTCATCATTTCAAAAGTGAGATGCAATTTCTGCCATTTAAAATAAGTTATAATTCACACCAGAGCAGAACCTCTGCATTTTTCCACAGAACTCTCCTAACGAACACTTTCAATGGCCACCGTTCCGCCACCCAGCCATTATTATAATTTGTTTACACACAGGAATATTAATGGCGAATTCCCTGCCGCTTCAGCTCATAAATTAATAATAATTTCATAGAACCAGCTCTTTTATAGATAAACGAAAAAAATTAGCTATAATTACAAGCGGCAGCGATTAAGTGCATCATAACACGAAGGCGCCGCAGAACGTCCAAGCTCCTTCCAGGGGCATGGCCATGGCTATGGCTATGGCTATGGCTATGGCTCCCTCTTTGGTAACGAACCCGAACTGATCAAAACCGAACCGAACAGAGACGAGAGAAGAGGAAGGAGAAGAGGAAGAGAAGCCAGAGGCAATTCCTTGAGGCAATGTCGAGGGCAATTAAAACGAGCAACGGCGCGCAAAACGCACGAAATGGAATTAAAAAGGCATCTTGTTATTAATTAGGGAGAACAGTAGCTGACAGATATAAAATGTTTGCTAATTTGAGATATATATGTATACATATATACCTATATATATATATATATATCAGAAAATGTATACCCCCTTAGCGGCTTCCTCGCACTCGGTCAAACGAATTTCGCGATAAAGCGAATTTCAATGTCTTTAGCTTATAATTGGGCAAAGCCAGAAACGCAGAGCGACAAAGGCAGACCGAAGGCGGCAGACCGAAGGCGGCAGACGGCAGACGGAAGACGACGAAAAGATACAAGATACACTGGCCTGGCGGAGGATGGCTCTCTCCTGCTGCCACTGGCACTGGCACTCTGATCCGCTCTATCGTTAATATTTCGAAATTCCATTTGTTCTCAGTTTCGTTCGGCCGATTGCTATCAGTGTCGCCGTCGCCCCAGACTTTAACCCTCTCGTTCCGAGGAGCTGGAGGACGTGGATTTTATAGTCGAAATTAATTAACATAACTTCCG
Source organism: Drosophila helvetica (assembly GCA_963969585.1). Lineage (NCBI taxonomy): Eukaryota > Metazoa > Arthropoda > Insecta > Diptera > Drosophilidae > Drosophila > Drosophila helvetica. Next base: position 46,070,973 of record OZ018403.1, read on the forward strand.
TTTTGCCGAAATGCTTATTATGCCTCTGCTAATTGGGTATCTGGTGACTTTGAGCATTGTTCTATGGCGGGACAAAGAGATTCAGATTTGCCCGGGCCCCGCTCTCATTCAAAGCACAATTTATCACCGAAAACTCATCTCAGACTTTCGCTTTTTTGGGCGAACTAGTTGCCCAATGGCTTCGCCTTTTGCTAGTGTTTTTATCACACTCTCAAAATTTATATTTACGAGTATTTCTATTGAAAATTGAATTTCTGAATTCGAAATTCCCGGCACTTATCGGAGCGCGGCGATCGGAGGAACAATACATCGACGCGTGCAAATTGATTTTAGCATTTTGCATGCAAATTTCAATCAAAATTAATTAGTTAACATTTTTATTGTTGTACAAATGAGCAAAAATTAATTTGCATGACTATTAAAAGGAATGACTTTCGTGCAATAAATAATGCCAACAACATCGACCGAACGACCAACAGCAACAACAACAACAGAAACCATAGAGCAAAACTGTAAAAAAAAACTATTTTTTTTAAGTTAGACAAAAATATACGTAGAGTATAAATAACAAAAAACAAACCTCAACAGCAAGAAAATCAAGTGAGTTTTACACAAATCGACGAGGAAATGCTCTATAAATAAGAGATAAGAATAAGAAAATGTCTTGCTTTAGCAGCAGATGATAAATGCACAAATTAGTCAACGATTTGGGTAATAAAGATAATTAATTTATTTTAAATATTAAATTTATTAATTTATTTAATTTAAGAGCATCTTAAATATTCTTTGAAATTAAAAAACCTGTATAAATTTTTAAATACTCAACCATATGTGTAGTGTATATCGCAGCCCGCTTAGCACCTGATGCGACCGCGAGGTGCGCTGCGACGGTGGGGCACGGGCACAATTTATGAGTGCGCTACCACAAAACTACAAAACTATCGGGTTACAAGGCAACAACAAGACAACCTACAACATGTTCGGATCTGGGCAGGAGGCCCGAACAGCCGCCCATATGCTGATGATGTTGAACGTGGCAAGTGTGGCTGCCTCTGGCAGTGTCTCCACAAGGTGGCACTGGCATTTCGTTTGGGAATTTACCGATGTGCCTGTGTGTGGGGCGGACTGACCCAATTGGTTGAGCTCTTTATGTGGCACAGATCTCTACTCGTATGTGGACAAAACACTTTACGAGCTTGATCGGGCTTATCAGCCAGATCAAAATATCTTCGTGATAACAAATGCCAAGTCGAATGGAAATCGATCGATAGGGGGGACTCGAACAATGCCAAGACCTTGCATAAAATTATAAACCATCTTTAATGGCCAAAAAACAAGCTTACGAAATCGGTAGATCTTTGCATCTCTCAAGCGACAAATGACCAGAGAAGAGTGACAAACTCCGATGCGAACCCATAAAACCAATTAGTGAAACAAAAACCCCAAAAAACCGAAAGTTCTCCCAGGTCCCGCACAGAAAACCAAAAAAGTTTCTGCTACCGTGCACGCAATGGGCACTGGGAGTGGGGGTGGGGGGGAGCTTTAAATTGGAGTATCAACGGATGATTAACAGTCCCTCGCCTCTTTCGAACCACATAATCGTATATCAAAATCCGAACGATAATTTTATGCCACCAAATCAGGGAGAACATGCAACACGGACCCAGTAGCGGCCATTCAACTACCCAAATAGTTGTTAATTAAAACAAGATTTTGTTTCTTACTTGTTTTCCGATTTCAGGCGGGGCTTGTCTCTGGCCGACTTTTCCGGGAATCAATTAACGAACGTTGCTGGCTGCACATTAACCAATTAACTGCTAATCTAATTTTATAGATAGATACTCGTAGGAAAATGGAAAAAGAAAAAACCCCAGCAAGCAAGAGGCAGGAGCAGAGACATCAACGTAAATCTCAGCAAGTCTCTGCTCCCCGGATGGGTCGTTGAGTTTTCAATATTATCAATGAAATGCAATCCCAGAGAACCCAACGAAAAAAAAAATAAATAAATAAAGAAAACCCCGAAGAGAAACGAGCAAGACGGAGACGAAGAAGAAAAAACCCTTTAACTAATTAGCATTTTTCACTAAATTCCCAAAGTCCAATTAAAAAACACGAAAACACGACGTTAAGAACAGAGCGATAATTTACCTACATCAATGAGTTTCATTATGCCACAGCCACAAACTACGAATGTATCCGTATCTGTATCTCCCCGTTCGTACTCGTGTGTGTGTGTGTGTGCCTGGAGATCTTTATCTGTATCTCCAAATGTGACTATGGAGGATCGCGAGACGAGCTCTGATTTCACAGCATGCAGCGCCTCGCAGACCCACACGATAGTTTTCATTGAATGTCATTCATAATTAAAAACAAAACTTATACCAATATGTCAAGCATAATTTTTATTTGAATGGCCCCAAAGGCCCCTACGACCAAGGAGAAGGAGACCCAAAAGGGAGTTGGCCCATAAATTTCTGGGATAATCGACGCAATGTTGAGAAATATTCTCACCTCCGATCGTAAGAATGTAGCTTCCTGAGGCCCCGGCCACGACGGAGACGAGGCAAATTAACATTTCTGTTGCCTTTTGGTCTCTCTTATCCGTTTGTTTGGATTAATTTTAAATTCAGTTTGCCCGTGGACTGCTGCTGCTGCTGCTACCTCTGCCTGCTGCATTCTAGTATTAATTACTTTGGCTTCCGAAATCGAATTTACATATTAAAGTCGTTTTAAGGCAACCACGATTCGTATCGTGCGCGAAGAAATCAAGCCGGGACGGGACTCAGGGTGCAGCTGCAGCAGTCCCCAGTCCTCAGTCCTCAGTCCTTGTGTCTTTTGGTGCAGCAGGTTAAATGGAAATCAACCAGCGCCAGCCCCAGCCCCAGCCCCAGCACCAGCAACAGCACCAGCTCTGGTGGACATCTGAAATCAATGGGATCCAGGGCGAGCTCATCGACGACCATTTCACAAATCGATACAACTGGAGGAAGAGGCATGGACAGGGGCAGGGGGCGGGTTGGCGGGCGAGGTCGCCAAGTGTCGACTGTGGGCTGCCTTTTGTTTTGTCTTCTTTTATTTTAATTTTTATTTTAATTGGAACAACATAATTCCTAGAAGTTCGCACGAACCAACCACAGTCAGACTCAGACCCCAGCAAGAGCCACAGTAAAGATCTGCTAATGGAGTTCGTTTGTTTGGTTTGGTCTGGTTCGGGTTTGGGTTTGGGTTTAAGTCTGGGTATGGGTATGGGTTTTGGGTGTCATGCGCTGTGCCGGAGGAGACCCAATCACCATGAGGCCATCGTAAATTACTCGATCGTGTGTCTGGTTAGGCCAGGTAGGCCCTGTCCTCGCCCAGGCCCGGCCCGGCCTGGGCTTGGGGCTGGTGCTGGTGCTGGCTGCAGAAAAGAGGATTGAAAACAATTAAAAAATTGGCAAACACGAATCGATTGTGATTACAGTAAATTGTTGTCAAATTAGCTGCAAAATGAGGGGGAGAGAGACAGAGGACCTTGAGTGTGATAGAGAGGGAGAGATCTGAACTGTGGGTGAGTGGTGCCTCGAGTGGGTGTGGATAGGATGAGCGATGTGCGAGTGCCTCAGCTGATAAAGCTGGGTGCGGAGTGGCTTAGAGAAAGTTGAACTCTTGGTAACAGAGTGGTTCAGGGAGTAGATCACATCTCAGACAGTTCTCCTCTCCTTGGGGTAGATCGGGAAAAAGAGACTGATCAGCTTAGAGGTGGAAAGGGCAATGAATTCTCAAGAGAATGCCAAAATTGAGGCAATGATCTGAGGATCGGAATAGAGCAGGTTGAAAGATCAATGGCATAAAAACAAAGAGAGTGGAGCTTTCCATTTGGATAAACTTAGATGGATCGTAGATCTCTTGAAAATCATTAAAGAAAGATGATCATCCCCCAAATAAGACTGATCAATGAAAAGCAATAATAAGCAGTGAAATCCATTATAGATTTGTATTCCCAAAGAAACTACGGATAATCTGACAACAATCTCTTGGCGCATTCCCAGAAAAGAAGACCCAAAACTCGGTTATATCAAGCTGACAACATAATTACAAAAAATTATCAATAATCCCCAAGGAACCCAAGGGGTTATCTCATGAAATCAACATATCAAAACAAACAATTATACATATCTACGGAATGCATCTATCATAAGCCAAGCACACAGAGAGAGGTAGAGGGAGAGAGAGAGAGAGAGAACACTGCACAGATACAGATTGATCGATCATGAGACGAGACAAGATTGGGAGAGTCAAAGTCAGGCAGTTGAAATAATTATGAAATGTCAAACTTGTGTTCGCGCTCGATTACGCCACTTGACATGGCCAATTAATCTCGGCTTAATTGGTTTGTGCCACAACAAACAGGCACTGAGACTGACTCTGAGATACAGATACAGATACAGATACAGAGGGAGACTGGGACACGGCACGATCACATCGAATCGCATCGCATCCCATCGATATTGATGTGCATTCGCCTCTGATTTTGTCTCTTTTTGTGGCGCGACTGCTGGTGGCTGGTGGTTCCTCGAAATTTGTCATATTTACCGTCGGACAAGTGATCGATATGCGTTGAAGGTTGGCCCCAAAAGGGAGGTCCGGGGCGCTGGCAGGATGGCATCTTTTTTGCCCAGAACCAGAACCGGACGGGAATCGCGATCCGAGGATGGGGGCCAGCCCGGCCCGGCCCGGTCCGGCCCGCCGCCGCTTGTAGACATTTTATCAGATTCTTTAATTGCGTAAAACATTTTTGGATTCTTCACGTACGAAATTCCAAAACACCGTAGCTTGTTAAAATTCTTCTATCACTGAGCACAGCGGAGGCTGTCTCTGTCTCTGTCTCTGCATCTGTATCTGTATCTGTGCGGGGGTCTGTGGATGTGTCTCGGTATCTGTGTGCGTATGCTTCTGAAGAGACGGACAAAAGGCGACAGAAAATCGAAATCAACGATCGAAAGAGACAGCCAGCGGCAGCCAGAAAGAGATGGCTGGCATTGCGATGTGGAACGTACGAAACGCCAATTAAGAAATTGACAAATTAAAGCTGAATGCTTTTTATAATCAAAACAGACAAAGCAAATAAGCCCGGCCAGAAGCAGCAGCCACAACGCCTTCGACTGTGGCTGTGGCTGTGGCCAACAACTTGTTCGAGGTTGTTTAAGAAATTTATGAATTTTTATTATTTTTATTGCCGCGCACGAGCAGGCCCCCCCGACAAGTGTCTCCCTGGCTGTCTGTCTGTCTCTCTGTCTGTCTGTGGACAGAGTTTTGTTGTTTAATTTGTTATATATTAAATATTTTTGCATATTTTATACATACCTACATACAAGTATATGTACATATATTCCGATGAAAATAAAAAGAGGAAAAAAACTTTCTATTTTTGTGACTGGCAGCAGCTGTCGTCGTTCGGTAGCAGCCAATCGGCAGCGGCAAATTAACGCAACGGCTTGTTACAGACGCGTTTTACAATCTCGGCGCATTTTTTTGCTGCTTTCTGCTTGCTGGTTGCAGGTTGAACGTTGCACGTTGCACGTAGCAGGTTGCAGGTACAGCGGCAATCAATCGATCAACCGATCAAGCGATCAACGAGCGAAAGCTGCATCGCTTTCGGCCATGTCAAAGTCCTTAGCCACAGCAGGAAGGCAGTCCGGGAGCCAGGAAGACAGAGTCAACCAGGCGGCAGGACGAAGACCAATCGATGGCCAACGATGGCTGCTGCCTGCATTCGCATTCCGAAATGACAAAACAGTTAAAAAATAATTAATTGCGTTGCCTTAAATGGCCTAAAGCGGTTTGGCTTTTTGTCCCTCCCGTTGCTGCAGCTTTTTGCTTCTGCTGCTGCTTCTGCTGCTGCTTCTGCTACTGCTTCTGGCTCTTGTTTGCAAGCTGCATCAACCACAAGAGGAGCAACAAGTGCGTTGCCGGTCTGCTCGCTCATTGCCCATTTTGGCCATTGTTTTTATTGCCCGCCTGGAGGGGCTATCGGCCAGCAGCCACCAGCCAGCAGCCAGAAGCCACTTTAGGGCTTATTAATGATGGATTCTCCTCAATTCCCTCGCGACTTTTGTTTTATTGCGCAATGCGGCAAAGGCACTTTTCCCCTCCCCTCCCAAAATGAAAATGATGATGAGGTTTGGGTCTGAGTTTGGGTTTGGGGCTTACAAACAAAGAGCCCGAATGTATGTCAACGGGTACAGTCGTCCGTCTGTCTGCCAGTCCGTCCTGCATGACAAATGAACAATGCGGGGAGAGGCTCTCTGGTGAGAGCTCGGTACTAAACGTTTTGGCAGCTTGGCGACTAATTTGGGCCAACACAATGATGATACTGAGGATGATCATAATGTGCTGGCCACATGGTCGAAGTGTGGTCAATAAAAGGAATGAAATGTAATTTCTCTGAGATGAACATTTAGCTAAATACCGAATGTATCGAATGAATGTGGAATCATATAGTTTATAGGGATAGTTTAGGGAACTATTAGCAATCCTACTTGACGATTATGGAAAATACTTATCGAACAAAAGTAGGACAATGTCACTTTTAAATGCATTTTTTCGCATTTTTATATCCCAAATATTATCCAATACTTATATAAGCTAAGCATAAATATAAATCAAGATCCTTATCGCTTGAAACATCGACAAACGGAGTGTAACAAATAACAAATTTTCACTTTTATTTAACAAATGATCTCAACCAGCGACGAACCCCCAAAAAAAACACTCTCTCAGAGAAACACAATATCAAGATCAGATAGCTACATCTCGATCGTTATGGCTTTGTAAAGTATCTATAACGGCTTAACGCGCTGACTTCCAATGACTGGAGACCAAAATTGGCAGCCACAGTCGACAGTCAGGGCCGAGATGCGTATATTTATGTAAACAGAGAGGTAAAAAAAAAAGCTAGACAACGCCCTAGAGATTACCGATCAGCGATCGACAAGCCAGAGAGTCAATGCATTAGCGATAAATTTCAATCAAATCCGATCCGAAACAACACACAAAAACATTTCCCCGCACTCCGAAGAGATCATTCGTTGCATAATTAGAAAACATCTAAATTTTGTTTTGTTATAGAAATAGTTTTTTCTTATTTTTTTTTTTTTGAGAACACTAAATTAGATTTACGATTCCCGATCAAAGCAGGCAACGCATGGAGCGCAATTAAAATCAGCTTAATAATTCTCCAATCCAAGAAAGAAGATAGAGATATAGGGAGCAGATGGAGGGGGAATTTCCAAAGTGTGATAATAATTTTATGAAAGAACCAAACGAGGCAACAAATCAATTCAGCATAATGCCAATAAAAAACGATTTGAAGAAGGCATTTACATTCATGAACATAAATCTTGGCCAGGGCACAATGCTAAAAAGATTTCTAGAGAGAACCGAAAGAAGACATCCAACAATTTCATTATGAAGCCATGAATGAAAGACTCTGTGCGAGGCTGACTGAATGAATGACTGAAAGAATGAACGAAACTAGATTCTGTTTTTCGGGTTTATGGATGGTGCCCTTTATTGTTGGGAGCATTTTGGCGGCGAGTCAGTTGGAGGACCTCACAATTGGTTGAGCGCATTACGGGCGATTAGGTGTTAAACACACAATTCGTTGGGCATTTCTGAAATTGTCTGACATAATTTATGGCCCGTAGAACATTGAGGCTAGCCCTTGTCCCTAAACGAGGGGGTTACAGTCACGAAAAGAATGGGAAGGGTGGACAGAGAGATGCAGGTAGGACCCACCTTGGTGGTCATCATCCCCTCCTCCACTCTCCACTCTCCCTTCCATTTTCACTCAAGTGCAAATCCTGAACATGCCCCGCTGGACACTCGACTGAAATTGCAATGCACCAGCGAGGCTTTGGCTGGCGCCTTGGCGCCGCAATTAAGCAGAAATCATTAAAGTTTAAGTTTAAGCCAAAGTACAACAGAAAGCAACACTCCAAAATTAAGGTTAATGTAAGCCCGGGTCTGCTAATTAAGATATGGCTGTCTGAGCCCGTACGCATCACTGGGTCCTCTGGTCTCCGTCCCCTACCCCCCGCTGCAGTCCGATTTCTCCACCTTTCGACAAGTCATTGAGCTGTTAAATTTATTTAATGCCTCACAAAGGAGTCGAACATGTTGCCACTGGCTTTATTATTAATTTTTATTGCTGTGCGATTGAGACAAGTTAATTTTTGTGTCCGTTCTTATTCTGGAGAAACCGAGAGCCTGTGCCTGTGCCCATACCTGGGCCTGCCTCGGCTCCGTCACGGATTCCCATGATCCGAGGATCCTCGAGCGACCTGCTGCGCTTTTGTCTGCAACCCCTCGAACATCAAGTGCCTGCCCAAGCAAGTGTCCTTGCCCAGGCTCGTCCTTTTCTTTCGCTCAATGAATGTGGCCCTTCATTCATGCCTCGAGAGTACCCATTCAGCTCGCAGCACTGCCCGGTTGTGGGTGTGTCCCAGATGGATTACACTAATGCGCTTGTTGTCCTGTGTCCAGCCCAGCAATTTAATGCACTCACCGCACTCGAGAGATCGACCGAGGGATAGAGGATTTAATGATGTTCCCATCAAGTTCAAGTACTCGGTGTCGGCAAATTCGCAAAAAGGATTTTCGGTTTTGTTACGAGAACAACAAAATCCTTTCATATGTTTCAAGAACCCTTCATATTTCATCATGTCACAAAGTCACAGACACTTGAGAGTGGCCAGAAGTGTTTATTGTCTCCAGATCTCTTGTCCATCCCAATTCCATGTCTGCCACTGATCCTCTTCAAGTGTAGCTGAGCGCACGAGCCGACTACGAGTATGAGCCGCCTATGACTAAGCAGATCTCGAGATTCTGGAACTGATGCGCTTAACTCTTTGACTTTGTTTCGGCCAAGCGGATCAGCCTGAGCTGAGATCGAGAGAACTTTGCACACAGCCTTTATTTAAGTTGATCTTTTATGCGAGTAACGTTACATTCGATCGGTCTACTTGCGGTACCACATCTGGAGGGTGCGCATGCGTTTCACCTTCTTCTGCAGCTGCAGAAGGCCGTACAGTAGGGCCTCGGCTGTGGGTGGACATCCAGGCACGTAGATATCCACTGGGATAATCCGGTCGCAGCCGCGAACCACCGAGTAGGAGTAGTGATAGTAGCCACCGCCGTTGGCACAGCTCCCCATCGAGATGACCCAACGGGGCTCGGGCATTTGGTCGTACACCTTGCGCAGGGCCGGCGCCATCTTGTTGGTCAGCGTTCCGGCCACAATCATCACGTCCGTCTGACGGGGCGAGGCACGAAAGACCATGCCAAAGCGGTCCATGTCGTAGCGAGGGGCTGCAATGTGCATCATCTCCACGGCACAGCAGGCCAGGCCAAAGGTCATCGGCCACAGGGACCCCTTGCGGCCCCAGTTCAGCAGATCGTCCAGCCGGGTCAGCGTCCACTCCGACCAGGAGTTCTGGTTCCGTCCGAAAGGCGAGTAGCCACGCTTGGCCGGCTTCTTGCGTACGTCATCGTAGATCGGCATGGTCTTCTGCTCACGAATCCGGAGAGAGCTGACCGCCGGTCCACGGGGCAGCAGCATTAATGCATTCTTATACATTTTGTGGGAGCCAAACATTCTGCTGGATATTTGGAAGCTCTGGATTCTTATTTAGTCGGAAATTGTAAAGAATTATTGCCGTACCTTTTTTGTTTGACTAAATTTTCACTGTGAAAGTACTGAAAAATGTGCAGAGAGCAGATGATATATGAAACGATTGAGTCGAGTTTCAAAGGACACGAGATTGTCTAGACTTGTAGTTCCACAATGCTCAGATGGAATTATTGAATCATTCACAGCCTATTTTTATAATAATATCCTTTTCGCAATTTTTCCATTCATTTAGAACTAGAGATGGGCGCGGGCCTTCTTTTTCAGAGCCGGCCTGGCGTAAGCACTATCGATAACCGAGCTTAACAGGGTTTCGCACATGGCCATATGACACTAGACTTTGCTAACTGACTAACTGCAAAAACAGAGATAGCCTTATGTGAAAAGCATGCAAAGTGAGCGAGAGAAATATGTGCGTCAGCTTGGCTTTCCACGCTTGCCACATGAAAAAATCAGAGTTCGCAAGCCGAAAATTAAAAAAAATCGCCAACTGCATTAAAAAGTCTCGGAAATTATCTCTATTTAAAATCATATATTTCTCTGGCTCACTCTGCCTGCTTTTCCTATAGGGTTTCCATCTGTTCAATAGCCCAATTTTAATAAAAAAAAAAGAGAACAAAAAAATAAACACCAGTTTGCGAAAAATCGCCCAACTTGATTATTTGGCACGAATACTGATAGGCCATTTTCGATAACTCCTCTCCTTCTTTGTCCCTTTATCCCCATTATTGTGAGCATACATACATATATATTTTTTTCACATATAATCATTTGGCGTTAAAATCAATCCGAAAAACTGCAACACTCAGAGGCACTAGGCCTGGGCGGACAGCGAACAGCGAACAGGAATAGCAAGACTCATAAATACGCATGAAGCCCCCATTCAGGCAGCATCCCATGCCATCCCATCGAGATCTTTAAAAAGGAAATTATTAGCTGATTGCAGCAGCCCTCGCTGCCTTGGAGGGTATTTAATGGAACATGGAGCAGATGCATCCACGCGGAGCTTACGCAATCGATTCACGGGCTCATTACGGAGGCGAAGACGGAGCGTCGCCGATTCATGGAGTCATGGCGCTGGCGCAGCTGGCGTCAATACCCAGTGGCAGTTATTTTATATATATATATATGTTTTTTGTGGTTTTTAATTAACGCTTTTGCACAATGCTTGTCTAATTACGCCTATGGTGCCAGAGGCACGACAACAAAACGGCACAGACTACTAAATCATCAATATTGTCAAGCAGCCACAGTGGCAGCAGCAGCAGCAGTCGCACTCGCAGCGGTCCCAGTGGCAGTCACAAACAGCAACAGCACAGCGGCAGCAGCAGCAGCAGCTGGCAAAGAATCCTTCAGGATGAGAGCAATAGAAAAACTGTTGGCTGGCAGACAACGACAACACAACAGTCGGCCGACGGAGAAGACATTCACCGACGACGATCATCGCATGGCAATTAGGCATTGGCTGCATTTGATGCATCATTAATTGAATTAAATTTGCATTTAAATGTGCACCTATCCTATGTATGAATGGGTTAGAGGGGTTCCCATTCCCAGCCACCATCCGCCATCCACCATCCACCATCACCAGGGCATCTCTCTCGCTGGCTGGCTGGCTGGCCGGTTCCCAGTTCTCAGTCAACCCGTCTGCCCTGACAATAGGCCCGCTGATGAAGTCATATAAGCCAAGTTTGTATCGACTACGCATTGCATTGGGAACGCGGTGAAAATGCCAATTTAAAATGGCTAAAATAAATTGGTTTCCTTTGGTTCGTTCGCATCGCTCTCCGAATGGTGGTTGCTTGACCGACCAACCGGCTATCCAACGCAAAATAGACTATCATCAATTTAAAATCAATATGTCACATAAATTGGAAGGGAAATCAACGCCAAAAGCCGCAAACAATATTGGCAAGGAAAATGTGAAAAAAGGAGAAGAGAGACAGAGAGAGAGAGAAACAAGCAAATAAATAAAATAAAGGAAAAACAAGAAAGAAAATCAAGCTTCGGTGAGCGAAACTTGGGATACACTTTAGCAGCGGTCGGAAGACTATGATTTGGTGATCCATAAAATATATGTTTAATATCCAAAATTTGAAAAGTTCAACAGGACACCCCTGGCCATCGACTCAGCTGTCGAAGGATGAGAATAGATGGGATGGGTGCAAATATCTATACATATACCAAAACCTTAGACGAAATCATCAAACCCTCTGTGAGAGTACATCAAAAATGGACAAAGGCTCTGCAGTCCAGTGCGATTACTTTGCTATAATTCGTCGTCATCGTTGCTGATGCTGCTGCTGCTGCTGCTGCTACTGTGGCAGTGGCTGTGGCTGACATCGTCGCTTGGGTTTTATTGGCCACTTTTGGCCACATCAGCGACAACGATGAGACAAGCGAGCGCGCTTCCTGTCCCCTAGCCGAACGTAGGATGTGCTCCTCTTGGACAACTTGCCATTATTATGCGCATGTTGCAGTTGCATTGCATTGTTGCTCTTGGCCGGGCTATGTGGCTTTGTGGCTCTGTGGACTGTGGCTCTGACTCTTACTCTGACTCTGACTGTGGCTCTGGTTGTTGTTGCCGGATTTGTCAGCGATCCTCAAAGTGATAAAAATTGCTCGTAAATCCTTAACGAGTGGAACTAACACGCGCTGGCTCGCTCACTAACCAAAGTTGCACCACTTCACCCTGGGTATTCCATGCCCCATCACCAGATCACCAGATCACCAGCTACCAGCTAACCAGCGTTCTCTCCTCTCTACCTCCCTCCCTCCCCCCTCCCTGGCTTCCCTACACCACATTTGTCTTTTTAGTGAACTCCTAAAACAACATGCCAAATGGAACAATGGCCGATCCAGCGACCGAAATGGACGCGCTCATCTCTTGATCTGCATTGTTAGCAGGAACAGGAACAGGAGCAGCAGGAGCAGGAGCAGTAGCTGTGGCAGTGGCAGTGGCAGCAACAGGAGCCTTCTGCAGAAGCATCATCAAAAGTCGACTGCTCTCCGGTTTCATTGTGGCTCTGGGCTCTTTGCATTCGCCAGAACTCACACCAATGCGACGGGGCCAGTTTATGCACACCAAACACCAAATTGACTCCATTAAATTCCAATTGTCTCCATGTTCTTCAACGGAGCTGCTGCTGGGACTGGAGCGGAGTGTGGGCCAAGTTAAAGGCTTGTTGCAACATTGTATTGGGACTGCTGTCAAAAGTGTGCTAAAAAACCTTCTCCCACAGGCGTAGCTCAAGGTTAAAGTATATCCTTGGCCAGATCCTTAGTCCCCTAGCCGCACTTCCGTTAAAGAGACCTCATAGAGAATAGCTTTCTGCGGTCTGAACACGTGGGTGTCCGTCCTTCCGCTTCAACTTACATTTAGGATTCAATTAAGGGAATAAATAAATGTAATATAATTCCCTACATCGTTATTATCCCCACATGCTACAGGTTCGGACAAAGAACAATTAAGCCTTAATGTCCTACCCATAAACACTAATTTAACAGCTCCACGCGAAGCACTGAAACTAAAGTTAGTGGTACGAGTATGCATAAACCGAATCGAATCAGATCAGATCAAAACCATATGGTGGTTAACCAATTAAAGATGCAAAAGACAAAAGACCCAAAGAAACCAAATCGAAGGAAAACCAACTGACAATAAAATCAACAAATTTTCGTATTTAACGATCGGCAAATTAACATACATTTACACATGCCCCGGAGCTGGCCCAGACGGGGACAGAGTCGGTGGCAGGGGGCTGGGGGCTGGGGCTGTGGCTGGGGCCGGGCTCTACCAAAACAAACGGGTTTCGAGGCAGGCCACCGTCAGTCAAAGCAATCGACCACCCAGATCAAACAGAGAGAAAGAGGGTGAGCGAGAGCGAGAGGGAGAGGAGAGGAAGAGACACTCGTACAGGCCCCTCTCCACCCATGACTACGCTTTATAAGTAGGTGTTGACAGTTCGTTATAATAATAACTACTTTAAAATAAAGCCCCGACCCAGAGCCAGAGCCAGAGCCAGACCCAGAGCCGATAATTAATTACGAACGATTAATGACAATGTTATCTAAGCCGCGGGAGCAGCGGCAGGCGGAAAACCAGACAAACGGACGATTGAATGCCTCTCCTCTCCACTTGTCGGGCGTTTCGCTTGAGTTCAGATGAGTTCAAGCAGTGCGAGGGCGTGGCAAGCGCTGCCTGCCCGCCTGCCTGCTGTTTTCGACTAACTGTTCTGCTTAATTTGCGAATGATTCGATAAACAAACGTCTCCATCTTCGTTTTCATACCCTACCAGAGGGTATTAGGACTTTGATCAGAGCTTTGCTATGGGCATTTCCCTTTCACCATAAGTATCCCATAACTTTCAAAGGAGGGGTGGTGCGTATCAGATACTTCAGCCTCTTTTCACATAATGTCATTGGCGCCCACCCAATTGGTGGGGGAACTGCTTTAAATGGCGGCGACTGCTTTGAACTGCTTGCTTGTTGTGGTCACATGTAAAACACACAAAATCCTTTTAATACATAATGTCACAGGAACATCACTTACCCCTGGACCATTTGTATTTGCTCGCTGTCTACGAGAACACACATATTTATGTTTCATTTTTTACCGCACTTTCACTTTGCCGCTCGCTCTCTCTCTCTCTCTCTTGGGCCCTCTTGGGCCGCACACCACTTTGCTCCGGCGGATAATTAATGTGCGCTGCGACCCGCACCCGGGTCCGGAGTTTCCCTAAGTAGGGTGCATCCCCTCCTAATACATAATTACGTTGTTTCATTAACAGCATTAGCGGCGATAATATTTCACTCGCATCGAAGGAGCCCTGCCCTCCATCTTGAAGTGGAGGTGTCTGTGTCGTCTGTGCTGCCGCTGCCGCTGGTCTCCTTCGTGATTTATCGACATTAGGCGGATCGTTTAAATGCCATTCGGTGGGTGGCAACTAGAGATGCACCAAGTGCACTTTTAGTTTCATTTATTCGTAGGATAAAAGGCATTAGGACATCCTGGCTTTTTAAAGACATTTTAATAATATTTTGGTTAGAACATTGTTCCAAAATCCACCAGAAAACCTCACGCACTCATCTCTAGCTCCCTGCATTCCCCCGTTATGGATTATTAATGCAATGGGTTGTGAACGGGCAGACATGGCGGCATTGATCATGCTCCCCTGAAGTGTTCGGTGTGTGTCTGTGTGTCTGTGTGCCCCGTCTTTCTTTTCAGATTTTGGGGGCGCAGAACTGACTAATGCAATCTCAAGTATGTGCGACACGCTGGCTGGGGCAGCGGCTTCAACATGTGGCCATGGTGCTGCTGATGCCGCACTGTGGAGTGGAGTGGAGTCAAAGTGGAGATGCACCCCCCATGCCCCTACTCGTAGATGAGACTGGGGGACGGGGTCTGTCGAATTTATGTGCAGCGGCATGTTGCCAATGCATTGGCTTGCCGCTTGGTGGCAAGTTCTCGCACGCATTTAAATACCTAATAAAAGTTACACTTGAAAATTAATGAGCAGCATTTCAGAGACAGCATTTATGGAACACGACAAAGTGACAACACTTGAATTAAGTTGTTCCCATCCAGGGCCCCAGTCCCCAGTCCCAGTCCCATCTCCATCTCAGGATCCCGGCTACAGTTCCAGCCCCAGTGCCAGTGCCAGTGCCAGCTCTCCTTCTGATCGTCTTTCAGATGTCACTCCATGGCATTGCCATTCCACTCCACGCCTGTCTCTGGTCTCCGGCCCAGACTGCGCGCCTTGCCGAGATTTCGTTTTAGTTGGTGTAATAAATTTTGTGGTTTAATGGGGCGGGCGTTTGTCGACGTCAGTCGCTGCTGCTGCTGCTGTTGCTGCTGCTGCAGCAGAAGCCGGTCGATGCAGCGGCATGACTCTGAAGTTTTCACTTTGATATTCGAGCGTCTATTAATGAAAACGTCGCGCTGCAGTGGGGCGGCCTTTTTTGGCCTATTTTATAGGGCACACTTCCTTTTTTAATGCACTCCAGCGAACCGTCGCATGAAGGAACGTCTTAAGCCAGAGTAAAGCACATAAACGATGCCATTAAAGTGACAAAAATTGACACTAATCATGCTCGGGTGCCACGTAAAGGGGTGGCCGACCATTTGTTTTTGGGGGCCGCAGCAGCCAGGCCCAGACCCAACATTTTGTAGCCCTGTCATGTTCAAGACGGCTCCGTAATTTATGTATCAACACTAAGAGATCGTTAGTACCAGACAGGGTCAGTGCTGCCACAGCAGAAAAATTCCAAATATCCAGCCCTAAATGAATAGTTTGTTATACAAATGATACTGACTGTTTTACAGCATGAACTATCCTTTAATTAATTTCTGAAAATTTATAATAAAGACAAGGATTAAAATTGGTAAAAAAAAAATAATTTTATGCAGATGCAAATTTTTTGTAATTGCTGACAATATATTTAAATTCGAAAAACATCCGCCAGTAAATTAGTGAAGCCTGAACCAAGAATGTATATATTCCACAGAGGTATTCCCTCGGACAGCTATCAATACCTGGCTCGAGACCGACACCGACACCACCCATACCCAGTCGACACCATCGCTAAACGCACCAAAGTAAATTGTTCGATTAATTGGATTTTAACAGCGACAAGTAGCCGCCAGGACAGGGCAAGAGAAATACAAAAAAAAAACAGAGTGCCACAGAGGGAGGGACTGAGAGAGGGCCGGGGCCGGGGCTGGGGCTGGGGCGAAGACAAAAAGCCAACATTCCCAAGCAGCTAAAACAAACCTGAACTCTTGTTGGCCAAGGCAGTAGCAGCAGCATCGGCAGCAGCAGCAGAGAAAAACGAAATAGAGATGAATTTACAGCTACAAATCGCTTGATCAGTCAACATTTTAGCTACGTCTAATTGTCAGTCAGTCAACCACAACCACAACCAGAGACGACGGACATGGCATGGACAACCGACAACCGACATCGACAACGGGAGAGAGAGACAACAACGACGACGATGACGACGAGAGCAAAAAGAGGCCCCAAAGTTGAATTTTTATTGTTGTCACAGCAATTTCAATTGGTTCGATGAGCATTCCAGCATTGCACGCGGCCGGGCCAACTAGCGGAGAGAAAGAAAGACGGCAACAGAAATCAGGCAACAGGCAACAGTCAACAAAAACTGGCTTAGACGAGGCACAGCCAGAGCCAAAGGCAGAGCCAAAGGCAGAGCCAGAGGCAGAGTCTTGGCTGACAAGATGTTGGAGACACAGCTCCATCATCGATATTATGTCGCAGGCAGACGATTAATGATTGCCAAGGTGAAGATCTCATCGGCATCGGCATCAGCATCGGCCAGCAGTTTCTTATAGTGTACTGTATCTGTATCTGTATCTGTGTATCTGAGTTTGTCTTTGTCTTCTATCTGCAGCACTGCTCAATGTCAGTCATGGAATCGGTTCGTCAGTCTGTCAGTGTCGCCAAGAGCCAAGAGCCAAGTCGGGCCAAGGCCTAAGGCCTGGACAACGCAACTATATAGCAAAGCAAACGTCTCCTCCTCTCCCCAACACTTGGTATTTATGCCAATTAGTATGAAATTTCTTACGTGCCCGCAGAAAGCAGACATCAGCCAGCAGCCAGAAGCCAGCAGCCAGCAGCCAGGCCACAGATCCACAGATCCAGAGTCAAAGCCAAGACCAACTCCAGTTCCAGTCCTCTTCTACTGCCACAGCCGCTGCCACTGCCACCGCCACTGCTTCCGCTTAAACTGGTCCAGTTTTATTTCACGATTTCACCCTAATACAAAACCGAAACCAACAACAACAACAACCGCCTGGCCGTCTCTTATTGTCTCTCCGCGGGCTTAGCGCCATTTTTGTCGCGCTTCTCAGACTTTGGCCTAATCTGAGTGCCTAAATCGCCCGGAGGCTAAAATATTTCGTATTTAATTTGCTGGCTGCCTGGTTTTTTGGCAAATATGCAATACCCTGCACCCGATACCCTACACGCCCAAGGCACTGCCAGCACTTAATCCCTCAACTCCAATTAAGTTTAACCAGTTACTAGTTGTGCTTCCACCCATGCTGACTGGATTGGACAAATTTCCACTACAATTTTCCGCCCAGCAGCATGCCGCAAGTGTGACTTGCACTCGCACCTGCCTCGTTAGGCGCTTGGCGTTGCCGGCTATAATTGAGCAATTATTCATTCAAATGGATTGCCAATTCCGCCAACCAGCCAACCATCCAACCAGCCTACCAAAGAGCGCCTAAATCCCCGGTACCGCCCCAATGTCCCAATGCCCCAAGAGGCAATTTAGCGGCAACGCATTGCCATCGAACTGCAATTGCGATTGCAATTATAAAACAATCACTTGTCGGGCTAGGCGGCTCCCGGTCGCCACCTTTAACGGCTCCCCATTATTTTCGTATTCTTTCCTTTTTTTCTCCTTTTTTTCGTCTGCCGCACGGCATAGGTTCCAGGTCCAGTGGTTTTTTTTGTGTTGGTTTTGGGCGGTGGCGACGGCATCGGCGGCCACGCAAATTGTGCTTACTTAATAAGTCGTACAACCTGCTAATGTGAGCAATTTACCAAAGGAACGCGCTCCACCCGGCTACCGACTACCGACTACCGGCTACCGGGTTGGGCAAACAGAACAGGCTTGTGGCGGTTCTGGGCGCTGCTCCTCTCTTCCGTGGCACTTCTTTCAGTTTATGGTCCTCGCGCATGCGCAACTGCGATTGCAATCAGCAGGAAGGCAGTGCCAGACTCAGAGCCCAGAACCCAGAACCGCATCCACAGCCAAAGCCAAAGCCAGGAGGAGACAGAGCCCAGCCCAGGACCGATCCAGACCAGACCAGACCAGAGTGTGTGAGTGCGCACAATAAAAAGGTGCGAGCTTAAAGAATTTATGGGCCAGCCTTGGCCAAGTCGATAAGCTGAGCAGAGCAGTCCAGACCAGGGCAGAGTTTCAGAAGTAAAACAAAGTCGCTGGGACAGCGCACCTAATTATTATAAATAAACCAATCGAACAATAAAGATCTGCTGGCCAACTTTCCACGAAATGTGCACAGTGGCCATAAGAACTTAATCGCAAATGAGATTCCAGGCCAGTCCAGGCCAGGCCAGGACCAGAGGCCGAGACTGGCAACGCCATCGATAACACAATCGATGATGAGGCGGCCCAGAGCCAGAGCCACAGCCACAGCATCGGCTAACAAGCGGTTCGCTTCGGTTTGATGCGGCAGCCAGTCGGCTGGATTAATCGCTGACATGGACCCATGGACGAGACGATCGAGAAGAGACCCAAAAAGTCCAGCCTTCGAGCCGCAGATAACGCTCTGACGTAGTTAAACATATTGTAATTGCTGCGCTGCTGCCGTTTGCCGAAAACGGGTTTCCATCTCCATCTCGACTCGGCTTGGCCCGGCCCGCGGTCCTCTGGTCATTGTTTTGGACTGGACGGGCTTCTGTATCGGGCCTTAGCATCAGATTACCACTCTATGTGCAGACAAAGGCGCAGCAGCCAATAAATGGAAGGCGTCGTTGTCGTCCTCAGCCTCAAGCCTCGTCCTCGACTCCATCCACATCCCCATCACCATCCCCAACCTCGAGCACGTCCACCTCTTTGTCTGCTGACTGTGGCTGTGGCTGTTGTCGTTACGGCCTTTGATTTTTGTGGATCAGCTTTGCACAGTAGCCGTTCGATAATTTGCTATGGCATTCCAAGTGTATGTCTCCTTATCCCGCATGTCAATCAAGCTCCTAATTATTCTCCGAATGCAAAAGATAATTGGCCATCGTTTTTGGGGTGCTACGGCTACTGGCTACCGGCTACCATGGCCAAATCGATTGCACTATAAAATACGAGACGAGACAGTTCTGCAGAGGCAATTATGACAAACCGGAATCTGAATTGCGAATATTGGAGCAAGTATCATCCAATTAAATCGAAAAGGAATAAGAATGAAAGGGATCGCAGTGGGGATACATCTTCAATACAATCTTCAATCGATCCATATTTTTGGCAACAGCTTAGCGGAATTGAGTTAACGATGCAACATTGAGATAACTGGAAACAGTCAAGGGGAGTAATGCTTGGGAATTATTGGGACTAACCTCATGACTTTTCCTCAGTAGAAATCCTCCTATTTTCCAATATTTACTCAAGCGATTTCCCATATGGGATAGAGTCTCTCGATCACTACTGCTGTCCCATTCACAAGGGATCCGCCATAGTCCCTATATTGTGTATGCTTATCTCTTATCATCTATGAAGCGCGAACTGAACCACTTACGTCACAAACGCCTTTGTCTAACAATCACAATCAGATAACCTTATCTTTCGAATCGATTTAAAAACTTGAATGTAAACAGTCTTCGCTGTTTTTGAGCCAAACAATAAACATTTCATTTGCCACTAGCAATCTTTAAAGAGAAGTTTGTGGGTCACAGAAATAGTTTTTTTAAGTCACTCAAAATACTGAAATGTGAATCCTAAAGTGAATGAAATATTTTGAAGATTTTCGTGAGTATTAACAGGCTGGATTCTGGATGCACCTTCACCGAAAATCAAATACTTCCCCATAGTCATTTCCTTTCACCACCCAATGCTACCGCGTAAAAGTTGATTTCAAGGGTATATTCTTTTGATCAAGTGCATATCCATCGGTGTCTCTGTCCGTGAAGCGAGACACCCAAAGTAAATCCGAAATCGGCTAAAACTTCACCCAGCTTTGGCTAATTGATTTGAGTCCAAAGAACCTTGAATTGCTAGATATCTTATAGTCGAAACTCTAGAGTCTAGACTGTGTAGTCGTCCATGGGCCAGAGTATCACTAACAGGAGCAGCAGCAGCAGCCCCATCGGCAGCGTTAACGGCAGCTAATTCATTTGGCGTCCCAGCAGGTTTCCAGCGGCCGCCACGACAGCCACGTCTTGGCTATCTGTGAGTGGTAATCATGCTGGGAACGCATTGCACTGGCTCACATGTTCATATGTAGGTCCAGGTCCAGGTCCAGCTCCAGGTACAGGTCCTGCCAATTCGGTCCGAGCGCTGTCCGGGCATAGCTTTAAGTGTAATGAAATCACACATAGAGACAGCCGGCGGGGGGGAGATGGAATGGAGCAGTGGTAGGGGTGCGGAGGTAATGCGGGACGACATCGAGACCATCGACACTTTGTACGTTGTTGTGTAAAACGATTGGCGCGTTAATCAACGTACAAATTTCCGACTTATATGGCCGGCGAATTAAATCGTTCCCCCGAGATCACCAGCCGGGACAGAGCATCCAGCCTGGTCAGCTGTCTTGGCCGGACACTGACAGCTGCCGATTAGAACTGGAGCGATAAATTATACAATTGCCATGCGTGAGACCTGAAGATCGCCAGCTTCCAGCTTTGAGCATCCAGCATCCAGCTCCCGCAAAGCGCAAAGAGAGAGGGTTTCGTTTCCATTGCAAGTGGCAGTGGCAGTTGCAGTTGCATTGCAGGTCCATATCGAGGTCCCGGTCCCCCGGCTCATCGCCAATGACAATTACACTGATTATATTAAATATATGAGGCCCATATTTGGGGCCACTGCCACAGCCACAGCCAAGCTGTGTGCCATGGGAGTGTTAACAGTGTTCGCCTCTGCCCGAGGAGCCATCGTAATTTGTGCAATTTGCTGCCCCGTCAAGTCGCCTCGACGTTGCCCCAAAAACTCGTGAAAACTATGCAAATTAGCCCAGGCCCAGGCCAAGGAACACAAATGGTTATCAGCCCAGGGAACAGGTGACATAAGAAAGATGACTATTCGATGCTCTAACTCTGAGCTAAATGCTTGATTAAAAAAAGGGTAAGTGTTGGAAGATCTATAAGACTATGTGGACACCCAAGAGCTGGCCATCTTTCCTAACTTTCATTTAGCACCAAACTTAAGGAAAAGCCTCAATGCCTTCTATTTTCCCTAAAGTGAAACGAAATCAACAAACATGCATTTCCCGACTTGGGGCTGTTCTTGTTGTTGGTATATGACCTGTGCAGTTTGTTTAAAATTCTTGTGGCGGTGGCGCGGCATGAAAAATCAATTATGTTAGTTGAACTTTTTGAGCTAAACGCTAAACAATTGCGCATAATTACGAGCGTTGGGCACACACTCGAAGGGGCTTGGAGGGCACTTGGGGGCACACTTGGGGACGGGGCCCGGATCCAACTGCATTGCCGTCGCCGTTGCCGTTGCCTCAATTTGTGCATTTGCATATGGGGAGGAGTGTGGAGCGAGGAGCTATGCGAGTGGGTTTAGGGTTTTGTGCCCCAAGAAACAAGAAAGAACAACAATTAAAGTTCAAAATGGCAAAAGTTAATGACCGGACAATTGAGGAAATTCACGTAAACTACTCTATAGGTCTGCAGTCAGGGATTGGAAGGGAATTGGGTACGAGACGATTAAATGCCAAGCTCGAGGGTTTCGTTTGAAAGAATGCGGAAAATGTGTACCCCAGAATCGTTCGTAGAACCTAGGGTATGACTGAGGGCATTTTACACATTATTAGGCACGGAAACGATTTTTCGAGGAAGTGGAATTTTAAGTTTCAGTTAAGCATTCTACCAGCAGGCGCCGTTCCAAAAGTCCAATGGTCAATTAAAATGTTTTTATCTAGTTTACTTTTCAGTTTCAATTTTAGGTACAACTCCAAAAAGCATACACCCGTCTGGACCTCCATTTTTTCTTCAAACTCAAAAAAAAATTCAAAATTTCATTTTTTCGCGCCCAACAACGCAAATCAGCTGTTTCCGCAGTCGCAAAGCAACTCTGGTCGTGAGTCGTCACGATAACACGCCCGATAGTTACACCTATCGCAAGAACAGAAGGAGAAAGGAGAAGTGGAGGAGAAAAACAAAGTGTAAAGTTCGGACAAAATCGAAAAACGGGCAAAACGAAACGAAAACACGTATTTGCAAAGGTAAATTGTTTGTCCGCGAACGAGGGACGGAGCAGCGAACGAAAACACCCAACGAGCAGCAATATTTGTGCGACAAAATCCGAGAGCTGAATCGAAGGAAAAACCTTTAACGTTACCACCTGCTTCTACCCCCTTCCAATACTTGCCCCCAGTGCATACACACTCACACACCCACAAACACACACACACCTGTGCACCTATTCTTTTTGCGAAATCCAAGACGAAGGCCGCCAGCCACCAGTTAGAGCAACAGAAATCCACACAGAAGAAATCAGCAAAGCAAATAGCATTCAACACCAAATGCGTGAGCCATCATTGGGGGGAAGAGTGATAAACTGAAAATTGGAATTGCCGATCAGCGAACGCGTCGCAGAGACTGGTGGACGGAGCCGATTAGTGCAGAGTCACGTCACATCAGCCAGAAACGCCGCCGAACAGACGAGCGAGACAGCCAGAGCCAAAGCCAGAGCCATGTCCATGCGCACTAAGGTGTTGGGCCTGGTGGATGTGATGATGCGGGTGCCGCCCGTGCTGGTCATCGATGAGATACTAAAGATTGGCATGGGCCTGCCCACACGATTCTATCCGGAGACCAATCCCCCACAGACGCCGGTCGCAGAGGATGTGGGTTTTCTAGCCGATGCTGATACACCGGGTGCCGCTGCCGAGGCATTCGCCGCCCTCAAGGCGTTCTTCGGATTGGGCGATGCCGCCCAAAGCCCCATGATCCCCACCGCCAGCCCACTCGAACAGTCCATCGATAATGCCTCCAAATCGGCGCTGAAGGATGGGATGCTCAGCAACGGCTTTAACATGCTCATGACCGAGCTCTCACACGATGAGACTCTGTCAGATGTCCTCAGCATAACGACGGTCAAATTCATGATATGCCTATTCGGTAAGTGGACCTGAAGGAGGAAGGAGGCGGTGGCTTCTCTAGTACGTACGTAAGGGTCGTTTGCAGAGAACTGAACACCTTATCGCACGTACTTTGAACCCGCTCGCACCTCGAGCGTATACAAAATAAAATTTGTTTATTTGATTGCTTCAGGTTTCCTATCCGCCGCTTGCATTTTCATGCTGTGGACGCGGCACCTGGTAATGGTGTACATGTTTCTCACTTCCCTCGGACTCACGTTCCTCTCCTACTGGTCAAATGTGAGCGCGCTGGCGCTAATGGAGCGGAGTCCCTGCATACTGGAGGACCTGATGTCGCTGAATACGACGAGATTACTGGACTCGGGCGGGGTGGTCATGTCTCTGGCGCCGCACGTCATGGCGCAGTGGTTCATGGGCATGCTCTTTGCGTACATACACCTAGGGCCGAGATACGAACTGCTGCAGAAGTCAATGCCCATCATATTCACTAGTCCCATTCTGATTGCCATGCTGCCGCTGCCACCGCATATAGTAGAACACCTTCCCGTGATAGCCGGCACCACGCCCATCATCCTCACGCTGGTCACGATGGTGTACAGCGCCATGGAGGCCAGTCGAACGGTGTACAATGGCTACCAATATGCCATGAACTTTGTCTCCAACTTTGGTCTTTCCGCTTTGATAGAGAACGAGTGGCAGCGACTGAATGTGCCCAATGTCTTGCGTGTGTTCTGGACAATCCGGTAAGATCTGAACTTCCGTTTAACGTTCACTGCATCTAATGAGGATCGCATCTTCCTTTACAGAATCATTCAGGGAGGCTACGCCCTGGCCATCGCCGATTCCGATGAGCCCCTGCAATTGTTTCCGGCCATTGAAAAGCTCCTGGTCGATGGCTGCGAAACACTGACTGCCGTCCTGGGCATGACGGGGGTGATATCCATGATTTGCCACTACATTGGCCGCGGCTTTCAGTGGTTTTTGATGACCTACGACAACGACGAGGAGAAATCGCTGGGCACCGTCTCCGCAGTGCTCTTCTACATCCTAGCCCTGCAGACTGGACTCACATCACTGTCGCCGGAGAAGCGATTTGTGCGTTTGTGCCGGAACCTATGTCTTCTGATGACCGCCTTGCTCCACTTCTTGCACAACATCGTCTCGCCCATACTGATGTCGCTGAGTGCGGCGCGAAATCCCTCCCGCAAACGCCACGTGCGAGCACTCGCCGTGTGCGCATTCCTCGTTGTGACGCCCGTGTCATTGTTGTACTACTTGTGGCTGCAGCGCTCCATCTCCACATGGCTGTTGGCTGTCACCGCCTTCTCCGTGGAGGTGATTGTCAAGGTGTGTATTCCGAACGATTCGATTCGCGCTCTGTCATTGCGTTGACTACGAAATGATTGCCCCTGCAGGTGCTCGTCTCGCTGGCCACGTACACGCTGTTCCTGCTGGACGCCCGCCGTCAGTTCTTCTGGGAGAAGCTTGACGACTATCTGTACTATGTGCGTGCCTTTGGCAATTCCGTGGAGTTCTGCTTCGGCATACTACTGTTCATCAACGGCGCCTGGATACTGATCTTCGAGTCGGGTAAGTGGCAGCTGCGGTTCATCTCCAGTTACATCGACACATGAGCAAATGAACCCATCCATCGAATCTCCACTTGGCGTTTTTTGTATAAATTTGAATTGTGTATCAGTATTATCATTTTGTCCTAGTCCTTGGTCTAGCTTTTTGTTATGTGTGTGCATGTAATCTTTTTATTTGGTTGATTTTGTGTATCGATAACTATAACTTGATAGCCCAAAATGCTACAGGCGGCGCCATCAGAGCCATCATGATGTGCATCCATGCCTATTTCAATATCTGGTGCGAGGCCCGAGCTGGCTGGTCGGTGTTCATGAAGCGACGTTCGGCCGTCCACAAGATCTCGTCCCTACCGGAGGCAACACCGGCCCAGCTCCAAGCGTTCGACGATGTGTGCGCCATTTGCTATCAGGTAATCACATTCTTCTATTCCAACTAATCCTCTGGTGATTACTCAAGACTGCTTTCCCACCCTTTAGGAAATGTACTCGGCCAAGATCACGCGCTGCCGCCACTTCTTCCATGGCGTTTGCCTACGTAAATGGCTGTATGTCCAGGATCGCTGCCCCCTATGCCATGAGATAATGATGTACACTGAGAAGGCCGAGGAGGCTGTGCCGGAGCCTGAGCCAGCGGACGCCGACCAAGCAGAGCGCCTGTATCCCCTAGACGTTAGTTGTTCTTAGCTGCTCAACGTAGTCGATCACGGTGCTAATTCTTATATTCATTTGCCTACACAGGATGCGAACAACGCTGGATCCACGCGCCGGTCACCGGAGAGGGCAGTTCCTGCCGATGCGACGGAAGCTTCCACAACCGCCTCCACCTCGAGTGCCGCAACGGAATCTGCGGCAGTTATTTCCGAGGCGGCAGCCGCTGCTGCCGAGGCACGATCCGCCTCGGTCTCTGCCAGTAGCAGCAGCAATGCCAGCTACATCACAGCTTCAAACCAGCCCCCTACACCGTCGGCCACGTCAGCGGCGGCGGCTGTAGCCACCGCGGCGGCCAGCAATACGACGCACATCTTCCGGGTTACCCAAGACCAACAGTGAGCGATGAGGCGCTAAAGGATTGATCGGATCGGGATTGCTCGCGTACCTTTTATCTATCTATCTATCTACCACTTGAATTGTTCTGTGTGTTAGTGTACTTATGTAAAAATGCGAATCTGTCTAGTGAAGAAGAGCTTCTTCATACCTTTAAAGCAATCTATTCCTATAACAAACACAGCACACACACACACACACACATACAAAAAATACACATTCAAACGCATACACACCTTCGATCCTCATAGGCACACACGCGACATAAACATATATATAAACATACAGCCATGCTTAACTAAATTATATACCATGCATATAATAGGAGCGCTGATCGAGACGAAGTTTGAACCAGAGATCTATGTACGTTAAGTTTATGGTAAAAAGTTGATCCAAAAATGTTGAAACACACAAAAAAACGTTAGACCTAAGTTCTGCAGCGGATAAAACAGTGTAAAAACGAAAAACAAAACAAAAAACATCGGTAAAGAAATAACATTTATGTGGGGAAGTCTGAAAATGATTTAATCAAGTTACCAAGTAAAGTTAGTTAAAAACGTGAGAGAAGAAAGCGAAGAGCGAGAAAGCGAATCAGCACAGCACAGAGTTTGAGTTTGATGGAAACGCAAAACTTACGTTGTATAATTTTGTAATGTAAAAAGAATGTTGAATAAGCAAATCCTTTGTTCTTGTTTTTATTTAAATTACCTATGTACGTTTATTTAGATTTAATTTAATCAAACGAAAGAAGCGGAAAATACAGAAAACAACAAAACACGATATAATGTAAGCGAAACACACACAGAAACGATTGTAAAGCCTTTTGACTAGAGACATGTTTTCGGGTATCCTATCCTCCATCTGCTACTATCTGTATTCTCTTAACATAAACTACAGTGCGTTTTAGAGCTATCAGATGGATGGACGGTGGTAACTTGGACTAGGACAAAGGAATTTACATTGAAGAAGCAAATAATTCAAAGTTCGTGTAACGAGAGAGAGAGAGAACTCTTATAAAACGCACTGTATGTATGTGTCAGATCCTCTTTGCTGGACTTTAGTTAAAGATCAAATCATTGTAGTTGCGCAGTAGATGATAAGGAGACACCCGGCAGCAGGTTGTGGTACGCACTACAGTGATGCGATCGGCGCGCTCAAAGTTGGCCTTGACCGTCTCATAGTAGCGACCATCGCTGTGGACAAAAGAAGTGGATTAGAGTCTTTCTAGAAGTCAAGACAATGCCTCGACTCACCTGAGGACCATACAGCGTAGCTTGAGGCACTTGACGCGCAGAATATCGATGGCCTTTTGGCTCTTGTCGGAGAAGCGGAGATTGTCAGGATCCCAGCGCAGTTCGAGACGCTCCAAGTTGCCGCAGTTGGAGGCAATGGTGTCCATAAGCTGGTCCACATGGATATTCACGCCGAGCTTCTCCGCCGTTCCCATGACAATGATTCTGGAAGGTAAACCAAAGCATGAGGGCTTGTATTTCTAACTGGCTGGATATAGAGATTTGCTTACTTGCAGTTGCCCAGCAGGGGCAGGATGCTCATCCACAGCTGATCCGTGATGTGTGGCATGCCCGAGAGGCAGCAAGCACTGAGCTGATGTCCGTGACGCTGCAGGAACTTCAGCAAACCCTCATCGGTGATGTTATCCGAGGAGTCCAGGTCCAGAGAAATGAGAGGTCTAACATAGAAACATCACCTGAGTATCGTCAAGAACAACTATTTCGATTGCACTTTACCTGGTATTTCCCGACTCCATCCACAGCTTGAGAACGCTGTCGTTGAAGCCATTGATCTGACCAGCGGAAAGGAACTTCAGGCTGGGTATACGCGTCAGCATATCCACCAGGCATTCAGTCGACAGATCCGTGGCCGTGATATCCAGCTCCTGGAGGGCGCACTTGTCCCACTCCGCCTGCATTACAAACTCTGACTTGAGGCTGGTGCCGTTCATGAGCAGGCAGGTCAGGCGCTTGGATCGCTGGATCAGCGTCTTGAGGGTGGATCCGGTGACTTTGTTGCAAAAGTTGACGGCCAGGCACTCCAGCTGGATGCAGTTGGAGCTGAACGCATCGATGTGGGAGTCATCGATGAAGTTGATTCCGTACAGGTTGATTACCCGCAGATTGGGGGTCGCTGACTTGAGCTTGTGCACATTGATGACCTCGTAGATCTCCTCCTCATCCTCCTCGCACTTCTCGTAGCTGCCAATGAGGTGGAGCACCTCCAGGCCATTGATGAAGTTGTAGATCTTTCGCATGAAACCCTCCATGAAGATGACCTCCGAGAGGCAGATGCACATGTAGCGCAGCTTGGTGGGGAAGGTCTGCATCTCGCTAAAATCGTGAAGCTGCATGGCTAAAAGGAAGACCATTAGATGGATGAACCAATTCCTCGCCACTTGGTATACCTACCCGTGGAGAAGTCCAGCAGCATGTGCGTGAGATTGGGGCACTTGCCGGACAGCTCATGGAGTACCGTGTGGGTGATCAGCTCGATGGGCAGTTCGATGTACCGCAGCGTCGGCCCGAATCTCACCGAAATGAGCTGGAGAAGCATCTCCAGGGAGCCCACATGTAGACCCGACACCTCCGGCCTGAGGGACACATTCTTCCAGAGGCGCGTATCATATGCAATTTGACGCCAGCGACGACAGATCCGAGCCAGACGACAAATCTCGCGATGCGACAGATACGAGAAGATGTGCAGCAGCACCTTGTCGGGCAGCTTCTCGATGGTCTGTCACAGGGTTGGTATAGAAAATATTTTAGTTATTTCAATAAACCCACTCTCTATATATCTCTTTCTCAACCCAATTACACTAGACAACAAACTAGTCACTCGTAGATCATATGCATTTTTCTGGTAGGTGGTAGAACAGCCTGTTCTTAAGGCTATGCAAAGTCACACTTTCGAGCTATTTACGTATTATGTATAATGTATAGTAGATCCGCAAAAAAGTGTGTGTTTTGTTGCACAGTGTTACTATAGATAGAGAAAGAGCATATGGGAAAATGTTCCCCAAACTCGTTGTACCGTATCGGCAAAGGGACTGCGAACTGTGCCATCGGACAGATAGACTTGGGATGCCTCGACGGCCAGCTGACCCCAGATATCCGTGGAAATATCCATTGCTCAGGTATGTTTCGTGTATATCTGTCTGTGGCACTGATTTGGAAGGCACTTGCTTATATAAAATATATGTGTAGCTGAACACTGCGTGGTCTGGTGTGGTCTGTTCTGCCTAGTGCGAGTCCGTCGGACCGAGCTACTTTCGCGCTACTGCGAGAAGGTATCGGAATCGAAATCTCCAAAAGACCTGCCAGGCAATCGACTCAAGAGAACCTCCGCCACCACCAGCGGATTCCTATTTATAGATGAGTGCTAGTAACGATCACAACACGGCCAGAGAGCGATAGAGAGAAAGAGAGAGAGAGGAGCATTTGACTCAGCCGAAACAGCTGTTGCTCTAGCGAGGATGCCCCCCAGGCATCACCCATCACCCAGTTACCCACTCACGCACTCATCCACCCAGATCTGGCTACAGACGAGTACATAGGAATGCGTTTGTTTGGGGTCTGCCAATTTTACTCTATATACTATGAGTAAATCTTCTGTATACAATCGATCGGTTTGTTTTGTTTTGTTTACTGACACCGCTACTCACCAGTCGCGTTTTTACCACCGTATCATCGCGTCCAATGGCTTGGGCTGATGTTTGCGCTGCCAAAACATTCCAATTATCCATCGGGTAAACTTCACGTCACTTCACTTATGTATTGTGTCTCTGGGATGCTTCAGCTGGGAAACTGTCTGCGTGTGGGGGTATGTATTTCTGGTTCCGTAGCTATGTCTGGCTCTATACCGATGGACTATATACAGGCGGGCGCCGGTTTGTGTCGGTGGTGTCGTGGTATTATATGCGTCTATAAGTAGCCCAAGCATTCATTCATAAGTTCAGCAAAAACAAACATACATACATATGTATTTTGGGTTCTAGCATAGTTGGGAATCGTTAAATTATTGAAAATATTTGGAGTTTAAATTTTAACTGGCGAAATGAAATACTGATTTTTAAGAGATCCTTCTTTCAGTGTTACGTCCGCAAGCAGTATATATAGCTTTCTCTGATTAGCTTGGACCTCAAGGAAACTTTTTCCTTAGAAGCCGCTTTGATTGTTCTTAAGCCTGGGGTTTCTCTTAGGCATACAACATACTCTAACCTAAGAAAAGCCATGATTATATGTCTATCTAGTAGGTCAAACTAATTCTACGGTTTAGAAAGGCACATAGTTACCCATTATGTGAAATGATTAAGCAAAATTGTTAGTCACTCTATAAATAAACGAATATTAAGCAAAAGAGCAACAAGTATTCATTAATTAATTACTTTTTTTGTTCTGCCTCAATTTTCAGTCAGCTCATCAAATTAGAGAATTTTCCGAGCACTGCACTCAACAATGGCAAAGGCCCAATTATGCAAATTTCTTGTTCTTGTTGTTTTATTTTTTATTTGAGAATACACATCAAATTTGTAGTACCCTTTGGGCAGGGATCTATTTATAGGAGAGGAGGTTTCGCTGGCTCTGCTCGAGATTCGTCGCGGCTGCAGTTCAGCAATCACCGTGAATGCAATTTCGTAACACAGACGTTGTACGGGGGAATTACTTGGCAATTTTCAATTGTGTTTTCACTTTTGTTGTTGAAATTACTGGCAAATTGGTACTGGCAAATTGGCAATGCAGGAATCCGTTCGATACTTTCCCAATTTTCGGTATTTAAATTGAGACTTGTTCCGCGTTGTGGACAGCTCCACAACTCTCTGGCAACTGAGAAAATGCAGGCGTCCGCGGAAAATGGTTTTTGCCAAAATCAACCTGGTCGAATCGGGGGGAAATGCAGGAGATGGAAGAATGCTCTGATCACAGAGAATGGCGAGTGCAGGCGTCATTTGTTACAGCCGGCTGCTGCTTACATGCTGCTTACATGCTTACATGTTGTTGTTGGCTCCTGGCCCACGGCCAGGTAATGCAGCGGGTGGCGGGGGCACAGACAGATTTCATTCATTGCAATCACCCGTATAAGTAATGCATGGCAGGGAACAAATTAATTTGAATTTTTACGCCTTGGTGCTGCCAGCCTGCTAGCAATTTGAATTTAACGCGCGCTGAAACTACGTAAGCAAGGCAGCGAAAGAGAAGTTCCAACTCTTTTGAGGGCTGCAAAGTCGAAATTTGTACCGATGTACAAACGTGATGGCCATATGACATTAGATAAACTGCAAAAACAAAGACAGCCTTGTGGGAAAAGCATGCAAAGCAGTTTAGCTGCGAGAAGCGCTGCGGCGGAAATGATCGATTATTATACTTTTGAGATCAGATTTTGCTAGCTGGCTGGCTGTGCGTTGGGAAACACAATTTTATAACAAATAGTGGCTCAACTCTTCGACGGATAGCCGTAAGACGTGCTTAGGGACGACTACAAACACTAATTTTACGTTTTGTCTGTGAGTGTCTCTTGATTTGAGGAAAATTTAGCAGAGTCTAATGTCATAACACCATAATTGAAACCACGTAACAACGAAAGAAGCAACGTAACCACGCTGAACAAACAATTTTGTTGATTTTTTTCTTGTCTGCGCAGCTAGACAGTTCTCTTCTGACGCTCTCTCTCTCTCTACGTGCAACGATAAACGTAGGTGCGACCGCAGTTGTGCGCCTGTGTAAGTGTATGTGTCAGCAATCTAAGCCAGAAATACAACTATATCTTGGCCCAAAGTTATGTGAGAAGTTGGAAACAAAAAAAACTGTTATAAAAAAATTTAAAAAGCTATAATATCGATCTGTAAAGACCACTGAAAAATAATCAGAGAAATTGGATAACAAGTTAGTTTGTTTATATTGTGGTACAGTGCGCGTTTCAGCAAGTTTGATTGTATGAGTGTTCGTGTGACGCCCCAGAGAGCGTGAGAGAGAGAGATTAAGGCCTGTGCAGGTGTGCGTCCGACGCTTTGCACTCCATATAAACAAATTGCAATTACAGTAAAAGTGTTCTTGAATCAATTTAAATTTTCTTAATCCACCATCAGGCCCAGACCCAAGATGTCATACTCAGCGGAGCGTGCGCTCTCCTATCTTTATCCCTTTGCGATCGTGTCCTCTGTGATCTGCTGCATAACCTCGGCGGTGGCATGGACACACTGGCGTTACGTCTTGAACGCCTGTCCGGACACGAACTGTGGCTGCGTGCTGCACAGCCGGAGCACCTACAACAGCTTTGAGGGAGGGAACATCGCCTACTGCTACTTTGCCACCTATGGACTGCTGCTACCCCTGATCTTCGCCGTGGTGCTGGGCATCTATCATGGCTATCGGATATGCATTGGGAAGGGCCAACGCAAAGCGGGCCATACCACCATTCGACAGCGGTGAGTGGTCTAATTCGAGTGTGTCTGGGGGTCAAGTGGGTTAATCGGCGGCAATAGCTCACCCCACACTCCACTAATTAGGTCGTATGCTAATGGAAGCCCCGCAGATGCTGCCTTCAGGCGAATGACTAACGCAGAGAATTTGATACTTTTCAACCATTTAATTTCAATTAGTTTCTTAAAATTTTCTTCCGTTCTACTTATTTCTCAACACCCTACACAGGTCCGGCGACATGATTGTGGTCACCACTGAATCCGAATTGACGCCCGATGGTCTCTCCCCCTACTACTGTGAGTAGTTCACCAATGGGTAATGTCATCCTAACAAGAACGCATCCACTTAATTTTATTCCTCTTTTTAGGGCTTCCTGCCACCGTCATTTCGGTGATCATGGCCATCTATCAGCTGATCTACGCCTCTATATTTACGGACGGATTCGAGGTGACCTGCAAGCAGTACCGCGAGTCCCTGCTGAAGGAGATCCAGGGAGTGGGAAACATTGTACCCGTGCTCAAGTCCCGTCTGTCGTGCGCGGCCATATTCGATTTCATGGACTTCCTGGTGGAGAGTATCTCCTACGAGCGGCGTCGTTATGGACGCATCAACACCGCTGCTTGTCTGTACTTCACCTTGGTCTTTGCCTGGCTGGCTCTTTTCGTCTGGCTGTCGATATGTGTGATCAACATTGTCCACCTTCGACGCACTCGGGCTGCCAGGGTCTGAGGAGTACAACATGACGCAAAAAAAATTAAATGGAGCCATTTCCAACGCACATTCGCCTTATATTTAAACATAGTTTTACCCAAACGCCACTTATTTATTAGTTCGAAACATACGACAACGTCCACGGCTCAAGCCGCCATAAACACATTGTACAAATAAATGTATTGACAACCAGTTTACATTACAATCATTAAAATATTTTAAATCTAATTTGAATCCACTTTTGTTTAATGTTATCAAATCTGCCAGATACATAACATTTTTCAGTGCCCGTTTCCATTAAGGAATTAATGCAATTTAGTAGAAACAGGCAGAGAAATGCGAGCAGGGAGGTAGAAGACTGCTGGAGCGAACAATTTGACATTGTGGTTTCCGATCAAAAATAAAGAAATATATATACCATTAAAGAAGTGGTGCATAAATATTTCCAAACCTTTTCAGCACCACTGAATTTGGAATATTTAAACGCCAATACATGGGCAAAGTTCTGAGGGACAAGTGCAAGAAATGTTACAATATGTTGAACTGGAATCAAATCCAACTTATCATCTGACACGATTGGTTGGGCTAAAGTACTACACCCCCAGGAGCAGTGCCAGCTACAGTTGGAAGATTCTTTACGCACGAACACCTGTTGCCACAGTAATAGTAATGCTCAGTTTAATATGGGAACGAGGACACCTTCGGAGTCGAGAGTGTACTCCGTTTTACTTTTTAAGTATATTGATAAAGTTATACGAAAACCTAAATAAAGTTAAGTAGGTATAGCCGAAGCATGTCTGATTAACATATAAAAACATATTGTCCGTTTTTTGTTTTTTGTCGTGTTTTTTCGTGCCGGTTTTGAGTTGAACGCTCTTGGACAAAATTAAGAGAAAGGAAAACACGCACAATGCCCACCTCTAGTGCTCAGAGGCAGAGAGCAGAGCAAAAACAAAATGGCGCAGGAGTTAGTTGTAGAGCTGCCATTTTAGCTTATTTCTGGCTCTATCTAGTAATTTTAAAACGGTTACAATGCCAATATAGTAAAAATAGCTGTTTTCTACATTACATGCAGCTGTTTCAACCCATAAATGTATATTGCATCTTTTCTGAATTTTATTGAAATATATAAGCAAAATGATTTATTTTTTATTTGATTTATATATATTGCACACCTACTATATAGTATATACAATATTCTTCGACATTATAATAAGAATAATCTATGAATATTGAATGTAGGGACCGCGTCGACAAAAATATCGCACCGATATTATTGGACCAAAAATAAAAAATATCGCTCATCCTATCACATATCAGTGATGCCAACTCTTCTTGTCATAAAAAAGCTAAACTTTCCTTTGAGACAAGCTAGAAATAGCCAAAATATTGACGGTAGCTAAAAAAAGCTAGAGGAGGCGCACCATACTCAAGGTATTTGAGTAAAGCATAACAATGCATGAAACTTCAGATATTTTAAAAAAGCTAATATAACGAAAAAAATTTCATGGAAAATAGCTATATTTCCCGCTATTTTACAACTTATCTCGCATTTTCCAATTGAAAAACACTAGATCTAGTGGGAAAATAGCTAAATTTTCAACACTATCCCATATGCTGACGTGCCGCTTCAGAACTTGTTTACGTGAAAATTTTACAATTTGAGGACAAAAATCGCAAACAAAATGCTGGAAATACCAACGCATATGGTAGGTTCACTAGGCAGAGAGTTTTTACCCTTTTACTCAACTCTCTCCGCTCTTTGCAGGACTTTGTGGGCCAAGGGAAGGCTGAGCGATGGTCACGTCTCATCATCACATTCTTCGGCGTTATTGGCTTGATCTACGGAGCGATTGTCCAGCAGTTCTCACAGACCGTCTATGTGCTCGGCGTGGGCTTCCTGCTGTCCTCACTGGTAAGCCATTGGCCCACAATATTTCATTAGTTGCGCTAATCAAATCCTTTCAGATCACCATTCCACCATGGCCCTTCTATCGCAACAATCCGCTTAAATGGCAGAAGCCGGTCATCACGGAGCCCAAGCCTCAGAGTGGCGACTCCAGCGACGAGGGCAAGAAGAAAAAGAAATAAGGATTCCAAACTAACATAACTTTAACGTGTATTTCTCTCCTATAATAAAATCTCTTCTCATACTAAATCGGACGTCGATACGATATCAGATCGTTGTGGTCATAGTACTTGTGTATGAGATCATACATATTGGCAAAGAAGTACAAGAGATTGTCGTACTGCCCGTTGTAGGGCGACTCGCGCTCAACATCCTCGGACGGGGCATCTCGTGTCAGAGGGCCCGCCAGTTGATGAAAGCCCTCTGTTATCTCCAGGTTGTCTAGGCCACGGTAGGCGGAATTGAGACCCCAGGCATTTACGTGGACTTCGAGACAAAACTGATGGATCGCTTCTATTGTGGCCAGGTACCATCGCGGGCTGCCACGCTGATGGCGCCAGAACTGCGACAGACGATTCTGAAGGACCACCGTGCGCAAGCCTCGGACCCGCTCGTCCGCGTAGATGCCGCGGCTCTGGTTCCAGGTACTGTCAATAAAGACGGCTCGGCGGACGGGTAGGCTACCATACTTATAGCTGCGCTTAGAATTGGTCTCTGGTTGCGCCTCCAAAACCTCAATCTCATCCATACGACGGCGTAGCATTGTGCCCATATGATGTCCTTTGGGCAGGCCATAGTTATCGTCAATCTTCAGCTGGACATTTCGTTCGAATAGCTGTGGTACTGTGAGACTCTTGGCGCTGGGGAAGATGAGCACCACTCCCTCCTCCAGACGGTAGTCGGGAATATCGGGATATGTGTGAATCCGCACGTGCTCCGGCGCCAGCACGGCAGCATGTACGGCCGTGCTCTTTCCATCGATCTCCTTCTTGTGCTTGATGATGTCAATCTGCAGTGGCAGCCCCAAACGCGGCAATAGCTTCTCCACCTGCTTGACCGGAATGAGACAACTGTAGCAGAAGAACTTGCGCGAGCGATTGCAACTGTTGCAAATGTTCCGGCCCTCTATGGAGTCCAACACACTGTGGTCCGCAATTCGCATGTGGACAAAAGGATATTTTCGGGCTTTTTGGGCCTCGACGGGGTGAGCCATGGCCGAGTCTCAAAAATTAAAATTTAATACACAAATCAAATCGTCGTTTAAGATTATTACGATAGCTATCGACAGCAATCAGCTGTCTTTGGCCAGGGCTGCAGTTCGCGCGAAAAACATATGCAGGAGAGCACCCTTAATGTTTTTTAATTCTTAAAAATATCCGTGAAGCGAACAAGTTTTCGCAATATGAAAATAAACCCTCGCACCTTGCGTGGTGTCCGCCAGTGTAGCAGCTGTGGAGCCATCAATGGCAATCGCGCCCAGCTCTGCAGCAACGCCGCCTGTCCACAGAACAAGAATGTGCTCGATGTGGTTTCTCTGATTTCACTCCGCGCCGGGTCAACGGTATGTTCGTTGCGCGAACAGTCTGTAGGTGGCAAGTTGCGAGAGACACCTAGAAACTTCGTGGTCATCCAGGATGTGACTCTGTCCCTACAGCCGAATGCGGCTGTGGTGTCCAGTAAGGCCATCTGCCATGTGGAGGCCTGCAGGAGCGCCGGCGACATCGATTGCCAGCATGTGAAGGCCTGCCGAGAGCTCGGATCGGCTATGCCCACGGCTCAGGTGTACAAGGTGTCGCGGGAGGTGCTTTGGAATCTGAACATCGGGCAGGAGCAGAAGCAAATTCTCTGGCAGCAGTACAAGTGGGCCGAGGACCAGGAACAGCTGCCGGCAGTGCAGCGTCTCAATGCCACAACCTTCGCGGTAAAGTGCGAGCGGTCGGATTTGTTTCCCACTGCCAGGCTCCATGTGACGGCCCTGGCCAATGGTGTGTCCCCTAAGAAGGGCACCTATGCCTGTGCCTGCCGCAAGCTGAAGATAATTGTGGAGCCAGACAACTCGCTGGTCATGCAGGACGAGATCTGCGATCACTTGCTCCTGGTTCTAGCTGGCATACTCAGCTCACCGCAGGGCAAGCGAGTCTATGGCAACTTTACCAACAGCCTAAAGACATTTTGGATGCCATCCAGGCTGGAGACGCCATTGGGTGAGGGCACACAGGAGGACTTACGTCTCGGATTGAGCATGGTCGATGAGTTTGATCCACAGGTGGATATACTTGTCTTTGGCGATCATCTAGATGTGAGTACAGGCTTAGCCAGACCATAATGAATCCCATCCCGAATGAATGTCCCTTCTGTTCAGCTGCCATTGCCAGACCTGTCCGATGGCGCCTTCAACTTGGACAGCATGCAGGCGGCCGCCACCAACCACACCACCAGCAACAGTAGCAGTGCTCTGA
This sequence comes from Drosophila helvetica, assembly GCA_963969585.1. Lineage (NCBI taxonomy): Eukaryota > Metazoa > Arthropoda > Insecta > Diptera > Drosophilidae > Drosophila > Drosophila helvetica. The sequence continues at coordinate 46,108,587 of OZ018403.1, forward strand.
TCCACTATGCCAACGATTCGCAGCTCCTGTCCAATTGCGATGTGTTCGCCGAGCCCGAGGAACAGCACATCGAGCTGACGGACTGCAATATCGAGCTGATGGATCAGTATCAGCCCACGGATCAGATTGATCTCGACATCGAGCTGCCCATGATCAGTGAACCCTACAACATACTCACCGCCCCGCCCATTTATTCGGATATGGGGACTACGCCAGCCGTTGTCACCGAACAGCTGCCACCGATAGAGCTGTCCACGATAGCGGTGGTCAAGAAGACGCCCATCAAGGCAACGGAAATAGTAGGCGAGGTTAAAACCCGCAAGCAGCCTCCTCTTCCGGCCAAGCGCGATTTGATTGTCAATGGGCCGTCATCACCGGCCGTCGACAGTCTGTGTGTGGATGCGAATGTGCAGCCTGCATTGGCCTATTCCGCTTGGCTGGACCATGTGATAGAGCTACTCAATGAGTGCCTAGAGCCAGTGAGCACTCCTGAGCCCGGGCTCTCGACACGCTCCATCCACCAGAGCTTTCACGTGCACAAGGTTAGCTGGATATTTCGAATCCATCTTATGCTGATGCTGCTCTCTTTTGGCTTTTTCTAGGAGACTTTTTCGCACTTTTGCAAAAGCTTTAGTGCTGGCATAAAGAGGCGTCCCCTCCACGAGGTCTCTCAGATTGAGTCGGGAAAATACAAGGGCTTGACCGAATACGTTTGGAACTTCACGGCTAGTCAAACGGTTTTGCGCATCTTTAGCACCTCCAATGTGGGTAAAGAACACATACAATGCCATCTCAAGTGCTAAATTGTAGACATATGCCTTCCACAGATTCAGCTGCAGCTGTCGCGCTCCTTTGAGCGTCATGCCGATGGTCACTTTGTGCCATATGTCCGGCCTCCCATACCCCAGGCACAGTCCAAAAAGCGTCAAATTTATACCAGACTGAGTCTATGGATGGCTAAGATACTGTTGGAAGCTGGTATTCTGTTGTCCTGGACCCCGGATGTGTTGCCCCGAAGCCACTTCGGACTCATGACTGTGGACTTCACGGTAGAAACACGTTCACCCAGCTAATGTTAGTTGCAATCTGATGTTCTTTATTTTTACGCTTTATCATTATCTGTATCTTTATCAATAGTTTTATAATCTTCCTCTTGCATCAATTTCAACTTTTCATTGGCTTACGATTAGCTTAAGTGTACATACATATATTCATATATATATATATATATATATATATATATATATATCATTAGTTTTGTATATCGCAAGACATATGTATAAACCGACAATGCCTCAATGCGATTTCCGTTTATCCATCTTGATGCGCCACTACAAGCTTTGGGAAAGGTCCCTTCTTCTATGGCTCTTACTGTGGGGGCGGGCATGGGCATTCCTTAAAATCTATGGTCTGCCTTTGGATAAGGGGTAGTATTCATCATCTATATGCTTAGCTCTAAAATCGTGGGCATGCTTACTTAAGTTCTCGCTACATTCAGCTCTTTCTTACGAATCTTTTGGATTTTTTGTATAAGTTTTGTTGTATTTTTCTTTTTGTGGTTTTGTATTTAATTTTTTTACGCTTAACTTTGACATTCATCACATTTATAAATTGCATAACACCGTCAATTAGATAATCTGTTGTGGTTTTCCATTAAGGATTTATTTTTAATTTGTTTAGTTTTGTTTTTGTGAAGGTAGTTTAGTCGTGGAAAGGTTTCCATTTGCTCGAAAAGTGTGTGCAATTTCGTTATGTCTTTTAGGGGATTTTTCTTTTGCTCCTTCACAATGCTATAGACGAAGCTTTTCCTTTGGCTGTCATGTACATAACGCATACATCAATATGTACATATACCATATACCATACATACATACATATATAAATATTCATCCATAGTTTAATTTTACGTACTACCCTTCATGTGTTTAACAGTTAAAATGCGTAGTTCCTCAAGTTTTGGTATCGAAATATTATGATTCTTGTTGTTATTATATTACAGATGAAGCATTTGTTACCATTGCCGTTGTCAGTATGAGAATTTACAAGCCTGTCTAACGTATCGTGTATCGTATCTTAATCTATGTCGGTTTAGTGCCTAAGAAACAGAATCTCACAAAAATTGGTCATTATTTGGTTAATATGTAGAGCGATCTATTCGGTGTCAGGGTGACAAATGATTGGGGGTAGCACTGATCTCGCTTCGATAAGGTCCAGCTTGAAAGTAGAAACGTTGAAGGTGTCCTGTCCCCCTCCCGCTGGTCTCAATCAAAACCCACACTCCTCAAGTAGTCTAACTACATTCGATCGGGGCGGACATGGGTAGACATGGTTAGAGTCTAGAGGAAAACTGAAATACAATACCTTTGACATTCATTCATTTACATAATCAGTATACATGCTTATTAAAGTTAAAGTGTACAAAAAACCAGTCTTTAAAACATTTTTATCCTTTCTCTTCCTTTTTGTGATCAACATTTTACACTAAAATGTAAAAATATATCCTAATTTTTTTTTTTTTTTTGCTCTCTACTTGCTGTGTGGGTGTGTATGAAATAGGGATTAGATAACTCTTTCCATCTATTGGATCAGATAGTTTTCGGATAGCTCCATAAGAAACGCTCTGTTCCAAACCACCAGCACACACACACCACAGCATATTTACGGCAATTCAGAGTGCAAACATTAAAGATAAGATTACATTTATCCGTATCCGGGGCTAGCTTTTAAGAACTGTACAGATTATGATTACGCTGTGAGCCAACACTTGTTTCGGGCCTATCAATATGGTAACTCCCTGTGCATTAAATTAAGAATGAAACAATATTTGCTTGTGAATTTTTCATTCAATTGTGGCTTTCGTTTTGTTCACATAAATCGTATATTTTAATAATACTTTGCTTGCGTTTATTTTTAGTTTTACATTTAGTTTATCTCGATTTGCTTTTGTTTTTACAATATTTATAGCTTAAGGGGGCTTAAAATTAGTTGATTACTTCCAGCAGTTCTTTGCCTAAGTTTTATTTACAATCTTAAAGTGATGCTCTTGTGCTTGGTGCATTCCGTAGAGAGTGAGAATTGATTTGCATCTTCATATTGTTGGGATTTACAGTGATGTATGGGTGAGTGGTTTATTCCGTGCAAAAGTGCGCTTGGTTAATCTGTATACTGGCCAATAATTCGTTTTCTTGCCTACTAAATTCGCAATCAATTTTTCGCTAAGGTTTTGCTTGAGTTTTTTGTTTGTTTTCATTTTTGGGCATGGAAAAACAGGTTAGAAAAAATTTTGTAAAGAGAGAAAACAGCAAAATTTGTTCGTTAACAGATACTAGGACGGACACTGAATCAATTTGAAATGCAAAAAGTGCTTCATCAACTCGGACATTAACAAATAATCATTACTTTAATAGGAGCTTTAATGGGAGCTTAAAAGATCATGGCACAAGTGTGTGCAGCATAAACCTGCATTAACGAATTACTATTAATTAATTATATATACTCGTATGTACCTGTATCTATGCATATAGTGTATAAACTCGTAAATGATGAGACAATTATTGGTTTTACTATAGTTCTACTCCTTCACTTTGTGCATTTTTCTACGTTTTCATTTTCATTTTAATTTTTTTTTCGCATTGCAATTGCTTTTTTTGTTCTCTTTGATTGAAACTATTTTCCTTTACTTTTGTTGTTGACTTTTTGTGGATTTTTTTGTTTTTCTTGTGACTAAATGTATATATAAAATATTTATCGTAAAACCTTCCTGTAAAACTAGTGTACACAAAATATAAAGCAGAGGAAATAATTTAAACAGTTTGTAGAGCATACATATGGAAAGTTAAAAAACTAAAATACGAATAAATTAATACATATAATAAAACATGAGCTTAACATGCGAATGAATAATTTATGGACAATGCGCTAAACGCTTTGCTTTCGACGACTTAAATGTTAATAAATACATTCCTATGTATACATACATACGTATTTGTATAGTTTGTTAATTTTAAATATATATACTATATATTTAAACATTTATAAAATGATTTAATCTCCTAATCGCCATCTGCTGTTGTAAATTTTATCTTTAGTTTAGCCTACAATATCTAAGTTTTGAGCATCTGTCGCTGCTGCATTTGTGACATTGTTGTTCATTGTTGTTGCGATGGTTGTTGTTGTTGTTGTGGAGTCAGACATTGTTGGATTCAGCAGTTCACCAACCGAATTGGAGTTGTGATGATGATGCATGTTGTATTGTTGTTGCAATTGCGTTTGTTGTTGCATCAGTGCCAGCATTTGTTGTTGTTGATGTTGTTCAAAGTTCAGATCATCGAGCATCGGCGTCAGTTCATTGTTCACCAGATGAGCAGCATTATTAGTAACAGTATGGAAATTGGCATTAGTATGGGTTAGATTTGTTGGGGATGCAGTGGGGATGATGGTGGGTGTTGGTGTTGATGTCGGTGTTGGTGTTGCAGTGCCTGTTGTTGCAGTGCTGCTCGGACTGGGCATATCTCGCTGTGACGGTGATGGTGGTGACTGGAGTTGGACTGTTGGTGGTGATGGTGATGGAGATATTGGTGGTGCTGGTTGTGTTGGTGTGGATGTATTGGATGTTGGAACAACTGTGGGCGGTAACAATGATGAGATGGGCAAGAGGCTGGGATTAGTATTGGTGGGTGGGTTGGATGCTGTCTCATTTAGTTCACTATGACTACGAGTGGTCTGTGTTTGTGGTTGTGTTTGAGCTTGTGGCTGTGCTTGTGCGAGTGCTAGTATCTGCTGCTGTTGCTGATGTTGTTGGTATTGCTGTTGCTGCAGCAGCTGCTGCTGCTGGAGTATGATATGCTGGGGAACATTACCATTGCTGCATATTTTGCTATAGAGATCCGGCGTGGCCGTTGTCACATCCTCGAATTCAGTGCGTAGCGCCGTGCGCTTCAGCAGATTCAAATTGCCAGGCAAAAATGAAAGTATATTGTAGATGACGCGTATGTCCTCGCTGGATGTCCACACCCCGGGCCGCTTGTTGTGATACAGCTTGGCGTACTGATACACATTCGCTGTGCTGCAGTATTCCATCTCAATGGCCAGCGATGAGATGGCACAGAACGTGCACGCCTGCGCCCCGCCGTACCTATAATTAGAAATAAGAATATTAGAGAAACTGAAATCAGAAAATGGGGGGGCGCTCTTTTTACCTGTCCACTATAACAATTGGTCCATTGCGATAGTCATTGCAGCGCTCATGAACATCCACAATGAAGTCGTAAATGCTGTTCGGATTGGACATCTCCGGCCAGCTGGGACAGTGCAGCATCTTGACCGTCAGCTCGTAGTCGTCCTGTATCGACTGAATGACAAAATCCCGAGTCACGTAGTCGCTCTTGTTGGTCTTGTTCAGATATTTCACGCGATAGTGATCGCTCTCGATGGGCGTGGCCTCATCTGGCCAGAACTGGGCAAAGTTCTGTGGAGAGCAAATGGTTTTAAAATCCACCGAAATTAGGGTTTATTCGATTGACTTACTATATCGTCGAGGGAGGAGAGTAGGACGACGGTCTGCGCATTGTGATCCCAGACCATTTGCCAGAAATCCTTTATCGTGTGGGCCATGGGATGCTGGGTGACAATGAAGTCCCGCAGCCGCCGGAAGCCGTGCAGCCACGAAGCGTTGATATAGTCGCTGCCATCCTCGCCCGGTTTGGGGGTGAGATGCACGCGACTGCCCTCGATGGGGAAGATGGCACCGCGATTCTTGATCGAGTTGACCTGCTTCATGGCCGACGCAATGTGTATGTCCTTGGGCTGGAACTGGATGATGTTCTTGTACTGCTGCTCCAAATACGGAGTGCAGTTCCTCAGCTCCTCGACCTGGTCGCTCGCCAAATTAGTCTCGCCCGATGCTATGGCCTCCACGAGGGCGTCGTGCAGGAATATGTACTGCTCCTCGGTCTGGACGAGGAAGTTCCGCTGGGCCCGAATGTGACGCAGAAAACCAAACACATTCACAATCGATTTCTGTTGGATCTGCTTGAGCATGGCGTCCAGGACGATGTATGTACCGGTGCGACCGACGCCAGCGCTAAAAGAACGGAAGAAAAATGGGTTTAAATTGGTTACGAAATATAGTCTCCCCGTATAGAGTCTATGGAGCAATAACCCACCTGCAGTGCACGACAATGGGACCAGCCTCGGCGGGATTGGCAGCCGATGATTTCTTCACGAAATTCAGCACGGGCAATGGATGATCCGGGGTGCCATGATCTGGCCAATTCGTGTAGTGATATTGGTACACAAGCTTCTCCGTATTGCACTGCTTCTTTTTCTTCAGCTGAGGGAGGCGGAAATGCATCGATTAATTTCATGGAATTCCCATGAGTTGGAGGAGAAAACTCACCTTCAGATGCTTGATTTGCAGCGTGCGAACCGTGTACGTGGACATGACCTCCTCTTCGATGAGCTTCACCTGAATGACGCCATAGGTCTCGACCCCATCCTTGGGCCAGTACATGTCGCACTTGCGTCGTCCGCGCTCCACCAGATTCGTGATCATCACAATGATGGCCACTCGCTGCTCCCAGATCATGCGCCAGAAGCAGTCAAAGGTGTCGGGCAGGGGGCCCTGGGTGCCGATGAAGGCGTGCGCCTTCTGATAGCCATCAATGAAGTTGGCATTGATGTAGTCCAGGTTCTTCTTTTGTCCCGGCGTGGGATGCAGATGGACGCGACTGTGATCGTCTGTGCGGGATCGATGGAAAAGGGTAATTAGATGATGCTGAGGCATTGCTTAGCGATCCACTTACAGGCTGTGATGTTGAGATAGCGATTCTTGCGCTTGTTCTCCGGGTGCTGGGAGTGCTCGCAGGGCAGGTCGTCGCTGATGCACTCGTTCTGAATGGCCTCGTACTCCCTGCTGAAGCCAATGTCCCCGTCCGCGTGCAGCGAGGCCACATGCTTGGCAAACTCATTCACGGGCACTGCGGCACGGATCTCGTCGCCAATCTTCACGGGCACCTCCCAGTCCACCTGCGGGGCATTGGGATGGTGGGGCGGATCGTCCAGATAGTAGTAGGCGGCATGGAAGCACTTTCTGCTGAAAGTAGACAACACGAAATTCAAGTGTTAATCAGGGGGCTCTTCTTTCCGGCGTAATCTTGTTGGAACAGCAGCAACTGGGGCAGTATTCACACTGACCGGGCGCCGAAGGACTATTCACAGATCCTTTTTCTTTGCAAATGGCGGAGCTACTTTGTGAATTCTATTTAAAAGAAGGACATTTTCTTTGCGAAACTTGTGAGAAATAATGATAAGCCAGCTGCAATCAGTTACGGCAGCGTCATCAGCAAAGGTGTCAGGTGGGCGTTGCGGGGCGTGGCGTGGCATGCTCTTAACAAAATCAAAATGCATAAATAAGCAGGCAGCAGAGAGGATGAGGAGTGGGAGGAGAGTGGGGTTGGTTATGGTTGGCCTGGTCAGCGCACTAATGGCATTCAGCTGCAGCCAGGCATAAAGGAGTAATTCCATGACAGAAATATTCATTCCATGGCTAGGTGTCCTCCTTGAACGGCATCATCATCATCATCATCATCATCCTTGCGCAAAATTGTGGAAGTTTGTGCAAATATTTGCGCAAAGCTGCTTTAAATGAGTGACACAATGGCCAAAGGTGGGCCCAGGTGAGCATTATTATGGCTCCTTGTTCAATTTCAATACGAGACTAAGTATTGGGACCCCCCACCTCCCCCCATCTTCAACCCCATACCCAGGACATACAAATTGAGGTTAAGTTTTGTAATTGGCTTAAGCGATTACAAGGAGCGCAAAACTTTTCCTCTAAGTTTCCAGTAGTACACTCCAGAACGAGAGCGCAAGTGATAGAGAGAGAGAGGGAGAGGCAGAAAGAGCGGAAAGCTTGCATAGAACTTGCCAAGTTTACCGAAACTTTTCAGCTTGCAGTTAGTTGCATGCAGTTGTTGCTGTTGTTGTTGTTGCTGGCGGATTCTGTAGCTGGATTCTAGACTTGGGTGAAAGTGCCGGCCATAATGGGAATTGAGTGGCGCAGGCCATAGAAACTTTTCATTGGGGTTTTCCATTGCCCGTGTGTTTTTGTGTTGTTTGCTGCGGTTCGTTGCATTTCATGAAATAAATTCTGAGATTTGGCTACGTTGATAATTCGAAAACGGATTTTGATTCGCTTTTAATTTGAACTTAACTCTTGATCGGATCGATATCACGCGGAAGTTACAGACAACGGAAACCCCTCTGCAGCTAATTCTGCCATTATTTTATGGCTGTCTACAGATTACAGATAATGCATTAAATCATGAATATATTTAAGTGATTCTTGGTAAAAGCTGTTAGGGGATTACCCTTAATGCATTCGGTTGCCAAGCTGTCTCGATCAGAAAGCGATGACTCTGCTTATCTATATTTCTGTAGCTTTATTCTACTATATTTGTAGTTCTATTGCCAAGTGCTGATAGCGCTTTTATGTTTCCCATACAATATGTTTGTCTCACTACATTTTTTTTTTTGTTTTTTCGATCTGCACTTTGGATCGAGGCGGACACAGATCTGTCACTATAAGCAGTTCCCCAGAATTCCCAGCAGCTCTCCCATTATGCGATTGTTTACACGAAGAAGTTTTTCGAGCATAAACAAAAGTTGAGCTTTTTACTGGGAATTTCGGAATCGACAACATTGATAATTTTTCCAATTATTCTTATCAAAAGCACAGAGCGCAGAGCAGAGAACAAAAATTCGGCTATTTGTTTATTTAGCCGTGTCGAAAAAAAAGAAGAAAAAAATACGAAATTCTTTTGAATCTATTTGCATATGTATTGTATGTTGTTTTTGATTCGAAGTTCGAATTCTGTCTCCTGTCTCCTGCCTCTTGCCTCTGCCCCTCTCTTTTTCCGACGCCACTATATCTATCTCCAACTTCGGTTGTTGTTTATCAAAGACTTTTGCTATTGTTGCCGCTCGTATTACGCACTGAAATTTATTTATTCTGGCTACTTCCGTTTCGGTTTGGTTTCCACTCATTTAATATACATCTGACTTTGACTTCTCTCGAGATGCCCTCTCTGCCTCTCTCTTCTGTAGCTATCTCTATCTCCAGCTGCTCTGGTTTTTGCACACACGTGAGAATTGCGCTTAATGACCCACTTGATGGTGATCTGTCGTGTGGCGTGTGTCGCGTGTGTGTGGGGAGGGGGTGCGGCGCGAGGAACTTACGTAAACCAATTTCCACGTTGCGATTTACGCCGCAACAGCCTTGGCGACGACGCTGATATTGTTGGAGCCAGCATTGGGCTGCTGGCGTTGCCGCTTCCACTGAGCTTTTCCGCGCCACCTGACATGCTGCTGTGCTGTGCTGTGGTGGGGTGGGGTGAGGTGCGGTGCGGAGCGGTGTGTGCCTCTTCTCTACAATTGCATTGCAGTGCTTACATATTTACACAAATTACGTCATATTCCGCAATGCAGGCCGTGTGTCGCCGGGGCACTTGCAAAATTACGAGACTCGTACGCGATAACTACGCAAAAAGTACTCGCACAGTGGGCAAAGACACCACACCTCTCTGTCTGATGGGGGGCTTTCGTTATGACGCCATAAAAAAAAAAAACACGGAGCACAGACACAAACACTGGGAAAAAAAAACCCAATCTACCTCTCTCTCGGTATCGCTTTTAACTGTCTTTGCGTATTGATAAGGTACACTCGTAGAAGGGTTATTCCTTTGGGCCAAGTTCGAAGCGTAAGCGAAACCAGTTCGTGTACTATTCAGAGGCGCGTGCTTTCGACAAATGAGCAGCATGTCAATAAGAGATCGGCGCAGTGCCAAAGCTTTTCGTCAGCTGCCTGATCTTTGGCCCTACATGCGAGAAAGAGATAACAAGCGGAGAGAGCAAGCGCAAGCACATGTGAGATTAAATTGCATGGGCTTTGAGCTTTCGGAGAACGGGCTGTTCTGAGAGAGCATCAGCTGTTCTGATAGCAATAAATGCACGTTGTACGCGGACTTTATTTCAATTCATTTCAATCTTCCCGCAGCGTAACTTTACGATAAAATCCCGTATCGTAATTTAATTCCCCCCCCCTACTCGTATATGACTTTGTATTAACCTTCGCACTTGCATTGATAATCATCATTAATTATATTTAACACGTATAATGCAATCTCCATATCTCTCCGGTGCCTACAAATCGATTTGTTGTTTCCAGGAAAACTTGCTTAATTAAAATTGTACAACCTTTGCTGTTGTTATCCCCCAGACATCGCACATCAATTATCGAATTGAGAGACAACGCATTGAACAATACTTGTTGCCATATACGGAATCAATATTCGTTAATTGTTTAATTGATGGAAAGCCACAGACAGTACAGCACCTACAAAAACAGGCAATGCTATCATGGCCATCATGGCTATCATGGTGTTTCCCAACACTAGTTGATACCGTTCGGAAGCTTCTTTTTTTGTGTGTGTCAGTTCCGCAAAGTATTTATCTGTTTCAGTCACTGATACTCTTGATAAAGTCAAAGCCAGCCCACCGCCCACCCAACCCCCCTGCACTGTCAAGACCCACTTCGAATATTTCCATCGTTGTCATGAAATGAAACTTTTTGGCAAAAGTTGCCAGTACTGTGCCGAAAACAATTTCTTGTCAGCCTCGGCTATTCTATTTCTGGCATAGGGAAAAGTTCTAGAGGAAAAACCAGACACACTAGGGGCCCAGGGGGCTGGGCTGGGTTGGGCTGGGCAAATAAAGCCGTCGACACAAAAACAATGTTCCCAAACTGCATCAAATATGAAAAACTAACTCACACACACACACACACGAGTCCCCATACGACGGGCCACAGCCTCAGAGGGAAAAGTTTTGCCTTTTCCTCTGTGGTCGTTGTTGTTGTTTTTGCTGCTTCTGCTGCTATTTCGGTGTCGGAATGCAAACGGGAAAAGGGGGAAGAATGAAAGATTTAGTATCCTCAAGTCATAATACCCTCTGTATGAAAATAAACTCTGCCCCCGTTCATATATATATTTTTTTAAAAATAAATACTTCATTTTTCGTATGATTTATACCTGTAATTACATATCTGCTGTTTACAAAGAGTCTAGACAGAAATTAGAGACTGTAGGAGTCATAACTTTGCGAATCAAGTGTTGTTGTCGATCAAGCGTCTATATGTGCACGTACATTCCAGAGAAACCCCATTGGAAAATAACCCAGATGGAGCCCATGTAAGCGTAAGGGTATCCATGCGAGATGATTATCGTTGCTAGCAGCAAATTGTTGCAATAACAAATTCCTAAAGAATTTACACTTAATGGAAAAGTTGCCAGGATTCCGTGTGCCGTGTGGTTAAAGCCCAGAGGGAGGACTTCCACCCACTTAGTTAACCTGCCACTCTGCGGAGCAGTTATTGAAATAAACCCCCTGCCAAGTGGCTCTCATTCCTCTCCGCAAAAACCACCGCCAACTACTGCTCCCCCCCCCCAATTCGTGCCACCAGTGGCTGCCACTAAACGTTGATTAGTGCACTGAATATGTAAATTATTTCTCTGAGAGTCGCGCATCTAGCTTTGCAGGAATTTTTCTCGCCCTCATATACAAAAAATGTAAACCCTTTTTCCCTGGTTTTTGCTTCGTTTTTTTCCGCCTGACTTTTGCTCTGGGTTTTTCCACTTTTCCTCTGGCTTCCACTCTGCTCTGCATTTTTTATTTGTTTGCATTGAAAAGGAAATTGTAGAAATTCGCTTTTGTTTGCTTAATAAAATATAATTTTTTCCGCTCTAAAACTTGGGCAACTTGAAGAATGGGATTCCACCACTCTTGGGATGGCCTCCCACTCCCACTCCCGCACCCACTCCCGCTGCTCTCCCGCTACTTTTATTTGTAAAAAATATATAAAACGGCATTAATTTGTCGGGCAACTCGAGAAGGGGTAAATTGTGGGGCGGACTGGCTCGGATCGGGGGTGGGGTCTCTGCAGGATGAAGGAGTGTGTGGGTGGGGTGGGTTGGGTTGGTTAACTTTCATTTCGCATATTCGCACAGCATAAAAAATCGCTTCGACAGAAAATATGTAAAAATTCCTGCCATTGATGTTGGGAAAAACGCTTTTCATTTTCTTTACACATTTTGTCGTCTCAAAGAGTGGCCGGGGCGGGCGAAGGGGAGGTGTAGGGGTGTTGCCTGTGGCTACAGCCGGATCCGGATGCGGATTCGGGCCCGGACCTGGACTCGGGGTTCGGTGGGCCTGGGACTCGGCAATGGGTTAACCACTTTTACATTTAATAAAGATTTTAAGTAACTTAAATTTGTTTTGCTTGTCTTTGTCTTTGGCTTCGTTTCTTCTTGGTTTCTTGTTTTTGTGATTTGAATTTTAATTAACATTTCCAGTGAATGTGCAGGGTGTGCAGGATGTGCTGGGTGCTGGGTGCGGGGTGCGGTATGCGGGGTACACTCGTAGACAAACAAAAAACCCTGGCAAGACTGCGGTATCTGGTTGCTTTTGCTCTCTCGCGCTCCCTCCCCCCCCCCCCCCCCCCCCCCCCTTGAGGAAGGATACGCCAGTTATTTCCTTAATTATGAATCGGATTGAGTGGACACTGGAAAAGGATTACATTCCATTATATTTTGTATTTTTCTTTCTGTTCAACCGTATTTACTTTGGATATATTTGTGTTAATTATCATTCGCCATACGTTGGAGTGAAAATCAGAGGGCATGGCGCCCGCTAATTGGATAAACATATCCACTAACGACGATATTAACGCTCCGTTGATCATTTTCGAGAGTTTTAAAGAGAAGGAAATTAAATGAAATGGTAATGTGGGCAAATGTAATAAAGATTAAACGGTGTTCACTTTGAAATGCTGTCGGAAAATGTCCCTCATCGAAATCGACATATCTCTCGACATATAGAGATCTGCTATGGACTGCCTTTCGGGTTATTTTTAAAACTCAATCAGAATGTGGGCGGAGCAGCACGAGGGCATCGCATCGCCTTGCATTCAACACTTTGACAACACACAATTTCCCGCGACTTTATTTATGGAACTGCACGCGACTGACTGAAGAAAAGCAGCTGCCACTGCACTTGCTTCCCCATATAGGTGGGTTATAGGTATATATAGCTCGAAGACCAGAGCATAGAGCGCCACTTACCTCCACAAGAAGAAGGCCATGATGATGAGTATGATGCCGAAGCAGCTGAAGATAATGCCCACCAAGACGGCCAGGTTGTAATCGTTATGTGATTGCCGGAGCAGTGGCTGGAGTTTCTCGCAGTTCGGCTGCAGTTGGATCTGGAATAAAGAACAGATATGAGATAATGTAAAATTGAACAGGTGATGTGCCTGCGTGTGTGTGTTATCATTGCATCCTTATTTTTATTGTTCTTTCCCCTTCCATTTCGGTTTGTTTTATTTGTCTTTGTTTCTTTCCGCCCTGTCGTTTTTTCAGAGATATTTTTTTTCGGCGCAGAAAAAGGATTTAAATGAGCGGCATTTGCAGGGCAACGGCAACGGCAACGTGTTGTGCTCTGGTACGGAAAGCGGAAGCGGGCCATGTAAATGCGGCCAAAAGGTGCAGGACCACTTGAAATTCAGGCAGCAAAAAATAAAAAAATAAAAATAAACACAGCAACAACAGCAACAATGAACAATGAATTATGAATGAGTGGTGGAGGGGGTGGGTGGGGAGAGGGAAGCCACAAAAAATATTGCTGCATACTTATGAGGGCGTGTCGCTGCGGTTTACTGTTCCTCTGTCATAAAATACACTGAGAAAAATAGGATACATTTCCACATAATATCGACAGATTAATTTTTGCCCTAACCAAACATTCTCAATGGATGATGAAAATGTTGGACTACTAGAGTGGGATCCTAGTCCTAGCATGTCCCTTTTTTGCTAGGTGTATTCCACCCCATCCACGGGTTGAGGTCAACTAAATTGCTATATTTTTGCCACAACTTCAGATTATATTTTATGCATGCAACAAAGTTTGTGGGGCTCTGCTCTGCTCTCGTCTCCTCTCCTCTTCTCTCCTCACTCTCCTTTGTTTGTTCCGGGTGAAATGTCATTAAGGATGTTGTTATGACAGGCTGAAAGAGTTGCCTTCGTAAACGGAACGCAGCTAGCCACAAATGAGTGGGCGTGGCCATTGTGTTGTACGTCATTAAATGAGCATAAGCCACTCATTACGCATACGCCCCGGGGGCCCGAACCATCTAACCACCGAACATGTCTCAATAATGCATAGACGGAATAGTAAGAAAGAGAGATAGAGAGAGAGAGGGAGGGAGAGCCTCCCTCCTGGCAGAACTTTGTCAGTTATTTATGCATATATATTGCCATATTTTCACCCAGACAGGAAGAGCATAACCAAGCAAAATCCAAGGAAAACCCATGGAAAAACCAGAAGAAACAGCCTGCTACTTTTTTGGACATGTAATCTGATATGGAAACTGACAACGCCGACGCGTTGCCAACTTTATGGCATCTGTGCTGTGCCCCTATCTCCATGTTGCATTTTTGGCCAATTGCAAAAGAAAATCCCAAGTTTTTCACAGCCATGTGGCAGGTGTAGGTTGCACATGTTCCTGCATCTGTATGTGTGTTTGTGGGTGTGCTACTTACAATCCTTGACTCTGAGAATTTGCCCAAGACTATTTTCTTTGGATTTATGACACTGAATGTTGCCGCTGCCACTTTGACCTCGTAGTACGAATTGGTTGTTAGATTTTGCAGAATCATCTGTGGAGAAAGATACGAATAAAAAGAAATCGAGTTAGACTTGGAAGTATTTTGGGAATTTTTTATTATAATAAATATTAAAACAATAAATATCTGATTTTTCATACGAAAATCTCTTGAATTTGATCCAAATTTCATGCAATAAATGTAAATCTCAATTGAAAACGATTTTATTTCCTATTTCGCATATTATCTGTATTGTTCTCTTGTAACATGAGCCAGTATTAAAACTTGTTTCCTTTGTCGGAAAGCTAGATTTCCGCACCCAGATTGGTTTTATTTCATTTGCAATTTTCTCTAAAACTCTATGAAATTTTTGCATCTTTAATTGGCTTTTCCCATGGATAACCCTGGCTAAGAAGCATACACTTTTGGGCCCAAGTACTTGACTCGTTCAGAACTCGTTGCCATTCAGCCAGCATAAAATGGAAATGAATCATCTCCAAATATTATTTATACATATGAAAATTTTACAAGTTTCGTGCATATTCATTCATATGTGTAAGTAACACACACAAAAGGAACGAATGGCAATAATAAAAATAAAAATGATTTCCAGTCCTGTTATTTAGTTGTTCAACAAAAAGCTTGTTTGCCGCTACAAAATATTTCAATTACAAAAATATTTGAAACTGACCAGAAAAAAATGCATACGAGATACAGATACGACCAGATAGACAGGGAGAGGCACAGAGAAATACATAGTTTGAGTGAGAGAGCGAGAGAGAGGGGGAGAGAGAAGGGGAACGTGCAGTTTTAGATATGGGGCAAGGAGCCGGCTGTGTATGATAAAATTTTATTGTTGCGAAATTTGTTTGCTCTGCCACATTCCCCACGACAAACTTTTACATTTTTTTGAATTTTTTTTACGTTTTTCCACGGCGCTAAATAAAAAGGAAAGACATGGCACAAAGGCGTTCTCGTTTTGCGTGTGTGTGTGTCGTTTTGTTTTGTTTTGTACAGGAAAAACAACATAAATTTAATTTATTTTCGCAGGTGGGTAAGCCCTGCACATGTGCGCTGAGCGGGGTGGAGCGCGGTAGATCGCAGCAACTGTGTCCGTGTTTTGGGACTTGATATGGTTTTGGTGGCCGCGCAAAAGTATGCTACACTTTTTGGGCCCGACGGAATCGTGTGTGTGTGTGTGTGTGGCTGTGTGTGCATTTTTTCGGCATAGAAATTGTTGTGAAATATTTACTGTTACCGCGCCTCTCCCCCACTCCCGCCCATACATGTGCGGGGTTTGGCTTTTCTGTATGCTGTTTGTTGCATAAAAATGCAATTATTATTGCCAGCATTTTATTTTCGACTCTTTTATCGTGTGCCGTGTGCTGGGGAGGGGTCGTCGGCGGACTATGTATATCTATGGGTATTAGGCAGTTTATCATAGAAGTTGTCGTTGGCTTTTTGTAGGGTCCCGGCCAAATGGGCGCGATAAGCCAGCACGATTGACATATCACAGGGCAGGCTAGAAAAAGGGCCAACAAAAGTGGCCACCAACTTGGCAAAAGCAATGAAAATGTTGCTAACAATGACACAAAATGCCGGCCCTTGTCTCTGGCCATGCTGCATATGATTTATGAGCCCCAGACTCCCATCATTCATCTATCCGTACTTACCGCCGTTTCCAGTTCCTTGGCCGAGGCATTGATCCGTATATCCCGATGCGAATCCTGTCCCGCCAGACGCGTTTTGATCACATAGAAATCGATCGTGTTGTAGAACTCGTAGGGTCTGCGCCAGCGTATCGTTATGGATTCCTGGGAATGGCATGTCAGATTGACAATCGCCGGGGCACTGGGACCGCCCACATCGGTGCGCTGGGCAATCTGATCGGAGGGTTCGCCCTCGTTCTTGGTGGTAAAGGCTTTTACAATCACGCGGTAATCGGTATAGGGTCCTGCAAAAACAAATACATACATATTTTCATTGAAATATGAGAAATAACTGAAAAGATCCCCCACAGCGCCACCTGGAATTATAGAAAGCATATACTCGGCAATCTCTTAATTCGTTCGGACCTCCGATTCCTGATTTATTTATTCCTTTGATGGTTTCTGTGGCCAGGGGAGCCTTTTATTTGCCCCATTTACACTTGGGTTCGTTCTGAAGCGGCAGTTGAGGGTTTTATTACTCGTAAATACTTCGACAACAGAATGCCAACTGCACATACACTGGATGTGCTCATGTATGCGTATACGTATACGTATATGGGTGTATCCTTCAGAGAAGCGTGTGCACCTTTTCAGGGCTCATTATGAGACACGTCACCGCATGTCAGGGTGCAGAGAACACAACGCAACGGTGACACGACGGCTCCATTGGCGGCGCGGCGGTTGCTGGCTGGCTCGGCTTTATAATTAAATTTTATCCAACGCAAAAGGAAAGGCTCGGGACGGGACGGGAGCACAGTGCTCCGGACAGCAACAATGGACCGATTTTTCATACAGTGACAGAATAAAAGAACAAATAAAAACGGCCTGGGTCTGATCTGGCGCTGAGCTGTCAGCTTAAATTGGATTTAATTAACAGCAAGAACTGCTGACATCTACTTGGATTCAATTTGAAAATAATTAAACGTTGCCAGGCAGCCAAAAAACCTGCAACCTGCCGCCTGCAGCCTGCATGCCACAAACATTACCCAAAGAACAAAAAATAGTCTTTGAAATGTTTGGTGTATGTGAGCGAAACTTTGTGGCAAGAGCTGCAGCAGGTGTGGCGGCAGCTACAAGACCTGCAGCACCTGACTCGCGTATAATTAAATTAAACAATGGGGGCTGGGGCTGGGGCTGGAGTTGGGGGCTGCAACTCCACTTTGATGCGGGGCATAACTTTGTTGCAAGTTAATTGCATCGCTCGCTGGCTGCCGATCCCACGCTCCCCTAAGTAGCTGCTAATGCCGCGGTGCCTCGGCGCTTCTTCAACTATGCCACCAAAAATGTTTCTGCTGTATCTTAGGGATGCTCATTTCCTGCCGCAGGGCGTGGGCAAGGGACGTCGTCTGGAGTCGGGCCTGGGGCACGGTGCGGGTGTACAATTATAAGCGTCAAAAGTTGTTAACAAACAAAAAGTGGCAAGCGAGTGGCAGCAAGCACTTGAAACTATTTAATTACAAAGCGGCTGGCAAACAATTTGACTCGGGCTTCAATTAGAGGTAATAATAGCTCCGGCCTACACGGCGGATGGAGGTGGGGCCAGCCCCACTCCGAGGGAGGTGCCATCGGTATTCCGAGGAAGGGATGTTCAAGGAGGCTTTTTGATGGAGGTGTAGGCTGTTGTTCCGGCCCGTGGGCGTTCCAACTTTTCAAGTGCCTCGCGTTCCGCCATTGACTGCTTGACAGTTTGATGGCCAGGATGATGATGGCCAGAAACAACGCAAAACCCCCTTTGGCCGTGACTGTACTTTTCCGCTCAGCCAAAGAATATTTAAAGTGAATCTTACGCAAATTCTGCAGCTCAAAGTGTATGAGGGTCTCCACCGAATTCCGCGAGTTCTTCACAATCTCCACGCCCGTCTGGTTGTCGTGTATGTGAAAGACATGGTAGCCGGCTATGGCCCCGTTCTGGTTCTTTGGCGGATGCCATGACATCGTGATGCTGCTCGCGGACACATCCAGGACGGTGAGATTCTGGGGTTTGCTTGGCACTGCAACAAGAGAGCGGAGAGAGGGGTTAGAGGTTAGAGGGTGAGTATCAAAAAGTCAAAAGTTAAATTTGCTCATGTTCTTAGGACATGTTCGGCTTGCATACTTTTCGGCTTAGAGCCACAAAAGTTAAGCAAACCTTCTAATAAGAAGGGGTTGGATAGTCCAGCGCATAGACTGGAGGATACCCTTTGATTGAATTTAATTTAAAGTAAATAATGTTGATAATTTTAAAATTGTAAAATAATGAAGATCTTTAATAAATTGAGTTTAATTTTAAAGATATGTATATCTTACAAATGTTGAGTTATATTTAGATCTTGGATTTTGACAAAACAGATATGTTTCCACATTTCCATCGAGTTGTTCCTTCTGCCAAACAGACACTCCTTTAATCCTACCATCGTACAGGGTACCATATACATCCCTTTGCGTTAAGTGCGTTGGAAAATGATTGCCAACTTTTGAGTTATCAAAGGCCACACACAGCTGTTTAATGTTCAAAATTCTGCAATCCTCCGGCAGCTCCTTCTGCCCTTCCTGCCACCCACCGCAGAAGAGTAATCACGTATTTGTATAGGAGAAATGTTTGCATACTTAGCGGCGCAGGCACACATACAAACACACACTCGAGGGAAGACGCCACGCCGGATGACGCCAAATGACAATGCATAAATAATTTATTAAATAACAGAAAAGAAAAAAGAGAATCAAATAGAAGCGGAATGAAGCGGAAGCAGGAGGAGGAGAAGAAGTAATCGCAACGAATGAAAGAAAGTAAAATAAATTGAAATGAATATTTTTCAGAAGCAGATAAAACAATTTATATTCAAATGGCAGGCGGCAGGCAGACGGACAGGGACAGGGAAAGGGACAGGGACATGTGTGAGACGGAGGGTAGAGTGTGCTGCAGGGAAACAAAAAATTATATATTCAATTACGGGGGAGGTAGAGACAGCAGGGGGGTGGGGGGGTGAAGCAGAGGAGCAAAAGAATTGGCGCAAGTAAAGCGCAACGTAATCGAAGCGCATAAAGAAACGGAAATGCGATTGCTGGCAATTTATTATGGCCTGCACTTTCCACTAGGGCAGCCCTCCACACACAGATACAAGCCACACACACACACAGATACAAGCCACACACACACATGCAGATGATGGTGGCTTATAATCCAAGGAAACCGAACGGATGCAAAAGCTCTCTAGCAATAATTTCATTTGCAAGCCAAAGGACAACACTCGACCATGTGTGACAGCCAAAGGGGTTGCGCTCTCTTTCTCTCCCTATATCTGCCTTTTGTCTGTATGTGTGTGTGTGTGTGTGTGCAAGTGGCAAAAAGCACTAAATGGTAATTTATTTTACTAATACAACAAAAGCCCTGCCAGAAGGAAGAGGGGAGAGGGGAGAGGGGAGAGGAGAGAAGTGGTAGCCAGAGCAAAAACGTTTTGCAATCAAAAGAACAAATGAGTGACCCGAGGGCGGACCCAGGCCAGCCACTTGACCCCCAACACAGTGGGGCCATAAGACTTTTGCCATGCAAATGCGATAAAGCTTAACAAAACACCACATTCCCCCACTCCCATTCCCATTTCCCCTTTCTCTATCCCCTTGCTCCTTCTCCCACATATGGGAACACTCGACCAGGACCAGGACACATGAGCACATGGCTGGGCAGAATAAACAGTCGCTGTCAATGTATAGAAATTTATACAATTCAATAAATGGCATTTCTCCTTTCTTTGGCTGTACTTCTTCTGCTGCTTCCACTCCTCCACTCCACTCCACTCCATTCCATTTGCCTTTCCATCTTCTTCCTTTGCAATTGCAAACGGAAACGGAAATGGAGAAATGGACAGAACGCGAACAAGAGTAGGAGTGGGAGTGGGAGTAGGAGTAGGAGATGGAGTCAGGCAGGCATCTGCTGCATCTGCAAAAAGGGAAAGGAAAGGAAAAAGCCAATTTATAGACTCGGAACTCAAACGCGAAGGACTCGCTTTCTGTGTGAGGGCGAGGGGCGACTGGGGCGAGGGCTGTATTAAAATCAATTAAGCAACAAAGTGCCGCATACACAGAGGCCCCCAACGATAAATGTCCTTGCCAGGGCACTCAGGGTGGCTGGGTTCACAGAAAAGTTAATAGGTTTGCCAGTCGCAAAAGGCAGCTGGCCAGGTGGCAGGTGAGACACCCCTTTGGCAGCTGTGTGTGTGTGTGTGAGCACTAAGTGCTTGTGATTGGTTTGTGTTTGGCAAATATTACATGAATAATTGAGATTGCTGCATCTTGGCAAGGAAATCGAAACCGAAATCCACGAGGCAATGAACTATCTCAGTGGGCGTATGGCAGGCATCGTTTTCCACCCGGTTATCACAACACAAGAAAAGCCTTGGCAAATGAAAAGAAAACAATAGCTGCGTCCTGCCCAGGCAGGACTCCGGAAGTAACCAAGTGTGAAAAAGCAAAAGAAAATCCGCCATAGAACACACATAGAGCACCCTCAAAGCGCGCGCGTGATTATTTTCACAAAGGCAAACGCAGGAAGTAAAAAATGAAAAAAAAAAAACAAAATAAAACAAACTAGCGAAAGAAAATCAAGGGAAAACTGAGGAGCGCGCCTGGAAAAACCAATACGGACGACGTGCTTAAGTTGTTAAAAACTCCAAACAAAGAGGCAGTCTTGAGGACAGTCGTGACAAGGGGCAGGGTGTTAAGGAGAGAACACCAAGGTGTCTGTGTGTGTGTGTGTGTGTGTGTGTAGAGCAAATAGCATTAAGTTGTCTGAGCCTCGAAAAAATAAAAATATAAACGTATAACAACAGCGACAAAGGCTTGAGGGAGAAAAAAAAAAAAAAAACTTAACTTGAAATGAAGAAATAAAAAAAAAAAGGGACCGAAGCCTAAAATACCCTAGCAGATCCAACGGTAGCTCAATAATTTCGAACTCTATTGCAAAAATATTAAAAATATTAAATAAATAACAAAAAAATTATAAAAAATATTAAAACGTAATAGAAAAAAATTAAAAATAAAATAAAGAAAAATCTTCTAGAAATTAAAAATAAATAAGTTAATTTGGTATATATTTGAAATATGTATCAGATTTCAGCTTAAAAGAAGATTGGAACTCTCGACTGACTAGTGCATTAAAAGTTGTACTTGTGGCTCTAAAAAAGCCATATATTTTCCGATCTGGGTTTCTGGGAATTTGATAGAGTCACAAATTCTTAATTTGTTCCTTTAAAACATTCGCAATCAGTTTAGGAAAATGATTATACCCTTTCACAAAGAGTACAACTAGGAGCACAAGTTGTAGGGTTGGCTGAGGACTTGGGCTCCATTGTCGTTGGGCATATGCCTTATTTAGTTGTTGCTCTTGGAGCTTTATTGTTGTTGCCTAACTTTACGAGCTGCTTTACGGATTTGGCCAGACGTAAAAACTAAACAAAAGCCGATGTGCACACAACACATAAGCAGCGAGGGGGGTGGTAAACAGGGTGCAGAAAAAGACACACACAGGAAGGAGAAAAGAGAGAGAGACACACACACACACACTCATAGAGAGAGAGACAAACAAACAATTAGAAGGAGTTGGGAACAAAAATACACACACACACTCATAGAGGACGCCTCGGATGCCTGACTTTGAAAGGCGTCAAAGGCTCCCATTCTCCCGCCGCCCTTCCACAAAGGCACAAAAATTATGCGAAATAAAGTCGAAAAAAAGAAAGAAAAAAAAGAGTGGAATAAAACAACATCCCAACAACAGAAGCAGCAGCAGCAGCAGCAGCTCCCCCGCCCACAGCTTTGATGGCCAAGAGCAAGCACAGTGAATGGGCCAAAGGCTCCACAGAGCGTGCCAGCACTTAGCGGAAGTAACGCGGCAGCCATTTTGAATGCACATATGTATGAGTGTGTTAGTGTTAGCGTGTATGTGTGTGTGTGTGTGTGTGCGTACCTTTTTGAACTTTGATTGCAGACAGCTTGAAGGTGACTTTTAAAGAGGTGCTCTGCTCCCAGAGTGATTATGAAAATGTGTGTGTGTGTTTCTTTGGGCTAAAACTTTCAACCAAATTATGGTAAAACTCTGCACCTAGAACCTTTAATGCTGTATGAAAATTCCACACTATGTTGGGATAGTAATCGATGAAAGTTGGTTATTAAACATGGTAGATACTTCATGACTGCGCTGTCAAGTGGCGCCAAGCCAAAGCTTGTTACGCGATGACCGAGGGGTTCTGCCGCATGACGCGCAGCCCGTACAAAATGTCTGATATGTGGTACGAATAGCAAGATATTTTTATGTTACATATATTACTTCATCTTTTCATCAATAAAATGGACTAAATCCAGAAACACGTCCGACTGGCACTAGAATAATAATTCCAGGTAATTGGCCAATTTGCATTTAATTGAACGCATTTAATTAATGAATAATTATGTTGTTATCGAATTTGACGAGTATTAATAACAGAGTCATTATTGTTTTATTGAGTTATCAACAGGACATTAAATGCAAAAATTATTGAATCATCAAAATGAATTATTGAAACGAATGCATGGAACAATAAATGAATACAACCTTCAGTTAGGGCCTATATACATGGGCTATTATTGAATCAAAAATCAATGAAACATTTGAGAGAAAATTTTCCCACACACAAGTCACAGCTACAAAGAGATTAAGAAATCTATGGAAGTGACAGCTAATCAAAAGGATATTAAGCCCCCAAGAATCGTTTGGAAACATGTCAGAATTTAAGGCAGTTTTAATCCGTACTTAAGATAATTATTTCAGGCCACCAATCATTGGAATTTAAAACTCTTTTAATACTTATTAAGGATAATTAAAGCTTAGTTTTACCCATTTGCTTTAATGGCTCACACGTTTTGATGAAGCTTCGCTTCATTTGTGTAATGGCAGAATTGTAGCTTGGGCATTTGCCAAATGGCCTACAGCCATCTTTGATCACAAAGCCCTGTCAAATGCACAAATAAACGGCAACACGACTAGCAAACTTCAAATGTCTAGGCAAATACGCACTCGCAGATACAGATACGGATGCGAATACGGATACGTGTATAGGCAGATACACAGGCAAAGGACAAATGGAAGCTTCAAAGTGCTTTTGTCACTCAGGTTGTCAGTGCTTAAATTGAGGCGACGTCGACCTTTTTGAATGGGATTTTTGTTTAGTAATTTAGCTACATTTTAAGAACCTCTGACATGTGTCGGATTTCGAGGGCCCAAACAGACCCAAAAGCTTCAAAGCGTTTCGCTTAAGGACTAGCTTTAAGTTGGCCTTTGTCCGGAATTTAAACTAATTAAGAGACGGGGCCGTCTGGCTGCATCCAGGCTGCGTGGCCAAGAGCAAGGCGATAAGGCCAACACACCGCAGCCGCCACGCCTCGCCTCGGGCTTTGTGCCACGTTTATCGGCAGGAAGTTGCACATGGAAGCACCATCATTGTCGTGCCACCAGCGGCACCAGCACCAGCAACAGACCAGACCAGAACGGGCCATGGCCATGCCAGGCATCCGGCCTCGGGTTCGCTTGTTTTTCGATGCTTGAGACACGGAAACTGTTTTAGGATCGGGTGGTGGGAGTCCACACACAAAAACCAGGCATCAATGTCACGTTCAAAGTGTCGAGTTGTTGCACTAACAAGGTGTTTATGATTTAAAGCGCCGCCCGCACCAGCCACCAGCCACCACCCCCAAGAACAGTCCAGGAAGTGGGGAGGAGCTGGGCGCCCAGGCAGACAAAAGGCATCCATGACATGACATGTGACTTGAAGTGCAAAAAATGCCAACACACAAACACATACACACACACAAATGAAGAGAGGATCCTGTGCAGGCTCTCGAATGGCATTTTTCGTAGGCGTTTCGCCCGAGGGTTGGTCTCTCGCATCCCAGTCCCAGTCCCAGTCCCATCCCACATTCCATTCCATTCGCCACAAGAAAAATTGACATGTTGAAGTGCAGTTAGGCGGAAGTTGTCGCCGAGGCAACATTTTTCTATCAGTGGCACCCCCACCCCGCCTCCGGGAGGCGAGTGGAGAGGGCGTGACTAAATGCGGGTCGGCACGTGGATGTGCGATAACAAAAAGGAGCAGAGCAGAGCAGAGCGGGGCTTGGAGAATGTGCCTCCTATCCCCCATGCAGGAGTATAAAAAAAGGGCTTATCTGTGTTCTTGATTTTGATTTCGGTTTTGTGTGTGTGTGTGTGTGTGTGTGTGGGGGTCGTCCTGTATGTTGCCATGACGTAGGCCATCTATCAAAATGTTTTCTCGTTTTTTGCCAGGTTGGCTTTTCCGAGGGGTGGCGGGGAGTTCATAAATTAGCCGCAGCACAGTGCAGCAGATAAGTAGGCAACACATTTGAGTGTGCACATCAGGACTGTTGCGGGTGGGAGGGCCGTGGAAAAGCGCAGCTCAAAGTGAGTTTCCCTCTGGAGTGTCAAGTGCTGTGTGTGATGTCTGCGAAGGTTCTTTGGTGGCTTATCATTGTCAGTCGGAAGACGCGCCTTGAGCACGCGCCTTTCCCCACGGAGTAGCTGTGTGTGGGGAGTCCTTACTTACGTGCGTGAGTGTGTGCGTGTGTGTGTGTGCAAGCCATGTTGCAAATTAAAATCAAGACAGCAGCAGCAAAGCCCCAGCTCGAATGATTGATGGCTGTTTTTCATCGCACAACTGTAAAAAGTTCAATGATTTATGCTTTTCCAGAATTTGTTGTTGGCTAAATGATTGTTTTCCCTCCTGCTCCTCCTCCTCCTCCAGGAGAATCCCCTTTGCTCTCGCACTACTTTGCACTTTTAATGTATTTCTTGACAAGTCATGTTCATAACTCAGTGTCCTGTAAAATTCCGAGTTCCAGGATGGCACAGGGGGAAGAATGAGAGAGGGAGGGAAGCCTCGAAACTTTTCACTGGATAAAGTTCAAAATCAAAGTTTTGCGTTGCTCGGTTTTTGGCAGTAGTTATTTTTCGGGGCAGGACTTTTTGTTTTTTCGGTTTATTTCGTGCACAGAGACGCAAATCATTTGTCAAAATACTCGCAAAGAGCTGCTCCTGCTGCTGGATGGTTGTTTGCCGTTGACAAGCCAAAAGTTGTGCCAATTTGTATTAGAAACTTCGTTGGGGGCCAGGCCTGCGACCGTGCCGGACATGGACTATGGCCAATGGACCGGCCACCTCCTCTGACCCCAAGCCTCACGGACTGGGGGGTCGCTTTATGCTCTAAGAGAGCGCTCGGCTCTCGCCAAAGTTCAGGTTGCGAGTGGAATATTTATCTTCAAAGTGTTTGCATTCGAGTGGCGGTGGTGTACGGTGCGTGACGTATCTGTAAGACTGTTTGAGCTTCAGCAATCAATGGACTGCACACAGAGTTCAGTAATGTTTGGGGTATTGAAAAAGTTTAAAGGAAGTTTGAAGTCGATTTATCATCACTGCTATCACTGCTTGTGATATCGATTAATAATCGCATAAATTACCGAGTAAACAACTAATATTAGTTAGTTGCTAATAAATGCAATTGATTTTCGATTAAGTGCCACTGGAAAACGGAGAAGTTAAGTTAATTATCGATTAATATTCGAAAATTCGATTGCCACCGAAATAACTAACTATGGAAAAATCGAAGCTTTAGCATAAATGTTAGAACTAATTCTACGAATTATAACGTGGTAATATTATTTATGCAAAGTTTGAAAAATTAATGCATTCGATTTCTATTAAAATTGATAACTATTTCGATGACTTTATCAGTTTCTCAAATACAAAAAAGTGGCCAAAATATTTATATCTGGAACTTGCGTAATGCTAGCCATTATCTTTGGCAATAATCTCAAAGATTCTTTTGGCTGTCACGCACTGTAGATAAAGATTTGCAGTTTCATCACGACATCACGACATCTCCGATTCATTCGACCATTTATTCTGTCTGTTGGCCATTAATTCCGATTCTTGTGTGGCAGTTTCCAGCTGTCAAAGTTCTTTGTCAACTGCTGTTTGTCATAATGCTCGAAAGTTTGCTCGAAAGAAGCGCCGCATATCTGACAGATACTTCTCGCACTTGGTTAAGTGTAAATTGGGGTACTTTTGCCTTCTCTGCCGCTGCCTCTGCCTCTAATTTAAATTTTATGCCACTCGAAAATCTTCAAGTGGCACTGGCAGTCGGCACTCGGCACTCCTCTTCCTCTCACTAGCAACACATGAAATTAGCGCCCCGAAAGTGAGGGTTTGCGGGATGTGGTGGCGGGAGGCGGTTCACTTGATGAACTGCACTTTTCATCTCATGGCGGGCCATGAAGACGGAAAGTGTTACCGAATTGTGACAGCACAGCTGCGTCTTGGAAATGAATTTACAAAAAATTAACTCAACACCAACTGAATGGGGGGGGGGGGGCAGCAGGGGACTGCTGCCCGTGGCACTTGCTGTTGCACGAAAGTTTTAGGGCAAAAAACAATTAATTAAACTAATGACTCGGTGGATTTCCGCAGCAGCGGGGGCTGCCACCCCACCAAAGGAAAGTCGATTTTACCGGGTTTATTAATTAAAGTGTTTTGCTGTTCGACGGATAGCCACAGGGATGAGTTGGCCAAAATCGTTCCCTTACGCTAAAGAATTATTAGATAAACATTTCAATGAAATTAAGTTGCATTTCCAATATGTACCATTTTGCTTATTTATTTAAATGGAATTTAAATAAAATCAAATCTTTCTTTGAGCATTGTTTGGTTAGCATTTCCTTGAAATTAAATTAAAAGTTCAATCAATATACTTTAAATAATTTTGAGATTTACTACATATTTGGTTCTTTGAGAAATGTTGGATTCCAATGCAACATGCAAAATTTTCGTTGGAATTTCCTTATTTTGTAGCTCTAAAACTCAAATTTTCCATAGCATTTTCCGCATTGATGGCTTATGCTAATTCAGGCATACAGTTTTAGTTTATGTTCAAAATGATGTAAATGTTTCTAAGCGTTCATTTTGTGTGGAAACAATAAAAATAATTCTGTCGGTAATTCTCATTTATCATTTGCTAAAAACAAATACACAAAATATCGGCTATACATACATACATCTACACATAGGCATGACTTTCATATAGATTGCCCTATCTATAGAATTTTCTGAGACTGAAATACTAATTACTGGCACGAGAAGCAGTTTGCTCGAAACGACGCCGCTGTCAGACGGCCGGCAATTTGTATAAATTTTTATTTATTTATTTAATTTTCGTTTCGAGCTGATCTGTGGGTCTGAGGCATGCCATTTGAGTGTTCAATCAGGCAGAGACCTTGAGCTACTCAGAGCACCCTGCCTCCCCACCCCGCACCCCTCATGTCACGCCCTTATGGCCTGATTACGCCCACTCTTTCGGGGCCATAATTTCTCTCATTAATGCGAGGGCTGGGCCGGGCCTGGCCGGACCAGAGCAGCAAGCAGCAAACAAAATGCAACCTAATACTGCTTTTGCGTGTGGCCAGCAAATCAGCCCGAGTCTCCCCTCCCTCCGCTCGGGTCAAGACATTTGCCGTGCAATTTCCCAGCTGTCTGTCAGTCCATACGAGGGCACGCAAGGGGCATGGTACGAGTAACCGTGCATTGGGCGTCATGCAAATTGATCAAAGG
The DNA here is from genome assembly GCA_963969585.1 of Drosophila helvetica. Taxonomy (NCBI): domain Eukaryota; kingdom Metazoa; phylum Arthropoda; class Insecta; order Diptera; family Drosophilidae; genus Drosophila; species Drosophila helvetica. Next base: position 46,136,633 of record OZ018403.1, read on the forward strand.
CTAACATTTCTTAGCTCTAATCTGGCGAGAGGGAGGCGCTGGCCAAGGGGGCGGGGGGGGGCTGAGATGTTGTCAGCGGCTTGAATTTAATGACATGACCATAAAAATAGTTGCTGCAGCTTAACAATAAAATACCAAATAATTGTGGGCCATAAAAGTTAAGTTGTTAATTGTTTCAGCCACATTTCAGGCCTGGCTACGGGGCCACATCGCGTGTCCTGTTTGTCGACACACATTTCCACAGAACACAGATAGGGGGGGAGGGAGGGGGTGGTGGCATGGAGTGGCAACAGGAAGAAAGATGGGTTCGCTACCAAATGAATGGCTGTTGTTCTTGTTGTTTGGCACCCGCTGGCCAAGTTTTAACGAGCAGACGGCCGCTTGTCAATGCCCGGCCATATTTCATGGCGAAGAACAACTACAACTGCTTTTGGGCCCGGCCAAAACAATGTTAAATAATTCATTTGGCGAAAGCTGAAAGTTTTGCGTGAGAATTTCGCCATATTACACGAAGGGTGGCCCCTGCGACGCGACGTGGGGGCTGCGTGCTAAACCGGAAATGAAACCCCTCTTAATTGCCCTGAAGTATGCAGGCAATCGTAGGCTTCGTCCTGCTGCTCCTGGCTGTCTGGTCTGGGCTGGTCTAATCTATATACTTTGCTTTATTGTTGTTCGGCAGATAATAACTGAGCAACCGTCAGTGTTGGGGCACGTCTAAGGGTCGTCCCAGCGCGTCCCGTGGTGTTGTGGTGTCAATGAACCATGCTGGCAGAATAATTGGCAAGTCCTGTCAATGCCTATCGAACTTTATTTTTTGTTGTTGTATTGGTGTAGCGGACTAGCCCCCTATAGGGGGCGTGCCGCAAGGCGTACTTGCCAAGTTCTTCAATAATTTAGGCAACGACCGTACAGGTAAAGGGTTAGAGAAGTTCAAAATGTACAAAATGTATCTATTTAATGGAAGACTTAATGAATCAGCTATACGGGATACAGGATTTGGATATCTGGTAAATAAAGAAAGAACTATTTACCATAACTATCATCGACTGCAGCATAGGGGGGTGTGGCATCGTTAAAGCCAAACCCGGAACCATTGCCCATTTCCCCAGCCACGGGAACGGGCCCGGGCACAGCATTGGCAAAGGACAAAGTGGTGGCCGGCACCTCTGGCGGCTGATCCTGCTGCTCAATGGAGGTGGGAGCCGTGGGTTGCTGCTGCTGTTGCTGCTGCTGCTGCTCGTCGGGATGGAACTGCGATGTGGTGCTGTGGGCGGTGGTGGTGATGGTGCTGCTGCTGCTGCTGCCGGTGGATGCCAGGTTGAATTCAGTCTCAAGTGTTTCCCATCCGGAGCCGGTTTCGGCCTCAGCATTGACTAGATCGGCCAGATCGCGATTCGGGCTGCTGCTGGAGGAGCTGCTGTTGCTGTTGGCCATGGGCGTTGGCGTTGGCGCAGTGAAGGGCGCCGGCGAGGAGGTGGTGGGCTGCGCCGTGGCACAGTGCTCCGCAATGCTGGCAAAGAGCATCAGCTTCAGTAGGGCGCGCAGCAGGGCGTGCTGTGGGCGTGGCATGGCGATTCGTTGTTGGAAGTCGGAGTTAAAGATGATTTGCATTGGGGTTTTGCCCTCTTTGATTCTCACTCGATTTTGATTCACTTTGTGCGTGGTTTTGCTTTTTGAGAGCTTTTTGTGCGTTCTCGTCCCACTGTGCAGTAGGACTGGAAAGTCTTTTAATTTTCTCTCGTGTTGCTTACAACATTTTGTGCGTGTTTTGTTGGTTGTCTGTACTTTGTGCTCTTTCTGACTTAATTTTATGATCGAGAATCACTCACAATACTATATTTAAATGATTTCCATTTTGGCACTAAAAGAATACTAGTTTAAGTAAGCAAATCCGGAAGAAACAGAGGAAAAAGCCTAAGCGTAGCTTATCTCTGTTCTTCTTTGGCCGATGATTCGCTGGCTGCTGTGGTTGTTGTTGTTGTTGCGCCTCGCCCCATAATGTAATAATAATTGTTGCTTTGGTGTAAAACATTTTTCAAATCTGCCAAACCCTAAAAAAATACCTTCAACCTGAACCGGAATATAAAACCATTCCCCACCATCCAGCACTCTCTTCACGAAGAGAGTCTGACGACTTTGCTTCGATGTTTGCAGCGCAGTGAAACAGATCCAAAGAGAAAAACTCAACATTCTGTAGATTCATGTGCTATTCCATAACCCAACATTAATTTAATTTATCATGATTGGTCCTTCTACATATATTTAAGGGTATTAAAAGCTTCGACTAGCCGGGCAACCTTTTTCTTCTGTGTTATTTATTTTATTTTTATTTATGTATGATAATTTATTGCATTTTTTCAATACTCTTCTTCTGTTTCGCTCCATTGTTTTTCGTGGCCTGTTCTCGTTTATTTCTCTTTTTGTGTGTGTGTTCTTTTGCCGCTTTTGTTTATCGCATTTTCTTCACACTTTTCTGCGCTTTATTGTTTTTGTGTGGCCCTCTCTCCCACTCTCTTGAACGGAACCATCAAGAGAGTTCAACGGGGTTCATCTGCCCGGCAGTAAGGCAGAGAGCGAGCGAGCGAGCGAGAGAAGAGAGAGATGGGCGCTTGCAGAAGATGCAGCCGCATTAAAAATACACTCGCGAGCATAAGTATGTACCCCTCCCCTGCCCAGCCCACAGGCATGCCATCATACACACAAACACAAGCGCATACATACATATATAAATAAGTAAATCTTTGCCATATACAATATGAAGAGAGCTCCGCCAACAAATTGGCAATGCCCACAAACGGCTGTTCGACGACGACATGTGTGCGCCAGCTGCAGCCTGGAATGGGGTTGGGGATGGGGCTAGGAGGGGCAGCGAACAAAAAATCACGTATAATAAATGATTGGGCGTAAAGATTAGGCCAGAGGCGATCAACTGAATGCGCTATAGCGAAAAACTTGAGAAAGAGTGCTAAATATAAATGGGGACGGGACTCTGATCAAATTAAACGATGCCGATCTAAAAGCAAACTAAAGGCAAGTGACAGTGCGAGAGGAAGAAAAAACTAATGCTGTTTCGGGCAATGGCGGATTTCAGATTGAAGTTTTGTGTAATTACCATTTTTTGTAGTTGTAATTACATGTCTAAAAACCACATGGTAATGATCTCATGGGCATAGCAACAGTTGTATTTATCTGGGATTAATATCTGAGAGGCAGTAGAGAAATCTGAAACGCAGTTAGTAAATACTTTGATCATTTGCTAACATTACAGAGGGGTAATACCTCCGAATACTATGCATAATCGATCTCGATCTACATATGTAAGTTCCGAATACCCGGACCTACACATCGTCAGACCAGACCGGATCAGTGAAACATTCCAGCACCAATTCTTTTCGATTACTCTTTGTTCTCCCCTTGTTATCCATCTCGCTCTGCCGCACGCACGCACGTACACACACCTCAAACAATTGCAGTGCACAATGGAAATGGAGAAGAATGGAAGAGTGCGGGGCAGAGGAGAGGCAGGAAAGGAACTGGACAAAGTGCAAATTACAGGGAGCTCGTGCTGATTCATTCAGAATTAGCCTCGGCACGCTATGCTCTCTCTTTCTCTCTCTCTCTCCATCTTTCTCCCTCTCACTCGGAGAGTGTTAAGTGCTGCGCTGCTCTTGTTTGGCCAGGCAAAACCGCAACCGCAGTCGCAGTCGGCGTTGCATCAGCGCAGCGTCAGCGGCAGCGGGGGCTAATTAGCAGCTCATCAAATTGCCGCATGCAAAAAGTGAGCCAAAGAGCGGACGCCAAAGAGAGTAAAAGAGAGATTTTTCTTGGGTGTTGTGTTGGTCATAAAAACGGTGTTAGAAGAAGGGTGGGGAGGGGGGAAGTGCAATCATAAAAAGAAATGAAGAATAGCTTCGGGTAGCGATTCTTTTGATACTCTATTTATTGGATATACTGCTCCATATCCAGCCTTTCTTCTTCTGCACTTGCAACATTTGGTCATAGCGATGATACCCTCTGCAAGGGTATATAAATATTATTGAATTCGAAAAGCAAGACGGAAAAGGGAGTCACAGAGATAGTGAAGGAAGTGAGATGGAAGAACGGCTCTATAAAACGAAATTGGAAAACGGGTTCACTCACTTTGTGGGGGTCTGTGGAAATTGGCCAATCAAGCGACAATTGTTGGCCATTTGTGGTCGTAAGTACTTAATAACGGTAAACGGGTCAGCGGCTCTGTCGAGTGGACAGCTCTGATTAGCATACGCCACCGACCGCTGACCTCCCCCTCCCCCACCAACCACCAACTGCCACCCAACCCCCTGCCGGCTATTAAAATGAACTGACAGATAATTGAAAATCACAAAAATAGAAAAGAAAGAGGAGAGGGTGGGAGGGGGGTAAGAAGAGCTTTTAACAGAAATCAATTGGAAGAAGGCAAATTGCCTGACAACTGCAGACCAAAAAGCAATGGGAGACGGCCTCCTCAGATATTGTCTGTGCTGTAAGGCTGAGTGTGTACACATGCCGAGCTACACTCACAGAAAAAGAGTGTTTCTAAGGAACGTTATTGGATCGTAGTTTTCTGAGTGCAGCAAAGAATATCTGTTTAATATAACCTTTATTTGCCTCTTAGACCTTATTTCTCAGGAATGTAGACGGTCTAAAGTGACTCGTGACAACATGGGGCCCATACCTGGGATCATCTTCATTATTCAGTGCCCTGAAAGATACATGCATATGGGCATAATATACGATTTGTCTGTGCCACTGATAAAAAGTGAAAATGTCTGAAGTTTGAGTGGATTGGACGTGGAGGCGGAGTGGAGTGAAGGTAGCTGTCAAGAGAAGAATAGATTGTTGGGTTACCGGAAGAACTGCGTGTGTCTTTTATCCGACAACGGAAGTTGGGCTTAGAACGGTTGTTGGTGGGCTCAAGAGGTAGAGACTCATCAAAGAGATATTTTAAATGTTTTATGGGTTTTCATTCGTTTAAATGTGAACTCTCTTGTATCGAAAAGGAAAGGGAATGTTAGAGACTTCAGATGAGGTTATTTCTCTCAAGCATTTATGCTGTTATTTACAGTAAAACTTCATTGGATGGGAAACCCCTTTTCTCTGCCCAAGAAGGAGTACATTATCGGGTCAATGAATATGTATGCATTTCATAGCATTCGACTAAACAAATTCTGATACCCTATCCCATAGGAACATACACATATGTAATTTCTCTGCTCTAGGGAATTTTATAGCTTCCTGGAAGCGCTCTCGTGCAGCATAGCACACGCCACCTGCCGTCGCCGCAGTCTAAACAAACTCCTAGCGAGCCCCTACTCCCCCTCCTGCCCATAATGAGCGTGAGATTCTCTGATAACCCACATCCGAGGGGGCCACTTGCTCCCGGTTTGTTTATCCGACCGGGCCCCCAATCGGCTCTTATGAATGGCCCACATTGTGCGGCGTGAAATAAAATCACTTGTTTGTTTATTCGGCCAACACTTGGAGTGCCGTGCCGTTAATTTGTAAGCCAAATAGACGGGGGACCTACAATATTGCAGCAGTGCTGCTGGGCTGCGGAGAAGAGCGTAACAGAGCCCGAAAATAATGACAGTCATGGCTAAGGTCAGTGCACTGGGACTCTGGGATATACTATATTATGCTACATGCGCATGCACCGCAAAAGCGGCAGGACAGGACCTAGGATCCCTGCGAAAAATCAATAGAGCCGGTCCCCCAGTGCACGTGCTACGGATGCGATGCTAACGGTCTGCGGATTGGAGGGGGCTGACGGCTCAATTCGCTGCAGAAAAGTCGAGCCGAGACCCAGCCCCAAAACTGCGGCCGGGAATTGTGTCACTGCGAATTGCGCAGCTCATCATTTTGCTTGTTCTGTGGTTTCTCTGTGTTATATGGCTACCCGTCATCCGGTGGTTCATCTGTGGGGCATATGGATCCCTATTTCTGCTTAAAATGTGCTAAATTATTTACATAATTTACGTTGTAAATTCATTTTCAAGCCCCGATTTCATGTTCGTTCTTGTTCGCCTTGCTCGCTGGCTCTCTCTCTCCCTCTCTGTCTCTCATACAAAGCGGTAAAATGTCAACAAAACACGGCGAGAGAGAGAGAGAGACTCAACTCTCTCGCGTGCTCTCTCTGGTATTCTCTGTCTCTCTCTCCGACTCGTTTTGAGCGAATTTATCTTTGGGCTGTTTTTTCTTTTTATTGATTTCTTGAAAGGTACACAAAATGCGAAACAACAACAACAACAACAACAATGCGCGGAACAAAGACAACAGCAAAGAGTGGTAGAAAGAAGAAGAAGAGCGCGAAGAGGAGCACTATTCCACGACTTTATTTGTTGGTAAAAACACAATCACAATGCATATTCATAGGAGATTATATTGGATTCTTCAGTTACTAGGAGAACATTTGACACAATTGACGGCTTGAGGTTCTTTTATATTAATAATTTATCAGGCACACACAAATGCTCCGTCTTTCCATACGAAAGTCTCTTCAAATGTATAAACATTATAATCACTCTATTTTATATCTTTCTGTGAATATGGTCCATAGAGTTCAGTTGTGGCTTGCTTATTTGCTGGAAAAACCATGCGTATCGTTCTGTACTTATAGATGCTTTCGCAGTAAGGAAAAAAGGCGGCTGCTGCGCAAAGAATTCGTTTTTCCCTACGAGGCACACGCACACACAGAACACTGACAGTTTGGAGGTTTTCCACAAGGGTTTTCACAGTTTTCCACAACAACACTGGTTCCAGTCAGCATAGGTGATTACTTGATGTTAATTTCATTGAGTATTTAATGATTATTGTGTTAAATATTTGCCTCTTTTTGCATGGCCACAATCAGAAAAACTACAGCGACGAGACGACGACGACGGCGGCGGACGACAGACAGAGACAGAGACAGCGGCTGTCAGATAGATTCGCCGCTGGCCAATTCGCTTCATTCTCACAAGCGGCAGCTGGCTGCCATCAAGGTATATTTATACAAGGTGAGGTAGGTTAGTTTCACGGTATTTTAGTCGCAAATGTTTTTGCAGCACGTTTTATGTCTTTGTTTATTGTGTAGCAAAGCAAGATAATCACAATTGAAATTAAATATTTGGCCATCATAAAAGCGAAGTCCGCACCTGGTATTAACGCACCTCTTTTTACACACCAGTTAGAGAGCGTGAGAGAGAATGAGAAAGAGAGAAAAAACCCCGGCTCTCGCTAAAGTGCAAGAGAGCGAGTAAGGGAAATTTCAAATTATGTGGGAATTATTGTGGCGCGCAATTCAAATGCTGTGTTATTTCCCACTTATCGTGTAATTCGATTTTGGTAAAGCGAAAAGCGTTAATTGAAATATCCGCTTATCGGTAATGAATTGCTATCAGCCATGCTATCAGATAAGCACCTGGTATTTCTCATTATCTGTGGTATTAACGGATGGGGCACTTATCGTTTGTAATTAATGTGTAGCACATTGAACTATCCCTGGAGCGGGCTTAGAGATAACATGCTCTGACTCTGACTAACGTCATTTGGGTTATTATACATACAATATGCAGTTAGTAACCACATTATGCTTAAAGAGCATCCTTTTCTCCTCTTTGCCATGGAATTGTATGGGTTTCCACCCACAGGAGATACATCATTAGGCATTAGAATGAAATTACCTGCCTATGCAGGCGAACCACTTGAAAACTCATTATAACAGTATGGCCAACCAACACACGCACAAGAACAAGCACACACACACACACACTCGCACCTATACATACTCCTATACAGACTTCCTCTAACTGGCAGTTACACAGCCACAAAAGTAGGCGTTGCATAGTCGGCCCAAAGACGTTAAAGCACTTAGATTTATGGGCCTAACACACTCACACACACACAAGCCAGGCACACCCACTCACATACACAGAACATAGAGAAATATATATAGAGTAAATGTATATATACAGATACATATATAAAGCCTTTGGATGGGCCCGACTTTTACTCGTTTATGCATTTAATAAAAACTTTCACTTCAGTGCTCGCACTTCATTTCTGCAATACCCTGAAAGGGAGTCTACTTTGATTTTGCTGAGAAGCTTTCAACGCAGCGGTGGAAGAAGGTCTCTCCAATACCAGGGGATATAGACATTTGAATATAATTAGATTCCTGTTTAAGATTAGCTAACGGAATACAATGGATCTGCAAAGGGTATGTTAAACTTCGGCACTGAAAATCTGGCCTCGTTTCGTATTTTTTTCTTTATTTTTCCTGCATTCCGGAAAAGTTTTCCCGCCTGCATTGAAGTTGGGTACTTAAAAAGTAATTTCTAGCAGCTTTGGACTACGCCCCCTAAAAAAGGGATGTGGCCCCTAAAAATGTTAATGAAATGATTTGAATTATGCTTATGCTGGCATATCGTATTCTGTTCTCTCTTCGTTGTTCAGGTTATAATATTTGTGGCTTATTAAAAAGTTAAAAGCCGCGCGAGGTGTTGGCTGCCATGACCGATACTCTTGCAACCGCAGTGTGGCATAGAGTGGGGCAGGGGGGCCATGGGGGCTGCTAAAGTATGAAAAAAGCATAAAACCCATCAAAATAATGTTAATTCATTAAGTGGCAGTAACTTGGCCGGGCGCCCAAGTGTAGGCTATAAAAATTTAACGCACAGAAGGAGCCACCAGGAACCACCGGGAACCACGAACCAGCCACATCGCAACATCCAAAGGAGCAGGCGGTTGGAGGCAGGAGGCAGGAGCCAGGACCTGAACAGAGGCCTGCCCTGTGGCAAGCAACGTGCGGAAAATGAATGATTTTTATTTATATTTTATGGTTTTTTTGCTCCGTCTTTTCCTTTTCCTTTTCCATTTTTCTTTTTTTTTTTGGGGGCCTGGTAATTAGAGTCGGTTTATGCCGCACTCTCTTTTGGCCAGGTGTATATCAGTCCGCAACAGAACCGCCAGAAGCAGCATCGGCACCAACATGCGGCTTACAATAAACTCGAAAATTATGTGAATGAGTTTTCTTAACTTTTCTTTTTCCTCCTCTCCACACTCTTGCACTCTGTCGCTCTCTCTCTCTCTCTCTCTCAAGATTTATATCTGGCACATGGCGGGGCAAATCCAAATCCCTAACAGTACAGGACAGAACAGAAGACAGGACCAACAGGACCAAATGAAATGAAACAAACAAGCCAAGTTAAATGAACAACTTTTGTGCATTATTTATCTGTAAAGTGTGAGCAGCCGTGAGAGCCAGTGAACGGATGTCCTTGCGATGAGAGAAGTCGACTAAGAAATTCCCTGACATCTACTGTGTGATGATGGATTTCACAATGAAAGGAGGAAAGGAATACAGGTACAAAATCTTTAGCTTCTCTTCTTCTTTTATGGAAGATTTTAGATAAGACCTACATATCCTATAAAGATAGAACCTCTTTATAGAACCTTCTTTTTTGCTTTATTTAGGGATCATCATATAATGTTCAAGATTTCAGAATTCATTAGCGATCGAATCTTTTTCAATAATTTTTCCGAAGAAAAATGAAATCTTCAAAGACAGAATTCTTACACGAATCTTTCAGGAAAAGTTGCCTCTTCTATATAGAATCCTTCCCTGAAACCTCATTTGAATTATTCTCACCTCTCACTAGAAAGGGGTAGGTATGGAAATTATGAAAATTAAATATATTAACTCCCTCACATCATACCAGTATTTCCCATCCTCCAAACTTCTCTAGACCTCTGTTGTCTTAACCATCTTTAAAAGCCATATACCTACTGTTTCCCAGAATCAAAATACTGTATATATAAAGGGAAAGAGCATGATCTGGTGCTTATTAAAATCATAACCACAACTGCGGTGGGGGTTCCATGGAGGGGGAGTATAGCGAACAGACATTGCCATCGGCACTTGGCCTGCCCCCCAACCGTTGACTGATTCCGAGTTTCTGGTAGTGTCAGCTTCAGATTGTGTGTGTGTTTTAGCCACTTGGTTAATATTTTATGACTTATCTCTTTTCTATTAAGATATTTCAACAGAGAAACAAGAATGTGCACCGAAAAACCACACGACCATCGAGCTTAGCTCAGATGAGCGCTATAAAATCTAATAAACATAAGTCTGCCCCACTGAAGGGGAGCTCCATCATATACATGTATGTGGTGTATGTGTGTGTGTGTGGTATTTTACGAGTCCTGGGCTCCATAATGTTTTGGTGACTCCCTGTATTGTACCTTCTCGTTGGGCTTTATTGATACACAGCGCTCTAAATTTCTTTGGGGAGGAGGCGACAGCTACAGTTTTGGCTCCAGCTGCAGCTACTGGCTCCTGTGTAACTGTAGAACTCTTACGGGTCTTTGGGGCCCTCGGGATGCGATTTTTAATATGCATTAAAATTAATAAGAACACGTGTCCCTGTCCTGCCTGGCTGTCCTGGTGTCTCGCACCCACATCTCAGGGCCTTCATCTTCATCTTGGCTGTCGATGTCGTTGTCGTTGTCGTTGTGGGGCTTCTTTCTTCGTTGTGTTCATAATTCCGTTTTATCGCGCACAAATTTTTATAGCTGCGCCGCAGGCGTCGATTTTAAATAATGTTCTGGTACCCTCCACCCAGCTCCATCCCGCTCCATCGACATTCTGGTGCGTTCCCAACGTGGGCTTACGTTGATTTTGACGCCATTTTGGTTGGTTGTTAATTTTATGCTTATGAGATAAGAAATTGCGACAAAAATGCTGGAAAATTTATGTGCGAAGCGCTCGCTCGTCGAAGGTAAGCATTGTCCTTTGGCATATGAATAAGAGATTCTGCCGAAAATGTGGTAAATGCTGAATGGAGGGGGAGGCGTCTGGCTGCCGCTTGTTCATCATTGCCATTGATAATCTTTCATTAAGTGGCAGGGGGATAAACAAGCTGCCACTGAGGGGTTTTGCTATTTATATTTTGCCATGAATATCTAATCGAACTACAGCAAACGCAGATACTTGGCTTTTAAAAGAGAACAAGATGATAGATCTCTCATGTCCAAGGGAAATCAAAAGGAATTTATTGCCAAGAAATATATTATTGTGGATCTTGATCCATAGGATGAAACAGAGCGGAACATATTGCCTTCCATATCACAGATACTGCTCTTCCTCGAGACTTACATCCAAATTTTGAACATCAAAGCGTGGCCTCCAGCCAATAATTGTACTATAAGCATTCCTATCGATGTTGGAACCAATATCGGTGCCTGACTGCGAGTTTCTGTTGATTTTCGGCGTCCTGGCTATTTCATATCAAAGACAAGTGGGGACAGGGCACACAGACGCATAACCACAAAGGCAGGGGAAATGGGTTTCCATTACCCCTGAAGCTAAGTGGGTCAATTATGCTGCATTTGGCTGGCTACATGGCTCAGTCGATGGTCGATGGCAAGGCAGGTAGCGGCGCAAGGGCAAAGGTACAAGCCTGGGGCCAAAACATGTCTTCGATTGGTTAACTGCTATTTGGACATAGCATTTGGCCTTTGGCCTGTCATCGGACACTGTCATTTCATTGGAAATTGGATGTTGGTTTGCTCATGACTTGGCTTTGGATTTGGTTTAATATTGGCTAAGATTTGCTTGCCATCACACAGGAGTGCATATATGAGAAGTGATGGAAAACCCTCCCCAGTCGAACCCACATCTCTGCCATTTGTATCCTTCCATAGTGCTCATACGCGTCGGTATCTTTGGGGTGTAGTTTTTATTGTGGTCCCCTGCCTCACAGGTGGCCAAAATGCAATTACCCCGCCCAGCATCCGCCCCTCCTGCCAGCATCCCCCCTCCTGCCACACGTTTAACAAACGAACAATAAAACGAAATTGAATTTTGCGCTTTTAACGCTGAACGCACAAAGGCAATGCCTGGGCGAGGGAAGGTTGGAACGGGTCGGCTCGGGTCGACAGGTGGGGGCGTTACCGTGTGGCAGCTGCAGTTTATAGTATTGCATGTCGGGGGCCCGGAACGCATCAGCCACCCGCAGAAGCATGATCCTCCCGCAGCATTAAGCCAATTATATGCTGCACTTTTGACATTAAATTCGATTCACTTTATTTGAACACCCTTTTGCCCAGCAGCCACTTGGCCATCCGCCACTTCTGGCCATGGCTCGGAGAGTATTATTGCAGTGGCTCCGTTTCTAGATGATTGTGGATCCTCCCTCAAAGGGTTATTGTTGTTTGCATGGAATTTAATTTCATGCTCACACACACTCCCCGCCATTCGCTGACATTTGCTGCTGCTGCTGCTGTTGCTGTTGCTGTTGTTTGCTGCTCGGTTGGTCGGTTCTTTCCACAAAGCGGCGGAAATTATGCGTGCAGTGCAAGCGAAATAAGTGAATTTTATTGAATTTCTACGGTGGCGAAGCCAAAGCTTGGGCCAAAATGCAGCCACAATGAAATGATTTATTATATTTTTTTGAAGCATTTTTCTGAAAGAGAAAGTTAGCGGGAGTCGCTGCAGGAAAATAGTCTTCGAGGAGGGTGCTCAAACAGACACTTTTACCTAGGAAAAGCTTTCAAGGAGTATTGCTCAATGCGTAGGAAATTTTCTCTATTATACAGTATTTGTAATCCACTTTAGAGGTTGTGTATTTTAGCCGTCACAGGATCATTCTCCTCCTCCGAGATATATCAATTGCCACACGGCGGACACACATGGCTAGACAGGCCGTAAAATTTATGATTTCCATTGTGGAAGCTGACATCTCGGCACCCGGGGCACATGTCGTCCTCCTGGCCTTTGTGGTGGTGCTGCAAATGTGGCCGTTCTTGCACTGGTTGCCGCTGACTTAATGGCAGACAACATTGTGAACATAATGCTGGCATAATAATATTTCTGTCGCTGCAATGATCTGCATGCCAACGTCCTCACAAGGGAATAACTCGTTCCCCATAGGGGATGGGGATGTCGTTCTTAGAGGAAGAGGCTGGGCCTTGGAGGAGGGGCCTCAGTGGCAGAGCCAGAGCCAGAGATGGAAGGGATTGTGGATATGGCGAGCTGGTGAGTTGGTTGCCATTTGTCTGGGCCATTACTCACAGCAAACTATCTCAACGAAATGCACCCCCTCCTTCCCTGGCACTACCACCACGGCTGCCACATGCCACTCTTCCTCCTTTTCGCCGCCTCCATTTGGTGCAACTTCAATAAATTCCATACAAAAATGCAATTTTATTGAAAAATATTTGCTTTTATTGGATTGCTGCTGGAAATGCACGAAAAGAGCAAAAACTAGATAGATGGCAAAAGGGAGCAGGGGGGAGGATACGCTGAGCTGGGGTTGCCGTAGCCACATGCATGCATTTAATTAGAAATTGTAATTTGTTTGGATTTTTGAGGGTAGGGTGTCCTGCCTCTCCCGCTTTACACCTTAACCCTTCTGGCCGCGAGGCCAGCCCATATTCCATGAATATAAAAACATATTTAACTTTAACCCCAGCAAAAAAGGGGAGCCGCATCCTGATTGAGGTGTTGGCTTATAAAATGAAGGTACAAAGATAAACCTAAGCAAAGCGAAAGAACAAAGAACAAAGTACTGTGGAAAGACTTGAGTTTTCAGTGAAAAATCCCTCCTTGATCTTAAAATATTACATATTCAAGTTCTACAATATCAAATTCGATACATTTCTGTTCATTTCATTCGCAACGGATGAGTCTATTCGCTTATAGGAAAAATCAAAAGCAAATCAACGTCAACGAATTTTCCATCGTGGCACAGGGATATTAGAAACCATGCAAAACCCTGCGTAGGGTAGGGCGATGAAGAGAGAGGTTCAGATGAGTTCCAAATTAGAGGATAAATTGTAAAAAAGGCCCTCCCTTCAGGGCCTCCCTCCCTTTCTATGGCGGAGGAGCAGGAACAGTAGCAGTCAAAGTGGTTTCCATTTGATGCCCAGGCAAAGTGTTGAGATCCTCCTCCATTTCTCTAACCATCCGCTTCCGTCCCTTCCGCCATGTCCTTTCTCTTTATACCGCTTTGCTCTCCACTATTTTCTGTGTGTATGTGTGTGTGTGTTGTAGATGATATGCCTGCGATTCCAGCACGAAACCGAGACGTATGACGATGTGGATGATGATGATGACGACGACAACGTCGACGACATACGCATCCACACACACATGGACAGGCACAGACACAGAGATGTACCCACAACCGCCCAACAGCACCCACAGGGAGTGGGGGCAGAGGAAGGGGCTGAGGCAGAAGAGGGCGTCATAAACAACAGACAAGTTGCACATGCACTGGAGCATAACTACTTGGTTGCACAGACTCTCCGCTCCGCTCTGCTCTGCTCTGCGCTGCGCTTCTCCGTTCTGGACTGCCATGCCATGCCATTCCCGGGCCTGGCAACTCTGGTCCCGACCGAAGCGAAAAAGTCAACCCTACAGCAGGGGCGTGTGCCATCAGTTTGTGCATATTTTAACTCCCACAGGAAAAATTTCACAAGACAGCTACGGAAGTATGACGAACGATGAGGCAGGGGCAGGGTACGGCTGGGTATGGCTGGGTGGCTGGGAGATGGCCAACAACTGTGACCAAACAATGTTGAAGCTTTGATGAACCTTAAAAGACAACAACAGCGGCAACAACAATGGGGGAATATGACAAAATATTGGGAGAAAACAAGGGACAACTGGGAGAACTGTCGGAACAGGGGGAGAGCTGCATGGCAAAGTGTCTTGTGCTGTGACGGCAGACGGGGCGTATGAGTGTTAAAAAATGTTCACTCCGGATGAATTGAAGTTGCATTGGGGCTTTGCGTGTGATTCTCTCTCACACTCGTTCTCTGTCGCTTTCTCTCTCGCCCTCTGTCTCTCTCTGTCTCTCTGTCTCTCTGATTCTCGAGATTTGTGTCTTTGTGTATGCGTGTGGACTCGTCATTTTAAGCAAATGGTGATGAATGCGTTGTCGGTGCCTCTGGGAACAGAACATTGGCATATTTTATGCATGCTCTTGCCACAAAAGACAACACACGAAGAGAGAGAGAGAGAGCGATGCATTCCTGCCCCAAAGAACTAAGGGAAATAGATGTATTGCTGCCACACAAAAGAAAGACTGAAAAGGGCAGTGGCGTTCTGCCCCAAAAGGAAGTGCAAGATATGTATGAAAGAGATACTGAATAGTTTTGAGGTTTCCTAACAAGCTTTGTGGAGCTGAAACTATTTTTCAATTAATATCACAGAGATTTTGGGGCATAGATTGATGAACTTAATGGATCATGGCCCGAAACCAGAGCCACTTGACATCCTCTGTGACCTGTGCAACCGCATGGCTCGAGGTAATGACACAAACAAAAGTCCTCGACCACAATGCACTTAATATTTATTGGAGTATTGCATTAAACATCGCCTCTTTGAGTGGGAAAAACCCCCACCCACCGAAAGCAGGTTCTAATTGGAATTTATGCCGCCCAAGTGTATTCGAGGGCAGTCCGAAAAGAATCAAATCTGTCACATAAATAATGTCATGTGAATATTTATGGCATTTCACTCAACTAAGCCCGTGTCCGTGTTCGTGTCCGGAACGGGACGGGACAGGACAGGACGGGACGGGATAGGCAATTCAATATGCAAATGCCACGGACCAAAGAGTGTGCAACAAATGCATTTGTTTTATACCCAATGCTTTTGTTAAATTGTTAAACAGTTTGTGACATTTGGATTTATTTGTGGTTTCCTTCTTTTTGGTTTTTAATATCTCATACTGGAAGGGTATATGTGCTCCTGATCCATCACAAAACTATCAGAGCGAGAGGCAATATAAAAGGACTTTAACTAGCTCTGGAATTTTGAAAATATATCCATAGATTCCTCATTTCATTATAAGCGGTTTTCTGTGATTATTTTCCTTTTTTCTTCTAACAAAATCTTGTAGCAGTAGGTATCCCACAGTCGTTATAATCGACAATATTATTCTTACTTTTTACTTTTTTTTTTTTGGCCGTATCCCCACTGAGCAAAAAACTTTGTTATCGCTTTAATTGATTAATTAAATCTTTTGGGCAAGATTGAGCAGGACACACACAGCTACAGTACACAGATTCTACATATATATACGCTTATTCCATATATGAGAATATACATATATAGGTACATACATATAAAGAGCGACTGAGAGTTGCACATTTGCAGGCAAAAGTTAAGTAAAAGTTGTCGCAGCAGAAAACTTTTCATAGCAACATTTTTTGGCTCTTTTTGTGCTGGGTGGTTGGTTGGTGGGGTTTTTTGTGCTTTTTGTTTTTACTTTACATATTTCTGGATGTATGTACGAGCTGAATTCTCATGCTGCTCACTTGTCATGCTGTCAATTGGCAAAACGACTGACAAGAAGCCAGCTTCGGGAGCACTCTGCTCACGCTGCCAGCAGCCACACCCTCAGCCTCGCAGAGATACACCCACTTCCACTTCCACTACCACTTCCACTTCCATATGCGAGTACGAACAGTCGTCGTTGTCGTCGTCAGACTGATATGTCATTACTTATATGGGCACTTGAAAAGTTTCGAGTGAAATGAAGGAGCAGGAGCGACAGGAGCCAGGAGTAGATAACGTTAAAATTCAGATAGTACGAGTAGCTGCTGCGTTTCCGTTTTTGTCAGTAACTGTATCTGTATCAGGCTATGTTCCAACGGGACACATCTCACCCCCTGGCGTTGCACGTTACATTTAATCAGATTAATAACTGCAAACACTTGTAAAGGTAAAGGCAAACTTTAGGGGAGGATTGGGACATGGACCGACTGCATTCGGAATAGATTGAATTTCGTATGTTGAAGTTGAGTTATTGCAAACGGAAATCGATGCCGTTTACTCATTACAACGACACTTGCAGCCATGGGTCCTGCTCCTGCTGCTACTCCACCTGACCAGGATTCTGATTAGTCCTCTGGGGTACGGCTAGAGGGGACTGGAACTGAGCTTGATTGATTTATGGATACTACTCCTACATATGCAAAGGGCAGTGCTGTGGAATCCTGTTTGTAGTCAGTTAACTAAGGTGAAAAATGAGCTGGGAAATGTGCACGGAAGTTTGTTAGCTCTGAGTTTAGTTTTGGTTTGGCTTTGACTAGGAATTAGTTTCGTTTTCTAGTACCTGCAAAGATTGATGTCTTTATTCTGTAATTTATTTTCCAATTCGTTATTAATTTCAGATGTTTCTGGCTACAATTTTAGACCACTTTCATGTTCAATTCCTTTTTAGGTCAAGATAAATCGAAAGTATGTGAAATGTACATACATTCGGTTTGGTGTGATTGCACAAGGAATCTTTGAGGTTTTCCCATGATTGATGTGATTATTTTGTAATTTTATTAACAATATTTAATTCATTTTACTCAACTTTGCCACTATTATTATTATCCATTTTGTGTAATTTATTTCTCAATTAATAATTAATTTCAGGTATTTTTAGCTACATTTAAAGGTTTTAATGTCAGTCCAATCTCTTTTTTTGGTCAAGCAAAGTGCAATGAATTTTACAGGTTCCCCGTCGCTTTGCCCCAAATCAGGATTGTGTGGTTTATTCTATAAATTATCCACCTATTGCTTATTAATTTATAATCATTCCCAGCTTCAATCACTGTCTCCTTAACACTTTCTGGGTCAATCTATATTTAGGGTATTCTCCTATAACATTATCGCTTAGCCCTCCTATGTCATTATTCGGTCGATTTCGTAAATCCCCTAAGAGACAAGGCCGCGGGCTAGTCGTGCGACCAAAGCGTTAAATAAACAATAATGCCCCGTCACTTAATTAATTTTTATTGCGTGGCACCAAAATTGGCATTAAATAAATATGGATTTAGTTGAAAAATATATACTATTTTTAAGCCTCGAACACGCGCACACAATGTTGAGCCAAAGGCAGAAAGTGGGCGTTATTTCCGTGTGGCTTATGATTTATGTACGAAAGAGAGGAGAGCGTTTGGGAAAGAGAAGGCAGAGTGTGTGTGCGTGTGTGTGGGATGTGGGAGAGTGGGAGAGTGGGACACTGAGTGCTGATGGGACCTACGTATGCCTCAGTGACAAATCGCTGGTGGTTTGAGTGAATTGATAATTTTAATTAAGCGCTAATATTTTAATTTTTTATTATGAAGCTGTCATCTCATTTGACTTCTATATATACACATGTGTGTGTGTGTCCATGGTTTTGTTTGTGGGTGTGTGTGTGTAAGCTCCCACGTGTCTGGTTTTTATGTGACAGGTGCAGTGCGGCGCGTATGAGTGACATGATACGAACATGTCAGACAAGTTGAGTCTATCAAGTGCTCACCCTCTGCCTCGTGATGCCAGGAGTGTCCTGCTGATACCCTTCCCCGGCTCACTCCCGCCCCTTTCTGGCTGCCAAGGAAGCTATTTAATTTCATGAATTATTGATGCATATTGTGCATTCCCACTGATGCCGAGCCAATTAGGCCTGCAGGTGCTTTTTATATTGCATTTGTGTGGCCGAGTACCCGATGATTTATAATTACATTCGCCTGGCTGATCAACTGTCGGACGTCGGACAGAGTCCGTCCTGGCCTGGACCCGGGGTCTGAACCTCCCGCCCGGATTGCGGTTGATTTATGCGGTCGCTCCGTCCGGGATTAGTTTTATTTACACGCTATTGGCTGTCCGGGGCATCCTTTCGCTCCCTCCGTTTGTACGTTTGTACGTTTGTTTTTGCCTCTGTCTGTATCTCCGTGCATCACTTTGTTGCCCCCATGTGTTTGCTCTTTATGGTGCAGTTCATTTTAATTAAACCACTGACAAGTCATACGCAAATTATTGGCTGATATATTGACATACCCGGACATAAATTGCGTCTACTATCTGCCCATCGACATCGACTTACCTGCAAAGAGGGAAAAGAGAGAGCGCAAATTTTAATTAATTAACATCGTGGGATTGCAATAATATTTAATCAAATCAGTTTGTGCATTCAAAAATGTATCTCAATCAACTTAACATCTGATTTGATTCGAAATTAGTTTTCGAATATTTTTGTATAAAAAAATCCCTTTACCGAGCCGATCTTTGGAGCAGCAAAACCCAATTAAATGCATACACTGCGTGACATTTAATTTCACATCCAATCAGACTTGACTTCTATACCCTCTGGCTGATATTTAATATTTGCTTCGGCACTTTCCCTCTGCAACACTGTCCTACACAGCAGCAGTAGCAACAGCAGCCGTTCTCTCGGCAAATAAGGAAAAAGCAGCTGAAGACGGGACACGGGACACGGCTTAGCAGCAAAATCAATGACACAATAAATATTTGTGCAGCCCTTAACCGTTGAGTGTTTAACAAGGAGAAAGCTACAAATGTATATACCGATATATGTATTTATACAAGTCCAGCATACAAGGACATGGAAACAGACAAGGACAAACAGAAAACTTTCGCTCCAAGATTGGGGCCACGACACTTTGGTTTAGTTGCCTTTAAAGTGCCAGCCCTGGCTCCGCAGAAGCAAAGCAAAACCCCTCGAAAACTGTCCAGCGAAATGGTGGAAAATATAATAATATATTGTGCAGCCAGACAGTAAGCCATCTTGAAAATTGTTCGCTCGCTTATTTGAAGTTTATTTCATTTTCGTATTAGTCTGCGTCTGCTTATAGAATATATGATGATATTTGGAGCTGGAAAAGTGGCTGCTCCTGCTATCCTGGCAAAGAGATTGATGATTTTAGGTGAAAGTTGTCTTTACTTTCTTACTTAAATATACAGAAAATTCGTTTGTTTTTGGCATACGAGTGGATTAATTCAATTACTGATATTGAAGTCGTCAAACACTTGCATATATACATATGTTTTTAGATATCATGGGAATAGAGATAAATTCTATCGAATTTATTCAAGAATTTATAGCCGAATTTCCCTCCTTTATGTGCTAAAACTTTTTTATTTGCAAATGTCAAACCCATCAAAAATAAAACCTTAAACTTTAGTTTAAAAATATTCAATAAAATCCTTAAATTTATATTGATATAAGAATCCATGAATCAATATTTAAATCCCAGGGTATTTGGCCATTGCCAACTCCAATAACAGACTCTTCTCCCACATTTTCTTCTCTTTTCGCAAATTTAAGTGGGCCATGGGAAAGTGTCCATATGTGTATGTGTGCGACTGTAGCGCGCATGTTTATTGCACTTTAGGGAATTCCCCAGCCCCGAAACCCGACCCAGCTCAGCCCAGTCCCAGGCAACCCGGCTCGGCTCTGCTCGGCTCGGGCTTGTGCCGCTTAATGTGGCAGAAAAATGTGTAAATTTACGCCGAAGCGAGCTCAGAAGCTAGGGGTTTTCTAACTTATTTTCCTCCTTTTTTCTTTTTTTTTTTGGGTGTGGGGGCTTCAAGTCTGTGTTGGAGTCTGTGTCCCCAAGTAAATTGAAAAATGTCGCCTGGCTGTGTGTGGAGGCAAAAGTGTGGCAAATGAAATAAAAATGGCAAATGGCCAGAGAGATATAAGCAATGAGCTCCTGGATTACACAGGAATAACTTGCGTGTGTGTGTGAGTGTTTTCTAAATTATTTTTCTCGCAGCTTTATCAGCGGGAAAATCAAAATGCATCCGATGCTGCTGTGATCGGGGAACACCCTCCCGGCAGCGAGTGCAACAAGGAACAGGAAGTGCACACAACAAATACGTACAGGAAAAATGGAGTCGGAGAGAGACCGAGGGAAGCTTTAATGGCAGCATAAAATGCATTGCATTGTTGCAGGAGTCGTCGTCGCAATCACACATCACGGGAGGAATCATAACAAATCATGGCCCGAAATGCAGTGTAATAATTCAGCGGTCTCCTCTCTCATTGTATTCTGATTTTTATTGCTCATCACAGAACTGGTTTCGGTTCTGTTTGGTTTGGCTTTGTATCTTTATCTTTTTACGAGTATCTACTATACATATATGTGTACTGCAATGTTTGTGGGCTTTTCCGGAGAACTCCATTGCATGGTCGTTCCATCTACTTCTTTGCTTTGCCTTCGCCCGCCGGAAATCACAAATATCATATGCGAAAAATCAGAGAACGTTGTTTTATGTGATTTATGCGCTAGTGCAGAGGGTGCACCATGCAGCTGCCTGTGAAAAGCGCTTCAACAATGTGCCAAATGAAATGCACACGAAATTCAAACAGACAAACTGCCATTGCTGGTGGGTTGGGGGCTGGGAAGGGAGACTGGGTCTGGAACTGGAACTGGGATCGGTATGGGGACTGGCATTGCTGGTTGGCAAAAACTGACGAACAACTTTTGGGGGCAGTCGTCGCTGGTGCACTACAAGCGGCGGCTGGGGGCACATTACAAGTATTTTCATAAATAAACACGCAATTGTGGCATTGGGAAATGTTGCGGCGGGGCAGGAATTTGCATACTTTTTGGGGTACCCTTGTGAAAGGTAATATAACTCTCAACAGAAGCCTGTAAGCGAGGAATATCTGAAAGTTTGTAATGTGTACGTTATTAAATGGCATCAATACATGGTTTATTTGTATATACAGATACAGATTTTTTGCCTAGAAATTAAAGCACTTGAGGCTATATTGTCTTTAAAATTTAAGCTGAGCTTCAATCTTAGTTAAAGACTTTTGCTTTGGGCAGTCAACAATTATGTTTTAATTACGATTTTTGTTACAATTCTGTCAATCAGCGGCAGGCCAGCAGGGCCAGCCGGGCCAGCAAGGCCAGCAGGAAAAAGTTTTTCAATTTTGCAGCAACAAATAGCTAACAATTGCTGTTCATACACATCGCTCTCACTCTCTCCATCATTGTCGTTGTCGATTCAATCAATATGGAGCACAATTGGTCCATTCACACGCCCATTTCGCCTGGCAGCATCTTTCCGCACAACAACAAAAAAAGAGAAGAGAAGTGAACTGAACTGAAGTGAAGGAAATATCGAGGGCCCTGAGCAGGCAGAGCTCCATTCAGTTCAGTTTGGCCAACTTTGGCTAACAAAAAATTAATTTAAAAACTTATTTCAATATCAAATTGTGCTCGGCCAGAGAGAGAGAGACAGCGCGAGGCAAAGAGAGTAAGCAGGGAATGGAGAGGGGTGCAGCGTGTAACATTTTAATAAGATTAAAATGAAAATGTTGTAACAGTTTGGCAATGTCCACATCGGACAGAGAAAAAAGGAAGAAGGCCAAGTTGTGCTTTATTCATTTTTTACCTCTCTCTTTCTCTCTCTCTCTCTTTTCTTGCTGCTTTTTATCTGTCAAACTCGCTTTGATTTTCGATTACAAAATCGTTTTAAGGCCATGAAACTTTGAAAACCCAAAACGAAAATCAATTCAATTTTATTTACAGAACTTCATGATAAATTTCATATAATATTTAATCTGTGCCCAAAAACCAATTCTATTTGCCTTTTGTGTATATAAATAGTTTTTATTGCAATAAAACGAGGATAATCAATTTTTTCTCATTTTTATAAGTTCAGTCAATAAATTTTCCCCTTGCATTTTTTCCTGGTTTGCAAATTGCGTTTGAATTGTTTGAATTCTGTTCATTAAAATCGTCAAAGAAGTTGCTTGTGTAAATTATTAATTAATTGCATTTCAAATGGAGCAAATATGTAATACTTCTCGAGTGGAACCAGCAAAAAATACAACCATCAATATAAGTCAGAAATTGTTTAATAATTGAAGCCTTTAATCTCAGTCGAAAATAATTGAGGATCCGAAATGCCGCAAAGTGAGGGTCAGTGAGGAATGTTTCGTACATCAATGCGAGGGATTGGCGTTCCAATGAAAATTGTTTCTAATGAAAATATGTACCCAGGACAACAGATCCGAGCAGAGCGCAGAGAGGAATGCGTGAAGATATTGGATACATATATCCCAAGGCAATAGCACTAATTCCCAAGCAAAGAAAAAATGTGGAGCAGTAGCAGCAGCAGCAGCAAAATGGGAAAGTGCAACATTTGTTACATTGCCAATAGAGCAGATCCCTGGAAGAGGCGTCGCCAGAGAGGAGAGAAGTGGGATGTTGCAACATGCCACATGGCTGCAAAGTATTACGACACAAAAGTGGCATGGCCTCGCAACGGGGGCGTGGCGTGGTGCATAAAAAGCGAACCAGCAAAAGAGAAGGAAAATTCAACCAAAAAATAGAAATAGCTGAAAATCATTCAACGAGCAGGGCCACACACACACATAAAAGCGTCTGAGCGTCTGGGTGGGACCTCTGAGCTGCTAATGTTAGCTGATCCTTCTCACTCTCTCCTTGTGTCCCACCCTTCGCTGCCTCCTTCAATTGGTGGCTGTTGCACTTTCCCCATGGCTCTGGAGTGTGCACACTTTTGGCATAATACAACAAAATTGATTTGCAGCATGCATCATTATCAACATCGTCTTGTTGTCATCATCATCATCATCATCATCGTCATCTACGTCCACATCCACGTCCACATTCTGTGTGGCAGCAACGTCTCCTGGTACTTTCTTGGAGCAACAGCAGCAGTGGCTGTGGCAGCCGTGCCAGGAGTGGCAGCAAGTCGAGCTCCACTCCACTCCTTCTGCTGCTGCACTTGAAGGTCTTGCTTCCTCGCCCCCCCCCCCTCCCCTCGTCTGAGCCAACACACTCTTGTGGCCCATTGAATGCAATGGCGCTCATTCATTCAACGTTTTGCAACTCATAAGAAGCAGCAATTGAAGCATCATTAGCTGCAAGTTCTCGAATCCCTGCCAGCGCTTTCTATCCCTATTCCACACCCCCTTCCCACCCCACAAAAGCCAGACTGTGCCACACTGCGTATGAGTAATGTATGCATGCCATTTACATTGATTTGTGGCGGAGCGTCGACTCCAGCAGCGCAGACAGCGCCGTATATGTATATGTATATATATGTATACTATATATATGTATTTGCTTGGAAAACTTTCCTCTAATGCTTCAGTCAAGTGCCCCAAAGTGGGGCATCGATGGGTTTTCAGCTTAACCAAAGCCATCAATTATGAGGAAATTTTTGCTGAAATTTGTACAAAAATTTCACTTGAAGCCATCAGAATGCATATATATACTTTTTTCGCTGAAACTTTAAAACTTTCTTTTAGAAAAAGTTTATGTTTGTGTCGATAAGATCTGGATTTCCGTAGTCCTTAGTTTTTATTTCTCCTCTCTTTTGCTCTTGTTATTCATGGCCTGTTCTGGGCCATCAGGGGATGTCAGGAGGCAGGCGCCTCCTTGTGTTGGATACTGTGGAAGAGGAGCGATGGCTAAATAAATTCAATACGCACAGCGTGGAGAGCAGAAATTCAAGCAGAGTCGGCAAAATAAGTAGATGCAAACACATACGAATTCTCGTATATAGTCGGATGGCCGTGTACTAGATCCTGCCATATCCCGTGCATATGGGTTAGCTTTGCCTGTTGTTTCTGTTCTTGTGTTTTTTGTTTTTTGTTTTTTGTTTTTTTCTGGCTATTGTTGTGAACGCTCTTCCATGACGTTATCACGTACGCTAATGCGACAAAAGCGCAACGACGAGCAAAATGTTTTGAAAATTTACTTAGCTCGTCTGCCTGCCCCGACCACACAGTTTTCCATCTCCGTCTCCATCTCCATCGCTAGTCCCTGGTCCCTGTGCCACTCTTTTCTCTGTTTTCCCCTCTTCTGTGGCTTCGACAGGCAGCGTCTTATGGGTTTTTCTTGTGCCCCCTTTATGCTCAAGGCTTCTATTTCTGACTCAGACTCTGCCTCTGCCTCTGCTTTATTTGCATTCCTTGTGCCACATCCGTTGTCGTTTCCTGGCGCTTCTTTAAGCGCAAAATACTTTTCCGCTGCTCGTGTGTACGTGTGTGTGTGTGTGGCCAAACTGAAAATAATATTTGGCGCGCGTGCTTTTTGGCCATGTGGCACATGCGGCGTATACGTAGCGCTCAGGTTAAGCGCTCGCACATACACAGATAGGGCAATACCCATGCAAACACACATGCGGATACACTCACACCTATGCAGACAGCACACAGATACAGGTACACTCAGTCAGACCTCCGAAAAAAGCCCGTACCACCGCAAATGTACAATGCAGGCAGAGAAGCATGGGCCTGGGCTCTGGGCTCTGGTGTTGGTTGCGGGCCCATGCCTGGTCCTGGTCCTGGTCCTGGTCCTATTCTGGGATTTGGTTCGATGTGGCTCAGGTGTGGTATGCGGTTTTTGGGGCGGCTGAGAGCAACAGCAGCGGAGTGATGTGTTTATACATTTTGTGAAATTTCCGTGAAATGA